>OZ053302.1:26714627-29114627 GCA_964056655.1 Arabis hirsuta | reverse complement strand
TATTTAATCATTTTCTTTTGCCAACAATTACTTTATTAATTAGTTAGCTTGTGGAGTCATGTTCATATTGGGTTTAATTTGTGAATAAAAATAAAAAAGTATAACTAGAATATGGTTTAGAGTCCCGTCTACATATCACGTAATCTGAATTCATAGAAACATTTTTAGCGTGAGTCTTTTTCAAAAGTAGAATCGTATTGTCGACATGAATCACTTTAGTTTCCGTAACTGGAACTTCGATTTTGCACAAATTTTATATAAATAAAAAACCTCCTATTTTTGTTTTTTTTGTGAAAATTGGAACTTCTGTTCTTAGTATACAAAAAATGCATTTTGTTTTTATTGAGAATAATTGCGGACCACTTACTAATATTTGTCGACATATTTTTCTAGTCAGAAACTAATTAATTTTGTATTTACAGGATAGTGGTGATCCATTCATGTCTTTAACTGAAAATTGGAATAATCTCCCTTGAGGAAAACTCTGTATTATTATCTCAATATAAAGACTATACAGTTACATAACAACCCGGATTTCCCAATATACGCTCACCGAATATCTACCACTAACCAAACAATGATTTAGTAATATTCTTTATTCTATTATCCTCCTGCAGTCTAAGCGTCGGTCGTGTAATGACGCCAAGACTGGATTTGAAATCGTTAAAGAGTGTAGAGGGAAGTCTCTTGGTGAATATGTCTGCGTATTGACCCGATGCTGGAATGTGAAAGACTTGTACTTCTCCTTTGGCCACCTTTTCCCTGACAAAATGGATGTTAATTTCAACATGTTTGGTGCGTTGATGCTGAACAGGATTCGACGAGAGATACACCACGCTTATGTTGTCACAAAATACGATCGTTGCTTTCGTCAGTGGACAATGTAACTCGAGCAAGAGATTGCGTAACCAACACGTCTCAGGTACTGCATTCGCAACAGCTTTGTACTCAGCTTCTGCACTTGATCGTGACACCGTTTGCTGTCTTTTTGATGACCATGAGATTAGCGAGTCACCTAGATAAACACAATAACTTGAGGTTGATCTCCTTGTTGTGGGACATCCTGCCCAATCGGCATCAGAATATGCTGTCAATTGTAGGGAATTGGACTTTTGAATTTGTAGACCCTGGTTCTTTGTTCCTTGAATATATCGCAAGATTCGTTTGAGAGCATGAAGATGACCGTCTCTCGGGTCATGCATAAAAAGGCAAACTTGCTGAACTGCATAACAAATCTCTGGTCTAGTGAAAGTTAAATATTGCAACGAACCAGCAAGGCTTCTATATAGCTTCGGATCTTCGACCTTAGGACCATCATCTGCTGCTAACTTGGACTTAAGATCCACAGGTGTTGAACATGGTTTGCAATCCTCCATACCAGCGCGAAGAAGAATATCTTCAACATATTTTTCTTGACAGAGGAATAGCCCTTGATCGTTAAACGTGACTATAATGCCAAGGAAGTGACTGAGTTGTCCAAGATCTGTCATAGGAAATTCCTTCTCAAGGGCTGTGATGATGCACCGTAACAAGGCTGTTGATGAAGCGGTTAGGAGTATGTCATCAACATAGAGCAGTAGATAAACCATTTTATCACCATTCTTGTACACAAACAAGGAAGCATCGCTCTTGCTTTGAACAAAACCAATCCTAGTGATATACCCTACAAATCTTGCATTTCAAGCTCGTGGAGTTTGTTTTAAACCGTAAAGAGCCTTCTCCAAAATACACACATAATCTGGATGTTCCTTGTCTACGAATCCTGGAGGCTGATACATATACACTGGCTCGTCAAGATTCCCGTGAAGAAACATGTTTTGCACATCCAATTGATGTATTGGCCAATTATGATCAACTCCAAGCTTAAGAACAGATCTTGTTGTTGATGGTTTCACGACATGACTAAAGGTCTCTTCGAAATCAACTCCCTGTTCTTGCGATTTTCCATTGGCAACAAGCCGTGATTTGTATCTCGCCAAAGATCCATTGCCATGATACGTATGTTTGAACAGCCACAGTGGTTGAACAATGTTTGTACCTGCAGGTTTGGGAACTAATTTCCAAGTCTTATATTTAATACAAGGTTTGTACTCATCTGTCATTGATGGATTCCAGTTTGGATCTAAAAGAGCTTGTTTGTGGCTTTTTGGAAGAGAAGAAATTGTGTTTGTATGTAGAGAGAAGATCTTTTTGGGTTTACGAATGCCCTATTTCGATCGAGTCACCATCGGACGTGGCACAGGTTTAGCTTTTGCAGTAGGTGCTTGTATTGTAATCGGTTCAGGTGGAGACATTGACTCAGAATTTTCAGTGGAAGGAGAAAGGAGAATATTTTTAAGGATTGGAGAAGGTTCGGAATCGGTTTGGAGAAAATTGTAGGCAGACCCAGATTGATTTGGGTTTGTCACTTTGTAAGGAAAAATTGATTCATCAAAGGTGACATGATGAGAGATTATAATTCGCTTTCTTTTGAGGTCAAAACTGCGATATCCTCTATGAATAAGAGGGTAACCAAGAAATATCAATGGTGTCGATTTAGGCTTGAGTTTGTTGGTCCCATGATTTGTGTTTGGATAGCAGAGAGAGCCAAAGACACGGAGATGACTATAAGAAACTGGCTTATTGAAAAGAACTGTAAAAGGGATATTTTGATTTATTAAAGAAGTTGGAAGAAGATTGAGAATATGAACGGCAGTATTCAAAGCTTCGACCCAGAAAGTGGAGGGGAGATTAGCTTGAAACAGAAGGGTCTGAACCGCATTATTTATGGTACGAATCATGCGTTCTGATCTCCCATTTTGTTGAGAAGTATGGGGACAGGAGAATCTGAAAACAATACCCTTGGAAGCAAAAAAAAATCATGAAATTGGGTATTATTGTATTCTCCTCCATTATCACATTGAAGTGCTTTGATGTCTTTGTTAAATTGAGTTTTAACGTAGGTTGAGAATTGAATGAACTTAGCAAAGACATCACTTTTTCTTCTCAGTGGGTAAACCCATAAAAAATGAGAGAATGGATCTAGAAATAACAGATAATAACGAATTCCAGAGAGACTTTGAATCGGAGAATTCCATAAATCTAAATGTATTATTTCAAAAGGAGCAGTGACAACAGAATTTGAAGAATAAAAAGGAAATTTGACATGTTTGCCAAGTTGACAATACAAGAAGATGGAATATCTCTTTTATTACACTGAAACTGAGACAAAAAAATCAAAGTCTTCAACGTGTTGTTGCTAGGATGAGCTAGACGACGATACCACAGCTCAGAACTTTGAGTAAGAAAAACATAAGGGGAAGCTTGAGTTTTATTCAACAATGGGAAGACTGGATAAAGATCATCAGTACTGTCACTGCGGAGAAGAATCTGTTTGGTGTGAAGATCCTTCACAGAAAAAAACCAAAAAGGTCAAATTCAATATAACAAGAGTTATCTTTAGTGAAACGACGAACAGATATAAGGTTTTTTATTATATCAGGAGTGACAAGAACATTATGAAGAGATATAGGACGAGGCTTAGAAAGAAGAGTTAAAGAACCAGATGATGAAATTGGGATCTGATTACCATTACCAACAATGACTGTCTTTCCGAAGCTAGAATTAAATACAGGTTGGAAAGAAGTACCTGGATTGGCTGAGAGATGCACCCTGGCGCCACTGTCCATGTACCATTGATTATCCATCGGATCTTGAAGAGTCATTGTGTTGAAAGCTTGCGCAAAATCTGCTGTCGCTTCAAACTTGTTTCCCCCATCAGATTGTTGTGTGTTGCTGCTTGAAGCAGCATATTGTGGTTGCCACATCGGATATGGAGCAGGCCAATAAGGAGCATTCCAAATTTGGTTTTGAGAATGAGACTGGAAAGAGTTATGTCCTCTGCCTCGATTCCGATTATTAGTTCTACCTCTACCTCTGTTTTGATTGTAGTGTTGTTGGTGATGTCGTGGACAGTCAACAACAGGCTGGTTGCTCTGAGACACAGTAAGAACCGTTACACTCGAGGAATGATCTGTGTGCGTCGGTTTGGCTTTATTACTCTCTTGAGACGAGTTTCTTCATCTTGTAGCATAGATCTGGCATCAACGAAGGTTGGGAACGGCTGACGATGTTTGATCACATTTATGATGTTGTCAAATTTTGCATTCAATCCATTCAAGACATACATAACCAACGTACGATCTGAGACAAGTGCGTCAACATTAGCAAGCGAGTCAGCAAGGGTTTTCAATAAAGTATAACTCTCTTTATTATCTTTAGGAAAATATCTCAAAACCTAAAGTCCACAATCTCTCATAAACTCATAAAGGTATACCACACATTGGCAACTCTTTATATAGAGAAAACCCTTAACACAATTTCCTTTTATTAAACTCTTAACATATTTAGATAACTCCTAAATATGTTTCCTATTCTGAACCCTTCAGAATTGCTTCTTGTTCAAGCTTACTTCAACAATCTCCCCTTAAGGTTGAAACCTTATTTCTCCAAATCTTGCAGTCCTATGATCTCTCTCATTTCCCTGAATTTGATCTTTCCCAAAGCCTTCGTGAGTATGTCTGCTCTTTGATCACTTCCGGGTATATGCTCAACTTCGATTTGACCACTTTCAACACATTCTCTGATAAAATGATACCTCCTGTGAATGTGTTTGCTTCTACCATGAAAAACTGGATTCTTTTTTAACGCAATCGCCGACTTATTATCGATGTAAATGACCACCTTTGCATTCTTCGTTCCAGTAATTTCACTAAGCAACTCTTGCAACCATATTGCTTGTTTTGCCGCCTCATTCCCAGCCATGAACTCTGCTTCACAAGAAGATAATGCGACAGTGTCTTGCTTTTGTGAGCACCACGTGATTGGACTCTTACCAAGGTAGAAAATATGTCCTGTGGTACTCCTTCCATCGTCCGGATCAACATTGTGACTACTGTCACAATAACCTACAAGCCTTGGAATATATGAGCATCGTTCAAATGTTAGGCCGAGATTTGTGGTACCTTTTAAGTATCTCAAAACTTGTCTCATCGCAACTCCATGTGAGACTCTAGGACTCTGCATATAACGACTTAGTATGCCAACACAATAAGACAAGTCCGGCCTTGTGTGAAGTAGATAGCAAAGGCACCCGACAATCTTTCTATAGCTTGTTGCATCAATCTCCTCTTCATTCTCAAATTTGCCCAAGTTTAGTCCGAGTTCCATAGGCACACCTATCGGATTACAATCTCCCATCTTCGCTTCTTCTAAGATCTTTTCTGCATATCGTCTCTGGTTCACTGTAATTCCTTGATCATGCTGAGCCACCTCGATCCCGAGATAGTAAGTAAGTCTTCCAAGATCACTCATCTCAAACTTTGAGGCCATTTCTTCCTTAAACTTGTTAATAACCTCAAGATTTGTTCCAGACACAAACAAATCATCAACATAAACTGCAATAACAAGTATTCCTTTTCTTACCTCCTTCCGATATATTGATGGTTCTTTAGAGCACTTCTCAAATTGTAACTCCATCAATATGCTGTTCAGTTTGTTATTCCATGCTCTTGGTGCCTGCCTCAGACCATACAGTGCCTTGTTCAGCTTGTAGACTTTGTTCTCACAGCCCTTTTTCTCAAATCCTTCAGGTTGTAAGACATAAACTGTTTCCTTTAATTCTCCATGCAGAAAGGTTGTTTTAACATCTAGATGATGGATTTCCCATCCATTCGATGCTGCGATGTTAATAAGCAATCTTATTGTCTCAATGCAAGCCACCGGCGCAAATACTTCCTCAAAGCCTACTCCATATTGTTGTACATAGCCTTTTGCAACAATTCGAGCTTTATGCTTATTAACACTTCCATCTGAATTCCTCTTAAGTCTGAATACCCACTTCAACTCAATCGCCTTTGCTCCAATTGGTAAATCAACAAGATTCCATGTGTTGAGTTTTTCAATAGAAGTGATTTCCTCCTCAAACGCTTCTGTCCATTCTTTCGACTCGCTAGCTTCATAAAAATCTCTTGGTTCGTTATTTAAACACATAAGCAGCATCTCTCCTTCTTCTTCTGCACGAAGAACATAATCCTCGAAATATTTAGGCTTGGTTCTCTCTCTCTGTGATCGTCGCAAAATTGCTACAGGTTCGACGTCATGCGCTGCGTCTGAAGCAGAGACCATCGGATTTTCAAGCCCGTGACCATGCTGCTCTGTCGGAAAAACAGGAAAAACAGATTTGGTTCGGAGACGTTTACAAAATTTAAATTCGATTTTTTTTTTGTAAGGAGATCCGTTTAGATGCATGCACGGTGATCTTAAGAAAATGGATATTGATCGAATTAATTATGAACGTATTTATAATATTATTGATCTAATATTACTAACTAAGTCATTGAACACTAGCTATCATTTTTTTCTCCCTTTGGGCACTTTCGTCTAGCTTGTATTCTCAAGTACAATAATATTTTCTTTTACGAAAAAAATATGTAATAACACCTTGTTGTCACGAACTACAAAAAAAAACAAAATGATGATATATGAATAGGCGATATGATGTTATATACATGTATTATTATACGTGGCAATGATAAGAACCCTATGATAAATGTATATATTGTAAGAAGTTATATATAAGCTCCTCTGTAGATAATTAAGAACTATAATACATAGATCATATATATCAGACACATATCTCCTAACGTTATAGAAAATGAAATGGTCCAACTGAGTATTATGTGTAAATAAACTAATTCATGAAACGAAAACAACTACGTTTAAAACCATAATTCAGCCACAGAGAACGACTTATCTAAAATGCTGTCACATTTGAAAGTAATCACACATGTGGCGCAACAAAAACGATGATGACTCATCATCTCTTGTTAGTTTGTTTTTACTAATTAAAATAATAGAAATATGCATGCTTTCATTTTCTCATAAAAAATTGTAACATAGTTTATGATTATGAATAATGGAAGTTAATTCTTTATCAAAAAAAAAAATAATGGAAGTTAATCAGTACGTTATGTTGCTACTTGTTAGGTGTCACGGGCCAATGATACCGTAGGATATCGTGATCGGATTTTGTGATTTGAATCTATATAATCTCAAGTTCCTAACCTACACGATCGAATGAAATAAGAGGACACACACACGTGAGTTCATCAAATTCTCATAATATGTGGTCAAGATTACATATCTCGTCTTGATTTAACGAGAAACAAACAAAAATGAATAGAACGTAAGATCTTATCGATCGATAAGCACTTAACTAGAAACGTTATCCGAATTGAAACGATCGCGTTTGATTAGTTTATGCAGTTAAATTTAACTTGTGCCTACTTCTTAAACTTGGAAACAAATTAAGGCCGTTTGTACACGTTGTGGTCGACATTTCTAATAACTACCTTTTGCGTAGGATTAGACAATCAAACAACAAAACGTATCATTATCACCATTATAGGCTAAGTACACTCCAAAAATTCTACATGAAATAGACATAAGAGAGTGAGTAATGGGGTCTCGTTTGATTTTTGGAGAAACATATATGGGTGAGTTGTAAAATAAATTTTGGTTGCATGAGAAAGAGGGAATTGTCACACCAAACGTAATTGGACAGCGAAGGAATGTTAATAGTATGAACGGTATCTCTTTGCCTTTTGTTTCCTTTTTTGTCTTTGCAACATTCATTGCATAAATCTATATTTGATATTTCTATTTGTTTTTGTTCGGTCCACAAATTATATCAAATGTTTCGTGTAGATTCCAGACAGCTCCACGTGAAATTTTGAGGACTCAATGTTGTTTTGTTGTGGACCAATGACTTATTCCCATTTGTTAAAATTAAAATCATCATAATGGTTGCATTATGAAAATGTTCAATCGTCTCAACAAATTGTGAGTTAGTTATTGGCTAATGGCTACGGACCCATTGGGTTTTATGAAAATGTTCAATCAGGTTGGGTTCAAAGTTTTTCGGTTCACAAAAAATCAAAAAAAATTATAACTAAAACAAAATACGGAACATTTTCTTTAATATCAAATGGGTATATTAAAAGATCTTACGGATACAAAAATCAACAGACCGAACCGGATCTGAATTTCCCATGGCTCTAAAATCTCATTTTAAACCGGCTCATATAAAACCATTCCGGTGTTGAAACGACAAATAACCAAAACGAAACGTTTTAGACCAAACCATGTAAGCTAGATTGCCATCTCTTTCTCAAATAGTTATTACATAAATGATCGTTTTTGGTTATTACTCAAAATATAATTTCAAGTTTCTGATCTTCTCAAGGTAATAATAGTAAGACACTACGACAACAATTCGATCAGAAGAAGAAAATAGAATAGAATAAAGCGCAATACTAATACAAATTCGTCGAGACACAATATGCTGAAAGATTTCATGAACAAGCTTGTTTCAATAGCGGTTACCATAAGGAGGACGAGACATGTTGTTCTGAGGTTGATACGACTGCGATTGCTCTCTTGGTCTTGCGTACTCTGCGAATATGACCCAACCATCAAGAAACTGCAGAAACACAGAGAAGATAGTTAGCCATAGATGTGACTGTAAATCCTCTAATAGATTTTGATTTCCTTTTGTATTTGGAATGAAAATTATTTTACCTTCCCATCCATTCCGGCTATGCCTTTTGCAGAATCTTCTAAAGTGGCATATCTAACAAATCCAAACCCTTTGGAAAATCCTGATAGTCTGTCTGTGACAACCTTAGCTATAAAAAACAAATTTGAGAGAAAAGTATAGTTGTGGTTAGTTTTTTGTTCCGTTAGTCTTGATGCGCACAAAGGGTCATATAGTAAGGAAATTCACCGTCGGCAACTTCTCCAAACTGAGCGAAAGCTGTCCTCAGTCCTTCAGAAGTAGTGCGCTTATTAAGCCCTGAAAAATTCAGGTGGCACAAAAATAATCCGTTAGATTTGTAGGATGCATTTATAGAGAAGCGAAACAAAGCGAATGCGTAAGAACAATAAAGAGAAGTCATTCCTCATATAACAAAGGTATTATGATGAAAAAGACACTTGAAGAAACTGAGAAATAGAATCAGAACAGGTTTTGGATTCCATGCATAGATAGTAATCAGACCTAACAACATGTATATAAGAGTTTTCCTCGATACATGAGTTTTTAAAATATCTCATGGCTCTATCAAGGAACAAAGGAAACAGAGTAATCATATTTTTTTGCATAAACTGTTCGAAACGACTCAGATCTTACAATAACTAGCCTCAAGAAGACAAGAAACACTCTACTACATATGTTGAAGAAACAAGACATTCAGTACACACACAACTCTTAGAAACAATGCTAGCATTCCGGTCAAATGATACCCGGAAATCTTGATTTCTTAAGAAATGAGTCTAAGAAACAATGGTTAGCACCAAACAGAACTGCAAAAGAAGCTCATGTTCGCTCTTTCAATCCATTTCTAGGCGAAGGAAATGGTTAGCTCAGAAAAGAAACTCTCTTTCGAATCATTCCTAGGCTAACCAATTCAGAAACCACAAAAGTATTTCTCTTTGCAAATAATTGATCACAATCAGTCTTAACACATCCACTGGGTTCTCAATGAGTAAAGGAATTAATCAATACAAGCATCAAATACAAAACCCACAAAAGCGACGACCGGCGATAAACCTCAAAACCCAGTAACGAAATGAGAGATAGAAAAGAGGGTATTTACCGGAGACGAAGAGATTGGTGCTGGGTTCCGCCTGAGGACGAGCCGGAGCTTCGGTTCCAGACTGAGGAGAAAGAAATGAAAACTTAGTAGCGTTCGAACAGAACAGCCGTCTCAATCCAACCGGAGCCGCAGCCATTTCCGTCGCCGCTCTAACTATCGCCGGGAGTCTCATAGCCATCGCCATAGATTCGATTGACCGATCGGAGTATGGATGATTGAGTTTTAACTTGAAAACGCTAAAACCCTAAACAAAATAAAAAGCCGATCAATCGATTGAGAAACAAAAGGGTTGGGGTTTTGCGATAAGGGAGAGTAAGTAGAAAGAGAAGACCTAAAACAAAATGACGCAAGATAAATGACGAATATACCCCTCAAATCAGTTCAAAATTACTAAATGTGTGCTTTTGTGTTTTATAGCTAGCTGGGCTCGGTTCATTTCGGGTAGGATCATGCCATTTTATTCGTATTCAATCCAATACTCACATTTCTTTTCTTTTTTTGAATGAAATATTCACATTTTCTTTTGAGAAGGATAATTGAGTTTTTTTTTATAATTTCAAATATATAAAAAATTGAGATAAACTAAGCAAACAACCTTTGATGCATAACAAAGTGTAAAAGCAAACAACAACATAGACAAGTGGATATGGATGCTGACAAAGTGACAATGCTGTTCATAAAGCTCTAAATTAGTTTTCTATTCATAATTCATCTACTCATCTAAAAATATCTTTTATTTCTTCGATTTGATTAATCTTGTAGTTGGGGTTATACAAAGATAACAAAATCATTAATCCCATAGACAAAAAAATAATTCAAAAAAATATGAGTTTAATTTGGTGAATGAATCAATGTTTCACTAACAGATTGAATTCTTGTTTTTTTTTTTTTTTTTTGGGACAAATTTGAGTTCTTGTTAAGTTACACTTTTTCGGCAGAAGAAGAAGAAGTAAAAGAAACGTGTACAGTGAAACAAATGTCAACACCAAATAAGAGCCTTTAAAGAAGAGAGCTTTCTAGCTTTGCACTCTTCCCCTTTCTTCTTCAACTTTACGAAACTAAACCCAAAACATTCCATTTCAATTTCTTCTTGCCTCCAAATCTTTCATTCTTACCAGAAAACAAAAACAATACTTCATCTCTCTCCCTCCCTCTCTCTCTATTCTCGACTCGTCATGGTTCTTGTTCTGTTCTTCTTCATCTTCATCTTCTTCGTTTCTCATCATCAGGCTTCGTCAGAATCTATCAGCAGAGCGAATTTTCCAGATGGGTTTGTTTTCGGTACAGCTTCTTCAGCTTACCAGGTGACATTCTTCTTCTTCTTCTTCTCCAAACTGATCCAAGAAAAGATCAAGATTTTGATAAACTGCAACACTTTTCTTGCAAGAACATCAGTTCGAAGGAGCTGTGACTGAAGGAAACAAAGGAGAAAGCATATGGGACACTTTCACCAAGAAACCAGGTTTCAAAGAAACAAACAAACCCAGAGAAAAATATCACAAAGAACCCAGAAAAAAATCAGTCGATTGAATGTTGTTTGTTCTTATTCGACAGGGAAGATTTTGGATTTTAGCAATGCGGATACTACGGTCGATCAATATCATAGATTTCATGTAAGTTGTTTCACCTAATATGTTTTGACTTAAGCTTGAAGATAAATGTAGGGTTTGCTTCTGCACAGAGCAACCTCGTCCAAACAAATCTGAGATAAGAGATTGCACGCAACACAACAACATTAGTGACAGAGTCTAACAAGCAAGAACCTTTTTAACTTTTTCTAATATTTTCCTTTCACAGAGTGACATAGACCTCATGAAAGATCTCAGAATGGATGCTTACAGATTCTCTATATCTTGGTCAAGAATATTCCCTAGTAAGTCTGATTCATTTCGATGTGTGATAAGGGTAATGTTGTGCGTTTCGACGGGTTTGTTGAACTCGGGTTTTAACAGATGGAACAGGGGAAGCAAACCCAGAGGGAGTTAAGTACTATAACAACCTCATAAATGCTCTTTTGGCCAAAGGAATCAAACCTTATGTGACATTGTATCACTGGGATCTCCCACAAGCTTTAGAAGATAGATATGAAGGATGGCTAAGCAGAGAAGTAGTGTAAGTATATATGATCTTTGGATAAATGAATGTGAAAAGTCGGGATGATTATTACGAAGACATAAAGCTTAAAATAATGTGCAGGGTTGATTTCGAGCATTATGCATTCACCTGTTTCAAAGCATTTGGAGATAGAGTGAAGTACTGGATCACTTTCAATGAGCCACGCGGGTTATCGATCCAAGGCTATGACACAGGGATACAAGCTCCAGGGAGATGCTCACTTCTGGGACATTGGTTCTGCAAGAAGGGGAAGTCGTCGGTTGAACCATATGTTGTAGCTCACAACATTCTCTTGTCTCATGCTGCTGCTTACCACACCTACCAGAGAAACTTCAAGGTAAGAAAACAGAACAGAACATGATCATCTTATGATTCTTAGTTCCAGAATAAAATGTGGGAATCTAAATGCAGGAAAAACAGCATGGTCGAATCGGGATATCGTTAGATGCAAAATGGTTTGAGCCAATGTCTGATTGTGACGAGGACAGAGATGCGGCTCGTAGAGCGATGGATTTTAGTATTGGATGGTAAATATAACATCCTTTTATCTGAATATATACACAAAAGGCCCAAGGAAAAAAAGAAACCGAAGTGATAGAATGAGATATAAAATAGGTTTATGGATCCTCTAATCAATGGAGACTATCCAGCTTCAATGAAGGGTCAAGTGGAAGAGAGACTACCAAAGATAACACCAGAGATGTCCAAAAGCATAAAAGGGGCATTTGATTACTTGGGAATCAACCACTACACGACATTATACGCGAGGAACGACAGAACTCGGATAAGGAAACTGATTCTGCAAGACGCTACATCTGATGCAGCCGTTATCACAAGCTGTAAGATCAGACACCATTTCTCATTACTGCTAGAAAACATCTCACAATGTCTAATCTTTCTACTCAATGTTTGCTCCTTAATTGTTGTAGCTTACCGTGGAGGAGTACCTATTGGAGAAAGAGTAAGTACTTACTTCTCCGAAATACTAAAAACCAAATTAGGTTCACTAATCTAACAAAAAAAAGCTTACTTGAAACAGGCAGGGTCAAGCTGGCTACACATAGTTCCATGGGGAATCAGGAAACTAGCAGTGTATCTTAAAGACATGTATGGAAACCCACCTGTAATCATCACAGAAAACGGTAAGTAAGCGTCTCATATCCGAAAATGCGATTCATCGATCAGAAAACCGGATATTGAACATGATATTGCAGGTATGGATGAGAAAAACAAACCATTCATAGACATGGAGAAAGCATTACAAGATGACAAGAGGATTAGCTTCCACAGAGATTACCTTTCCAACTTATCAGCTGCCATAAGGTTTAACTAACTACAAAAACACATTGCTTGATTGATTTGCAAATCTGCAAACGATGTTAAAACTGTTTTGATTGTGATTTGCAGGAACGATGGTTGTGATGTAAGAGGATATTTCGTGTGGTCATTGCTAGACAACTGGGAATGGAACTCGGGATACACAGTTCGGTTCGGGATCTACTATGTCGATTATAAGAACAATCTCACAAGGATTCCTAAAGCTTCTGCTCAATGGTTTCGAACCTTGCTTGATTCGACACAGATTGGTCTTAGCTCTTCTTCATCAGATAGTATCGCACGACAAGAGTACAAATTCCAAGAGAAATGAGAGATTCAAAGACCAGAAATAGAGTAGGAATACATACAGATTTTTTTTTCATACAAAATCAAAAATATAATTGATAAATCTCATTCCAAGCGATTGATGATACTTTGGGTCTTGTAAAGATCTGACCTTTGAAGAAAAGCTAGTCCGATACGCTCACGGCAAGCGCCACCGCATTTTTCGTTAGTTCCGGCGAAAGGTCACTGTAACAACTAACAAACAAGTAAGAACAAAAACAAGAATACCCGCAACGATGCCGTTTTAGCAAACCATTAGCAATTGGATTCATTATCGACCAGAAAATTCCATCCGACGGTTGTAGTTTAATTTGTTTTCTTTTTGAAGGACATATTTAAACGGCTACGATTTCTTGGTAGAAATGTTCCATCCGAATTTTGGTTCGGTTACGGTTCACTTTTTCGGTTTTTCGAGTTATGAAAAATAATCCTTATCTATTTTGGTTAGATCTGGTTGGTTTTTGATATTTTCAGTTTTTCTGTTTTAATTCTTTTTTAGTTTTCTTTTTTTGCCGATAACATTTTTATTAAGAAAACTCAATGACCATATTACAGCAAACTCAATTACAACTCCAAAAAGCCCAACACGAAAGTGATCTACTAGAACAATTCAAGTTGACACAACATTCAATACGTGTCCGCTTAATGTGGCACTTCTTTGCTACGTGGCTTTTGACCAGAAGCATCCACCGCTATCGATTCCTAAGCTACTGTCACCGGTGAGATCTCCTCCCTTAACCACCGCAAAGGTATATGATTTGTGCAAAAACCTTTCGATGTCAACCAAAAGCAGATTGATCAACACTTCTTTTTTGTTAATTTCAGAGATAGGAAACTCGATTCAAAAGAACACGAATTCACGAATTCAGTCTTGTTCGAGACACTTTACTCCTATAAAGTCATCTAGACGAGTAAAGATCTATGTCCTTATAAGAAAATTCGATCATAGTAAGAAAGAAGTGTGGATCAATGTTTTTAAAACCGGACCGGTGACCGAATCGAAAAAACTTTTGGATTGTAATCCGACCAGATCGAACCGATCGAACCGAATTTAATAGTTTTAAAAAAATAATAATATAAATAGTTTTTGTGTAACTATAATATCCAAATATAATATAACCTTTGAATAAACATATTTTTAAAAATTAATCATGAAAAAAATTATTTTAATAACAAAAAAACTATTTAAAAACAAAATTTAATGAAAAATAGTTAAGTTTATATGTAAAAAAAAATTAAAAATATTAAAACATAACAAAAATTAACTAAATTTAAAACTAATATTTTTCTATAAATTTTAATCATAAAAAACAAAATTAAATATGAAAAAATAGAAATTAAAAAAAAAAAAACTCAAACCCGGATCAATCCAACCCGACTAGCCGGCTGGTTCGTGGTCGAATTCGGTCCGATCTCCGGTCTAGTGCGATTTTCAAAACATTGGTGTGGAGCCAAAATCTAAACAGGATTTACAATAAAAACCAAAAGGCCAATAAAGATCCGAACAGAGTCGAAAAACAAAATCCGAAAAGCCCGAAACATATACCCGATGACTGGAAAACAGATCACAAAGATCAGGATTTAGATCTATTACACAAATACATAAAATAAAAGAAAACAAATATAAACAATCCGAACCGAATGATGTGGCTAAGGAAGCCAAACATTTCCGGCCAGAATCAGATCAGATCGAAGTCTGAAAGGATCAAGCGAACTTTTTCTTTTTTTCAGAGAGAAGATAAAAGAGAGAGAAAAGACCTCAAAGATGGCCTCTCGTTAATTCTTTTTTAGTTAAATAGTAGTCTAATGGGTGAAGAAATATATACGTAGAGAAAATGCGAATATATGGAAAGAGAATAATATATTTGATACTATGTTGACGAGTAAAACTTTTTGAAGAAAAACATCGTTAAAAATCATTTAATTTTTTTTTTAGAATAATCGCTTAATTTGATCAGAGATTATGCTCCTGCGACTTGATGACCAAATCCAAATCTTCTTTATATGTTGATGATGCTCTTAGAAGAAAGAGAGAAAAAAAAATAGAGAAAATGTTTTAAAAAAATTCGAAATTGATCTTCGAGACATTTGTGAGCTCTGTTCTAAGTGAAATGAAAACAACATGGAAAAAATATCTAGTGGGGGAAACTAGCGGTGTTTAGAGCAAACGAAGTAGCAAAAAAGATCCAGATCAGCGATGGTCTTGAGTTTCCACCAAAAGTGGTACTCTTGGTGAAGAAAGAGAGCCTTCAACTATCTATGTTGAGGCGTGTGAGAAGAAACATCATTTCATGGTTGAGAAAGAGAGATTTCACTTCTCAATGGAGAATGGAAAAATCAACTATTTCTTCAAAGATTTCAGATCATTGAGGAATGAGTTCTGGGAGCATGAGAATAGGAGAGAGAGAGAGAGAAGAGAGAGAAAAAGAAGGCATAGGAGATAAGAGAGACTAAGATTGCTGCAAAGTTTTACAGCCAAACGAAAGAGGAGAGGTACAAAGAATGGACCAAAATTTTAGTTATGTAATAGATTTTAATTTTCTTATTTTGGTTTTGATATTTTCAGTTTTTTTTTTAATTCTTTATTAGTTAAATAGTAGTCTAATGGGTGAAGAAATATATACGTAGAGAAAATATGAATATGTGGAAGGAGAATAACAGATTTGATATTATGTTGACAAGTAACATTTTTTTTTGGAGAAAACATCGTTAAAAATCGTTTCATTTGTTTTCTAAAATTTTAGTTATGTAATAGATTTTAATTTTTTTATTTTCTGTATGCATTATATAATCTTGAATTTTAGATAAATAAAAAGTTAGATGTAAAAAAAAAATGTAGAGAACATGGTAAACCACCATATCATCAGTGTTCAAATTTAATTACGTAAGAAAAATAGCTTTATTTGTTTTTCTTTAAATGTGAATCTGTAGAAGGAAATATTAATACTCTTTTTATACTTGACCAAAATATACAAAAAAAAATTCAATATATACACATATAATCAGGTTTAACAAAAAAAAATTCATACAAAAATTATTACAATATAAACTTTACTTGTAGTTGTTTTGTCATTTTCATCATGTCTTCTGTTCAATTTTGTAGATAATGTCTTCTGGCCAATTTTGTTGATTTTTGCGTCTATATATGATGTTCGAGTAGATAAATATGTGTTTGCCATATATTGATCAAAGTTTTTATTGTTTTTTTTTTGGAAAACATAATGGTTTTCTGAAATATGTGTTTGTCATATCTCGATCAACGGTTTTGTTTGCGTTTTAAGAAATTTCTTTGATTCTTGCGTCAATATTTTGTGGCTCGAATGTAATAGATTAATATATTTTACCAAAAATATACATAGATTATCAATGCTTCTATGGAACATAAACATGTGATCGAAGAGGGGCAAAGATTGTACAACTTTTTGTAAAGATCATGACTATTTTTTATAGTTTGTGTATCAGAGAAATGTCAATTGAGGTGCTAAGAAGAGGAATAGTCTCCAAGGTCACATTGAGATTGTCCATTGTGAGTTTTCGTAACTTTAAAGTCAAAGTTAGGTTTATTTTGATTTGTGTGTGTGTCTAACTCATATAATTGTTATTAGAAGGTTTGGTATTCACAGTGAAAAGGATTATCCCCCTCCAAGCTATTTCATATTTGGAGGTTTGGTCTTCACAGACATGGATAATGAATCGGTGAAGATTTCTCTGGTACCACCCAATTAAATAATCAAATGTATTTCAACAATGATACTAATTATGTGGTTTCAACAACGTCAAGTTGAAATTACATTAGTAATCTCTAAATTGTTGCTTTTTTTTCTAATATGGTATCAAAACCTGAAACTTAACTTTTTTTTTTTTTATTAAATTGATCACGATAAAACTTTAACAATGACATGAACCCGATTGTGATGAACATGATGAACCAAGATGAGCAATGAAAATAAGGTGAACCATGAACACACCAATTATTTCATCGTTGATAAGGACAAAGATGTTGTGACTGAGATAATTGAGGAACAACAACGATTAATTGTGACTCTAATGTGAGAAAATATGACAACGCCATGTAGAAACTGTTAGGCAAAACTTTCTTTGGATTACTAGAGCAACATATCATTTCAGTGGAAGATACAATATCCTAAGGGCTATGCGAGAAATAGCTCTCAATTTGATTATTTTGGATAACGGGAGAGAAAGAATCTCTAATAAGGAAAGAACGGTTTATCTAAACTCGTATCTATCTTGTATTGCAATCGGTTTTATATGTTGAAGAATTGATGTCTGATTTGATTTTTGTAGGATAGTTTATGGATGATTTGGTTTGATAAAATTATGGTTTGGTTCGTTTGATATTGGACATTAGACGATTTAACATATAACTACAACAATTATAGATACAATAAATTTAATATAGCAAACTAAAATATTCACATTTTAAAGTATATTTGCAAAATATTAGTTTCATTGCGCACAATCGAAACATATATCACTTAGTGATATATATTGTATAGTGAAATACTCAGCATATTGTTTATACTAATACACATAAGTGATATGTTAGAGACTGATTTTTTCAAATCTTGGACTGAAGTCTCCGCATCTCTCATAAAGAATTCGTGAAAGTTTGATGAAATATTCTGCATAACCACAGTAGATGAATCCTCATTATAATAGACAATGGTGCCGCCACATCCTTTTCGCGTTCTCTCCCGATAGTATCTTACCACATTCAGGCACGTGCGTATAGGCTTATTAAAACGGCATTTGCCTAAGGTCCCCAAATAATATATAAATTTTAGGGCCCCAAAATTTACAAAAATTAGTCATAGTGAAGTGTAGGGTGGGCATTCGGTTGGTCGGTTCGGTTTCGATTCGGTTGTTCGGTTTTTTGCTTTTTTGGTTGTAGCTAAAATGAGTCCATATAAAACCGAAATAGTTATGGGTCGGTCTCGGTTCGATTGACTCCGCTTTCGGTTCAGTTTGGTATCACATTTTAGAGGTCCATAATAGACCGAATCCTTAATGGTTCAGTTTTGGTTTAAACCGAATAACCGAATTGAAACATATACAAAGCAAGTAAACAATTCAAAATGAAACACAAGAACATCATATTCAAAGAGTTTTGAGTCTAAAATCAATAATAAAACACAAAATGAAACACAAAGTCCATAAACATAAAATAAAACACAAAGTCCACATCCATGAAACTCTTTTCAAAGTTTTTTTCCATCACAATCCTTCAAGACTAGTTTTTGTCCCTCACAATCCTAACTCTACAAGTGAAACAGAAAGTAAAATAGAAAAGTGAAGTTCATATATATAACAGAAAGTAAAAAAAAATAAACGAATGAAAGAATTGATGATATAGATTAGTTTAGGGTTCTTCGATTTTTCTTCGGTTTTTCGGTTTAAACCGAAACCGAACCTATAACCTATGGACTATAAATGGTGAAGACCAATACGTATAATCCAAACATCCGAAACCGAACCCATACTCTTTTTCTCAGTTCGATTTTTCGGTTTGGGTTTTTTTGCCCACCCTAGTGTAGTGGTTTGTGAGATTTTAATTCGATCCTCCAGATAGCCCCAACCCGGGATCAAGATTAGTAACGTTCATTCAGTAGGGTTTTTGTCCAATTTGATTTATTTGTTTTCTTTTTCTAGTTTTATTGTTTGTTTATTATACCCTGATATATCCTAAAAAGTTTTCCCTTCACATAGCTACTGACGAACCAAACACAAATTTCTAGACTTCAAAAATTATTAAAAAAGGCCCATTTTTTGGTTCGCCTCGAACCTCCACAAGTCTTGGCACAGTACTGACCACATTCTTTGTGGCGTTTTCTCTTGATGAGGAGATAGAGTTTTTCCCTCTCTCTAACAATTTTTTTGTAGGCACGATTTGAAAATTGATTAAAATCAATGATAAAACAACCAAAGGATCTTCTTATTTATATAATATGAAAAGATCCAAGACAGGTCCAAATCATTCCAAACAAAAAGAAAGAAGTTCAAACGATAACGAAGTAGAAGAAAGAGTTCATAGTACTTGTTTTCCGCTAAATCGACAAATTTAAAAACTTGATCTTAAGAACGTTTCAAAACTACCATGAAGATGACGACCACGGCTAATCCAAACAGAGTACGAGGGTCGTTGAAAAACGTCCTCTTGTCTTCTCCATCTTCTTCTGTAACTGATCCTAACCCAAACAAACCCCCAAAGTACGAAGAGACATTCTCCATCAATCGAACAGCTTTTAGCTTCATATCTTGCAGAATCTCCAAGAGTTTAATCGGCTTTGCTTCACAGACTTCAGTCTGAGTCGTGCTTGAATCTTCGGAATGATCGTCATTATCAGCTTCACCTTGAGAGGAAGCAACTGCAAATGGAAAAAAAAAAAATCTGTTAAGTTGCTTTATCATAAAGACATTAAAACACCAAATGAATTGACTAGTTCTTTTTTACCAGTATTTTTGATCTCGAGAAATTTCATGAGATCCTTGTTTTCCATTACAGCATCCCAAACCTTTGGGTCAGATGCAATGGAAGCAACAACAGTCTGTAAAAAGGGAAACAACACACGTTAAAGAGTAGCACAAGCGAGAAGCTTAACCAAAAGCAACAAAAGTTCTTCTAAGAGTTAAGGCAACACACACCTGCGCAGCAGTGTTTTCACTAAGAAAAGCAAATGCCTGAAGAGCAACTTGTGGAACAGCTGATTCAATAGCTCTGTTCTCAGAAGATTGAAAACTTGAGTGCATCTTGGAAACAGAACCAAGATCATTTGAATCTTCCATTGGAGATTTGATATACACCCTAACAAAATGTTCATAAATCCATAAATAACAATACACAAACATAAACACAAGTATTTATGTATGTAGCTAGCTATACATAGCAACAAAAATCAAACCAAGTATTTCAAAATGACAAGACTTTCATTTTCAATAACTCTCTGCATCACTAAAGGCTGTTTCTGCATCTCATATGTAACACAATCAAGATTAATCTAAAGAAAGCAGATCCATCATTAGATCAATCGATGAACTATAAATCGCATAATTGGAGTTCGAGAGTCGAGAAAGAAGATTTAGGGTTAATCTTACATATTGATAGCCTCTTTCAGATCTTCGGTTGCTTCTTTTGCCTCTTGGAGAGAAGGAGGTTTGCTGAAAACAACCCTAGGAATTGGCTCCTCTTCGGCGAATTCCCAATCGTCCCAAACCGGTCTATGCATAACCATCGAGTCGTCTTCGACGGAAGGATGAGCCACCGATGAAATCGAAGCCGAGACCGGCTTAGGAACGGCGGTGCTTTTGACCATAAACTGCTCACTCGCCGGAGAAGGCGCCGCCGCCGCGAATCCGAATCCTCCCCTGAATCCACCTTTCGCGACTCCGATTCCAGCCACCTTCGCCGCCGTCGCCATAGCTCTTCCTCCTCCCATGGTTCGAATATTCTCCGATTTGCAGAGATTTTTGTGTTCTCGTTGCGATCGGTGAAGAAGAAGATGTTGATTGAATTTAAAAGAAAGGGAAAATACCTTATCCGCGAAGTTAATAAAATGACGTCAGCAAGAAAATTGCCGACATTTAATATTAATTTAATTAACGTAAATAATCCCTTTCGTCCAAGTTATTTTATTTCTATAATTCAGTCTGTAATCAGTCTAGTAGTAGTTTTAGCAGATTCGGTTCATTTCATCATAATTTTGTGAATTTATTCAGTGAATTATTTTAATAAGGATACAGAAAACAAACTTTCGTTCTTGATTTTTTTTTGTTTGTTATTTAGTAAAATTTCAAGGTTCATTTCTTGATTTTTATTACGATCACCCAAAATTTCTGTTCATGTTTCGAAATTTCATTAGTATATTAATATTTTTTACACCCGTACTACGTATATTCGAAAAAAATTAGGTTAATATTATTAATATCTTCCATAAATCATTCCAAATATTCTATAAATCTTCCGGTTTATACATTAGTTTAAGGTTGTTTTTCTTCCATATTATGGAAGATCATTCTTAACTTCCAAATATTCTATAAATCTTCAGGTTTAAATATTGGAGAAATTACAAAAATACTATTTTTTATATGTACATTTACAAAAAATGTCATTTAAGGGTGTTCTTTTGCAAAAAATGCCACTAATTATAGATTCTTAAACCCTATATCTTAAAATTCTAAACACTAAAAAATGTTTTGACCCCTAAATCCCCCTAAATCTTCATAACTAAACCATAATAGAACATAATTAACTCAAACATAAATAATATAAAGAAAAAAAAATAATTTCTAAAAAGTGGCATTTTTGTAAAGATTTCAAAAGTGTGACATTTTTGTAAAGTGACACTTGAAAAGTGGTATTTTTTTGAAATTTCTCCTAAATATTTATGAAAAAAATAACTTAAGCTCTCCTAAGATTTCTTAACTTCCAAATATTCTATAAATCTTCGGGTTTAAATATTTATGAAAAATAACTTAAGCATATTTTTTAGGGACAATTACAAAAATATTACTTTTTGTGTGCACATTTGCAATAATACCATTTAGGGGTGTCCATTTACAAAAATGTCACTAATTATAGATTTATAAAGCCTATATTTAAAATTCTAAACCCTAAAAAATGTTTTGACACCTAAAACCCCCTAAACACTCAAAACTAAACCCTAATAAAACATAATTAACTCAAACATAAATAATATAAAGAAAAAAATAATTTTAAAAAAGTGGCATTTTTGTAAAGATTTCAAAAGTGTGGCATTTTTGTAAAGTGACACTTGAAAAGTGGCATTTTTATAAAGTGACACTTGAAAAGTGGCATTTTTAAAATTTCTCTATTTCTTATGGCATTTAAAGTATAGTCGTTTTACTTATTTTCTTCTTCTTTTTTTGGACAAAGATTAAATAATTTATTATACTTAGTTAATTGGAAAAATGTTATTTTCTTCAATCTTCAATTTTAATACTATAATTTAAAATTGTTGTTTGGAAAAATGTGAATGTTTAAAATTCTTATTATATATATATATATATATACATGTAATTGGTTTTGGATATTTTAAAAACGGTCCAAAAATAGTAAAAAGAAAAAAGTTTATAAAGTAAACTATGAACAAATAGTGATTAAAAAATAATAGAGAAATTTTAAGAAATACCACTTTTGAAACTTTTGAAGTGCCACTTTTCAAAAATGTCACATTTTCAAAATTTTTGCAAAATGACTTTTTCAAAATTATTTATTCATTATATCATTTATGTTTGTGTTAACTATGTTGTATTAAGGTTTAGTTTTGAGGGTTTAAAGGTTCTTAGGGGTCAAAAAAAATTTTAGTGTTTAGAATTTTAAGATTTAGGTTTTAAAATCCATAACTAGTGGTTTTTTTGAAAATTAACAATACATAATGGTATTTTTGAAAATGTGCACACCAAAAATGGTATTTTTACAATTGTTCCAAAATAATAATCTGAAAAATGAATAATTTGACACTCCGCCCTTGATTATGTAAGTGATGTTTAAAATTTGTGTATACAAATTAAAAATAATAATTTAATTTGTTCTTTTTCTAAATTAAAATATTAATTAATTGTGGGAGTCGAATCTCTTAATTAGATTTGTCTTAGTATTTTTTCTAGGGTTTGAAAACTTCTGCGGAAAACCACTAAAACGTATAGATCTCAAGAGAAGATTTTTATTAAGCTGTTAAGAAAGCTGTTTCAAAATACAAGTGTTTTGCTAATGAATTTCGGATCCCTTCTGTGGAAGATGTTTACATGTATATATATATTGGTCTAAGTCGGCTAGAGCTAAAGTCTAAAAAGGAAAACTTCATTTTCCTTCTAAATTTACGTCTCCCTGCGGTGGGCATTCTAGAAACTTCCCTTTATTCGCAGAGAGACCTTAGTCGGTTAGTCACTAAGTCGGCTTGTCCTCCAGTTTGTTCCAAATCGGTCCACTTTGATAAAAGCTTAGTAATCTCCTGGTTAGTCATCGGTCCGCCGGTTTAATGCCAAACCCTTGTCTTGATTAACGGCCCGCCAATTTAACTCAATACTTAGTCAATTTCAGGATTGTTGATTATGGTGGAAGGAATGTGACCCCAACATTAATGCTTTTACACTCGGAGGTCTAGGGTTTGAGATGATGCGATTTATTAATAAAAATACAGATTAATGTAGGCAAGCTTACAGAAGATCTCCAGCGTTGTGCAGTTAGAGCCGTTCGCCGTAATTCCACAAAATAAATGTAGAAGGTGTCCATCATGAACATGAAGCAGAAAGTGTCGTCTGTCGTGGATCTAATAGAGTTGGAGTGAATTTTCCGTGGTAGAATCATCTTTGTAATAATTCTCCTAATTTATAATAATAAATAATAAATCCATACGTTTAAAAAAAATATTAATTATTATTATCTATTTAAACACAATTTTAGAAAAATAATTTGCAGTAATGAAACGATCAAAACAATAATAAAATAATTAATTTTGCATAGAGTAACGAAAATATCATTTAATATAAATAAATTTTTTCGAAAACATTGTTTGAAAACAAAAATATATCATTTAATATATAGAGGATGTAGGTGTTGAGGTCGAATTTTAGATCTTTCATACAAGGGGTCGTAGGTATGGATTAGACATTGTAAACTTTTTCGAATAGACTCCATAACTTATGATATGAGTTTCGTCCTCTAGGGATTACATAATGTTGTTGAGCTATAAAAATGTTTCAGAATTCATATCTATTATCTTGAGGACATGATGTATCAGACACACAAGGTTACGAATGTCTTCGGGAGGGTGATATGGGATATCTTTCAAAGGGCTTTTCGAAATCCAAATCAGTATATCGTACGAGAGCAAGTTTGATAAGGAGTTCAGTGAGAGTTTAGTTTGACTATGTCGTCTGATGTTTCAGGTCCGGTCCGGCCCGACTTTTTGCTTAAACCAACCAAATTTAGAGTTATGGTTCTCTAAAAATAATAATAAAATCAGCTATAAATTTAAAAAAAAATAAAATCATTGTAATCTGGTACTAGAGGAAAGGAATTCAAGTTTCCTCAATAATACTTTCTTTTGTTTATTTTTTCGAAGAACATTATTAATGAATTTGTCCCAAAAAGTTTGTTGGGTTTGCAGCCTATTATTCTCAGGGCTAGCTCTTTGTTTATAGATCTCTTCTCAAGTCTTACTGAATGGTAAACTGCCATATTATGATAGAAAAATAACAAGTCATCGAGAATATTATTTGATATGTATTTCCATGTTGCTGATTATAGTTGCACAGTAAGAGAGTTGTTTACATTGAAAAAATCAACCGGATTATAAAATTTAAAAGAAAATCATAATGATGGTACTGGATTTAGTATCCATCGTCAATATTCTTTTCAGATCTGAATCCATTCGGACTTTTACTTAGAAAAAAAAATACAAATTGGGTCTTTGGTGGTCAGTCCGGCCCAACGGAAAGGTTCGGCCTAGGCCCATGATGGTCGGCCGATCTTACAACTCTGAGAAACAAAAAAAAAGATGAACATGAAGAATGAAAAAATACTTGGAATTAGAAAATTTTCCATATATTTCTAAGACTTGTATAAAATATACAATGTATTTCTATTTGAAAGAGATCAAACTCTTAATTAACACACAAAATTCTTACAAGCACTTTGTTTCGTTGAGTTTATTCTTGAACTTTTTATTTAGAAAACTTAGTTCTTCAATTGTTTGGAAATGATACGAATAGCTTACACGATCTGGATCCACCACATAACATATTCAGAATTAACTTATGGTTTAATCTCTTGTTCAGTCGCTATACATAAATCAAAGTCTTGCCCAAAGCCAAAGGGCTTTACAACTCCAAATATATACTGTAGTTTGGTATTATCTTCACTTCCAAACGAAACAGAGGTTCCTCAAATACACAATCAACAAAACTTCAATTTTTGCAACTTCATCATTACATTTCATTTAAATCTAAAAGGGTATGTACACTATAAATTTTAAAAGCAGTTGAAAGTGTGTATATGTTTTAGTACTTCACATCAAAAGTGAAGAAAACCTCTCTATACAACACACACACTCCACAAAAAGTGCTTCGAAGGCGATATGTCAAAAAACATATTACGAAAACTCAATAAACACACCAATAAAAGCCATTAACTAACCACCAAACTATAACCACTGGACTATGAGTAATTAATTAACAAAAAATAGACAATCACTAACATAACGGTCGAAGGTAATGATATATAAAACCTTGAACTAAAAACAAAAGATAGCATTGAACATTTGGACTCTCATCTTTACAAGAACTCTCAAACAAAAGTCCACCCTACTCATATAATTAGCAAACTAATTTTCTGATTAGTACATAATTTGGGATAATTCAAAAGGACAATCGATATCTCCACTCTGCTTTCTAATTTTTCATCTTAGAGCTTCAAATCCTCTAGCGGCTCTTCTCATCAATTTCTTCAAACCGCCTGAAACAGAAATCCATTTTTAAAATCTTCGATTTTGATTGATACACCATCCAAAAAAGTTAACATGTGTAACAACTATGATTGAATTTTGTGGGTTCTTTCCATTTCCTGGAGTGGGTTATTTCAACTAATAAAGAGAGAATATTATATAATACATATTCACATGTTAAAATAAAAATAAATGATAAAATCTGGTAAAAGTTACTGATCGAATATACTCCTTATTCAAATAAAAAACAAGAAAGCAAAAGAAGGAAAGGAAATGTTATGTCAGCAGTTACAGAGACAAGACTCGTATTGAAAGTGGCAAAAATACCAGACAATAAAATCCAAAAGAGTTTTCAAAGTCTTCGAAACATAAACTGGGAAAAAGAGACACAACTCAAGCCCATGACTTCAATGTACTACTTATATTCCCACAGTGAAAAAAAAAAATATTTTTGGAAAACGAGCAAATTTTATAATTCAGTTCTTCACTTTTTTCTCCCGTTGGATAATTCCATAAAACAACAACAAAAAACATATTTTATGAACATTAGGTCCAAAACTCAGTGTTTATTAGTAGTAGTATTCAATTTATTAAGCTTTTAAAGAGGATTGAACCATAACCATTGAAAGTTGTAAAATACAGTTACACTCAAACTAAGTAGTTTTTTTATGATCAAAAATAAATATCTGAAAATTGTTGGGATTAAAATAAGTACTTATGCAAAATGATTTTATACGCTATACATAGTCTAGTAAATCAGATCTTTAACAAAACTCCAAAACCTGTTATATCCATACCCGGAACTTAAATTAGACCAAAAATCAAATCCAATAATGACTAAGCTTGGAATCTAACTAGTTAGTTATATATACACACACACACACACAAATTAATGACAAAAAAAATACATATATATATATATATATATAAAATCTCTGTTGACAAAAAAAATCATATAATTATTTTTCTATATACATTTTCACCATAGATAATGATGATAGATTTGTAGAAAAATACGTGGTAATCTGCGCTCAACATGAAGATTTAATTAATCATATCCAAATAAACATAATTAAAAAGAAACTAAAAAAACATTTTATTAAGTCTTTTTTCCAAAAAAAAAAAAAACATTTTATTAAGTCTTTTGTTGTGTACCTTGATCTTGTTGAGGTCTACACTTGGGAGGGTCTTCAAAGAGAGAGAGGGAGAGTTGTTTAGTAGCAACTCCGATATCGAATATAATGACACCGGAATTAGGATTCTCGACGACGATATCTATCACCGAGAGCCACAAAAAGAGCTCTTTTTGTTTAAACCCTTCTACTCCGACCAAACTCCCGTAGCTCAGATTTGCTCTCACGACCGAATCGAAGTACACATTGGTCTCGTATTCAGCGTAACACGGTGCCACGAGGAAAACCTCGAGACGACCGTCGTTGTGAAGTTTGTAAGAATCAACCTCTTGCGGTAATAATCCCGCCGGGAGACCTTTTGATCGGAGAACCTCGTGGATCGTCGGATACGACGGCGAGGAGAGAGAGAATGAGAGGAAGAGAGTGGCGGAGAGAAGGATCATACGAGAAGTGAGCTTGTTCATCATAGCTTCTCACTGAGATAAGAGAGAGAGAGAGAGAGAGAGAGAGAGAGAGAGAGATTAAAGAGATGTTTTTTTTACGGCGATGATTCAGTTGAAGTGAGAGGTTGCTTGTTAAAGGAGGGAGGAGAGGGGATGTGAATTGACGTATTTACCCTTGGTTGGTGAGTTGAGTAGGACCATGTATTATAGATATGGTTAACGTGATTAAGATAATAATAGGTTTAGGAATTTGTTGAGAAAAAATGGAAATTACATAGTGATTGATTGATATTTTTTCAAGAAAAAAATTCCCATGTGGAGAAATAATAACAAAAAGAGTGGTTGGACACACTAAAATTAGCTTTAAAACATTTAAAACTGTAGGAAAGAAAAATCAAAATAATGATGTATAAGGAAATGCATTGATAATTAAGTATATACAAATGTGTATTAACAACTAAGACACCTATGAAGGTTCTTAAAGTTTTATCAATAAAATTACCGAAAATAAGAAGGAGTGTATTCTCAATGTCACGCATACAAATTTATGTATTTGAATCAGTATTATCATTTTTTTTATTACTTCATGGAAAAGTAGTTTTTTTTCTTCTTCCTAAGATTGATATTTTATCCTTCTAGATTTGTATTTAGATAGTAATGCGAATAAACATGTGTATTATAATGTATTGTAGAATGGAATATATATATAGGGAGTTAGGGACGTGCGATGTATATAATTAACGTTGATTGTAGGGTAATTCAACTCCTAATGAGTATGAATTAGATGCTAGAAATTGATAGTTTAAGGAGTATTACAGAATGCTTCATCATATGAGTTATTTATTTTATTTTAATTTTTCCATTTGTTGGTGATGAAAGCTTCTTATTAAATACATCTTCACATAAGTAATTAAGTACATAGTGCAAATAGAATAAGTAAAGTTTTTGGCGTAGAAAAATATGTACTTTGGACTATAATTGCATATTTGACCCACAAAAAACTAGTAGTATATTTATACCGTCAAAGAATTTTGCAAAATATACTACTCTCTCCATTTCAAAATATATTTGTAATTTTAACCAAAACAATTTACATTTTGAAACGGAGGGAGTAGTAACCAAAAGTTTCCGAATTATCATTAAAAAATAGCTAGATTTAAAAAAAAAAATTGAAAATGGCTAGAATTGGTACTGCAATAACCGTAGACTAAAACTGTTTATTTAAATTTGTTAAGTAGTTTAAAGAGAAATCAAACAAAATTCGACTAAAATAACAATTTACATTTCCCTGAATTTTGAAATATACGAAGTTGACTAGAAAAAAACAAATTGTCCAACTTTCAGTTAGAGAGCCTTTAATTAAGTAAAACCAAGTTCAACGAGGATGGCCTTTTGGTCTTTACCCAATGCCACGCAGGCTCCCAGTCATAGAGCTTTTGCATGAAAGGAACGCAAGTAACGGTTAATTATGCGTCAGTTAAAAATCCTCACTCTTCTCAGGGTAATTTGTTTTTTTTTTTTATGTCTACTTCGATTCTATCTACTATTATTATTTTTAAATAAAATGAAAATTTTTTAACAACAAATAAAATCTTATCTAAAAAAATCAATAATTTAGATATCAATAAGAACTACACAATCTTATCTTATTAAATCTAATTAATTAAATCACAGAAAGAATAAGAGAATGACGGTAATTTGTTAGATGTGTAAAATTACGAAATATGCCACTGTGAGAGAGTCACGCGGTTCACAGTACGAGTAGGACCCAGAATTGAGAAAATGATTACGTTAACCAATGAGGGACCGTTTTTAGTTGACGGTGGCTAATATAAGCGTTACACGTGGAGAATTGTGGTTCCCAAACACCGGTTACCCTAGCTCGTACCGGTCGTTCGTTTGGTGTGTGCCTGTGGCAGACGCAGCAGGTTTCCGGTTACTAGATTGGCCCACGTGTGGCTCATGCAGTCTCACACGCGTGATACTTGTGATAGCATTTGCTCTTAATTATATATAAATAAATAAATATAGAGAAATTTTTTTCCTTTTGAATGAGTATGATGGGTCCCTGTAATTATTGGGTCTTTTATTGGAGAAATCATAACGCACCCTATGATACAAAGATAAATTCAGTTATAACAATGGGGCCTATGTATTCGAAATTTTCAAAACCTTTCTTTTTATTGTCAACGAATTAAGAAACTATTAAATATCTTTTTTTTTTTTGTTGAAATAATTGGACTTTTTAGTTTTATCTTTTGGAAATGCAGTTCAACCACCAAAAAAAGTCCAACTATCGATTTATAAAAATATTTTATCCAGAAATTATAATTTTATTCAACTTATTTTAGAATCATTGAAGGAAAATAAGCAACTAAATCTTAGTTTTTAATGATCAAATAATATATATATATATATATATTTTGTTATTAAAAATCTTGAATATCAAAAATATTTGTGTAAATATAGATTTAACAAAATTCGACTAAAAAAATAAATGAAATTATAAAATCATATGAGCTAATTTTCTAGTTTGTTTTCTACTTTTCTTTTAAAATAACTATAAAAATTCGGTATATACTATTTCAAAAGATAAGAGGAATTTGACAAAAAAAAAATGTTGATTTTATGCGATAAGAATGAATCTTAACTGAAAAATACTTGAATGTTCATTTGGTTTAGCGGGCTTTAACCCATTAGTTTATTTATTTTGGAGTCTGTTTTGGGATTTGTATGAGCGGCCTTCTTGTTTTGTTTTGGAAAACCAAAAAGTCCAAAAAAAAATTAATTTATGCAATGATTTTTTTTTGTTTTTTTAAACTTGAATGTTGCACTCTGAATAGTTTTTTATCGAAAAGCTTATGTGGTGCAATTAAATAATTCAACTGTAATAAAAATTGAAAGTGTTATAGCATTATAAGTTAAAAAAAAAGAAAAGAAAAAAGATATAGCATTATTCTCTAATATAAATGGGATATCATATATATATATATAAAGAGAAAATAAAATATTACGTGAATCAAGCGGTGGTAACTTAGTGGTAAAAAGGTTCAGGGGAAGGATTAAACTCTTTCGACTTGACTTCCATTTTATCTGGTAGTCATGCGACTTCGGATTATTCGGCTCAGGTAGTTCAAATAATCGGGTAGTTCGAAAAACAAAATTCTACCAAAAATAACCGAAACAAATTTAGATTTGGATATCGGTTAGTTAGGGTATTTTGTTTTATAACCGAAAATTTTGAAATTTTATTAAAAATCGGATAATTTCGGATAATTCAGATAGTCCGGTTCGGGGAAAAAATTGAATTTTGGTTTTTTTTGTTGTTGTGTAAATCAGTTTATTTAAAAAAAAACCCAAAAAACCGATCAGTTACCCGATAAACGAACCGAACTAACCGAAAACCGAACCAAATTTTAATAGCTGCCGATCGGTTAGGGTGAAATAACTTAACCCTAACCGAAAACCAAAAAATTTGGTTCGGTTCGGTTCGGTTCGGTTAGAAATCTCAGCACCACTTTCTGGTATCTTTTTCACTTCTATTTGGAGGGTCGAAATAATCTCACACTTTAGATTCATTAGAAAATTTAGTAAGTATACTACTCAATGATTATACTCATTATGAGATATTAGTCAGATAATATAAATCCAAATCACCCCATGGTATAAAAAAATAAAGATAAAAGCAAAAACTATATTACTTGTAATTCATAGTGTATATCAATTTTCTAAATTTTGGTATGTAATAAACGCTATGCCCATACAAATTCCATATAGTATTTTCAATGTGCTTGTGTTTTTAAAATATTTAAGACAAATGTATTCCCATCGAATCTTTTAATGCTACATGAAATTAATTTAGAAAATTATTTTAATTTTATTTTTCAAATAAGTTATTCAGATGAACGCTAGATGTATTTGGACCTTATCTACAATAACATATATAATTTAACGAATAAGGCTATTTTTCATCAGTCGTTCTCTATCGGTGTAGACACACCGTTGGAGACGAACTGGATAACAAAAATTGAGTGGTTCGACGTGCAACAAGGTTCGGACGCATATCTCATGGGATTTTCATATTAGAAACCTGAAAGAAGTATGACCTTATACTTTTGATAACACGAATATTCAAATAAGTCTTCGATCAAAATTAATATAACTTATAATGTGCATGTGCTAGGTAAAACATTCAGCCTATACTACATAGATGATATAAGATTAAAGCAACAAAGGCGATTTCGAGAAACTAATCGACGCCCGATCCATCGCAATATATGATGCACTTCGTACGACATTGACAACACCCTTAGCCTCATAATTAATTTGTTGGTCAACTAGCATCTGAATACAACAGTGGTATGTAAAAAGCACTCGAATGCTCTATACATATGCAAACCGGTGGATCTGAACCCGCTCTGACCTAGGACGCGTATCCTGGTATCGTAATTCGACCATCTAAAACTTTATGAATACTCTTCTCTCCAACGATGTAAAGAGATTTTTAAAAAACTATGGTTAAGTCTTTCCTAAATATTTCTCCTTAAAAACACTTGGCCATTTTTGCATCTCGAGACCTAGTGTCACTTCTTTTTTTACCATCTTCGATCAAATTTACGGTCATATTTGCTCTTTTTTCCCCAAAACACTGCTATTTCACCCCAAATAGCTTTCTTAATGTCATGCTAAACTGTAGGTCATTTTTTGGGTCTAGTGTCACCATATCGCTTTTCCTTCATTTTTTAAGTTTTGTCTAAATGCACTATCGTGTTTTTAGCCTCAACGTGTTTGCTAGTTGCGCAAAAGATTTATCGCCTATTGGTTAGATCCACGGACAGAAAATATAGAAAGATTAAATATTTTTGACACCTTAAAATTAATAAAACTGGAATTTAGTTTGGAGTATATCTTCGAACAATAATTTTTTTCATCTAAAATTGTACATAAAACTACTAAAAACAATCTTTTATATATAGTTTAAAAAGCGATTTATATAGAACAAAAATAGTACCGATGGATTTTTAGACTCAACCACACCGTATTCGTGTGGTTGAGTCATGTGGATCAGATAAGGGAGTATTCAGAAACTAGATACCATTTCAATCTTCAAAATGTCGAAATATAAATATTGGTACTTTTAATATATCTGATGACAATTTTGTTCACCCACTAAAATTGATTTTTTAGACAGCGATTCACAAAACAATTCGAATAATTATGTTCAAATCCTAACTAATCTAGTTTAAAATTTTACAATAAAAGAGTTATTATCGATCACAGTAATTTGAAATTGACATAAAATTAGAAAAAACTAAAAGAATATAATCTTACATATGAGCTTGAGAGATCTGGAGATGTGCGGAAAACTCATCAAAGCGAACCATGAGAATTCACTCATGTTACGTCAATAAACTTTTCTCTTGATATATTCATAGCTCATCCGCCTAAAATAGAAATTAAGTAATACATAAATAAGGTTAACGATATGTTTGCGAAATAGAGTTAAAGAACACCATAAAAGGATCTTCTCAATCGCAATAATACATAATTTTTTGCAGAACATAATTTCCTAGTCGAGTTGAAATCAAAGTACAGAATGAAAAACAAGTATAGCGGTAGTCTTTGAATCTCGTTCATCCTTATCATATCTCTGTTTCTTTTATGCCAGAGAATCTACATAGTATTTGTTTAGCAAAAAAAAAATGAATCTACATAATATTTAACGCCACATAACCTTCATAGTGTTTAACGCCACGAAATATTTAAATACAAAACTATTTATTTTTAAAATCTTTATATTTCTTCCTAAATATCTAGATTTTTTAAAAATATATGAAAATTTATTAACAATGTTAATATTCTTTTGATTTTTGGAAAAAGTCTATGAACACAAATTTTTCTTATGAAAATTTTATTGCATATAGTTTGTTTAGTGGATCAGGGCCAACTCAATATAAAAATGGGCCCAGTGTAATATATTAATAATAAACCTTTTTAAAAGAGGTAAAGAAAAATGAAAATCCGACAAAATCTAAAATAAATATTGGAAAAAAACTATAAAAATGACTCGTTCAAAAAAAAAAAAATGATAATGGGCCTCATTTACTCGTCGAAAGGCCCGAATTTTATTATAAAATTATCACGTGCTTATCATCTTCTTCATCAATTATCCTAATTTTTAGATCTGCAACTATCTATCAAAAATTTCAAAAAATTTTGGCCCTCAAAATAGCAAAGAAAAGCACAGAAAAAAATAGGGCCTTGTGCATTTGCGCCGCTTGCACACCCTCAGAGTCGGCCATGTAGTGGATTTTTGGTATGCAGGTCCTACTACTAGGAAGAAAATCTCCAACGTAATAAAAAAATTAGTAAAGAACATAAATACATTGAAATTAAAGTGTTTTTGGATGGCTCTCTAATGTCAAGTGAGAAAAGAGCTAAAGGAAAAGAAGTAAAGAGACCTTGTGATATGATGTGGAGAGCAAGAGAATCAATTGCCTTTGTGTTTGATATCGGACATTTGACAATGAGAAGTCATGTTATGGAAGTCATGGAACTCGTTATCATCAGACCTCATAATTTTTTATTGTTGTCGGTGATCTCGTTGAAGTCACCGAGTATTAGTCATGGATGTCCGTAAGTTTATACCAAATTTGATGTCGAGTAACTTCAGTGGGGTGGCCATATATACACGACAAGTAGAAAGACATGCATGTTGTTATTATTTATGTAGAAATTAACAAGTCAATCATCATACGAAATAACCCCTACATCGCAAAGGGTCTATTTTTAAGATAGCTAATCCAACAATATAAATACTTATATATCCTAAATAACCATCGCGCCACCGTTCAAGTCGTTGGTGTTGGAGCACTCGCCAGCCACCTCCTATGTTTTAAACTTCTTGCGTTTGGTTGAGAGATAATGCTTCGCCTCAGCAGTAAAAAGTTGATACATATTGTTGTAAAAAATATTGGCTTCCCTTTGGATCCATTGATGATAGGCTGTGTAGAAGAGAAGAGAATTTCGGTGCAGGCAGCATTGAGTAGGACTTATAAATCGCTTAAAGCACATCAGAAGAGATCTTGTGTCCATTCACAGAAATAAAGTATGAAATAGATTTCTCAGATTGACGTGGTGGTTCTATCATTAATAATGATGGATTAATCTTCAGTTGCAGGGATATGAGGATGTATGGTTGGAGCCGCTTGAAGATTCGTCCTTTTGACCGCTACTGCGAGAGATTGGTCTTCATTCTCTCTATCATCGGCGGGTGGATTCATTTGAACGTTATGTTTGGAATATCGCATTCAGATACATCATCATAGAGAGATTGGCAACAAAAATAGTAATTATTAGAGTGAATATATCTTTGTGCCGGTTTATGTTATTAAAGTCACATATATAAAGTACAAAATACTCTCAACAAAAGTTTTACATAAAAATATTATAGAGGTTAACTAAAGATAAATATCATAACACTCAACATCAAATATTTAAACCATCATCTTTATTCTCATTCTCTCAGCTCCACAACAAAATATTTTCAATTTGATTCATTAAAAAAAAATATCTAAAACTCAAATCTCCACAAATTAGTTTCATCCGAATCAAGTAAACCACCTAAAACATCCGACATATGTTTGGCACCGCATTTGTAAGCAAAACGTTTTTTTTCATCGAAGATAAATATTATTGTGTAAAAATACCAAATCTTCCATTTTTTTTTCGTTGAAGCAATCTTGTTTCTTGTTGCATAATGTATAAACTTGTAACTACTCCAATTTCTTTCAAAATACAAATGTGTCAAATCCATGTGTTTAGTTACCACGTTTTCAAAAACAAAAACAAGTCTTCGTCGTGTTCCTCCAAAACATGTTTTCTTAGTAATTTTTGGCGTTGTCAAAAAGTTTTTGATTTCGAAAAACAGAAAACGAAACTCGGACGGAACTTGCATGCAATTGCAACATATCACAAAGCATATAGAGCCTGATTTAAATATGTATTAGTCCATTATTATGGCCCAAATAAAGCCCACGAAAGGCCACCTTCTCCTCCTACGCATCTAGCTTTCCGCTAAAATCATGGATGGCCAGTTCAGTCATTCTGATTCCGATCGTCGTGGTTCCAGTTTCCGATGGATCTTATATGCAATTCGTATGCCAATGATTCCGACGACGACCCTGAACCACTGACCTATGACCAACAATTGGCATCAGGAACTGCCCCACCGTCTAAGCGTCCATATCCGAACCCGGAGGAGCGACAGTGTAAACTACCTCGTAGACCGAATCCTCCGTATGGTTCATATTCAGATCCTCAAACGAGCTCTTCGGTCTCGTTTTCGGTTCCGATTCCAGTTCCAGTTCCAGGTCGGTACGTTTCCAAGAGAGAGAGATCGCTTCTAGCTTCTCTTTCAACGGTTCCGAATCAAAATCAGGGTTCGGATTTGATTCAGAAACTCCCATCTACCTCTCCTACTGGTACTTATGTTTATACTTGATTGATCAATTTCTTGTTAATCTCTACTTTAGGATTTAGTGTTCGGGTTGTGTCATTAGCTTTGTGTTTGTTGTATGGCAATAAATTGTGATGTTATCTTGTGCTAATATGTATAAAGCTTTTCTTAATCTCAGTTCTTGGGAGTATCTCAGATTCAGAAGTACCAGGCCATGTTCTATCTTCGGTTAAACATCGACCTAAAGGATCCTTATGTATGCCCCGTAGGATGTCGATTTCGCTAACCGGCCATACAAAGGCTGTTACTGCTATTGATTGGTCAACAAGCCATGGTATGTTCTTGCCCTTTGTTGTGGCTTTTTCCATTTCGTGAATTTGTTTTCTTTAGATTTGTAGAGTTTGTGAATTTTCCTTGGTGACGCTTGGATTATGTAATCGTTGTGTTGAGTATTTGGTGAACTCTTTGTATCCTTCGCCTCATTCATTTGTTCATTAGAGTTATTTTGCAGTTCATCTTCTTGCTTCAGCGGGGCTGGATGGTGCTGCTTACGTGTGGAATGTGTGGAGCAGTGGTAAGAAGAAAGTACGGGCGTTCCTCCATCACAATGCGCCGGTTAAATGTGTGAAGTGGTCAAAGCAAGGATTATCGTTGCTTTCTTGTGGATATGACTGTACGTCGAGACTATTTGATGTTGAAAGAGGGGTAGAAACACAAACTTTCAAGGAGGATCAGGTTATTGGAGTTGCTAAGTTCCATCCAGATAATTACAACGTGTTTCTTTCAGGAGGATCAAAGGGCAGTCTTAGATTATGGGACATTAGAATCAACAAAGTTGTGCATGAATACATCCGAGATCTTGGTCCAATTCTTGATGTCGAGTTTATCTCGGGTGGGAAGCGGTTCATCTCTTCTAGTGATGTGTCCGGCAGAAATATTAGCGAGAATGCTGTTATAGTTTGGGATATTTCGAGAGAGATTCCTCTTTCTAATCAGGTCAGTTTAGCATTGTTCACTACCCGAGTACCTCCTCCAACTATATCCATGCTTCATCTTCTTCTTCTTCCAAGTCGGTATTTAAAAGGGCGTTTTTCCTTTTTTCGGAAAAATATCTGTTTGAAAGTCATTGAAAAGATAGAATATAGATGCTCGGAGAGTCAAAGCTTAGATCTGGAGGCAGAAATGAGTTGCATTTTTAGTTTCAATCATGTGAGTGTGCGTTGCGGAAGTCTTTGCTTTTCAATGTTTTGGAGACAGTACCTTGAACGTTCTAGTAGCTGCTTCATAAAGAAGCATAATTTTTTTTTCTGGGGTTATTGTTCTCATCATGACTAACTTCCTGAACAAACTAGTCCGATGCGGAAATTTCTCTGCAAAAATTTTCGAAAAATCCATTTTACATTTTCTCTGAACTCTTCAAATTTGATATTTTTAAGGACAATTAACTTGCAGGAGGTTTCTCTGACTTTTTCCTTAACTGGCATTGTATTGTTCTTTTTCTTTCTTTCACTCTGGAACAACTCATAGCTCTCACACTCAGTCTGCAACTACGTCCATTACAAAGATGATTAGACAGTAGATTGGAGTTTCATTGTAGATATAAGACTCTATCGCAAAGCACATACTAACAATTTTTTTTATGTTATTGTTGTTTTCCGGGTCGCTCTCAGGTCTACACCGAAGCATACACATGCCCCTGCATCAAACGTCACCCGCAAGACCCAGTCTTTGTCGCGCAATCAAACGGGAACTACACAGCAATCTTCTCAACAAACCCGCCTTTCAAGCTAAATAAATACAAGAGATACGAAGGTCACTGGGTCTCAGGTTTCCCAATCAAATGCAACTTCAGCACGGACGGAGAAACCTTAGTCTCTGGCTCATCTGATGGTTCCATATACATGTACAGCTACAAGTCCACTGAGCTCATTAGGAAGCTCAAGGCTTATGAACATCCCTGCGTTGATGTCGCATACCACCCCGTTTTGCATAACGTGGTCGCTTCTTGTAGCTGGAACGGACAAGTCTCTGTTTTTGAATGATCTCCAATGGTTAGTGCGCATCGAATCCCAGTCTCATCATAATAATTTTAGAAGCTAGGAGATGTTAGAATGGAGCAATAATGATGACAAAAATCCCTTATGATTTCGTCTAAAGATTATTGTATGATTCCAAGAAACCAGAAAGAACAAAAAAAAAGGACAATAAAAGGGACATATTGTAACTTTTTTTTACTCACAATTTCAATTTTACATCATTACTGCAGGAAAATGTACATTGGTTGTTTTTACTCTATATAATAGTATGTGTGTGTGGTCGAGTATTATATATGTATATAGACGAGAGCGGAATTTGTGTTCAAATGTAGATTTTAAGGGTTTAACATAAATGGGATTTTGTAGTGTCAGAGTTTGTTTCAATCATTTGTCTTCTTTATATGTGAATGTGAATGTGAATGTGAGCGTGAGACTGACACACAAATATGTTCTCAGATATTCCCAGGGAACTATGAAAATTTCTTTTGACTTTTGTTTTGTTTGCTTTTATCGGATAGAAAAACTCTCTCTCTTGGGATTTACACAGAGATGTTCGTGGATGAATTACTTAACAAAGCAAACTCACAAAAATGTTGCCATAAAATATATATATAGATACCTGAAAGCTGAAATTAAGTTTTGCGGAGTTTCTTTTGATTTGTTTTACTTTGTATAGTAATAATAGTATATAATAGACGAAGATAGATGGATAGAGTATATGAGAATGTCGGGATTGTTGTATTTCTATAGCTAATTAAATAATTTACTGTAAAATATTCTTATTCTAGTATTTAGCTGTTGTATCAGTTTACTATGTTACGAGTCGCCACAAGTTCCCTTTGACTAACCAAAACATGTTTTATGAAATAACTTTTTTCATATTGATTTGTCGCCAAAAGATAGTTGAAGATGTGTTGGATATGTTTTTTTCTTTTTGGAGAAAAACGGATATGTTTTTTTCTCGGAACAAAAAGTATGAAACATATATTCCAATCAATGTGGCCACTAACAAGTGTGTAAGCTCAACTTTGATTTATCACCATCATTTATTTGTAAAGGGCTTTAACACAAATATTGGCTTGCAAGTAAATGAGTGGCACAATCCACAAATCCAAAAAAAAAAAAACTATTATTGTGCTTCTTACCTCTTACACAAGTACAAAGATATAATCATAACTATATATGCGATATAAAGTAATACATCTACAATTCTAAACATGCACATTTTTGGTACTTGCGGAATTCATTAGAGAACTATGTATTTTGCAATGTTTTCAAAAACAGTATATGTAAGTTGGACACAGTGCCGTGTCTAAACTTCTAAAGGTCCAAAGCGAATTTAAAAATAATTGTTTTTACATATGATTTTTTAATTATAAATATAATTTAATTTTGGTGATTGTTAGAATATCAATAAAAAATTAACGAGATAAAAATAAATTCTTATTTTAGCATCAAAAGGGCTTTGAATTTGGAATGAGAATCTCATAATTTGTTTTTTACCATATTTTTATCATTATACTACAATTAATCTTTAGAATATGGAACTCTAAATTTTACAAAATCATCCGGGGCCCCGAGGCGAATGCATCTTGAGCAACAAAGGAGGCACGACCTTGGTTGGACAGTACGTATAATATTTATACGTATATGCGGGTACCAGCGTAGAGACTATATGGCAAAAAAAATTTATGAAAAATATAAAAGCAAGTATAAGTGTATAATCACAAATTTTATAGCAAAAAAATTTCCAAGAACAATGGGCATTAGAAAAATTAATATAAATAAATACCACAAAAATTAAAAATAGTCTCAACTAAATAATAACATTGAAATACTAGTAAAACCCCACATAATTTTTTTTTGGTTGTAAACTACAAACATTTAAAATATTGATGTTAATTTAAAAAAGATTATGATTTTTTTTGGTTTAGAATATCAAATCATAAAAATTGTAAAACATGCAAACAAAAGGATAATGGAACGGTGAAACACAAACATTTTCACGGGGAGCAATTTAAGATAGTGGGGGGATACAACAAAAATAAAAGTCTCCTTTATCTTTCATAAACCTTATAAATATATTGATACCAAACAAAAGGGATCATGCATCTATGACCGAAACACACACACACCACAAGTCAACAAAAAGAGGAAACAACTATCTTTAGGAAAACCCAATTTATCATCATTTTGATTAAAAGAAAAACAAATTTCTCCATCTTATCATCATTCATCACCATTTTCTTCTTCTTCGTCTTCCTCTTTGTCTTCTTGATCGCACTAAGTAGACAGCTAAACAGTTCATCCCTAAGACATTACTTGGTCCACAAACACAAACCCTTTAAAGCTTAAAGTTTCTCCATTAGTAAAGTTTGTCTACAAAATTTATAAGTTGTATTGAATGAATCTAATAATTACCTCATCTTTCAATTTGTAAGGTGTGTACTAATTATGCAAATGCACATATATATGTTGCAAAATATTATTCTCCCATATATATTTATAGATGACAACTCAATTGATTTAGACGGAAGGTTCAGAAGTCTTGAAAATCACATTTTCAAAAATTTATTATACGATTTCGTTTTTGCCTTGTTTTTGGTCAAACGTTTTTGTCTTTTTGGACCTCATTTCTACCTTACAAAAGCTTTCGATTAACATGTATATGCATGATGCGAGCTTTAACTTTTTTCTGTTTGCTAATTAATGGCATGATTCAAGATATAGTAGTATTGAAGTTACATTTCGATATGGAATGGCTTTAAATAGTCCGGCCGATTTTTGAGATACCAAAAAAAATTATGATCGTGTAAGAGAGAATGATTGTCTCGAAAATCAAGGAACAAAGAAGAGAAAAGACCTTTGGTGAAGACGTCCGCAACCTGTCGAGCTGATGAAATCAAGGAACAAAGAAGAGGAAAGACTTTTGGTGAAGACGTCCGCAAATGATTGTAGCTCGGGGAATTGGAATCTACATTTCAAGAAGGAGAGTATGTAACCATGTGGTCTCGGAGACAGCATTGGCAACTTCTCGGTACTCAGCTTCGGCAATAGAGCGTGAAATGGTTTGTTGACGCTTAGAGGACCAAGAAACTAAGTTATCACCAAGAAAAATACAATATCCTGAGGTGGAGTGTCGTTTGGTGGGACAGCCGGCCCAATCCGCGTCTGAATAACAAATAAGGCTGGTGACATTGGATCGGTAAAGACGAAGGCTGTGAGTGATCGTACCTTTTACGTATCGAAGAATACGCTTGAGTGCTTGGAAATTGGGCTCTCTAGGGTCGTGCATGAACAAGCAGATTTGTTGAACCGCGAAAGAGATGTCGGGTCGAGTAAATGTTAAGTATTGTAAAGCACTGGCCAAGCTACGGTAGAGAGTAGGATCGTCGACTGGTTTCCCAACATCAGCAGTGAGCTTTGATTTTGTATCAACTGGTGTTAGACACGGGTTGCAATGTGTCATGTCAACGCGGTGAAGAATGTCAGCGGCGTAGTTTTGTTGCTTAAGAAAGAGTCTCGTGGAGTCACGAGAGACGGAGATGCCAAGAAAGTGGTGAAGGGCCCGAAGATCCATCATTTCAAATTCAGAGCTCAAGCTGGTAATAATCTCATGTAAGAGTGTAGGCGCGGAGGCGGTGAGGACGATATCGTCGACATAGAAAAGTAGGTAAGCAATGTCACGTCATGAGATAAAATGATCAAAGAGGAATCAGATTTGCTTTGCTTGAAACCTATCTTCCTTGCAAAGGTAGCAAAACGATTATACCAAGCCCGATGTGCTTGCTTAAGACCATAGAAAGACCGTTTGAGAAGGCAAACATGATCGGGTTTTGACTTGTCAATGAATCCCGGAGGCTGATACATGTAAACGGTTTCGTCAAAATCACCATGGAGGAAACCGTTTTTTACGTCGAGTTGGTGCAAAGGCCAGTCCCGAGACGTTGCAACTCTAAGCACCGTACGTATCGTAGCTGGTTTCACCACGGGGCTGAATGTTTCCTCGCAATCGATGCCTAGTTGCTGTGATTTTCCATTCGCGACGAGTCTCACTTTGTAGCGATTAAGTGTTCCGTCTGCTCGATATTTATACCTGAAAAGCCACATAGAACGAATGATATTAGTAGCAAAAGGTCGCGGGACAAGAACCCACATACCATTTTTAATTTGAGCCGTATATTCCTCTGTCATTGCATTATTCCAATGACTATCCTTAGCTGCTTGAACGTGTGACGCTGGTAAGGGGGAAATTGTGGCGTCAGTGTGAAGACACAATGGATGGCGTGGTTTAACGATACCACTTTTACTACATGTGCTCATGGTGTGAGGGACTATTTTTCGTGGAGCACGTTTACGGGGAGGAGGTGGAGGAGGAGGAGGAGGAGGAGATGGAGATGGTGGAGGTGATGGAGATGGGGGAGGAGAAGGCGGTTGAGTTTCAGGCTAAAAAATTTGAGGAGATGGAGATAGAGGCAAAGAAAGAGATAGACGCGAAATCGGTGTCAGAGGAGATGAAATGATGGGGGAACTGATTTTCTCGATTGATTCCGTTGCCGAGTATGGGAAGATGTCTTCGACGAATGTGATATGGCGAGAGAGTATGATATGTTTGGTAGACAACTCAAGACACCGGTAGCCATGATGACCTGTTGGATAACCAAGAAGCAAGCATGGTGTTGATCGTGGAGCTAGTTTATGCGGTGTTGTAGGGAGGAGATTGGGATAACATAGACATCCGCATGTTCGAAGGTGATCGTCACACGCTTCCTTCTTAAACAGCTTCGTGAATGGAATATGATGATCAATGGCTGATGAAGGTAGAATGTTAAGAAGATGGACAGCGGTATGTAAAGCCTCGACCCAGAAAGTAGGCGGCATTGCAGCTTGAATGAGAAGGATGCGGACGATGTTGTTGATTTTGCGGTGAGGTATCCGGGCACGAGAAGCAAAATGTGGTGCCGATCGAATCCATGTATGCTCGAAAAGCGCGATTGTCATACTCTCCACCATTGTCACATTGCAAAGCTTTGATCTTACAACCAAATTGGGTCTGCACATAGTTTGAAAAGTGAATAAATTTTGAAAGAGTATCACTTTTACGATGCAGAGGATATACCCAAACGAAATGAGAGAATTGGTCGAGAAATAGAAGATAATATTTGATACTGCTAACATTAGGAATCGGTGAAGTCCATATGTCAGAATGAACTATATCAAAAGGATAATTAACCCAAGTATTAGATGTTAAAATGGTTTTCGGACATGTTTTCCGAGTTGACATGCTTGACACAATATTGTCAAGTCAGCCTTATTGCATAAAGTATTAGAAAAAGATAAGATACGAGATAAAGAGTGATGGTTGGGATGACCGAGTCGGCGGTGCCAGAGAGAGCCATCCGCAACAGAAACAGTAAGAGCTTGAGGATAGGTTGGAGGTGGAGAAGGTTGGGCCGAGTAGAGGGGACCTGGACTATTGCATCGGAGAAGTTTGGTCCGAGTTAGAAGGTTCTCAACAACAAAACCGAAAAGGTCAAATTCTATTGAGCATGAGTTATCGGTCACAAATTTACGAACAGAGAGGAGATTTTTAATAATAGATGGACAAACAAGAACATTATTGAGTTTAAATGAACAAGAAGGAGAGTGGAGAAAGCCTTGACCAAGCGTCGTGACATTGGCAGAGGATCCGTTTCTAACAGTAATAATAGGAAGTTGGCTCGAATTAAAAACTGTATGTAGGTTACATGTCGTTGACGCAATGTGGTTGGTGGCGCCGGTGTCCATGTACCACAGAGTATCATTCTGGTCTTGCAAAGCCATGGTGTTGAATGCATGAGTGATGCTCGTGGGGAGCATGGTTTGTGTCGTTGCCATATGGGCCTCACTGTTGGGCTTGGGCCCAAGAATACCAGGTTGCATCATATGAGGAGGCTGACTCATAGGAGAGTAATGGTGCCCAAAGGGATACACATAAGGAGTCAGATAGTAAGGCATCGAAGACCACTGCGGAGGTCCATACGATTGTGACCACGAGGACCAATTGTTGTTGTATCGACCACGTCCTATGTTGTTGTCTCCACCACGACCACGTCCACGGTTATTGTTGTAGCTACGGTTATTGCCTCCATAACTGTTGTCGGTGCTGTTGTTGTGTTGTTTTGGAGTAGTGGTGGTGTACAAGACGGCGGGATACGATGGAGTGAGCGTGTTGGTCGAGGCAGTCTTGGTTTGCTTGATAAGGCGGTCTTCTTCCAATTGCAGCATCGAACGTGCTTCAAGAAAGTTTGGAAAAGGTGATTTGTGCTTGATGACGTTGATGATACTATCATATTTTTCAGAGAGACCGTTGAGAGTGTGCATCACGAGGACTCGTTCAGAGATTGGAAAATCAATGTTAGCCAGAAGATCGGAGATGGTTTTGAGCTTCATGCAATAGTCGTGAATGGAGAGGTCACCAATCACGGTAGAGCGTAGATCGCGCGGGCTTCTTTGTTGTCTCTGAACAAGTTCTCGATGCCAAGACAGAGATCATGAGCATTACACCGAGGTTTGAGTACTGTTTCAAGGATCGAGTCAGATATGGTTCCATAGATCCACATCTTAACAAGATCGTTGTGTTCCTTACACTGCTTTTCATTGCCGGGAGTCGGGGCAGTTGTAACTTCGAGGTGATCGAGGACTCCGAAACTGCTAAAGTGAGTTTGAAATAGTTTACGCCAAATGTCATAGTTGAGTTTCGCCATGTCAAGAGTGATAGGGATGTAGGCTTTGATTTGACTGATTCCGAAGGGTTTGTCATTGGATTGTGTTGCTGCTGCGGTTGTCGCCTGGTCAGCCATGATAGATCGAGTTAGAGAGAGAGAGAGAGAGGCAGCAGGGAGAGAAAGAAATTAGGTTTAGAAGAGAGCGTTTAGCTTGGTGGCTAAGAGAGCTCTGATACCATGTAAGAGAGAAAGATTTGCCGTGTCGGCTAGTATTATTGACTTTGCGTTTATATAGATTACAACATCGTATGTAAGGTTTTCATAAGGATATTTACGTCATTGTACATATACTCTAACATATCGATTATCATCAGGGACGAAAATTGACTGTTTTGTTTTTGAATCCCAAAAAATCAAAACTTGATGTGGATCGGTTCTTAACTATCCCTTACTTTACAATTTTCATGAATACAAAACCCTTTTCAAGTGGTTTAAATTTTCAAAAACATAATCAGTCTTTAACACTCATGAAGTCTTTTCAAATAGCCTTGGAAACAAAATTAATCTCATTGTCAAAGAATAAACACTAAAAATTGCCATAAGAAACCGACTTGTGCATGACGTATGCGCATATATAATTAACTTTTAAAATTAACTTTTAAAACCAGCTAAAACTATGCCTAGTCCAACATTGATGTACTAGATAATAGTCAAATGTGATTTGATCCGATTTGTTTGCCGGATAGTTTTCGCTCGCTACTTTTCAATTCTCAAAGTCAAACCCTTTTTTCTCATAGTTTCTTTAGAATATTTCCACATTTTTGTAATCTTTTAGATAATTCTATATGGAATTTTCCAGATTAGGGTCGAGTGTATGCGTGTCTACTATCCTTACTATATTCCTAACCTCCCATTTTAATATTTTGTATATAGTTTTGTGCAAACATATTAATGTACCCTATATGCCTAGCTATAATTCCTACATCTATACAACTCTATGTTTTCCACTTATGTCTTGAGTTTGTTCCCCACCTTCTTTGGTCTCCAACAAAAGATCTTCTCCTTTTTTTTTACTTTCTTTTTCATCTTTTCTTGTAGTATAACAATCTATCTTTTTCTCTTAAAATTAATGTCAACCAAAAGCAAAATAGAAAGGGCACTAACCATTTCAAAGCTACAAAACTTCATTGCATCATCCAAAACCTCACCACCAAAATTATTTTCCATACTGACCCTACACGTCTAAAGTTTTTTCAATGATGCGACAAGAACCAGCATTATTATTGCTAGGACTAACTCTGTCAAACTCATGTAATACCAAGATGATTTAAGACGGTTTAAAGGTTTATATCGGATTGTGGAGCCTAATTTTGTCATTAATACAGTAACTCCCACAAATTTTTTATCACAATGAAATGCGCGGCGGTGAAAAATTAACATATCTTTCACATTGAAAAGTGAACTAATAAAGATTATACATATCATTTTTTTTCTTCAATCTTTTTTTTTTGGTGTGGTCGGAGATGGTACCCAAGTCATAGAATACTACGTAGAAAACTAGAAATAATCAATGGTAGTCCAACTTTCTAGACGCACCGAACATCTTTCTTTAACGGATAATTGGCTGAGATGACAATTTACATTATTCACTAACAACTTACACTAATGTCACATCCATAATTGTGTTTCCTTTATTTATTCTCATTTTGTGCATATGTAAGTCAGGCTTTCAATTACTTAGCACTTTTTCTAGAGATTATCATACTCTAGAAAAAATTAGCGTTATTACTTTTTCTTTTTAAATGAGCAAAACTATCAATTCTTTCAGAGTAGTGGAATATATATAATTTAAATAAATAAATAAAAAATATCTCACCATTCAATTAGTACCAAGTTGAAAAAAAAAAAATCACAATCACAAATAAAAATAGAACTACGGCTCTAACCAATCAACCTTAGTATAACTATAACTAACTATTATAATGGATAAGTGAAATAGAGTGAAACAAACGCATGTAAATTGAAGTGAATGACATGAAATTAGTATTTTCATGGAACATTGGCGTGAATATTGTTTTCAAGGAAAATGATATGAAGAGTCCTTGTGTCAAGCGAGTGTTCGATAGGTAAATGGACCCACCAGTTAGGGTTATTGGAGACATGAACCGATGGGCTTAAAAGTTCTTTAAGACTTAATTAATTTTATCTCTTCTCATTGGATATTTAACGTTTCAGCTTCATGGTCTCAAGACATTTTGATGCACCTTGTATTTATTTTATTTTATTAGGGAGACTAATTAACTACCAACTTGCTTTGTTAATTGTTTCCCTGAATAGATTCTTAGTCATTTCCTTAACCATGACCCTACCTTCTAAATTCTAAGAATAGAAAAAAAACAAACATCACCTTGCCTAAAAGTAGGTCTGAACGCGGATCGGATATCCAAAAAAATTGCAGTATTTGTGATTCGATTTGTTTTTTACGGATATCTAATTTTCTTATTTTTGCTTCGAAATTTTTTGGATATCCGGGATGACGGATATCCATATTTTCAGGAAATTTACGGATATCAGGATCTTCGCGGATATCTGTTTTAAACAAAAAAAAATTAAACACCATAATATGTTTTCAAAAAAAAAGTTTTAATATAAGATTTAAACTAATTAATCAATAAATATATGAAATAAATCTAATTTTATTCCATAAATTGTTTAAAAAATGAAAAGTGAAAGATTAATACGGTAAAAAATAAAATATATATTTTTTATTTAAGAAATATATTTCAAATAATGTTAGTATCCATCTATTTTTTACTATAAATATATTCGCCAAATATATTTAAAAGTAAAAAAATGTAAATATACGCTATAAATCTACCATATTATATATATGTATAAGTAATATATGGATCGGATCGGATATTCAGATTTTTAAAGTTAATATTTGTGATTTGCTTCGATTTAGACGGTTATTAAATTTTATTATTAGTTTTACTTTGATTCAAAATGGATATCCAAATTTTTCAGATCAGATTGAAACGAATACTAAATCGTTTCGAACTTAACGAATAGTTTGTCCAGCCCAACCTAAAAGAAAAGAAATGCTTTGATTATTTTCACATCATTACAATAACTCCACTTTTCGAGACTTCGAGTCTTAAACCGTATAACAACTTTAATTACTATACCACTACACATAACTATCAGTTATTATTTTTCATATAAGTTTTTTCCTCTCTAGTTCGTATTGACCAAAAATAACCGAAATGGTTAGACTATAACTTATTCTATATGAAATGTGGGAACTACATGAATTTTCAGCTAAAAATGAGTGAATAGGTTCATATTAATTATATATTATTCTAAATTTCATTTTAGATGTAAATCGTTCCTCGTCGGTTGTTTATCACATTTTGATCCATCACGTGAAAATGATAACTTTTTCTAGCCATTTATTTTCTAATGACTCATATAATATATATGATAAAAAAAACTTTGGCGTAATCGAAACAATATTATCAGTTTGGATCAATTTTTATTTGGAATAGACGTGTGTGTTTAAATTTTGATACCATGTTAAATTTAGTAACTTTAATCTAAACTAGCTGATAAAGAACGAAAAAATCATTTTTAACTATACCAAGTATTGCTTAATATGTTGCAAACCATCTTAAATATAAAAATGTGTTCTAAATTACATAAACTATTATATAATACATGGTGATATACACAAAATATATGTAAACATGTTAAAAAATACAAATTGGTGATAAATATTTATCAATTTGGGGGTCAATTTGTAATTATTTTCATGGAAAAACAGTTTTTTAATGAAAATCAAAAAAACTAAGAACATATAAAACTTAACAAATCAAAAGAAAATCCATAAAATTTTGAAAATATAAGGAAAAGTATATATTAGATTTTATAGAAAATTAAAATTTGTAAAAACCCAAAATTTAAAAATTACAAAAATTTATTAATCTATAAAAGGTAATTAAAAATGCAATGTATATAGAGTTCCAAAATTATATATTTTGAAACCATTGAAGTTGTTAAACAAAAATAAACACAAGTTTTTAAAATGTTGGTTAACAAATATAGTTTAAATTATATTGAATAAATTTCAATAATTTATAATAAAATACATATATATATATAACACTTTTTCTTCGGAGAATATTTTTACTTGTGCCTTCGGTACTATCCCAACATTCACTAGTGAATTTTAAATTTAATTTAATTTTGAAATTCAAAATTACAAGTATAATCTAACTTTTATCTTCACTATTAACTGTTGTTTTAAAAAAAAAAAATTTGTTAGATTTGTTTATAAAATTTTGTATTATTATAAATTGTGGTAATTTAAAAATTTATTGAAATATAATTAAATATTTATATTAACCTTCAAATTATGTATATTCGTAAATTTAATTTTTTTGGAATAATTTTTTTTTGTTTTTGAATTTTTTAATTTTAGAAACTTTGGCATTTTACAAATTTAGTTAATATGTTTTCCTTATATTTTTGAAATTTTATGGATTTTCTTTCAATTTGTTAAATTCTTTAAGTTTTAATTTTTTCGTTTTTTTATAAAAATAATTACAAATTGATCTTCAAATTGATAAATATTTATCAAAAGACACCAATATGTAGTTTTTAACATGTTTATATATACTTGGTGTATGTCACCATGTGTTATATAATAGTTTATGTAATTTAAAATATATTTCTATACTTAGAATGGTTTGCAACATATTAATCAATACTTCGTATAGCTAAAAATGATTTTTCTATAAAGAATAGATGAACATGGTTATTTGAGTGTTCAGATTTCATCTGTAAGGTATTATCAAAATATAGAAGTTGGTAACGGAATTTGTTTTTGCATATATATACTTGTATGTATATCTAACAATGAACTCTAAGCTATTATTTTTCTTTTGCTTAAATATTGTTTTTTTTTAATACTGAATTTTTATTATTATTCTATTATAAATTATGAGAATTCTTACATCGACGATTTTACAACGGACAAATCTACCGCTTTGATATATGCCAAACGATTATATCTTGCCGTACGCTGAATATATTCTATAAATTTGTCTCAATTAATCTGTATATATAATAATAATAAATCACAATTTCTGGAATTTGAATCCCAAATCTTTAGGTGTAAAAATATTAATAAATTTTTGATGGATCACTGAGCCAAAAGTCACTATCTTTTGCTTAAGTACAAGAATATAACTTTTTGCCATATAAAATCTTATCATCATGCTCCATGTTAAATTGGTAAGATTGGTCGTCTCCATTTTAAACTAAAGTATTGACACCTGTCGACTTTCAATTTGTCTTCTATGTTTTTAATTAAAGTTTGCTGTTTTTTTTTTCAATAAATTGATGTTTCCTTTGAGTAAAATTAATTTCTTACATATCACTCGATACAACTAATTGACGCCTAAACTATGAGAAATTTTCTTAACATTTTCACTAAAAAATTACAAAATTGATATAGTTAGATATCGTTTGATGCCCAAAAAACAAAAACCATTTTACGCCTAAATTGCTTTAATTTAAAAAAAAAAATATACAACAAAATTAAAACTCGTTTCTAGGAAAAAAGTTACGCACATTATAAAATTTAAAATACAAGATATGGAGATAGAAAGTAATCAAATTTTTCACTTTGATTACAACAAGGGTCATTGCGATTGCCGAGACTAGCTACGGCTACCTGGAAACAACCACAATTAACACGTCCACCCGACACAACTTTCCATTGCATTTCTTTTACTTTGGTGGACGGAGAGTAGAAGATTGATTTATGCCTAAATAAACTTAACCAAATCGTTGCGCTATTATGAGATTGTTATCAAGGATCTATCTTTAGAGTTATAAGTGTCCTATATTTTGTTCGACCCATCTTGTCAAACCTTTTTGGATACATATGAATGTATATCCTTTCCGAAATTGCTAATCACCCGTGCTTTTCATCGTGCCATTAATTCCAAACCTAAGCCTAAGTCTACAACAATCCATGATAGTAGTCAGTATGATAATATATAATACTAAATAAAAACTCTTAGCATTATATAAAATATTACAATAGTTGATTCAAATGAAACATTAAAAAGGCAAAACCTCCGACCCACTCATTTTTAAAAAATTGTAGTAGCATGTGATTTGTGTCCATACCATCCATTTTTCTTTATTTAGTGTTCGTTGTGTTATCGACTTTTTTATGTCTTAAAGTGTCTTCTAAAATCATTCGATCTTTGCTATAATACCGTAAATGGACTCTTTCCCCATAATTAGAAACTAACGAGTTTGAATATATATTATCACTTAAAGCCATTAAAAATTAAACTCAGATGAAACAACCGAAATGAATTAATTAGCGGGTAAAAAAAATGATTTCTAATTTACGTACACCATTGTGTTGACTATGAACCGTAAGCGAGCAAACCTTGGGACTCAGTTTCTTTGGTGGTAAGTGATAACTAGCTTTGTCCGAACCTAATCGTCTAACTATGGGCTCATAATTGAATACAATTTGCTTTGAATCTGCCTAAACGATGTCATAGATACAATTAGTGACAAGTTATGCTATTTTCCAAAAAAAATTTAAGAAATTTTTCCAAAATATGTGATAGTCTGTTTTGATAAAACGTAACCAGTTATTCACCAAATGACGTACTTATCATTATTATTATTATTTTTTCTTTTTTGGTTCAAGAGACGTATCACTATTTTTAGAATGATATTTCTAACGTGATATTTATACATTCGACAGTTCAACATGGATGATGAAACAAAAATTTATTCATCTATAACACCATTTTACACATACTTTCGTCTATAAGACTGTTTATGAATGGAAATTAACACCATTCCACGAATTATTTCACCAACATTTCAACATTAAAATTTAGTATATTTGATAGAATGATATTTATTTAATTTTTATCATTTCATTGTGTTGCGAAAGACTAATTGCATTCAATATTGGTTCACTATGCAATTTTTTTTTATAATCATGGGATAAAACCAGAATTTAATATACTACTATATAAAAAAGCATCTAGAAGCTATATAGAATTAAGCTCAATTAATCGACTGTTAAACTCAGATTACTAGTAGCATACATTCTCAATATGCAGATGTAAAAAGAAACACTTGAGAGCAAATTCCCTAAGAAAACTGGTAAGCGAAAGCTTGTGTGGTTACAATTCAATGGTAATAAATGAATGGAAAAAAATCTCATATATTGGTTATATATGTGTATGAAAAAAAGCATGTAGTGAAAGCTGGAATAAAGCTGATTTTTTGTTGTCCCAACATTTTATCTCTTGATGAACTATTTTACTCACCCAAACGGATAGATATGGTCGATGAAACATTTTGATTGATGAAGACACAAAACCCAATAACACTATTTGAAAATACATGAAATGTACCTCAGAGCAAATCCTATTGTCCTACAAAAAGGAGTAAAGAGAGGACAATTAAAGGAAAACCTCTATTTGTCAAAGCTTCGTGCAATCGCAAGAGTTTTTTATATGCCCTAGTTTTAGTGGGTTTCTTCTTTTAATAGTTACATGTCAAAAAAGTCAAGGATAAGGATAAAACCCAACAGTACTTCTATATAATTTTGATGTTCGCACGACCGATCGACTACAAAGATCAATAATTGTCACGACAAGAGATAGAACTAAGATGTAGACAGTAAGCTTTCGATGGTGACGATGCTAGAAGTGGTGTGGTAGGTACAAGTGTGGTAAATATAGTAAATGTGGTAGGTACAATCGATTATCAGCAAAATATTGGATGGTAAATGTTATATAACTTTATTCAAGAGTCAATAACTCAACTGGTAAAAATAGGCAAAGCCTAGAGGTCGCTTGTTTTGAGTGACTCTTGTAACGAAACTATGTATCATGTTCTAATCTTGTATATGAAGAGATGTATGGGCTTAGATCCAGAATTTCTTAGTTATTCCAAAAAAAAATGTTATATAACTTTTAGAACAAAAAAATGTTATATAACTTTAAATAAATAATTGGTACATGCAATGATGATGAAGGCTCAGATGAATAAATATCGCGGTAGAGTTGTGTGAATGATGGAACTCTGTAAAATTTGGAATATTTTTCTCAATTATTATCGGTAAAAAATTGCATGGTTGTGATGATAATGCAAGACGAAGTGACGCATCGCATTGGAATCATGCTTTTGGAGAAAGTTTGAAAAATCAAATCAAACCTTTATTTATTTGCTCGTGATTTTGTTTTTGCCTTTCCGTTCTTTAAAATTGTCCTTCCCTTCGTTACCAAATTTCAAAAGACAATTTGATGTTATGCTTTTACTATTTCAAAGTTGTATGTGGAATTTGTCATTACTTACTCGTTTGTATGTGCCACTGTCTTTGTGCTAGGACCGTACGATCTCGTCGTACAATAGTCAAAAACATATTCATTGAACCGTCCTTTTTCCAATTACGATCCACCACCCTTTGAGGTTTCTAATTTAAACATTAATTTTGTGATTTAGCTGGAGAAAAAAAAAAGGGACAATTACAAAAATACCACTTTTTGTATGCACATTTGTAAGAATTAAGGGTGTCCATTTATAAAAATACAACTAATTATAGATTTATAAAGTCTATATCTTAAAATTCTAAACCCTAAAAAAATGTTTTGACACCTAAAACCCCCTAAACACTCAAAACTAAACCCTAATAGAACATAATTAACCTAAACATAAATAATATAAAGAAAAAATAATTTTGAAAAAGCAATATTTTTGTAAAAATTTCAAAAATATAGTATTTTTGTAAAGTGATACTTGAAAAGTGGTATTTTTAAAAATTTCTCAAAAAAAAAAAAACGATCAAACACTAAAAATTCAAAAGTCTAAATGGTTAAATGGAAACAAGTAACAAAATCTAATTAAGTTTTGGCTGCCAAATATTTCATGGCCTAAAAACAGTTATGCCGAGTAAACTATATATATAACCAAAAATCCTAGAAAAATATATAAAACCAAAAACAATACCATAAATAAAAAATAAAAAATGTTTACAAAATTAATAATAAAAAATTATGATTAATAGGCAAATAAAAATAAAAAATAAAAAAGTACCTTCAAATAAAAATATTAGAAACAAAAGCCGAGTAATAGGCAAATTCCAATTTAATAATTTTTGTAAGGTAGAACTAGTGATATATTTATGATTAAATTTTACAAAATTACCTTTTTTATGGCATATTTTCCAAATTTTTATTGCATTCCTTTTAAAAAAATGTATCATTCATACTTATATATATATATATATATATATATATATATATATATATATATACTAGATTCTGACCCGAATTGATACACAGATAAACGCATTAAACATTATTAATATCAAATTTAAGTTTTAATTAATAACCCGTTAAATTACAAAAGTATTTAAAAATATTTAAACAAGAGTTTTAAATCATTAAAGTTTAACTTATATCTTAATTTTTATCTCCTAATTCAAATTATGCAGAAGAAAAAAAAATATATATATATATATACATATATATACATAATTGAAATTACAATGATATTCTTAATAACAAAAAAAACATATTCTTACACATTATGAATTTATATTAACAATATGATAAAATTTTATAACAATTAAAATATTATAGAGTTAAATCCTAAAAAATAAAATTATGTGAATGATCTCATAAAAACGTATAAAATATTTTATAAATAGTTTTATCAAGCATTATTTCTCCATCTAGAAATTTTTTTAAAAATGTCATTTTTCAATTGCCACTTTCAAAATGGCTACATTCTCAAAATCTTTGCAAAAATGCCACTTTTTAAAAAAAAAATCATTATATCATTTATGTTTGGATTAACTATGTTGTATTAGGGTTTAATTTTGAGGGTTTATAATTTTAAGATTTAGGTTTTAAAAATCTATAATTAGTGGTATTTTTGCAAATGGATATTCCTAAGTGACATTTTTGCAAATGTACACACCAAAAATGATATTTTTGCAATTGCCCCATAAATCTATGATTGATAAATGTCATTGATGTCATCGGTTTATTTTCATAGACATCTATACTCGTCAAATCTTATACTTTTGGATCTTAACAGTAAATATATTATTATTATTATTTTATAACATGTATAAATTTTATTTTATATAATTTTCTTTTTTAACATTGAAAAGTATAGATAGAAGATTTCAATTTTTTTTTTGGTAATATTATATAACTATGTTTACAAAATAAATATGTTTATATTTTTTTTTCTTTCTTTGGTATGTTTGTGCATATAAAATTTAACATTGAGATTTTCATGTTATTTCTACTTTCCTGTTTTTCAATTTCTAAAAATTATTTTGTTTTATGATTCATATTTGTTTTTTATTAAAATTTCTAGTTCCTCTCAACTTTTTCTTTATTGTTTATAATCTTTCTATATTCTTTCCTAATTTTATTTTTATAATTTTTTTAAACTATTATTAAAAAAATTCTCGTAGCTATTTGAGATTAGTAAAAAAACTTTTTTTTCCTTTTTGGTTAGTTGTTTGACAATTATTTTGTTCGTTTTCTATTTTTAATATTTTGTCTCAATTAATTGTAAGTTTAGATACATGTCATCATCCGATCAATATTAGACACATGTTACGATCTGGTGAATAAAAATTTTGTTTATGTGTTAGATTTTTATCGTGCACATTTTCTTTTATATAATAAAATATCGGGAGAAACGAAGGAACTACATGATTTATGTCACTGTATATATAGATTCTACATAGAAAGATGAGAGAGTTAAAACACAATCTCCAAAGCCCTTTTGGACTGTCAAAGAGAAGCTACTTTCTCATGTGGTTTTTTAATATTTTCCTACCCAATCAATTTTCAGTCGTCTCCAGTTTAATCCTTATTTTATAATCTTACTCACTTTCCTTACTTAATAAACTAAAGAACTTTAACCTCTTCATCAGACACGGTCCTGCCTTCACGTTAGACACTACATCATATAGTTAAGAGCTTATGCCTTGTTTTCAAAATGACAATTCTCAAAAATACCATAACTAAAAGTACCAAAATGAAAGTTTGTTTCCAAAATTATTACCTTTTTTTAAATGTTATAAAAATACCATAACTAAAAATTCCTCAAAACTAAAATTAACTTTTAACATTCAAAACTAAACCCTAAATCCAAACCCTAATCCCTAAAGCTATACCCTAATTTTACATTAGTTAACCCAAATTCAAAATTTTAAATTACAAACTTTTAAAAATCAATTTTTGTGTTTGTGTTAATTTTGGATTATTGAATAAATGGTGATATTTTTGGAACATTTAGAAAAAAATGTATTTTTAGAAACAAAACTTGAAAGTGTGGTATTATAGAGAATTCCACTATCCAAAAATTTGATGTAGAGTTGTATTTTTATTTATCCGTATGGAGTAGTATTGGTAATGAGGTTTTATTTCGGATGGTTCCGTAGACATTTATGGTATATTTGGAAGATAAAAAATATCAAAAAATAAAATTATTTAACAAGATTGATTGATCAGTTCAATATACGCAAACAAATATGAAGTTTGGTTCTAGCTAAATTGTTAGAGAACTCTGATGAATTTCTTGAAATAATTATTACCTATCGAATGAATGGTTGTTGATTAATCGACGACAGTGTGACTAGTAGAGTTGGTAAAATAGACATTACAGCTCTAAGATGATTCGATTGATTTGTTGAAACTTCAAGGAAGTCGATGAAGCATTCTAGCATGTTACCTCGAATTACTTGACTTAATATGGACAATGAAAAAATATCTGATAAGGCATACTCGTTGTAATTGATGCTTACTCTTCATCACAGATTCAACAAAGCTAGTTTAAATGGTTTTGGTGGACCAATGTCCGGTCTTTGTGTCGAAATTGTCTGAAAATTGTGGATGTTAAAGATTCAATTATCTGAGGTCATCAAGCTGATTTTTGAGAATCAAATGAATAATATGAAAGTTGACTTCTTTGCGCCTCGTGGCCGATGTACAATTCTTTGGTTGTGTTCTGTTAGTACTATGTTTCGTGCATGTATGCAGGGACGGCTCAATAATGCTTAACAAATTTAGAGGCATGTGCAAGTCTAAAAAAAAAAAAGTTGGCCCTTTATTCATATTTTTGAAAAATTTAGTCCTATATTCATAACTTTGTTCACATTTTTCTAAAAAATTGGCCCTTTAATTTAAAAAAAAAATAGCTTAAAATGCTTTCAAAAAAATTGGGTCCTGGCATTTGCTCCTCTTGCACATGTCAAGAGTCGCCCTTGATGTATGCAATTAATAATTAAAAAATGAAGAAATGTGTTTTTTTTTATTCTAAGTTATATAGGAGTATTATTTTTATTCAGATCATTGCTACTATTTTTCTTCTCGAATCAGCCTTCAGCATTGTAGCTTTTACTACACAGTATAATACAATAGTGTGCATACAACACTACACACAACATCATTTGGATGAGTTGGCAAAGGTTTTGGCCGACCATAAATTTGAAATTATCCAAAATTTTAATTTTAATTTTCTACAAAAAAAATTGGTCATTCTATTCAGTTTTGGATGGTTCGATAATTTGTCCAAGAATTGACCTGTAAACAAATTATATACCAAAAAAAGCCTTTCCCCTTTTCACTGATGCTACAAGCTACAGCGAACGAGATTTAAAACAAAAAAGAGTGTACACAAGTAACAAGTAGGGTTTTGAGTTCAATTTGACTATAGCTCACAGGATCGGGAAACAAGAAACAATTAGGGACCACGTCGTTGGTTTCCATGAACTAATTTGATATTAATTAAGCAATAACTAACAGTAATTAATTAACTAATGCTAATATATATCCTATGTGCTGTTCCCTGGTAGTAAACCATAAAGCCATCTTTCAACTTTCAACCATCCACATGCACGTTGTGACACCATCATTATAAGTTATTCGAAAATCCAGTGATTAAATAATACTATAATTTATCAGCTTTAGTTATCTGTTCTCCTTGCCTTTTTTCAGTTTATGGGAAAAATTGATTTGCATGTACGTAGGTAGGTATAAGCAGATGCAATACAAACACACATAGATATACAGATATTGTATAGTCTACTATAGAATATAGTACGTACGTATAGTAGATTTTGCTGGCATTTGCAATATCACGTGCGTAGTATATGATTAGGTTTAGGTCGAAGATTACATGCATGGACGAAACTTTTAAGTACATAACATTAAACACTTTTCTCAAAGTTTAAAAAAAAATAATAATAATAACATTAAACACTTTTACAAAGATTTTTTTTCAGCCCTCCACAAACAATTTACAAGCAAATGATAAGAAATATCATCACTTGGTTTAGGCGATTTGACCCTTCACTATCATTGGGTCATTTGGTTCATCTAAAACGTATATTTTTCTCTTATGTTTCTGTCTTCCAAAACTCAAACTATCTTTCTACAAAATCGAGCATACAAAAAAAAAAAAAAACCAAATTGACATCTTCATTGACATTTTCGGCAAAAGATTAAAAAAGGTCAATGGTCAAAGATTTGCAATGATCGGTCGGTGCCTCCCAAAGCCTTTCCGTATAATATAGCAGAACAAAAACTCTTTGTCTCGCGATGAAACGTATAGAGTGAGAAATCACTTTAAGTACGGATTCTTAACATGTCTTAAAATTCCATAAACGCCCTCGCACTACAAGAGATAATTACAGGCTTACATGACGAACGAGTGCGGTCCTACCTTCCATCTCGGTGCACCCACTTCCACCTGATTTTCGGCCTTATCAGTGGGGAGATCCCACGTGGCAATACCGGATGTTCCGTGTCACAAACAAATTTCTTCTTAAAACGATGAAACCTCTTCCTCCATGGTATTAATTTTTGTTGTCATTACTCAAATGCTCTAGTTATTTTTCTCGGAATTGTCTAGTGTTCCTTAACAAAAAAAAAAAAAAGGAATTGTCTAGTGAATTTATGGATCATCCGCCGGAATAACGGAAATTGCGAGCCAAAACTCGGCAAAAGAATAGAAAAATACAGGCCGGATTGCTCATGTAATTTTGTGATTTTATTTCAGAATTTTTTTCCATTACGAATTTACATCTTAAAATTCTTAGAATACTTTTGCAATAGAGTTGAAAAGTTCAAAAATCATTAGTCCATAGAAAAATTAACCCCCAAGAACATATAATAAGTATATGAAGTTTGACTACCTTTGGTTAGCAAAAAAAAAAAAGTTTGACTACCTTATTCCACTCCTTTTTTTGTTTTTTTCACTCCTTTTGGTAAGTCAAACAATTTACCTAAATATTTGACTTCTATATACAAACACGAATTAAAGATTGTTACGGTATACATGAACGTCTACGCATTTGTTAGGCACCGGTTTTAAGCCTAAAAGGTGTATTAGTCTCTTTCTAGTTATAACTAGTTATGTGCTGATTTATAACCATATTATGGTACTCAAATTAGCCCTCATGTGTTTTTGAAACCAAACATATAAACTTGATTATAAATTTCTACTTGTTTTCTTTTATTGGTTCAAGGTTTCTACGTACATGACTAAACGTGTGTCGATAATACGCTACAAGAGATATTATCAATGGCTTTCATTGATGTTGAGTTTTGGAAGATATTCCTCGATTAAACATTGTTGCTTGACGAATAAAATTTTGACTAACTTGTCAGCGAAAAACTTGTCAGCGGAAGAATATATATACACCTTTTTTTTTATAGGACTTTGTAAGTGTTCGTATATACACATTTATGTGTATTTACATCATTACATAATTTATTCGTTTTCACTCGTTTTCAATAAAAGCGATCACAAAGTTCATAATTATATATGTTTTTATGACAAACTTAAATGGTTTTTTATTGATCTTTTATTTTTTTCATAATCTTTTTTAATAATAATCTTACAATTTTCTTAACAGTTAAAGCAAAACCCATCGACCTTAGACGTATATCTTTATTTTATATCGTAATTTAATATTTTGATGTCTTCTTCCAGAATTTCCTTGCACTATGTAATGGAACATTCCATAACAAACAGTGAGAATTTAACTTAGATAAGCAGGAATAAAAATTGAAAAGTAGAACACTTTGAGGGGAATAATATCTTTGCTAAATATTACCATCCTGTTCTCGTATCTAGTTCTAGTTAACATCTAGACTTTGAGGTCAAATATTAGTACTATCCCGTATTTTGATAATTCAGCAAAAACCAAAAAAAAAAATTGAGTTTTACAATCAAGTTATGTCAATATTTCAAAGGATCAATTTGGTGAATAACCAAAAAAAAATTATAATTCAAAATCTAGTAAAATGGCATATGTGGCAATCTTGTGATCATTGGATTTAAGGAATTTGGTTATTTAGTAGGTTATAATTTTTTTTTAAAGTTATTGAGCCCAATTTTCCTATTTCAAATATATGTTTTCTTTCCCAATTATACTAACAGATCGATCAACATGCATTCTTAATAATACAACTTAATTTGATTTCATGTTTATTGTGTTTCTTTAATTAAAAACATAATGTGTTCACACACACAGAGACACCCAACAAAAATGTTGAATATATACTCATTTGATTTTCATGGATGATAAAAATTATAACAAATCGAGCCAAAAAAATCGCATGAAAATAAACAACGTGAAGGCACCAAACTAGTAGTAGAACACCACGTACACGTGTCAAACATAAACTATGGAGTCCAGCTGTCTGGTCCCCACACAAGTCTCTTGTAATACTTCCACTTCCTTATCTCCCCGATAGCATTGACCAAAATAGCGCGAGAATGCAACGCCGTTATTTATTTATGAGTTTACCGGGAAACGGAAGATGGGTTAACTTAGGGTAATAGAAAAGGGTTCGTGGAATTTAGGTGCCGGTATTTTGTGGGACAACTCCGTTACAAACTACTGCGGATTAACCGGATTTTGCCGGTTTTTTCACGGTCCTTGTCAACCGGGTAAATCCCGTTATAAAATCTGTACCCTCATTTTTTTATATGCTCTCCTAAGCTCGTTAAGGTTATCTTTGCATCGAATTGCCGACAAAAAAAATTTATCTTTGCATATTTTTTTTTATCAACAATCTTCGCATTTAATCGCTCCGGTTACGTTATTTTATATAATTTGTAAAATGTGTTATTATGATATTTAATTTTAATAATATGTCGCAACTGAAAAGTTTAAATCAAACTGAACCGAACTAAAACATCAAAAGTTTAAAATGAAACATAACTTAAATTTGTTTCATAGTGTTATTATTTCAAAATGCAAAAATTTAAATTTGACGACGATTTTTTTATATAATCAAACCATATTAAATTGTATAAATCATTATGTATTAAAATTTTAAATTATACACACGTACAATATTAGTAATACATTGATATTTTTAAGTTAATTTTAATTAAACTGAAACCAGCCTAAATTTAAAAAAAAACATACTAAAAACCAAATCAAATCTAATTGTTTATTTTGATTTGAATGTTTTATAGAAACCAAGCCGTAAACCGATTTTAGTAGACAAAAGCTAGCTAACAATTTTTTTAATTTAAATTTTTACCATCTTCTATATAAACAAAATATTCGTAGTTAATTCGATAATGGTAACCAGAGTTCAAGATCTTCAACATGATCGTTTCATTTCAGATAATTATTTTCTACTAAATGATGGGGAAAAAAACAGGGCCATCTAAAATATTTTACTAACTACTTAAAAGAAAAGTGAGCGAATTAGAGAGTACTATATAGTTTGAATGTCTATAAAATATGCTACTAATAAAGTTTTCATTCGAGCCAGTACGGGTATTGACCATTACGGGGGAAAAATATATATATATATACATACAAATACCACTTTTTGTAATTTAGAAACGAAATAAAATAATAAACGACCAAAAGAAAACGAAATAAAGTAAATTAAACACGAATAGTAAGCCTTTCACTTAAATCCTGGATATGACATATTATTAAATTACCATTATGCCCTTCAATATCTTCTTCGTCTTGTTCCTCATTCCTTCTATATATAGCAACCCTTTCTCTTCCATTCTTCCTCACACCTTTAGAGCTTTAAAAACAAGATCAAAGCTTATTCACCATTCTCACTCTTCTCTAAGCTCTCTCTTTCTCTCTCATTTCGATTTCTAAACACAAATCCTAAAACGATGCCTGAAGCACCAAAGATCGCAGCTTTGGAGGTTTCAGATCAGAGCCTCGTGGAGAAGAACAAGAGTAAACTCCAATTCATCGAAGAAGTGACCTCGAACGCTGATGATGTCCAGAGACGTGTTCTTGAGGAGATCCTCTCACGTAATGCTGACGTGGAGTACCTCAAACGACACGGGCTCGAAGGACGAACCGATCGTGACACTTTCAAACACGTCATGCCTGTCATAACTTACGAAGATATTCAGACTGAGATCAACAGAATCGCTAATGGCGATAAATCTCAAATCCTCTGTTCTAACCCCATCTCTGAGTTCCTCACAAGGTTTTACCATATTCTTCTCTTTCTCTCTCCTGCATTTCTTTGTTTCCTTCTTCTCTTATTACTTTAAGACTATTTATACTTCTCCTCTGTTTCATTGCTCTGTTTCATGACTTAGGCTAAAAGCTCCTCCTCTGTTTTGTTTTGCTCTGTTTCATCACTTAGGCTAAGATTTAAGATTCGAATCTTAAATTGGGTTTTAATGGGAACTCAAAAAGGTTTTCACTTTCTCATCCGTTCACTGTTAAAACCTTTATCAAAAAAAAGCAAAAAACCTTTTTTCTTATGGGTCAGTTATACTTTTATTCGAAATCATTGGATAGACACATACCCAATTTCATCATAACTTTTTAAGAGAAATTTTGCTCACCAGTTGGGTTTTATGTTTGTGTGTAAACAGCTCAGGGACATCTGGTGGAGAGAGAAAACTGATGCCAACAATCGAAGAGGAACTAGACAGAAGATCACTCCTCTACAGTCTCTTGATGCCTGTTATGGACCAGTTTGTTCCTGGTCTTGACAAAGGCAAAGGCATGTACTTTCTCTTCATCAAATCCGAATCCAAAACTCCAGGTGGTCTCCCTGCTCGTCCTGTTCTAACCAGTTACTACAAATCCTCTCACTTCAAAAATAGACCATATGATCCTTACACCAACTACACTAGCCCCAACCAAACCATCCTTTGTCCTGACTCTTACCAGAGCATGTACTCTCAAATGCTTTGTGGTTTATGCCAACACAAAGAGGTTCTTCGTGTTGGTGCTGTTTTTGCCTCTGGTTTCATCAGAGCCATCAAGTTTCTTGAGAAACATTGGCCTGAGCTAGCCCGTGACATTCGTTCCGGTACCCTCAATTCCGAGATCACCGATCCTTCTGTCCGTGAGGCGGTCGGGGAGATCCTTAAACCGGATCCAAAGCTGGCGGATTTCGTTGAATCGGAATGCAGGAAGAGCTCTTGGCATGGGATCATCACAAGACTCTGGCCAAACACCAAGTATGTGGATGTGATTGTGACCGGCACAATGTCACAGTATATTCCAACTCTGGATTATTACAGCAATGGTTTGCCTCTTGTCTGCACAATGTATGCTTCTTCCGAGTGTTACTTTGGTGTGAATCTCAGGCCGCTTTGCAAACCAAGTGAAGTCTCTTACACTCTCATACCAACCATGGCGTATTTCGAGTTCTTGCCTGTTCATAGGAACAGTGGAGTCACTAGCTCAATCAGTCTTCCCAAAGCACTCACTGAGAAAGAACAGCAAGAGCTTGTTGATCTCGCTGATGTCAAGCTTGGTCAGGAGTATGAGCTTGTTGTCACCACCTATGCCGGTAAGAAAATCAACCATCTTTGACTGATTTGGTTACAAACTATTGAATCTATATTGAATCTTGTGTTGTTTTGTTGATTTTCTTTGCAGGACTTTACAGGTACAGAGTTGGTGATGTTCTAAGAGTTGCTGGTTTCAAGAACAATGCGCCTCAATTCAGCTTCATATGCCGCAAAAACGTGGCCCTAAGCATTGACGCTGACAAAACCGACGAGGTTGAGCTTCAAAACGCAGTTAAAAACGCGGTAACACACCTTGTTCCATTCGATGCCACGCTCTCTGAGTACACTAGCTATGCGGACACGTCATCGATCCCGGGCCACTACGTCTTGTTCTGGGAGCTATGCATGAATGGTAACACGCCAATTCCTCCCTCGGTCTTCGAGGATTGCTGTTTAACCATAGAGGAATCACTTAACAGTGTGTATAGACAAGGAAGGGTCAGTGACAGGTCCATTGGACCATTGGAGATCAAGATAGTCGAGTCAGGGACTTTCGATAAGCTCATGGATTACGCGATAAGCTTGGGGGCATCGATCAATCAGTACAAGACACCGAGGTGTGTGAAGTTTGCTCCGATCATTGAGCTTTTGAACAATAGGGTTGTTGATAGTTACTTCAGCCCCAAGTGTCCTAAATGGATCCCTGGTCACAAGCAATGGGGAAGTAACTAAAAAGGAAACTTTCAAGGAAGAGGAGACGCTCTCTATGAGGTAGAAGGTTCTAGTCCCATTTGAACTGTTTTTGTAATCAGATGAATGTCGAGAAAAGTGATTAATTATCATGTCTGTGTGTCTAATTTTAATTTTTGCTTTATTGTTTTTGTTTTCAAATATGCTTAGCTCATTATCCTATGTGTAAATAAGCAGTTTATGTTTCTCTAAGTGACTCTTTAAGTTTCTCCAGCCTTTTTAATCCATTTTTTTTTTTTTACTTTTCTTGCGATTAGCTATGTCAAGTGAAAAAGGAGAATTTTTCTTGTTCTAATTATTAACTTTCCTTTCTTTGCATTTGCTTCAAAAAGCAAAATCTTTAGAAAGCTATAATTTCACTGGTTTAGTAAATTATTATAGTTTTCTACCTATGCCATGGAGAGATGAACATGAATCATCAAAGATTGAAGGATCTAATTTTTATTTTATTTTCACGCTTAAAAGAATGTAATGTAGATTTTACTTTAATTAAATAATATGTATATATACATAATATCTCGGAAGTAGCAATAAATAATATGACGAAATTTTGCCAAGTTGTAAGAACAATTGTTCCCTTAGTAATCTGGCCTGAAATTGTTCTTTACATTTAACAGTCTTGATTTAAAGTAAAGAAAACAATTCAAAACTAAAAAAAATGACAAAAATGCTTTTGTAATCAAACGAACAAAAGTAAATAAGGATTCAAAGATTCGATGTTACTGTTGCATTATCCATGCATCAAATGAAACTAATCACAATTATGGAAACCTAATGTTTACTCATATCCAGAACTATCATTAAATTTCTAGTTAGTAAAAACATTCATGTTCTATTTTTGCGTGAATGCTCAACTAGTGAATAACCAATTTAACTTTGTAGTCTAAATTTGGCTACCATGTTAATTATTTTTTCATCAGCATGACAATCATCGCAAGTAAATATATCAGAGTAGACTGAATAATGTTGATTTTTGGCATCTACATAAACCACTATACTAACAAATCCGTGAGGATAATTTGAGAATGTTTACTAATTATAAACCAACAAAATTTTACAATCATTTTCTTGGACGACAAAGAGAATGACAAGAACTCTAATGATTTGGTATACAAAATAAGAAAAATTCCAACTCTGTCGGTTATTTTGCTGGATTTGTCACGTGGCCATTCTGACAATCGCTCAAATATACTAACACGTGTGGCTACAAATTTGTTGACTTTTGACCGGCCCCATTAAGGTATCCCCGCACGTGCGGTACATCAAAGCTTTGCTCCCTTTCTGGGCTTACATTGTGGTAAGGGTAGGCTCGATATCTTGGCCCAGTGGTACTGTAGAAGTAAAACGACAGTGTATGATATGTTCTGCATTTCAATTATTATTCTTGTCTCCAGTTTCATTTTTATTTTCCCTATTTTTAAATCTAGTTTCGAATAATTCTTTATAAAAATAATAAGCACTATTTTTTTGTTAGATAAAAATATTCTTGTATGAAGTTCATTTTGGTTTCTCACATAAATGACGCGATATATTGTAATTTTACAATTTGCTAAAAAACTTTTTTTTTAATAATAAATTTGCTAGAGAACTTTATTTTGCAAATGGTCTTTTGATCAATTAATTTTGCGCCATACTCTAACTGTTCTTTTTTTTTTTTTTTTACATTTTCTATATAAAAACCATAAGTATCATATGCCATAAGTATAATTTTTTTTTTTAAATCAGAACAGTATAGCTACAATCATGCTCATCATGGGCTGTTTTCAATCTGGACATTGGAAGATACATGTATATATAAATAGTAATACTTATATGCACACACAGTGACATACAAACCACAAACATAACACTATGCAATGTTTTTTTTGTCTCGTGACCACTATTGCCAATATTATCAAAATATACATCTGCTTTTTGTCGTAATTTGTATTTAATTATCTAATCAAATTGGTTAGTCCACGACCAACAACATGAAATTTTTGCTTTTTTTTTGTTTATTTATTAATTTATTTCCGTTTATAATTTTGAAAACTTAACTGGCGTAAAGCTATAAAGTTAACAAATTATATAAGTCTTCACTAATACTACAAGAAGTTTTCTTAAAGAAAGTTTCAAAAAGAAAAAAGTTCTCTTAATGGTTTAGATAGTTAAATTGATGTGCCGACCATCAGTTTTTATTATTGCATACATTATTAAACAGAATTATAAGTTTTTTTTTTATAAAGTTTTTTTTTTGTTCTACAACATAATTATAAGTTGTACTATTACCTAAACCAAACATATATATATATGGTGGTTTAACATGTCGACCGTGGCCAAATATGGATTAGTTCCAATCTGGTCACGCAATATGTCTTCATTGAATTTACTAGAAGTTTAAGACTTTATGATTTTTTCACTGAAGTTAAAACTTTTTTTTTGTTTTGCATATATATATTAACTTGTCATCCCAGTATTTCCAGTTAAAAAAGCTTGTTTAAGAAATCATGCATCTTCTATATATAACTTCTTAAAACTTATATCATCTTAGTTTTACTCAATTAAACTAGACATACTCAAAATTATATATGCACAATTACGTAAAAGAATAGTATAAGAAATGGCATTTTCACTGAAAAAACATATTTTAGTAGATATTTACATGATTCATCAAACGACATGATACTTCTTTTTCGGGTCATGCACATGAAACAACGTATACCTAACATACTGTTGCCACCCGTTCATGCAACTCATGATGTGAACTTTGTTATTATATGAACGGTTTCTTATTTTATTTAGTATTATATATGTCTATTCATGCTTAGCAAGAATGTTCCTTTCACTGATTGTTGGATATTTTATAATTAATCTTAGCTAAATTATATATGTATGGAACATATCTTTATGTTTCAGCCAATTTGTTATTTGTTTTTTTTTAAATAATTATAAGGAGTTCCGGTTTGGGCCTTAATTAATCTCCTCTATCATTCGAAACCAGCTTTTGACAATATCTTATAACATGACGTAAATCATTCTTTTCATCAAAGCTTAAACTAGGACCGCAACATGACTAATCTTTGCGCTTAACCACTAGCCCAAGAGGCATAATTTTTTTAATGCTTTTCTTAGACAAAATAGTATCCTATAAAGATTTGAACATTTCAAAGTATTATCTATGGTACAGTATCTTTCTAAAAAATCATTCAGTAATTTTCGCTCTATAGGATATTCGAATCCATGATGCTCAAACTTAAACGAAAACTTATATGAGTCTCTCCAGGGGTTGTCCTCCATTTCCTCTTTTTGCGCAGACGCGCATAGGTCAGATAAAGTTCTCCTGGAAAAATGTTCTAGATGTTATAAACCCTATGGAGGGTTTCTCGTGGGGAAATATTCTGAATATTCTAAGCCCTCCTATGGATCAGGGAGGTTCACACATGTTGGACAGTAGCGATGATTAAGCAAATGCAGGTGTTGATGAGGATTAGAAATAAATTGCATCCTCAAGCAATAATATACATTTATGAGCTTTTGAATGGAACGCCTCGCGTATCCATGTCTCATAATGAAACTATCTTCGATCTCACTATACCAGTAAGGACTCTCAAGTACAGAGAGACCGTGAGTGGAGATGTTTGTCCATTAATCTTCATGTATGATGATGTCCCGGAAGATGCATTGCGTGAACGTGTCCGCATTAGAACTGGTGTGGTTCACTCTTTTTATGATTACCACTATCGTATAGGCGCTGAAGCTGGTGCAATTGTTAAGTGTAATTGGTATTGGACCACGTTTAGAGATTTTTCGCCTTGTTACGCTTACACTTATATATAATGGAGTTTTTTAGTTTTTAATACGAGTTATTAATCAAAGGATTTACATTATAAAATAAAAATATTTTCGGAAAATTCAATTTTAAAATGATGATTGTTTTTACATCACACGACAATGTACTTATATTTTTAAAAATAATCTTAATTAAAAATCATTATTATAAATATAATGTACACATTTGCTACCAACATATAATAATCATTTTTGGAGTTGGATTATAATTTAAATCATATTTTCTATTAGTAATTTGTTTGTCATTTAATACAAATATTAAATCATTTATTGATTTGTCATTTAATTTAAATCAATTTATTATGATATATTGTTGTTTTTAGTGTAAATATGTTGTTTTAACTTGTAATAAGGCTAAAAGTAAAACACAACAGTATAAAGAATAGATAACAAATTACAAGTTAGAAATATTTCATAAGATAATATTATATATATATATATATATATAAAGTCTTACTATGAGACAACTAATTGAATTTTATTTCATATAATTAACATAACTAGAAGTTTTAAATGTTGATTGTCTTTGCATCACAAAAGGATGTTCTTAAATTGTCGAAAATGACCAAAATTATATATATATATATATATATATATATATATAACATTACTATGTGATGTACATGGTTAATACTGCTTAAAAAGTAATATAATCAAGTTTGGAGTTGGTTTGGATTTTGAAATCATTTTTCCAAACCAAAGTGCATTTACTGCTCTACATTATGAACATCTAATGAAAATTAAAGATTTTAAAAAGTTTTTCATTTAATACAAATAAATGTTATTACAAGAGATTGTAGTAATTAATGAAATTATGTTGCTCTAACTTGTAATAAGACTAAAAATGAAATACAATAGTATAAGGAATAGATAAAAAATTGCAAGTCAGCTAAATTAATTATTTATATATATCAAGCTTTATTATGAAACGAGTAATTAAACTTTTTATCATATAAATAACATAATTAGGAGTCTAAAAAATTTATTTTGTTTGCATTACGTCACAATGTTCTTATATTGTCGAGAATGACAATAATTAAAAATATATTATTATATATATGATTTACATGGTTAATAATGCTACCATCATAATAAATCAAGTTTGGAGTTGGATTGAGTTTTTAAATCATTCTTTCAAATCAAACAACATTTACGGTTCATCATCATATTCATTTAATACAAATCAATGTTGCAACGAGATATTATTTTAATTAGTGAAAGTATGTTGTTTAAATTTATAGTAAGTCTAAAAATGAGGCACAATAATATAAACAATGGATAACAAAATTACAAGTTAGCAATATTTCATAAGATGACTATTTATTTATATCTAGCTTTATTATGAAATGACTAATTAAGTTTGATATCATGTAATTAATATAACTAGGAATTTAAAACGTTGATTGTCATTGCATCTCACAACAATGTTTTGATATTGTCGAAAATGACCATAATTAAAGAAAAGATTATTGTATATATGATGTAAACGGTTAATAATGCTACAAAACTAATTTAACTAAGCTTAGAGATGAATTATATTTTAAATCATTTTTTCAAACTAAACAACATTTAAGGTTCAACATCACGAACATCAAATGAAAATTAATGATATACAAGAGGGATGTGGAGATTGTGGTGTTCAACTTCAAGTTGATGGTTGAGTTGGATTTCTTTGGCGACCTCATTTGCTCCATGACCTCGTTTATATGAGATTGTGATGTTCGTAACATCAAAATGAAGATTTGTAAAAGAGAAAAAGTAATCTTCATAAGTTTCACATACTTTCTATTATATCAAAATTACTTAACTATTTAATTGGATAATTTTCTAGTTATAGTTATTTTAGTCAATTTTTTCGGTAATAATTACCAAAATTTTTGCTTTCACAATATATAGTTTTTCATTTAAAAAAAATCAATGTTATTATGAAAGATTGTTGTAACTAGTGAAAATAAGTTGTTCTAACTTGCAATAAAGCTATAAATGAGACATAATGGTATGAAGAATGGAAAACAAATCATAAATTTAGCAATATTTCATAAGATGAGGATTTATATATATCAAGCTTTTTTATGAAACCACTAGTTAAGTCACTCAACTAATAATAAAGTTTTGACCGTGATCGATCCTAATTTCTTTTCATTATTTCTATTCTACGCATACGCAATCCAACATTGTTTTTTGTTTGGGACACATTTGCTAATAATGGACTACACTATATGTATGGTCTCCGTTTGCACTCTTTTAAATTATTTTTGTTTCAAATTTGTACTCACTTTTATTATAAACATTCTAATTTTTTAATTTATTTTACCAAATACATATAACATTTTACATTTTACATTTCTGATGAAAGTTTTTTAGTAAAATTAAAATTCAAATCTTGTAGATATAATTTATTAAACACAAATAAGAATTAGTCAAGTCTTATACTTAAAAGCCATGCTGTATTATGTAAAAAAAAATACAAAATCATGTTGTATTAATGAAAAATACAGTAGACATTATATTGTTTTGCAACACACTTAAGACTATTAATTTTACATTTCTGATGAAAGTTTTTTAGTAAAATTAAAATTCAAATCTTGTAGATATAATTTATTAAACACAAATAAGAATTAGTCAAGTCTTATACTTAAAAACCATGCTGTATTATGTAAAAAAAATACAAAATCATGTTGTATTAATGAAAAATACAGTAGACATTATATTGTTTTGCAAGACCCTTAAGACTATTGATTTCTTTCACCCACAAATTTCAACAATGATTTAACATTATTGGTAAAACAAGAAATAAAAGGTAATTAAACCAAAAATTCAACTTTAACAAAAAGTAAACTGTATAAGAACCAAAAAGAAAACTTTACTAAATGACAACGCATCTTTTGTTTGGAGTGCAACACAAATACAAATCATACATATCTATACGTAAAATCAAGACAAGAATTATTGCTATGAAGTAAAAATCATATGTAGTTTTAGATAATTAAACCAGAAAAATCACAAAAGTCACCAAATTCAAAGAGAAAGAATATATGATATATAAAAAGAAGAACCAAACAGGTCTTTTTTTTCTTCTTATTGATACCGTAATCTTTTAAGCTCTAAGCAGTAGATCCCTTGAGCTTCTTGGTGATGGTTGCAATGTACTTGCCTTGGTGAAATGCTTGCTCTAGCTCCAGCTCCGTTGGCTGCCTCGAACCGTCTCCTGCAAATGTTCCAGCTCCATATGGGCTTCCGCCTTTCACATTCTCCATCTCAAACATACCCGCACCAAATGTGTAACCGATTGGGACAAATACCATCCCGTGGTGAACCAGCTGAGTTATCGCCGTCAATCTACAGATTACCACCAAAACGTTTTCCATATATATATATATACACATAGAGGCAAGAGATAATGTGAAGTTTTTGTTTTCGGAGAGAACTTACGCGGTGGTTTCTTGGCCACCACCTTGAGAGCCAGTGCTGTAGAAGATACCAGCTGGTTTACCCGCGAGTGACTGAGTCCTCCAGAGTCCACCAGTTGCATCCATGAAAGCTTTGAACTGAGCAGCCATCATACCAAACCTTGTTGGGAAGCCAAAGACAAACCCATCAGCTTCAGTTAGCTCGTTGGGGGTGATGATTGGGGATTCGCTCTTTGGTGGCGCGCTCATCTTAGAGAGTGCTTCTTCTGGAAGCGTCTCAGGCACCTGTGGACAATAAATTCATCATAAATATCTAACTCAGCCTAATAATAGTTTGTGATTTGGAAATTCATGTGCTACACAAACACAAACATGCCATGAAAAACAGAAACTAAAAATGCAAGACAGGTACATCCGAAACCTCGATAAGCAGTGACCAAAAAAGAACTGCATCAAGAATATCAGTACATCCGAAACCTCGATAAGCAGTGGCCAAAAAAGAAACCTACTCAGTCAACTAAACAACCCAGAAAGAATTAGTATCTCTTTGATTCTAAAAAACTTGTGTAAGAAAAGGAAAATCATCGGTCAAGAATCCAAAATACAGAAACTTGAAAATGGCAATGGCCTAAGAATGATGGAAGCTAATGTCAGACTGTCTTATCCTTTCTAAAAGCTACTTATAGACTAAATTTGTAGACGTAAGAGTCACTTTTTTCTGCTCGTGAAAAATAGACAATGCAAAAAGTTGATAAACAGTAAGTACTTAAAGCAGCAGTAAGCAATTTCACCTGCCATAGTTTGGCTTCAACACCTTCAACAGAAGCAGCTCCTTTCCTTATTTCTTCAGCCAATTTCTCCACATGACCGTACATAGAGTAGTACCTGCACAAATGTCAACTTCAGATCAAACCCACCAAACCAATTTTCACAACTAGCTAAATCACAAATCGCTAATTCATTTCCTGAATTTCAATCTCATATCCACAAATTTCAAAACTGAATCGAACATATATATGCGAAGTACTTCATACCAACAATAGAGATTTAACCCAAATCATAAATGGCTAAAGGTAAACCCTAGAGGACGAATCGAAAAAAAAGGATAGTGACACAATCACTGAACAGCAGAAGCAAATCATCGGAGAAAAATCAATCAAACCATAGAAAAATCCTTCACTGGTCTAAATCAAATCAAAGTCGATACAGTGAATCAGAAACACAAGTACGAATTTACAGATTAACCCCATCGATTTAGGTACGAAATCGCAGAGGATTGTTCACAAAAACACAAAAATAGAAATAGAAATGTTTACATACACGATATACACTTTGGTCGCCATCGAAGTAGTATGTCTATGGTTGGATCTTTGAAGCTTAACTTTCTGATTTTTTTTAGGATTTAGATATTCAACGATCCGAAAATGCAGAAACCATATTTATAGAGAGGGTCGAAGATGATCTGGATTCTTTATCCTTTTTCCAAGCTGTTTTTTTAATTTCAGAAACTTTTAATTCACTCAAATTCAACACCCTAAACTTTTAGTCAAATTAAATTTCACCCCATATAATATTTTAAAAGAGATTGATTATATTTATAGTACTAAAACCAAATTAAACTATTGTCAAATATTTAATCTTAGATCATCATGCGATATTAGCTTTAATAAGTAATATCGCTAAACTTCATAACTGAAATTTAAAAAGAAAAAATTGGAAAATGGAACAGTATGAGTTTCTAAAATAAATAAAAAAACACTTTATTTAATTTAAAAAGATGACATAAACTGTAACTAAATTTGTATAAATTTAAACATTGTAAACAGAAATTACGAAGAAATTGCGTCATCACAGTTTTGGTAAAACTACTTGTCAAGTCATTTTTTATTCAGTTGATTATTATCTAAAATTGAAAGAAATAAAACTAGTGGGGCGAATTTGAGTTTATTGGATAATATAGGGAGTAGACGTGGTCAATTTTTAAAACGCCGTCGTTCATCACCAGGCTTTGGTATTGGACAGGAAAAAAAGAAAGGTGGAGTTGGTGCGGGAAAATTAAAAATGATTGAAATAACATAATAATGATGATATGTTGCTGTCACGCTCATCATCATCATGTTCGTTTTCCCTCAAAATTGCATTTTACATTTAAAGAAAACAAATATTGCTTTCTGCTTACTTGATTTCTCTAGAAGATGTCTTTTCAAAACAAGAATTATGGTGTTTATCTATTCAATTTTTCATATGATTATTATTAAGTAACCAGTCAATCTTAAACAAATGTTAAACTTGACTAATTGTTATCATTTATTTAAATCCTAAATCCTAATGCCGTCCGTGAATTTTTTTATTTTTTTTTTCTGTCGGTCAACTACAGCTCTTAACATGTAGTGTGGTTTCAATATTTGATGAGGATTGCAGTGGTTCTTCGAGACCACGATTTGTAAGGGTTTAAGTTGATTATTAATGGAATAATACATGGTTGGGAGAATTTCTCCCTTCCTCATACCAAAAAAGAAATGTAGTGTTAGTGAATAGCATGTTTAAATTAACAGAATAATTATAGGGGTGTATTCAAAATTATATTTAAAGAATTTGAGTTTTAATGAGATTTTAGATGATTTTAGTGATTTTTTGTGATTTTAGAGAATTTAATATAAAACTCTCTACAATCCCACCTAAAATTATGTAATTTGTTTTTTTGTATTTTTAACAAAGAAATCTTCTTAGATCCCTCTTAAATCTCATGAAATCATTAAAAATCAAATCCTTCATATGCTTCCAATAACAATGGATTTGAAGTTATTTTTTTTTATAATCACTAGTTCAATAACACTAGATTTTAATAGAATTTTTTAAATTCATGATCCAATAACATAGGATTTGACAAATCATAACAAATCACTTGAAATGCTAAATTGAATACACCTAAAGAGCATATGAACTAATTTTTATTTATGAACTTGTTTGGCGTATGAAATAGACTATGATTACATGATTATCATTTAATGTATACTATGGCAGTGCGGTACGGCTCTGGTCTGGTGACCCTAATCTGAGAGCACAGCTGAATGGGAAAACGACTTGCTTGCGACGAGATTCATCTTAGATTGGCTAGCGATTCGTGTCACTAATTTAACTCTTAACCCAATCGATACACCATCACACTTTAAAGCTGCGATTCGAGTACAACAAGTATGTTTCACATGTATATTGACAATTATACCCTTGTTTTCTCCTTTTAATCATTTATATCGAGCATAGCAAGATAATTTTTAGAAAGTTGTGACTTCCATCTCCGAAACTATTCGATAGTTTTGTTTTCAGGTATGTTCGTTGCTTATGATATACTATATTGGACCAGAATAGGATTAGAGGTTGTGACAAATCAATTGGTGATTATTTTGAAATTACATACGTTTTTTACTCAGACATTTTAATAGATTTATTGATTTTTGGTTCTAAAATAATACTAAATTGTATTGCACATAAGATGTTTGACGAAATGTCTGACTGAACTTATTGTGTTATTCCTCATTTTTTTACAGAGATTTGGTTTAGTTTCTTTATCAAGACTATGTTTCTTATGATATATAATCATTATTTGCAGTTTCAAAACTTGTTGTTTACAGTTTTGAGATAATGCCAAAGCGACGAAGATTGGAATCTCCTAATGAATCAACTATTGAGGTATGTAATTTAGTATATGGATTTCAGCATGTAAAGATGATATATACAAGTTTTAGGACTTTGATCTCTTCTTAAGCAACTTTTGTTTTACATTTTTTAGGACTTGACAAATTGGTATTATGGAAATTCTCGTTTGTTGCTTCGTCTTTTTATTGAGAGTCAAAGATCCGATCGGTTATGTGATAGAGTACTAATGAGACTTGATCGGGGACGTGGATGGCGTCACACTATGCAGCTAATTAGAGGCTCCAATCAAGAATGTTATGAGTCCATTCGAATGAATCAAGACACACTTAGTAGATTATGCAACATATTAAGAGATCATTATGGATTGGTAGGGACTCGTGAATGTGCATTAGAGGAGGTAGTGGCTATGAGTCTTGAAATTCTTGGGCATGGACAAGACCAAAGAATAGTTGCTACTCATTTTCAACGTGCACAAAAAACGGTGAAGCGAAAGTTTCATGAGGTGTTGGCTGGTCTTCTTAGGTTGGTCGATGACATTATAAAGCCAAAGGAGAGTGACTTGATCAAGGTAAATCCTCATCTCTCTTCTGATAAGAGGTATCATCCTTTTTTTAGAGATTGTGTTGGAGCTCTCGATGGCACACATGTGAAAGTGAATGTTAGGAGGGATCAAAAGAATAGATTTTGGAATGCTAGGAAGCAATATCCTTCAATGAATGTTCTCGCCTTATGCAACTTTGATATGAAATTCATTTATACCTATGTTGGGACACCGGGTAAAGCACACGATGCCAAAGTCTTGATTTATTGTGCACGAAACGATAGATTTTTTCCAACACTTCCAGAGGGAAAATACTTTCTCATTGATTTGGGATACCCAAATAGAAAAGGGTATTTGTCTCCATATCCTCACACCCGCTACCATCCACATCAATGGAGAGAGAATGGACTTCCTATTAACGCTTATGAGAAATTTAACAAACGCCATTCATCCTTACGCTCTGTGATTGAACGAAGTTTTGAAGTTTGGAAGAAAAAGTGGAAGATTATAGGGGACTCAAAGTATGATCTCCAAACCATGTGTAAGATTGTTGTGGCAGAGCCGCAATTGGATTTAGATGCAAATGCAGAGCCAACGCAGTTGGATTCAGATGCAAATCATGAAAATCTCATACATACCCGATACGATCCTACTGGAGATGCTTATATGCTATGCATCCGAACTGATATTGCTGAACGTTTTATGGGTATTTCCTGGGTAGTTTACTGATATTGTTCATTCATATCAAATGTAAAACACTCTGTTTCGACAAAGCAATAACAATAGAAACTGATATCTGTTAAACACTTCGTATCCAATATCATGTTTGTTTCGACAAAGCAATAACAATAGAAACTGATGTTTGTTAAACACTTCGTATCCAATATCATGTTTGTTTTGACAAAGCAATAACAATAGAAACTGATGTTTGTTTTCATACAGATCAAATGATACGTATGTAAACACTCCGTATCCAATATTTAAGATTTTATTATAATTAGTCTGTTTGAGATTGACATGGTACATATAGATATGATATATGATATCATATTTTTAGTAAATCATATATCTATGAAAAATAATTAAAGTTTGTGAGATTAAAAAAAATTATACAAATGAACAAATAAATATAATATAACTAGTGTTTCTTAAAGTATATATATATATAAAAGAACAAATAAATAATGATAATAGAACTAATGTTCTTTTTGTTAATTTTAATTTTGAATCGTTTCTAAATCGTATTGCCATTCAAGAATATTGGTTATCGCATCGCTCTCAAATCGTATCTCCATTCACCATTCTAACTAATCGCATCGCTCCCAAATCGCATAGCTCCCGCACTTAAATCGCAATCGTACCTAAATCGCAATGCCATTCGGAGCCTATAAAAACATACTTTATTGCAATTGCATTTTATACATATCTCAAAATTATGATCAATATACGATACACACGCGCACGCAAAGATCACAATTCTTGTTTTTAAACATGCATGATATCTGTTATAAATATAATTCAACTCCATTTTATCATATCCATTATGAAACTTCCGATAAAATTAACGATACAAATAATGTCATCTTAACAAAGATTAAATGAAGTCTAATAATAAGTAACAAATCTGAAGAAGTAAGTTTCAAACAAAAAAAAAACAAATCTGAAGAAGTAGTTGACGAAAAAAAATAAAAAAATAAAAAAGTAATGTTATATTTTGTTGAAACAATTCCTTTTTTTCTAATGTTTGCACTACTGTTTTTACTAATAAACATTTATTTACGTTGAGAAAAAAGATCGGATGAGATGGTATAACTGTTGATGAACTAATAAAAAGTGTGTTTATCTTTTTTCTTTTTTAAATACTTATATAAATTTTACATTTCAGTTTTTAAAAACTAATAATCAAAAGGTAAAAAGTGTAGTAGACAAAACAAAAAAATATATACAAACAATGAAAAAAAGAAAAACGGTAGGTTATATATCATCAATTTAATTCAGAAAAAGTTGCATGAAACTTTTTAGGAAACATCTATTTTCAAGTTTAGCTAGGTTCAGTGTTTTTTTTTTTTTAACCATACCAATCACTGCAACCACAAAATTTGTACACCAAACGCATAGCCATCTCAATTTTAAAGAATCTCTATCGATGAGATATTTGTGGAGAAGGATTAAAAATTGAGAAAGAGAACAAGTCAACGAATATGGTCCGAGCCAATGAAGTAGGTATTAAATTGACCGAGTGTAGGGTCAATAAATCGTGTCCGTCCGAGTTTCGACGAATATAATCCAACCATCGGATCTTTTCCTCGACGGCTCCCGATCCAATTTATATTCCGATTTGCTGCATCATCACTCTCGTCATTATTATTCTATCTTCTTTTTTTGACTTTTAATTTTCCACAGCGGCGGATAAAACTACACTACGCATTTGATTTCTCACAAAACCCATAAGTAGTAGTAGTATAATATTACAACTATACGTTCGTGACGTGATTTTGATCGTTTTTTTCGTATCATATGAACATCGAATTCATTATTTAACTTTTTCAATAGTTTTAGCAGAAATAACTTTTTTTCAATAGTTTGTAGGCTTTTAGCACTCGCGTATTTCATTTTCAAACTATGAAAACGTCCATATATCTATGAATTGATTGATTGTTTGTTTGTTGTTTAATATTTAGATAGTTTATAGTTCTTGGGATGATTTTAAAAAAAAAAAATAATAGTACACCGTTTTTATGTGTATGTTTTTTCTTTTAGGATAAAACAATTATCTATAATGACAACAAAATGATGCATAGATAGCATCATCAAAATTAGTATCGTTTTACTACATGTATATGAATCTAGCTAGTAGAAGGGTAGAACCATTATATTTATGTATATCCATGATGTCAATATATATAAGCGTTGCTTTGTACCCCTTTTTTTGTCGGAAAAAATCTGTGTAAATAATTCATTTGTTCATCTATTAAACATTTTAAACTGTAAAGATATCTGAAATTTTATGAATTTTAAAAATTTATAATAGATTTCGATCTAGAATGACTTGGATTATCATAAAAAATCTGATAATAAAATTTTTACATATGATAATGATATAAATATTAACCAATAAAGCCCCCAAAATATATGAACCCAACCAAAAAAGAAACAGTTCAAGCAAGATAGTTGGCTTGCGTTTTAAGGATGCTTCTCTTTTTCACCCCATTACTTTTATAATGTTCAATTCACCCCTAATTCTGCTCATATTTCGTGTAAACAAAGTAATGGGCTTTTTTATAGCTTTATTGACCAAAGTGTCGCTTAAGATACTTACATGCATGATTTGGTCTTTTTTTGGCAAGATCTCAGGAACTGCATGGCTACACGCATTAGCCTTCATGATGAATCACTCGCAAGGTGCAACCATATTTGCTTTTAAAAATAGAAAATTAGCTAATGAAAAGTAGAAAATATGATCAGGTAGTTGAAAGTTAAAACTGCACTCAGAGACTTAATAATTAAATGTGGACTGTTTTTTTATGAGTGATGTGTTTTTTTTTTTTTAACTTTACAATTTTATTATTATTTTATTATAAATTATGAGATTTCTTATCAATTAGGAGTGATGTGTTTTTTATGAGTGATGAATGATGTGTTTAGAGTTTGGATTTTTGATGAATTTAGTCATTTATAGATCTTATAAACTTTATAGATTGCTAAACGGTTTAGAAATCCAAACGAGAAATACAAATTTTACTTAAAAAGATGGTTTATATAAACTTAGCTAATTCACTCTAAATATTATCATATGTGTAAACCTTAGATAATATATGATAATATTTAAGTAAAATTACTTAGGATAAAAAAAGGAGGGAGACAAATAAATAGGTCCTTAATCAAAACGAATTCCTCCATATGTTTTGAATCAAAACAATATAATCCGTCGAGTTAGATTATGTTATGAATCCATTGTTGTTCCTCACTGTATGATCATATTGGGTCTTGGCTTAAAATATGTGCTCTCTTTTCAGAGTGCAGTGTACTTAGCCTAATTGTGTTGAAGTTTCTTTGTGAATTTATAACTCCCTTAACAAATCTTACTGGAAGTAAAAACCAACTCAAGCCTTAAAAAAATATACAGTACGTCTCCATCCAAAAGCGATCTATTTATCACTGAAATCATATAAAATTCGAATTCAAAGAATGGGGCATTGCAATTTTTTTGTCTAACTTCTAAATTCTAATAATGACTTGAACCATCTTCCATGTTAAAACTTCGCTCTCCGCCAATTGTAAAACACTGCGAATTTTTGGTTGAGATTTTTAAATCCTTATCATTTCTAATTTTTCAAATATATTAGACAGTGCATGTTTGAGTAGGTTGATGTTATTGAGAAATGTCTGATTGTCTTTTTTTTTGAAACTATAAAATGAAATTTCTCATTGTCGTTGGTAATTTTTAGAGAAATCCATACATGTAGTTGAAAGGCTTCAACTACATTACAAAAAAGTTAAGGCTGAAGGAAGAATTAAATTATGTTTTGTCTTTGGTTTTATTTTTAATCTCAATGATTTTCCATATCAGTTCATTATATATAATCCAACAATTTCTGCAACAAAAACGAAAAAAGAAGATACGAATTGGTTAAAAAATAATCAAATCAGTCAAAAGTCTGTGCGACAAAATAAAAGAAATTTTTTGATTTTCTCTATCAAAGGCGATCACCAAATTCCTCCTCGATCGCCTCCGTAACAACACACCGTGAAGCTTCCATTAATTCAGGGCTAAGCCTAAACATGAGCACACAAAACTCCATCTGATTCAACCAACCATCTCGATCCAAATCCCCTTCGTTGATCATACACCGAACATCGTCGTCCGTCAGATCTCCGAGCCCAAGAACCGCCGATGCGTTTCTCCGTAAGCTCTCGAAAGTGATGACTCCTTTCTCTCTGTCCATCAGAAGCTCGAATCCTTTGCATAGCTCATCGATTAGACCTTCTCCTCCGAGATTTCCGGCCATCGTCGGGAAGAAATCGTGGAAATTTGGTTCTGGGTTTTGCTGGGTTTGTCTTGATGATGATTTAGGAGACGCCATTAGAGGTGAGAGATTTGAAGAAAGATCTGAAACTGATGAGAGATCGAAGATGGGTTTTTGTTGATATGGAAGAAAGAGTGGATTTTTTTATATATAAAGGAAGAGAATTTGGGATTTCCGAGAAGGAACATCCATGGAAGCCAACTAAGGTACAGGTAATGGGGAAGGAGAATCCTTGAGTTTTCTTGGAAGCTCACTTAAGGGTATAACTGTCTTTTCGTTGAGGATGTGGGAGGTGGAATAGTGTGAAAAGCGAAGAGAAGAGGGTAGAATCGTCCGTTGCTTTTAGTGGAAAAGAAAAAGTAGATTTGAATGTGAAGTTTCTGTGAGTTTCTTAGGCAAGTGGCATTTATTAAGGAAAGTTTTTAAATCTATTTTTGAGTTTATTCTAGTTTGAATCACACTGAAAAATGAAAATACGCCAGATTTGGTCGGTTTTGGATTTAGTTTTGATATCATCGTTAAATTTTGTGGTTAAAGGGTCATTAAATAACCACGGAAATCGAAACTTTGGTCAAGCTTATTACTAGTAGACAATGCCATTAACATTGTCATTATCGCTTTCATACAGCGAATAATAAAACATAAGATTTAAAAACGAGCTCATCTAAACATCAAAACATAGACTTTTAATTATAACGTCGCAATTCCAAAAACAATTCGTGGATTGGTTTGCATATCTCGACATGAAAAATACAATAAAAAACTTGGAAAGTGATGTGAATTGTTTTCGTGACCTATTCACCATTTCTGCATAATGTTACCAATTAAAGCATCCACAAATTCATAGTGACATTTCTAATGGAGAAGTATATATTTCTAAAATATCTTGGGTGCGATAAATAAATTATTAAGCCAGATTTTGGTCGCTTATTAGAAGACATTAACCTGTTAACATCTTGATTGAAACTAAGATGTGGTAGACAGAATATTCCATTTGGTCTGCTCGTTCTATTGCTTGCCGTTTTGTTGTAGGATCTCCATAATAACTCAACCAAATCTCTGAATTATTGGATAACTACTACCATTATTATCCTTAATTTACTCAACATCTCAGTCCAATAATGGTTTTTTTTCTCTCTCTTTAAAATAAAGAAAAAAAGTGAATGCATGAATGAGCCACAACCGCAAAAATGAATCGGGTTCGTAGAAAGAACACTGAATCTTTGATTATTGACTCGGTCAATTCATCAATTTTTAGTTAATTGATGAATATTTTATTTATAAGTTCTAGCCACGAGAATTCATATCAAAATAATATTTTTTTTTTATCAGATCATTAGCGAACATATTAGTTTTAAAAAAAAAAAATCGAAACATTTACTTTACATATTAACGTTTTACAATAACACCAACTTGTAATATACATCGGTCTCATATCCATGAATTCATAGATAATATGTTTATGCACACACCAACAAATCTCTTATAAACCGGAAATAACCGGCGTTCCTTAGATGATGCGAAGACTAACCAGCTTCTTCAAAATATGAACAACTTACACGAACATCTAACGGATAATGAAACTAATATTGAGATAAACATAAACTTATGCGTATTCAATTGTATTATTTACGGAATCTGATGAATCAATAAAACATGAAATTCTTTTTTTTTTTTTTTTACATATTTATTTATATGATTGACACAATAATAAAGTTTCTGTCGAAATGATTCTAATGTTCTGGTATGCCTTAAAATTACGAAAACAAAAATCTTCCAAGGCTTCAAAGACAGGAACTAAACACTCTTGCAAACTCGACGAAACGGCGTCGTTTAACTCTCTTATCACTCTCTCATGCTTTTCTCTTTCTTGTGTCAGACTCTCTCTCAAAGACAACAACTCCGGTTCCATCATCATCTTCTTCGCCGGACCAGAATCACTCGCCGGAAAAACAACCGCGGTTCCCAAAATCTCCTCGGCCTCATTCGTTTTCTTCTCTAACTCCTTACACAGCCTCTCTGTTCTCATCCTCTGTTTCTCTTCCTCTATTTGCTTGAACCCTAACCCTTGAAATATCAATCTCATTTCTTCAACAGCACTCAATACTTTGACTTCCTCCACACTCTCAATTTCTCTTAACCATTCGCTACAAACCCTAAATATCTCTGGAGCCACGATCTCGGTTTCATCGTCCTCCGTGATGTTTCGGTTTAGCCATTCGTTTAAGAGCTTAACGAAACCTCTATGTGCATCAATGTAACCTCTCAATGATTCTCTGTATCTTCTAATCTGTTCTTCCACCTTCTGCGTCGCTTTCCTCGAGCTCGATCCTTTTTCAACAATGTGGACACAAGACTTGCTTCTCGTGATCGCTCGAAACTGCTTATGGTGACATTTCGCCAAGAATCTCCACATTTCTTTGAATCCGTTAATGATCTCAATAACCTGAAACCAAAGCTCTTCGTCTCTTATCTTATGAATTCTCATAGAAATCGTTTCGACTGCTCTAACCGCAACATTAATCTTGGATAAATGGAGTTTTACCACAGCTTCAGCCTCGTAAATCTTGCTCGGTTCTGCTCCGGTTTGATCAAGTTTCTTCAGAACCTTATACCCTCTTTCATACAAAACCCTAAGCTTTTCTTCGACTGTAACTTCTGCGAAAAGTTTCGCTTCCCACATATAAAGCTTCTCTAATGTCATGGAAAGTGAACCAGCTAGATCCTCTTGGCGTAAACCGCGCCTTGACAGCAAAATACGACGAGTGGAATTCCCGGAACTACCAAGTACCCTTGAAGCAAACCCCTTGAATTGGTCTCCTAAAGCTTGATGATGAGCAACTTTACTCGCTTCAAGCAACTCTGATATTTCACTATTACTCGCTGCTTTTTCGCATATACAATTGATCTTTTCTACTATATTCCTTAGATCATTCAATCCCGAACAAGATGATTCGGAAAAAGAAGAAGAAGAAGAAGACTCATACGCTTCATCATCACAAACTTCCTCATCTGACCTTGTCTCTTCCGGATCAATCTCTGGAGTTTTCGGGTTCTCTTGCACACAACTTTCACTAGAATCATCATCCTCACTTGCAACTTTACCATTACAAGGGTTTGCTTCAACGCTACTCTTACCAACTTCACCTACAACATTAGCAATTGAAGGGCTTTCTTTGACATTAGCAACTGAAGGGCTTTCTTGAGCAATTGAACAAGTCTCTTTAACATTCTTCATCGTCTTCTTCTTCTTCTTTTGATTCTTTCTTACAAGACTTTCACTAGAATCATCATCCTCACTTGCAACTTTACCATTACAAGAGTTTGCTTCAACGCTACTCTTACCAACTTCACCTACAACATTAGCAATTGAAGGGCTTTCTTTAGCAATTGAACAAGTCTCTTTAACATTGTCCATCGTCTTCTTCTTCTTCTTCTTTTGATTCTTCCTTACAAGACTATTATGATCACTTATAGATTCCAAATCAGGAATCCCTTCTCTCTCCCTAACTTCTCTCAATCCATCACTCTCAACCTCATCTCTATGATCCGGTTCAATAATATGGCACTGCCTGTTATTCACGAAATCGTACAAACCGAATATATCATGACCTTGGAAACTGTTCTGCTCAACAAAAGAAGGGTTTTGCGAACCTCTCATCATCACATCTTCAACAGGAGCATTCACGAACTCTTCCTCAAAAAACCCTAAACCCTCTCTTGACTTGTCCACATTGTTACTTGGACCGCAAGTTTGATTATCTCTAGACACGGATTCTTGCTGATTCTGATCATTCACTGACACAAACTCAGGATCCAATCCCTGTTTCACTCTGGTGTCACCATTGTTACTAACAGGACCTGTTTGAGATTGATCACAGACTAAACAACCAGAATCTGAATCAGAATCCGAATCCGAATCTGATCCGGAACAAATCAGCTCACTACTAGACGAATTATCATCTGATGAATACGGAATCACGACCAAATCCTTATGCACGAACTGATTAAGAACGTTGCTAAAATCTAAAAGAGATCGAAAATACAGAAGATGAGATTTCGCTAAGTGATAACGAGCATCTCTCGCTGCTTTGATCAATTCTTTCCTCTCCTTGCACAGATTCAACAATGGAGTACTATTATTCCCCTTGGAAGTAACGATACCCATCAAATCGGATAAACCTCGATAATCTTGCTTTAACAATCGATCTTCTGTGGATTGATTGAGTTGTTGTATCCTTTTGGCAGATGATACGACTCCAAGAACCCTAATTTAGAAATAAATGCGATTTGTTTTGTAAAGTGAGGCGAAAATTTCTATCTAACATATAATGTTAACAATAACAAAGAAAAAATATAAAATCGTGTTAATCCGTGTTTTTAATTTGTTTTGTTAACGTTCATAAAGAAAAGGAAAACAGAAAGATAAGGAAATTTTATTCAATAAAGGAAATAATTTCACAGTAAATAAGAAAAATACAAAAATAGGTTACATAAGTATGCGTTATGATTGAAATTCGAACTAATGATGGATCGAAGATGTGATGATAATTGTAATTAAATTTAGTAGATATACAAGATATATTTCACAAATTGTTCCATTTTTACCAACCCATCATTTTTATTTTGTAAGATTTGTTTTGTAAGAGACTAATTTATATTATTTGTTTTTAACGTGCGGAATATTAAATATTGTAAATTATCCTCATATATAGAGGAGACACTATGTGACAATACTTGGTGTCATCCAAAGAGGATTTTAAGCAATTTTTAATGAAAACTATTAAAACTTTTTAATGATATTATTGTGTAACAATTAGACTAAATTTATATCATATATACAATATATAACTATTAAACAAATATGAAAACAATGAATATGTGATAATTAATACGGAAGATTTTATTTAAAGAATATAAAGTATGTGAGAATATCTTTTTTTTCAATGACTATTAGATTTTTTTTACATGCGTTAGAATATTCAAAAAAAAATTCATGATTTTTTTAATATACGGGAGAAATTAAAAATAACAAAGATATATCTCTAGTGTAGATAAATATATTGATAAATATATTTTATCTTACAAAATTTAATTTCCATGATACTTAGATAAAATGTAGAGAATTTTTTAGAAATATCACTTTTCAAAAATGTCATCATTTTGAAATTTTTTTTAAAATGCCACTAATCCTCTATATATTAATTGAATAAACAATTGGTGAAAAAAATCATAAGTATTATTCAATGAGGATTTTAAGAAATATGTCATTTAAATTAACTAATGAATCATTTTAATTCAAAACTATATGTCATGGTGGAAATCTCTATATGTTTTTATTAACTTTATAACATAAACCTATTAATATATACTATATTACAGAATTAAGTTTAACTAAATATAATATTTAGACTTACTATATCATCTATTTTTTTTTTAAAAAAATTGATATATTAAAAAGCTTATTATTATTATAGGGGCAATTACAAAAATGTAATTTTTTGTGTGCACATTTGCAAGAATGCCCATTTAGGGGTGTCCATTTACAAAAATGCCACTAATTATAGATTTATAAAGCCTATATCTTAAAATTCTGAATCCTAAAAACTGTTTTGACACCTGAAATCCCCTAAACACTCAAAACTAAACCCTAATAGAACATAATTAACCCAAACATAAATAATATAAAGAAAAAATAATTTTGAAAAAGTGACATTTTTGTAAGGATTTCAAAAGTGTGGCATTTTTGTAAAGTAGAACTTGAAAAATGGCATTTTTTGAAATTTCTCATTATTATATTACTAACAATATTATTTATTTGTAGATGATAACTACACTTATAAATATTTTTATATTTTATTATTAGAAAAATATATTTTTTTGTTTGTTACGTCCGACAAATTTATATAAATCTAAAATTTATTTGATTTATCGCATACTCTACAATTTTACACAAAAACTCAACTTGACACTTTAAATAAATTGAAATAAATAACATTTGCATTAGTTTTAATATTTTTATGCAAAGTTGGTCAAAGCATATGACATTGAAATATGTTTAGTAAAAAATTAATTTTATTACATTTATGCATAATACATATCATTTTGTACGTTTAGAAATATTAGAATACACGTCTAAATATTAAGATCGATTAGAAAATATATTTAAATATTTAATTTTACTCCTAGACCAAAATCTAATAATTAATTAATTACTTGATGACTATACGTCCAATTAGGTTCACCATAAAACAGATATTGACACATTTTAGATGTCCATAAAGTAGTGGTCCTCGCTCGTTAACCCGTTGCAGACAACAAATTCAGCGGGTTTAGCAGAAAGAGTGGATGCAATATCCTGGAAATACTGAAATTTTCTCAAAGAGAAAGAAAAAGAATGAATATTTATTTCTAAGAAAACTAAAAAGACAGTTTTAAGTGAAGAAAAAAATTCTCACAAAACAACGTTTATTACAGTAAATCAAACAAAAACTTTTGAAATAAACACAAAGCAGTGAAACACACACACATAGATAACTCTAAAATTTCAAACCCGAACCATGAAATTTCGCCTCGATGATCTTATCAATTTTGTTCTCCATTTCAAGAGTTAGATGATTCTTCCAATCACCAATTTCCCCTTTCCGGAAGAAACTATAGTAATGCACATTGTAGGACGTTTTTCCAGTTTTGTTAACCTCCAAATCACTCAGATTACTTAGAGAGCACAAATCCAAGATCTTGTCCAAAGATCCACTATTTTCTTCTTCTTCACTAAAGGGACAGCCCAAAAACTCTGCAAGTCTCTTAAGTTGTCCATGAGGTTCTGTTTTCAACTCCTCAAACCTCATGAAAAGCATATGATTAGGATCTTCCAAGCTTTTTCTCCAATAGCTCAAGACATTTTCCCAAAAGGGTCCAAAGATGTGAACTCCGCTACAAAACGAATCGAACATTGACTCGAAAGTAAGGCTTGTAGTTGTCTCCACTTCTTTACCTAGATTATTGCACCAAAAATACCAATGTGACACCAACACGTCCTTCAAATTCCTGCACAAGTACACATTCTTACAAGGAGAGTCATTGAGAGGTACTTGAAGTGTATGCAACGGCATGTGAGTAGAGAACACCCTCCGAGACGATAAGAGGTTGGACAAGTGTGGGTTTGAAGTTAGGGAATACAGATTGATTTCCAAGAATGGTACTAAGCTATGAAGATTATTAGATAGCAGAGGATAAAGATCAGAAGAAGATCGTGTTTTCGATCTTTCGTGGAGGGTGATTGTCAGAGCTTTGAGCCAAGTGGTACCAGATTTGGGGGAAAGAAGCGAGGATTATATCGGTATCTTGAGGATGAAAGTTTTTCTGAAAATTAAGAACACCTTAAAGAGTATTGTCGTAATACCAACATCCTTGGTAGTTGTAGAGTGTTCCTATAGACTCTTTGACTGAAGGAAGTGAAGATATCAAAGTGCTGGTCTCTTCGCTTACTAAGTCCTCGCTCAAATTCATTGGAAACTTCTCTTAAAAGGTATTTTTTTTTTTTGGGTCAAACAAGAATCAGTGTCTAAAGCGAAGAATAAAAAAAAACAGAACCAACAAAAAAACTCAAAAATATCTCTTTCCACTTGAGTGTTAGCACGCTATCATACTTTTGGCATTATTTGGTTTAGGCTTGCAGGATTATGTGATAAATCATTTTGGTATTTGGATTTTTCACTTACGAAATACTATACTAGGGGACTCATTTGAAATCCAAATATTAAAAAAGTATATTTCAGATTATATTTATTAACTCATAACCAAAACTAAAATTTCAAGTTTGAGCCATAGTATGAAACAATTTTGTTGTCAACTAATGTCAGTGGGGTTGAATCTCACAATAAAATTAAGTAACTTTTTAGGGTTTGTAAAATTCTATAGAAAGTCACTCAAACGCAAAGATCTCAAAGGAGGTTTTTATTAAACTGTTAGAAAGCTGTTTCAGAATACAATGAGCTATATATATGAATCTTCTTTTGGGTGAATACAATGAGCTATATATAGGATTTCTAGGTAAAATGGGTCAGCTAATAAAATGGGCTTGACCCATTAAGCAATATATCTAATTTAGACCCACTATTCCATTAAATCCATTTTGTTTATGGGTTTAATGTAATTTTGGGCCTAGATTCAGACCGGACCTTTGTAGACTTGCTTTGATTTCGTTAAGAAGTTGTGGAGTTAGCCCTCCAGCTTGGCAGTATCGAGTTATGATGATGCCGAGGTAAAAATTGCTGTCTCAGATTGATGTGTTGGATTGCGAAGCTACCAGGCGTGGACGTCCTATCATAGAACTTGGGAAGTTTTCGTTATTCTGCATTGAGTCGAAGCCTGCGTGTTTTCCTGAAATTGTTTTCTTTTTCTTTGTCTTAGAAAATTGAGGGTGTTGATGGTCTTTTGTGTTAGTGGGCCTTGAAGCCTTGCTGAATGATTTTTGGAATTTTTCCAAAAACAAGGTGATTTTAAGAAATTCTCTGGGTATAAATAAGTCTGTTTTCTAGACATTATTTCCTACCAAATCACTTCTTTTCAGTAAAAAGTAAAAAATTCTCCCCTCCTAGTGCCTCTTTATTTTATTGTTAATATTTTTTAGGTTTTTTTTTTGGTTCGAAGACACGAGTCTTCTTCTTTCTCCGATCTCGCCAACATCCCTCGTCGAAGTTGCCGCCTGTCACCGGGGTCATCGTCTTCATCCAGCCTCACCATGGTCAACGTCGTCACCCCGTCGTCATCGTCTATGGACCCGTCGTCGTCTACGGATTCGTCTTCACTGTCATCGTCATCCGTCGTCGTTATCGTCACTATCGTCAAAGATCTTGTTGCCATCGTCATCTCCGCTACGAGGTTCCCGCCGTCATTGGTTCGCGATAGATCAACTTCAGCGACACGATCGAGATCAAGACCGTGGTCTTCAATGGAGGTTCGTGGAGGTACTACGCGGTGGAGAAGAGAGAGAGAGGGAGAGACAACATCGACGTGATAGAGGCGAAGCGAGGCGACGGATAGATCGGGGAGGAAGAGACTGATTTGCGATATAGCGAGTTGACTCATGAGTTGACTCACTGAGCTGACTCGCGAATTAACTCGGTCACTGAGTCAACTCGGTCAATTTTTTTTTTTAAATGGTTCGGCGACTCGGTGGCTTGACGACTCGGGGATTCAGTGATTCGATGACTCGAGGACTTCGTGAGTTGACAACTTCGCGACTCAGCCATTTGATGATTCAGCGACTCGGCGACTCAGTGGCTTGACGACTCAGCGATTCGATGATTCGGTAACTTAGTGACTTAATGACTCAATGATTTAGTAGCTCGGTAACAAGGCTGGCTTTGCGGAGCAGAACTGACTGGGATCGTTGCTCTTTGGTGCAGCGGAGAGGCGAACTAAACATAATGGTTTCCGATTCCATGGACTCGTAGCTTGACCGTCCGCACGATAAGGACGACAATGAGACTAATTCAGATTTACATGGAGAGATGGTCAGTGATCCTCTGCTTCTTGGAGGGATGATGGTTCTTTCTTTAGAGTCTGACACTGGCAGTTTGACGAGGCCAGCTTCCTCCAATGCTCTAGTCACGGTTGATGAGGTCAGTGATGATTGGTCGAGACGAAGCTTGATAGATATGACGGTGAGGCGAACTTTGATCGATGCGATGACGAGGTGAAGTTTGATCGATGCAACGATGAGGTAAAGCTTAATCGACGCGACGACGAGGCAAAACTTGATCCATGCGACGGCAAAGCAAAGCTTGATCAATGCAACGACGAAGCAAAGTCAGTGAAGGTGACGCAATGGCGAAGCAAAGCTTGATCGATGCAACGACAAAGCGAAGTCAGTGAAAGTGACACAACGGCACGACGAATGGACGACGCGATGAGGCGAAATTGCGACGAGGCGATGACGAGGCATTGTTGTGACGAGATCATTTTGATATCAAGGTGATCTTACTGATTTGATGTTGATGTGGATTTGATCATGGCAAAAAGAATGGTTTCTGACTCTTCGAATTCTTGCTTATGCCGTCAACATGACGTGGATGGTTTTGAAATTATCTCATACCTTGATGATATTGGAGACGACCTCTGTCCAGTGTTTTGTCCAAGAGGTGTTACGAGATCGATGGGATGTTTACATAATTAGAGTCCAAGAGGAAGCGTCATCAGAAGGAAGTTGTTAAACTTGCCAGCCGCCTAGACGTTGCTGCTAAACTTCAGGATGCAGCTTTGTAGCAAACTGTTGATGAAGTGAAGCGTGAACTGACGACAAAGTACGAGGCGAAGGTCAATTGCAGAACTTAAGAAACAAGAGGTGGGTCTGTCATTGGCAGACAAGATGTTTGCTAAGTTATGCAGGAGCTGGAATAAATCTTTAAAGACTCGCCCGTTAGAGTGACTGATGCTGGGGTTGAAGAGTTGGATGCTCCTGCTGTTGAAGAGGTGGCTGATTCGGATTCGAGTTCATCTAATTCGTCGAGTGGTGACGAGTCGTCTAGCACTGCAACTATGGTTCCTCAAGAGCAAGCTGCCAAAATTGTCGATGACGTTGAGGAGAACGCGTCTTAGTTCTTGATTTTGTTTCAGCACTTTCTCGCGCTTTTGACTTTTGTTTTGGTATTGGTTTCTGCTGGGATGATGTTTATCCCTTTGTTTAGATTTCTCATTGTTTTTTTAGATGGAGTTTATGAAAACAGCTTTTATGATTCTTGTTCTTGTCTTTCGGATGGACCGTTTTGTTACTAAGTCTTTAGTCCGTGACGCTGTTGGGCCTGGCTACTCATTGATAAACCAATTGACTTGTTTATATTTACTGTCTTTGATGCAAGTATGGTTTATCAGCGAGTCTGTGTCGATGCAGCCGCTCCAAGAACGATCGTGTTATTGCGTAATGACCAACGATTAAGTTGTTGGGTTTGGACCAGCCAGATGCGTGCTGGGTTTTTGAGATGAACATTCTGGTTTACGAATATGTTCCCGTGAACAAATCCGCTCCAGCAATGAAAACAAGATTTTGACCAACTGGATGTGTACTAGGTTTCTGAGTTGAACATTCTGGTTTATGGACATGCTCCCGTGAACAAGTCCGCTCCAGCAATGAACACTAAATTTTGACCAGCTGGATGTGTGCTGGGTTTCTGAGTTGAACATTTAGGTTTACGGATATGTTCCCGTGAACAAGTCCGCTCCAGCAATGAACACAGAATTTATATAGCGCGCTTTAATCTGCTGGGGATGTAGAGTTTATTACTGTGGCCAACAACAATGGTGTGATGAAGAGAGGTCTATTTTGGAAAAGACTTTGAATGAATTTGCAAGTAAAAACTTGGCTTTTGATAGTTGCTTTTGTCAAGTTTGCTAGTGAACACTTGACATTTTTTTTTAGGTTTGCAATTAAACACTTGGCTTTTGATAAATTTGCAAGTAAACACTTGGTTTTGGATAAGTTTGCAAGTAAACACTTGGCTTTTGATTAATTCAAAATAGCAAACCGTGTACAAATAGGGGAGTATACGAGTATACGTACCCATTCCTCCCTTTTTAAGGAGGAGGACAACTGTACCCATCCAAAAATGGGTTGCCTACGTACCATTTGCAGGGATCAAGCCGCGTCGTAGTTCAAGTGAAGTAATCTAATGATAGTACTTCTTCAAGTGCATCGCGTTCCATGATCGCGGTACCGGACCGTTTGCCATGTTGGTGAATCCATATACTTCTAGTTTGATGATTTTTGTTATTTTGTAAGGTCCTTCCCAATTTGCTTGAGCTTTTCAGGTTTCGTTCAGCTGTGTTCTAGAAGATTTTCGGAGGACCAAGTCTCCTTCGTGAAATAGACGAGCGCAAAACGTTAGAGTTGTAGTATTTTACCGCGGCGTATCGGTAGTTTGTTATTCTGTTCAACGTTGTCTCGACTTGATGAGCTTTGATTGCAATGACGTTAAGGATTGTTGTAAGCTCTGTAATGCTCTCATTAGTGCTCGTAATCTCTTGTTCAAAACTCTTCCTAATACTAGCAAAACTGTGCTCGAGACTTTGGATATATCTCGCGTTGCTTTAGATGTCTTGGGTGTTAAGCATGTGCATCTGGGACTGCTCAACCCTTAAGTCAGAGGCAGCACGCTCCAGCTGTGCTTGCATCTTGGCCATCTCGTCGTTCTGAGTTTGGAGCAGGGCCTTGCATTCCTGTTCGATCTCGAACTGCTTGGTCAAGTAGAGATAGCCTTCTTCGTTAGCGGTATCTTGGTCGCGCTCGATGTTCGCGCTGTTCCGACGAGTCTGGTATCTGTCACTCCTTCTAGGTGCGCTGCGATTCCTTGAGGTGCGTGCCCTCCGGGGGTTGTCGTCTGTACCGACCATTCGGGCGATCCCTCGTGAAGCAGCATGGCGTTCCTGTGCGATCCCTTATGAAGCAGCTTGGCGTTCCTACGCGATCCCTCCTTAAATAGCTCGTCCTATGTCCGTTGTTCTGTTGGCTCGTTCTAGAGTTGGATCTGCCGTTCGCAGCGACGGTGGCAGTGGCAGGTCACTTCTGGTTCTCCGTGTTGTGCGCATCGTCGAGAAGCTGAGACTGTGCGGCTTGAACCGCCCAAATGATAGTCGCGCTCTGTCCTTCTTGTGCGCCTTACTTGATGTTGTGAGAACTTTCAACTTGTCCTCCTACTCAGCTGAGTTCTTGAAAAGTGTCTTCAACATGTCCTTCACTTCGTCCAAGGCTGCTGGATTCGTCGCGGTGACGTTGACAGCATCATCGCCTGCATCACTGCTCCTGGTGCCCGTGTCGTCTGGTTGCGATGCCGAATAGTCCTCGCTGCTGCTGCCACTACTAATCATGTTGTCTGGTGGTGATGCCGAAGAGTCCTCGCTGCTGTTGCTGCTGCTGCTGCTTCCGCTGTTGTTACCGCCGCTGGTGCTGCCGCTGCTAGCCGTAGCGAGGGAGTCCAGTCGGCCTATCACCGTGTTGTTGAAAATATCCTGCTCCTTTGATTTTTGTAAGGATTTTTTCGAACATGTTCTTTATTTGAGCCAGAGGGTTGAGATTTTTTCCGTGGCTGGCGGCGTTTTATATTTCCGTAGATCCGCCCGCCGTGGTATTCTTCTCTCCGGGCTTGTCTGCTGCGGTGTCTTTTGCTGTAGATCGGTCCGCGACGATTTCCTTTGGGTTGTTGTCACTCTTGTCTCCGTCGATGGTCATCTATTCTGATCTCGGCGCGGTCGTGCTTTTTGAGTAAGAAACTTTACTCTCCCCTTAGACAGCTCGAAATTGTGGGGGTTGAATCTCACAATAAGTTAAGTAACTTTTTAGGGTTTGTAAAGTTTTATTGAAAGCCACCCAAGCGCAAAGATCTCAAGATAGGTTTTTATTAAGTTGTTAGAAAACTGTTTCAGAATACAAGAGTTTGTCTAATGAATTTTCGATCCCCTTTTGGGTGAATACATTGAGCTATATATAGGATTTCTAGGTAAAATGGGCTAGCTAATAAAATGGGTTTGGCCCATTAAGCAATATATCTAATTTAGGCACATTATTCCATTAAGTCCATTTTGTTTATGTGTTTAATGTCATTTTTGGTCTAGATTCAGACATGACCTTTGCAGACTTACTTTGATTTCGTCAAGACGTTGTGGAGTTGATCTCGTCGCTATATCGATCTCGTAGGGGTGAAATACAACCCCAACAATGTCGAACAATTTAGTTCACTTCATTTTATTTGTATAAAATCCAACAATATTGAACATAACATATGGGTGTTCACAAAAAATGAGGAACATAACATTTGTCTCAACTTAATTTTATATATATGTATGTATGTGTGTATGTGTGATACCTTTTTCCAAGTTTTTGGATTTGAACTCATATGGTTATACATTGACAATGCTAGTACGAAAACTTAAACTATATATGTCATGGCCATGCGTAGCTTTGATAGTTATAATTTTCATTAGCTAAAGTTTCTTAAATCATGTTTTTAAAATTTATTTTTATCTTTTTTGGAAATATAGCAATGACTTTTAAGTTTGTTTTTATTAATTTTGTAACGCCCGTGAACCAGAATTTAGAATTAGAGATGTGCATCGATCGATGTAAGGTTAAATTGAACCGACAATTTCGGTTTTAATCGTTCGGTTTGCGGCTCGGTTTAGGGGAAACCCTAGGATGCGACTATTTAAGTAGAAGGGACGCGGATTGCTGTTTTGTTTCAGAGAAAAACAGAGGGTTAGAGAGAGAATTGAGAAAGAAGAAGAATCCTTGTGTGTTCTTGTTTTTTAAAGTTTTGGAGGTAGTTTTATACGGTTTTAGAAGAGGAGAGTAATGGCCTATAAAAACAGATCGAATCGGAGTGAAACTTTCGGTTTAAGTTTTCCACTCTCTGATCTTGATATAGGAGAAAATGGTTTGTCAATCGGATGTTTATTCTAGGAGTTATAATTGTTTTACTGAGAGGGTTTTTGCAATTTCGAATCTGCGATTAGTCCATTTCGAGGGAGGATTCCCGTCGAACCAGAAGGACTCAGTAGACCATCCGCATACCATTGGATAGCTCTCTCTGTCTAGTTTCCAGATCAGGTTTCCGATCCTGATTTTGAGGTAATCTCCGTTCTGAATGTGTTTTCGAAGTCAGCGTGTCGTTCCTGTTTTCTGAAATCCTAATTCGGTTTAGGTGGTTTTTGAGAAAGGATCGAGTTTTGTTGGTTCGTGAGGAAAGGAAGATAGAGCAGAGGCTGTGGGTGAGAGAGAGGTCTCTCTTCGTAGTTGTGCTTGTCTAGAATCGATCCAGAATCGAGGTGAGTACGTGACCATGACTTATTTGGGTAATTGGATTGTCATGATGCGTTTTGCTGGAGGTTTGGAATGAATTGATGATTGATTACTGGTTGTTTATGTGTTTTCGTGTTGTTGGATGTTCATTGTTGATTGAGTTGTTTGGTATTATGGTTTTCCTTTATGCATGTGTGTATAGCCAAGTAGATGGGATGATCGTCTCAGTGGGTATTTGTGATAATACTCACGCATCTCTTTTAACCATATGATGCAGGTAAAAGCAAAGTGTGATCGTGGAATCATGGCTATCAAGAGGAGGATGAACTAGAGTCTCGTGTTTGTTCTTTTTATGTTATCACTTTGTTGTTGGCTATTTTGGAATTGTTGTATTGGATATTGGATATTGTTGTTTGTAACTGGTTATTTGAATGGTTTAGTTGAGTTTGTTTCCGCTGGTTTATTGTTGTTTGAGTATGTTTGATTGGATATTGAGAATTAATGTTTATGGGAACATTAATTCGAATCCAATGTATTTTAAAAAAAAAATGGGTCGTGTTTTTTCAAATTTATCAATCTTTTTCAATGATTAATTTACTAAAAATTTTCAATGTACGTCTTTAATCTTATAAAAGCGATTTTAGGTTTTCATATGAGTTCGTATCGATTTTTTCACTTAAAGTTTTTTATTATCGAATAAAAAATCATAGATATAGTTTATATTTACAATCAAGTGTTTAGCGTGTGGAAGCATTGTTCTCCTTTGAACATGTATTTTACCAATCGTTATTTTTCACGTTTATTATTAAAAACTAATCATTGACTAATTCTTTTTTACGTCAAATGCATAATTTGATTTTAATATGTTGAAAATATTGTCTCAATAACCATAAAAATTACTTTCTCTGTATCATATTACTTGATTTTTAAGATTGTTGCACATAAATTAAGAAATCTTTTTCTTTTCCTTATAAAATATAACATGTTTTATTATCAACTTCAAAACAATTTAATCAATTAAAAAATAATCTGCAGAATTTAAACAGTCAAAAACAATAAAAACAAAATTAATTTTACATAGAAAATTAAAAACATCATCTATTATGAAATAATTTTTTTTTGTTTAAAACATCATCTATTATAATACTACGGAGGGACCGAGGGAATATGACTAAATAACTAACCAATTCACCCTTTGATCTTGTGACTATTATTGATTCACATATGACTACATGACTATTATTATTTTGAGAAAGTAATTTGTTTCTATGTTTATTGTTTAACGTAGATGATTATGCTTTTGTGGGTATGAATGTATAACACTCTTATATTGAAATATTCTCCTTTACTCTATGTTACTCTAAAAAGTAATCAATCAAGATTTTCCGAAAGTTACCAATCAAGATTTTTCAGCTGAAAAATATTTCAGCTAAATTCTCTCACTTGTTTTTAATTTGTCATATACTGTTTACTTTTTTTTCTTTCTTCCTAATTACTCTACTAAATAATCTAATATAATATTTTAAGGTTTCTCAAAATCAAAATTATGAGAAGCTGCCATGTGTCATCTAATTTTTTGATTTTTGGTTTTTTAATTTATTTATTAAAAAATGAAAATTAAATTCTCTTAATATCTTTATCAATTAGTTGTAACAATTTAATAGGTAATTCTTATGTAAATTAATTCCAACAAATTACATAAGTGTCTTATGCACATTTATGTAATTCTTATGTAAATATATGTATATAAAATATATATTTCATTTACCAAATTAAACAGTATACTATAAAAAAAAAATTTTAAAACTTAAAATTATTTTAAAGTTTTCCCAAAACCAAAGTCATGAGAACCTGCCATGTGTCATCTAATTTTTGACATTTGAATTTTTAATTTATTTATTAAAAATGAAAATTAATTTCTTTTAATAACTTTATCAATTATTTCTAATAATTTAATAGGTAATTTTTATGTAAATTAATTCCAACAAATTACATTTAACTATCTTGTGCACATTTATGTAATTCTTATGTAAATATATGTATATAAATACATATTTCATTTACCAAATTAAATAGTATATTATACAAAAATCACAAAGATAAGTTTTAATAAAAATGCATAACATGAAAACAAAAAAAAAGATGATATGCGATATTTAAAAAAAAGTTTTAAGATGCATAACATTTTATTAAATGTTTTCATAATTTTTAAAGCCAATTTACCAATCACTTCCTAATACAATTAAAAAAAAGTTGCGTTGGACAAAATAACTCTCCTAATCAAGATTTTCGAAAGAAAACCTTACTCCACCACAAATTGTAAATCTAGAAAAAAGAATCATTTTACCAATGAATCAATGTGAAAGATAAATATCAAAGCAAATCGACAAATAAAGTGATATACAAATACAATCAAGCATCAATTATTCTCTCATTATGATTCAAGATTCTAATAAAATAAACAGAAAGATGCATTCCAACATTTCTGTTGAGGATATGCAGATGTCTCTATAGAAGCAAACTATACTATAATATGTCTAATGAATAGATTTTTACAATCGTTGTTTTAGGAAACCGTAGTGAATATAGATAAATACATACAAGTTAAAGATTTGTGTCAACAAAAATGTTTTTTTATGTTGTAACAGTTTTTTTTCTTTTTTGCCTATTACATTGTATTTATACAACAATTTGGTGCAAATGGTTAGTTTTCTAACTTAGATAATTATTTACTATAAACACTAAATTTATATGATATTAAATGCACAAATAATCAATACATTATACATTATTGCATATTTTATCATGTTAACTTTAAATCTCACGCAACGCGTGGGCAATCACTAGTTACCAATATTTTGAAAACTGAACCGGACCGACGGTACCGGATTCAACCGCGACCCGGGTTGGATCAACTCTAAAACCCAAGTTGAGTTAATGAAGTGGGTTGAACCACCAAAAACCCAGAAATCGGCGACCCAATTGAACTGCTTTGAACCGGGTTTAATCCAAATTTTACTATTTTGTTAATAAAATTATTTTTTTTCTTTTTAATTATTATTCTTTTATTTATTATGTTATAACTAAAAATGTAAATATAGGATTTATAAATGAGTGATGACGTTTACATTTCTTCTAGTTATATTTATTTTTCTAATTTTTTCGAGTCTTTTGTTTTGAAACTCAATAACGAACACTATAAAATTAAACTATAAAGTACGTATTAGAGAAATTATATATTTGTTTTCTTAATTCTTTGACTAAATTACCAAAACTATTAGAATTAATTGGTTTTTAATATTTATGATATTGATGTGTATTTTTAATATAAGTTTTCTAAAGTTTCTAAATTATGTAAGTGTTTTGTATGATATTAGAAATGTACAAAATTAAGTATTTTAATAATTTTAAAATATTATCAAACCCAGTTGAACCTGGTCGAATCACATTGATCCACGATCCAAATATTTTTCCGGTTCGTTTGTCGATCCGGTTTTAGAAACATTGATAATTACCATTCACACCAATATATTTACCCTAGAAGAAAGTGCGTTGAAATTTAAAGACAATGCGATTTTTTACTTTATTTTTTGTTTTTCTGTGCTTCGTTGTGTGGTTTTAATCGACGTATATGGTCTTTCACATATGATCGAGATCTCTAAAAGTTACCAAATCGCGTGTAAAAGCTTATGATCGATATTCAGTATAGATCAATGGATCACAATAGTATGTTTATCGTTGTTTAGAAATAAACATATATTAACACAATTCGAAATTTTCAAAAAAAAAGAAAAAAAAAACACAATTCGATATATGGAGAAGATTTCAATGAAAGACAACCACTCAAACAAAATGGTAATTATTCTATTTAAAAAAAAAAAAAACTATATTGATCGATTGTTTCTTCAGTTTCATTAAAACAAAAATCATTGGTTTAAAACTGGTTTATACCAAAATATGTAATTTTATTTTCATTTGTTATGTGTTTCACTTAGAAGAAAGGTATGTATGTTGGAAGCTATGATGATGTTCGTGATGATACAATCGAGCATAAACCATAACCATACCAAGTCCTCCATTGTTCTTATATATTTTATTCTTGATACTATTATTCATAAATTAAAAACAAAATCAAAACTAAAAAATCTGAAACAAGAAAGACCGGAATTCTTTTTTTATTTGCTGTATAAATCTATAAATATCATTTAGAAAATGAACAGTTCATGGATTACATATTGTCTTGAAGATAAAATGCTAAAACTAAGAATTTGTGCAACATCAAAAAGACCGGAATTTGATTTAAACATTCTTTTTCTTAGCCCGTAATTACACCTACAAAATTAGATTTTAATAGTTTTCTATATATTTACAGTAATATTTAATTTCGTGTTGTCCCAGAGTAACCATCTACTTATATTGTAATTGAACTAATAAATAATTGAAAGAAAACTTGTGGAAGAGAAACAAAAAAGGAAAAGGAACATGGAAATTAAGGAGTAATTTAATTTGTGAGATGTATGGACAAGAAGCTTCTTCTAAGTTTCGTTGTTCCGAAGTTCTCATCCACACACATTTAAAAGTAAAAAACAAAGCCCTAGAACTAGAACCCTAAGCACCTCCACTCATTATCTCCTTTTTAAGGCATGTGGCTCTCAAATGAAGACATCTCGTGTTCCTTTGATTCTTCACAATTCACACTTCACACCACTAATCTTCGCCACGTAAAAATTTCCCAAGCATGTTACGTAGGCCCAACTTTACTTACAAAAATTGTTATTAACGTATTATTTGTTTTCACAATGAACACGTTAGATCACAAAACATACATATTTTTATAGCATCTTCAATCTATCACACTATTGTTTCACTTTATAATCGAACGATTCCAACATGAATTGTTGAGTTTTACGATAAATCAATTTTTGACCAAAAAAAAACGATAAATCTATTTTTTTTCTTTTCAGAATGGAGTAACAAGTAAAGAAATTTTTGATTTTTTTCTTTTTCATTTGATGTCAAAATATTTTCAAAGAGTACGAAAGAAGAATTTTTGTTTTGGTATGATAAACATTATGATACTAAAATGAAAAAACAGGAAGCGAGAGATGTGAAGTTTATTATTGTGATGATGAACCATATTTATATGTAGAGTTCTTGAGAGTAGAATGTTGTTTGATTTTATTAGATATTATTTTGTGATTTTGTTAGATATTAAATTAGGATATTCTAATTGGATCTTAAAACCATCTCCCCCCCCCCCAAGATCTCGTGTTAGTGTAGATATATGAACCTAATATTTTATTGTATTGATATTTTTTGAAAAGCAAATCTTGTGTTTGTAACCACTAATCAACGTAAAATTTTTTTTTTTGGTAAAAAAACAAACGTAAAATATTGTTAGGCAAAAAAAAATATATATATCTAATAATATCTAATAAAATCCGTAACTTCCATTTACTGCGTAACTTCCATTAAAATAAAAATTCATATCCGCAAATCCTGTGTTTTTTATAATAAAATATCTAATAAAATATTGGGGAAAATATTAATCTGTTTGTTTCAATACCTCTATTTGGCGAATAATGTGATTTGTTTGTGGTTGAAATTACATAGCTATGTGTGGATTCAAGATTAGACGGGAGGATTCAAAGCTGGATTTAGATACTAAAATTACAAACTTTATTATCATTATTCAAATTTCTCTGTCTCTCTCTCTATTTCTTCTTATAACAAATGATTTAATATACAAATTCTGTAGGATTCTAGCTCCCACCACATACATATTCTTTGTGTATGAGATTCCTGTTATTTCATTCAGCGAACAATTGGAACGAAGCACTGGTACTGAATCTCTTCCTCTGATAGTTTCATGTTATTAGCTTTATGATTGTTTGATTCTTCTTTATCAAAAAAAAAGCTTTATGATTGTTTATAAATATTGCAACTTGAATCGAACTATGTAATTTGCAAAATCAAATATTTGATTGGAATTGAGAAGAAAAGTAAAATATAACGTATTTCAAATTAGTTTTATTATTTTAATTAGTTTTATTAGTTTGCAAAATAAAATCAAATAAGAATTTTTTTAGTTTTATTATTTTAATTAATTAGTTCAAATTAAGCCATGTCATATTTTTTGACAAGCTATGTCATCTTTTTTGACAAACCACATCATAGTTTTCAACCAATGAAATTATAACAAATAAAAAAATTTAATAAATTTATTTCTCTTTTAATAGAAAGGGGATTGATTTAAATCATAAAATTATTGTATTTCGGTCTATAAGTTAACTAGAATGTTGACAAAAAAAAAAATAGGGGCAATTACAAAAATACCACTTTTGTGTGCACATTTGCAATAATGCCACTTAGAGGTGTTCATTTACAAAAATGCCACTAATTATAAATTTGTAAAGCCTATATCTTAAAATTCTAAATCCTAAAAAATGTTTTGACACCTAAAACCCCCTAAACACTCAAAACTAAACCCTAATAGAACATAATTAACCCAAATATAAATAATATAAAGAAAAAATAATTTTGAAAAAGTGGCATTTTTGTAAAGATTTCAAAAGTGTGGCATTTTTTAAAGTGGCAATTGAAAAGTGGCATTTTTTTAAATTTCTCAAAAAAAAATAAATAGAATAGATACTATGTTTTTTTTATAACCACAAAATTCAGAGTTTTTGGCATATGAATCTATGTGAACCTAGAATAGATATTATGTTTTTTTTCATAACTATAAAATGCAGAGTTTTTGGCATATGTATCTGTGAACCGAATTATCAAAATATGAAAATTAGTACTTTCCAAAGGAAATTCAAATCCAACGGATGAAACTCACATATTCTTCACAAAGGTCTAATCATCCGGCCGAAATAACTCTTTCGCACGTAATATATTTTTGATTTGTGATAATTCTATCAAACATAATTAACTTCTACCAAATTCAAATTCGAGTGCTAAATCAAGCATCTCTCTAACCGATTAACATACACAAACACTTTGATATTTACCAATTTATTTTTGTTTTTGGTTTTTGATAACCAATAAGTTCTGGACCTAAACCAATGATAAATGATACTTTTCAAAACGTAAATGATCTTTCCCAAACAAAAATTCGAGCATTAGATGATAACGTTCAATTTTCTTTTGAATTGACCGAACGAGTCACCACCAACTCATCACACACTTGATTTTACTATTAACTTATCATCCATTTAAGTTGGTGACTTAAATGGATCTAATCTAACTAACGGACAATAGATATTTTTGGAAATGAATTTATCTCAAAATGTTTTTAGATAAATCGTTTGACCAAAATCTAGGAAGAAAAAACAAGTCAAATAGGTTATTGATCGCAAATAAGCTCGGCCCCTAAATATTCCAAACACTCCATTTAATCCGGGTTCAACATTCTCTCAATTTCACATATTTTTTACCAAATATTAGCAACTAACAAGTACACAATATTGAGTTCACTAATGATATGAAATAAAATTAGTGGTTGGATTTTGGTGGTCAGCTTATCAAGGAAGGAAAGGCATAAAATCCTTTGGATAGTTTGGAAGAAAATAGCAAACTCTAAAAGTAGTGGAGGACTTGGTTTTAGGGACTTTCAAGATTTCAATGTTGCATTGTTAGCAAAGCAGAGTTGGCGAATTCTTATGCATCCAGAGTCTCTGCGTGCTAGAGTTTACAAAGCAAAATATTATAGCAACACAATTTTATATGAAGCAAGGAGAGGAAACAACTCCAGCTATGCATGGAAAAGCATTTTCCAAGGTACTCAAGTTCTATCTCAGGGTACTAAATGGGTTATAGGAAAGGGAGAATGAGTTAAAGCCTGGAAAGATAATTGGTTGAATGATTCACAGCCGAAACCTGCTGAATGTATAAATAGTAGGGCTCCACCAGATTTAAAGGTTTCTGAATTGATGGTTCCAGGTACAGCAGTATGGGATGTTACTAAGTTGAATCAACTGATGACTGCATAAGATATTCCTATGATCCAACTTATAAAGCCCAGAATTAGTGGTGGGGAGGATCAGCTGGTTTGGAACTACACAAAGGATGGTGCATACAGTGTCAAATCAGGTTATCATTTCATTCACTCTTCAAATAAAAACATAGTCTGTCCAGAGGAACAAAGAATCTTTAAATCTATATGGACACTTCGTGTGCCACCAAAGATAAAACATTTTTGGTGGAGAATCTTTCATAAGGTTGTTCCTGTTGCATAAAGTTTAAAGAGAAGAGGTTTAAGGTTGGAGAGCACTTTTCAAGTATGTGGAGAGCATGAGGAAACAGTTAATCATATGCTATTTCAGTGCAGAGTTGCCAAGGAAATTTGGGATCATTTTCCACTTAATCATGTTCCAGGTAACCATGCTCTAGTTAACCAATTGAAAAATAATGTAGAGGAGCTAATGGAGTTGAACAAGGTTATAAGTGATGGCTCTATACAGAATTGTCCACTGTACCTGTTTGTTGGGTGGAGAATCTGGAAAATGAGAAATAAACTTGTTTTTGAAGGAAAGATGGAACTAATTCCAGATACCATTAATAAGGCAATAATTGATTATAATCAGTGGATAGAAGCTCAAAAAAAAAGGATAAAGGTAAGGAGCAGCAACTAATTCAGAGTCGAGGGCCATGTAAACCAAAAACAATGGCTGAGGAAATTGGAGATTCTAATAGTTGTTGTTTTGTAGATGGCTCTTGGGTGTCAGCAAATGAGAAGGCAGGAATGGGATGGATGCTAGTAGATCAGAGAGGTTTGAAAATCATGAAGGGTTCAACCTCATTTGATCCGATTGCAAGTCCTTTGGAAGCAGAAGTTTTTGCTCTAAGAGATGCAGTTCAACAAGTCATAAGACATGGTTATCTAAATGTTACCTTCTTGGAAGATTCAGAGGTGTTATATGATGCGTTAAAGAAATCTTTAAGGAGTGAACAACGAGGAAGAAACCAAGAAATCTTGAACTATTGTGAGGATATCAAAAGATCAGCTAAAGAAGAGCTTGGTTTCAAATTGGTTTAGTTCCAAGAGAGGTTATTCATGAAGTAGATGCCTTGGCAAAAAAGCAAGATTGTTAAAGTCAAATTATGTTATAACTTGGTTGTCTAATGTATAATTATAGATTCTGTAATCTTTTTTAAGTAGTGAATACGTTGATCGACAAAAAAAAAAGAAAATTAGTGGTTGGATTTCGATTTTGTGTTATAGGAAAAGACATTTCTTATATACGAATATTAGAATGATGATTAAATTTAAAAATATTTCTATCAAATTGCAAAATTTATCATTACATATATCAAATTTCCCACTAGGCAGATTTATCCAGTGGGCACCAGAACTTCCAAACCCAAATGCATTATGATTAATATTTTGATATCATCATCATTATTAATCCCAAATAGTATCGTTAAACCAAACGATGTAATGATATTAAAATTTAACTCTTTTTTTTTTTCAAAACAAATCGAAAACCTTATTCGTCCACACAAAAAAATGGTTGGATCCCTTTGGGGGACGAGAGGAGTATGGAACAAATTAAAAAAAAAAAAAAAAAGAGTGGACCCCAGTAAACGTGTATTGAGGACCAGACAAATCCCAGGTGGGATCACGTGGCTATAACTCTCTCTGAGAACCTGATTCGTCCACGTAGGATACTTCAGAATCTCCCTCTCCTCCTTACGGGGCTGAGATCTCGCCACGTCACAACACCTAAAAAATATCTGTAGCTCATACAACGAATCAAATATCGACACTTAGGATAACGCCCATAGGGCCTTTGTATCGGTACGTGGTTTCATGACCAAGTAAATAAAAAAAACTATTATTCTGGATATTATTATTTTTTATCTCTCCTACAGTATATTTAAGAATTCGAAGATAATGCTCAGCCGCACAAGAACCTAATAATTTTCACACAAAAATTATAACTAGAACTCAAATGCAATAATTATCCACAACTACTAAATATCCACCACAAATTAATAAATCTTTCTAATTTTGAACATTACACAATATCAGATGTGTATGGTAGTTCAATAAAAAACTCGTAATGTGTGTGTGTGTGTTCAGGTGAATAAAAAGACGAAAATACCCTGAAAGAATTAAATCACAGAAAACTCGCCACGGAATTCTCATCATATGCAGCAAATTGTACTTTCCCTTGCTCCCTTATTTCTGTCCGCAGAAGCAAAGCAACAACCAGAGAGAGAGAGAGGGAGAGAGAGTGGATAAAAAAGAAGAAGCAAAGACCTTTCACCAACAAGAAGATTGATTAATACTCTTCTGCATCTAGAGAGAGAGAGAGAGAAGCAGAAATGGAGAAGAAGAAGTGTGAGCTATGTGGTGGTGTAGCGAGAATGTTCTGCGAGTCAGATCAAGCGAGTTTATGTTGGGATTGTGACGGTAAGGTTCACGGAGCTAATTTTCTGGTGGCTAAACACACGCGCTGCCTTCTCTGTAGCGCGTGTCAATCTCACACGCCTTGGAAAGCTTCGGGTCTTCGTCTCTGTCCTACTGTTTCCATCTGCGAGTCTTGTCTCGCTCGTAAGAACAACTCCGTCCCCGGAAGGAATAATCTGAGCCAAGAGATCAATTGTGACGGAGATCGGTTAGGTAGAGAAGACGACGGTGCCGAATCTTATGATGACGGTGATGAGGAAGATGAAGAAAGCGATGATGATGATGAGGACGAGGAGGAAGAAGAAGCGGAGAATCAGGTGGTGCCTGCGCAACAACTTCCGGTGGTGAGTTCATCGTCTTCGGTTAGCACCGGAGAGGAAGGTTTCTCCGGCGACGGAGCTCCGGTGGCGAAAAGGACGCGACTGGATCTAGATCGTAACTGCTCCGATGTATGAATCTCTCTCTCTCTCCTTCACTTTTAGGAAGAATCAAGAAAATTTGAAATGATTTTTTTTTTTTTTGCTAAAATATTAAATTATTTTTGGAAATGCAGGAGGAAGAATCAAGCGAATCTCGACCGTTGAAACGGTTATCGAGAGATGAAACATCGTCAAGAATAACGGTTAGGATGAACGGAGAGAGAAAATCAAACGGCTGTGGTACATCGTCTACTCTGGTTTTCAAAATCTCAAACAAAAGCAGAGATCTCAGCCGTTGAATTCTTCTCTTATTTTACTCTTGTTTTAGATTAAATCCTCACCGTTCATTACTAACAATACTTGTTTTAGTGAGTTGAGTTAGTTTTTTTTTAATGTATTATTCGTTGAAGCTTTGTATTAGTACTTATCTAAAATTATCTTAAGATTTATTTGTTTAAGCTATTATGGTACCTCTGTGTACAGAAATATCTAAAAAAATCTAAAATTAGAAAATTTATTTGTGTGATTAGTGAAAAAACATGAAAAATTATTATTACCATTACAAGGACTATCAATAAAAAAATTTAAGAGTCATGTATTAGTTTACTTCGAATAAGGCTATAAATGGTAACACCATTTTAGAATTCTGCAACATTCCGATACATTCAACAATTCTGTTAACACAATTTGCTATTTAACAAAATTTTGCCAAATTCAGCTAAATTCAGCAATTTTACAAAGAAAAAAAATCTAGAAATTTAGTTGAATTCAACAATTCTTAGAGCATAAGTGATACATAAAATGTTTATTTGAAGTAAAAAAAATCGGATAAGAGCGAATATGAGAGTTATGTAAGGATATCAAAATTACATTTGAAATATTTCTTTAAAAATGGATCGATAATACGAATATGATATATATAATCCAAATATTTAAAATCATTATCAAACGAGTAAAAACCATATCGTGTTCGGGTATTTAAGGTAAATAAAAATAATTTTGGATAATTTGTAGTATTTTTTGATAAAAAAATTAGATAACTTATGTAGTTTTATTATTTAAGAAAATAGATCGTATTTTTATATTTCGATTTAAGTTTAAAATTTTCACTTTGGTAAGATTCAAAATTTTCAATTATTGTTAGTACTAAATGATTGATAAATAAATTATAACATCTTCAATTATTATGTTAAAATATTTATTTTTAATGATTTACATGAGATAATTCATGTTTAGAGATATCCCCTATAAATCTTAGATATTCAATATGTGGTAACATAATCCATTTTACTTCGAATTGATGTCAGATAATAAAAAAATTTAATTGAGTAAGAATATTTAGGATATCTAAAAGTACAAATGAATTTTAAAAATTAATTCTTACAAGTTACAAGTTATTGTGTTAAATTATGTTGTTATCTTATGTTTAATGAAATTATTAAATATTTCAAATTTAAAACTTTAATATTTTACTAGTTTATTTGACTGTTTTTGTTGATAAACAACATTGTTTATATTTTATTTTTATAAGTTTCATTTATTTATTTATTTTCAAAAATTCAGCTAAATTATACTGTTATCATTTATGTTTCAAATAATTTCACTGGATTTTCCAAAAAATTATAAAAAATTCAGTAAAATTTTGCAATTCAACCAAATGGTAACACCCTAGAGTATGTGTACATGTGATGTTGATTGGTGAGTACGTAACGTATGAATGTCGTTAGCTTTGTAACTGCGACCACTTAAAAAGAAGAAACAAAAAAGTTATGAAGACTTAAAAAAAGAAAACAAGAAAGAAGATATTTAATTCCACTGGGTCCTCTTTTAAAGTTTTTTCATTTTATTCGTCGAGAGCGTTGAGCCTATCGTGTCTTTATCTGCAAACAGTGTTTTAAACCCAAAAAAGAAAATATCACAGGGTAAAAATCAATTTTTAATATTTAAAAGAAAAATTCAATTCATGGTCAGTTAGACAAGTGGACGTTGAGCGTTGGTCTACCAAGTTATTTTATTAATTTGTATTATTAAATTAATGAAAACATGTGGTTCTCATTGCATCTCCTCTCAAAGATCCATCATTTTAAGCCAATTGTTATAGATTTTTGAGATTTATATTACAGTTATGTTATTCTCTGTATATTAATCGAAAAGATATTTAATGGAAAATCATATATATCATTTAATGATAATTTTAAACGACATATCAATTATATTAATCAATCAAAATATTCTAATTAATTATGTTATCTTGGAAATTTCTACATAATTACGTAGTTTTTTAACATCAATTTACAAATATATATGTTATTAATTTAAATCCAACTAAGATATAACATTTTAATATTTAAACATTATATAACTTAATGTTTTAACGATGAATCAATTACCGATATTAATTACTTTATAAAAATTGTATTCCTGTCCATTTAGATACTATATGTGATTGATCATATAATTTTTTTATATTGTTTAATTGTATTCATATTACACTAAACTTTACAAATCAAACACGAATGGTTGAATTTCAAAAATTATCATTTTCACTTTTTATTATTTCTTTGATTTTTTATTTAAAAAAGATTTACATACTAACACGATATTTTTTTTGTTTAAGTTTGAGAGAACCTATAATCTCAAACATATTCGATTTAAAACGCTTACATTCAATATGTGTCATGCATATTAAAATTTGCAAGATAAAATATATTTATCTATATGAGAGATATACCATTTTATTTTTTTTGTTTTTAATTCTTCCGTTTATTAAAAAAAATATTTTTTTTATTTTCAAATATTATAATCCTGCTTTTGACGCAGGATAAAAATCTAGTATGAGTAAACAAAAAGACATGGATAAGTTTGATATTAGATTTAGAGTGTGAATGTGTGTAGTGGGTAGGGCGGGACCACGTGCGGGAACCAATACAGTCACCATTCACAAATTTTTTTTGAGTTTGGACAGCCTTTACATTAATTGCAAAATGACAAAACCACATCACATCTGCGGGACAAAAGGAGATGGAACGTATGTGAACCGAAATTGAGAGAAATAAAGTGTGATTAGGAGTGTTTTGGATAAAAAAAATAAAAAAAAATATTTTTTACACTCTGAAAAAAAATCAAGCCAAATTTTCTTATAAATCAAGTCTAGTGAAGAACATTGTGCACACACACACAAAAACTCAAAAGCATCTGCACAAATAAAAAACACGAGCATTAGCACAAAAAAAAAACACAAGCTCTCAATATATTTTCCTTCAGATCACCAGCTCAGGATTTGAAAAAAAAAATTCAATAAAATCAAGTAATTTCTTTTCAAGTTTAGTGTGTTTGTTTTGCAAAATTATTCTTATTTCTGTGAAAATTTGATATGTTAAACTTTATTTTTTCATTTTTTATATATAAAAGAAAAATAAAACAAGTGATAAATTTTTTTATAACTATGTTAATTTTAATAAAAAAATTATTACAACAAATCTGGACTAATATGTTTAGTTCTACTTCTGGACTATAATTAATTTTTGTTTATTTTTATTTGAGATAAAGATGTTTCATTTCGTTTCAAATTTAGTGTTCATTAGATAAATCATAAATCTTTTGAAATATGTCAAACTTTATCATTTTATTTTATAAAACTATCTTTTAAAATAACAAAGACAAATCGTTCACCATGTTTCTTCTTTAGCTCATTAGTAAAATATATATATATATATATATATATATATAAGCATGATGCAACAATCCAAAATGAAACATCAATCTAAAATTGACAAGAACAACTGGAATGGTTTCCAGCAAAATATATCACTATATATTCTTATTATAAGTCACATTTTAAGTATTGATGAATTGTTGTGAATATATAGAACAAGCATAACACATAAGAATATAGTCAAAATTTGAGGAGTTGAAACAATGAAAAGTACAATAACACAATTGGCAAAATCCGAAGGTGGAGATGAAAGAATTTTGAAGAGTTGTAAATACAAATCTGGTTAATGAGGAAATACGTTTAGTTCTACTTCTAATAATAGAGAATGATAGTGTTTGTACGTATAACTCTTTTAGTTATGTGGATTCTAATGAGAATAATTTTTATTTTTCTCAAATAATGGAGTGACTAAGAGTTTTTTTGTATTTAATTTTAAACTATGTATATTGTATAACCATGCATGCACATACGCAGTAACAAAGTTAAAGTATATATCTAGCAAAAGATATAAATTATTATTCAGTTTTATTAAGGATATTTTAGTAAATTTAATATTTATTTGACTTACCAAATCATAGATTTCCATTGAATTTTATATCGTTGAATTTGTGTTCATAAAATGCAGATATGAATAGACAGAATTACTTGCATGTGCTTATATTAAAACTCCGACGACGCAAGAACTACACCGAATTCCTGAAAGACTAATAGTAGATCGAAGATATTATCCATTTTTTAGTGGATTTGTTGGAGCTATGGATGGAACTCATGTATGCGTCAAAGTGAAACCTGCATTACAAGGTATGTATTGGAATCGACATGACAATGCATCCTTGAACATCATGGCAATATGTGATTTGAATATGTTATTCACTTACATTTGGAATGGAGCACCGGGATCGTGTCACGACACAGCTGTGCTGGCAATGGCAAGACAAAGTAATTCTGAGTTTCCTATGCCTCCGTTAGACAAGTATTACCTCGTTGATTCTGGTTATCCAAGCAGACAAGGATTTTTGGCGCCATATAAATCATCACGTAACAGGGTGGTGAGGTATCATATGTCACAATTTAACTCTGGTCCTCCTCCGAGGAATAAAGAAGAATTGTTCAATAAATGGCATGCTTCTTTACGTTCTGTCATAGAGAGGACGTTTGGAGTATGGAAAAAAAAATGGAGGATTCTATCTGATTTTCCAAGATACAACGTTAACGTACAAAAGAGAGTGGTAATGGCAACAATGGGATTACACAATTTTATCAAAATTTCAAACTTTTCAGATGCAGATTTTGCAGAAGTAATGGCAGAGACGGGAAGAAATAACACAGATGATGAACCTGTTTCAGCTGATATGGAAGCATCAAAAATAGCAGATGGAGAATATATGACGCAAATAAGAGACAATATCGCAAATATGTATTGGGAAAATCAATAGTTTTCAATAATTTTATTTTTTTGCATTTTATTGTACTTAAAACAGTTTACTTTATTTTTCCAACAAAAATAGTTCTTAAAATTTTATAGTACAAATTTTTATATTTAAATAATATTTGTGTGTATGCTTATTAAATTAAAAAAAAATCATTTTTCATAGATAAATATGAAACTATATGTATCCCGCACCGCTATTTGCATTTTTCACCATTCAAAACTTTACTTTTGTCCCGCATGTTGTTTTTTTACCATTCAAACATTATCCCGCACCGCACTTGAACCGTACCGCACCTCTTAAACCGCTCTTTTCCGCACCGCACTTAAACCGCTTGTCCCGCACCGTCCAAACAGCTGTCACCATTCGAAGCCTTAGAATGGATAAATACTTGTGGATATGACTGATGACATAAACTCTACACTAGTGTCAAAAGTACTTGCAAAGATAATTAATTTTCTAAAATCAATTTGAGTCAAAAGTTCAAGATTTAGCTAAAAGTCACAAAAAGTCTTTATTTGATGAGAAAATTTTTAAAATGTCAATTTTTGTGTGTTTGATTTTAAAAATGTTTTTATGAATTATTTATTTTCAAAAGTATTGTTTTTATTCAGTATAAATTGATTAAATTAACTGTGTTTAATGGAAGAAAAAATTCTAGAGTTTTATAGCGTTTAAAGTTTAAAAACCTCCAATGTATTATACTATTTTTTACATCAAAATGGTGTAACTCCAAACACTATTGTGATCTTCTCCAAATGTATTATACCGTTTTTACACCAAAATAAAATATTCTAAGTATATTCTCCTTTTTCAATTTCATTATTAGTTGTTAACAATGTACTTTGTCTTTAAAATTAACACTTCTATGAATTTTGTTACCAAGGATGGGCCAAAAATTTGCCAGTTACCCTTCGATTCAATATTCGTTCTGATTCGATCTGAAAAATCTGGATATTTTTTGTAAAGTTTCAAAACAAAGCTAATACTAAAATGAAGTATCCGTAGAAAACATAGCAAAACGTAAATATCGTTTTAGAACAACCGAATATCCGTTCATATATGTCTGCTTATAGTTATAGATATATGTCATATATTATAGGTATATATAATTATATATATTATATGCAGTGTATATGATTAATTACAGGAAAAAATATAGTATTTGTGATTTGATTTGTTTTGACGGATATCTAGTTTTCTGATTTGCTTTACCACGAAAATTTTGGGATATCCGGGATGACGGATATCCAGATTTTTCTGGATATTTGCGGATATCCGCATCTTCACGGATATTTGTTTTAAACAAAAAAAATTGAAAACACCTATTTTTTTCAAAAAACAAGTTTTAATACAAGATTTAAACTAATTAATCAATAAATATATGAAATGGGTATCATTTTATTCGATAAATTGTTTAAAAAATGAAAAATAAAAGATTAAAACGGTAAAAATAAAAATATATTTTTATTTAAGAAATACATGTCAAATAAAGTTAGTATCTAATAAATATATTCGCCAAATATATTTAAAAATAAAAAAATTTAAATATATGTTATAAATCTACCATATCATATGTATATATAAATAATAAACGGATCGGATCGGATATTCGGATTTTTACAATTAGTATTTGTGATTTGCTTCATTTTAGACGGATACTAAATTTTATTATTTGCTTTGCTTTGATTCAAAACGGATATCCGAATTTTTCGGATCATATCAAAACGAATATCGAATCGGATCGGATTTAACGGATAATTTACCGAGCCGTAGAAAGTATATTGGTATGTTTAGCACTAGTGAAAGCACTAGTGACATAGGACGAGTTTAGCTATTTCATAACTTATTTTGAAGACATATAATCTGAGAATAATTTATTTTGAAGTTTTATGTATAAATTATAATGTTTTTTTTTTTTAGTATATGTAACGCCTCGAGATAGTTTCAAATTAGCTAAAAGGAGTTTCAAAATTTTTTTAGAATTGATAAGGTTACCTTTGCAGCAACTTCGGGAGATCTAGTGAAGGCCTTCATGAGCCAAAGGCATGGCCAGGAATTGAAGTTCATCTTGCTCATCTTCTATCATTTATGGTATATAAGCCGTAGTAGTTTATTCTTTTCGAACATCCGAGTTGTAACAAAGATGGTTTCGAAATAGCAAGGAGTGTGACATCAGATTTAAGGCTTCCTTCTAATGTAGTTCAAGGGGTTCCTTGGTGGTTACCCTATCTCTTCAATAGGAAACGATGTGGAACCTCTTGTTATGATAAGTTATGCTATGTTTTATCTTTGTTTGAGATTACATCTTTTTCAGTTAGTTCTTTTTAAATGTAATTACATATTTTTAATCAGTTTACCAAAGTGATTCGAGATTAGCTAATTCGGACAAATTACCAGATCTACTTAAGATTGATTTTAAAAAAAAAAATTAATTATCAGGAGGTTATGGAACAAAACCATAATTTCTATATTAGTTTTGTTTTAAACATCATTCCATCATATTATGACATCTAGATTTTTTTTGTTAATCTTTTCTAAATGAGCTAAAGACACTTGGTTCTGATGTGTTTTTTTTAGCTAAATAGAATCAGTTTTATCAGAAAATGTCTTTCATTTGGTAGCTTTTTTTCCGTAACATTTGCAAAGAATTATGATAACAAAATAAAAGGTAAAGACTCATGCATGCTCTTTGGTCATTTCTTTTAACAATGGTGATTTTTTTTTTTGAATAATGAAAAAAAGTTTTGGTTTCTACTCTCTAGCTGTACTTGAAAGATTTGGGTGTGGTAGAGAAAATATAAAGTTTTAAGATTCCCATTATTTTAATATTAAAACAACAATTTTTTTTTCCAGTACAGGTTCATACTACTAATAAATGTTGACATTGATCAACAAGTGAATTTATTTTTTCCAGGACATGTTCATATGGTTCGTTTCTTGAACGGGTCCAAGTCGACGACTTTATTTCCTTCTTCTCCCTCCAATCGCTCGCCCTATCTCTCAGAAGTCAGGGATGCTTCGATGGGCTCATTTAACCGCAGGGATTCTCTCCGTCGTCATCTTCTCTGCTCTCCTCATAGTCTTCCTCCGCCGCTGGTGCTGTCTCCGGAGACCGGAGATTGAGGAAACGAGCCCCATACGGAGTGATAGCTTTCAGGCTAGAGTCTCCAAGCTCCACCAGACGAGCCTCATCCACCAACTAGACACCTCCCACATCAAACGCAGAGGAAATATAATCAACCATCAGTCCAAGCCTGGTCTATTCATCTGGTCTGACCACCCGGCTTTGGTTACCGACGTGGTCGAGAATGGTTGGACTCGGTTCGGATTCGTGACCGAAGATCCTCATGTAGTGATCACATGGGAAGTTTCAAACGGTTCCGTGGACTTCAAGCAAACGGTTCAGTTTAATCAGAAGACCCTCAACGCGAGAAACCCGTTGATGATTCTCCGAGGATCTCTACCGCTTCCGGGACCACACTTTGCAGGCTCTGCTTTCCCGCAAGAAGCTTACTTCGAAATCACAATTCTCGAAATTCTTCGTGGTCGTGGTGGTGACGTGGAAGGTGAAAAAACGAAGCTGGTCAAGAGCGATGGTGTCAAAAGTAGTGAATGGGATGCGGGAAGCAAAGAAGGTGTTTTGTCTTTGGGACTAGCGACTGTTGGTTCTGTCCATACACGATTGCCTGGAAAATTCCCGGCTTCTATTGGGTTCCAATCGGACGGTTCTGTTTATCTCGATGGTATGTATTTATACTTATATATTTCCATTTAGAATCATCTAGTTTCATGGTCCGGTGGATCTTCAAGGACGAATTTCAAATCAGTTTTCTTGAGAAAAGTAAACATTTAATGTGACGCATAGATTAGAAGAGTGAGAAAAACAAAATTTGTCCTTCTTTGAGATCTTATTTTCGTTTATGTGAGAAATGGAGACCCACTAAGGAATATAACGTTGTTGTCACAAATTTAAATGATCAACAAACTCTATTTTTCAACTGATATTTGATCCCCCGGCCCACCTTCCGTTGACTTTTTGGTTTGCCGTTTTTTAGAATGATTCGTAAAAATAGAATTGTGTATACTCGATTGTTAAAAAATGATGTAAGTCAATGTTTAGATTAAAATTACAACTGTGATGTTTTATGATATGAGATCATGAGATTTAAAAGATAATCACTGTGAATATTTAAGAAGAGTGTATGATCAACCATAATTTATAATTTAGGTTTTGTACCTTTAATTCACTAAACATTCTAAGCAACTTGTTGGTTTCTCCTAATGATTGAAGTTCAAATGAATTAATATATAAAATAATCACATATATATATATATATATATATATATATACAGATTAACCACAAATGTGGTAATATAGAAAACATAATAGATGACGTACGTTTGTATATAGAAGCTTAAGCATTACTCTTTGCATGTATATATAGAAGTTTAAGCATTAATTACTCTTTGCATGTATCAGGAATGCAGCTGGTTTGTCAATCAGAGAAACATGAGTGGGCAAAGGAAAACAAGGTGGTTGGTTGTGGTTACGATCCGAGCAAGAAGAAAGTTTACTTCACAATCAATTCACACTTGGTTCATGTCATCAACTGTAAAGCAGACGAGTTTGGGACTCCTCTCTACCCAATTCTTGCTTCCAACATAGAGACCACAATTCTTATAAATTTGGGTCAATCCCCATTTTCTTATAGCCCGGCAAATGCGCAGCGCACACCAAATCCTATTCATGTGGGTTCCGGGTTGCATCTCTCGTCAGGTGGACTTGGGGATAGCAAAGAGCTTTTCTCCATCGGAAGAATAAATTCACAGTATCTAAGCAACTTTTTCACTAACAGAGGAAATAATGATGAGATTGCTAGTGGAAGGACCACCGTGGGAAATAGCCACAGACCCAAGCTGGACTATGACGAAGAATCTGATGCTGATCTTTTTGAGATTGCATTGGAACGTTCTTCTGGTAGAATAAATCCGGCAAGGTTTTAGCATTTTACACGGATCGGATATCATCATTTCTTCTCACAAATTATATGTTTATTGTACAAATAACTAGAGACTCATTCATAATCAACACATGAACATAGAATTGTTCGTATTCTTTGACAGGTATAATGTTCAAGGATTTGAATGTAAATTTAACATTTACGATTATAAAACTTGGCTTTAACCGTTTTTGTAGCTCTTTGTCTTTCACTGTTCACATCTCCATCACATTTTTGTTTTCTGAAATTTAGAATCCTAGAGATCATACAAGGTAAAGAATTTGTATGGGTCTTTTCGTGTTTTTTGTTTTGTTTTTTATTTAGATAGTTCGAGCATATTTGGAAAATGCACTTCATGGAGATCAAGAGGAGTACCAAGAGGAAGGACCAAGACAAAGGAAAATCAAATCAATATAAACCAGTCCCATCAGTGGACCAGGTGAATGGTCATGCACTATGGTCCGAGCCAAGGGGACTCGATCGGACTCTCTCTGGACCAATTTATCACTCAAGCCCATTTCACTGAATCCCAACCATTTCAAGCGTAATGAACTTTACCTTATTTCTCTCTAAATGTTATGTTAAGGAGGCTAAGTCTAACATATTTATTCATACAATAAGTTTTTACGGATTTCTTTATCCTTTGGTAATACACATACTCTTGATTTCTCACGTAAATCCAACTGGATTATGGATAAAACTTCAGCATTTAATGCATTTTACTTAAGTTTGATTAAACTCTTTACTTTATGCTTTTAATTATGTCTTTTTTTTATCTCTTTATTTTGCTTCCACCACGTTCATATACAGTGAATAAATCACACTTATAGTGAGTAAAATTTTTTAAAAATTGTAAAAAATGTACACTTTTACCAGGTGTTTATTTTGTTCTTGTTTTTTTTTGGGAAAACAATTCTTGTTAATTTACTACCACTTTTTATATATTATTTTCTACAGCTTTAATACGAATTTAATATGGAAAACGAAAAATTGTCATCTTGTGTCTTTTTGTTCAACACCGACAATATGCCAATATTCACTTGGTTTTGTACTTCTTTATAAACCACGCAGTGCCATGCCAACGATCAAAGAGGCCAAGGCAATACAAAAAAACGGGACCTTTGTTTATAAATCTTCAATAATTTTATAACATTACTAGACTAGGACCCGCGTTAATACGCGGGTAAATACAATAAAAATTAATAAAATAAAAATTTAAATTTAAATTAGTAACACATTGAATTTTAAAATATTATTTAACATAGAACCTAAAACCAATAAAAGTCAGTTTATATCATAATTCTCATGTTTTAATCTATATCATGAAATCCAAAAATATATATAACAGAAATTTAAATCATCTATACTTATAAATACGAAGTCGCAAATCCTACGTGTTGTCTCAAGAGTGAGTTTAAGACTTGGTCTTCCAAAAATACCCTTAATGAATCTTGAAATTATATATCTATGCCATCACTATTAGTGGGCCACGATTTTCTGATATAAGAATAGATGGGTTTGATTGAATTTTTTTTTGTTTGGGCTTTAATTATTCTGTGTGCTACCAAATATTAAAACTGATCTTATATGCTAAAAACGTGGCCCATAAATATATTTTTAGAAAAAAACCTTAGCTGCGCCTTCTTAAAATCCTAAGTGCATCTATTATTCTTATATCACCATCGTTTTTGTTTCTCACTATGTTTCGTTTCATACTTTTTTTTCCTTTTCGTTTCATACCTTTTTTCCGTTTCATACTTCTTATTGTGTATATATATGTGTTTTAGGGTTTGTTCACAATATGTTCTTGCACTTCTTTAATTATTTTTTCATTGATCCTAATATATTTTGTCCATCATCTTCTTCCAGCAGGTTTATGGTGATGATTTTTTCCATAGTCTTCTTGCAAAAAGTTCATCGTGTCACAATATAGGTGCAGGTTCTTCCGTAATTTTTTTTCTTTCGATTAAGCTGTAATTTGTTTCTCTGGAAAAATTATTTTCTCTAAACTTTTTTGCTTTGTTTTGTTTGTTTTTGTGGGAGAGTCTCAAGGGTTGTGGTTCACTGATTCATCAATTAAGTTTCATATTTTAGCTTCGAAAGCAAGAAGTATTAAATTAAATTATTGATTGATAAACTCTAATTTAACGATATGATCTATATTGATGCTTATATATAAATTTCTTCTCTTTTCTTTTATAATAACACTTAACCAAATCATTACCTCTCTGTTTTTTCTTTATAAATTTGCTTCATCCTGGTTTTCTTTTCTGTTTTTTTTTATATTTAATTTTTGTTCTTTTCTTGCAGGTTTGTTTACATAATGCTTTTCTATCTTTTCATTTTTATATATATATTTAATCGTCTATTCTGTTATATTCGATTAGTGGTGTGATTGTTTAACGTTTTGTAGATTTCGCATATTGATTATGTTTCTGAAAACAAGGTAATGTTTTTGTAACTTTCTTCTAATTTACCGAGGTTCACGATCATGTTTTTCTTTTGTTCAAAAGGAGTCAGAGCTGATGGGTCTAATAATCAAATCATGTCAATGGTTTCAAGTATTGATTCATCCAAATTGTCTTATACGGTCGGAATTTCTCTTGTGTCGGAGTTAATATTATAGCTAATTTATGTGGAGTTTTTCGATGATAAAAAAATCAGGAACTCTAACTTTTGTTTACTTTGATTTCTTCATAGTTAGCAGAAGAAGAATGAAAGAGTGTAAGGACAACAACGACTATGACCTCGAGTAGAAAACGGCGTCCTCAATGAGTTTTCCAAGGTTTGGTCTTAAAATCTCTAACTCTAGCTAGTTCTATGTCAGTATCAAGGTTCTTATATATATATATATATATATATATTGTTTCTGGTGATAAAAATTTATGGTTCTACTTTGTTATCGGATATGATGGATGCAGTAATTCTCTAGAGATTTCTTTTGAAGTTAGGGTTCTTTTAGTTATTGTCGGTCAAGTCAAACTCAATTTTGAGCCTTCTAAGATCACTTGGTAAAGATATAAAAAAGGCCAAGTGAAAGATAGAGATCCGAAAATAGTTTAGTAACGAGTGCTAATTATAAAAGATTGAAGGATTTAGGTTACTTTTACACTCACGAGTTATCAACATCTATTGTTAGAAAGTGATTAGTAGTTTCTTATTATTTCTAAAAATTGCTTCAATTTTAATAGTTTTTTATGGTTTATGTTGAAAAAACTATTTCATGCATATACATATATATATATATATATGTGTATATATATATATTTTGTTCTCTTTTGATATCATTTACTCTTGGAAGTTTCATTCTGACTTGAACTGTATACTTCTAATTCATTTTGTAGACGCATGGCTGAAATCACTCGACGACTGAGGTAACAAGTATTTTAATTATTTTAATCTAGACTTCTTTATTGATAGTCTTCATTTCTTTGTTGTCCTGTATATATATTTCACACTTTCTTTTGGATATTATTGTTTTGTAATGGCTGCAGTTTTAAAACTAATTCAATGATTATGCGTGTTTTGAAGACTCTTAAGAGTAGACATCGAAACACAAGGAAGAGAAAGCTGGGGCATATCTCCGTTTTTTACTTTACCCACATGTAAATTCGAGAAATACTCTTTGATCTTCATCTCCCGAAAAAAAAATACTTCCAATTTGCTAAAAAAGGTTGTGATTTGAGATAATCACTTGCAGTTTTGGTCTAATGTGAGAAATTGGTTCTTAAGAGTATTTTATGGTGGATCAATGCTTTTATTTTATTTTATTTCTACGTAAGCTTGGACTTTTTTTTTTTTCTTTTAACTTCTGAATAATCTATCAAACCATGAGAGCACAATGCTCCGTTTTAAGGCACACTAAATAGCTTTGATCCACCTTAACACACTGAACTTTGTCAATACAATATTAGGAACACTTTTTGATATGTTTACCACACTTACCATACCGAACATTAAAAACAATATATTTTCTTGTATACCGTTGCACAAGATTTCGTTACATGAGGTCTTGGTTTTGCTTCTTTTAATCGATACCAATATTTTTCAACATCCAACTGTAGTAAAGTGTATTTTTTACTCAGAGTGTGAGGCAAAGCTCCCATAGGGTTTAGACTCTCCCTCTTAGGATTTAGATCTTTTTAATTGTTTTAAATATTTTGCATACGTTTATAATGGTTTAGTCTCTCATACTAATGTTTAGAACCTTTTAATTTGCTAAAAATATAAATGGTATATCTATAAATTGAAAAAAATTTCTTAGTATAAAACGAGTATTCTGTCGTAATATTTTATTTTATTGTTGTAGTAATTTACACTAAAAGCTAAATCGAACTAAAAGTTTATTTTTTTCTCCAACGTTACATACAAACCAAATTATTTCAACAGCCAAACTATATCAAATCATAGTTTTACTCAGTGTGTGAGGGTTAAGGTCCTCCTCTTAGGGTTTAGATCTTTTTAATTTGCTAAAAGTTTTATTTGATTTAAATGTTTTGAGTACATATTTGATTGTTTAGCTTGACATACTAATGTTTAGAACCTTTTAATTTCATAAAAATATAAATGGTATATCTATAAATTCAAAAGAAAATATAACTTTATTGTAGTAATTTTTTATTAAAAAAAAAATTAATGGGCTTATGTTATATCGTAAATCTAATTATAACATAAGCCCATTTGTTTTAAAAAAAAATTGTGCTATGAAAATTTAAAAATAATGCCACTTGTTTTTAAATTTGTTTAAAAAAAATAAATTACGCTACTAAAAAAATAGATGATATCGTAAGTCTAAATATTACATTTAGTTAGACATGGATTTGTAAAACATGTATTAATGGGCTTATATTATAAAATTACTTCTATGTAACCTTAAGTGATTAGGTAGAAGAAGGATAAAATGCAGTAAAAGGTTTGATGTGAATCTTACTGTCTTGTGAGGATTGATGTTGGCCATCTTGAAAACATGTTCAAATGATCTTCAGATGGTTTGCATATAACTGGAGTCTTGGGGAGTTCGACGCTCGAGTAAGATTTTGCAATGTAACTGCTAAAGTCGAAGGTTTCTCTGGTTTCAGTACCAATATGAGATTCAGTTTTGGTGTGGGGGTTCAGAGTCTCAAAAGATCATAAAAGGAATTATGAATGATCTTACAATAAATAATAGTATTAATGACACTATCCGAAGAAAAGAAGTTAAGTGAAGATGTAAAAGGTTACAACGAAAAACAACCACTCAAACAACAAGGTACGGTAATTAGCGATCGATTAGAGATTATTGATTGAGCATAGAAATGTGGTTGTGGATAAGAGAAATTAGATTTATAGTTAGTTTTTAAACCTACGTATAAGTGAAATTAATAAGGGTTTGTTGACTTGGACCGCAAACAAATATTACTCTGCGGCTCTGTCTCTAATAAATTTGTTGCATATTTAAATATAAACACCTAATAAATTATAATTACATTACTTTTTTATTAATCATGTGCTTAGGTGATTTTTATGGGTTTAGTAGAGCCCAAAAATGGCTATTACGGTAGTATTCTCTAAACTCTTCTACTAGAGATAGAGATAAGAGAATCATTAAACTTCTGATGGCCATGGGTACATCTTCATCACCTTCTTTTTGGCTTAATCATTTTTATTTTCTTTTATCTTAAACACTTCTAATATGGAAATCTTCTCATAGATTTTGATGTGCGTTAGTTACTAAACTTAGGGTTTTTGATTAAACATGAGTTTCTGTTTAATAGAATATTGATTTGAAAAGAAAGTTTTTCATGAGTTTTTATGAGATTCAAAATTGTGTTCTATATTACATTGTACTCTTGGGGTTCATCATAAGGAGAATAGAAAAAAAAAATAATAAACCCAACTTGAGGTGAGAATTTTCACATTTTTTTCCTGATTATTATTATTTGTTTGGCAGGTCGTCATAGAAGCTCTTGGGAACTGAGTTCTTGAATTTTGTAGGTTAGGTTCTTAATTGAGTAATGGCTTAACCATATTCATGTTGACTTGATTTGCAGTACAAAGCCTGCAAGCAAGGATGCTCTTTGGAGGTAATTGGTGATCATCTTATTATTGCTTATGAATGATATATTATCGATTACAGATGGAATGACAAACGATTCTTCCCTCTAGATCGAACATTCGGCAGAAATGGTTGTGAAATCCAAACGTAATTGGTCTCTTTGTGATTATAGGGAATAAAATTTGCAGCCTAGGCTTGAAACTTCTGCAACATGCAAGGAAGAATTTTGGATAGACTATTTAAGAGGGCATCATTGTAACACGTTTCAATGAATAATTCAGCTATATTTTTTTAGGTTTTTACAATTTAATTTAGTCTTCTTTCTCTCCTCCGACTCCATATATCACTCACTGTTTCATATAAACAATTCAAGGTTTATGCTTAGATTTTTCATCTCGAGAAAAAGATGATCATGTTTCTAATGTTAATCTTAGAGAAGATTTTTTCTAACGATGAAAAGAAAAAATTTTCCAATTATGTAGAGAGCTAAGAATGTAAATTTATGTTTTTTCTAATTTTATGTTATTAGATTCATATAAAGATTTAGTCATTTTTCTTTCAATTTGCTATATTATTAGTTTTGCGGATAGTATAACTTTTGTTCTAAGTAATGAATTTTATGCTTTTCTCTTTAGTTTTTTCTTATTCGGGTATTCTTTGTATCAATTGGGTTTTATATTCTTTTTTTTTGTTGACTATGATCATTCTTGTGTTTTGTATTAAAATGTGGACTGTTTTGAAATTGTTCTTTAGGATCTCAGAGGCTAATGCAGAAAATTTGACACTCATTTGTCAACTCGAATTTGTTATACTTCTAATCCATTGAAAGAGTGCATTCTTACAACTTCCAGGTCACCGACACAACAAACATAATTAACCACCAGTATAATGGGCATATCTCTCTCCGCCGCTAGCTAGACAAAGTTGCTTTTGTTCTATTGTCGCTGTTCAGAGCCGCATGTGTTTTATGTGATAAATGTTTTGGAGTTGTTTGGGTATAAATATGGGTTTGAAGAAGAATGACATGGCGAGAAACAAAATCGGTACCTGACTAAATTTTCTTCTCGATTGTTCAGAGAGAAGAATAAAAGACTTCTATTCTTCATTTACTGTTTTAAAATGTCAAAGTTTGTGACTTTTGTTGATTTGGGTTTGTCTTTTATAGTCTTGGTGTTAATCAATTAACCCAAATTTAAGACTCTTGAAAATTTCTCTTTTAGAAAACATAAAAAATCAAATTGTACGTACAACGTAATAATACATAACTGTTAGATTTCATTTTTCTTGGTAAGTAGTTGTCTTTTAATATTGTTAAATAATGTTTGTGCAACAAAATGTAATGTAGTTGAAATAGCATTTGTAAAGTTTGGATATTTATGGGTGATCGGTCTAAAGCCCATACGAAATATAGATGAAAACTCCGATAACAAATTATCTTTTTTACGAACCACATGAAGAAGTTAGAGCAATTCTTATTAAGTTTTCTTGCAACAAATCTCTCATAAGACTGAACAAACTTCGAAGAAAACTTTGTTGGCAATTTCCAGAAGAAAACTTCGAAGCCAAACCTTCAGCCATAACCCCAACATCGAGTTTCACCTTCAACTCCCGGCGGTGAGGTCGTTCTCATGGCTCCATGGCTTCCACGGATGATTTTCCACTGATGGAAATAAATAAATTGTTACGGACGAAATCATATAATCTTACTCTTACGTCCTAAAAATGTCATTATGTTGAGTTTGAGTAACAAAACTTTGACTTTTGCGTTTTATGATTCTGATTGAGCTATCTCACATCACTAAGTCTCAACAAATAAAAATTAACAAAAGATAAAAGTATTGTTTTAAAGAAAAGCGATGAGAATGAATTTTCAAACGAGAGATACGTATAACTTTTTATTAGAAGTCTTTTAACATGGGAAACATATCTTTTTCTAAGTGCCTCAGATTTTTATTAAAACAAATCAAATACACAGTAGTATAAAAAAAGTAATTAAATAATTTATATGTAGTTAGTTTTTTTATATTTTATAAAATAAAATTGTGTATTATCAAACTCTATTATGCAAAAGTTTAAATTATACTTCGAATCATATTTCATAATATTAATGTTTGTGCTAAATTTATTTAAAATTTTCAACTGTGAGAACAATAGAATACGTTTTTTCTCGGAGTGTCCCTGACAGACTAAGGTAGCTTTATAATCATATGCCATCAAAGTAAACAGCAACCACTCTAGGAAAGATATGGATGATGTGACTAGACAAAAAGTATTGGCCGAGTGTGTCATTCTTCTATAAATACTCATAAAAATAAGAAAGATAGGAAGAGAATATTCGAGGAGAAAAGGAAGACGAACACAAGAATCAGAATGTTATTATCTCTAATTTAATTTTTCTGATATATAGTTTATTATAATTCATTACCCTAACAAATATATAGTTTTAAACTCGATTAGCAATATGTTAAGTAGCGAACTTCTGTCATTTGAATAATTGAATTGATATGTCACTTGAATACTATCCCACGCTTGCCTCACCGTATCTTAAGATGTCATGGTTTGAATATTCTTAGTTTCTTTGACATGTAGTTTCTACAAGATTTTTTACTTGGTTTTCTATTTTCTATTAATATTGGGTTTTGAAATTTCTCATATAGTTTTAATAAGATAATTTTCAGGTGAACACTATCCTTTATTTTTTTTTAAAGATCATTATCTTAAAATAAAATCCTACGCAGGGCGCGAATAATACACTAGTATTATTAATAACACAAAAATATATATTTTAACCCATTGAATATTTATGAATTTTGTGATCGAAATAAAAACAATTTTAATACGATATTGTTTAATCAGAAAAGTAAAATTTATGTTAGTTATCTCATAAAAAACTAAATAATGTTGTGAACCATTACATAAGTACATGATTGATAATTGTATTTTATTAGTGTCATCGTTTTATTTCTCATAAAGGTTTATACTCACCAAACTTTATACAGTATTAACTTCATAGTAAATATAATATTGTTATTTTTTAACTTATATAATTTTTAATATATACACTTGGAGAGTACCAATGGCGTCATAGGTCAAAATTTTTTATTTTTTGTGATATTATGTAACTCTATATTGATAAAATAAGTATTTTTATAGACTTTTTATTATTTTATTTTTGCATGATTGTGTATATTTTTAAACTTTTAAATTGAGGCTTCTATAACCTTTCTAACTTTTGTTTTTCCAATTTATATACCTTCTTTTTATCATTCATATTTTTAATTATTTTAATTGATATTTTTATTATGTATGTATTATTTGTTTCTTTTATGGCTTATGTAATGTCTATATTTCATCTTAATTTTTGTTTCTTAATTAGTATGGATAGTATTCGAAATGTTAATTTTTATTATTTGATTACTAACTTGATCACTACTCTCCATTTTAAATCTTTTTTTCTTAATTAATTTTAAGTTTTAACATTCATCATCTGATCAATATTAGATACATGTCGCAATCTCGTGAGTTATAATTTTGCTTATATTATGCTTATATAAAAATGCATTGCGGTAAATACTTTTGATTCTACAATTTATAACGCCTATAATTTGACAAATGTAATTAGATTATAAATTACGACTCGCACAAATATTTAATATTTATTTTATTATTAAATCTTTTTATATTTTATAAAATCGTCAATTTATTATATTTATCTCAACTAAATTTTTTTCATAGACGTTATTATATTAGCAAAATCACACTTCAAATATGACAATTCTTTTGTGAATGTATTTTGTAATATAAAAATTTAGAAATATTATTTATTTTAGTATGACAATTTTTTCTTTTTTGTTAATTAGTCCGTAATCTTTGTTTAGATTATATTCTTTATTTTAGTTTTAATTTTTTTTTTTAATATTGATACATGTCACAATCTAAATTAATAATTATCATTAATACGCAGATAAATACACTAACAATTAATGAAATATATATTAAATTTTAATTAGTAACCCGTTGAAGTTTAAAATACTATTTAATGTGGATCTTAAAACCAGTAGAGATCAATTTATATCATAATTCTCTTGTTCTAATCCATATCATGCAAATAAATTATATTCTTACAAATTATGAATATATACATATATTGATTATTTGATAAAATCGTAAAAACAATTCAAATATTGTATAGTTAAATTGAAGACCTAAAAAAATTAGATGTATATCACATATAAATCCTTGATCATAAATATATACCATTGATATAATTTTTTTCTCATAAAGATCTATACTCGATAAATTTAAATATTCTTGAACCTTCCTAATACCGTTAGAGATCAATGATTATCATTTTCTCTATGGTAGTCTATAAATATAACACTGTATATTTCTCTTTTTCTTTAGTTTTGTTACGGATATCTTAAATTTATAAATTGAGATTTACATATATTTTCTAATTTTTTGTTTTATTAATTTATATAATCTATTTTGTTTGACATTTAGTTTTTTTATATTTTTCTTAATTGAAATTTATATTCTCTTTTTTTGTAGAGAAATTTTGACAAATGTCACTTTTGAAATGCCACTTACCAAAAAGCCATATTTTCAAAAAATTTGCAAAAATGCCACTTTTTCAAAAAAAATTATTCGTTATACTATATATGTTTTGGTTAACTATATTGTATTAGAGTTTCGTTTTGAGGATTTAGGGTTTGTTAGGGGTCAAAATATTGTTTTGGGTTTAGAATTTTAAGTTTTTGGCTTTAAAAATCTATAATTAGTGGTATTTTTGCAAATAGACAACCTATTGTGGTATTTTTGAAAAATAGCGCACCAAAAGTGGTTTTTTTGCAATTATCCTTTTGTTTTACGGTTTATATTCTTTCTATTCTATCTTAATTTTTTTTATAATTAGTTTGGACTATTAAAAGTTCATTTTCTCCCAAAGTTTGGACTGATAATTTTTTTTATTTTGCTAATTAGTTTTAGATGATTATAATTTTTTTTTTAATTATTTGGTTAGTTATTTGATAATTTATTTTGTTAGTTTTTCATTTTTAATTTTACTTTTTCTTAATTAAAATTTACGATTTAACACAAGTTATCATCCAATCAATATTAAACATATATCACAGTCATATTAATAAAATTTTAAGTATGTTTGTAGATTTCCTTTTTTTTTTTTGAAATATGATAATGTATATCTTAAACCTTTCATTTTAAATTTTTGTTTTTCAATTTATATATTTCTTTTTTTTAGCGTTTGTCTATTTTTTGTTTTAATTGATATTTCTATTTTTTTAGGTTTTCCATGGTTTATATTTTCTCTGTATTCCCTCTTTTTTAATTAGTGACTATTTGAAAATTTCCATTTGTATTTCATCTTTACTTTTTCATTCTTAATCTTATAGTTTACATTTATTTCTTAATTTACAAAAATAAGAATTTATGAAGAATAAAAAGAGAAAGTTATAATATATTACTATGATGTTTTGTAAATTTTCCTTTTTATGTTAAGCTTGTAAATTTACTTTTCAACTTAGTTAATTTATTTAATTTAGATTTTTTTAGAACGATTGACATATGTCATCATCTCGATCAATACCTGACATATGTCATGATCTGATGAATTATAATTTTGCTTACGTGTCGCGTTCTCATCGTGCGCATCCTCCTTTATATAATAAGATATATTCTTTATTTTCTTTTTAATTTTTTTTGTTAATATTGGAAAGATTACATATTTTAGTAGAACGTTTTTGTTTTTGTTTTTTTGCTTAAATAGTCCATAATCCTTGTTTAGAATATATTACTTATTTTTTTTTTAATTTTTTTTGTTAATATTGACACATGTCACAATCTAAATTAACAATTACACATGTCATGATTTCGTGAATAAGAATTTTGCTTACGTGTCGCGTTCTCATCGTGCGCATTCTCCTTTATATAATAAGATTATAAATATAGAGACAATAAAATCATAAACCGGTAAGAATTAAGTTTTAAAACACATTTCATATAAATTTTTCAACCAAACTTGTATGATTATGCTTTTAAGCATTTTCATGTGAATAAAATTGACAAACCATAATTTTTTAGTCTTTTTTACTTTTTGAAAAACATTTACAGATTTTAAATAAATATATATTTTTGAAAAAATTTAAACTAAATGAGCAAGATCTAAAATTTGCAATTCAATTTTCTAAACATAAGTAACAAAACTGAATAATAATAGCTATAACAAAACTTAGATATAGAAGAATTGGACGAAAAAAATAAAAGATTACACTAGATGAGCTAGATCCCATTAAAATAAAATATTTAAAACAAAACTATATGCTATCATGTTCCTCCATTTAACCAAGAACTCATTATTCTTAAAAAAAAAGAAAAAAAGCTAATAATACTGCATCTTTTTTTTATTTTGTTGAGCATCATCACCCATTATAATCTTATTTAAAAACCAATCGTAGTTAACAGTTAGTATAAAAACGTGACAGCGATTTTGACTATATAAAAACAAAAAAAAAGTCAAAGTTCTACTATTGGTTGAGAAGATAATACACAAATCTATCAATGAATAAGAGCCCCTTAAGAATGGTAGAACAATTAAAAAAATAATTAGACGAAAGACAAGGAGGTAGACGGTAAGAATTGATTTCTAGAATTTCTCTAAGAAATTGATTAGAACCAATAGCTTATATATAATTTTATGGAAATGGGCCTCAAATATTACAAAAAAATTATGGGGTCTAAGGCAAAATGCCTTATATTGTATATGCCAAGCACGACCTTGCCTAGCTCCTTTCCTAGCATGAGCGTTAACGTCGTCAAAATCTTAGATGCGGGTGAAGCCGGCACTGTCTCTCTGTATTGTTCCTCCATCGCTAGAAGAAATTTTCTATTTGATGCCCCTTACCATATTCCACCACAAAATGTAGACTAGTAGTTGTAGTTTGGAATTGATTTGAGCGTAGAGTCTGTCTTTTCTCTTAAACCTTCCAAACATGAAATATATTTTTATATAATCTCTCTAAGTTTCGTATGCATATGCTCTTGGAGAAATTTTGCTATCATCTCTCATCGCTCTCCCAAGTATTAACCATAACCACCAAAAACACAAAAATCATTTAATGTAATTCGAATATCTGAATTAGAAACACGTATATATTACAAAAACGTAGAGAGATTACATAAAAAAAAAAAAAAAACTTTTCATTTTTACAGTCACAAGGATGTTCGAAAGAAAAGATTTTAGACACTCATTAATGAGTCTAATCATACCCTGGCTATTGCTTAACTTCATAAGCGGCCGTATATTTGTCTATCTGAAAATGTTTAGCTAAAGACTGGAGAAAGTAGGACACCAAAATTTTATTTCTTATTAAGAAAATGGCATCCTCTCGAGATCTCTTAATCTGACAACTAAAGGAAGAGAGTATTGTACAACTACATTAAGATAACCACACTTGACTTGAGATAATAAAATATCCAAGAATTGGACCGTTGTTTCTTGCGTCCAATTCTTATAGTTTTAAAATATTTGCGAGCCGGAGTGACGTCGCATATATTAGTAGTATGTGGAGTCGCATATAGGTAGCTTATTTGCAACTGTTATACGACGCTAAAAAAAAAATACTAGCTATCAGACATTTGCGACATTGTATTTGTGTTGCAAGTGAGTCTCACAATCTTGTTTGTAACTACTTTAAGCGGTATTTCGTAGTGGCGAAATCACTATTTCTATCTTGAAATAATCCACAAAATTTGGTACTCACAAATGTACCAAGATGTCGATTACCTTATTCCACAAATATTTTACCCAAAGAAAAGCTTTAGGAATCAAAATCGTTGCATGAGGCCAACTCTGATGAATAATACAGCTACGAGGAGTAATCAAGATAATTGTGATAATGATCATGATTACCTTAAACCTAATCTTTTTTAAAGAAAATTTCTCTACAAATTTTCAAGAAAAGGTTATTGTAAATCTTTCGATCGAAATTCCTTTTAGATCTATAGAATACTTAGTTTGGTTGAGATAAGATGTGTGGGTCATGATACAGTATTTGGATTAATGTTTTATGAACTAAAACAGAACAAAAATTGGAAACAAAGCAAAAGTCAATATAAATCAAAGAGGTAAGAGAAAGAAGAGTTGATATTTTTTTTTTATTTTGGTGATACAAACAAAAAACAGAAACAATGCAATAACAAAAAAATAAAAATAATAAAGAGTGAATCAACCATGTTGTATTTTGCCAAGGGACTTTATCTCACAAGGGTAATTCGATGGATCTAAACAATTGGCCAAACAACACTCTTTGTTAGTCACTAGTAGAAACTGTTCTTTTGCAGGTCTAAAGCCTTAACAACAGAACTAGAATTTACATAGAGGTCAGTTTTACATATCTTAGATCCTTTTTTTTTTGGTCAAACATCTTAAATCCTTTAGACATGGTCTTTATTGAAGATGATCATAATCATTTTTCTTCCTAAAATAGAACTAAAAGGGTTTTTTCAGTAATAAAAACAACTTATTCATGTTTAATGCAGAAACCATTACATGAGAAGACACACAAACATTCAGAAATTCATCAAATCTTTGACAGCTAAAGATAGAATACAACACACACAAACACTCTTCCTCCTCTGAACAATCCGCTAAAACTCCTACTTGATTTGTGTACCTTTTCAATTCCAAAAAAAACACGAAAGAATGATTAATCAATAAATAAAACTGATGTTTCAATACAAGCTCTAAAAGATAGTTGATGTGAGTTTTTATATTTACCTGGATTCTATAAAGAGTGTGAACCTGACAAGATCCCAAGAACCGCTACTCATTCATCTGTGGTAGAAACACAAGATAACCGACGAGGAACAATACGTTATTATTCGGTCTTTAAATCATAGAACATATTTACTTGCATTTACAATTTGAAGATGCAGAATAGGAAACACTGAATAATCCAAGCAGATAATGTGATGCTATTCAGTTCATCATCCAATATGTTCAAGATACCAAATGGATCCTTCAGCATTTTTTACCTTAACATATTATACATTCGGATTCACAAGGTAGTTTCATTCTCGTAACATGATGTAATGCGAAATCTACTTTTCTATGCTCCCATCTATGGCAATCTCTCACACATTCAAGTGACTACAGAAACCAAAACCAGACTGTGTAACACTCAGTACTAATAAGACCTAATCTAACATTCAACAGAAGATCCATGAAAACAAACAAGATACTTAAAGCACTGACCTTTGATGTGTTCATGATGAGCAAGAGGCTTAGTAGCCTCATCAACATCTTCATCATCATCCACACCAGCCTTGACTGTAACAACAGGCACAGGTCCTTCACGATCATCTGGATATCTAACCACAACAACAGGACAAACACAGTGGTGAACACAATAATCACTAACTGAACCAAGCTTCCCATCACTTCCCTTTTTCTCAGCACCAAATCCTCTGCTTCCCATAATCACAGCACTTAGACCAAGCCTCTCGATCTCAAGGCACAATCTCTCCCTCATGTCATGATCTTTCACTATATGGATCTTGTAAGGAAACCCTAATTCCTTCAATGGCTTCGCGAGATCCGCTACTTTAGAGGAAGTGAAGGCATCGAAATCTTCCTGACTAGGTTGCTCCTGCGATTGGTGAGATTGAGAAGATGGATCTTCGAGAGGAGGTTGAGTTTTGAGAGGGAGAGGTCCCCAATCGGCGCCGAAGAGAACGGAGGTTGGGGAAACGTGGAGAAGAACAACGGCGTCTCCGGGACGGATGTAGTGATCTACAGCCCAACGGACGGCGAAGGCGCTTTCGTCGGAGAGATCTACAGCGACTCCGATTTTACGGCGAGCACCGGCGGTTGGAGTTGGAGTTGCGGCGGAGGAGGGAGTGGAAGAGGAGTGGTGGTGGTGAGAGTGACGAGGAGAAGGAGGATGGTGGATCTTGATGTTGGGAAGCTGAGGATGATCGGAATCTGGATTCATGGTTTTTGGGGATGTTACTCGTCGGAAAAGTGAAAAGCAAAAAAAAAAGAATGAGAGAGATTTAAGGAGGAAGAAGAAGAGCGTGTTTTCTCCAATTCTTTCCTTCTTTTTTTTTTCCAAGTTTTTTCGAATTATTTAATCTTGGTTTTTTTTTAATATATATTTTATTATTATGTAACCGATTACACGCCATAACTTTAAAGCATCTCTAATGGTTATATACTCCATACGTATCTAACCTATATAATAATATCAATATGTTTTTAAAAAACTTATATTAGTATTTATTTTTTTGTTATGTAGCAAATTAACCCATATTTTTAACCTATATCATATCAATATTTTTAGTCATACAGTTTTTTTAAAACCATTACAAGTAGATAAAAATTGAGAAAAACATATTATAAACCGGAAACAATTGGATTTTCCGTTTTGATTGACCTTATTGCTTAGGATGAAAATATTTTTAACGCGTCCACCTCTATTTCCATGTCATCGGTTTCCACGTCCACGACTCGCATGCATTTTAGTTGATTGTAGATTTTTTTTTTTCATTAAAAATCTTACAAAACAATTTAACGTACTATACTAATGCAAATTGATATACAAGAATAAATATCATGCTAAAAAAAATAATAACCATTAAAAATTGGGGAAGTGGTCATTTAAATCTCAAATTTTCTAATTTTGGCTATTGAAACATCAACTTTTTCTTGGATAATTTAAAACATGAATTATTTGTTGACTTTCAATTTAAATCACAAAATTTTGTTGATTAAACTATTTTTAGGTCTGTCATCAAATTTCTAACAGAAAAAAGTAAAAGGTGTTAATAAGTTGTTTAATAACATAATTATCTAAAACGACGCGTTTCGTTTTTTCAGCAAAAAAAAATAAATTTCGTTGTGCAGGGATTCGAACTCGTGACCTCCGAAGCAAAATCAAAGTTTAATATCACTGAACTAGATATGGAGAATCATAAATGCTCATTAGATATGGAGATTTGAAATGCTCATTATTTCTTAACCACTTCCTAGTGTCTCTATCTATCATAATTCATCATCCACAAGGCTTATTAGATATGGAGATTTGGAGATGGAGGAAATGATTAAATCAGGTTAAGAAATTATGAGCCATATCAAATCTCTGTATCTAATGAGCATTTCACCATTTCAAAAAAAAAAATCCAATCACAAAGGATAAAAAAATAAAGGACAAATTTCAAACCATATGACAAAAAAAAAACAAAAGATAAAGACGGTAAAAACGTGAAAACATAGGAGGTGAAGAAGAAAAAATTAATTTTTCAATCAAATAACTTTTTCCAAAATTCTAAGATACAAAATATGTTATTTTATTTTAAACATGTTATTTACAATTAGGTATGATGTGGATAAATATTTTAATACTCCATTTGTATTACTTTAGATGATTTTTGATTAAAGATATTGCATACACATTATAAAAAAAAAACATAAATAATATAATTTTATGTTGAAATGATTGTAGTTTAGTTGCATTTGTAAGTCCACTTAAAATAGGCACCATCACACCCGGGATCAAGTTCCTCCCTTGCAAATATAGGGATTAAGCTAATATGTTGGCATGTCTTGGTCTAATGTTGAAAAAAAACAAAATTTGTGTAATTTTTACCATAATCAATTATTTATTATCAAATTAAAATTAATTCAATTAATTAAAAAATAATATAAAATTCAAATGGTTATAAAACATTAAATAAAAATTTTAAACATTGAGTAATTTGATAAAAAAAAAAAAAGAGTATGCGACAGTAAACATGAATCTAATTTTTTTTTTAATGAATATTGAAAATAATTTATACCATCTAACGTACAATATTCAAATTATTTTAAAACACAAAATTTTCAGTAAGTATCGAAAATGATTTGTGCTATCTTACATATAATATCAAATTGTTTTAATATTTTTAAAATCATTATATGCGTTTATAACGCGGAGAATCACCTAATAATATCATAACGAGCTTAGGGATACTCGTTTGTTTTTCTCTAATCTATTTTCATTCATCACACGCTTAGCTAATTTGATGACAAATAAATCTTACAAAAGAATTTCTATTAGTTTTCAATTATAAGCGAAAAAAAGGAAAAAGTTTAGAAGTTTGCTATAAAGTGTGAGCTTGATCATGAACTTCAAAGATTTTGGATTGTTACAATCCGACCATCTAATTAATGGACTTTGATTGGGCCTAAAAGATTGAAGCCCAAACTGATCCAGAACTTCTCTTATTTACATTATACCCTCATATTTTACGTTTCTTCTTGTACTGAGCAGAGAACTTCAATTGTATTGAGAGTTTAGTAATGATATTTGAGCTTTCTCGAATCTGCTTCATCTTCTAATTTCTATGCTCAAGACTAAACCGTTTTCGAATCTTATCAAAGATTCCGGCGTCGGCAATTTCCACTACTCAGATGGCGAACTATTTGGCTCAGTTCCAGACGATTAAGAATTCCTGCGATCGCGTCGTCGCCGCCGGTAAAGTTTCCCCAGTCTGCATTCTGTTTCTTCGTCGATTAGGATCTGTAATAGTTCTCAGTCTTTCTCGCTTGCCACATTTTGCGATCTGATAGTCATTTGAACCTATAAAATTGGAAATTTCTCAATGTAATTGAAGTCCTAGATCAGGTGGTATGAATCTGAACTGATAAAGAACTGTAATCGCTATGTGATCTTGTTGTGAAGATTTATCAGTATACTATAGAGATCAAATTTGTAACCTCGTTGTGAAGATTAATCGTCATTCGATTGCGTATTTGAACTCCAGAATGTATCAACACTTGTTTTTTGGCTGAGAGTTAAGGCTTGACCATGTGATTCCATGTATTCGGACCAAATGAAGTTAAAAAATGCTAAGAAAACAAGCATCCTTCCTGAATTTCTCCAGCTGAAATTGGCAACGGATTATGCTTTTGTTTCTGATATCTAACTCTACTTGTTCATTAATAGTAAGGCGTTTTCTCCTTTCGTTTCCTTTACCCTGGATCTTACTTAGCTTTCATTTATTACAGTCGAAGATGTGTCTGATCTGTGGCCCACAGTTAAAGGTTTGTTTGAAGAACATCAGCCATTAAAAAGAGCATTCTTGACAAACAAGACTCGAAATCCGGTGCTTGTTGAGAACTTGCCGGTTGAATTCATATTAACTACAGACGCGAGACTTCGCAGTCGATTCCCGCAGGAGCAATATTTGTTCTGGTTTCGAGAACCATATGCAACTATAGTTCTTGTGACGTGTGAGGTACTTGTCTTGTTGATTTCGTGTTATTGTTTCTTTGAGTCATTCTTGGCAGTGCAGACTATTCACTTGCAAAAACACGAAAGTATATGACTTGATTGATGATATTTACTCTCCATCTAACTTTGCTACAAAGACAAGAATTTAGGTCTCAAATAGTAGGAAATGTTGGTATTGTTTATTGTTTCTAGAATTGGTTATTTTTCCAATATACTCTATCACTTATTTGGTTACGTTATTCTTTGGCGTTGCAGGACCTTGATGAGTTTAAAAACATTCTTAAACCACGTCTGAAATTAATTGTTCAGAATGATGAGAGGGAATGGTTTATTGTATTTGTATCTAAGGCTCACCCAAGTAATGATCAAGCAACTAAGTCTGTCAAGAAAGTATATGCCAAGCTTGAAGTTGATTTCAGTTCGAAAAAGAGAGAAAGGTTGGAAATGTAGATTGGGTAGTGTCTTTTTCTTCAATCCTTGTGGCAATTAACAAAAGTTCAACACCAGATTCTCATAGATGCATAACGTAAACCCATTTAGCAGTAATCACTCATACAAAGGTCTTCGTTTGATAATTTTTTCAATACTTTTAAGGTGCTGTAAGCTGGATGTACATGGCCCTGACACAAATTTTTGGGAGGATCTAGAACTAAAGATTACCGAGTGCATAAGGAATACCTTGGATAGGCGCGTTCAATTCTACGAGGATGAGATACGCAAGCTCAGCGAGCAGCGGTTTATGCCAATATGGAATTTTTGTAACTTTTTCATCCTGAAGGTTATCTCTCTCTTCTCAATTTCTGAAAGGAAATCGAAATGTGGCTGCTAGGCAGTTGAATAAAATGGTTAAAAATCCTGTTTCTTCCTGTTTTAATTTCATTTTATACTGTTTTGGTAAAGTCTCTGATAGAATACTGTACCCCTTTTGTTATCTTCCAGAAAATTTCGAGTAGAATCCCCACCTGTTAAACTTAGAAATGCCACCTTTGGTCCTTGCAGTCCCATTTGATAAAACTTTTCTCGTTTTCTTAAAGGTCACAATTTTCTATGCTATCTCAGGAAAGTTTGGCTTTCATATTTGAGATGGCTCATCTTCATGAAGATGCATTGCGTGAATATGATGAACTAGAGCTCTGCTATTTGGAAACAGGTTCTTTTCCTACCTCTGAGTCTTCCTCTTGCAGATCCGTGGCGATAAATAATCAATGATATTGTCTATTTGGTTTTTATTATTGTTCTGCCTTAGTCAATTTATTAGCAGGAAGATAGATCATATTAATTCTTAGGTTTTGACATACCTGACATCTATCTTATATTTTAAAGCATTTGGGATCAGTAGTCATCAAACAAACTGATTTCTTTTTCCGAGTTTTTTCCTGAACAAGTAATCTATCATGCATTTACTACATTGCAGTTAATATGCCTGGGAAACAGAGGGATTTTGGAGGATTCGACAGTGAAGATGACCAAGCTGCGCTGCTGAAACCAGGAAGCAAACCATTGACACAGATTGTGCAAGATGATTCTTTTAGAGAATTCGATTTTAGACAGTATCTCTTTGCCTGTCAATCTAGGGTTGGTGTACACAAGAGCCATAATATTGATCACAGTGTTTTTTCTGCTTTTGCAATTATAGCTTTACTTTACCAACTTTTTCATTAGCTTACTTGCATGTGATTTTTCGCAGCTGTTGTTCAAGTTGAATCGTCCTTTTGAAGTTTCATCCAGGGGCTATTCTTTTGTTATCAGTTTTGCAAAGGCCTTGACCCTCCACGAGGTAGTCTATACTGTTACTAAAGAAGGATTATTCTCAGACCCTCAGACCTGATTTGTTGGTTTGACCGACCTTATTTTTCCTCGTCTTTGGATATCTTTGTAGAGTGTACTGCCCTTCTGTATGCGGGAAGTTTGGGTAATTACTGCATGTTTAGCGCTGCTTGATGCAACTGCTTCTCATAACCATGATGGAGTTGTTGCACCTGATATTGAGAAGGAATTCTACCGTCTTCAGGGTGATCTCTATTCACTTTCACGGGTTAAGGTAGAAATCTGCTTGCTTTCAGAATTTGGAGAATGAATAAAAGTATAAAACCCTTTTTGAAAATTCAAAATTTGTTTCTCTTCCCATTCGCTGTCCGTCAATTTGAATGGAGTTCTCTGTTGAATTATTTCTTTTGAGGTGATATTTCATTTGTCTATGTAATAGTTCACTTACTGTTTTATGTGATCTCATACTAGTTTCTTCCTGTCCAAGCACTTAAAAAGTTGTTTTTTTGGTTGAGTATCAATCATTTTCAACTGAAATGCCTTTCTGTTCATGACAGTTCATGAGACTTGGATATCTGATAGGATATGGAACAGACATAGAAAGAAGTCCACTGAACAGGTATCGATCTGTTATAGCAGGCGCATTTGCTTTTTAATTAGAAGTACAGTGACTTCCCGTATTTAGAAAGGGTTACCCAATTGGTTCATAGAAGGAAGTATATGTCTCTTTAACAAAACAAAGCAAGTCTTTGTTGGCTCAAAAAGCGTGTCAAATTTTCTTTACTCTTAGGGTTTAGGCTATGCTGATGCTGTTTAGTAGTAACTTCTACACATTTTTTGGGCAGTGCTTGCCTCAGTATGCTGCCTTGGCCAAAACCGGCTGTCTGGCCATCTCTTCCACCAGATGCTTCCTCAGAGGTGCTTGAAAAAGAAAAGGTATAATCTACATATGCTTCGTGAATGTGTTATCTGACAGCATTCTTATTGAAGCCAATCATGCTTTAGATTCAGGCTAAGAGTTAACTGTGCTTGCATGGCCTCTTGTAGACACTGACATAATTTTGTTTACCAGGGTATTGTTTGTGAATGTAGTTTACGTGAGATCTAGCTCTGCGTAACTTTACCATCTCTTGTGTAGAATACTTATCTCCATGTTTTGGTACAGACTATTCTTCAGACAACTTCAAGGTCCAAGCACTTTGGTATTCAACGGAAACCTTTACCCCTTGAACCATCTGTCCTTCTACGTGTGGCTAACAGAAGAAGGGCTTCTCTTTCTACTGGAAATATTCCTGAGATATTAGATGGCCGCCCAAGTTTTACTGAAGGGTAATGAAATTATAAAATTCTGTCCTTTCCGTTCTTCTTGTTTCCAAATGTGTTTGCACTTAATCGCAATATTTTTCGAAGTTTCCTGGACGTATTGCAAATCATCACCTTTTGTTGTTCTTTGAGGAACTAAAATGTTCTGTAAATATATTCCGACAGATCAGGTTTAGAATTGTCTCCGAGAACACCTTCATCACTTAAAATACAAGCAGCTCCCATGTCGAGGACAAATTCTTCACCTGGAAATTTTGAGAGTCCGCTAGATAGGCCTATGAGGCTTGCTGAAATTTTTGTTGCAGCTGAGCACGCTCTGAGACTTACCATTTCAGATCATGATTTGTTGAAGACATTGTCATCTGTTCAGGATTTCGAGGTAGCATAACTGGGAATTTCAAATGTGCTTGTCATTTACATAAGAACAATGAAGCACCTGATTTTTATGCTTCTCTTTTTTACTAGCTTCTAATTTAGAAATTTTGTTGTGACAGCATAAATATCTTAATCTAACCAAAGGTGCTGCTGAAAACTATCACCGTTCTTGGTGGAAGAGACATGGAGTCGTTCTTGACGGTGAAATTGCAGCTGTCTGCTTCAAGCACGGAAAATATGATTTGGCTGCAAACTCTTATGAAAAAGTTTGTGCCCTTTATGCGGGTGAAGGATGGCAAGATTTACTGGCAGAAGTTTTACCCAATTTAGCTGAGTGTCAAAAGATTCTTAATGATCAAGCTGGGTACATGTCATCTTGTGTTAGACTACTTTCGTTGGATAAGGGTTTATTCTCGTCAAAGGAGCGGCAAGCTTTTCAGGCCGAGGTTGTTAATCTTGCACACAGTGAAATGAAGAACCCAGTTCCCTTAGATGTGTCATCATTGATCACATTTTCCGGAAATACTGGTCCTCCACTTCAGTTGTGTGATGGAGACCCTGGCAATCTATCTGTTACTGTGTGGAGTGGTTTTCCTGATGATATCACCCTTGATTCACTTAGCCTTACCTTGGTAGCCACCAACAACACTGACGAAGGTGGCCAGGTTTGCCTCCATTTGACATGAACGTTCTCGTCCTTTTCTTCTATCGAATTAACGTTATTAAGAATTATGTATATGAATTGGGTTTCAGGCTTTGAAGAGTTCCGCTGCAACTGTGCTAAAGCCCGGAAAGAATATTATCACTTTTGCTTTGCCTCCACAAAAACCCGGTTCCTATGTCTTGGGAGTCGTTACTGGCCAGATAGGGCGCTTGAGATTCAGGTCTCACAGTTTTTCGAAGGGTGGCCCTGCAGACAGTGATGACTTCATGAGTTATGAAAAGCCAACCAGACCTATCCTGAAGGTACACGATCTCCCAATTTTAATTACCGCCTGTGGAACGGTAGAAAAATCATTAATTACATGCATGAGTGGTGATGCTCTTATGGACATTTGTTTCCTTAGCTGATATGATATACATCTTATTCTATAGGTTTCCAAACCAAGAGCTCTGGTTGATCTTGCCGCAGCTGTATCTTCTGCGCTGCTAATAAATGAAGCCCAGTGGATTGGTGTCATAGTACGTCCTATTGCTTACTCACTGAAAGGCGCCATCTTGCACATTGATACTGGTCCAGGGCTAAAGATCGAAGACACATATGGCATCGAGATGGAGAGATACACGGAAACAGATTGTGATACTGGTGCATCAAAAGCTGAAGTTTCTGTAGAAGATAGCCCTGTCTCTCCAAAACGAGACTCAGAGGTGCTGAATCTCTGCGATGGAAAAATAGTGTTCTCAGAGTGGGCGAGCAATGTGAGTTCTATTCTGTGGGTCCCCGTTCGTGCATTGAGTGAGAAGATTGCTAGAGGGTCATCTTCAGGTTTGCAGTAAAAATAAATTTGTGATTATTACATTGTCTCTTGTCACATCTACTAGCCAATGATCAAATTTCTTTTACGTTAACAGTCAATCCGCTGAAACAAGATATTTTAGAAGGAATGAGAACTGTAGCTTTGAAACTTGAATTTGGGGTGCATCATAACCAGATATTTGAGAGGTATTGTATATCTTCCTTGTCATGGCAAATCTTGATCATCTTTGTTCCACATCGGAGGTTTGGCCGCCAAACAGTTATTGTCCTCATCACATTTCCCTCTGATTTTCTTATGTGAGCAGAACCATAGCTGCACATTTTACCGACCCTTTTGATGTGACCACGAGGGTGGCAAACAAATGCAATGATGGCACATTGGTCTTGCAGGTAGCCTTGTTTACTTCATTTAAAAGGAAAATAATGTTTTCCTTAACCTCTCAGTTCCCTCGTTTTTCTTCACGTCCACTCAAAATTATTAATCAAGTAATTCCTGTGTACAGGTAATGCTACACTCCCTTGTCAAGGCCAACTTGATAGTTCTTGATGCTTGGCTTGATCTCCAAGATGGATTTGTTTATGGACAAACTGATGGAAGACCGACTTCAACGTTCTTTCCGCTTGTTGTGTCTCCGGGATCTAGAGCAGCAGTTGTGTTCAGTATATGCCTAGAGAAGACGATGTCTTCAGGTATTACTATTCTTCCAAATAACTGTTAATATGACTCGGTTTCTTACTTAGATTCTACTTTTTGTTAAACACTCGTAAACTGATAAACACAATCAACAACTTGAAAGCTCTATCTGATTTCAGAACAGTGCCCGTAGTATTACTGATTTGGCAAGAAAGTGTTATAAGGATAATGTAACATAGAATAGTAAGATCTACTTGTAGAACGTGTCAAAACTCTTGAAAATCTGACTTGTTCTTTTCCTCCATAACTCATTGATGCATTGGCTATTAGCATACAATGGCACTTGCATGCTGAAACAGAAAGGAAAAAAGAATAAACAGTTGTATTAACTGCGAACTAACTAATTTGTTTGCACGACATAAGGGAAAGATTTGCAGTTACCAGAGAGCATTCTGAATATCAAATATGAAATCCATGGTGATAGAGCCGCTGGTGCACACAAACCGGTGGATGCAGATCACTCTGGAACTGAAACAGAAAGGAGAGATTTGGTGTTCAAGAGTGCTATTGTTTTGCAGCGTCCAGTGCTTGATCCTTGCCTTACGGTTGGTTTTCTTCCGCTTCCTTCTGATGGTCTTAGGGTCGGGAAACTTATTACCATGCAGTGGAGAGTCGAAAGGCTTAAAGATCTCAAGGAAAGTGAGGCTGTAGAACAACATGTAAGTCGGAAATAGGCTTTTCCGTAGGACTTTTTGATTGCTATCTTCATCATTACAACATGTTCATCAACTGTTGGTTTTATTTACACAAGGATGAGGTGCTATATGAAGTCAATGCAAATTCGGAGAATTGGATGATTGCAGGCAGGAAGAGAGGCCACGTATCTCTCTCAGAGGAGCAAGGTAAGTAATCTTTCCTTCTACTCTCTTGTTTTGTTGTTAGAAACACTTTTGCAAACAAATGATTATATGTTCTTTCTTTTGTTGGCTGGTTATAATATTACAGGTTCAAGAGTAGTAATCTCGATACTATGTGTCCCGTTAGTTGCGGGTTATGTGCGTCCTCCTCAACTCGGTTTGCCAAACGTAGAAGAAGCAAATGTAAGCAGCAATCCACCGGGTCCTCACTTAGTCTGTGTCTTGCCTCCACTTCTCAGTTCTTCCTACTGTGTCCCTGTCAAGTAATAGAACCCACTCTTTAACGTTTCCACTCTCTTCGCTTAGTCTCGTTCGAGTTTTTGCTGCGACCGATAGATGTTTTGAAGAACAGAACTTGGTGATCAATGTGTCCTCAACGACGCGTTTATTGTATAATGTTTGTGCATCTTTGTGGAAGATTTTGTTTTGTGGAGTGTGATTTCAATATACTAGAAAAGCAAAATGAGTTATATAAAACAAAGCTTTTGTTTGATATTTTCATCATTCAAAACTTTATAGTCTTGATATCTTGATAGGGAAAAAAAAAAAAGGTATTTTTCTCTGAAAACGAACTAAGGTAATACATGTAAATCGAGATAATTTACAAATAGAATATAGCGAAAAGAATAATGGAAAATAGTAAATAGTAGTAATGGGTCGTTTCAAACAAGACTAGTGGGTAAGAAAATGGAAGAAGAAAGAAGAGAGGAAGACAAAAGAGGATGAGACAGTGAAAAGAAGATGCCCCCACACCTGAATTTTAGTCCTCAAATAGCATTTAATATGTGGACCCAATTTATTAATTAATTCCTTTTTTCAATGTATTTGACAATTGACACTCTCGACCAAAACACTATTGTTATACGTGTTTTTTTTTTTTTTTTGGGTCGAAACACTATTATTATACGTGTAAATAGTAAGAATTAACTAGGATCAGGCAAGATATTAAAAATTTAAAAAGTTGAGGCGGTATAAATCGTATTAAAAAGATCCGAAATATAATATCTAATCAAAAGTTTAGTGATAAATTAATTGAATGTGAAGCAATAAAATCGATAGTGACTAGTGAGAGTGACACTAGGTACTAACTTAAGTAACTATCACTTCATTTTCAAGCAAACAAAAGGCTTCCTCTTAATCAACTGACTAGATTTGGTATGCTCTTTGCATTGATATCCAACCTAACTTTCTAAGCTGGCTCCCATCAAATTAATACGATTCGATATATAAACCAATACCAATGATCCTTATTCTCCCATGTTTAATGAAAATAACACCATTCTACAACCGTTAATTAGAATATGAAAAAAGAAAAGAAAAAAAAACTTATTAATCTCTCGCAAAACCGGTGGGGTTTTTTCAATCAAAGTATGATTAACTTTGCAGCAAAATGTCTGAATTCGCTGCTAATCTTAACTTTCATAATCCTAAAGAAGTGAACTTTGTATATAGAAATTTATATGATTTAATTATAAACTTAGATTTTTTTTGTTTTGTTTGTTTTAATTCCAGGTCATTTCAACATCTCCAATCTAAACGTACTTCTCCGGGTCCCACAAAATGGTGACTAGGTTTCTTAAACGAGACCATATGGCTCTTCACCATAAACGCAGTGACTCGCTTCGAAACCCTAATCTCCTCCATCCTCAGCTCCTGTAACCTTCGCACGTACTCCGGCACGTGCACTAGGTCCCACACCACTCCTACTCCGCCTGGTTTCAGCACTCTCACCACTTCTCCGAGCACTCTCGTCCTCTCCGCCGCCGCTTCCACCGTCTTCTGACCGTATTCTTTCCCGACGGTGTGGAGGAACACGGCGGAAACCACCACGTCGAAATAGTTGTCACTGAACGGAAGACGTCTTACGTCTCCTTCACGGCAAGTCACGTACTCTTGCACTCCTACATATACACACACATAGGTTTCAGTTTACTTAATTTCGTACTAAACTTTTGAAGAACAATCACACAACAAGTTTAGTAGTAATCCATTATAATTACCATTATATGTAAATCCAAATTTTCTTAATGATTGATTAGATGGCTAAACTCTAATAAAAATTACCATTATGTGTAAATCCAAAATTTGTACTAGGTCATAAAACTAAAGATAATATAGACTGCAATCAAAAAAGCATGTAAAAGTAAAACCGTTAATCACGCAATATAGTCATACAAAAATAATAGTAATATTGTTTGGTCAACGAGAAACGACTTTGAAACGTAAAAGAAAAGTCAAACTTATAAAAAAATTATACTCTTAACTCACGCACCTTCGATGTGAGCCGTACGGAGAGTAGAGAGAGTAGTGGTCATGGACCGGTCTAACCCGACGACCCGACCCGAACTTCCGGTTTTCTTCAGCTGAGTCGCCACCGCATTCAACAGAATCCCTCGGCCGCAACCGAGATCAAGCGCCGTCTTCACGCTCGACCAATCCACCACCGATCCAACCATCCTCTGCGCCATCTCGTACCGTAGCGGCACGGCGGAGTAGAAGAAATTCGCCGCCGCGTAAAACAAACACACGGCGGAGAGTGCCGTTACGGCGCCGAAGAATCCGGCGAAGAATCTAGCAGCGGCGGAGCTTGAGAAGAGGAAAGACTCGAGGAAGAGGCAGATCGGGTGGAAGTAGAGGAAGAAGACGGTGGAGAGTAGAGAGAAAGCAATCGCGTGGAGGAGGAGGAAGAAGAGAGTGTGTTTCTGCTCGATCCCGTAAATCGCGTAGATCTGACCCCAATCTCTCGTCCCACTCGTCTTCCCCATTTAGATCGAAATCGAAAAATTTCCGAATTGAAAATTTTCTCAGGAGAATAATTTCTTCGATTGGTTATTCTCCCGAGAAAATGAATATGAAACAGAGACGGTTACAAAAAAAATGGGTTCAAAGATCGATGAAACACAAGAAAGAGCAAAAGAGAGAGGAATCGTTCTTCTTCTTCTCCTCTGACAGAATCCAATCAATCACAGTGAAGCTTTTCTTATCTGAAAAAAGCTTTATGTTATTGTATATATACACATAAATGTGTGTAATGATGTATATGGTTTTTCATGTGGAGTTTCTATTTTATAACTAACTGTCAGGCATAAGATTCGCAGGTTATATATATATACTTATGTGTGTGTGTGTATGTATTTGTTTTTGTATTCAACAGTCAAACACAAATGTGAGATTGATGAGTGAGACTTTTTTTTTTTTTTGTGTTTTTGAATGAGTGTAACCGTCCCTAATTTAATTTATTTTAATTTTATCAATAATGGTTTTTTATCTAAATTTAGGTTGTTTGTTTGGTGAGTGAACACTCTTTCATGTTTTTATTTCTTTTTTCTTCTTGTATCCTACAAATTTAAATTTGAATTTTAAAATTTTTGTTTGGTGAGTTATCATTCTTCATAGCAATAAAATTTTGAAGGCCTCAAAAATTTTCTTTTTTTTTTTGGGTCTTAAAATCCCTTTAGAGTCATCCCTCTCTTTTGTCGTTTTTAACAGTTTCAAACTTGTAACGTCGCTTTTAGTCATGATTCATGATGATTATCATGCATTAGCTTTTCATACTTTTGTAAATATCGTCTTGTCCATTTTTGTTTTATAGTTTCAACATTATTTCTCTTCTATTCACTATTTTTTTCATTCAATCTTTTACCTATTTTACTTTCATTTCTTAACTATTCATTTTTTTAACCGAATGAACACAAAACTCCAAAAGTTTATAAAAATTTAGATTTTTATGTCCCTAAAAACGCTTACAAATAGCCAAATATTTGAATCGCAGTAAGAAAATTGAAGTTCACTAAAGAAAAGCATTCAGTGAATACTTTATCCACTATGGTGCCATCACCACTTAATTATAAACTTATAATTTTATGGGACAATTGCAAAAATACCACTTTTGATGTATACATTTGCAAAAATATCATTTGGAGGTGTCTATTTGCAAAAATGTCACTAATCATGAATTTTTAAAATTTAAATCTTAAAATTATAAACCCTAAAAAATATTTGACCCTTAAAACATCTAAAACCCTCAAAACTAAACCCTAATACAACATAGTTAATCCAAATATAAATGATTTTATAAAAAAAAAAAATTTGAAAAATGATATTTTTGTAAAATTTTGAAAAAGTGGCATTTTTTAAAATTTCTCTAATTTTATTCATACCACAAGTTTAACATTGTTTGGTTACTCCATTTGTAATTTATATTTTATATATATATACTAACTACATTATTATATTTTAGCAGATTAGATTTCATTGTTATCATTTAAAAATCATGAAATGTATCTAAGTAATGTTGACAAAAAACTCATTCTATGTGATTTAACTTTGATGAACTTTCATGTCCATAATATTAGAAACCATTATCCTAAGGAAAGGAGAAAGAAAAAAGAAGAGTTTAATTGTGTGGTTCAAGTGAATGAAGTAGGCACATGCTAAGGTCTTTCAAATATGTCGGAATCTGGCTCCAACCCTTGCTTAGGCACATGCAATTTATTAGTACTGTATCATTCTCTTTACTTTCTTCAGAAATTTAACTTCAAATATTTATAACTATATTTCTCCATTCATCTCGTAATTGAATTTAAATTGGATGCTGGAAATTCGTATTGTCAACATACTGTTTATGTTGGTATTTCATTGATAGACATCGGCAATAAATTATTTGCAGAAATATCAAAGTTTTATATCAAAAAAATCGTCTAAGAATTTAAGGACGGTTAGTACGATTAGGAAAAGAAAACCGAATTCTGAATATTAATATTAGGCTTTCATTTGAGATGAATGTTTTATACATGTGTTATTAGTTGGATGTTCTAAAATATGCGAAGACACACACACATGTCCAATTCATTTAAAAATAATTAGATATCTGTGTATATCATGTGTTGCAATATATATGTATCATCATGATTTCGTTGGCAAGCAAATTACATTTTTATAATCAACTATTTTCCAAAATCTTATATAATTTTTTATTAGATGGAAACCAATTTGTAGTTGTTTTCTTATAAATACTAGCTTTAATTTAAGGATATGTTTAATTAAAAAGAGAGAGATAAAATTTGGCAGGCAAATGTTCATATGATTATTTTATCTGTTTAAAGATAAACTGTATACGAGGCTATGCAATGTCACTTGCTTCTTTTTGATATTCTCTATACTAATTGTTTACTTTAGCTAATCTTGCACTACACTTGATTATTGTAGCTACGTAATATTATTATTATTTTTCAACAAATTAAAAGTTTAGATTTACAAAAGAAACGAAGAATTGAATTCATCAGAAAGAGATGTTTATCAACTAACCAACCATCTTTGCATCATTGCTGACATTTTGGCCCTCCTCTGTAAGTCCTAGAATTGAATTATCAATAATTACGTACTTACAAAGATGAAGACACAATTGTGACTAATAATGATAAATTCTTCAATAAATGTGTGAGAAAAGCCTATTTGAAGGTTGGATCTTGATAAATTGAAAAGAGAAAATCTTTTAAATAGCATCAAATCCAAGAAATTGTCGGCAAAATCCAACTTTACTTTTGATTTTTAGACTACTTACTACATACACTATGCCCTTAGCATCTAAAGCTACTTCTCTTAGGGTACCAAGCTCTAATCAGGTCGGCTAAACCGTCTTCAAGGCATTTTAGTTTAGTCTGTTTTAATATTGATTTTCATACCAATAAAAATGAATAAAATAGTGGGAAAGTTAAACTAAGAAAAATGGCTTGACAAATACTAAAAAAAAGGCTAATACGTCTATATCCCCAAAAACCAATCGGGTCGGCCCAATAAACACAATTTAATAGCCCAACAAGGAACCATTATTACCATATTATATTTTGGTCAAACGAAGTTAGATTTTGCTGGTTGATTCTAATAAACATCCCCAATTCTTGCTTGAATCTTTGTATAGTTTTTTAATCATAGACATACGTGGGTCGATATCTGAGTATGACGAAATGAAATAATCGTTTATCCATCATTTAAATATCATCATATCCACCATTTGAGTACTTTTTAATTATCTTTCTCAAAACAAAAACGTTTATGCATAATCCACGTTTTAGGGGGGAAAATTACAGGAGATTAAAAAAATATATATATCATCCATTAAAGGGCATAAAAGAGGTACGTGAATCCAGCAGCTTTATTACTATAGAAGATAGATAGATAAACAGATTATTACTTTAACCGCTGCTTCCTTTACTATTTACTTCTCCATGATTCACATTCATCCGCACCATTTCCATTTGGCCCTTACTCCCCTGACCTATATCCGAAATTCGAAGAAAATAAACCGATTAAAAACAGCGCATTGTGTGGTTCATCTATTTAAAAATCAAACCAAATAGTTTCTGATTTCGATTTTGTTTCTATATTTCGATAAATCGAAAACCGGATTGGGTAACCCTTAGTCTAATCTATAGATGAACACTGAAGTTCCCTAACTTATGCAGTAATCTACAAATTGCAAAATAATTACCAATGGAATTAATGATGTAAGCAACCACTAGAGCTAATCAAAGGGAATATGCTCCGTATCTTGAAAAGAGGTAAATAAAGGAGACGATTTGTTTCTTCTTTACCTTTGCTTTAAAACATTGGCTTGATGGTGCTGCACCAAATAAGCATTGTGCATAAGCTTTTCAGAGACTGGAAGATTCCCAACTAGCATAAACCGCACCTATGATCTTCTCATGCAAAACTTGACCAGAACACGCTATGATTCCTCGGTCTAGACCTTCCAAGTAAACTCCTTTTGAGAAGTCTAAGTTTCTTCCTCCCGCATCAGTCACCACACCACCCGCTTCTTCCACAATGACTACTCCAGCTGCGTGATCCCATATCTTCTCTTTGTAACTCGACTGTGCAAACTTCATAAACACTTCAGCATCTCCACACGCAATCGCTGCATATTTCACCATGCTATACACTCGCATGGGCTGTTTTCTGCAGAGTGAAAAGGAACAAAGATTAGTAGAAAATGTAGTAAGAGACTTTTGAAAAAAAGAAGAAGTAAATAAACAAAATTGGTTACCTAACTCCCATGCTATTGGCAAGTCCTGCAGTGAACAAGTGATTTGAGTTTGCTCTCTCCACTGGCTCACAAACGGTAGCTAGAACAGGATCATCGACAGAGGAAACTTTAAGGAGCGTTGCAGATTCTGGGATTCCTCCTGCAATTAGCGGTTGCATCCACGCTTGACCACTTCCTCTCTTTGCATACATGACACACCCTTTCGATACTTCCCCAGGTACAGATTTTGCCACGGTTTGGTTGCAACCGTTACTCAGGCATTCTTTCTTAACTGGATAATTAGGACAACCTAGTACCCCCAAAAGGAGTTTACCGTTCTCTATCAGAGCTAAAGCAACAGCGTACTGATCCCCACGAACAAATCCTAACGTTCCATCAACCGGATCAAGCACCCAGTGCCTTCCCTTTGGTCCTCCAACGGAACTGCATCGACCGATCGCCTTTAGAATTTCAGTTGATCCCAAGGGCTTATCTGGTTTTGGAAGCCCGTATTTAGGAGCTTCAGACAAGGCTTCATTGACTGCATTCGAGACAGCTCCCAAAAGACCCAATGAATCAGCCTTGGAGAGAGCCTCGGTGTCCTCTTCAGCGACAATCGAAAGGTTTTGACCACCAAAAACTTCAGCTAAAACCCAGCTCACAATTGCTTGAACACCCCAATCTGCAACAAAGCCTAAAATCACTAAAATGCAAAAAGTATTTTGTACACTAACATACATTTTCAAGAATTGCAATCTTGAAAACAATGGAGAGTACTTAGCAATGTATGTAGCAGGAAACCAAATCAAAGCAACAATGGACAACCTGTCACTGGTTTAACACTATTAAACTACTAATTCATTTGTTCAAACCTGATCAATTGTATAAGAAATTGCACGATTATTTAATATAATGATAAGCATTAAACAAGATTAATTCAAGATAAAAATGTGGATTTTATAATCAATGATGTGTCATCTTCACCGGATTAAAGGACACAGGTAGCTATGGTTATTCGTTTTTAGCTCAAATCAACTTTCTTCTGCAAACATTGACAGTAGCCAATATCACAAATTCGTGTAAAATCTATTAGCCCAGAACAATAGACCGATCTCGGAATTGCAATAAGCCGGAATTCGAATCGCAGGACTGGAGAAAAACAAAAAAAAACGCAAAATCGAATGTATAATCAAAATCCCCAAACAAGTACGAAGACGATGCGCAAAAGGAAAAGAGAGGTTTCGGCGACGGAGACAAAAACCTGCGACGGTGACAGGGGAATCATCGTCTTTGGACTTAACGTGAGCACCGTTGGTGGAAGAAGGAAGACGAAGCTTGTCCTGAACTTTAACACAGAGAGAAGAAGCAAGGTGCACTACACGCACCGCCGTGTCCATCTCCGTCTCTAAGGATTCCACCGCCATCGCCGGCGAAATCACTCCGGGAAAACTAAAAGCAACAACGGAGGAGAGATATCAAAAAGCTTCACTTTCTCCACATGCTTCTTCTCCTCTCCTTTCCTTTGTTTTTCGATTCACAAAATCATTTTTTATCATTTTATTTTTACTTTTTGTGGCTTTTAATATCATACTTTTTCTTTGTCACGTATTTTTAAAAAATAACTTTTTCTGGGATTAAAAATTAGTATAATTTTCCCTAAATAACAACATACTGTATGTTTATTGTGATATTGTTACGAGTATCAGAAAATTCTTTTTTTTTTCTTTTAAAAAAGTGATTTTAATTTTCTCCAACTACGTTTTGTAGTTTGTAACTTTGTATTCTTTTTGGCAACGTCCTACTACTTTTTTTTGTAATTATAAGTTCTAGTTTCATAAATATGATGAGTTTGGTATCATCCCAAATTTAGCTATCTATTTTGACGTTTGTCTAGTAATTTTGATAATTGTATTAGAAAAGAATCACATTTGGTATCTTTTGGCATCTTCTTACTAAAGACATCAAAAAAATCAAACTAATTTTTTTCAAGATTCTTAAAATACGAAAAAAAACTAAATCATATTGTATACGAGGTATACTACCTATATAATCAAAACAACCAATAGTATCAAGATAAAATTAAACATCTATCTTAACAGAAAATATATGTATGTATAAGCAATAATAGACTAAATTATTAACATTTTTCATGTGGAATATAAAAACATTTTTTTTATTAAGGCAATCTGTACATAAAATAAAAGCCCTACTTAATATATATAGATACAGTTTTTAGGGTTGCAAGAAAATCGTAACGTGTGATGGTTTGGTGGGTGGGGTTTGTACTTTGTAGACTTGTTGTAGTTGTAGTTAGGTGAATAAGGAACACGTGGGGGAAAAAACTTCGAAATAATTTTGTTTTCTTAAAATATACTTGTATTGGTAAAAAATCTTGGTTAAAATATTTGTTTGTTTTATTTAAAATACGCATATTTCATATTTTACCTTTTTCTTATGCTTCTAATACTTTTTGAAAACTACATAATTTATTTACTTATAACCTGATAATAAAATTGGAAAACAAACGCATGGACGAAAACGAAAAATATGCGCATGCCTTTTCTGAAAAAAAAAAAAATAAAAAAAAAAATAACATGGACGGCTTTTTTCTTGCGTCAATTAGCTCTATAACAAAAAAAATTATATTTCAAAATCTAAGCAAAACCTCCTATGTGCCAACATTCTAACCATTGGATTTAAGGAGGTCAAATATGATCACTTTGGCTTAATATAGTTACGAACAAAATAAAATTATAATCGAAGAGGTCAAATCAAATGTATATGACCGTAAATGTGGAACTGTGCATGATCATGCATGCGGACAGGAAGCTCATGTGCGACTGTATAAGTACATTTAATTGAATATTCATTTAATTATGATAGCATTAAATTAGTAAGCCTGAACGGTCCAAGTATGTAATGGATTCTCGTTGCGGCTGTGAAACGATTAATGGTTAATAAATAAAAGGATCCCTTATACTTCCTCAATATCATTTTAAATAATTTTTAAAGATTTTATTCATAGATTAAAATTTTTTTAATTTTTTTAGTTTTTCTAAATTAAAACATCATTTATTATTTAATTAAATACAATTCAACCAATCGTAAATCAAATTACAAAATACAAATATTCAAAATAAATAAAAATACATTTAATTTTGTTTTGAAAACTCAAAAAATCATATAATTTGATACAAAAATAAACTTCTAGAAAATCATATAATTTGATACAGAGAAAGTATTTGAAAAGTGATTTATGAAAAGATATATGTCATTTCTATAATAATTTTTACCAAAATAATTGTGACATGGTTTGAAAATAATGTGACATGGTATTTTTGAATCAATAACAAAATATTTTACAAATAAATTTATATTTGTTTCCATAAATAAATCAAAAAAATATTTAATTAATATTTTATGAGATTTTCGTTTTTTATTTTTCATCTAAAATAGTTTAGAAATTGATTATGTAATAATAAAATTCTAGAATATTTTTATAGAATATATGTATTTTTTTCGAAATTAATAATAAACACTTATCGAAATTTTAAAAGAGTTTTTGATATATACTTAACAAATTAATAAACACTTACCCATTTGAAATTCCAAAAATGGTTTTCAATGTAGGAAAATTGACAAGGCGTTTAGGAATAGCTCGAGTTCCAAAGCGGTGAAACTACAATTTACATGAAGAACAATTACATCAGATTTTATTCACTTTTCGTATCGGTAAGGAGTAAGGACTAATTACCAATCAAGATCGCATAAGAGCAAAAGTGGTACGGTATAACAAAAATGAAAATAATACAATATATTTGTGTATTGGTATCTCTAATTATCACTATCTACTTTTGTTATTATTACTAAAATTAATGTTGCCATACTATGTAAAAATTAATATCACCATACCGCTAATAACTATTTCGCCGTTTTTATTACATGTTTTAGTTTTTACAGATTAGTATCATGAATCTATGATTTTGGCTAGATTTAGAAAAATATAAAAAGAAGTGAGAAAACCAAAATATCTAACTTAAATAGTATAAAAAAGGACAATTCGATGAACAACATAGATCAATAATTATACAACTTAATCAGAAGCGGATGCATAAAGAGAATTTGTGAAAAATGCCACTTTTTAAAGATGTCATATTTATGAAATTTTATAAAAGAATGTCACTAAAATTATAAAACTATTTTGTATTATGGTTTACGTTTTAGGATTTAGGGTTTGTTAGGGGTTAAAAAATTTTTTACGGTTTAAAATTTTAAGATTTAAACTTTAAAAAATTTTTAATTAGTGACATTTTTTTTTAAATGAACAATTTATGGTGACATCTACGATCCCTTTGGTAATAAGAAGTCAACGTGAGAACTAAATTCACCAAAAACCATTTGAGAATGTTTGCCTTCCAGGTGTTCAAAGCTTTAGATTAAAAACCCTAATGATGGTGGTGAGAGTGAATAACAATGATGGACGGGAAGGATCTTCTACATTTGATAGTGTTACCGGTGTGAAAATTTATGCAACTTAAATGGGATTGTCAAGTCAAAGTGGTGAAATATAATATGGTGTAATCAAAGGTTCTACTGGTGATATAGAATGGGAGAAAACATTTGTGTAGTGGTTGCATCTTTAGATACACCCGCCTTAAAATACATAAAAAGATTGGATTATTGCTTTCGATTGTAGTTATCATATTGGGTATGACTGTTTGCTATAGTTAGAGGAAAAGAAAATAGTTGAAAATATTTTCTGCCCAATTTCTCTCAATTTTTACCTGTCAAAGAAAAGTATGGAAACTAGGGGTATCTTGTCCTTTACAAAAGATACACAACCCGTTTTTTATTCGCTGATATATTTCCTAACATGAATATTTTAGAGGAAGCATGTTTGTACGCGAGAGATTTTGGTCGGACGAGCTCGAATGCTCTGATACCAATGTTACATGATTTATCTATTCTAAACTATGAGCTTTTTATGGGATTGAGATGTGATGGTTGAAAGCAGAGCAAAAGCTCAAAGAAGAAAAACAGAGCTTTGTAACTTTCTCTCTTATTTTGCTTAAAGATTTTGGTTACATCAAGATGTTATTTATAGCTAAGATACAAAATCCTAAATCAGCTCACTAGCTGTCAGTCAATGACTCGAAATTGCTAAGGGTGGTGCTAAATCGATAGTACCAACCCGTACACATGAAGCTGGCATGACTCTTCTTTTGTCTTTTGTAAAACTCATCTTTGTGACCGTTGGAGGAAAAAATAAGATTGCTGACTTGGGCTTCTCCTTTGACTTGGGTTTCTCTTCACTTGGGCCAACATCTTTCTCATTTACTAAACTCTGCGTTTTGTTCTGTTTTGAATTCAAACTCGTGTTTTGTTTTGAATCCAAGGTCGTGATCATGTTCTGTTGCTCAATAGCCCCCTTCAAACTTGGTGTGGGTGGAGGCTGAACACCAAGTTTGTACCTGAGAGATGTAAACACAGCAGTAGGGAGAGATTTGGTAAAGATATATGCTAACTGTTGATGTGCAGGAGATGCTTCACAACAAGAGATCCCAAAGCCACTCGTTCTCTAACTAAGTGGTAATCAGCCTCAAAATGTTTCGACCTTGGATGCATCACATGATTTGCTGTAAGATGGACTGAAGAAAGGTTATCTCCATAGAGAACGGGCGGCTCTGGTTGAGGTATGCCAAGGTCTCGAAGAATGAAGTTTAACCACATAATCTCACAAGTTATTTCGGAGAGAGCTCTGTATTCAGCCTCAGTAGAGCTCCTAGCTACTGATTGTTGTTTCTTTGCAGACCAGGAGATTAAGTTATTGCCAAGGAACGTACAATACCCAGCAGTAGATCTCCTTATTTGTGCACAGCCTGCCCAATCACTATCACTATATGCAGCAAGAGTGAAATCCGTATTCCTGGTGAAAGATATCCCATAATCTGATGTACCTCAGACATATCTCAAGATTCTTCTTAGGAGATTGAAGTCTGAGACCGATGGTTGATGCATTTTTTTACAAACAAAGTTGACAGTAAATTGTAAGTCTGGTCTTGTCATGGTGAGATATTGTAACTTTCCAGCAAGGCTTCCGAAGTAACTCGGATCAAAGAACAACACATCTTAATCAGGAACATTGTTCAGTTGCAAAGGAAGAGGAGTAGCGATTGGAACACACTCACTCATTCCTGCCACTGCTAAACGATATTCAGCATATCTCTCTTGTGATAGAAATAGACCATCCTTATGAAACTTAGCTTGAACTCCCAAGAAATAATGCAATTGACCCATGTCTTTCATTCTGAATTGAGTATGCAAAGCCTTGAGAAATTGATCAGTCAAAACCTTGTTGTTACCTGTAAGAATCATATAATCCACATAGAGGAGAAGGATGATGATATCCTTACCTTTGATGTAAACAAACAATGAGGGATCATGTTTTCTACATATAAAACCATATTCGAGAAGATAATCACTGAACTTATCATACCAAGCCCTTAGGGACTGTTTCAAACCATAGATCGACTTGTGGAGCTTACATACATGATCTGGTTTAGATGAATCCACAAATCCAGTTGGTTGTTTCATGTACACTGTCTCAAGCAAATCACCATGGAGGAATGCGTTCTTCACATCGAGTTGCTTAATATCCCAGTTCATTATTGTGGCTGTATGTAAAACAGATCGAACTGTGGCAGATCGCACCACGGGACTATAAGTCTCTAAGAAATCAACCCCTTCTTCTTGGTTGAATCCTTTAGCCACTAAGCGAGCTCTCAATCTGTCCAAGGTGCCATCCGATTTCAATTTGGTAGTAAATATCCATCTATTACCCAAAACATTAATCTCTGGAGTTCTTAGCACTAGGGACCAAGTTTGAGTCTCAGAACAAGTTTCCATTTTTTCCCCCATAGATGCATTCCATTTTGGATCTTTCAAAGCTGCAGCTACAGTCCTTGGCTCTGGATAAGCGACTTTTTAAGTTAAGAGAGCATACCTTGGATTCGGTTTAGAGATACCTGCTTTAGACCTTGTAATCATAGAGTGTTGGGATAGGTGAACTGTTGCCTATAGTATAAGTTCTATTGCTTGCCGTACACTCAGATTCAGCCGTAGCCCCCTCTGAAGTAGAAACACTCTGACTCTCTTCCAATTGAGTTGCCTCTATTGCAGAAAAATCCTCATCTTGCGGATAGTCTTGAAGAGGAGTAAAAGGATTATTTGTTTGAGGAATAAAGCTTGAAGGACTTACCAAACTGCTTGTTGTGGTAGGAAGATGTGTCCTGAATCCCCGAAGCCATGCCTCTTGAAGAAGAGTCTCTGCAGGTGGATGGAGAGACTGGTATGTCCCTGCAAATGGAAAAAGTTCTTCATAAAAAATAACATGGCGACTAATATGAACTCGTCCAGTTGGTGGATATAAGCATCTATACCCCTTATACTTTTCATTATACCCAAAAAACACACACTTGAGACTGCGTGGATCAAACTTATTCTGAGCATAATCTCGAAGAGTAGGAAAACACGCAGAGCCAAAGGTTCTAAGAGATGTGTAATCCGGTGGTTTACCATGTAGTTATTGGTAGGGACTGTGTTTTGCTTCCAAAGCAGATGTAGGTAACAAATTTATCATAAAGTTTGCTGTACTAAACGCTTCAACCCAATACTTCTGTGGTACCTTTGCATCAAACATCATAGAAAGTCCAAGCTCCACAACATGTCTATGTTTTCGCTCAGCAAGTCCATTTTGCTGGGGTGTGTAAGGGCAGGACAAAAGTTGTTGGATACCACATTGCTCTAGATGAGTGAGGAACTTTGTACTAATGAACTCTCCTCCTCCATCACACTGAAAAGAACCAATCTTACTACCAAACTGATTCTCAACAACTGTCTGAAACTTCAGAAAAACTGCAGTGAAGTCTGATTTATTCTTGAGCGGATATAACCAGCTGAAATGAGCCAATTGTCTATGAAAATTACATAAAAATGAAAACCTTGTCCAAACATAACAGGAGCAGGTCCCCATAAGTCACAATGGATCCGTTCAAGTACTCTCTTAGCAACAAAAGAGGAAAATGTAAAAGGTAATATACTGCTTTTCCCAAGGTTGCAAGCTTCACAAATCTTCTTCATGTTCTTGCTTAGGGAGATAGCTTTATTTGCAGAAAGTTGATGTAAGACTTGATGGTTTGGATGACCCAAACGCATATGCCACACTTCTCCACTTGCACTTTGCTATCTAGAGGAGTAATACACACACACTTTGGGATCTTCTAACGCATAGAGACCAGCCTTATTTCTTCCCAAGGTAAGGATTTTATTTGTTGCTTTGTCCTTTACAATAACCCCATCACAATCAAATTCAACGGAGCAAGGATAGTCGGAAGTGAGCTTGGAAACAGATAATAGAGACTTTGCTATATTGGGACACACAAGTACATCAGTTAAAGGGAGAGTACCTGATGTGGAAAGAAGATGAGCTGAGCCTGTATGAGTGATGGGTAAGTAGTTACCATCACCAACCATTACTGTGTCCGAACCAAGATAAGACTGTGAGTGTTGCAGATTCTGTGGAGACTCAGTAATATGTGCAGTAGCACCAGTATCAGGGAACCATTCAGCACCAGTATCAGGGAACCATTCAGCACCAGCATGGTCAGTAACATCTGTGATCTGCAGAGCCGTAAGAGCATCAAGGCCTTTGGTAGACTGATAAGCCCGATTGAATATTTTCCAACCGTCCAAGGCTTCATGTCCCAATTTCCCACAAATTTGACACTTGATACGACTCTCTTCACTCGAAGAACCCCATAAGAAGATGCACCAGAGGACATAGAGTCACCATAAGACGAAGATACAGAGAACATAAAGTTTTGTTGATGAAAACCCCTTCCCATAGTTGAGTACTGTCCATGATTTCCTCTGTTACCCCGAGAGTTATAGCTCCCTCTACCTCGGTTATGATTGTTGTAACTAGACTGTTGATGAGGTTGAGTTACAGAGAAAGCTAGATGAGGAGTGATTTCAGAACTAGCATTGTAACTTCTCATTCTTTCATCATACCCAACAAGCCTAGCAACTATGCTTTCATATGTAGGAGTAGGAATAGCATCTATAGTTCCTTCCAGGACAGTAATCAAAGGATCATAAGCTCTCCCTAGACCATGAATAGCAGCAAAGATCATAGCTTTTTCACTAACAGAATGTCCTAGGGATGAAAGATGATCACTGATAAGTTTAACTTCATTAAGATACTCAGCCATGGACTTATCTTGTTTGGAGAGGGTCTGAAGACAGCATTGAAGATCAAAGACTCGGGACCCTGTTGAAGTAGTTGGCAACAGTAGACCAGATCTCTTGAGATGTCCGGCAAGAAACCACCTGACTAAGAATATCGGTTGAGAGGGACCCAATGAGCCAAGACTTCACAATGTTGTCGGTTTTGATCCAGGTGTAGAAATCTGGGTTTGGAGCTTCTGTCTGTTGGTTGTTGATGCCAGGAACCAAGATCAAAGCTGGTGGTTGAGGAGTGGAGCCATTGACAAAACCCAGTAAGCCTTGACTCGTGAGATAAGTCTCAAACTGAAATTTCCACAAGAGATAAGTTTTCTCAGTGAGAGAGACAGTAACACAAGAAGAAATGTTTAGAGATGGAGCGGAATAAGGTTCCAGAGCTTGAGCCGCCATGGCTTTGATACCATGAAAGCAGAGCAAAAGCTCAAAGAAGAAAAACAGAGCTTTGTAACTTTCTTTCTTATTTCGCTTAAAGATTTTGGTTACATCAAGATGTTATTTATAGTTAAGATACAAAACCCTAAATCAGCTCACTAGCTGTCAGTCAATGACTCGAAATTGCTAAGGGTGGTGCTAAATCGATAGTACCAAACCATACACATGAAGTTCGCATGACTCTTCTTTTGTCTTTTGTAAAACTCATCTTTGTGACCGTTGGAGGAGAAGATAAGATTGCTGACTTGGGCTTCTCCTTTGACTTGGGCTTCTCTTCAGTTGGGCCAACATCTTTCTCACTTACTAAACTTTGCGTTTTGATTTGTTTTGAATTCAAACTCGTGTTCTGTTTTGAATCCAAAGTCGTGATCATGTTCTGTTGCTCAATAATGGTTACCAAAATAAGATTTTATTCAGAAGCTTGGATAAAAGCAAATTTGCAATATGTCATATTTTAAGATAAATAAATGAAGTTCCTTGGTTTCTACATCTACCCATTTGAGTTTTAAATTTCCATTCTCTCATATATCTCCTTACATGAATATTTCAGAGGAAGCATGTTTGTGCGTGAGAGATTTTGGTCCGACGAGCTCGAATGCACTGATATCAATGTTACGAGATTTATAGAACAAAGAAATTTTGTCTTATATGTTTTGTTAATGGTCTTGAAGGAACTCGATTCTCTTTTTTCAATTTGTTTGGCACGACCTCGTATATTGTGGCAACTATGAAAAAAATTAAAAATGGATCAGTTGGATTTTTATGGGATTGAGATACTGTATGTAGTTACCAAAACAAAATTTGATTCAAAAGCTTGGATAAAAGCAAATTTGCAATATGTTGTATTTTAAGATAAAAAAAAATGAAGTTCCTTGGTTTCTAAATCTATCCATTTGAGTATTCCAGAGATAAATTGGCTAATGTGTAAAACAAGTTCATTTTAGAAAATAGACTTATCCTCTTGGAATATGTGGTGTGTTTTGGTTAATTAGAGGTGCAAATGAAGTTTCAAAGTTTCATGGTCGTGAAGCTTTTTGCAATCTCATGTACACTATTGAATCAGCTATTTTCATTAGAAAATCGGTAACATAAGGATTATGAGATTAAAATTTTTGCAACAAATAACCAAGATCTAGTGGAGTTAGAGCTGGCCCTAGATCAAATGTAGGTCACTATAAATGTAATAAGTGAAAATAATTTTGTTTTCGGAAAACTAGGGCTTGAACCCGAGACACTCAAGGCAATAAGAGAAATCTTTACCACCCAACTAAAAAAGATTTTGTAAAAAATGATGTCTAAATAAAAAATATTACCATGATACCTAAAGTGGATTGCTTTTATATCTAGGGAGGAGGCGAGATGTGTATCCGAATGTCATGACACATGGACTATCATCGAGGATTTGCCTTCGTCGGAGGAGAGGTACGCGGGACAGGTGGCGCCATGCTCTCTACCAAGGCTCTACCAGACCGTCGTCTCTCCTAAAGTTCGTTAAGGTGTTTGTTGGCATTGAGCCACGAATCCCATATCAGGGTCAAGGCAAAGACAAACGAGGGGGAGAAGCACCACCGCAACTAGGGGTTCAAGCACCATCGGAACTGAACGACGAAACACCACCAACCCAATCAAAGAAAGAGAAAACAGAAGAAGAAAAACATGAGATGTTTTTGCCGAAAAAAAAAGAGAGGAAGAAGAAGAACGAATTGAAACAAGCGAATAATTCTGGAAGAAGAGAGAGAAAAAAGTGGAGGAGAGATGAGAGAAACACTCAAATCTTCATGATTTGGGTGTTGGTAATCATCTGGGCGTGTCTCCTCCCTCACATTAAAGAGGTATGATTATTTTCTTTTGGAGAGTTAGGGTTTCTTTAATTAATTTCTTAATTCCTAATTACTTTTTAATTGTAGGGGATGAGTGGTAGTGCGAAGAAGAGATAGGGTTCAAAGAGGTATGATTATTTTCTTTTGGGAAGTTAGGGTTTCTTTAATTAGTTTCTTAATTCCTAATTACTTTTTAATTGTAGGGGATGAGTAAGAGTGCCAAGAAGAACGAAGATTAATTAGGAATGGTCATTAAGATCAATACATATAGCAAAAGAAACAATAACCTCAAAAAAATGTCGAAACTTGATCATATAATCACCGTTTCTAAGATTGGTTAAACTTGGTAAATATTTTATTTTTGATTTAGTTAAGTATGTTTCAATACATTTGCAAATCTTTGAACATAATATATTTACATTTTTATCCTTTCGATCTCTATATTAATTATTTTTTCTCCGTCGAAACTGCGTTCTCCTCTGTTTAAATTGAGTCTTTCTCTCCATCACCCTTTTGAACAACCATTGTTAATTTCGTTAACTTTTCGGCGAACGCATCACTATCGAGCTTCAATTCAAATGCATGGAACGAAAGGTTTTCATGGTTTGGATCATCAACAAAGGCTAACTGTTTAGTAGATCGCAAGAACACGTGAAAAAAGTTGTGCTGGAGCTACAAAAGAACATATAATATAAAATCAAAGATGTTATACAAATGATTGAGTTATTACTTTATATCTTAAACAATTGGTTATCTTACCATTTAAGACTAATTTATCAAAACATGTACTACAATGCTCGTATTTTTTCTTATTTTATGAAGTTTTTTCTTTTTGCGGTAAACAAATTTCAAGATGATTTTTCACTTAACATATAATAAATATTTCAATATTTAATAGGATTATTGTATTAAAAATTCATTTTTATCCGCGGATCACACATATCCTAGAACTGGACAAATTATCCGTTGAATTCGATCCGATTCGGTATTCGTTTTGATTCGATCCGAAAAATCTGGATATCTATTTTGAATCAAAGCAAAGCAGATAGTAAAATTTAGTATCCGTCTAAACCGAAGCAAATCACAAATTCTAATTTTAAAAATCTGAATATCCAATTCGATCCCTATACTACTTATATATACAAATAATATCGTAGATTTATAATGTATGTTTACATTTTTTGACTTTTTTTTTTTAAATATATTTGGCGAGTATATTTATAGTAAAAATAGGTAAATAATAACTTTAGTTGAAATATATTTCTTAAATAAAAAATATATATTTCATTTTTCACTGTTCTAATTTTTCACTTTTCATTTTTTTAATTCTATCGAATAAAATAAGACTCATTTCATATATTTATTCATTAATTAGTTTAAATCTTCTATTAAAACTTTTATTTAAAAAAAAGATTATAGTGTTTTAATTTTTTTTTTTTTAAAACAGATATCCGTGAAGATCCGGATATCCGTAAATATCCAGAAACAAATTCGGATATCCGTAATCTCGGATATCCGAAATTTTTCGAAACAAAACAAATCAAAAAATTAGATATCCGTCATAAATAAATCGAATCTCAAATACTGCATTTTCCGGATATTCGATCCGTATCCAAGCCTATATCCTAGTATAATATACATGTAAAAGACCTAGTACTTGTGTAATTATTTACCAAGTACATCTACATTTAACCTCGTTTAATAGTATTTTTATTCATCACCAAACAACCATTTAAGAAAAATAAAAATGTTAACACTCGGAACACTTCCTGACTTGCGCAAGCACTTTTACAAAAACAATTTAAAAAAAATGAAAATAGGAAATTAGACAATGATGATGTGGCAAGTGGTAACCAAAACCCCTAAAGCCAAACCCTCCCGACCTAACATAAATCAGTTTGACCTAATCGCTTTCACTAACGCAGCAGGAGCAATGAGGAATTCCTACAACGGCGGCGCTATGGGCGGACGTGCTGCCGGAACCGGTGGCGGCGGAGGAGCTCCAGTTGACAAAGAAGTTGATTTCGCTCAGTACTTCTGCACTTACTCCTTCCTCTACCACCAGAAAGACATGCTCTCCGATCGTGTCCGTATGGACGCCTACTTCAACGCCGTCTTCGAGAACAAACATCACTTTTCCGGCAAGGTGAAACGAAGAATCTTGGATCTGAACCACTTTCTTTCTTTTATGTCCTTATTGGTCTCTCTGTATTAATTCTGTTTTTTTTTCTTTGGTTATGCTATGAAGACGGTCTTGGACGTGGGAACAGGGAGTGGAATTCTTGCGATTTGGTCAGCTCAAGCCGGTGCGAGGAAAGTTTATGCTGTTGAAGCTACTTCAATGGCTGATCATGCTCGTGCTCTTGTCAAAGCCAATAATCTTGAACATATTGTTGAAGTCATACAAGGCTCTGTTGAAGATATCTCATTGCCAGAGAAAGGTAATGTTCATTGCAAACGATTATGTTTATGAGAATACTTAATTTGAGTCCTAGAACATGTTTCTTGAAACAGAGCAATTTGGTTGATTGTACTTAGAACATGTTTCTTTTGATAATTTGTTGTGAACCCGTATGATATTACTCTGTCTCTACTCGACATTTAAGCTTATGTCTCTACTACTTTAATGTGCAGTTGATGTAATTATCTCGGAGTGGATGGGATACTTCCTTCTACGAGAGTCCATGTTTGATTCTGTGATATGGGCTCGTGACCGATGGTTAAAGCCGACCGGTGTCATGTAAGTCTTGGTTTCTGTTATTTGAAAGATTCATGATGGTTTGGTTACTTAATTAGCCTCTGGCACTTGAAAGCTTCATGTTGTGTACCTATACTGTTATAGAATGGTATCAAATCTCGGTCATGTTGCTAAAATTAAAAACAAGTAGGTAAAGATTTGGTCTTGATGTTGGTATTGTGTGTAACTAATAAGCTTTGAATCCAATAGGTACCCTAGTCATGCTCGGATGTGGTTTGCACCCATCAAATCTACTTTGGTGGATCGAAAGAAGAATGATTTCGATGGGGCAATGGCGGATTGGCATAACTTTTCAGATGAGATCAAAAGTTACTACGGGGTTGATATGGGCATTTTAACTAAACCTTTTGCTGAAGAACAAGAAAAGTATTACATACAGGTGACCTTTTGAAATCCTTTTTGCTGCAAATTTGTTTAAGAGACTTAAGATAAGGTCCCTAGCTGCTTAATGAACGATTAACAAATTGACTCACAAACCCCTTTGCTCTGTCTTCTGATGGAAACTCGTAAAATTGGTCATTGATTTGCGCAGACGGCTATGTGGAATGACTTGAATCCACAACAAATCATAGGCACACCTACAATTGTCAAAGAGATGGATTGTTTGACAGCCACTGTCAGTGAAATCGAAGAAGTCAGATCGAATGTAACGTCAGTCATAAATGGGCAGAACACAAGGCTATGTGGTTTTGGTGGATGGTTTGATGTTCAGTTCCGGGTTAGTTCATACAGATTCTCGTGTTGCATCTTGTTGTGTTAATGTTGACAAAACTCTCATACTTTGTTGTTACTTGTTTTTTGGTTACTAGGGGAGAAAAGAAGACCCCGTGCAGCAAGAAATCGAATTGACCACAGCTCCAAGTGAACAACACTGCACACATTGGGGACAACAGGTACATTGTTTAAGTTGTTCGATCAATATTTTTTCGATAGCAAATGCAAATTTATCCTTCTCCTTTCTGTTTTGAAAAGAATTTTGGTTAAAATCCTGATGATTGCGGGTTCATTTGAAAGGAAAAAATCGAACTGAAAGACCTGATATGAGAATGTGGCAGGTTTTCATTATGTCCAATCCTGTAACTGTTGAGGAAGGTGATAATCTGAATCTTGGTTTGGTAATGAGCCGGTCGAAGGAAAATCACAGACTAATGGAGGTCGAGCTTAATTGTGAAATAAAAGAGGCTTCTGGCAACCCAAAGGAAACTTTCAAGAAGACGTATTTCATAGAATGATTATACAGAAACTGGTGTGATGAGCTCTCTTCATGGGGGCTTGTTGGTTATTGTATCCAAATGCATTAACCCAAATGTAATGTTATATTTGTTTCCGACTTTTTTTCTTTCTGTAACGAGCAATTGACATTGGTAACTGAAAACAATTTTTGATAGATTTTATTTTATATGGGTCTTTAGTGAAACTTGCTAGATTATTGTAGCTTTGTTAGGCCAGCTTTGATTCAGTCCAACTTTTGTGTTTGCAGGGTATATATATATATATGCATTCGTGTTTCATAAAGGACAAATATAACTCAAACCAAACTGAATTCATGTCATCATTTTGTTATTACTATCAGTCGAACATAAAAGGATTGTGGCTTGTGCGCCAAAAGGGTAGCTTATTGTGTTCGTTCATATACTTTATTTTTTACTGCTGTTTTTTTTAATCAAAAACAGTACCACCATCTCTAATTGACAAAAGCAGAATCGTCATATACTTTTGGACCAACTATCTCTTGCCAAAATTGGTAATTAACCACTATTTTTACCGTTTTAACTATGCCACTATATTATACCATCATAGAATTTTCAACTTGATGTCACCAATCGTTAAAGAAAATGAATATAAGTGAGTGAGTCACACAACAGAAATGCAAAACATATGACTCAAAGGATGACGATTCCATGACAAATGTAGATGACTACTCGTAACAACTCACTCAAGGTAAAACATTCCTCGAGCACTGCAGCAGCTTACTGTGTGGTTTATTGGAACGTTTGCCTTCTCTTCATATGGAAGTCACCTTTAGAAAAACCCGTAAAACATTTTCGTAAAAGCATAGTCTTCCAAATCCAGTTTAATTCAGGATTATACATCTCCAAATAGTTTTTTTGGTTAACTTAAGAAAAAGAAAAAAAATATTGATAATAAAATCTTGGCTTGACATGGACTGAATAAAAAAGAAAAGACGAGAATAGTCCGAGAAAGAAAAAATCGTCAGCCATATATATATTTATTCTTTATATAATAAGATATATAAAAAAAAACACAGGAAAATGCTAAAGAACGAAACGCGGCTTATCGGCTGGATTCACGGTCTCGACGTGATTGACGGTCTCGACTTGACCAACGTTTTCATTTCATTTTTCTTCCCACATTTCAATTCAATCCATTTTTTTATAAGTGGAATCAGTCTCTTTTTCTTGTTTTCTTAAACTTCACCCACATTATTATTTTTTTATGTGTATGTTTGTTCCTGTTTTTTTTTAAAATGTATATTGTAGTTTAATTAGTGTTTTCGTATTGTGATCATCGGATAAACTTTATTTTTATCGACAGAGTTTATAAGCCATTTTATAATTCTTTAGAGAGAAATAGAGTCGAACTCATTTGCTCAGTTATCATGTAGACTGTAGAGGTAACAGTACCACTTATCCTATATATGGGATTCAACAAAGAATAATTTTATTACAAGTATTTATATATACATATTGAAATAGTATCACTTTTATTTTTATAGCAATTTTGCTTACTAAATTCAACATCTGATGCAAACTATTTGTGTTTGGAAGACACTTTTTTTTTGTTTTCACGTTTCAATTTCAACAGCGTTTTGTTTTAAAGAACTTAAGTAATATCATATAGACATTTAGAACAAAGATTAAACAAGGTTAATGATTTTTGGAAGTGGGTCCAGCATGTTCTAATCTTAGGTGAGAAAGCGAATTATTTTTAAACTAAACAAATTGGATATTATGTAATGACTTTTCTCCGAAAACGACACATATTATCATGTTTGTCCCTAGTGACTTACAGGAAAATTTGTAAATAAAAAAGATAGAACCAATCATAGGAAAAAGGTTTGTAAATAATATTTACTAACAAACACATAAAAAGATAGAACAAATCATAGGAAATTTTGACTGATAACAAATCTATTTTAGTTGATACCAATTAAGTGTTCCAAATACTAAATGATACTTCCGACTTACTCTAAAATAGATGTCATATCGAAAGAAAATTTTCTATTCAATTTGTCCTACTGGAAAACGTTGGACCATTGTCTCTAATTATGGATTTATACATAATTAGTGAAGCTTATAAAAGGTGGATTATTATAATCAGAACCTTTTAATAATTTTTCAACGCGTTCATTTGAAAAATGATATGAACTTTATTCGCCTTTAAGGTCCCATAAAATTATTAAATAAACGAATCTTAAAAGTCTATTAAGTTAGTACGTAGTCGTCTTCCAACTCCAGCATTAGACACAAAATAAGATAGAATTTTAAAGTAAATAAAAAGATTCAGCTGTAGGAGGAAACATGTGGTTGGATATTGTAACGCATGTGCAAGCACATGGTGTGACCTAACGACTTCATCCTCCACTATCATCTTTGTTTTTTGTCGCCCTATCATATTCTTTTTCTTCGAATCTATTGCATTTTACGTTTATTTCATTTTTCTATAAATTCATGTTTTTGCATATGAGAACGAAATTTCCAAGTCGTGTTATTGGCACTTGGCAAATTCCCCATATATTTATATGCATTATCCCGCTATTTACTCAAACATATAACGAGTTTAAAAATGTAAGTTATGATAACAGATAATTATAAACTAAATAGAGTTCTTCGTTTCTGATCGATACCATTATTATTTTTTAAATTAATAACCATCAAAACAATATACTCTTTCTTATAAACTGGTACGAGATTACCACTCAAACCAGTAAACAAAAAAACGCTAAATACCAGTCTTGTTCCATGTTTGAATATGAGGTCTAATAAAGTACCTTACCGATCTACTAAGAAAAAAAACATGAGTTATTCTAACTAGTATCATAATATGGACTGATAACATCATGTAATAGAGAAAATGTGTGCTATACGATGGAACTATAGTATTTATATTATTCTGTTTATTAGAATTACTATTATTCTTTTGCTATTAATTGATGGAACAATCTAACATACTATTGTCCTTTTGCAAAATTTGGTAAAATCGGGAATGATTTCGCCGTTGAAGGATAAACCGGTGAAAATATAAAGATTTTCGGTTTGGACTTGTACGATTTGGGTTATTTCATTAATTTGTCGTTTTTTTTCCTAAACTTTATGCAATATCTGATAATAATAACTTGTGACAAATTATTATCAGATATTATCTAAAGTTAAAAAAAAAAAAGAACTGAAAAATTAATGAGATTACCCAAATCGTACAAGTCCAAACCGAAAATCTTTATATTTTCAAGTGGTAAAAAAAAGGCTTATGGCGTCAACACGTTTCAAGTTCGATCCACCGGATATGCAAAACTAAAAACACATTGCTTTGGACACTACACGGATATGTGTCCTTGCTTTCAGATCATTTGTATATTCAAAAAGAGAGTCTATTCATGGATTGAATTTAATAGTTTAGTCTGGATCTCGCTTAAAATTTACATAAAAAACTTGTGACAAATAAAAATGGTATTGTTACGTTGTCCATTTGTTGTGTGTGTGTTATATTTTTGATTATTCAGTTAAGACAACGTCAGAGTCTTGGTTTGATTTCGTGTGTTTTGGTTAGTGCAGAGGCAAACGGAGAGAAGAACCGTCAGTTACGGCGCCGTCATGTTGGTCTACTCCCTTCTTCCAAAAGCCGCGTTTGTGGGCTCCACTCAAATTTCCAGTATTGAGCAAATTCCAGTTTAAAAAAAAAATGATTTCATCTCCATATTTATTAATACCACCCCATATTCAAATCCATTCGACTCAGTTTATTGGGTTTTAAATAGTTTAAGGGGTATATTCATTCTATCATTCCAAGTAATTTGTTATAATTTATCAAATTCTATATTACTGAATTATAAATTTAAAAAACTATTAAAATATAGTGTTATTAAACTAATGATTTAAAAAATACATTTAAATCCACTGTTATTGAAATATGTGAAAGATTTAGTTTTTAATGATTTCATGGAATTTAAGAGAGATTTGAGAGAATTTTTTTGTTACAAAATTAAAAAACCAAATCACATAGTTTTAGATGAGATTGTAGATATGTTTATATTAAATTCTCTAAAATCACACAAAATCACTAAAATTATCTAAAATCTCATTAAAAATCAAATCCATTTAAATACAATTTTGAATACACCCCCTAAATAGAGGATTTAGATCCAAACATAAATAAAAAAGTTTAGTTCGGATTTATTTAGGTTATGTTCGAATCGGTTCAAATAATAGAATTAAGACTTGAAATATATTCGGTTTTGGATTTAGATTAATTATTTTATTTGAAATATCTTGAAATACCAACAAAATTAGAAATTAACTTCATTTTAATGAATTTTGGTTCAGTATTGTAAAATAATTGTTTAGCTTTGACAAATATAATTAAATACATCCACATATTTCAGTTATTTCGAATCTAAACATAACTAATATTTTGAGTTTATAATTGAAATTTTGAATTTTTAATATATAATTATATTTCGAATAGTTCAGATACTTATTTGATTTTTGGGTTTAGTTCATGTTTGGTTTGGATTTTAATTTAAGTGAATCTCACCGCCATTTGTAATTAATTTAAGTGAAGTTCTTAGCGTCATTTGTGTAGTTAATCTATTGTGTCTGATCTACAATAGTCTAAGTAATTCGAGAAGTAAACTCCTCATTCCGAGACCCGAGTGGTGTGGTCACACACAAAAGATAAAACGTATTGGAGACTAAGTAGTCAGACGTTCAAGTAAAGGAAGCAAAACGGAAAGCGGAGCATATCAAAAACTCGGAAACTCGAGTTAGGTTTGAATTCCATCATAGTGCGAGGATTGAGGTATTTGAATAAGTTTATGGTCAAACAATTGATATAGTTCTCCCCACACATGTCATAGTAAAAATAGATGGCCTCTACTCCATGGAAAGATGAAAGCGGACAAAACTGATTCGAGCTCTCCAATGACCAACCCATCGCATTGAACGTTATGCCTTTACGGTAAAGGTGATACTTTGCACTGCATGATTGCGTTATCGAACAGTTGACGCATAAAAACAAAGTGGTAGGTGAAAACACTCGAGTGTCGCGTACCGGCATCTAATAGTGGATATGGACCAACCCGACTTAGGATATGAAGTCCGATATCTTAGCTGGAATAGGTAAATTCTATAAATACTCTACTCTTTTTATAAAGAAAGATAACTCTCAATTCCGGCTAAAATTTCTAAGTAAAATTATTTCGCTAAATCTTTGTGTCTTTCCTTTCGATTCTAAAGAGATGAGTTCTTACAATTAACTAGTCGACTGATCTCTGATCGTCTCTCCTTGTCATACTTGATCGTTGTTCGACCCGACATCACTTTTTCATTTATTTATTGTTTATTGGCTTATTTTTTTTATGGTATTTATAGTGGTTTTTGCAGTATTTTCAACTATTTTGTTTTGTTATGGCTGATTTGAATATTCGAAATCCCATCAGAAAACACCCACCATCACGTTTTCTCGATATTCATGCGTTTGTTGATTGCACAAAAAAGCTTACTCTATAAAATAGTTCGATCCATGGACAAAAAAGTCCTCCAAGTATAAACATTTTCCCTCATGCTTAGATAACCAGTCAAAAAGTTTGAGAGTATATATTTAATGTATGGTTGATTAAAAAAAGTATGTATCAATTAACCCATTTAATTTTTCCAAGACAAAATTATTTTAAAATTAAATTTTGAAACTATAAATAGATTGAATTAACTGATTCATTCATCCATTATAGATTAGTTGGGAGTTTGGCTGGTTTGACCTATTTTAACAGTTATAAGTTATAACCAGTTAGAAGTTGCACATCTGCTACAAATTTTATGAATAGCTTTGTAAATTATTAGAGTATATGCTAACAAATGCTATTTAACTTAGTGGTTGAAAAATATTTAAGACAACTTCTTTTCATCATCAATGCAACACGATCGCAATATAGTTAGGTTTCGACCGGCAACCACTACTTTTATTGAAAAAACAAAACATTAAAATCATATTTTGGTATACGAAATCCAACTTAATAATATTCCTTAGTTGATACCGAATTGATTTTAAACTTGTAATATGCTTAGTTGGTCATTTAAATTAAGACCAAAAAATCAATTCGATCACATGTAAATATCTTTTTTTTTTTTTTTGGGTTTTTTGATAGGTGTAAATACTTCATCACAGTAATTTTATATAGCCGTTTGTTCAAAAAAAAAAAATTATATAACCGTCCATTTAAAAAAAAGAAAAATTTCAAAAAAGCCAATTTTCAAGTCTCACTTTACAAAAATACCACACTTTTGAAATCTTTCAAAAATGCCACTTTTTCAAAATTATTTTTTCTTTATATTATTTATGTTTGGGTTAATTATGTTCTATTAGAGTTTAGTTATGAGGGTTTAGGGGGTTTTAGGGGTCAAAACATTTTTTAGGGTTTCAAATTTTAAGATATAGCTTTATAAATCTATAATTAGTGGCATTTTTGTAAATGGACACCCCTGAGTATTATTCTTGCAAATGTGCACACAAAAAATGATATTTTTGTAATTGCCCATAAAAAAATATAAAATATATGTATGGTTCGCATAAAATATAATTATAGAGAAATTTTGAGATATGCCACATGTCCCATGCCATTTTGCAAAAATGCCACTTCTTTGTTTTCATATTCCAAAAATACCCTCTTTTAAAAACTGTCTCAGATATCTCTCTCTCTCTCTCTCTGATCTCTCTTTCTCGCTGTGCGATCTCGATCTCTCTCACACAGAGAGAGATCTCTGCGATATCGATCTCAATCTCTCTCGCGTTCTCACTCTCTCTGCGATCTCGATCTCGATCGCTCTTTCTGTCTCTGCGATCTCTCTCTCTCACACAGAGATCTCGATCTCAATCTCGATTTCTCTCTCTCTCTCTCTCGATTCGTATTTGAATCTCGGATTTTCTGGAAAAATTGCTGTTGAAGTCTGAATTCGCTGTCGCTGATTCGAAATCCGCCTCCGTTGCCGAGTCGGGATTCTTTGTGATCGGATCTCGCTGAGTTACAATTAAGGTAATAACCTGTTTCTCGTTTCTCTTTGATTAACAATCTTGTTTTATAAACCTTAAGAAAATCTTAAAAAATGTTTATAAACATATGAGATTAACATTATAGGGCGTTTTAGCAAGCTTAATTGATTAACAATTAAGTTATAAATCGTTTCCTTTTGATTGACAATCATATTTATAAACCTTAAAAAATCTTATAAATTGTTTATAATCATGTAATAATCATGTTTATAAACCTTTAAAAAATCTTATAAATTTCCCTAATGTTTTATAAATCGTCTTTATTTTTTATAATAGGGCATAATGTTTGAGTTATATTCTTTGTGTGGAATCTGGAAGATTACGGATAACAATCAGAGGGAGTTTATGTTCGATGTTGAAAGGGGAGCATCTCTTAGCTTGGTCGATGAAGATATTAGTTTTACTAGGTTATTGCAAGTTGTGTCAGAAGATTTTGGGATTGATATGTGCAGAAGTTCTGTCAAACTTAGTTACATGTTACCAGATAGAACACATCTTCCGCCAATGTATATTAGGAATGACAGGCAATTGCAAGCATTCATGAAGAAGTCTGTAGAGAGTGGAGGTTGTGTGAATCCAATCAAATGAATATTTTTAGTTACAAACTCTTTCTAAGATTCAAAGTTTTTATTAGCATTTATTTTTATTTGCATTTATTGGATTAAAAACAAAGCTTTTTATAGAGCTTTTATGATTAAAGTGTTTTATATAACATTTTATGTGCTGTTCAATATATAAACCGTTAAAACATATCCATTTTATAAGCATTTTGTACAACTTTTTAAAAGATTTTATAAGTCTTTTTTACAAACTTTTTTGGATAAAATATTGGCAAACAAACTTTTATAACCATTATTTACAATTTTTATAAAGATTTTATAAGTATTTGATAAGTATTTTATACGGATTTGATAAGGATTTTTTTACAGAGTTTTTGCCGAAATTAGGAATTTCTATAAAGATTTTATAAGTCTTTTTTACAGACATTTTTGGATAAAATATATGCAAACAAACTCTTATAAGCATTATGTACAATTCTTATAAATATTTGATAAGGATTTGCTATAGACTTTTTGCCGAAATTCGAAATTTCTATAAACAAAAATATTTATCGTGCATCATACGTTTATGCAATCTTGGCATCTTGATTGTATCAACAAAAAAGCAAAAGAATTTTTTACAGACTTTTTTAAAGAAAATAATTTTTATCGTGCATCATAAGTTTGAGATAAATGAAAAACTAGGTAAACCGACCAGACCGACGAGGTCTTACATTCCTTGAGCTTCCAGCTTCATCCTTTTGGCGGGTTCTTACGTTCCTTGAGCATCCAGTTTCATCTCAGCACCGGTAATAAACATATAAATTTGAACAACATCAGTTTAAAATTCTTATCAAATCCTTATAAAATCCTTATAAAAACCTTTAAATATCCTTTAAAAATCTTTATAAATTCTTTTAAAAATCTTTATAAAATTCTTTCAAAATTACATGTGGTAAGGAAGAACTCTCTTTCTGAGAATCTTGTTGGCTGGGAATCAACCCTGAACCACAAGTCTTGTCCTTTCATCTTGATCCTCCTCTGTATCCGAAAGTTTTATTATCGTCAGGTTCAAAACCAGGTTTGTAAATCTGTTCTGGCATGTTTATGCAGTCAAATATTTCATCATCTGTCTGATTCATCTGAAAAGTTGTTGAAAACACATGCCAATTATCGATTTATAAACTGTTAAAAACTTTTATAAAATCTGTAAATTGTCTGAATTTTATCCGTAATCACTTCAAGAACAAAACTTTACCTAGTTTTACAGATATAAACCATCAATTTCCATCTCATATATTATCGTTTTAAAAACTGTTTAAAACCCATAAATTTACCCAGATTCACGTCAATAAGAAAAAACTACCGAGATTGACATATTCAAACCAAGTGCGACGACGAGTTTGAAACTCATATCGACAATATCGGATAGTCGCGAATCAAAAAACCATTGACAAAATCGAATAAACCAGTAAAATCTGTTACACAAATTGACGAAATTGCGAAATCGCGAATCAAAAACTAGATCTAGATATAGATTGAGAAATCGAGAAATAGAGATGAAAATTACCTCTAATAAGTTTCGATTTCTTCTCGAATGACCTCTAAAAAGTTTCGATTTCCTCTCCAATTACATCTAAAAAGTTTCGATTTCCTTTCTAAAGAGATGAAAAGTGCCGATGGCGATTAGGTTTTGAGAGAGAGAATATTGAGAGCGTTCTTTTGTTTCAGGGGTAAATTTGTCATTTTCGGATAGAATCGTGGTATTTTTGTAAAGGGTCAAGCGCGTGTAGCAGTTTTGCAAACTGTTGGCCTATTTGTGACATTTTTGTGATTCCCCCATAATTATAACTATTTTCTTACAACGCTTATAAATATTTAATACATGTAAACCATACATATAAATTGAACAAATTCTAATATTTTTATTATCTATCTATATCCAGAATTTTGTAAAATCGAACTATACTTTTAAAAATTTGAATCAAAACCAAAACTATTACTAAATCTTAATCCAAATTAATTAAACCAATATTAGGTTTCATTGTATTTTGATTACTAAAAAATCCAAAAAAAAAAGAAAACACTGAACCATATTGAACATGCTAGTGAGAATATCCATACTGAATAATTGCATACCTTTACAAGAAATCTTGATATAACTTATTCGCAGAGAAATGTAATAAGCACACGATTTGATTAAGAGAGTTCCACATAAAAAAATTTAGGATTGAAACAAAAAGGTGATGAGAAATAGTGACCCACAATCCTCACAACTATAGCCAAAGAGGACACAATACGTTTTCTTATTCTTCTTATCTTTCAGAAAAAGACCTTACAAATAATCAAATTAACAGCTAATTAACACCCGCCGCGATCTTATGCAAACTCATCAGTATAACAGACAAAACAAATACTTAATTAATCATTATGAAACTTATTAAAACTAATCTCATTCTCCTTAATCCTATTTTCTCTCTCTCTCTCTCTGTAGGCCCTTGTGAACTTCTCTTCTGTAAGTTGCCAGCCTAATCAAACCAGCCTGTAAAGAGCTATACAGAGCAGAAATTTGCAGAAAGTACCACTTCTAAAGTCTCTGCCTTTTCCTTTTTCTTCCCTTTCTCTGCTCTCTTGAGTTTGATTGATTCTTGTTCCTCCCAAAACAGACATTCTTGCATTCGGTGTTTCGCCATGTGAATGTAAATCCAAACCCAAATCTTCAATCTTTTCTTCTTCTTCTTCTCTCTATTCAAATCCCAATTTGATTCTTTGTTTTGGCATTGGGGGTTTGTAGTTTCCGGTTCTGGGTATTTTAGGGTTCTTACTAAAAATCCAAGATTTTACAAATGGTGTTCACTAAATCATCATTTCTTCTTCTTTTGTTCCTCTCTTGTTATACTTCATCTGCCTTGTTCAATCCGCCAGACAATTACTTGATTTCTTGTGGCTCATCACATAACATAACTCACCAAGGAAGAACCTTTGTTCCAGACTCTGCCCATTCCTCTCTCGTCCTCAAAATCGGAAACTCCACCGTAGCAACTAGCTCCAATTCCACCAACAACCCTTCTCTCTCGATCTACCAAACCGCTCGTGTTTTCTCCGGTTTAGCTTCTTACAGATTCAAAATCACATCTTTGGGTCGACATTGGATCCGTCTCCATTTCTCACCAGTCAAGAACTCGACTTGGAACTTAAACTCTGCTTCAATCACTGTCGTAACGGAAGATTTCGTGCTCTTGAACAACTTCTCTTTCAAGAACACCAACGCTTCTTCTTACATCTTCAAAGAGTACACAGTCAATGTCACTTCAGATTTCTTAACCTTAACTTTCATTCCTTCAAACGATTCGGTTGTGTTTATCAACGCGATTGAGGTTGTCTCTGTTCCGGACAATCTTATCCCTGATCAAGCTTTGGCTCTAAACCCCTCGTCTCCGTTCAGTGGTCTCTCTCAGCTTGCTTTTGAGACAGTCTACAGATTGAACATGGGAGGACCATTGTTGACTTCTCAAAACGATACATTGGGAAGACAATGGGACAACGATGCAGAGTATCTTCATGTGAACAGCTCTGTTCTTGTCGTAACAGCGAATCCTTCTTCGATCAAGTACTCTTCTTCTGTGACGCAAGAAACAGCTCCTAACATGGTTTATGCAACTGCTGATACAATGGGTGAAGCGAATGTAGCGAGTCCTAATTTTAATGTGACTTGGGTTCTTCCTGTAGATCCAGCGTTCAGGTACTTTGTTCGTGTTCATTTCTGCGATATTGTGAGTCAAGCTTTGAACACGCTTGTTTTCAATCTTTATGTCAATGATGATCTTGCTCTTGGAAGTCTTGATCTCTCTACCTTGACTAATGGTCTTAAAGTTCCTTACTTTAAGGATTTTATCTCCAATGGTTCTGTTGAATCTTCTGGTGTTTTAACCGTTAGCGTTGGACCCGATTCGCAAGCTGATATCACCAATGCGACTATGAATGGGTTAGAGGTTTTGAAGATTAGTAATGAAGCTAAGAGCTTAAGCGGTGTTTCTTCGGTTAAGTCTCTTATTCCGGGAGGATCAGGTTCTAAGGGCAAGAAGAGAGCAGTGATTATCGGTTCTGTGGTTGGTGCGTTTGCCGTGGTGCTGCTGATTGCGGTTTGTTGCTATTGCTGTTTGGCTGCGTCGAGGAAGCAGCGATCGACGAGTCCTCAAGAAGGCGGTACTGGACATCCGTGGTTGCCATTGCCTTTATATGGACTCTCTCAGACGCTTACCAAATCAACCGCTTCTCACAAGAGCGCAACGGGTAGTTGCATTTCACTAGCGTCTACACATCTTGGCCGTTGCTTTATGTTCCAAGAAATCATGGAGGCTACTAATAAATTCGATGAGGGCTCGTTGCTTGGTGTTGGGGGATTCGGCCGGGTTTATAAAGGAACTTTAGAAGATGGGACTAAAGTGGCGGTTAAAAGAGGAAACCCGAGATCCGAACAAGGTATGGCTGAGTTCAGAACCGAGATCGAAATGCTATCCAAACTCAGACATCGACATCTCGTCTCACTAATTGGTTACTGCGACGAGAGATTCGAAATGATTCTGGTCTACGAGTACATGGCGAATGGACCGTTGAGGAGTCATCTGTACGGTGCTGATCTTCCTCCCTTGCCATGGAAACAAAGGCTTGAGATTTGCATCGGTGCAGCGAGAGGATTACATTATCTACACACTGGCGCATCGCAGAGCATCATACACCGCGACGTGAAAACTACAAATATTTTACTCGACGAGAATCTAGTCGCTAAAGTCGCAGACTTTGGACTATCCAAAACCGGCCCTTCGCTCGATCAAACCCATGTGAGTACCGCGGTAAAAGGAAGCTTCGGTTATCTCGATCCGGAATACTTCAGGAGACAGCAGTTAACAGAGAAATCCGATGTCTATTCGTTCGGGGTTGTTCTAATGGAAGTTCTCTGTTGTAGACCGGCTTTAAATCCGGTTTTACCTAGAGAACAAGTGAACATAGCGGAATGGGCGATGGCGTGGCAGAAAAAGGGTCTGCTCGATCAGATCATGGACAGTAACTTAACCGGGAAAGTGAATCCGGCGTCGCTGAAAAAATTCGGAGAAACCGCAGAGAAATGTTTGGCGGAATACGGCGTGGACCGTCCGTCTATGGGAGATGTATTGTGGAATCTTGAGTACGCGTTGCAGCTAGAAGAAACATCATCGGCTTTAATGGAGCCTGATGATAATAGCACAAACCACATTCCCGGGATTCCAATGGCTCCAATGGAGCCGTTTGATAACAGTATCAGTATAATTGATAGAGGAGGGGGAGGAGGAGGAAATTCGGGGACCGGGACTGATGATGACGCCGAAGATGCGACTACGAGTGCTGTGTTTTCGCAGCTTGTTCATCCTCGTGGAAGGTAGAAGAAGAAGAAGATAAACAGACATTGTTTGTTTTGAAATTTTACAGAAAGAAAAGATAACTCTTCTTTTTGGACTGGATCCAAAATTATTCATTCAGATGATTTATTTCGAATTTTTACGGGTGTATTTGTTTTGTAATATAGAGAGTTCTGATGTTATTTTTCTTAAGCAATCAAGAATCAGAATGTGATTATATTTAACTTATTCAAGTTTTCTTTGATTCATCTATCAATTTATAAAGTTTCTAAAGTATACATTTGTTTATCAGAATCTCGATTCAGTTTATATTATGAATCTCGTATCTTACGGGATCAAGAAACTCATCTTCTCAACTGTTTTTTTTTTACTTTCATTGAGTAGGCAACGACGTCGTTTTAAGTGTAGAGAAAAAAAAACACAAATATGCGGTGAGCGTGGATCGAACACGCGACCTTCAGATCTTCAGTCTGACGCTCTCCCAACTGAGCTATCCCCGCTTTTTAATTACTTCTTCCAAACACTATTAAATATACTGTTTCACAGTAGATTAACGTGTTTATTTGGAATTATTTGTAACAATGGATTTAGGTTAATACAAAATAAGATAATAACATTGGGTGGATGGATGATACAATACAGATACAGTACAAAGTAGCTAAATAATAAGTAAATACAACATCTTTTCTTTCACTTAATTATTATACTTTGAGAAATCTCCAGCAGAAGCTACTGCTCTGTGGCATTATTCTTATACATTTGAAGCCAAGTTTTTATGATTCTTTCTCACTTCCTGCAAACAATTCCATATCCAGCAGACGCTCCACGAGTACAATCCAAAGTTGCATATTCAATCTCTGACTTAACAGAATCAATCTCTGCTTGTGATTCAGAGAAGACGCAAGTTTTACAGTCATTGGAGAGAAGTGAAGAAGTCTTGAAGCTCTCTTCACCACCAACTACCGGCATTGCGACTCCAGGCTTAGCAGGATTCTGGAAATCCGGTTTGTAAGTTCGTCCCAAGATTCCATCGACGTTTGGTGATAAGTTGAAGAATCTGAACTGAGCTTCGAGATGCGCAAAACAATCATCTGATGGTACTTTGTAGTTGTGGGTCCTGTCGTCTTCTTTTGTCACTGGAACTACATTGATCATGATCTCTGCTTTGTCCTTGATTGTAACGATAACACTGTTTCTCATTGTCACTCTCTCGATCTTGATGTCCTTGTTTGGTGAGTACCTGTTTTAAAAGAAAACATATTGGTTTCAAGATTCTTGAAAACGTATTTATAAGTGAGTTCTTGATCGAATACTAACCAGGTGGAGAGAGTTTCTTCAGGGACGGATAGATCTTGGCCATCGAAAGTGAATTTAAGATGGTCGATTTCGTTGTCCCAAGTGGCGGTTTTCGCGGCTTCGAGGGAGAATTTGTGGGAGTTGAAGAGGAATCCAAGAGCTTGGATCCATGTGAAGTCTCTGGCGCGACCAGCTGGTCTGTGGCCAATGAACCTACCATTGATCTGAAGGTCAGAGTCAGAGACGAGGCTAAATTCTTCATTGCTCTTTCCATGGAAGTAGAAGACAATGCCGTCTCCACCAATGAACCTCGGGTCGTAACAGGCCGATCCAGGCCCGTTGCAATTCGGTTTCCGCACTATACAAAAACATATGATCTTTTACTTGAAACACACACAATAGAGAGTGCTTACTGCGGAATAAGGAAGTGCTTACTTGCAAACACACACACAATAGAGAGTGCTTACTTGAAACACACACAATAGAGAGCACAAAAAACATTTGTGAGAACTTTATAATAAGGAATCAAAAAAAGCTTACTGCGGCATTGGGATCTGCAAGTGGGTCTATCGCAATCGGCGTAGCAAACTTTGTTGTTGGAGTTCATAGGGGTTGTGCTTGGACATTCCTCTGGACACTGAATGTACTTGCGGTAACATCTAGTGTAAGGGGTGCCACAGTAAACTTCAGCTGCCTTGGCGTGCAAGAAACAAGTTGCAGCAACAAGAGAAATCACTAGCAGAAGGGTTTTCGAGATCTCCATCTTTTGTAGGTTTTGATTAGGGAAGGAGAGTTTATTGTTTTTGGTGATGATGATGATGGTTGAATTATCATGCATTTATAGGGGTGAAAAGTCAAATGTTTGCTTAATTAAAAGGTTATTAGGTTAATTAATTATTGTGATACAAAGTTGGAGAGTGTGTGCCTTTGGACGAACTTTGCGGTGACACCATCAACAATTGCACTTAACCTTTCGACTTCGTTTTTAAGTAAAAGTATGACTATTTCTCCTATTTAAGCATCGTTTAAGTTAATTTTGTAATGACCAAGAACTATCACATATGATAAAGCCAAATATTGAATGCTTATATTACCGTAAGAACATATATATAAGTCAAGAAAATTATAAATTTTGTAGAATCGATATATATATGAACGAAGTTGTATATAAAAAAATGAAGGAAATTATTCAACTGTTGGCAGAAGAAGTAGAGTTTGATCCACATTTCTCGGTCCTCATAAATAGGACTGTCCCATTTTGTTTATCATGTTTCATGTTATGTTATATAATGTCTGAGTTTGTTAGAATTTTGAATTTTCTGATGTTTTGTTCATGGTGTTATTCTAGGGATGATTTCTATGTGAACCAAGTAATATATTTATTTTCAGAGAAAATTATTTATGTGATGAATTAAAATTAACAGATGAGAAGATCACAAAAGTCTTATTCTCGATGCCGAGTGATAAGTCTCCAGGTCATGATGGTTTCACAATTGAATTCTTCAATTCAGCATGGACTATATATTGTAGGTAAAGATTTTTTGATAGCCATCAAATTTTTCTTTTGTGACAGGGTTTCTCCCCAAAGAAATCAACTCTACCATTTTAGCTCTAAGGAAAACGAGGTAAAAAAAAATGAAGGACTATATGCCTATTTCTTGTTGCAACGTCTTATACAAAGTTATATCAAAGATCATTGCAAATAGATAAACACCATGCTTCCGAAGTTCATCGCCAACCAATCGGCTTTTGTTAAAGACCGGTTACTAATGAGAATTCTACTTCTAGCTACAAATTTGGTGAAAAGATTGCCATAAGTATAATTCTAAACGCTAATAATATTTTTTTACTAACTAGGAAAAGTAGAAAAATCCTCCATATCCAAATTGCATTTCTCTGAAAGCGTTCTAAAATTTAATTGTAAGCTGGCATGAGGTTGAAGCCTTAGACATAGATTTCAACTCCTTGATCATCAGATCATTCTCTATGGCCATTGAACGTAGAGAGATGGTAGCGGTCTTTAAATAACGAGCGTTTTTCAGAATGTAAACCGCAACTTCTTTCTCTCCATGTGTTCCTGAATAGTCTATCCATTGAAGAGTCTCGAGATGGAAGCTCAAGCATTCAGGAACGGAAATCAGTTCAGAGGCTAAACACGGTTGAGCGTCGATATATTTTGGATATGTCTGAGAAAAACATAAAGGCAATGCTGTATTGGATTAGATCAATTCAAAGCTTTACAAAAAAAGATTACTAAGAAGAGAGATTGTGATCTTACGTTGTTGAGCTTGAGAGCTCGTAAATTAGGGAAATCTTTCAACAAACTTAGAAGTAAGCTCGACCGAATATTGTAACAAGCATCTAATTCAAGATGAAGAAGCCGGTTGTTGACAAATCTATCTGTAAGGTGAAGAACCTGCACGCGAAAAACAAAGATTATAGTTTCATCTTGAAAGATAACAAAACTGAGATTGCGAGTAAAAGAAGGAATTTAGGGGTTTTACCATTGAAGGATAAAAATCTATCGAAAGATGCTTAACGAATGTAAGAAACTTGAGAATCAGAAATATTTTTTACTCTTATTGTCGAAATATTTCATGCTTGATCGATTCTGACTTTTTTTTTTGTATGTTTTTCTTTTTGAAGGTATTTTCAGGTTCTTTTGGTTTGTGTTATGCATACATATTGGTTCTTCAACAAGATAAAACTTTATAAGCTTAAATTTTATTCTAACAACTGTTTTGCACTTGGAAGCAGATATTGCATGTTGCGATTAATATATCTTGCCTAAAAGTCTGGTTTGAATGTTTTCTCAGTAGTGTAAGCATGGAGTCATTAAGTGCTTGCTGCAAATTTTTATGATTAATGCGTGTTCTGGAAAGTAATTTTGCTAAAGAAAATGGTTTACAAAATTTCATCAATGCTTTAATAGTCCAAGCAAATGGGCACGTGAAGGAATTTCCGTTGATATGACAACAAAGACGTCCTTAGATACCTTCTCAAAACGCGGCGTTCCGCATTTGGGAAACGCGAGCTCATCGTTTTGTCCGATTGTCGAGAATTGTTTCAAGACTCGATAATCTCCTTAAGTCTTTAGCCATACTCTGGACACATAAGAGCCCTCACGGAAGAGATGAGTGATCTCGCGATGTGACTTAGCTCTGTCCTCACGGATAACACATGTCTTGATGGGTTTGAAAAGACGTCGACGAAGTCATTGACAGTCAAAATGGTCCGGAAAAGAGTCATGATGTCTGTGTATTTGTTAAACAATTCTCTCACATTCCTTAGCAAGCTAAAGGCTAAATGTTTGTAATCTCATCAATAATATTGTTTTATAAAACTTTAGTTTCCATGTGATTATTTATTATAAGGTGGATTTATGGTTTACTGAGACACATAAATATAAGGGCTTCTTATTGCCAAAAACTAGCATTTTTTCAAAGTTTATTTTGCGTCTATAACTATTTTATGTTTTAATTAGAGAAGTAAGATTTTCTTACGATTGATCATAATTTTATAGTATTTAAATTTGTGAATGTATATCAGTCTGCAGCAAAATTACATTCTGCTACCGTTAAAGTATTCATGAACAAGAAATACTAACACCTTTCAAGGAAAAAATGTTAGTCTTTTAGTACTACTAAAAAGTGATAGTTTTCGAAAAAAGAAGTTCTTAAAACCTAAAAGCTGTTAGTTAATGTTTGCCGGATAAATCTTACTCTCTTCGTTTCTTAATATAAGATGTTTTGACTTGAACCACGAAGTTTAAGAAAAAAACTTTTTCTTCAAATAGAATGATTTAATATATAAAATACAAACAATTCAACCAATCACTATATATTATACTATGAAAAAAACATAATTGATCTTGAAGAAAGTGTGGTCGTTGAATCAGAAGAACGGTGTTGTTTGACATAAGGAAAGAATGGTGATAATGGTGAAGAATGCAAATCTGTTGGCGAAAAAGAATATTGTGTAGGTTTTGAAATAGACAAAGAAAACCAAGTAGACGAAAAAGTGAAGAATACAAAAAAACAAAAATAAAGATGGAGATGAAAAAAGAAAGAGGCGATAAGATGAGGAAAGAAGATGAAGATTATTAATCAAAAAAAGAATATGGAGATGAGGATGAACTCGAAGAAGAAACCAATCCAAGCAATATGAAAATTATTCTATTTTAATTTTACATGCATAAGTGAAAGTTAAGGCCAATATATTAGAGTTCGTATCCCCATAATTTGTTTCAAATATAAAATTTTTTCAATATTTTACATGTATTTGTGAGGATTTTAGGCTCACATATTAGGGTTTAGTATCTATTAATTTGCTAAAATAAAATAAAATTATAGAGGAAAGTTTCATTTCTAAATAAAAAAAACTATATCAAGGTTTTCAAATTTATTTTTCCCATGCAAGACAATTAACGCTCACGATAAGATTTTGAAAAAGGCTAAATTCGATATGAAACAAATCAAATGTCTCAAAACACGTCATTCGGAATGGAAACAATTTGGATGCGATAAAATAGTCCAATTCTAAAAATTATCCGACATGTTTTTTATTGTGTTTCTTCCATAGATTATATAATTATATTTCTATTATTATCTCGATATCTTATATATATATAATTTTTCTTTTTAATGTTCAAAACTGATTTCATAAATAATCTTAAATATCGATTAGTATGGTTTGTTCAATTATAATTTATTGAATGTTAGATATATAATATATTAAATTATGTGTTCGCTATTCAAAATAAATAATTAGTTTTGTATTAGATGTAAAATCCCAATTTATAATTTTAAACTATTAGCACCTGAGATATTATATAAGAATAAAATTTTACATAAACGCTTTTAAAAAATCAAATAAAATTTTCTAAAACGTATTATACATAAAAAAGAGAATGGACGGAGTACATCAAAATCCCGTCCTGACGCTCGAATAAGTTCATCTTGAGCAAGACAATTACATACAAAACTCGACGCACTTATTTTTCTACAAACGTTTTTTGTTTAGTTCCACATTATGATTCCATGGTGTTCATTAATCAAGAAAATATACAAGGATAACTACGAGGGGCGGAGCCACGTAGAGAGAAGGGGGTCAGCTCACCCCCACTAAATTATATAAATTATAATTTTAAGCTTATAACAATGTAAATCATTAGCTAATTTGTTTGAAGACTCTAATATTGACCCCTTTACTCCAAGTTTGATACCTCATGTTGCACCCTAGTTAAAATTTTCGTCCATTTTTATATGGGCTTAATGGACAAGTTTTTTTTTCATCCAACTTTTGACCCCGATAGAAAAAGTTTATGGATCCGCCACTAACTACATTTGCCATCAATTTCATGAAAGATGATGAGAAGTAGTATAGAGCACATTGGGGAGATACATGACTAATTGCCTAATCGGTAATCAATGACCCTAGTCGGTATATCAAAATGGAGGTAAAAATGAGTATGAATATTATTTTTTCAAATTTGAGGGAACATATTATTCAAATTACTCATTTTTGGAATGAATTTTTTTATTTACAATTTGATCTCTAAACTTTTACATGTTTTTTGTTTTTTTTGTTTTAACGTCTTCTTCATTAACTTTAATTAGAGATTACATATAAATGAACATACAAGTGAAAGCTCTACAATCCATACAACCAAAAACTTAAGTAAAACAAAATAATCGATAAAGTGAACATACACGTTGTCTTCAGTCTAATTTGGTTTTTTTGTTTGCCTATTTTATGAAAATCCAATACGTTTTAAAAAAATTAAAAGGTTGCGAACATCACCAACCATACAATCATTTTCATCTCCCGCGCCAGGCGATGGGTTTGTTTTTGTTGTAAATATCACCCCATGATAGATCCACAATCTCCATTCTGATATGATCCCAACCGATGGATCAGAACTTTTGATGTAGAACCTAGTCTTAATCGTGATATGGAATGGATGGAAATGAATGGGGACGAACGATTGATGAAAGATGAATACAATCACACGAGTATGAAGGACTCGGTGAAGGGTTGAAGGGGCTCGATCTACTTGGATATAACGCACCAAGATAGAAGGAGAATTCTCTCGAAGAGAGAATAGCCGAAGGTTTTTAAGCTTGGGCGGTTTTGATCACAAGTTAGAGAGAAAAGAGATTTGATTTTCTTGTAAGAAACTTGGATGATCTTATTATGAGAATGGTGAGGCCTATATATAGCCTAAGGAAGGTTACATGCAACCTTCCTAGGAAATAACAACTTATTTAATGAAGAACATGCAAAAGTCTTTGAAAAATGACAAACTTGTCATAAAAACGAAATGGGCTTAAAAAGGGCTTGGGCTTGTCTTCATGGATTTGATGTTGAGAAGCCCATGGTAAAATCAAAGAAAATTACTAAGTGAAAATGGGGAAAGTAACTTAACTTGCCTTGTAAAAACCATGTCCGGAAAACCCATTGGGACAAAACCGAACATGGGAAAAAGAGTACAAGTTAAGCACTTGTTCACTTAGACATTCTCTTGATCTTCTTCCTTTGGTTGCATAAGCGTCACGATCCGGTTTGTCTTGGCCGGTCCTCCTTGTGCCTCCTTGAGCATGCGTTGAATGGTTTGTGTGAGCTCCTTTGTCTTGGCCCTCGTGACCGGTCCTTGTGGTAGCTCCTTTGCGCTCGAGTCGTCCGGAACCTCGGTGTCGCCGTCTTGGATCATATCATCCCCTCCTTCTTCAAAAGGATTTGACCTCAAATCTTCAAAATCTGTAACAAACGGCACAAGGTCAGAAACATTGAAAGCATTAGACACATTATACTTACCTTGGAGATCGAGATGATAGGCGTTGTCGTTGATCTTTTTGGTGATGCGGAAGGGACCGCCGATCCTTGGCATTAGTTTGGACTTCCTCTCGTTAGGAAAACGTTCTTTCCTTAGGTGAATCCAAACTTGGTCACCTTCCTTACAGCCTAACTTCTTACGACCCTTGTTCGCGTGTTTCTCATAAAGCTTAGTCTTGTGCTCGATGTTTTCCCGGACCTTTGTATGGATTCGCTTGACCACCTCGGCCTTCTTTTTACCATCAAGGCTAACTCTTTCACTCGTGGGGTTGAGTTGTGGATTTGGCTTGTTTACATGTCACACAACGGGTACAAATCCGTTCAACATCTCGCTTCATATGTGGCCAAAAGAAATGTTCTTGTAGAACTTTGAGAGTCTTGGCGATTCCGAAATGTCCCATTAGGCCTCCTCCGTGAGCTTCCCTAATAAGCATTTCTCGAATAGAACTACTAGGAACACAAAGCTTGTTATTGTGAAACAAGTAATCATTATGCCGAAAATAAGAACCCTTGGCATATTTTTCACAAGCTTTATACGGTTCTTTAAAATCCAAATCATCATCATAAAGTTCTTTCAAATGTTCAAAACCGATGATTTTGGAAGTAAGAGTTGAGATAAGAGTGTACCTCCGAGATAATGCGTCAGCTACAACATTATCTTTACCTTGTTTATATTTAATGACATACGGAAAAGTCTCGATGAACTCGACCCATCGCGCATGTCTCTTGTTGAGCTTATGTTGGCCTTTGAGGTGCTTAAGTGATTCATGGTCCGTATGTATCACGAACTCCTTCGGCCATAAATAATGTTGCCATGTTTGTAGAGCCCTAACCAAAGCATATAGCTCCTTGTCGTATGTTGGATAGTTGAGAGTGGCTCCACCAAGCTTTTCGCTAAAATAGGCTATCGGCTTTTTATCCTGCATAAGAACGGCACCAATACCAATACCCGATGTATCACATTCGATTTCAAAAGTTTTAAGAAAATCGGGTAAAGCTAAAAGTGGGGAATTAGTAAGTTTCTCTTTAAGAAGTTGGAAGGCATCTTCTTGTGCTTTTTCCCATTTGAAGCCGACATTCTTCTTGATGATCTCGGTAAGAGGGGCTGCTATGGTACTAAAATCCTTCACAAATCTTCGGTAAAAACCGGCAAGACCATGGAAGCTTCGGACCTCGCTTACGGACTTAGGACTTGGCCATTCGCGGATGGCTTTCACCTTTTCCTCGTCCACCTTGATGCCATCTGCACTTACGACAAAACCAAAAAACACAAGATTGTTAGTGCAAAAGGTGCATTTCTTAAGGTTAGCATAAAGTTCCTCCTTTCTAAGAACTTCCAACACCGCACCAACATGCTTAACGTGATCCTCAAGGTTTCGGCTATAAACCAAAATATCGTCAAAGTATACCACCACGAATACACCTATGTAAGCTCGAAGCACATGATTCATTAACCGCATAAAGTGCTTGGTGCATTCGTAAGACCAAATGGCATGACAAGCCATTCATATAACCCTTGTTTGGTTTTAAAGGCGGTTTTCCACTCGTCTCCGTCCTTCATCCGTATTTGATGGTAGCCGCTTTTAAGATCAATCTTAGAAAAGACATTAGAACCATAGAATTCATCAAGCATATCATCAAGTCTAGGGATAGGATGACGATACTTGACGGTGATGTTGTTGATAGCGCGACAATCAACACACATTCGCCATGTTCCATCTTTCTTTGGTACGAGGAGAACGGGCACGGCGCATGGGCTCATGCTTTCCCGGATGTGGCCCTTGCTCATTAGCTCCTCTACTTGCCTTTGAAGTTCTTTGGTTTCCACGGGATTAGTCCTATAGGCCGGTTTGTTGGGCAAAGACGATCCTGGCACGAAATCGATTTGATGTTCGATTCCGCGGATGGGTGGAAGTCCTATGGGACTGTCTTCGGGAAACACGTCCTTATAATCCTGTAATAAAGAACTTATCTCACTCGGAATAACCGGTGCTAGGTCTGCGATACTTGTAAGGGATTGTTTATAAATGAATAAAAGTATCGGTTTATTCAAAGAAAGAGATTTAGCGATATCACCCGATTTGATCATAAGGTTGTTGCTGTCGGGTTTAGGCTTTACTTGCTTCTTTTTGAGATGTAATTGGTCTTGATAGACTTCATGAGGAGTCATTGGAATGTGAGTGATTTTCTTGCCCTTAAAGTCGAACGAGTGGCGGTTGGTGAAGCCATCGTGTATTACCTTTCGATCAGATTGCCACGGCCTTCCCAAAAGGATGTGACTAGCTTCCATGGGTAGCACGTCACATATGACCTCGTCTTCATACTTTTCAATGCTCAAAGGAACCGTGACTTGGCTTCCAACCTTCATTTCTCCACTCTCGTTAAGCCATTGAAGCTTATATGGTCTCGGGTGCTTCCTCATTTTAAGTCCTAACTTTTGGACCATGGTTAAGCTTGCTACGTTCGTACAGCTTCCTCCGTCGATGATGAGACTGCAAACTTTGTCTTGTATGACACATCGGGTGTGGAAAATATTCTCGCATTGCTCTTGCTCATCGTCTTTCGTTTGTAGGCTCAACGTTCTTTGAACAACAAGCAAATCCCCTTTGGCCGGTGGTTCCTCATACTCGTCGGACGAAGAATCTCTCTCCTCTTCTTCATCATCGGTGACCACATCTCCATTATCAAGAAGTACAAATACTTTTTTTGTTGATACAATCCTTGGCCATGTGTCCGCGGCCTTGGCATTTGAAACATCGGATATCTCGGGCTTTGTTTGGATCGAAGACTCCTTTGCCTTTGTAGTCGGACTTAGCTTCTTCTTTAGACTCAAAAATAGTAGCTTTGTCCTTGGAATAGCTCGGCTTGACATCTTTAAACTTGGAGGCGTTTGAGGGAACCGTAAACTTGGTAGACCGTCGGCTTAGTTGTTGCTCAATAAGGATGGCCTTATGCAACATCTCCTCGATCTCCTCATAATATTGTAGCTCGAGCCGGTCTTGGATATCGCGGTTCAATCCTCCCAAGAACCTTGACATGGTGGCCTCGTGATCTTCTTGAACATTGGCCCGTAACATTAATATCTCGAGTTCTTAGAAATAGTCTTCTACCTTCTTGTTTCCTTGGGTGAGTCTATGCAGCCTTTGGTGCAATTCCCGTTGGTAGTGACTTGGAACGAACCGTTTCCGCATGTGACGCTTGAGCTGGTCCCAAAGGGCCACGGGTTCCTCACCGCATCTCTGTCTAGTGGTGACGAGAGTGTCCCACCAACTTAGCGCATAATCATAGAATTCCGTAACGGCTAGTTTCACACGGCTTCTCTCGGGTATACTTTGACACTCGAAGATGAGATCCATCTTTTTTTCCCAATCGAGATAAACGTCTGGATAATTCTTTCCATGAAACTCGGGAACCTTTACTTTGATGTTGCCGTAGACGTTCCGGGTTTGGTTTTCTCTTCGATCTCTTTCTTCTTGAAATCGTCTAGGCGGTCTTGGGGCAGATTCGAACGGCGTGTTGTCATAGTCCGAAATGATTAGATCCGGAGGCCTTTCACTCCCTTCTTTTGGATTAGCACTTTGAGCGTTTGGAGTGTGAAGGATGGCGAGCTTGTCTAGCAAAAGCTTTTCCATTTTTGCTTCCATTTGTTGCATTAATCGGCTAAGCAGCTGATCCTCTTGTGTATTAGAAGACTCTTCCATATCACCTTCAATATTAAACACAAAAGAGTATCAAAATTCTTTTAAAGATCAAATCACAATAATCAAGACATATAAAACGTGACAATGGTAGTGATAGCGAATGAAAACAAAAGATGAACGTTATGGAGATAAAATGAGATGAACAAAGATGAATTAAGACACTTAGCTCTGGATCAAAAAGCGTGCTCTGATACCACTTGATATGATCCCAACCGATGGATCGGAACTTTTGATGTAGAGCCTAGTCTTAATCATGATATAGAATGGATGGAAATGAATGGGGACGAACGATTGATGAAAGATGAATACAATCACACGAGTGTGAAGGGTTGAAGGGGCTCGATCTACTTGGATATAACGCACCAAGATAGAAGGAGAATTCTCTCGAAGAGAGAATAGCCGAAGGTTTTTAAGCTTGGGCGGTTTTGATCACAAGTTAGAGAGAAAAGAGATTTGATTTTCTTGTAAGAAACTTGGATGATCTTATTATGAGAATGGTGAGGCCTATATATAGCTTAAGGAAGGTTACATGCAACCTTCCTAGGAAATAACAACTTATTTAATGAAGAATATGCAAAAGTCTTTGAAAAATGACAAACTTGTCATAAAAACGAAATGGGCTTAAAAAGGGCTTGGGCTTGTCTTCATGGATTTGATGTTGAGAAGCCCATGGTAAAATCAAGGAAAATTACTAAGTGAAAATGGGGAAAGTAACTTAACTTGCCTCGTTAAAAACCATGTCCGGAAAACCCATTGGGACAAAACCGAACATGAAAAAAAGAGTACAAGTTAAGCACTTGTTCACTTAGACATTCCCTTGATCTTTTTCCTTTGGTTGCATAAGCGTCACGATCCGGTTTGTCTTGGCCGGTCCTCCTTGTGCCTCCTTGAGCATGCGTTGAATGGTTTGCGTGAGCTCCTTTGTCTTGGCCCTCGTGACCGATCCTTGTGGTAGCTCCTTTGCGCTCGAGTCGTCCGGAACCTCGGTGTCGCCGTCTTGGATCATATCACATTCCCTTGTTGATGTTCTTCGACGACCATTAATGATAGGTCCTTCTAAAGTTATCTATAACACTTGGTATCTTCTCTTTCACCGATTCGCCGACCAATAACACCAATCTACTCTTCGAATTTTGGACTCAGTTCCTTGACCAAAATGGTTTTGGGAATGTCAGACATCATGAAGATTTTCATAGCAACCCTTCACGGCGAGATAATATGCTCGACTTTGGTAATCAGAAAACCAACACACTTTGAGAGAACCATCATTGGAGAACGTAGTAACGCCAAGCCCACCCGCTCGTAAAAATACAACGCTTTCCTGAGGCCGGCCAGAATCATGCCCAAAGCCGGTGAGGGAACCGTCACAAGCGAAAATGTGAAATTCCTTTCCAATCGCTAGGAACTGTCCAACTAGGGAGAAGCGTAACCAAAGAAATCGATTCAATCTCTTCCCATCAACAAAATCATGAAGCCAAGTCGAGAAAGCAAACGTCCACTACACTCTGAACCCTTGACCAGAAACCACACGACCAAGGATCGTCACAAAGAAGAGAAGCATCGAGAAGACCACTAACGCAACAATACCCAAAAGCAATATATATATATATATATATATATATATATATATATATATATATATATATAACCATTGTGAAATCGTGCTTCAAGCAAGATCTGATTACTCAGATTAACGACACTAGAAAGAGGAAGATTCTCAATCTGTGAAAAGTAGTGTCGCCTTAACGTTCGCCATTGAGCGAATGGTTACGATTACACTTGTTATTAACTTTTACATGTTTTTATATACAGATAAATAATCTTACAATGTTTATACTTAAAATTTTAATTATTTCTTTTACTACTTAAAAAAATATATAAATAAAAATCATTAAATTATTAAATATTTAAAATATTGAAAATGTAACAGCAGCATATATTAAAATGAAAATACAAAAACATAATCAATGATAAAATTAAAATACATAGTTATTTCCGAAAATTTTATGTAGTATTATGTAAATTTATCATGTAATGTGCGTTTAATTTTGATAAAATTTGTAGTTTAATTAAATGTTTTACAAAGTAAAATGAGTAGGTGAAATATATAAATTTAGAACATTCTAGTACGTTTAGACATAAAAATATATAAAGGAAAAATAGAATATACTTGGAATATTCGTTTTTGAAAAAATGTGGGTTAACATTGGAGTAAAAATGTTCATTCAATTTAAAGGAAACAATGAGGAAACCATTAGAGTGGAAACTCCATTAGAGTGTTAGAGCTAAAACTCAAGATAATGCAATTGAAGCCCACAAACCCATGTAATGGTATCTATGAATGTAACTTTGAGAGTTGTTCAAAACAACTCCCTTCCCTTATATTTTGATATCAATCTAAAATTATAGTGTTTTTGGTGACAACCTAAGTTTATTCTCTTCTTTTGTTCTTGCATTTCAATAAAGCTCTTTAATGAGCTATTTATATTTATGTCTTTGTTTATCACAATAAAACTCATTTGAGCTTGGATCTACCTTTCTTTGATTCTACTTACATAGAGTTGCTCTAAGCAACCAATGAATAGTTAAGTTCTCTCGAAAAAAAATTAAAGGGGTTTCAATCAAAACGCATAACCTAACCTTCTAAGTTTTTGAAATTCGCTTGCAAATATTTAGACAATAACTTGCAGACATTGTAGAACAATCATGAGATATAAGCACTGAAAAAAAAAAGAAAGGGATTTCATAAATTAATCGAAACACAAAAAATGTTTCGATTATTATGAGATAACTAAATGCAAAAGAGACGGTCAAAGACAATAAGAAAAAAGAAAAACATAGATGTTTTGCTTTTCTCAAAAAAAAAAAAAAAGAAAAAAAAAAACGATTTGAAGAAAGGAATCTAATTGTTATGAGATACCTCTCAAATGAAAGCCAAACACAAATAAACTGAAAAACTCAAAGAGACAACGATAAATCACGACCCCAGCTTTTAGCATCATCATCTTCAATCACCAGGGTATCCTTATCATCATCATCTATGATGATTATGTTTTTGCCCTTTGAGATGAGATTCTCCGAGTAACTAGACCCTGAAACATATTCTTTTAAAGAAGACAAATCATTAGAAAGATTGGTGGTTGGAGGAGGAGAAGGAGGAACGTTTCTCATGATTGAATCAAGCGGGTTCCCGTTGACATAATGGTATCGAGACACACGAGGACGCAAAGGCAAGGTCATGCCTGTGGGTTCTCTAGTGACTCCGCTACTCAACGATGGGTAAACGCCCTTGTTTTCTCCTATGGACTTAGATGGACCAAGAGAGAGCTCAACATGATCATCATTTGATGCTATATGCGGGATATAGTTGTTGTTACCGCCTCCTCCTATGGACTCAAAGCGACCAAGAGAGAGCTCAACATGATCATCATTTGATACAATATTCGGGATATAGTTGTTGTTACCTCCTCCTCCTGTGGACTCAAAGCCACCAAGAGATCTGAGCTCAACAGAATCACCATTTGATAGAATATGCGGGATATAGTTGTTGTTGCCACCACCTCCTATGGACTCAAAGCGACCAAGAGAGAGCTCAACAGCATGACCATCGTTTGATAAAGCATGTGAGCTATAGTTGTAAGAGGGCAAGGTAGCTCTTGAAGCAGAATTATTGCTAATATTTTGCATCAAGTGAGGGTCGTATTGAATCCCACCAGAAACCACAGTCTTCCTGACTTCCCCATTGAACCATGGGTAAACACTGTTGGTGCTACCGCTTCTTATAGACTGGAATGGACCAGAAGAGAGACCTACATGATTATTATTCATGTTATAGTTGTAAGAAGGTAAGGGACCTTTTGTAGAAGAACCATAGCTAGTGTTCCTGGTCAGCGAAAGGTCTGGAGTCATTTGATGTTCCACGGTCATGTTCATGTCCGTGATTCCTCTAGAGACTCCACCATTGAACGATGGATAAGCGTTGCTGCTGCTGTTGCCGCCGGGACCATTGAGATTGGAAGGATCAGGAGAGGTCCCAAGATACTTACCATTTGATAGAGCATCTTGTGAAGGTCCACCAAAGCGAGACTTAAATTTGTATTGGTAATTGTTATAAGGCTTCGGCCATTGAGGACAAGGGCTTGACTCCTTCTTCTTCAGCTGCCTCTCCAACAGTAGGTCCAGCTTGTGAGTGTTTTGGTGAACTTTAAGGGCATTAAAGGTTGGGAACCTTAACATGCAGTATTTGCAAAAGTGGAGCAAATTATCATTTGGTGGATATTTTTTCATTATTTCTCTTTCTCTACGGACAATACCTAATCCGAAACTAGGCCTCTCAGTGATCATCGTCCTTTCAGTCACAATCTCCTGAGGAGACCTTTGTTTCGGATTGTTCATTGTCTTCTTCTCCTCTATGGCTACAATAATACTTAAGGATTTTGGATGATCATGTTTGGGTGAGGAAGAGCTTGAAGAAGAGTGAGCTATGTTCCCCATGACCATTTTTTATTTTGTTTTACTTTGCTCTGGAGTTAGAAGTGATGTTTTCTCTCTTGTGTTATATTCAGATAAAAAAAGAGGCTATTTATCCTGAGCATTCGTGAAAGTTTGTTATACTTTTATGGTATAAAATCTTCAAGGGTAAAACGTGAATCATCTACTTTGAATTCATGAGTTAAAAATACACACATTTGATTCATATAACTCGATATTTATTTATTTTTTGATTTCTTATATTTACGGTTGTATTTATATCTACTTGTAACATTATACATGATTCCAAGTTTAAAAAATGTAACATTTTAATTTAGAAACTAATCTCTTTCGATATTTCAAAAACAAATCGCTCGCTTTTGTTCGTTAAACGGACCGTTGCAAGCTACTAAATTCTTTTATAAAAATTAATGTTATTTTTCTAAATATACTATATATATGTGTGTATTGGTGAACATACCACTTTAATGATACTATTTTTCAAAATTACAATTTTTTGTTGTCCATTTTCAAAAATTCTATTTTTATAAAAAATGAAAATTTATAAAACATTATATAAACCTTATAAGACTTTCTAATATTCTTTATAAATCTTTATAAAATTAATTATAAAAATGGTATCATAAAAGTAGTATTTTCAACAACAAAAATCAATAATCAAAATATTTTATTTTCTGTTGTTATTGAATAATGATGTTATTTTCTCTAACCAATGCAAATACAAAGAGACTGAAATTAATGCAGTATATAGAAAACTAACTTGAAATTAATGCAGTATATAGAAAACTAACATTGTACATGCACTGGCTTTGTCTTAGTCAGCTTTACTACATTTGCTTTCTTTTTTTTTTTTATCATAACTAAATATTAGTAAATGGGTTTTCTTAATTATTATTTTTCAGTTGTTTCAGTTTTCTTATTTTGTATGTTTTATAAGGAAAATAATTTTTTCAGATTTATTATCTTTATAAAAAATGGTCTATTAGGAATAATTACTTACAATAAAGACAATACTAAACAATGGTGCATGGATTTAACATATACCAGTTGTATTCCTGTATACATATTTAGAAGATATAACATGAATACATACATGCACGTTCCAGTATTTTTCAGTTTTCTTCTTTTGTACTTCTTCCGTTTCAATTTATTATCTAGAGATTTTCACACAAATTAATAAAACAATTAAATTTTCTATTTTACTCATAATTAATGTATTGTTTTATTTGGTATGTGTAGTAAATAAAATTAAAAATAGGGATAAAAATGAAAAAATTAGTCATAAATGTGCATTGAAATTGCAGAATGACAAATAATATGAAACAAAAAATTAAGTGTAGAATGACAGAGGGAGTATGTTTTATTAGGAAAATAATGTTTTTAATTTTAATTTCTTTATCAAAAATGGTTTATTGGAAAAAATTACCCACAATAAAGACAATACTAAATAACGGTGCATGAATTTAACGATTACCAGTTGTATTCCTATATATTTAGAAGATATAACCATTAACGAGAGATTCATTCCCTTCGAACATAGAATTTTCTAACTACTTTTAATTGACCAACTAAATAATAATATTTTTTCTTTTTTTGGTGAAAGAAATAATATTATGTTTTCAATCGATTAAAAAATTGGTGAATGCTTATTCCACAGTTACACTTAACTTAAAGGAACATAAAACTCGTAAGAAATTTAATTGGAAATCAATATTCTAATTATCGATAAATAATAACTTATCAATATTTCATCCGTTTTATATAGTTTCATTTTAGATGTTCTATTATGGTGACAAAATAAATATTTCTAGTTTAAAAAAAATGTCATTTCACATTTTCTGTATGATTTTCCAAACCAAACTTCTGATCTATTTGTTGTTTAAATTTATATCGAATAAAAACATGTTTAGGAAAAGACTGCTATTAAAGAAAGACTGTGGCTGAGGTTAGCTCGGAACGTCGTTGTTAATTCCCTTGTTAACAATCTCAATATTGCTAATGTTGAGATGTAATTTAGTTATGATCCAAATTAAAGTCCGCATGATTTATATTATCAACTAAAAATAATGTAGAATAAATACTCCTAAGGAAAATCCGAATCTAGTAGATATTTAAAATATACTATATAAATAAATTTAAAGTGCTAATATTTTTCTTGTGTGGATAGCTGGATACAACAAAACATAGAAAAATGTATTTAGTAGAAAATACACTGAAAATACAACATAACGAATAAAACAATTTATTAGCCAAAAGAACTTGGGACCAAATTCTCAAAAGAAGGCAACGTATGGGTTAGAGTCGCATAGTTTGGTTCACTCAAATAGTACCGCGGTATGCATTCATTACATGGCTGGCTATAAAAGACCGACTAGCCACTAATGTGAGGACGTGAAGGTATGCTTAAGTTTGCGTGTTACGTGGTGAGCCGGAAGAGTCATGCGATCATCTCTTCTTTGCTTGCACATATACCTTCACAATTTGGATGGAAATCAGTAAGAATCTTTGTCATTCATGTGTTACACTAGATTGGGATGATACTCTTTAAAGCTTTCTTCACCGAACATACATCACCAAGAAAACATATCAATTTTTGACCAATTTTTTTTTGTGGTCAAAACTATTTTGATCATTTTCGACCAATTTTAGACGAATGTTTATTTTCGTTATAAATTAGTCAAGAAAATATGATGAAATATAAGAGTCGAAATTTTTCGACCAATTTTAACGGATTCGTAAATTTGTCAAAAAATGGTCGAAAACTTGCGACAAAGAAGATTGGTTGAAAATTTGTCAAGAAAACATGTTAATTTTTTACCAATTTTTTTACGAATAAATTGGTCAAGATGTTTGTTGACAAATTTTCGACCAAAAAATTATGAAAATTTAAACTCGTCAAAATATGATCAAACTTTTTTTGACTAATACAATTGGTCAGCAAATAGTCAAAATATTCTCACCATTTATCGACTAAAACAAAATTTGGTCGAAACTTCGTGAGTAATTTTTGACGAATAAATACTTGACAGAAATTGGTCACAATATTATCGACCAAATATTGAGGAGAACACTTCTATTGTATTTGTCCCACATTGCCAATATGGAAGGGATGAAACTTTGACTTTCTCTATAAAATAACACTTACTCCATTGTGAAAAATGTAAATAGGCTTCATGGCCCAAATAGTTGAATTTTGAAATATTTTAATCGCTGATTTAGTGGATATTTTGAAATTATTAAGAATCAAATATTTTAAATTTGAATTTTTATATTTTTGAATATTTTTTTGAAATATTTTATATTAGTTTTTTGAAATATTTAATTTTATTTTAGTTATATGAATCAAATATTTTAAATTTGAATTTCAATATTTTCGAATTGATCAAAATATAGTTTTAAAATTTAAATATCTAAGTTAGTAAAAAATTGGTTAGAAGATATGGTCTAAAATTGGTCAAAATATATAGTTCTGACCATTTTGATTGAACAAAAAATTTTGACAATTTTATTGGTCATAATCAAAATTTTGACGATTTTATTGGTCAAAACCAAAATTTTGACCATTTTTATTGGTCAAAATGTTTTGATTATTTTCTGACCAAATTCTATTTGCGACCATCGATTTTTGACGAATCGATTTTGGTCAAGTACTAGTCAGAAATAGCTGTTTTTGACCAATTTTAAACCAAATTGGTAGTCAAAATTGGAATGTTTTCTTGTAATGTTTGATCTTATTTGTTTGTGCTTTCAAACTGCAATTTATCATATATGGAAATAGCAAAATTGGAGATAGCATCACAATATCCATCGTTTACCAATTCAACTCTCCTTAATCATTGAAAACTCTAGATCGAAATCGGCATTCATAATTTCAAATTGATGCGTGACATTTTTAGCATTCATGTTTAGTGTTATATATACTTTTTATTAACTAGAGTTTTAGACCATGCATGCACGGTTTCTTTTGGATAAAAATTTGTTGTTAAATTTGTGGTTTATGTTTTTCAAAATTAAGTTTCCTTAGAATATTTTAATAAGACATTTTCTGTTTACTCATAAGTTGTCAAATTTCATATGTAGTTAAATAAAATATATTTTTATAATTCAAATTGAACTTGAACTCATATTTATTTCTATTTTCTTCTTATACGTTTTCTATAGAATAAAGTTTAGAAATTTCGTTTCTTGTCGCATTTTCATGGTTCATTAAATCATTTGATTATACTATTCAACAATTGTATACATTCTATTTACAAAATTATTCATATCAATAAGATTATATATCAACTAAATTATTCTCTCTTTAGTGGCTACATATTGTTTGTGTATATCATTGAATGTTAAGTTTTATTTCCGCTGATTCCTCCTCTTATCTAATATAGAAATGATTTGCTACTCATGTTTAAACATAATATACAATAGAAAAGTTTTCAATTAATCCAATGGCAATTATAGCTTTCTAAGGTGTAATTATTTTTCGAAATTGAAAACCAATTTACTATGAAGCATCACGAACGATCTATTTTGACACTCACTTACATTTGGAATAGTCTTTTATTGCCTCTCACTCTGTCTAAACTTCCTTCTGTCATGACTCTTTAGAAATTTTCGGAGGGCCATTGATTCCACCGCTTGCAACCCAACCTAATGCTTTTTTTAATGTTTAATCATCCTATTACTATAAATCACAAGTAAATTCACAAAAAACTGCAACTTTTTCCTTCTGCCACGTATCATAAATCCCAATTTTTACCAATTCCACTTTTTCGATTATTTTATCAATTAATTCGACATGAAACAAAAAAAAACAAAACAAAAAAACAAAATTAATCGCATTCAGACTTCCCCACGATCTCCATATTCACCACTTCTTTCTCTTCCATTTATTTTTTAAAATCTAATCATTCATTTTTCTACGAATCCAAATTTCTCTCGCAAACCACAATTCTCTTATCTCTTCTAACTGCTTCTTGAAATTCACGATATCATCTCCCTCATTGCTATCGCTCTTTATTTGTTAAGTTCACATGAATAGTCGTCAATCGCCGATCCCGTTAACGTTACTCCATTTTTCAGTGAACTTTTTTCGTTCTTTTTCGATTGGTCATATATCGTAATCGAATCGGTTGATTTTGATTTCTTCTTTCATTTTTGTTTTGCTAGATATATATTCGTTGGATTTATAATGTGTAGAGTCGAATTTGTAGGGCTTAAGCATTTTTTGAATATTCGTATATGTGTAATCGCATCAGTATTTCACCTTTTGATTACTGTTTTAAGCTTTTGTCTATTGCTCTTTTTTCTGCAGCGAGTTGATTGGTACATGCGTTTTTCAAATGATTCCGCATTTAGGCCGAACGACTACAAATTTCCTACTAGATATCGAAGATGTTCTCTTTCTTTAATTTAGTCTGTTAATTTCGTTGTTTCTCCTTCACGTTTTTACTCTGGTGCTGGATTTCCCAATTTGTTATAATTCTGAGATTTATCAACAAAAATCAAGGTGAAGACAAAAAGATGTATGCAAGGTGTTTGGGGAAATGCCTAAAAGAGCGTTGTGTCGTTTTGTGAATTTGTTAATACTAATCTAACACCTGAGAAAATTATACGTTTGCATCAAATTTTTGGCTTTTGTTAAACATCTCGACAGTTTTTGGTTCTGAGACAAGCTTACGGGACTTTGAAAGTTACAAAGGCTTGATGCAATATCTACGAACTCTACCATTGTTTCTTTCATTTTGTTGTTCAATTTAGCAATTTTTTTTTCCACAATTTATATAACGGATTTAACAATATTAATACATTCTTATGTGTTGCCTATAATCTGTTAATCTTTTTAAATACTGATTTGCATGTTTTTTTTACATGAGAAGAATGACATATCTTGACCAAGTAGATAATATGACATTAAACAGAAAACTAAATGAAAGTCAAGACAAGAAGTATTCAACGGATTGAGAAACATAGAATTTAAAGGTAATATATATTCCTAATTTTCTTCCTTCTGTTTCTCAATCTTTCCAAAGTTACTATTTTTTTTTATGAGAGGCAGCTAGACAGCTCTTTGTTAATTTTTTTTTTTTTTACAAATTCTTCAAATCTACAGCATGTGTAAAAGTCAATGTTGGTGGAGCATGATTTGAAAGGATGGGAAATCGACTAGAAGTCTAGAACTTGTGGGTCTACTTCAGCAAGTACATGAACACCAACAAATCTTTATTCCTTCACAAGTCTCCTGTGTTTTTTTGTATGAATGTTAAGAAGTCTCCTGTATTTGTTCCTGACAAAGGAGTATTGAGGAATTACTTCCGAAAAATTCATGCAAAAAAGTAGTGACATTAAAAAAAAATTCAATGAAATTTGTGTCTTTGAACATCATTTTATTTATATTACTACTAAGAAAATATTTTGCAATTCTCAGAGATTCATACTGTACTATTTTACAAGGTTAGAACGCGCTTAAAGTTGCAAACCAATCCAAATTCCATATTATTGAGCATGTGTTAGCAATTTTGGTTCAATTTTCTTAATTAATACCAACCTATTAAAATAATTAAAATAAAATATTAAATTCATCCCGTGCAACGCACGGGCCCTTAATATCCTCATAAGTCATAAGAGGCGTAGCCAAAGAATTTCAAGCCTTTTCACAAAGTCTCATTTGAACCTCAAGTCCCACATCCAAGTTGTCTATGTCAGCGGTGGCGTCCCAATAAAATGATCATGAAATACATGCTTTATTTGTTACCGACGCAAGCGAAATGACTTTTTTTTTTTAATTACTCGTTATATTTCTTTAGGAGCTGGGTTACATAAAAAGAATAAAAAAAAGTAACCTTAGGTCATGAACCATAAGGTATAAGAAAAAGAAAAATAAAAAAGAAAACTTTTACAATAGAGGTTAAGTACCTCTGAACCGCATGCTAGAAAGTCAGAAAATGTTTATCTCTCTTTGCGAACAAGAAACGAATTTCGGATATTTCTATCCACTTTTTTAAACAAGATCTCCCCCGGAATGGACTTGTTGTTAAAGATGCGATTATTTCTTTCCTTCCATAAGAGTTAAAAATGACTTTAAATTCTTAAAGAGTTCATCAATTGAAATATCAAATAAGTAAACTTCTAGCGAAAAGAGATAAAGCACCGACTCGTAACCTTTTGTTCTTTTTTTACAAAAAATACACGTGTCAAGGCCCATGTCGCCAAACGGCCGACGGAGGCCAAAATAACATCGCCGGTTATGGTAACATGATTAAAAAAAAAAAAAAAAAAAAGTATGGATTTCTCGTTGATTACATGACCGACGCGAAAACCGTAGTCGTTAACGAATGATTTTCAATTATAAATCACTTGAAAATTATGGGATAACAAATATTAATGTGTTAATGCATAGTTTTTTTTTTTTTTTTTTTGTTAAAGGTGTTAATGCATAGTTTCCCATGTAATCTACTATCGTCCTTAACTTTTTTTTTTTTGACAGGCTTTCATGGATTTGCTTGTAAACTGAAGTTGATGAATCTAAATTCATATGTAAACTTAATTAGATTCATATGTAATTTAAATTCATTGATAAATCTAAATTCATATGTAAACTGAAGTTGATGAAATCACTTATGCAATTAGATAAGTGGAGACTTTTTAAACTTAGAAAGAATGTGTCTGTTGGAATGGAACGTTGCCAAAACATCCCCAAGAATCGAAACCATACATTTGATTTGTAACCTTTCGTAACATTTTTTAATTGGACACTTGGCAATCATATAGCACATTAATTAAACCCATCTGAACACTTTCTATTTTTGATTATTTTCAGATAAGATTAATCTTTTTACCAAACATCTACGGATCTAGTCATACGATTTTACAATTTCTGGATATTCAGATTTTGATATCCGCCCAACCATCATAATATTTGCGGATGTCTGAATCCATACATCTAAAAAATATATATGTAAAAGTACAAAAAATTAGAAAATGAATTTTTCTATGTTTTTGAAGCTAAAATTTGACATAATATAAAAGGAAATAAAATTAAATTTTATATAAAACCACATAATATAATCAACTAGTGAAAATTCACGCGTTGCGCGGAACAACTAATTAGATAATTTTAAAAATTATTTAACATCATATATATTAATATACTTAAATATATATATTAATATACTTAAATGATGTTTAAAATTATGCTCACAATTTATATTTATATAAAAAACATAATTTTCATATGTTTAATATGAAAGTAAACCATATGATGATACATATACAAATATTTTTATTTAAACACTATATTTTCAATTTTGTTCTAAAATTTATCGTATTCTTCTTAGATCTCTTTGTTAAAGTTTGTGTCCACTATTGTAAAAAAAATGAATATTGAGTCCATAGGTGGCCGAAAAGATAAAACTTATATAGTAAAATATGCAATAATTCATAGATAAATATCTAGGTAAAACAAATTAGTGAAATTAGTTTGAAATCTAGTTGTTTATATTATCTAAATTTATATAGCTTCTACAATGTTTTAAGAAAATGGTAGTTTTTAATACAACTTTATTTTTATTCATGTATTTATGGGTATTTGCATAAAACACTCTATATTAAAATCAAGAATCAAGACCGTATGTGTCATAAAAAAATCTTTATTTTTAATGAAGATCATAATATATAAAAAAATGCATTTTCTAATACTCGTTTAGTATTATTTGCATAGTAAAAAAATCTAGTACAAAATTTTCAATGGTGTGTCAAGATTAATTTTGCTTCGCCTAAACTTAAATATTATAATTGCGGAGTTAATTTGATCTTACAATATTAGTAAATTAGAAATTCAAAAGTAAAAAACAATTTCAAATTATTTTATGTGATATTATTTTAAAATATATAAAGTTTTCTCGTTCTATTAAAATATTGATCTATTAAACATTATAGGAATTTATATAATAATGATATTATTGCATGTCGCCAATACAAAAAAACATTGGAAAGATAATTCGATGTTAAATGTTTATTTTAAATATTGATATCACATTTTTATTTTAAAGAATCAATACAAAAATCCTAAAATCTAGAGGGACTAATGTCAAAATTAAATAAATATAAGGTCCTAAACTAAAAATTAAAAAGTTTTTAACACAAAAAATGACACATAACATCCTCTTATGACTTGAGTTTAAAAAAACCTTAAAATATTATATAAGATATTTTAAACGATTTCAACCTTTCTAAATTTTTGCGCACTGAAATCACAATATCTACATTTGGATTCGGTTTCGACAGATTTGAGATTTCTCTTTCCGGATCTGAATACAACTCTTTCTGAATATTCGGATTTTCGTAGTGAATTGGAGCAAATCTCATGTCATGTATACTAATTCCAGCACTACTACATGCGAGATAGTTACATTTATATAAACTTTTTTTTCTTTTTTTTTGTCAAACATCATCTATGAATTATAAAGTTAAATAGTGATAGCCCCTTGGTCCACTGTGGTTGAGCAGAGTTTTATGTGTTGTTATATCAATCAGATATGGGGTCGATTTAGAGAGAAGACAAATAATTTGTATATTAATGAACGAAGCATATTAGAAATCTTTGGCGTGGTGGATGTAAAATTGTTTGGTATTTTGTATGTTAAAGATAAAAACGTGTATTGTGGAATAATCTATGGACATTTGCAAAAATGCTATTTTTTGTATTCACATTTACAAAAATGTCATTTTTGGTGTCTATTTGCAAAAATATCATTAATTATAATTTTTTAGAGTCTAAATCTTAAAATTCTAAATCCTAAAAAATCTTTTGACCCCTAAAACCCTCAAACTAAACCCTATTACAACATAATTAACCTAAATATAAATAATATAATGAATAAATAATTTTTAAAAAATAGTATTTTTGTAAAGATGGTAAAAATATAATATTTTTGTAAAGTAACACTTAAAAAATGGCATTTTTAAAAAATTTTCAATATTCTATTGTTAAATTTTGTGGTATGATTGTTGTGGAGTCATCCGCCGCTTGTCATGAATAGTTTGTAGGAATTAAATTTGTTAATGGATGTAAAAATCATCAGTATAATAGGATAAAATTATGAGTGATTAAATTATGTTTCACTATCTGTCCAAAACTCATGTAATAGCAGAATAAAACTTATGCAACAGCAAACTATTACTCACCATCTGTCCAAAAAAGAAAAGCAAACTAATAACATATTCAAATTTTGTTTTCTTTTTACTATAGTTTTCATTGGACACATTGATTTGTTATTAATTAAGCCTTTGAGCAGTAGTAATTTGCCACATCAATTTTGTCGGTTGACAATGTAATCAGCAAGAGACAACAAGGGAGCCACTTTGTTTGAATCAAACCCTTGAAGATGTTCACGCGCTTCTCTGTTCAACTTCTCAGCATATTCTCTCGATTTCTCCACTCCCATCACTCTCGGATACGTCATCTTTCCAGCGATCAAATCTTTACCGGCGGTTTTCCCCAGCTCTTCCGATGACTTGGTCACGTCAAGCACATCGTCGACCACCTGAAACATCAACCCAGTGCATCTAGCGTATCTCCTAAGCCTCTCGATCTCTTCATCAGAGCCACCTCCAATTATAGCTCCTATAACAGCCGCCGCTTCAAGCAACGCAGCCGTTTTGTGAATATGTATAAACTCAAGATGCTTCAGTCCGACTTCATTTTCCTCCAGGCTCATCCCTTCTCCGGCCAGATCGGCAGCTTGACCCGCAACGAGCCCTTCTGTTCCTACCGCTTTCGCCATCTCCAGAACGGCCCGTAGAACCCTCTCTGGAGAGACTCCAAACGAAGTGGATGACGCCAGCTTCTTGACGGCCAAAGCTATGAGCGCATCAGCGGTCAAGACGGCTATATCCTCTCCAAAAACTTTATGATTTGTAGGTTTTCCGCGGCGGAGACTATCGTCGTCCATACAAGGGAGATCGTCTTGGATGAGAGACGACGCGTGGATCATCTCGACCGCACATGCACCTGGCACTGCGGTTGACTCTTGGCCGCCCACGAGCTCACATGCAGCCAAGCAAAGCATTGGCCTTACGCGTTTTCCACCTGAGAGAAGCGTGTACCTCATTGCCTCGTGGATCTTGAGTACTAATGGGTTATTGCAGAGTGGAACGGCGTCGTTTAGTGCCTTGTTGATTGATTTAGCCTTATTGGTCATATAGAAGATGAAGTCAAAGCCCTCATCACTTGAGCTTGGGGCGGCCAAGAAGGTGCGGTGGAGTCTTGACAAAGACGCAACCACCGTGTAACGTGGTCGCATGATGGATTATCCTATACTTGATAATAAGAAGAGATTGAGAAAGATGAAGAGTGAGAGTGAAACACAGTTAACAATTAGAGCTTCTTGAGTTTCCAACCTTTGGGGTGGTTTGGTTTATGTGTATGTATTATAGTGAAATTAACCTTAGGAAAACGCCAAAAGACTTTGGATACTGTAATCTTAACGTGCTCATTGAGGAATCAACTCACGTTCTCTAAAATTTTAGGCAATTTATTTATGTAGCACACCTGAGGATTAAGCTAATTAATACTTCTTCCGTTTTTATTATATAGAGGTTTTTTTGTTTTATATTATAAGATGTTCTCATATTTTTAGATATTTGTAGCTTTATTGATAATTATATGACCAATAATCTTCTGCGGTCTTTTTTATAATTAGCTGAATTATTTTAATTAATATATTAAATTTTACTTTTTGATAAAAAAAAATATATTTTAATGTTTTTGTTTTTAAACAAAATATCATATAATAAGAAACAGAAGGAATAATCTAATACTAACACGTAATTTAGTTTTAGATTGCTTTTCATTTTAGTTTATTTTATAGGAGTAATCACCTATATATATAACTCACAAAGTTAGTGGAATCTTAACGTGCTCATCTTGAACCCATCACTTCTCGGAGGTCGTTTTAAATACAACATTTGTTTCGTAAAATATTATAACATACTAGATTTTTAGCCCCCGCTCATAATTTTTCTATAGTAATGTATTTTGAAAAATGAACTGTCAAAAAAAATTCACTTTTGAACTAAAAAAAATCCTCAAGAAATAAAAATATTTTTCGAATTAAAATTTATTTCTTCAATTTTTCTTTTGTAAAAGTCACTTTCATCCACCTTTCCATATATCCCGATGAGCCCATTGTTGCATTTCATATGGCTCGGATCTTCATCGGCATGTTATTGTCGCTAGTGTACATGTCTCTTAATTAGCTTTGTTTTTGTTGTACAACATATTAATTATTTTCCTAAAAATCTGGTTTGCCACGTAAGAATCAACGTGAAATTTTATATGGGTTATGTCATCAACTCTCTTTTTGCTATATATACGTTAATAGAAAACCCAAAATTACAATTGAGTAGAAATATACTAATGGCACACAAAAAAAAAAGGAGAATGGAATTCTACATTCTCTCATCCGAAATATGCTACAAAAAGAGAGATAAAGAAAACATTGAACGACTTCAATGTTTAGTGTAGTTTTGTTAAAAGACTTTTTTATCATTGTCGGTGAACAATGTCGTTCATGTCTTCTAGTTCCCTTAAATCAACTCCTTCCAACACTTTTGCATCCTCGATGCGAGCGATCACCCTCATCTCATATCTTGAAAAATCATATCTGGACATGATTGGATCATTGTTTACCCGTTTTCTAGTTCCAATATTCGTCTTTGATCGATCTTTTTTCCTTTGTTCTCTCTCGGTATGTTTCCTTTCAGAATTTTTTTGCGTCAATATATGTGCTTGCTCTACTCGCATTGTAACGTTTCATTGATGCCTAATCTTTTATACGTTCGGAATTGTTTGATGATTTTCCTTTGTTTGATAAAAAAAGGTATCTTACTGAATAATGTCTCTGGTCGGCATGAATTCATGTAATAACACCAATTCATGTAATAACACCAAATTTACATTACGAATGCATCATCTCTATGATTTTGATAGTTTCCTGATTGGTTTCTTCTAGAAACTGATTGACAAAATTGTATGAGCCTTTTTTATATTGTTTTCTTTAATTGTTTAACTTATTCGAATAGATAATATTCTTTTTGATCAACTTATCATCACCAGCCAACGATCTAGAAAATTGCATTTGCACCACAATTACGATCGTTGCACAATTACGATCGTTGGTGTTCACAATTGTAATGCATCTTGAGACACACGTCTAAACCACCAACCGTCTTCACCAAAAGGTCCAAAACTCTAAACATCCGACTGGAAACTCGAAGCCGCGGCCATGACTATGAATGCAGTTTTTTATAAATCGTTTAAATGCCACTGGAAGTACAAAGGAATAATTTTAATTCTCAGAGAAGGAGATTGCATTCGTTCGAAAAAAAACATATCTTTGAGAGAAAATAGACAATGGTTGAGCAAGTCGTGACCTTCTGTCAAATCGAGTAAGACACGTGTCACCACAGCAAGAAAGAAACATATCGTCCCGTCTTTTCTCTCAGAGTCCTCCCAACCTTTTGAACAAAAAAAAAACTATTCTTTCTGTTAGGCATGACCACGGTTGCGGTTATTGCGGTTACATAACCACCGGTTACAGTTATAAATTTCATTTAATTTCAACCTTCACCATTTAATATACAGTTAAAACGGTTAAGGTTAACACGGTTCCGGTTACAACGGTTACGGTTAGGTACAGTTATGTTTATTTGATGATTATGATACAGTTAATATCAATTGTATAGCCATAAATTTATTTAATTTCGACAAATTTTTTAATAAATGATATATCGACCAAAATATTGAAAATGATATCAACTAATATAAAGCTAAATTTTATGGTATGAAATTATGATTATATGATTCAAAATTTTATGTGGTAAATTAGCTAAATAACCATGAATATTATTATATTATGTAAGCTAAGAATGATTTGATTAATAAAAAAAAATAGTGCCTAGTGATCGTGGATGGAGTGATGAAGTGGATTAGTAGAGACATTGAAGGATTTCACAGTTTTAAGCACATTCACTTTTAATTAATATAATTATATTAGTTTTAAATACTTTTGAGTTAATAGTTATTTGATTATACACCCCATGTTTATATGTTATATTAGTTAAACTCGTATATAACAAATTAATAATATATTCGTTTTATTTTAAAAACGGTTACGGTTAAAATTTTAAAGTTTTAACCGTGCGGTTAACCGACGGTTAAATACAGTTACGGTTTTGATACGATTACGATTAACCATAAATATCTACGGTTAACGGCTACGGTTTTTAACCGGTTTACAAACTGTATACAGTTACGGTCCGAAATATGGTGAAGGTTTAATTTTGGTCATGCCTACTTTCTGTCATCGACAACATGTTGGTTAGTAAACTTAGTATACAACCATTTATATTCAAATATAAAGATCGAACGCCCAATATAAATCAATACTGAAAATAAAAGAAATTAAAAGGACTTGAATTCGATTAAAATTCAACTATCCCTAACCTGAACCGTGTCCAAGGTTCCCTTAATTTGATAAGTCTTTGAATTTTTTTTTCTAACATGCTTACCCTTAAACTGATGTATTACACAAATCTATATCGGCATATCGCCTGATAAAGCAAACGAAACCAAACCGTCTTTGGACTCCGTCATGGACTCGTTCCATTAGTTTCTGTCAATAATTTATTTGTTACAGATGAAGATGATAAAGAAAAAAAAATCAGAAAAGATATGTATTGTTTGGAATGAAACATTGTGTCTGACCGAAAAATAAAGAAGTAAGTAACTAAATTATAAATTGCAGCCGTTCTTTTTTCAATATATCCCCTTGCTATTAAAGACAAATACTATTATTTAGTCTCTTTAGGTGTTTTAATTTGATTGGCTTAAAATTATGACATGTTTTTTAAAAAATGTGACATGGCTTAAACTAATTAAATAGATAATTTAAATTGAATATCATTATTTACGTTTTTAAAACTATTAGTTTTTACAAAATACTTATTCACGGAGAATAATTATATAAGTTTTGAAAAAAACATTTTAAAGGAATAATTATATTTGTTGTATGAATTTGGGAAGTTTTTTTTCACAAACATCTCAAAATCTCTTTTAAAATGTTGGAAAGTTTTTATTATTATTTTCAAAAAAAAATATATTCTATAAAAATGTTCTATAATTTTATTATTACAAAATCAATTTCTAAGCTATTTTAAAATGAGAAACTAAATTTGTATATAATTTTAGAATAAAAACGAAAATCTGATAATATATTGATTAAAAACTTTTTTGATTTATTTATGGTAAAAAATATAAATTTAGTTGTAGAAGATTTTGTTATTAATTCAAAGTTGTCATGTCATAATTTTTTGAAATCATGTTACAATTTGTTTCGTAAGAGTGATTGTGGAGATGACACATAAATATATTCTCACAAATCACTCTCCAAATAATATATAAGGGATTATTATTACTATTATTTTTGGTTAATCATTCAATCAAATTTTGTAACTTATGTTTTTTGTGCAACAATGCATTGACTTTATGGTTGCTAACAATGAACAACATATTTGTTCCTTCAAATGCTTCTTTTGAGTTTCTAACATAGTTTTAGTTCTTAATGTTTTTTTATATATATATTCACGGGAAATTGGAGTAAAAATGTAAATGGAAAAAATGGAGTGGAAGTAGCTTTTTTCCACCAACATATTCCTCTCATCTTTTGTAAACTAACAATTATATATAAATTTGGCTTAGTTTCCTCTAATTTGATTAGATTCAATTAATTTTAAAAGAAAAAATTTCATCCTAAATGGTGAATTTTTTTAGAGAAAATGAGAGAAAAAATTAATTCAATCAGTTTCATTTATCCAACTAGGTAACATACCAAGTAACAAATGTAGAATAACAAGAAGAAGAATGAATAAAAAACAGAAAACCGCACATAGACGAGAAAAAAGTGGAAGAAAAAAACCAAAAAACTAGAACATGAAATAAACAAACTATAAGAAGAAAAATTGGTAGGAAAAGACAAAGGACGAAAATGATTAACGAAAAAAAAAATTAGAAGAAGCAAATAAGACGAATGATAACAAAACATATATAGTTACTATCGTTAACGGAGTTTACAAATTCTTCATGCTCGCCATGTATAATATTTTTAATATGTTATATTTTTTACTAATTATAAAATTTTACATATTGTTATTTTTATTTCAACATAAAGATAAAAAAATATGTAAAAATCAAGAATTTTCACAATGATTCCCAAAATAATATATATATATATATATATATATATATATATATATATATATATATATATATATGCATATTGGTTTCCTACATGCATATTAATTTAAAAACTAACAACTAAGCATATTTAATTTTTATAAATGATATAATTGTGTTATTAAATACCAAAATTAACGTATTTCACTAAAAAAAATTCATGTCCGCACACGGTGCGGGTGGATCACCTAGTTATAAATATATAATGTATATGCAATAAAATATGTCGTAAAATGAATAGATTTTAGCAAACAAAACTCTAGAGTTTATAATGAAATGACGGAATCATTTCGCATTGACAACCAAGGTGGTCATTTTCGAAAATTGGGAATCCATGAGATATATTATTGTTTTGATATGTGAATCGTACGTGTTTTAGTTGGAACACTTGTTGGATTATCACATCAAAAGAAATCTTACCAAATAAAATATGTACCAAAAACATCACATAACAAATAAAGAAATTGGAATCAACACAACAATTCCAAAGTGGAAACAGACATAACAGATGTGGTGGCCATGTGATTTAATATTTTCCACCTGCTAATCTCTAATCTTATACGACGAATCAGAAAATCACACTTAACCAAATAAACAGACGTATGTTTTAATAAGTCAAACATCCACTAACAAATTTAGCATGATTAATAATTTAGATTTAACAAATTTTCATGTGTAAAGTATAAAGTCTAAAAACTCCCCTTAAGAAAACAACCGATAATGCAATTATGAAGTGACCGGATCATTTTAGAACTAAACCGAACAATCAATTTTGAAATTGGAAAAGATTTTAAAAAATCCAAAACAAAACCGGAAATTTAAACCGGTTCTATAATCTGAACGGTCCAAAAAGTATTGACCCCATTTGTTTCGCTCTTGGTCGCTCTTGGTCGCTCGCAAAGAAAGAGGATTTTTCGATATTAGAGAGAGAGGTTGAGAGAGAGCGCTGGAGGCGGAAAAGACCGTTTTGACCTTGTCGTCTCCATAGATTTTTTCTTCAGCTCTTCTTCCTCTTTGCCGATTCTTCTCCGATTTCTCCTACTCTGAGATCTTTGATTAATCCGCCATGAACGAGAAAGCTAACGTCTCTAAGGAGCTTAATGCTCGCCATAGAAAGGTCCCTCTCTCTCTCGATTCTCAGATTTTTCTTTTTCCCCCGAGCTTTGTGGATTTGTGGCCATGTATAATAATCTGATTCTGGTTGCCGCCGTTTACCGATCGATGATTGATCATGGATTGAAGACGATCTTAATTCGATTGGATCTGTGTTTTTAGCAGCTAGAATTCTTCATTTTCGTCGATATTCGTGTAGTTAGGTGAGGTCTTCAGGTGTTTTTATTTTATTTCGCCGATCCTCCTTCTTCCGATCGTTTGAGCTAATGATATTTCTTCATCGGCACTGGAATCAGTTTATGTATTTTCGATTTGTCTTTATAGGACAATAACTGATCACGATCGGGTTTTTTGATTCTATGATTGTTATATCAACGTAGGCCTTGCTGAATTGTTCTTCAGAAACCTGATCAACACGATCTCGATCAGTTTAGTGTTTTCTACAGAATTCCGTTTTCTATTGCTTGATTTTGGGAGAAGCGAACAAAGGCTTTTAGCGTTCCCTTAGGAATTTTCGTCTACTTGGTAACCTTTGAGTTATCTGCCGTGTAGAAACTAATGGTCCTAGTTGGGATAGTTTTGTGCGCTTGGTGATGCGTACATGTATAGGCTTGAAGCATGTTAGGTCGTCGAGAACTTTGGTGTTTCATTGAAGAAACTTGTTCTCATGATCAGAAATTTGATTCATTTTGGTTTGTTGAGCATGTCAATTCTGTTTAAATGTTAGATGTAGTCTATAATTTATTGTTGTAAATTCTTCTTTATGTTTAGCCAATTACGAAATTTTCGTTGATATAGTCTATTGCTTGAATGTTCCTTTGGTTTTGGTGCTGCTTATTTGCAGATTCTTGAAGGGCTTCTTAAACATCCAGAGAACAGAGAATGTGCAGACTGCAAAACAAAGTATGGTTTTGTAGCAGATGTGAATTATTAGCATTATGCTGGGGTATTCATATATAGCTAATTCTATCCCATTTGCTATGCAGAGGTCCACGATGGGCTAGTGTTAATTTAGGAATATTTATCTGCATGCAATGTTCTGGGATTCACAGGAGTCTCGGGGTACACATATCGAAGGTAGTCTCTCAGTTTCCTTACTACATCTGTTTTCTTGATGCTGCATTTTCTATACAAATGCTCAGATATTTAGTTCGATGAATAACCCATTCCATTTGGCTCAAACTCTCTAAGAATACTGTGAATTTGGTTCTACTTGTTTTTATATTACAAATCATCTTTTATTTCCATCTCAAGAGTTACTTCTTTAGCTGAAAAGTCTGACATGAATGCATCAAATCTATCTACCTTTCTGTGCTGCTGCCTTTCCTAACTAGAAAAAAATATACCTCAAGAAATTCTGTGCAAAAATACATGTTTAAGTTGCGTCCCCTGATTTGTTATATGAGCTGGGTCCTTCTGCTCAAGTAGATGTAAATTTTGGCAGCATAAGCTACTTATTTGTTCTAGCGACCACAGCTGAGTTTTGGGCTGATGAGTGTAGGTTCGATCTGCCACTCTGGACACATGGCTCCCCGAGCAGGTTGCATTTATTCAATGTAAGTGTCTTTCAAACTTAATTCTCTATATGTTGTTCATTTTTAGGCAAGGTTGTAAAGTATATAATCTTTTTTTATATGCATGCAGCAATGGGAAATGAGAAAGCAAATAGTTATTGGGAAGCTGAGCTACCCCCAAACTATGATAGAGTTGGGATTGAGAATTTCATACGGGCAAAGTATGTACCTCTCTTTTCAGTTTACAAACTTCTCAGTTAATTCCCCTTATTGCATTGTTTTTATCTTGCTATGCATATTGACATTCAATTAATCCTTTGACATGACTTTTCTAGGTATGAAGAAAAGAGATGGGTTTCGAGAGGTGAAAAGGCTAGATCACCCCCAAGAGTAGAGCAGGAGCGCCGGAAATCTGTGGAGAGAAATGGGCCTGGATATGAGCACGGGCACAGTAGTAGTCCTGTAAATTTGTTTGAGGAGAAGAAACCTATCCAGGCACCTAGGACAAGAAATAGTGTTACTGCAACAAGGATAAGTCTTCCCGTGCCTCCCCAAGGACCTGATCAGGTACCGAATATACTACACAGGCGATCTGTGTTAAGAAAAGAATTCATGCCTTTAGTTACCCATAATTATCAAGATTCCCATGCCATGATCTTAATTAATAACCTTAAGATATCAGATTCATATGTTGTAGCTATTATATCTTGTGTCTCATAATCTTTCAAAGCCTGAACTCTTAGTCTTTCTGAAAATCCAACACCTGATTTTTCTGATACATGATTCGAAAAAATAATAGGTTGTAAAGCCACAGCAGAAAATAGAATCTGCAGTCGCTCCCGTGGAGACAACGAAACAAGCAGTAAATGTTGCACCAGCACCAGATCCTCCAAAGGTGGATTTTGCTACTGACCTCTTCAACATGCTATCAATGGATGAACCGACTGCAAAAACCTCAGAAGCAGCTCCAGCTGATGATAACTCATGGGCTGGCTTTCAGTGTAAGTATCTATCTAGCATGTGCATGACTTAATATACTTGTAAAGTTCATGTTATTCGCTCTTGTCCAGAAAAATGCTTTTTGGAGAAAAATATTTGTTCTGAATTTTACCTATTAACTTAAGTCATCCTAAAATTGTAGCGGCTGGAAGTGGTCAAACGGTGGAGAAAATTGTCACAGCGAAGCCTGATGAGAGCAGTTCTCCTCCAACTACTGGGATTGAGGATTTGTTTAAAGACACTCCTATTTTAACAGCCCAACAAGCACCACAGAAAGATGTGAAAGGTGATATCATGAGCCTATTTGAGAAGGTAAATTCTTAGTAAAAAATATATACTCTTCTCGATATCATGAGCCTATTGATATTCAGCTTTCCCAGTTTCCTTTCTGTATAGTTATATAACTTACAAGTTACAAATATAGCGACTGATACTTCCAACACAAAACCTATGATTTGTGTCTTGTTATCATAAGTTACTCTGTCTGATTCCTTCAACACTAGACATTTGGAAGTAACAGACCAAAGTCGAGTGATATAACTAACTCTGTGTCTTTGATTTGTTTACAGTCGAATATAGTGTCGCCTTTTGCCATGCATCAGCAACAGGTTGCTATGCTTGCTCAGCAGCAAGCCCTTTACATGGCTGCAGCAAAAGCTGCAGGAGGCAATCCAAACGGTGTGAATCAACAAGCTGTTGCTAATGCTATTAACTTAGCGTCTGCAAATTGGTCAAACACTGGCTACCAGATCCCCGGAATGACTAACCAAGCAGGTGGTCAAGCTGATCTCCAGAAACTTATGCAAGTAAGATCTTCCTTTTGCTTTTCTTTTAGCAAGATCTATATTACCATTGACCAAGTTCTTGCAAAATTATAACCAATTCTTCCTATGTGTTATATCGCCATAACTTTAGAACATGAACATGAACGCAAACATGAAAATGAGACCTGCGCCGCAGCAGCAAGAGAACAATCTACAATACCCATTATCCAGGTACGTTAAACAAAATCGAAGATTTCCGTTGAAGATAAAAAGATTAAAACTCTGTTATATACTTAGATATGCATTTAGAAGTAAGAAGAAACATAGGTAGAAATATAATAAGTCCAGTTTGTGAGATCTTTACCTACCTGTTGTGATACGATGTCGGAAATAAGATCTTTTGGATGTATTTTTTGTTACTAATGCAGTTTCTATCAAGTTAACGCGGTGAACGGCGTGACCCCGAACTCAACCGGTAAACCTCAGTCATCATCGGTGGCAGGGCAACCAACAAGCACCACACCATCATCTCAATCAGGAAAAGACTTTGATTTCTCTTCCTTGATGGATGGGATGTTCACAAAACATTAATCAAAGAGAGAGAGAATATTCTGAATTTTCCTTTCATAAAATTTGTCTTAAATTTGAAGAACTAAAAAATATATATACAAATCATCTCTGGACAGTTTATCTGTTAAAACAATTTTTTCTCCTTTTTCTTTGGAACTGTGTTGTAGCTTGGGCTTTTGGTTTTACTCGGTTGCTGAAAGAGTAATACAACAATAGATGTAATTCCTGGGAAGATTAAGAAAAAGAAAAAGATTTATCCAATGTGAATGTGTGTGATGATTATTCATTGATTTTATGTATGTGTGTGAGCTCCAGAAAACGTGGATTGTTCTACACGTATTTTATTTCTGCTTCATTTCTGGAAGAGGTAGTTTGAGTGTATTTGATTATTTGAATTCGCGTCTGTTAAATACAAAAAAATCATACCTTGCAATTGCATTGGTTTATCGTTTATGATACGAAAATTCGAATTGTGCATCTGGCTCCTCGTCGATTGTCTCAACACAAAATGTTACTATAACATGTAAATGTAAAAATCAAACGTAAAATGCAAACAAAATTTCAAACTTTTAGTTAGCTTTTTTTTTTGTTGTTAACGAATTTTAGTTAGTTAAACCAAATTATATATGCTATAATTGGTTTGCTTATGTAAAGCTTGAGACGTACGAATTCTTTGGAATAAATTAGAAACAAAGAAACGGTTCGGAAACACTTTCAAACAACAATTGTCTACCTTTATTGGTAAGATCAATAAAGGCGACGTGTTGATATTGAAGTACTTATTATGGACGGCTCTTTTTAGCGTTTAAAAGGTTTTGAGTTTGGCATTGTCAGGCTTTGGTCAAATGGCTTAAACCTCCTTCTCCTTCCTTCACCACAATTTTATTGTACCTCCCTCTCGCCAACCTTCCTTTACGAGATGTTTAAGTAGAAAGATATCGTGAACCAAATCTATTCTATATAATATTCTTAGACATTTATGTTTGGATAAACTCTTACATAGTGTTTGTTCATAGAGTTTCTACGTGATAGTTATATCCATCCATGACTATGCGATATATCGTAATAGTTTTTAATAGTGATGTTATTGTGTTATAACCCGCATTCAGAATTGATTGAACGTATATCGTTGACAAAAAAAATTATGTTCATCCGTAACAACATAGCAAGTAGTTCGTATTTATGATGATTTAGAATTTGATATGTAATATTCAGAAAATTTGCAAGCAAAAAGAAAAATCGTGATCATAGGTGATGTGATGATCAAGTAAAATTGTAACTATCATTTGTTCAAAACCTCTTGATCAAGATTCAATATTTTATTAATGTTGTTTTTTTTTTTTTAATAACTTCGAAGTTCAGATCAATACTTTAATTTTCGTTGGACCGGAGTTAGTTTTTAGTCTATACTCTTTAAGAATATTTCTTCTCCCAAGAAGAGATAGAATTAAGGGCACAATAGAACCAACTCCAACTCCAAATATTAAACCACTAGCGGATCACATTCTTGATTCTCTTTTATTAATGTTGCACATTGGATTTGTTAATATATTTTTTTAACATTTCTCTTTTGGTCTCGTAATATATTTTTTAACATTTCTCTTTTGGTCTCGTATCGAACTTGATCTAATGCAAACACAATATAATAATACGAACCTATGAGACACGTCCGAGTTTAGGGGTTATACATTTGGTTATTAAAAACAAAAATACCATGTCGGTCATATACCAAGCTTTGGGTAGAAGTTTAAGTTCTTATGTATTTAAAATAATGAAGATCAATCAGTATCAAGCAACAAAGCTCCAAAATGGTCGGTAGAGTTTTGTTGTGCTTGTTGACCCGTAATGCGATATATATCTATCTTTGAGTTTGAATTGTCAAATCAAATCTACTATTAATCTACGCATACGCAGTGATAAGCAAACAAAATTGAACACTAGAATTGATATGAACGTATGCATCCATCTCAATTATTTTTATTTTAGAAATTTGCACGTCCTTATCTAAACCATTGTTCACATATATCATATTTCGCATTCTCACTAATAAATTTCAACTATTAATTCCACAATATGTCAATGAAATTGGCCTACATCACCTAAAACTCACAACTCAACAGTACGTGCCTTTTTACTGTGTTCCTATTTTTCCAAAACCATAGTCAATGTAACTTAAAGAAAACCTCGATTTTACAGTGTAAATTAATATCTCTATTTGGACATCTAAAATGTAAATCCTAAATTCATTAAAGCTTAATCGGCTACTTAAAACAGGTAAGGAACAAAATCAAAGGTACAACTCGGTACGTACTTAGTAGATTCTCGTATCTTCGAGTCTCTAATCTCAATGCATAAACTATTATTATTTTTTATTAATGTCAAATCTTGTTGCAATTGTTAGGTTAAAGGTTTAAAATAAATAGCTCCAAAACCAAAGCATCTAATCCAAGCCGACACGTGTCACACAGAGAAGCGTCCATCACCGTATGGGCCCACTTATGATTCTGTGAAAAGCCCACACAATATGGACCACATTTAAAAAGTTTATTTTTTTAATATATATACACACACCTCAGCTTCTTTTATTTTTTTGTGTTATAGATAAGAACCACCGAACCAACTCTCTTTAAGAAAAAATTCTCCCGAGGCAACAAAAAAAATGAGATCATTATTTACAACAATGCCTCTTCTCCTCCCTACCTCTTCCTTCAAAACCACCGCTACTTTCTTCCTCGCCGGAGTTTTCTCCGTCGCGGCGGCGGTTAGTTTCACCGTTCCTTCCGTTTCGCATTTCGCGGTGTCTTGTTTTCCCACCATCTACGATAATACAGTCTTCCTCCTCAAGCCACCGTATCTTTACTTAGTCATCAACTGTATCATCGTCTCTATCGTCGCTACGTCCAAGCTCACGCATAAATCGACGACTTCCGTCGATGATTCTGATTTCTCCGAAGTAGTTACTCCGGTTACGGTTGTACCGGTACCGACCGATATCGACTCCGATTATTTAAACGTTGCTTCTGATTATACCGGATTTGTTGCGCCGGTTGATCCGACGGTGGAGGATGTTCGGGAGTCGTTTACTGATGATAATCTGACAGTCGATGACGGAGGTGATCAGAAGAAAGAGACGGAGATGCTTAAACCGATCAGTAGCGATTCGTCGGAGATTCCAAAACCGAAGAATGATTCACCGGAGAAGATTTCGATCCTGAAACAATCGAGGAAACCGCCGATATTCGGTCAACAAAAATCGCTTAAAACTAATCCAGAAGGTATTTTATTTATTTATTACTAATTTGAAATTGGGGATGAAGTTTCCGTTCAAAAATTTCGAATTTCTGGGAGGGGCAAAAAAGTAAATTAACGAATTATTTCTGCAGGTGGTGGTGGAAGTAAAAAGACGGCGTTGGGAGTGACAAAGCCACCGAGGAAGCAAGACACGCTGGAGTCGACGTGGAAGAAGATAACGGAAGGACGTTCGACGCCGTTAACGAAGCATTTGACCAAATCCGACACGTGGCAAGAAAGGACGCACGTGCAAAGCTCGACTCAGCAAAACAAGGAGAAGATGACGAAGTCTGAGAATTTAAATGACATAAATACCCCTACGGGGGAGGAGGAGGAGGAGGAGACGCAGAAAAGGCGCTTGAATCGCGAGCCGTCGCCGGGTCAGGAGGAGCTGAACCGGCGTGTGGAAGCGTTTATTAAAAAGTTCAACGAAGAGATGAGATTGCAAAGACTAGAATCTTTGGCTAAATACAGCGAAATGGTAAATGGAGGGACTCGTTTGTAAATTATTTTCGTAGCTGTCAATGAAACACGAGAAGAAAAGGACGGCACCGGCACAGTCGCAAAAGTTGACTCTTTTTTAGAACCACTTACGGATTTTTTTTTTCTTCCAGGGATCAAATTTCATAACGATGTTTTAATAAGTAGGAAGACAAAAAGTGTGTACTGTACTTATGTGGTTTAGAATTAAGGATAGATAATATGTGAACAATAGTGACTAGTGATCGAATTGATTGTTTTTAATATAAAGTTTTTTACATTATAGACAATATTATTTATATACTGTTACAAACACTTTGTTTTTGGTAGAAATGAGTGTGTGATTTTTATGTGCTTTACATGACCATAGTAGCAGCAGGGAAAAGCCTATCCAAGAAAGTATACAAACCTCCTCCAAGTAAAAGAGCACCACTGAAGAAAAACAAAGAAAACGAAAAAAACCAAGATTTAGTGAATTAACAATATGAAATTCGTTAGATTATAGTCATTATGATTGGGATGCATATAACATACCTTATGGGGTTGATCCATACAGAGACCTTTCGCAACGAAAGTAAGCTCTGAAGAAATTCAAGAGAGTAAAAATATGCAGATTCTTACACACAACTATTAAAACATAAATAGAATGTGTTGAATATTAAACACATGTTACCTGTAAAGCTCCAGCAAATGTAGCAGCGAGGATGAGTGGCGCAACATAACCTGTTGTATACGTTAAGAGTAAGCTTCCACCGACTATTGGATCCTGCGTTTCATAACCATTGCATAATCCATATCGGCTTTTTGCTAAAACTCTTAAAAATTTGATAACAACAAAGTAGAAAGGTTAAATCATATTCATAGTGTTGGGGTGACAATATTTCGAATGGAAAGAGATAAAATGGGATTACCCTGGAAGTAGCTACATAGCCAAGAAGGGTGGCTAGAACTGGAGTACTACAAGGTGAGGCAGCAAGTGCGAATGTGAGACCGGCTAGATATGCTTGTACACCTAACAAATTTTGTTTGTTACTTAAGTGTCACAAATCACATCCAAAAAAAAAGTATCAGACGGTTTAAGGTCCAAAAACTCATAAACAAATTTCTCTTAGAAGGATTACTTGATGGGAAGTTTGCTGCTGCAGCACGGGGATCAAAGTTGTTAAAGAAAGATGGAAGCTGAATCTCGATTACCTGTAAGAAGAGAAGAAACAGATTGTGTTAGAAATGGAAATAAATGATGCAAAATGAAAAGGAAAGCTATTGTAAGAAAAGTACCTCAAGGAGATTGAGACCCATTACAATAGCCAGACCTGATGCAGCCACTGGTAATCCTTGCCCTATTTGTCCATAGGCTTTTCCTGCAAAAGAGGCTACTATCCCAAGAAGTGCTAAAGTAGTTGCTAATCCCAATGAGAAAGCAACTGCATCTCCAACAACCTAAGTGCATAGAAAGTTACGTATTTGTTATAAGGTACGAGTCTACTGTTTCTTCGAGGGAAATTTGATTTGTCCTAAAGAACTCGGCTTTAACTTCTGATTATACTACAATGAAAATGAAAACGACACAATCAACGAACACAACAGCTATTGTAGAAATCTGATCTGGAAAGCCATTAACCTGAGCTCTGCTTTTGCCAGACCCAAATGCACCTATATGTTTCAGCCATATTAAGAATCAGTGAGGAAAGAATCAGAGGATCAAATTATTCTAAGAAATGTAAATTCTTGAGACAGGTTATCATACCAATATAACCAAGTGTCAAAGGCAGAACACTGAGTGTACATGGAGAAAGACTTGTCACAAGTCCTGCCCCAAAAATTACTGCCAAACTACAGCAGATTTAAATTAGCAGGAAGGTCAAAGAACTCGATGGTTCAACTCTCAGAAATGCGTGAATTGAGAGAGAACCAGAGAAACAAACCTTGTTACACTGAGAGCTGATAGCTGATCCTGAACAGCTTCATTAGCCTGTTGGTTAGCTGAATACAAGAAGTTCCCAACCGAATCTCCTAGGTTTCCTTCAGCCAAGTTGTAAACAGAAGTCGCTTGATCCTGTCTTAAAGAGGAAATTAGGTTCTGATTTTACAAGCAAACAACAAAAAGATAATTGTCCAAAGTATTCAGATTATGATGCGGAACATAACTAAATTAGCCTACAGTAATGAAACCCAACGAAGAGATCACAAAAAGTATGGAAACAATCTAAAAAAATCACAATCTATGATTAACCTTACCAAGATAATCATCTGCAAGTCTGCGGCCTTTGCTGAGCTAAGAGTTACCAAGTTTGCCACTGGAATAGCCAAGATAAAGTCGATGTATTCATGGCAGTATATAAAAAACACGAGCCATCCGAGAACATAACGAAGCATAATTTGCTAGTTTTTCCAAACACTTCCTCATGAACTACGCTTTTAATACACTTAGATTCTTCTTTCTGACTACAACGTCATCTCAAGACTCTCAGAAAGGATACACGCCACAGAACAACGATCGGTCAGAATATCCAACATGAGTTCAAGAATTCAAAAGTAAACGGATATTAACAGATACAGATTTCATCTCATCCGGTGGAATGATTGAATATTAAGAAATTCTACACTTCCAATAAAAGAAAATTTGTCCATAGGACGCAGTGAGAAGAGAGTAACATTACCTCCTACTAAACCACCACTAAACATGGCAAGTTTAACACTTTTTCCCTCTTTCTTCTGTAAAGAAACAGCATCAGACCCTAAACTTTTCCCTCTCTGAACCTCACAATGCTTAGCAACACGAACCAATCTTTCCTCTGTAGTCCACAGAGAAAAACCAAAACTCAACAATGGCTTAAAATTTCCTGAGTTAACAACAAACTATCTCATTTCTACTACCTTTCATGATAACAATCTAACCATTTGTGCGAACAGCGAAACCCAATTTCAAATCTCCAGAGAGATTACTTTATATACTGATTCAGAATCGGATTTCAACATACGCAAATTCCATCGCTAATTTTATGAAATCAAGGAATAAACTATGCAAACGACACATCATCTTCGATCAAATCACTCAAAAGAAAGAGAAAAAGAAAAAACCCGAATCAGAAGAACAACTAACCACCACGAACATGATTGAGTCTGCAGCTGGAGAATCCACCGACGAAACCACCGGTGATGCATCGGTTCACACTCAGATTCATCGCAACTCCAGATAAGTGTCCGTCGTCGTCTAACGGTCCTCTCGCTTCAGATTTTTTTCTCTTTTTCTCTTTCTATTAGTCATATACACTGATGGGCTAAATCTTTTGAGCCCAAATGGCCAATATACTAGTAATCGTTCTTTCTAACAGTCCAACTAAGAATTCCTAGTTCTCAAGAGATAAATCTCACACACACTAATGTGGTTAGGAGACTATGTTTAATCTGGATAAACCGATCTGGTACGGTCAAAAACCGAATTGAACAAAATCATATATAAAATAGAGACATTTACAAAAATGCCATTTTTTGTGTCCACATTTTCAAAAATGTCACTTTTGGTGTCCATTTGCAAAAATACCACTAATTATAATTTTTTATAGCCTAAATCTTAAAATTCTAAATCCTAAAAAATCTTTTGACCCCTTGAACCCTTAAATTAAACTCTAATATAACATAGTTAACCCAAATATAAATGATATAATGAATAAATAATTTTGAAAAATAGCATTTTTGCAAAGATTGTAAAAATGTTGCATTTTTGTAAAGTGACACTTGAAAAGTATCATTTTTTGAAATTCTCTATAAAATATTGTGTGAATGCATTTGTGGTTTTCTATCCCAAAAACAGAATTTGAATCACAACGGAAAAAAAAAAAACAATGCGTAAAACCAAAGTACTTTAAAAATTAAAGATATGTTTACCTAAAATATGAATCCTAATCGAAATCGTACCAAAACATCTCTAATGTATTAAAAAAAATTTTGTATTCTTTAAGTCAAAAAATCAAGAAAACCAAAAAAATCTAACCGATATTCAGAATAAACACCTCTAATATATACATTTAACGGGCCTTATCTTATATTTTAAATCTCATTATACTATCTAACAACTAGAAAATGCCTAGATGTTTTTACACTTTTTCTAAAAAATAAATTTTAGTATTGTGATTATAAAGTGATAAATGAGTGGGCTAGTGAGAAATTTCAAAAGCATAAACTCGATTGTCATTTTCTATTTAGCTGATTTTACCAAACTTTACAACAAAACCAATTTTATAAAAGACACTTTGGCCCACTTTAGGTTATACTTTATATCACTCGCACGTATTAAAATCAAAAGTTGTGGTCGCACTGATTCGTGGGGACATTTTTAAGATATGCATGGAATTTGGGGAAGTCTTATCCAACATTTTAGTTATACAAAGGGAACGTTACAAATACTACATGTTCCTTCCTTAATCAAACGTCTCGTTTCGGTTTTATAAATTTCAATAATTGTTCTTTTAAAAAAAAAAATAAAGGTTCAATAATTGTTATTGATTTCATATTAAAGATCAAACGTAATTTTTTATCAAGCTAGCAACTAAGAGAAAGTAGAAATAACGCTAGCATCTTTGACTCACATGTAGCATGTGTCATGTGATAGTAGCTATACCATATTTTTAATGAGAATATCTATATGATGATGCGTATAACTTAATCCATAATTTTTAGAAATTTTTTTTTGGTCGTTTAGTGTTTATCGTCGTAGGCTAGGGCATGTAAGATGTTAGTGCAGAAGAATCTGCTGAACCAACAAGATCAGTGAAACAGTGAAGAGTTCGTGTGCTACACAAAATCTGGAAGAAATAATCAGCAAACTAAGGAGAAAAGTCTTTTTGTGACTAGGCACGCCAGGTGGCACCTCGAGTTGGGAACCGCACTACCAAGAAGCGTACGCAGGAAGTCGGGTTCGGGAAATAAGGAGGTCTGACACAAGTGCACAAAATCAAGGTGCAAATGGGATTACTTACTGTTGATCAAAGGTTGATGGGACTGGTGGTCTGACATCAACATGAACAGTTCTGTTGCCCTTTCGGATTAAGGGGGAGCTGTTTTTAGGGCTATATGAGTTGCTGGTTGCTACTACTATAAAAAGAGGGGGATAGTTCATATGCCGACTAGTTATTCCGAAATAGATCTTTGAAGAACTCAGAAACAGTGAGAGCTATTTGATCTGTTGTGTTGAGTGAAAGAGATAGGTTCCATAACTGTTGTTACATTACATTGGGTAGATTAGGAACACGTTCAGGAGTGAATCACAGTGTGTGTGTGATGTCGCGTAACTCTGGGTAGAATAGGTTGTAGGATCTGTTCTATAGAAGTGTTTGAATAATCTATCTGTTGCAACAACTGTATCGTGTATCAGCTGTTGTGCCCTGCGGAGAAAGCAATAAAGACTGTGTATTTTTATTGGAAACTATATGTCTCTTGTTCATATCTCTGTTTTAGTATCTTGTGCAAAGGTTCCTACTTTTTCATTTGGTATCAGAGCGGACACCAAACCAAGGGTGTGTCATCCCTTAACAGGTGAAGATCCTGCGGCATCATGGAATCATCTACAGAGCAAGTTAGTTCGAACAAGACTCTGCTACTAGATACAAAGAGGTATGGGTACTGGAAAGTCTGAATGATGCAACTTATTCGTGGTCAAGGAGAAGACGCTTGGGCGGCTGTTGAAGATGGTTGGGAAGCACCTTATGATCTCACAAAGGAAGGATTTAAAGTGCTAAAGCCAAAGTCAAGCTGGACAGCAGAAGAGAAGAATCTCTCAAAATTCAATGCTCGTGCCATGAACACTATTTTCAGTGGTATAGATGAAGATGAATTTAAGCTTGTTCAAAATTGCATATCTGCAAAACATATTTGGGATGTGATTCAGAAATCTCATGAAGGCACCTCTAGTGTGAAAAGAACAAGACTTGATCAACTTGCTTCAGAATTTGAAAATCTGAAGATGAATCTGAATGAGACGATTGTACAGTTCAGCTCCAAGATCAGTAGTATTGCAAATGAAGCAGAAGTTCTGGGTAAAACCTACAAGGATCAGAAGCGTGTCAAGAAGCTCCTGAGATGTCTACCATAAAAATTTGCAGCTCACAAAACTGTGATGAGAGTGTCTGGTAACACAGACTCCATAAAATATGAGGAACTTGTTGGAATACTCAAATCTGAGGAAATGGAGTTTGAAGACGACAGAGGGCCAACATCCTAAGGAGTCGCCTTTGCTACTGAAGACGAGATCAACAAGTTTCAAGAGTTGAAAGATGACATATCTCTTATGGCAAAAAACTTTGAAAAAGCCTTAAGACGTGTTAATCAGGATCAGACTCAAGGGTCGTCAAGTCTACCTCGAAACAGTGACAAGGGAAATCAGAGAAACTATCGCTCTAATGATGACAAGGATGGGTACAAGAGGAAAATCAAGTGCTTTGAGTGTGGCGGAACTGGTCACATTCGTCCTAAATCCTCTCACTAAACGGAAGGACATGAAGTGCTACGAATACAAAGGAGTATGATATACAAAGGTGAAGTGTCCAAATCTGCAGAGGAGGAACGAAAAGTCCTTCATCAGTTTCAGCGAATCTGATTCAGAGGAAGAAAAAGATAGGACAGAGGATGAGATGTTCAACTTCGTGGCTTTTATAGCAGATTCTCAAGAAGCACCTATCCTGTATGAGACAGAATCTGAAGAGGATAATGTGGAAATTGATCATGAGGAAGCTTATCGTGTCCTTTACGAGAGTTGGGTACAACTAGGAGAGGATAATCTGGAAATTGCTCAGGATATCTCTTGCCTCAAGGAGGAAATCAAACAAGAAGAAGAAAGGAAACAAGAAAGAAGAATACTGAGAGAATAAGCTAATGTTGACTGGTTCAAAGTCGAATATCCAGAATTCAAGAGTGAAGTTGAGGAAGAAAGAATTCATTATCTTCAAGGCCTGATCAGAGAACAACGCAGGGAACATGAGTTGATGAAAATGGAAGATGCAGAACTTGATATGCAGATAAGGTCTCTCAACAATAGATCTCAACAACTTGATAACATTCTGGCCATGGGGAGAACCGAGTCTGTTCGTTGGGGTCTTGGATATCAAGGAGGTTTTGGCTGTGATAGAGAAGGTCAAAGTGAACGAATTATCTTTGTCAAAAGTAGTGGTGCTACAGATGTTCCTAAAAAACAAGAGGGGTCTGTGTAATCTCCAGGACATGTTTGCAATGACCTTGGAACTGGTCATAGGTAAAAATGTCAAGACCTCGATGGCTGCTCGTGAGCTGAAGACTCATACTTCCTCAGGGTCCTCTTTGGCTGCCAAGAAAGGATATTCAGAAACCAAACAAAAGAGTTTTAAGGAGAGCGAGGAAGCGCAAAAAACAGAGGAAGGTTAATGCTAAGTCTCATGCTGAATCACACAACAAATTCGGAGGGTGTTTCCGTTGTGGAAAGAAAGACCACAGGTGGTAGCAGTGCTTCAAAAGGAAGAAGAAACTCCTGACGCTCTGGAAGGTGTTGGATTGAGCCCACAAGGTATGGTTGTGTCTGGGTCACCAAGAAAGACCTTTATGATAAGAAAACAGTTTTGGAAGAAGCTGGCAGTCTGAACGATTATGATCCTAAGAGGAAGAAGCAGCATTCAGTGGTCAACATGGCATGGATCTCTGATCTTAGAGATGATAGAGAGAGTTGGTACTTTGACAGTGGCTGTTCCAAACACATGAGTGGTGACAAAAGTCTTTTGAGCAACTACTCTGAGTCAATCAGGGGTAGTGTCATATATGGAGATGGTTAGTTTGGACACATTACTGGAATGGGATCCACTGTCAACAGTCATACTCAACATCTTGCTGAAGTATACTTTGTTGAAGGACTCTTGTGAATCTGATAAGTGTGAGTCAGTTGTGTTCTGATGGGTTGAGTGTTGTGTTCGATATGAGTGGATGTCGTGCTGTTGACTTAGAAAGAAACACAATTTTCTCTGGGTCTAGGGTTGAGAGTAACTGCTATGTCTGAGAATGTTCTGAGAGATGTCAGCCTGATGGTATGATCAAACTTAATCTGGTTAATCAGGAATCTGGCTGTTCAGATACTTTATGTGTCAGAAGATTACATAGATCCAACTCAGCTGATGCGAATAATAGATGGTCATTGGTTATTCACAAGGAACTGAAATATCTCACACAGAACAATGTCTGGAATCTGATCACGTGTTTCTCTGATCACTGTTCAACAGGTAGCAAATCAACTATTATTAAATGTATGTTTGATGGTGTTGTGTTAAGTGATGCATAACCAACAAGAAGCAGAAACACCAGTTGGAGAGCATACAGGGAAAATCCCCTCATGAAACACATCCATGTGCTCACACTTAAAAGGAAGCAGTGGGTTATCAAACTCCTTCTTACTCAGTTGAGTATGGAACCAACGTGTGACGTGTGCAACCGTAAGACACAGACTCTGGCTGACTGGGGTATGACTCATGATATGTCTTTCTCTTTACTGGATTGCTTGGATCTTGCGTGGTGCTTGTTGAATTGTCAAGCTAGAATGAGAACTAAGCATATGTGTACTAAGCACTAATTGATTCTAGAGTTTGCTATGCGTTGTCTAGTTGAGAGCATATTGATTTGTTCTGATGATAAATCTGCAAGAAAGTTTATCAAAACTCTGTTTTCAAAAATGGTTGCTAAGTCTAAATTTCATCTTGCTCTTTGTGATCACTAAGTCTTGATCTGTTCTGGATGGTTGTGTGGTACATAGTTATTTCAGGATAACAATTATGATTTTTTTAATCCATTGTACAGATCACCTCTCAAAACTTCTCATCGGCATGTCAACTCAGAAAAAAACTGCTCATCATACATGTTTAGAATTGGTTTATGTTTTCCTTATCTTTCTCTAATCTAATCTGTTGGGTTCAAAGGAAAAGAAAAGAAAGAAAATGAGTTAGAAAAGAAAAAAAAAAGGAAAAAATCAAAGAAAAGAGAATCAAAGAAAAGAAACCCAGAGAAACAAAAAGGGTGATCGAAAAGAAACCATGACTCAAGTTATGTCACTTGCTCAAAATTAAGAAACAAGTGGGGAAGGGGCTTTATGTTCTATGTCTGAGTCTCTCTTGATAGAGTCTGAACATGTATGCTGATGTGAAAACTATTCTGAGTTGATCACTGAGTGTGAAAGCTCCTCTGTGAGAAACAACTGCCTCAGTGGGCTGGTGTGTTGAATCACCTTCAAAAAGACTTCCGCTTGCTGTTTTGATGTCAACTTGTGTTGTCACATGTCCTCTTGGACAAGTCTGAGGTTTGTGTCTCTATTTTCTATACATATGTATATATTTTGGCCAAATTCTTCTCTTTCTGGTTCGCATATTTTGTTCTCAGAAAATCATTGTTGTTCGGAGACTCGTTCTCGTCTTTCGCAACTCGGTTCACGGTGGTTGCATTTCTACTCCCTGTTTATGTGACCACTGCATGAGTTTGATTGTGTGTATATACGTCTCGGTCTAGGTTCTTGTGTTACTGTCATCTCCTACTTGTGTATTTTAAATCTCATGGGTTGTGATTATGTTAGGTTATTTCTAGCTGGTTAAGATCATTTTTTTTGGTCTTTGTCGTTTCTCTATCATTTAAGTTTGAATCATGTGTTATTGATGAACGGGTTCCATCCGTTAGTTGGGAATGAGTGTTTTCTAGGTATTGGCCCGCATATCTCTGTGATATCTTGTTGGGCTCTCTTAAAGAGAGATAATAGGCTTGAAAACCGTTCAGAAAAAGAAAGTTTCTCGAGTGGCGGTTTACTTTTTCAAAAATTGAGGGAGTGGAGTGAAAACGAACTGCTCATGCCTCGGTCTGTCTTATCGGGTGCAACAGTTCTCTTTTCCCATTTATGAACCCTAGTTTATCTCTCTTCTACAGTTTACATCTCTCTCTTGCCTCTGTACTTTTCTCTCGCTTCTGGCTCTCGTTTTCTTCGCGATTTGCAGAAATTATCATGACTAAGTCAATGGGAAAGGATTCTGAAGATCCGTCTCCGGCCAAGTTAAAGAGGGCTGTTGCGTCTGACAAGGCTGGTGGTTCAAAATCCAAGAAACAGAAGTGTACTGCAAATGTAAAGGTTGATTCGAAGGTGGTTCCGATGACTCAGCGTCTTTGAACAAGAGGTCGTATTCCTCCCTCGAAAACAACAACAAGTTCAACACCGCTGGATGTTGACGATGATAGTAGAGATTCCGATCTGAGAACAAAGACTCTATAACTCATCAGGAGTCAGATCTGCATGTTGGAACAGGTGCTGGTGCCTTAGGAACTGCAAAAGGTCGACAGGCATTCCAGTTGGAAGAAATGGTGGAGGATCCTGAGGATATAAGACTAGCCTTCATGAAAAGATATCAAAAACACCGTCGAATTGTGTCTGCTCGTGACCGAAAGTACCCGGAACTCAAGAAACGTGCGTTGGCTCCGTACGACAACAGGATTGCTTCTCTTGCTGCAGCCAACAACACAAGGTTATCACTGTCAGGAACTTCAATGACATGCGTATTCTGAATATGGAAGTAGAGACTCAACAGACTGCCGAGAAGTACATTCAGGATGCTGGGTTGATGTCCACGGTCACTGAAATTGATACATTCTGCCCTGAGATTGTCAAGGAGTTCTATGCCAATCTGGATGATATGGAACTCCGAGAAGATGGTCAACACTGTGTGTATGACAGAGGAGCTATGTACGAGTTCACTCCAAGCATCATCAACAAGATGTTGCTACTTCCTGATGTGCCGTATGAGTCAGATGCTGTAACACCCCTGATCGGGATTAGGTCAAAGTTGACCCGATTGGCTACACAACAATCAAACAAGAACATGCGCAACCAACCGTAGACCCGGAACCAGACCAAAGATGGTACATATGTGCACTAGGTCGTTCGTTTTGAGGTTCTAGAAACACATTCAAGAATCTTAGACTAAACGTCCATACATACATTTTTCTATCGAACATAACCCAAGTTATGAGCGATAGTTGGTTCGTCCTGAACTAGGACTAGTATCATATGCAACCCAAGTTTAAACAAACTTCATTTTATATATACTTATACATATGGTTTACAATAAGTTACCGAACCATTTATAAATGTTGTGGCCACGAGCATATGTGCTCAAAGTACACTACTACATATTCAACACATACTTGTTTTACAAAAAGCAGACAATCTACCCAAACCTCTTAAGCTCCTCCAACCCAGGCTAAGTTCCCACTATTGGTTACCTGCAAAAAAAATAGAGTCGTGAGCACTAATTGCTTAGTGAGACTAGGCTCCCCTAACAAGAAATAATAATATCCCACCCAAACCCAAAATAACAATCAACAAGCAATCACACAATCATCAGAGGATGCACATGCAGAAAAGATAAATCAAACAAAACATAACCAATGACCTTCCACACTAGTCTTTTCTCATGTAACCAAACTCTAAACCGCGAATTGACAACTTCCTTCTAATATCCTTTTTACCTCACACGGTCATAACAACAAAGGTTAAAAGACCAGTGATTCGACATGTAATACACCGGTCCTAGGCTGCAATCCTGTTCTTCCGGATATTACAATCGGTAGTCACAGTCCTAGGCTGCAATCCCGTTCCTCCGTGACTAGCGATATCTGGAAGTGTCAATCGCTCTCTACAATTGTTAGAACATTACATGATCCTCTTGATCACTTGTAACGCCTAACCTCACACACAACATAAAAGTTTCCTTTTGACCCACATGTATCTAGACAGATCACACGCGGATCTACTTCTTCTTGAAATCCTGCATCCACAAAGGTTAGTGGCAAATACAAACATAAACATCCCATGACTCATGCAGCATGCAATCACACAATCAAACATCATGCACAAACATAAAAAAAAATACTTAACCAAATTCCTAAAATTCTAGCAAGAACCTCTGTGGCTATAAAACACAACAATACACAAGCAACATGTCCTCTACTCATCTAGCACATGTAAAGCATCACCAAGACTCACCTTATTCAAACGGTTAGGACTTAGACTCGGACTTAGGCTTAGACCGGATCTAGGTTCCTCGACTACTCCACAATCTAACAAATCTGCCCTTTCCTTAAAACGGACAGAGTTTCAACTTGAATCTCGATCATTCCAACTATCAAAACCACAAAAGGTTCGATTCAAGATCACAAGACGAAACTAAGTCAGATAGAAAAGTTAGGATCAGAACGCCTTACTCTAAAAACTTCATGGCACTACTGGATGGTTCCCGACAACAGACCGCGGATTGAACACGATCACGAACTATTTTGGTCAGAGGTTTGGAACGTTTTCTATGTAAGAAATAAGAGCTACTTGGTCCTATTTGTAGGGTTAAGAAAGTAGGTAGGCACAGTAGGACGGTCAAAAGTGTGTGTCGTGCTTCTTGATGAGTCGTTGCACACGGTCGCGATACATCGTACTTGCGGATTTGTCGTGCTTATGGATTTATCGGGCTTCCGATGACTCGTCACACAAGATCGCGATACCTCGTTCTTACGAGATTTGTCGTGCTTGCGGATTTGTCGTGCTTGCAGATTTGTCGTGCTTGTGGATTTGTTGTGCTTCCGATGACTCGTCGCACAAGATCGCGACACCTCGTACTTACGAGATTTGTCGTGCTTGCGGATTCCAAGCACGTCAATCCCGAGCAGCTGTGTCGTGTTTCTACAAACTTTTAATATTTTGTAAATATATCTAGTTTGAAAGCACTTTGCCACCTCGTGCTTCTCGCCACGTCTTGCTTCGGGCCACCTCGTGCCTAAAATCCCGTCATGCTTGACAATTTTTTTTTTACAATTAGGTCTTGGCTCGATCATCTTCCTTAATTGTTTTGATCTCTTGACAGGGTCAATACATTGGTATCAGAGCATGGTTCTGACTATGTTCACATAGAACTCGTTTTCAAATGTTTTATAGCGTAAAATAAGTCGCATAAAGCAGTTAGAAAACCAACCGGCTCCTTTATTAGGTAGATGGGGATTAGGATTTAACCTTGTTGAATGCAGACGCCACCGTAACGAACCAACTATCGTTCATAACTCTGGTTGAAAAGCCTTGGATTGTGTTTGATAGGAAAATGTGTGATTAGACATTTAGTCTAGGGTTCTTGAATGTGTTTCTAGAACTTTAGAACAAACGGCTAAGTGCACATATGTAGCATCTTTGGTCTGGTTCTGGGTCTACGGTTAGTTGCGCATGTTCTTGTTTGATTTTGCGCGGCCAACCGGGTCAACATTGACCTAATCTAGACTAGGGGCGTTACAAATGCTCCGGTTGTTCCTAATGAGGATCCATCTGAGGATGTGATCTCTCTCCTCTCGGATTATCATATCAGGAAGTGGGAGGATCTTTCGACCTCTAGGATGAATAAGACAGTGGCTCTTCTGTATGCTGTTACAGCTGGATTCTGTCAACCAACAGAATATCACTAAACCTGGATCGTGCAAGTCTGGTCTTCATGGTGGTCAACAAGACACCATTTAACTTTGGTAAACTGGTCTATGATCAGATCATGGCCTGTGTGAATCTGCAACCGCCCTACAAGCTTGCTATACCGAATCTAATCGATCAGGTCCTAGCATTTCAGCGCATTGTGCCGACATATCATGGGGATCACACATCTGATACGCCTGCTGTCATGCATCTGGACTCCAAGGCCTCTTCTCAGTATGGGATTCCTATAGATCCGGCTGCTCCGTGTTTGTTGTCCGATCTCAAAAAGGCATCTGCTCTGATCAACAGCATTATGACTAGGCTGTCAGGTTTTGTATACTCAGTCTGTTTCCTGCTTTTCACTATCTATACATTCATTTATTAGTGTTTTTACATGAGTATGCATCCAAGCGGGGGGAGAATATGGAACCACGGTTAGCAAGGAACTCGGAGTGAAGACAATTGATGCAAAGGGCGAGAAGGCTCAGGATGATGAAGAAGAGGAAAATGGATCTTCCTCTTAATGTTTGTGATGTGTGTTGTTATCTAGTCTGATCTCTATCTATCTAGTTTGTTGGTACCTTGAAAATTGGTATTTTGTTTTTTCTTTATGTTTCCGTTTCAGTTGTTGCAAACACCTCTGAATGAGACTGTTAAGGTGATGAACTTATGCTTTGGGTTTGTATAATTATGTTCTGCTAACCATTTCTGTTTCAGTTCATATTTGCTTGCCTGGTTGCTTAAGTTTGTTGGTGTGGCCTGATATTCTCATATTTTATCTCATTTTGATACGTTTTTAACCAATGTTTTCAATGGGTTTTCGAGTTTTTTATATATTTTTAGAGTCTTTTCAGGTTGAAACACATTTGGATGGAGTTTGAGGCAAAAGAATAAGGAATGAGAACAAAAGAGCATAAAATGGCCAGAACTTTGGCATTCGTTGAATGACTTCCCACCTATGGATCGAGCTCTAATTTGGAGACAAGATAGTGCATTGAGATAGCTTTCATTTGGCAGTGGTTTGAAGTCAATCGGATAAGTGGAGCAAAAGTTATACTATTTCTGTTGAAGACATATTTTACTGGAAACTGACAGCGGGCGCTCCCATCAGGCATACACCTCGATTACAGAAACCAGAATCCAAATCCCAGGATTCTCATGTTCAAAAGCTGCAGGAAATTGCCATCGGGTGCTCCCATCAGGCATACACCCCGATGGCAGAAATCAGAACTTTTATTTCTCCTGCAGTTTTTCAGATCCGACCCAATTTCGTCTGGAGAACTTTTATTTCTCCAACTTTGTAAGATTTGGAAGAAGAATCTCTAACTCTGCATCTCTGGAGAATATTTTTGAACCCAATTTTTATTTCTTTAATCTGCTTATGCAATTTCTTTCATCTCTTTGTTGTTTCTCTTTGATTATGTCTGAGTAGATTCATAGTTAGGTTTTAGGGTTGCAAAGGATTTCATGAATCAATGAATTAGACATATATAGGATTTGTATTTGTCTTCATCTATCGTTGTTCTTATTGCTTGAATTAGATTGATCACCTAGTTCCTGATGTTAGGATGTTTAATGCACCAAAAGTGTTCGATTAAATGTCTGAAAGAACGTAGATGAGCAAATTGTCCTTAGCCAACGAAAGTTGATGCTAAGGCGATTTGTGAACATATCAAACCTGCTCGTTAATGCTTGTCTAGAATTCTAAGTTCAAACGACATTTTAAAATCTTAGGTTGCTAGATAAAGTGATTGATACCACGACAGTGGATTGGTTAAACATTTATGTTTTAGTTTGAGACTATGCTGAATTGTTCTCTGAATAATTGTTTAGTTCATGATTTCTGATTTCCTGCAAATAACCCTAAAGCCTGACATTTTTCATTCATAAGTTTACGTCGTTATTTGCCATTCTCGTTTACATTATTGCATTAAAACAATCATATTCTTGTCTTAGCTTAATTTCACTCTCCTACATTCATAGTGTAATACTTGGTCCTCGTGGATTCGATCCCTGAAATACTACTTCGATTTGCTGTGCACTTGCAGCGGTATTTTAGGGTTAAAACTCTGTGTTATCATGGCCTGGAGTGTGTAGATTAATTTGCAGAATGTACTTGGGTGTATGTTCGTTTGCTCATTGTGCAGGTTGCTTGGATTGTCATACTCAAGTAAAAAATAGGAGATTTTTTGTGCAGAAGAATCTGTTGAAGCAACATGATCAGTGAAGCTGTGAAGAGTTCGTGTGCTACAAAGAAGCTGGAAGGAATAATCAGCAAACTAAGGAGAAAAATCTTCTTGTGACTAGGCACGCCAGGTGGCACCTCGAGTTGGGAACCGCACTACTAGGAAGCGTGAGCAGGAAGTCGGGTTCGGGAAACAAGGAGGTCTGACACAAGTGCACAAAGTCAAGGTGCAAGTGGGATTACTTATTGATGATCAAAGGTTGATGGGACTGGTGGTCTGACATCAACATAAACAGTTCTGTTGCTCTTTCGGATTAAGAGGGAGCTGTTTTTAGGGTTATAGGAGTTGCTGCTTGCTACTACTATAAAAAGAGGGGGGATAGTTCATATGCCGACTAGTTCTTCTGAAATAGATCTTTGAAGAACTTAGAAACAGTGAGAGCCATTTGATCAGTTGTGTTGAGTGAAAGAGATTGGTTTCGTAACTGTTGTTACGTTACATTGGGTAGATTAGGAACACGTTCAGGAGCGAATCACGATGTGTGTGATGTCGCATAACTCTGGGTAGAATAGGTTGTAGGATCTGTTCTATAGAAGTGTTTGAGTAATCTATATGTTGCAACAACTGTGTCGTGTATCAGCTGTTGTGCCCTGCAGGGAAAGCAATAAAGACTGTGTATTTTTATTGGAAACTATCTGTCTCTTGTTCATATCTCTGTTTTAGTATCTTGTGCAAAGGGTTCGTGCGTTTTCATAAGATATATGTTCATACGTATTTTCTACATCCAGTGAGTCAAGCCTATCATATGTATAACTAGTGCTTGCCCACGCGTTGCGTGAGATTTAATGTTAACATGGTAAAATATGCAATAACCTATAATGTATTGATTATTTGTGTATTTTAATATCATATAAAATTAGTGTTTATAGTAAATAATTAGCTAAGCTAGAAAACTAACTATTTGCACCTAATTGTTGTACAAATACAATGTTATAGGCAAAAAAGAGAAAAGACTGTTACAACATAAGAAAACATCTTTGTTGACACAAATCCTTAACTTGTATGTATTTATCTATATTCACTACGATTTTCTAAAACAATGACTGTAAAAATCTATTGATTAGACATGTTATAGTATATTTTGCTTCTATAGAGACATCTGCATATCCTCAACAGAAATGTTGGAATGCATCTTTATGTTTATTTCATTAGAATCTTGAATCATAATGAGAGAATAATTGATATTTGATTGTATTTGTATCTCACTTTATTTGTCGATTTGCTGTGATATTTATCTTTCACATTGATTTATTGGTAAAATGATTATTTTCTCTAGATTTATAATTTGTAGTGGAATAAAGTTTTATTTCGAATATCTTGGTTAGGAGAGTTATTTTGTCCAACACAATTTTTTTTAATTGTATTAGGAAGTGGTTGGTAAATTGGCTTTAAAAACTATGAAAACATTTAATAATACGTTATGCATCTTAAAACTTTTTTTTTAAATATCACATATCATATTTTTTTTTTGTTTTCATGTTATACATTTTTATTAAAACTTATCTTCCGTGATTTTTGTTTTAAAATCAGCAGAGTTACCTATATAAAAGTCAAAATTTTAAGTTTTAAACGTGTTTTTGTATAGTATAGTGTTTAATTTTGGTAAATAAAAAATATATTTTATGTACATATATTTACATAAAAATTATATAAATGTGCACAAGACTGTCAAATGTAATTTGTTGGAATTAATTTACATAAGAATTGCCTATTAAATTATTAGAAATAATTGATAAAGTTATTAAAAGACATTTAATTTTTATTTTTATAATAAATAAATTAAAAAATCAAAAATCAAAAAATTAAATGACACATAACAGTTTTTTATAATTTTGGTTTTAAAGAAACTTTAAAATATTATATTAGATATTTACATACATCCACACAAAAGTAACTGTTAGTTTGTAAAATAAGCATGGGAGTGGTTAGTAAATTTGTGGGAATAATTGCAAGGAACAGAACATAGTGGCCAGTTTGGGGTTTTGCGTTTGGCAATTTTTATTAAAGCAATAAAAGATTGACGTTATAACAAATACTAGCATAAACAAATCATTCGATAGTGAATGATTCAGATAAATTTTCCCATGTTTTGGGTATATTTATTATTAAATTTTCCATGTTTTGGGTAAATATTTTTCATTTTTGATAATAATAACAGTAATTAATGTTAGTTTGTTTGTGTTTGTCATTTGCATTTAAAATTAACACATAAATATTGCTCAACACCGTAGGCTCATTGGAAAATATATAGGAGAGTTATGTTTCTCTCATACTTCGAACAGAAGCACAACAACAAGAAAAAGAAGAAGAATGTCAGACACTTTAGGACAAAAAGATTGGGATAGACATGAAGAGAGACATGAGTGTTAATGGGGACATTCCCTTGTGGGTATGTCAGAAAAATTAATAAATTAAGACATTACTCTCACTCTCTCTCCATCATCAATGATGCTAAGCATTTAACTCATCGCATCGCATGTCTACATTTCTTCTAAGGAAAATTAACAAAAAGTAAAGAATTGGCAGTTAGGCATAAATCAGACTAGTCTCCAAAACCTAAGAAAATTATGTATTTTTTTCTTTTCATAAGACGTATGCAATAGTTAAAAGGGATCCCATCCTTTTTTGGAAATGATGAAATTTGTTCCCTGCCTTAAATTAATATGATAAAAACAAACACATTAATTGTTGTCATATGTATTACTACTACTACTGTATTATTTATGGCTTGTAGGGAGTTGACTCAAACAAAAACTTAAAAGGATTTTAAAGTTTGACTTGCCTTGCATACAATATCGAAAGGGAAATTAGGTGGAATAACCAAAAAAAAAATTATAATCAAAATTCTAACCAATTAACCTAAATTCAATAGATAAGATTATGCCACATATGCTATTTTTGGTTAGTTTTCTAATTATTAATTTTTTTTTGGTTAGTTAGTATATTAACCCATATCGAAATGCACCTATAAAAAAATGTTACCATGGAGAGTTGGTAAGGAAACGTTGTAGTTTAGAAATTTTCGGGGTAAGTAAACCTTGAAATATGTATACTCTCTCTATGTTTTTAAAAAGTGTCATTTTAACCATATTCACACAAATAAAAAAATTATATTTTATCCTTTATTAATACATTAAACAAATTTTTTTTAATTAATACATTAAAACTGTAGGGTGAAAACTTAAATTTTATTCTAAATTATGAATTAAAAATACAAAACGACACTCTTTATGAAACAAAAATAAAATCGTGGAATGACACTTTTTTTGTGAAACAGGGAGAGTATATAGTATATATATACCGGAATTAAAAATGAAAACAAGATCTGGATACAAAAACATTGAGTTAAGCAAATTGGTGGACGTTAAAAAAAAGTGGTGGTAATCAATTGACGATGACATGAAATAAATAACAATTGAACGCATTCACGAAACTGGGTTTTAATGTATTTCGACCTTAAAAACCTGATTAAGTACATGTCGGTTTGCACAAAAACGAAGAAGTACATGCCGCATTGAAATCCTGATCACGAGATTTATGTAAATTATAAATCACGTAATTAAAGCGAACACATGACATCTCATCATTGTTTTTTTAAAGAACTGGACTCTCAGCATGAAAGTAGCCTAGAATTTAAATATTCCATTTTTTAATCACTTCTGAAATAAATGTGACATATCAACAGCTCATATTACATCAAATATTGTAAAACACAAGATTAGGTTTTCTACTATGTTTTTCTTTGGACGCAAGAAAAAAAAAACAGAAAGGTCATTTGCAACAATAACAAAAAAAATTATAATTAAAATCTAAGTAAAACATTAGAGAGAGATAGGAAGAATTAGAGAGAGAAAAAGGGGAAATTTAGTTAGTTTATGTATTATAGTTTTTTTTATTTTATATATGCCAATTTTCCATTACTTAAAGTCGTATAGTTAGTTAAAAAAAAAAAAAAAATTCATCATGATTTTCTTCTTCAGTGCATAGACGAGTGCAAACAAAAGGTACATTTGTTTTTTGTTTGTCGTCCACTTTTTTGGTTAAACATATGTTTAAGAAAGGATCTTATTAAAATTACTTATGAGTACTGATTACGAGCACCGAAATAATTTTCTTTTAAATGAGCTTGGATCTTCACCTTTAACAAAAAAAAGCTTGGATCTTCACATCCTAAAAATCGGCGAGTATTGACGTGAACTAATTTCAATTTGAATCATGTATTGAAAATAAAATAAAGAGCGACATATGTCTTATTTTTATCTATGATTTTTTTATATTCCATCTGTTTGTAAAACAGTGTCATTCTACCATTTTTCACACATATTAAAAAAACTGTTAAAATTTCTATTATATACCTTATTAATACATTAAACAATTTTCTCTCTTTAATTAATACATTAAAATAAGAAGGTAATTGGAATTTTATCATAAATTATACGTTGAAAATAAAAAACGACTTTCTTTGTGAAACAAAAATACTTATATGGTTAAGACGATACTTTTTATGAAATGGAGGGAGTTTTTATAAAACCTCAAATCTAAATTAATACCAAATTGTGTGGTGCAATTAAAAGTACATCCTAATGAGAATTGATCAATAATAGTACTAAAAACGATTGGATTATTCATACTATGGTAGAACACACTAAAAACAATTCTAACAGTTTTTTATGTATGAAAAATGGTATAACGACATTGCATGATTGGTTGGGCTTTAAGCCTTGTTTACACCCTTAATTTTTTTTAAAACATCATTATGTTACCAATCATGTTGTAGTTTTAATTCTTTAAGTTTCAAACCTACATCTTTTGTTACCAATCATGTTTTTGCTTTAATTTTATAAGCTACAGTCTCTTTAATTTTTTTTAAAATTTATTTTGTTGTAACATGTAAATCCTACAGCCCCATTTTTATGGCTGTATACTCTTATTTAAAAAAAAAAATTATTTTAAAAAAATGGAAAAATCAAGATAAGCACATCGATTTACCTAATTGAAAAAAGTCTAACATATATATATATATATATATGTGTGTGTATATTGCCGTCACAAAGGTTTGAAGAAACACGTCTTTTTATTTTCTCTTCACCACAAATCAAATCAGTGAGTCTCTTTTCTAGATTATACAATTTTTTTTAATGATTTTACTTATTATGAATGATTCAGAAGTTCATTATTTATTATGTTCAAATCAACATAAAATTTCTAAATTATAACAATTTTTATTTGCATAAATTAATTTAATTAAAACTACAGCACATATCTTATAGTTACCAATCGTGTTTTTATTTTAATATTACAACTACAGTTTAATATGTACAGCAAAAAAATCTGCAGCCTAAAAATGTACAGCCTAAAAAATGTACAGCTACAGCCAAAACATTTACAGCAAAAATTCTACAACAATTAATTTACAGTTACACCGAACCAATCACCCACATTATTTTAGAAATTGAGAAAGTAGAAGATTAAAGATTTTATGGTGATTAATTATAAAATACTACTATAAACGTTGTGATTGTTTGAGGATGTTTAATAGTCTGCGCGACCCTAATTTTCTGTATTCTAAATTATTTTTCAATCATAACTCCACACATTCATAGGTCAACAATTCATTTCCTTTTCCAAAAGTTATCAATTTCAAAAATAGAAGCTATACAGCTACGTTTTTTGTTTGATAAAGAAAATAACAATTCGTGGCATGATCAAATTCTAAGGATGACGAATTAATGAAAAACAATTTTCTGAAAACAATATTTATTTTGTGTATTATTGTGTTGGATGGTTCTTAAACTTTTGTTTAGCCGGATTGTTGACTCGCTCTTACGCTTTTTTGGGCTAAGTGCTCTTTTATTTGCTAGATTAGCGGAACCCACGTTTAGTATTTTTCCTTTAATATTTAAACTATGTATTATCTCTTATTTCCATAATAAAACCCAATTTTAAATATTTGTGTATTCGTAAGGTTGAATTCGAGATTTAGACGGTCCGGTCGTCGAAGTAAAAAAATCAAGTATATAATTATATCTATAGAATTACGGACGGAAACATTATGAATCATCATGTATTAGTGATATGATTCAGCATCATTTTTTTATTGTTGAACACTTGAACTATTTCATTTGTTTTAAAGATACCTAAATTTAATGATTTAATAGACAAAATTAAAATTAGAAGTTAGAAGCCAATGTTGTCGAGTGACTGATTAAAGTATTCAAATATTTTGACAAATTAAAACAGTTGATCTTAAATCTTAGATATGAGGTTGAACTAATAAATAATCCTATGAAAATTTGGATAGATATCCATATATCTTAATATTAGCAACAGTGCGTCATAAAATTTTGATAAATGACTAATTATATAGACTGATCAATAACATATAACATACACCATACTGTCATCAATAATTATATAGCATGCTAATTATATACTAGTAACAAACTATTTATCTTGCATACACAACTTTTGTTTATTCATATAGAATTTTTAATACCAAATGATAATGCTAAAAATCCTTAAATAGATTCACTTCAAAATTTGAAGTACGTACTAATTTTGGAATCATTACCATTTAGAAATTTATCAGATTCATACCTCGCATTTAGAAAAAATTATCAAATTCATACCATTTAGAAAACATTTCAAATTCATACAACTCATATTGTCGATATAGATATTTGGCTATATCTTGTATCTGATGATATTAAGAAGAATCGGTAAATTAATGTGTGAAGGCAGACAATTAACAATGTTTGTGACACTTGTGTAGTACATTCTGCATACATTACATCATTCAAGTGAGTAAAGCTAACAAGAGAGTAGTAAACAATGATGTTTCGAATTGAATACAATTATCTTTCATGGTTATAATACGTTTTTGACGAAACATTTTTGTGTCCATTCGAAGAAATACATTTTAGATGATGGTAATGAGTCGGTGACTCGGGAGGTCCGGCCGCAAATATGAGCTAGGTTCTATCTGATTTTGATAACCACATATCACGTGTTGAATCATTAAATAAATAAATACATTCTTTTTTTTTTTTGATCAACAAATAAATAAATACCTAATGAAATGAAATTCACCTTGTAAGTAAAACACACATGCAGGGTTAGTTAGTTTGTTGAGAAGAATCGAAAGGGGTAGTTGGAGTTGAGTATTGAGAGTTTGCTAACGTGAGCGCCTTGATTGAGGGGCATTATCGTCAAATTGTATCAATCAAGGCCTTAACAACCATTCTTTCCCTCCAACGTGTCACGTTCTACGACAAATACTTTTGACTTTTGTCATTTGTGTATTTATATATTTAATATTAAAATCTCCGTCACAACGTCTATTCATGTTCACTAAATTAGTACATTTTTTTTTGTCCATTTTTAAATACCATTTAGACAGACTTACTAGTTTGAACTTTAAAGACATACTGTATTAAAATAAAGAAAAAGCCACTTTCTAAAACTAAATAAATTAAGTAGACGTTTTTTTTTTTTTTTAAACATAGTTCATGATTTCTTGCGCAAATTTAGAAGAGTAATATTAGAAAATAAATAAATAGTTTAAGTAGACACAATAACCACTTTGATTTTTTTAATGGTCATCAAGACATTTAGAGGATTAGTGTTTCAAAAATAAGTCCATTGTATTATGGTCATCTTAGTTAACTATTAGGTGGATGTTTTTGTCTACAATCCATCTACATAGGAACAATGGATGAAAAGAGAATTTAACTGATTTTTGTACTAAACTACAGCTCTAATAAAATTTCCAACTAATCTATATTTTTACATTATTAAATTATCATCTAATAAATATTGATTATTTTATTTATTGATAATAGAAAAATAAAAATTTAAAATTCAAATAATGATCTGATAATTTTTATATCATATACTAATATTTTGTTTATTTATCTATTAATTTTATTTTTACATAATTTTAAAATTGAAAAATGAAATGATAGTAATTAATGGAGAATTTTGTTAGTTTTTTTCGGGATTATTTTATCAGCATTTTTTTTTAGGTGAGTACTATTTTACTTCCTACAATTAATAATTGGAGATTTCTAGATGATTATCAAAAAGGGATTCATATAGTACCTTAATGGTAATTTTGTCAAAATACAGGGGCAAATTTAAATGAGAGCGTTTATGATGCAGATGTGATCAACGTTATTATTTTTGAGCAGATATATCATTATATATTTTTTGAGTCTAATATAATTCAGATTCAGACCCTTTTGTTGTCTGAAAACAATTTTAAAAAAAAAACCAAACATTTGAATTTTTATTTTTTTTGTTGGTCGAAGAGAAAGAGGGGAAGAAGAACAGAGACGGATTATTCATTACTCTTTTTCCATCTTTCTTCTTCTTTTCAACAACAAAAAAAAGCAAAAGTTGCATCCTTTGAGGAGAAAAAAAAAACAAATCCACATTTTCTCTTAAGGAAGAAAATCTCAGGGTTTTAAATTTTCTCAGGAAATCAATCTGTCTTTCTTTCTCATGTTTCTCCTCTAACAAACTAACCTGAGAGAGACTCTCTGTCTTTGTCCTTTCCCTTCTCTGTTCGCTCTCCATTGACCTCGTAAGTTTCGCTCTCTCTCTCTCTCTCTCTCTCTCTCTCTCGTTTTTCTTCTTCTTTTTGGGTAAAATTCAGGTTTTGTTGATTTCCCGTTAGTCAGAAATTTTCAATTTTCAATTTTTCAAATCCTTTGCTTGAAATGGAGGAGCCTCGAGATTTCAAAATTTTGTTTGCATTTACCAATGTTGTTGAGAGATTTCTGATTTTTGCTTTTTTTTTTTTTTTTTCTCTCTTTGTAGGCTTTTTCCCAAGAGTTTCGAGGAAGTATGCATGGTTAACGAGGAGGCGTGGATTGTTCCCTTTGAGTTTCGATGATTTGAGAAATTAGGGTTTATGTAGCTTGGATTTGGTGAAATGCTTATAGATTAAGATAAGGGGGGGGGGGGGGGGGGGGATTTCGAATTTTCTGGTGTTGGGTTTGTGTGGGAATTTTTGTCTTTGTGGTGTTGAGTTTGTGATTGGAGAAATGATGTTATCGGCGTCGCCGAACACACTAGCGAAAAGCTCGCTTGAGGAGATGCTTGAGTCTCTTCGTCAGAAAGATGAGTGTGATCTGCCTAGAGATATGCCACCGGCGCTTCCTTCTCGGCCTAATTCCAGGGCTCGTCTTCCTTCGGCTCGAAGGTCGCTTCCGGCCAAGTTTAATGTTTGTAGTGTTATGGAAGATCAGAACGGGAGTGTTGGTTGTGCGCCTGAGGCGGAAACTGAACCGGAAAGGAAAGAGGAAGGGAAGAGGAAAGAGAAGGATTTGGGAGTTAAGAGGAATAGTTTCGGAAGCAAGAAAATGAGGACTGGTCATAGCTCTGTGTCTCCTTACAGAGTAGAGAAGGAGGAGGAAAGTGTGAGGGTTAGTACTGTTAAGGTTAGTCCGGTGGAGAACGCGAAGGAGCATAAACCTGAATGGAATGATAACGTTGAGTACTTCATTAAGAAGGTAAATTGAGTCAAGTCTCTTAGTGACTCTTTGTTTCCTTTGTTCTTTAGTGAAATTTGCTATCTTTAAGGCTCATAATCTCAGAGGTCGAGTTAGTGTTAGGGGTGGAAAGTTTAGAGAGTTCCTGGAAAGATTCTTTAGGGGTGACTCGAGCAATGAGATTCTTTAGGTTTAGAGACTTTGTTTTTGTTTTCTTGGATCAGTTTTAGGGAATTTGTGTTTACTGTGCTTTTCATTTTATTTTCAGAAACTTCGAGTTTGGTGTCGGGTTGCTAATGGGCAGTGGCAACTGGGGAAGATACAGCCTACTTCCGCTGATACGTCACTTGTTATGTTGTCCAATGCTAATGTAAGTTTCTCAAAAATTGTTGGTACTTTCCATGTGATTATTTTGAAGGGTTCCTTTGGTCTGACCAACAGGTTTCTATTGTTTTGTTGCTTCAAAGGTTGTGAAAGTCTCTACTGAAGAGCTTTTTCCTGCAAATCCAGATATTTTAGAAGGTGTTGAAGACCTAATACAGCTTAGCTATTTAAATGAACCATCTGTTCTTTATAACCTTCGTGTCAGATATACGCAAGACGTGATATATGTGAGTCTTCTGAAAATTCTGCGACTCTTTCAATTAATGTCTCATTGCCTAATTCTTAACTAACTTTTATGTTTCTCTTCTTTATAGAGTAAAGCAGGGCCAGTATTGATTGCGATCAATCCGTTCAAGAATGTCGGCATTTATGGAAATGATTTCATCTCAGCTTATCAGAAAAAAGCTGTGGATGCTCCTCATGTTTATGCTGTTGCAGATGCAGCTTATGATGAGATGATGAGAGGTGAGTGAATGCGTTAATATTTGCGCTTTTTGTATTTCCATGATTCGGGAAAATCCTAATTGGTCTTCCAGTGGGTATCTGGCACTTACATTTTGAACCTTTCTACATGCAGAAGAGAAGAACCAGTCTATTATTATAAGGTACGAGTCTTTGCAGTCATTGATGTGATTCTCTGATATTAATGTCAACAACGCACTGATTATTTCTGTTCTGCAGTGGAGAAAGTGGAGCTGGGAAAACTGAGACTGCAAAATATGCAATGCAGTACTTGGCAGCTCTTGGTGGAGGTAGCTGTGGAGTAGAGTATGAAATCCTAAAGACAACTTGCATACTTGAAGCTTTTGGGAATGCGAAAACATCAAGAAATGCTAACTCTAGCCGATTTGTGAGTTGTTTGTGCATGCTTTTTCGTTCAATTTTTTCCCTTCACTGTTTCGTTAAGTGATTTTAAGTTAACAGTATATCTTAATTGGTGCAGGGTAAACTCATAGAAATTCATTTTAGTGCAATGGGAAAGATATGTGGAGCCAAACTTGAAACTTGTGAGTATGATTTGAACTATCATATGATTGTTTGTCATGTTGTTTGGATTTGGAGCTCACTCGTTTCTGTTGTCTGTTTTTCCATGTTTTGCATAACTGCTCTTGCTGAATGCCCACAGTTTTGCTAGAGAAGGTAATTTTGTTTCTGTTGAGAAGCTTTTTCTTCTGACTTTCACTACGTAGCCATTGGTGACTAATTGGTTGTCTCCTTTGACCAGTCAAGAGTGGTTCAGCTGTTCAACGGTGAAAGATCCTATCATATATTTTATGAGTTGTGTGCAGGTGCTTCACCGATACTTAAAGGTAACATTTCACACTGAAGTTTCCAATACTTTATATCGTTTTCTTTACAATTTGGGTGCAGTTTATACATCAAATACTGCTTAATTTGTCCTTTGGCTAAAATCTTATTTCAATGGTTTAAAATGCAGAGAGGTTGAAGCTTAAAAAAGCAAGTGAGTATACCTACCTGAACCAGAGTGATTGCTTGACGATCGACGGTGTTGATGATTCTCAGAAATTTCACAAATTACTGGTAATTTTGTTTGTCTATTTTCTTCGCTTGGTTGTGTTTCCATTGTGTTTTCTTTTTGTTTTTTCTCCCAGCCATTTTTCTGATTCTGTAGGAAGCGTTTGACATTGTTCAAATCCCTAAAGAGCATCAAGAACGTGCTTTTGCATTGCTTGCGGCAGTGTTGTGGCTAGGGAATGTATCTTTCCGAGTTACTGACAATGAAAATTATGTGGAGGTGGTAGCAGACGAAGGTAAAATCTACTGTCTTAATTCATCGAAACTGTAACGTGGTGATGCTTGCTTACCATTTGGCTGTATTTCTTACAGCTGTTACCAATGCTGCTATGTTAATGGGCTGCAACTCAGAAGAGCTTATGGTGGTTTTGTCTACACGTAAACTTCAAGCTGGTACGGATTGTATTGCTAAAAAATTGACATTGCGGCAGGTAATTAATGTTTATTAGTCATCAGTCTTGTTACTTGTTACCATATACATCGATCATTAGGTGATGTGTGAGTTTTTTATGTACCATTATTACTTGCAGGCAACTGACATGAGGGATGGAATAGCAAAATTTATTTATGCAAGCCTTTTCGATTGGCTTGTTGAGCAAATAAACATCGCACTGGAAGTCGGTGGTAAATCACGTACAGGGAGATCTATAAGCATCCTTGATATATATGGGTTTGAATCATTTAAGGTTAGTATTACCCATGTTTGCTCTAGATTTTTTAATTAGTCTCTATTCTTTTTAATCATGCGATGATAATCTGTTTCTCCTTGGTTTCAGAATAATAGCTTCGAACAATTCTGTATAAACTATGCAAATGAAAGATTGCAGCAACACTTCAACCGGCATTTATTTAAACTTGAACAAGAGGTGATTTTTCTTTTGGTTTAAATGATCTGAAGATTCGTGCTTTCTGTTTTACGTGTTCCATTAAACATTTATTCGCCTATTCATGAAAGTATCATCTCTATCCAGGAGTATGAAGAAGATGGAATTGATTGGACTAAGGTTGAATTCGAAGACAATCAAGAATGCTTAGATCTAATTGAGAAGGTAATTTATGGCTCTAAGTAAAGAGATGTATATGAAAATGTTTTTAAAAGTAATTTTTTGCATATGGTCGCTTGTGCAGAAGCCCATTGGTTTGTTATCTCTGCTAGATGAGGAATCAAATTTTCCCAAGGCAACTGATTTGACCTTTGCCAACAAGCTCAAGCAGCACTTGAAGACCAACTCTTGCTTCAAAGGAGAGAGAGGTCGAGCTTTCAGAGTTAATCATTATGCTGGAGAGGTCAGTTGATACCCTTAGCTCAACAATTAGACTCTGCATGTTATATATATCTGATTATGTGCATATTTTCTTGGTACTTATGTGGGTTTTTTTTTTAATTTTCAAATGATGTTTTTGTACAGGTTCTCTATGATACAAATGGATTTTTGGAAAAGAACAGAGATCCGTTACCTGCTGATCTTATCCATCTTTTATCATCATGCGACTGCCAGTTACTGAAACTGTTTTCTACTAAAATGCGAGACAAAGCTCAGAAGCCGCTTATGTTATCGGACTCCACAAACCAAACTGTTGGGACAAAGTTTAAGGTAAAGAGGCTTAAGAATTCTGTAGTTTTGGTTTCAGTTGCAATCTTCCTCAACTCACATTGCATCCCTCATGTTTAACTCTATCAGGGCCAACTTTTCACGTTGATGAACACGTTAGAGAACACAAGTCCTCACTTCATTCGATGCATAAAGCCAAATTCGAAGCAGCTTCCAAGAGTTTATGAAGAGGATCTTGTCCTACAACAGCTTAGATGTTGTGGTGTGTTGGAGATTGTTAGAATATCAAGATCCGGATATCCTACTCGTTTGACACATCAAGACTTTGCAGGAAGATATGGGTTCCTATTGTCAGACAAAAAGGTCTCTCAGGATCCTCTTAGCGTATCAATCGGTGTTCTGAAACAATACAACGTTCATCCTGAAATGTATCAAGTTGGTTATACAAAATTGTACCTCCGAACTGGGCAAGTAAGTAATTCTTTACTCAAAGATATAGAGGCTGTTTTTGCTAATCTTATGTATACAATTCTTATGCCCTCATTTTCATTTTTTAATAGATTGGTATCTTTGAAGATAGAAGAAAAAAAGTTCTTCAAGGCATAGTGGGATTACAAAAGTATTTCCGTGGTCACTCGTGTCGTGAATACTTCCAAAATATGAGAAACGGAGCATTGGTACTTCAGTCATATGTTCGAGGTGAAAATGCACGAAGAAATTTTGACATTGAAGCAAAGATCCATGCGGAGTCTGTTTCAGAAGCAAGCACAGGAGAGTTGACTGCAGTCATACACTTGCAATCAGGTAAATGACGCTTATCTTCTTTTGGTATATTGAAGATTTTGGTTGTCAAGCACAGGATAAGACTTTAAGATTTATCATCATCTTTCTCTTTTGTAGCGGTTCGTGGATGGTTGGCTCGAAAACGATACAGCAGTATGCAAAGACAGAAAGAATTACTCAATCTAACTACAAAATCAAAGAGCAAAGCTGGCAAGAGGACTTCAGAAGACAAGGTACTCTACTTACTGTCAATAGGAAAGATTGTCCACTTCAGAACCAAACATTATCACACTACAACTTTCTTTTGTTTGCGGTTTAGGATCTTCTGCTGGATCAGTTTCAAGTTCAACCATCAACTATGGCTGATCTCCAGAAGCGGGTTTTGAAATCTGAAGCGGCTTTGGTCCAGAAGGAAGAGGAAAACACAGCATTGAGAGAGCAGTTGAGGCAATTTGAGGAGAGATGGTCGGAGTACGAAATAAAGATGAAGTCAATGGAGGAAACATGGCAAAAGCAAATGTCTTCGTTGCAGGTTGAATGTTTTACTGATTATGGAAGTTCCTCTCATTCACTGCAATACCACACACAAAAGCTTACTGAAATGCTCCAATTTGGATTTTTGCCTTATGCAGATGAGTCTTGCGGCTGCTCGAAAGAGTTTAGCTGCAGAGAACGTTACAGGTCAAGCTGGAGGAAGACAAGACACATCGATATCACCTTTTGGTTATGACTCAGAGGACACAATGTCTACTGGAACTCCCGGAGTCCAAACTCCCACTACTAAGTTCGCTAACGGAAACACTCCAGAACTCAGAATCAGGGAGCTTAATGGAAGCTTAAATGCGGTGAATCATCTCGCAAGAGAGTTTGATCAAAGGAGACTCAATTTTGACGAAGATGCAAGAGCTATTGTGGAGGTGAAGCTTGGACCGCAGGCAACTCCAAATGGGCAGCAACAACAACACCCAGAAGATGAATTCAGGAGACTGAAGCTAAGATTTGAGACATGGAAGAAAGATTACAAAGCTAGATTGAGAGAAACTAAAGCAAGACTTCATAGAGTAGATGGTGATAAAGGTCGTCACCGGAAATGGTGGGGCAAACGAGGCTAGAGATTTATTAGTAGTCTGTGTAATCTTTCGCTTAGGTTTTTATTAGTATCACGATCCAAGAATGTTAGATTGGGCATTGTAGATTCTGCTGAGAGAGTGAGCATGTAATTTTGGAACTTCTGTGCATAGCAAAATAGAGATTGTAACTTGAAAGGAACAAAGAAAGATTTATGGTCATATCATTACAAAGAGCAAGAACTAAGAAAATCAAGCTCCAGGTGCAAACTTTGTTGCGAAAGCCCATGCATTGTTAGCGACTGGGTTATCGAGATGGTCCAGAAGGTTCTCCAAAGGACCTTTTCCGGTAACAATTGCTTGAACAAAGAAGCCAAACATTGAGAACATAGCCAATCTTCCATTCTTGATCTCTTTCACCTTGAGCTCAGCAAAAGTAACCGGATCATCTGCGAGACCTAGCGGGTCAAAGTATTGCCCGCCCGGGTACAAGTCGTTGCCTTCGCCAACACCATCAAGCCCGTTGATGCGGAAACCTTCAACTAATCCCATTAGGACAACTTGGAAACCAAGGACAGCCAAAATGCTTTGGGCGTGGACTAGGTTTGGGTTGCCTAAGTAGTCCAAACCACCTTCGGAGAAGATTTGTGAACCGGCTTTGAACCAGACCGGTTCTTTGAACTCCACACGGACCCATTTCTGAAGAACTTCAGGGGTTATGCAACCAAATGCTCCCAACATTGCCCATCTCCCATGGATCACCTCAAGAGCTCTGTTTTTGGCAAAGGCTTCAGGGTCTGCGGATAAACCGGCGGTGTCCCAACCATAGTCACCGGGAAATTCTCCGGTGAGGTAAGACGGAGTTTGGACGGAGAAGGGTCCTAGATACTTCACTCTGTCTGGTCCGTACCAAAGATCATTTCCCTTCACATGTCAAATTGAAGATCAGAGACAAACAAACTCAAGAAGAAAGATGAAACATTTAATATGAGATTAAAGACGAGAAAAGAGAAAGAAACAGACCATAGTGTATTTGGGAGATCCGAGAGAGACAACATCACGAAGAGGGTTAAAGCTTAAGCCTTTAGTCTGGCCAAGGAATGTTGTTGGGCTCAGAACACTGCTTGAGCTCGTGAATGTTGATGCCATTCTTCTCTCTCGGACTGAGCGTTTTTTTTCCTGTGTTCTTTGTTCTTCTTCTTTGCTATTTGGTGAAGTATTTGGTCTCAAGGGCTGTTTGACTTTTATGTTAGTGTTTTGTGGATGAGAAGAGCGGAGGAAGAATCAGAGAGGGGATAATAGATAGAGAGTGAGATGTTGGGATTAGCCAATCACGAATCAACTTTGGATTTGAAATATCTCCAACTCCATCTATTTTTTATCCATATTTCTTGTCTTTGTCCATTTAAGTTTTTTTCTTTTTTAGAGGAGTATTTTATATTTACACTCCAAAGTATAGAAGACTCAAATGCCAATTATGTTTGGGATTTGTTTTGTAAAATACTATGTTAATTTTCTAATTGAAAATAACTACTACAAGAAAACAGCCACTTTTCCGACGGAAATTCCGACGGTCGAGATAACTCATGTTTTGAATATTTTTAATGATACTTATTTTTTTTTTATATTGGTTTAAACATATTGAATGGGTTCGACTATAATAATCCGGGATAATTCATGTTAAACAAAAAAACATGAGAAAATAAGTTAGTGATATACCTGAACAAATGATCGATCACCCCAATACATAACAAGAGTTACTTCAAAACGCCTTCGTGAGCAGTCACCTAGATTCGTCTATTGACCAATCAAGACAAGATCAAACTGGTGATTAATGAATAATGAATATGACCAGGGTTAAAATTGCGTGAATCCGAGGCAGAGAACAGTGTGTGTTTTTTTTTTTAATCTTCTTACTGCATAGAAGCATGAATCTTGGAAGCATGACAAAATGCACCGTCTCGTAGCCTAGTAAGACGATTCACTTGGAAAATGAGTTGAATGTTGATTGAAAGCCCAATTAGTTTTGTTATTTTTAAATAAATAGTATAAAGACTGAGAGAACAATGACAGAGCCAGATGAACAACGGATGATACATTTTGAAATTCAGTTTACAAATCACCACATTTTTTTATTCATAGTAAAGAAACAAAATTCAGTAAACATTTATTGGAGATACATTACAATTTATAATATGAAATTACATTTGTATATATAGGCCACTATTATTACAAAGAGAGAAGTCAATAAAAGACTTGGATATTGTACTATCAATGAATCCTAATCAACTTTTGATATCAAAGTTCTCACAAAAAATAAATTGTTGTCTTATAGTATATTACTAGTATTAAGGGATCATAGAAATGAACTTTTGTCCTACTATATAATACTAGCATAGGGGCAAATCATTTTGTTAAATACATCATAATTTTTTGTTAACCACATTATAATGAAAAGGAATATTGCAAAAATAGACAAATATTTATTTTTCAAGAAAGTTAAAATGATTTTTTTTTCTTGGGAAGTTAAAAAAAGAGGTAGTGGACCGCGAGAGATCAATTTTCGAAATAGTTAAAACTATTTTGTTTTTAATGAATTAGGTTAGATAGAAGTTAATTAGACTAGAGAAAGAGAAAAACGTGAAAAATTAAAAAGATAACGCATGTTAAAATTGATGAGATGTTACTTTGAGAGTAAATAGAAGACTCTCTCTTTACCTTGTGTTTTATGTGCATAGAGATTCTTTTGTTCGAATATACATTATTTTCCCCACAAATTAAACTATAAGAAACCATAAATTGCAAGTGCTGAACTGCACATGTTTAGAATTTCATCTCTATGTTTAATATTCAAAGTTGACTTTACTTTGCTCATAAAAATGAACAGATTTTGCACAAAATAAAATTCACAATAGAAAACCAGTGTAATGCGAAATCTATCGAGATTTTGGAAGAACAATAAAAATTCATGAAAATTTTGGAAAAAGCAATGATATGAATCTTTTTAAAATTGTATTAGTCATTGTTGTTTAACGGTGGCTCTTGCACCTCAACAACGCCACCGTTAAACAACAACACTTAGTTGTTCTTTTTTTTTGTTTTTAATTAAATGCTCTAAATGATTATGATATCCGCTGCAAAGAAGACAGAATGTGAACAAGTATTCGAAGAAGCTGTAAAGAACAACTGTGAAGTAAAGTTCGAACAAGCTCTCAAGCTTGAAGAAAAATGGAAGCGCCTCCTAAAAGAAGGCGAAAATTTTTACCGTGAAGCCAAGACTGAAACCATCATCGAAGAGGGACGCCACTTTGCTAAATAGGGAAGTAATTAGGAGACTCGATTAAAGTTTAGATTTATGTATTCTAGACTTTCTATGTGTCATCTCTTTTAATTATGTCTTTTGCTTTCAGTTAATTAGTGGTAACTTAGCTTCTTGATTTGGAACTAAGTGTATTTCCGTTTTAATTAGTATCATCTTTCATGAATGTATGTTATGTTATTTTCAATTAATTATTATTCAAACAAGTACCATGGTCAGTTAATGCTAGGATGAAGAAATTTAATAAAAAGCCATCTACCATGCATACGTCAAAGATTCATAACTTTTTGAAGACCGTTCTTTTGCTTTCAATTAATTAGTGGTACTTTATTATTAGCTAGCTAATTATTTAGAACTAGTTAGTGTATTTCTGTTTTAATTAGTGTATGTTCTTTTTAATTAATTAAGATATTATTCAAACAAGTACCATGGTCGGTCAATGCTAGTATGATGAAATTTAATAAAAAGCCATCTGCCATGCATTGTCTATATATCCCACGTCAAAGATTCATAACTTTTTGAAGACTGTGTCCTAATTTTTGTTTTTGAAATCATACTCTCCATATTGTTGTAATCAGTGCCCACTCATCTTACTTTAAAAAATAAATCAATAATAGTTCAATTCAATAATAAAAAAGAATTAAGTTCGTATATAAATAGAGTTTTGGGTTATTTATAAGGTCATATGTGAATCTATCTCTGTGTATAGAAAAAACTTAAATCTAAAGTTTCTTTGTGCAACACGAACTATAGATAAGCTATAATTATCATTAGTTAGTTTGCTTTAAGATAAAAGATTAAATACTATTTTAGCTCAAACAGCACAAGAGTATCCATTGTTATAGCTTACGATAGTATTGGTAAGAATTTTAAATAGATTAACGAATTTGATTATTTTTAGATTACGTAACGTATTTCACGTATGTATAACTAAAACTCAAATATAGTAGCTTATAGCTTTTAATGGTGTTCAAATGACAGCCTTTGCGCGATGCTGTGTTTTGCTGAATCTTATTCGATAATCGATTAAACAATCTGTTATGTTCTTTCTTCAAATTATAAAGACATTACAAAAAAACACTGACTATCAATTTGATTTAAAATTGGTAAAAACAATTATTTTTAACTAGTAATTGACCAAAATCGATTCGTAAAAAATCGATGGTTGCAAATGCATTTTGGTCAAAAAATAGTCATAACGTTTTCACTAATAAAAATTGTCAAAATTTTGGTTCTGACCAACAAGGTCGAAAATTTTTTACCAATCAAAATGATCAAAAATTTTATTCTGACCAATAAAATTGTCGAATTTTATTTATCAATCAAAATAGTTAAAACTATATATTTTGACCCATTTTAGACCATATATTCTAACCAATTTTTGACCAACTTAGATATTTAAATTTTTAAAAAAATTATATTCGAAAATATTGAAATTCAAATTTAAAATATTTGATTCATAATAATTGAAATAAGATTAAATATTTTAAAAAATTAAAATATAAAATAAAACACAAATAAATATCTATGTTCAACTATTTTGGCCATTGTAAACCCATTTACGTTTTTCACAATAAAGTAAGTGTTATTTATAGAGAAAGTGAAAGTTTCATCCCTCCCATATTGTAGATGTGGGACAAATACAATAGAGGTGTTCTCCTCAATATTTGGTCGATTCGTCAAAAATTACTCACGAAGTTTCGACCAAATATTGAGGAGAACACTTCAATTTTGACTATCAATTTGATTTAAAATTGGTAAAAACAATTATTTTAACTAGTAATTGACCAAAATCGATTCGTAAAAAATCGATGGTTGCAAATGCATTTTGGTACAAAAATAGTCATAACGTTTTCACTAATAAAAATTGTCAAAATTTTGGTTCTGACCAACAAGGTCGAAAATTTTTTACCAATCAAAATGATCAAAAATTTTATTCTGACCAATAAAATTGTCGAATTTTATTTATCAATCAAATTGGTTGAAACTATATATTTTGACCCATTTTAGACCATATATTCCAACCAGTTTTTGACCAACTTAGATATTTAAGTTTAAAAAAAAATTATATTCGAAAATATTGAAATTCAAATTTAAAATATTTGATTCATAATAATTGAAATAAGATTAAATATTTAAAAAAAATTAAAATATAAAATAAAACACAAATAAATATCTATGTTCAACTATTTTGGCCATTGTAAACCCATTTACGTTTTTCACAATAAAGTAAGTGTTATTTATAGAAAAAGTGAAAGTTTCATCCCTCCCATATTGTAGATGTGGGACAAATACAATAGAGGTGTTCTCCTCAATATTTGGTCGATTCGTCAAAATTACTCACGAAGTTTCGACCAAATTTGGTTTTAGTCGATAAATGGTAAGAATATTTTGACTATTTACTAACCACTTGTACTAGTAAAAAAAGTTTGATCATATTTCGACGAGTTTAATTTTTCATAATTTTTTGGTTGAAAATTTGTCAATAAATATTTTGACCATCTTACTGATAAAAAATTAACGTGTTTTTTACCAATTTTCAACCATTCTTTTTTTTGTGGCAATTTTCGACCATTTTTTTGACAAATTTAAGAATCTGTTAAAAATTGGTCGAAATTTTTTGACCAATTTTTGACTCTTATATTTCGTCATATTTTTTTACCAATTTATAATGCAAAATGAATATTCGTCTAAAATTGGTTGGTCAAAATAATTATTGACCACAAAAAAATGGTTAAAATTTAATATGTTTTTTTGTAGTGAAAAATATGCTATTACAATATCTATTAATACAAGGGAAAATTTGCCAAAAATACAACAAACAAATTATAATTTGAAAACTAAAAGAAAACCCTAAATCCAATGGTCTAAATATTGCCACATACCCATTTTTTCTAACTTTTTAATTTTTGTTTTTTTTGGTTATTCACCAAAAAAACTCAAGAAATATGTTTTTGAAAAAAGAAATATATCTATTAAGATAAACATTGGATTTATATAAGAAAATAACGCAAAACATATATTTAAGATCGGTGTAGATATTTTATTCATAAAAAAACATTCATAAAAGGTAAAACGAACATTGTAGTCTCAATTTTCATTATGTCGCATATTCACCTGTCGAATAATATAGTAGATATCATCAATAATAATTCAGACGTAATGTTGAAGCATAACCATTCCTTCAGTCGTCTGATAAAGAACATAAGCTGATCCCACATCGTTTTCCTCTCTAGCTCCACTTCCTTTGACCACCAACTACAAGTCTACAACCGTTCGTTAACTCAAACTCGTTACCCATGTGAACCAGTTCTTTTGAACCACCTCTGCTATAAGGTCCATGTTATGATGATTATCTACTAGAAGGTCCTGCGAAAAACCGAAATTAGGTTGAAATCTTGAGCAGGGTTTAGGGTTTGCTCTACGTTCTCTGAGTAGAGAGAAAAGACTCCATTGTTGATCTCAGCTAGCTTCATATGATTGATCAACGTTGACTCCTAGAGGGTGGAAGCTTGGGCAACAAGATAGGGTTATCATAGAAACTAGAGAAAGGACTCTGTAGATTCTGAAGCTGCATGTGTAATTGAAGCCTCTCCATCGCCGAATTGCTCAGATTCTGAGGATTCTTGTTGTTGTTACCGATGTTGTTTTCAGTAGTATCTTGACGATTCATTTGTGTCCGTCTTCCGAGAAGTTTCTTTTACAATTTTGTGTTCCTGTAGTTCTTGATATCATTGTCTGTCCTTCCAGGATGCTGAGTAATAGACCAGGCGCATATATCACATTAAGGTTAAAAATTTAAGAAGGTTTACGATATAATTTTTTATTCATTTACAGTTAAATTTGTAGATGTAAATGTATAAAAGGTTTTTAAAAAACACCAAAAGGAGAAAGAGACAATATAAACCCTAAACTTTATGAGATCATAGCTTGGAACATCGGCTTGCATGTGTTTTAGCATAAGATACATAAACAAAACGTAAAAGGACAGGAATCTCAATCCAGTGGAAAAAAACTGTGAGGAACCACTTGGTCGAGTGGACCTATCTTTCAAGCGTTCATGCACAAACAATAATGCAAATCAGATCAATATTCTATTCCTCCCCACAATCTGCAACAGAAAATAACTGAATTTAAATCTTCTTGCCTCTAAGCACTCTCCCACTTTAAGAATCAAGTCGTCGTCCTCAAATTTCTTGGCATCTGAATCATTTCCAAGCTTACCCTGCGAAATTGGGAAGAGAATAATCAAAAAAACAATAATTAGGACATGCTACATGAGAAAATAATATCCTACGCAGAGCTAAGTATTAAATGGTGAAGGAAAAAAGATGTACATACACGAGTCTCTTTAAGATTGTACTGAACGCATGAGTAGAAAGCTAGTCTATCATCGTGTTTACAAAGTTGTGAAGCGCAACATCCAGATCGCTAACTGGAAGGATCTCCATTTTCTGCACAAGAGGATAGAATGATCAATCCATAGTGTATTCATGCCCATTTTGTAACCTAATCAAGACTCTTATCTTTCTGTAATGAAGTTCTACAGCGGCTGACCATAAATAACAGAATCATAAGGAACGAAGATTGAAGGACGTACCAGGTTGCTTTCAGCTACGAAAGCTTCTATATTTTGCTGGTTCAGTTCTTCGGGATGAAGCCGCTCAGAATCATCGATGTTGGCTGTGAAATCAAAGATCAAAATATATGATAACTAAATCACACTAGACAAGGACGCAATAGCATGGTCCAGCTGTGCTACTCTAATGCCCCTACCTTCGCTTCGACCCTTCTTAGAAGCCTTGGAGAATATTAAAATGTCCTGGGGATATGCAACCTGAAAGTGTTTGAGAATTTTTCAAAAAAGAATGGTGAACCATCATGTTACAGTAACTAATTTTTAGGTACCTTTCCCACAGATTTCTGTCCAAACCTTTGAGGATTATCGTCATAAATCCAAAGTAATCTACCTGAAAGATTAAGCCAGATCTCAGTCTTTCTATGGTCTTTCTTATTCTTAAACACCAAATGTGTTTGTGCCTACTGGAACTTTTTTTTTGTTGGTTAATAAACATTAGACTAAAGAGTGATGGTAGAACTTTCTAGAAGTTAGGAAACTTGGAAACAAAATTCCCTTTGATTCGAACCAATGGGAGCTTGATATCTGATATGTTAGCAGCTTTTTTGCTGGCTTTCTCTATTAGATCTCTGAGCTAAAAATTTTGTAGATATTATTAGAGGCATTCAGTGACTTGTTAAACCTATTTAAAAAGGAGGCAGGAGAACAAATATCCACATGAACTACGAGAAAAGGGAATAGTTACCACTTTATCCAAATGTTCGAGAATTGAGTTTTGATCATTGGGATCAATATCACCTTCATCTTTTAACACAATCTGCACTTTGAAAATGTGTTAGGCAAAGAAGTCTGCCACCACGATAACATGTAGGGAAAAGAACTTTTACCTCTGTATACTCAAAAGGCCTCACAGATGTCAAAGGTATCTTTGTAGGACGATATTGATTTCCCTGTAAGTCATATATTCTAAGTTACTCAGGCTTACATGCTTGATTAAAAACGAGCAAAAAAACATACTTGAACTACGTAGATTTAGCAGTACAATCAAATTGAAGATGAAGTTTCAGATTGATTGCTGAAGAACCTTGATTTATAAGAGAAGAACATGCTTTGGCTTTGATTCCCCATCGATAAGTGATGTTGCCACAGAAGATCGGGTAAAGGGAAATCTGACCAACACTTGAGCCACCAAGAACCATCTTTCCAAAATAATTCACGAGGTTGCATGCTGAAAGGATATCAATTGAAGAAAGGTTGTCCTGTTGCCAGATGCGACATGGAAGAAAAACAGATGAAAATGATTAAGGAAAAAAACTCAAATTCACAGTTATGTATATTCAAATGAGTTTGCATAAGAAGAGCATGTCAATGTAAGTTATGTACCACTCCGGCTGGATCATCATGGTTTCCATGAATATTGAACACGGGCAAGCCTACATTGAAGTGTGGATCCAGAAAATGATGTTAAGGAATGAGAGAACAATCCACACCTTGACTAATAAAAGTGTACATAGATCTATACACATGTTGAGTCAATGTGCCAATTGATTACTTCAGTTCATAAAGTTTCCTGATACAACAAAATTAAAAGCAGAAGAGTAGGGTCTCACGCGTTTTGAAAATTTACAGTCTGGTCGCTGACTACTTGAACCTGCACTGGTTTATCATTAAGGCAGTGGCGACGAATGGCTTTAACTAGCGTAGTTCTAGAGGGTTTATTCTCGTGAAAAAGATCACATCCGAGGAGTAAGAAGTCTACCTGTTTCAAGAGAAGAAATGGAAATTTCATTGTTGTCAAACATTGTGTACAAGGGAAAAAGTGAATATGAAACCTGTTTCTCCTCGGCTATAGAACAGATCTCTTCAAAAGCCTTGAAGGAATCATGGCGCCTTATTTCATCCTTGTCCATGTGGCAATCAGTTGCCACAAGTATTCGAAGCGTACCTGTCAAGCATACTCGGTTCTCGAAAACAAAAGTAACATTTCTTGATCTAGTCTCACTTTGAATATATTAAGAAAAGTTAACCAATTCGACAATTATAAACACTAGACCTCAACAAGTTCCTAAAATTCGTCGTTTAGCTCCTAAAAACAACACTGGAACTCAACAAATCTCAAGTCCGGCATTGATTCTACGCAAACAAAGCTAAAGCAAGAGATAAAACCCGAAATTGGATCAAAATCACTTCAAATTGGGGCTAGAAAGAAAACAATTATACTTCCATTAACGATTTCCTCAAAAACAATTTAATCTCTTCCAGATATATACTTCTTAGAAAACGAGTGGAGGGAAATAGAACCCTAACCTGGTTCTTCGAAAAGACTAAAGCGAAGCGACGACGGAAAGACAGAGTTGGATATACAGCTGGCGGGGAATTTCAAAGCGAGAGGTGAAAAGGAGAAATTTGGGAGACGACGAAAGTTTGGAACTTGGAAGAAGAACTAACATGAGTATATTTACATATATGGTCCTTACCAAAATGATTAATACCCTGAAAACTCCGAATCTTTTAGTATTTGCCTTTAAAAACCTTAAATAAAATATAAACATTATAAAAGATTTTGGATTTTCACGTGGACATTTATTTTAGGTAATAATCTCTTGGTGTTGTGTTGTAGGAAACATTTTAGGATGTAAAGTCATTTAACTGTAAGAATTACAAAAAATGTGGTGTCGAAGAAGAAGATGAAGATATATGGAGAATGCAATCTGTTATTGTTTGGTTTTAACTAAAGATATATACCAAATAGTTGACAAACAAATTTGTATTCGATTTAGTTTGGCTTGCTGTGGGTTTTTTCCACAGTTTGTAACATTATAATCGAAGGATTTCTAGTAGTTCTACAAATATACGGTTTAACTATTTCAAAATAATTGGTTTTTGACTTTTTGTAGGGCATGTTTTTCAATTCATCTTCAAATTGTGCCACAAAAAAATATAGAGGGACATCTACAATAATATAGGGAGCAAAGATATGCCAAATAGAATACATGTCAAATTTTCATTTAATAATTTTTCTAAAGAACAGCGAATATATAGAGCAATGGTCTAAAAATTTTAATATCATAAAAGAGAGATAAGAGTGAGCAGAGAATTTGAGGTGGGGATACGTTAGAGAGTGATAGTTGGAATTGCCATATGCAAGAGATTTACGTATTCAAAGAAGTGACAAATAAATATATTGGAACCTAGTGAACAAGGAAGCTCAAATAATTTTCATACTTAACTAGCCAACAAAAATGAACATTTCATGTGACTCAAGCCAAACACATATTTTCTGTCTTCCACTTTTTCCTATTATAATCGGTTTTAGAGATACAGTATTCGTAATATTTTTTAAAGGATAACAAAAATATGTATTTTAGTGTACATCTCTTCACAAAGTGAATGATACATCCGTTTAATCCAGTTTTATGTTATTTGTTGCAATTGTATCTCGTTTTTTTCCTTACTAATTTAACGGGATCAATAATGGTATAATATATTATTGAATCGACAAGGATATATATAGTCATCATCTAGATCTTTGTTTGCTTCTAGTATAGTACAAAAAGCTCTGAAAAAGATAAGGAAAAAAGAGTTCAAAATCCTTAAGAATAAAATAAACTTCGATGACCAAGAAAATAACAAAACCTATTATCAGAAGAAGAAAAAGATAACAAACTTTTTTTGTTAAGGTAGCTCTCTCTTGGTTTTCTTCGAACGTATCAACTAAATGAGACCGAACGTTCCAAACTCAGTATGCTCTTACGTTGTGACAAATTACGGTAACACCCTCCACCTCAATTTTTGGATTAAGCATTATTAAAAGAACTTCTTATTAAAATCTTCACAAAAATAATAACAGTTCTAACCATCACGTTTTAGTCTCAAGGTTTGTACTTAAGCATAACCCTTTAGCCAAAGACCACAAGGGTATAATAGTAGTTTGTTCATTTCTTTTCCGATTTAAGAATATCCTTTTTCTAACACAACGTTTCTCTCAAAACCGCTTTCCATTATAGAGCTTCAAATAGAGCTCTCAAGTTCTCTCTCTCTCTCTCTCTTGCATGCTTGAGTACTTTCCATGGCTACGGAGCAAGACTTCACACGCGCCTCACGTGACTCAAGCAGCGTAAGATATTACTCAGACGAATATAACACAGAGGAAGAAGAAGACGAAGAAGAAGAGACGGAAGAAGAAATCGAGGAGGAAGGGCCACACGTTGGGTTCACGTGCGGAGGAAGAAGAAGAAACGGGTCAAGTAATAACTACAAATGGTTGATGTTGGGTCGAATACTTGACCCGAGATCCAAATGGGTTCAAGAATGGAACCGAGTCTTTCTCCTTGTGTGCGCGACGGGTCTCTTCGTGGACCCACTTTTTCTCTACACCCTATCGGTGAACAACACGTGTATGTGTCTCCTCGTTGATGGTTGGCTCTCTCTCTCCGTCACTGCCTTACGCTCCATGACCGATCTCTTGCATCTTTGGAACATTTGGCTTCAGTTCAAGATTTCTCGCCGGTGGCCTTATCCCGCCGGAGACGGGGGAGATAGCGACGGAGATGTCAACAAAGGAGGTGGTACGAGCTTGAGGCGTGTTGCTGCTCCATCGTACGTTAAGATCAAGAAAGGCTTCTTCTTCGATCTGTTCGTCATTTTACCATTACCTCAGGTTAGTAAAACTAATTATTGGTTTTACAAATGTTTAGTTATTGGTTTTATAAGAAAAAAAACTAATTGTTGGTCTTACAAATGTTTAAATGTTGGTTTTATAAAAAAAAAAGGGTTAGTTTAAAAATTTTAGATTGTTGTGTATAGATAAGATGCATTAACAACTAGAATTATTAGATGTAATGCCTGAAATAATTGAAACAAAAATTCTTGCCAACTTCTATTTTTGTTTTCCTCTAAACTACACAATTACCCGTGGAATCGCGAAGAAACTCATAAATCGTGGAAGATTATTACGTTTTCATCAACATGTTTTATATAAAAAAAATTAAGTTAAGTTTTGGACGCAATCTCTTATATACTTTAATATGCACTAGTTTATTAGTATGATTAGTATGAAATCAAGTAGTTGTACGGAGAAGGTTTCGTTGAATAGTCGAGGCAGATATTTAATTTTATATGAACACATGTAATCGCTGAAAAGATTACTATACATAGTAACTAACTTTACATAATACTTCTAAATTATGTGAGATTTGTTGTGAGTTTATAATAGGGACAATTACTAACACTGGTTTCAAGGCACAATCATAGTAATCAAATCTAGCATTGAACTAAAATTGACTGAAATAACTATCACTTAATCTTACCTAATCATGTTCGTGTATGGTGGACCAAAAATAATACAGTTCATTCATTTTTTAATTTTATTTTCGTCTAGTACATTTTTGTTTTCTTGTTATATAATAATAATTTAATTGAGAAATTATATGAAAAAATGAGAGCAGGTGGTGTTGTGGGTGGTGATACCTTCACTTCTAAAGAGAGGTTCTGTGACTTTAGTGGTTTCAGTTTTGCTTATAGTGTTCCTCTTCCAATATATACCAAAGATATATCACTCCGTTCGCCATCTACGCGAGAATGCTACCCTATCCGGTTACATTTTCGGCACGGTCTGGTGGGGAATCGCACTCAACATGATGGCATATTTCGTCGCGGCTCATGTAAGTTTCTGGATGAAATGTTTTTTATTTCTTAGTATATGTAAATTTAAGATTTCGTTGCGGACTAAAATTTCACTGATATTAAGATACAAAATTTAACTAGTTTAAGCCTAGTTGTGAATTGTATATCTGTGATAGTCTCTCTATGCGAGTCAGTGAATCTGTAATCAATTTGAGCAATGGTTAGAAAATACATGCTTTGTGTTCACTGTGTATTAATTAATAGATGATACCATATTTCATATGTTGATAAAAAAATCATATATTTAGTGTGTAAATTTTCCCTAAAAATCACTAATCTATGGAAAAAGTAGTGATTTTCAGGTGCCAAGTAACTATATTTTATATTGTTTTGGTTGTAAGATTATTTAAGACATTTGTAACTAAAATATTTTCACATGGACCTTTTCCATTGCTGCGGGAGTCTTCTTTTGATAGTAAAATAAATCACAAAATGCCAAAATAAGAAAAGATTTGTTGGGAGGAAGGTATGATTCTTTCAATCACACAAGTCGCAATCAAATTATTTTATCAATACGTATGATTAACTAAGAAAGTCTTGTTTAGAATTATAAATTATTCAATCATTAGCTTATTTTTTTTCTTTTTTTTTCAAAGTTCTATTTCACGTTTTCACTATTTATATGTCATTCAATGACTCATCAACTTTAACTAACATCGTACAAGAATTTCTAAGATCTTCCAACATTCCCAAACCTGATCAAAATTGCAATCAATTATATATGAATAATCACAAAAATCCTTTAATCTACCAAAAAATTGTTTTTACTATTTACAATCATAATGTAACACTTGTGCTTATGATATACAGGCAGCAGGAGCATGTTGGTACTTGTTAGGGGTCCAAAGATCAGCAAAATGTCTTAAAGAACAATGTGAAAACGCAATGGGATGCGACCTAAGGATGTTGTCATGTAAGGAACCAGTGTACTATGGCACTACCGAGATGGTCCTTGACAGGGCTAGACTGGCTTGGGCACAAAACCATCAAGCCCGATCCATTTGTTTGGATATCAACACCAACTACACATATGGTGCTTATCAATGGACCATTCAACTTGTAAGCAATGAAAGCCGGTTGGAGAAAATCCTTTTCCCTATCTTTTGGGGTCTCATGACTCTTAGGTATTTTCACATCCTAACTGGTTTAATTATTTAACTCATCATAGATGAAAAATCTAACCAAATTGAATCGGATAAAATTTGCTTTAGTTCATTTACATAACCTTTTTCTTAGGTATATATTGCCAATAACTTGAATGTATAAAAGGTATTATTAATTAAATATGAGTTTAAAAAGGTTTATGATTTTTGTATCAATAATTGGTCAGCACCTTTGGGAATCTGGAGAGCACAACAGAGTGGTCGGAGGTTGTCTTCAATATAATTGTTCTAACAAGTGGTCTGCTTCTAGTTACCATGTTGATCGGTAATATCAAGGTATATGTACTAGCTCATTTTCTCATAATTAACTAATAACATGTTTAATAAAGTTCATGAATTATACTAATTTGTTTCTAATCTAAAATGAAGGTTTTTCTGCACGCAACAACTTCAAAAAAGCAAGCAATGCACTTGAAAATGAGGAACATAGAGTGGTGGATGAAGAAGAGACATTTGCCATTAGGATTTAGGCAGCGAGTCCGCAACTACGAGCGACAGCGATGGGCTGCTATGCGCGGTGTAGACGAGTGTGAGATGGTTCAGAACCTTCCGGAAGGTCTTAGGAGAGACATCAAGTACCATCTCTGCCTAGACTTAGTCCGACAGGTTAAATTAATCTCTACGATTAATCACTGAAGAAATAGAAAATTAATATAGATATGACATTAGTTAATAATTAATGATCATTATTGATGTGGATGAGTATTTGGAAATTTTTTAGGTTCCGCTGTTTCAACATATGGATGATTTGGTGCTTGAAAACATATGCGACCGTGTAAAGTCTCTCATATTCACCAAAGGAGAAACCGTAAGTACTGTATCTTTAAAGTTTAATTAAACCAATTTATGGAATATATATTTCATCATGAAGCCATGATTTTTTTTTTTAAAAAGTCATGAAGCCATCTAGTTTAGACAATCATGCTTTGGGACCGAAACAAACATGCATGATAGTTTAGCAAAAAAAAAAAAAAACATGCATGATATTTTTCGGTAAAAGGTTTGGTTTTATTGGTCTAGAATTTATTTCATCGACATGTGATACTTCTTAGCAATTGCAGCACAAAACCAACAGAAAACAAAATCCCAATTTTTATCTGTCTTATTCAAATTAATGAAAGTTATTCAATTCTAGCGATCTACAAATTTCCCTACCTTATTTCAGTTCCATATAAAAATTATATTTTATTTCTTAAATCACGGTTCTACAATTATATCCGGTTTCATTAACGTGGGATCCAAGAAATCTCGCAACGACAAATACAAAATAATCAAAATGTTTCAAAATGCAGATTCAGAAAGAAGGAGATGCAGTGCAAAGAATGTTGTTTGTAGTGAGAGGTCATCTTCAAAGTAGTCAGTTACTAAGAGACGGTGTCAAAAGCTGTTGCATGTTAGGTCCGGGCAATTTCAGCGGCGACGAGCTTCTCTCATGGTGTCTCCGGCGACCTTTCGTGGAGAGGTTACCGCCTTCTTCTTCAACGCTCGTAACGCTAGAGACCACCGAAGCGTTTGGCCTTGACGCAGAAGACGTTAAGTACGTGACTCAACATTTTCGGTACACTTTTGTCAATGAGAAAGTCAAACGCAGTGCCCGCTATTATTCTCCCGGGTGGCGAACTTGGGCTGCGGTTGCGGTTCAGCTCGCTTGGCGGAGGTATGTCTCAATTTCTTGAGTATATTTACCTCATATTTGAAGTCTTTATATATATATTTCTCTTCCACATCACACACACACACACACACATACACACACACACACACACACATATATTTCGGTGAACAAATAACAAGTATAGTTTAAAAGTTTTTTCTTGCTTTGTTTAGAGGATAGTTCTCAAAAATATAATATCTTATATTTTTGTTTTCCTACCAAAATCTTAAATTTCTAAAGGGTCATTTGCAACAATACCAAAAAAACTATAATTTATAAACTAACTAAAACATTAGAGAGAAATAGAGTGAATGGAATGAATGATACAAATTTAAGGTTATATATGCTAATATCCCATTTCTAAAATGTACCACAAATTATAAGTTCATAGAAAGGATTACCAAAAATATAGGAGAATGTATTAACTGATTATAGAACCCTTACTGAACTTTTAGAAACTCTTACTAAACCTAAAAAGTTTGTGGTATTTTTTAAACTTTTAAAAAATAATGGTACATTTGAAACTGAAATTTGCTTTTGTGATATTTGAACATATTTCTTACATATAAATACAAATTCAATGTGCGAACATGAAAAATGAACGGTTCTTGATGATGTGATTAGGTACAAGCATAGGCTAACATTGACGTCACTGTCATTCATAAGGCCGAGGAGACCGTTGTCGAGATGTGCTTCATTAGGAGAAGACAAATTGAGGCTCTATACAGCAATGTTAACCTCTCCTAAACCCAATCCCGACGATTTCGACGATTTTATCAATTAATTGATACAACTTTTGTTATCTATCTTCTAGTATTATTTTGCCCTTCAAATTATATTTTATTTTTGTGGCTGTCAATCTCAATATTTCGGTAAACACAATGGTAGAAAATGTGAAAGAGTTAAAAGACATAAATATTCTAGATCTTGCCATATAAACCAAACAATCCTCTAAAAACTTACCAATGCGATTGCTGAATTCTCTTTTGGAAAATCAAGTTGGAACCGAAGATATTGGTTGACCAAAAAAAACCCCGAAGATGTTGATGAAAGAATGTGTAAATGAAACATGAAATGAAGCTGAAGGAGAGCTTGAGGAAAGCATGTTTGATTTCAGAGTTTTTTTTTCTCTCTCTAGTCGGCTTAACATTTTTAATCTTAAATTTACTTAATCGCAGTTCTGGAAAATGTGATTAGTGGTTCGTTAAATGGATTCAAGAGTTTAATTGAATATATAAAATTGTTAAGAGTTAGAGGGTGTGTCCTATCCGATGTAGTGATGAATACAAAAAAATTGGATTGTAAGAATATATCTTAAAATAATTTATCACGGTACCAACGATGTGGTAGTCTAATAGTAATATAAGGGGTATGTTTTTTTATGCCCTTAATTCAAACTCTTTTGAAACAGAAAGTTAATTTTTAAATCAAAATATTTAAATGAAATACCAAAAAGATAATAAGCAAAAAGTTTCCACGAATTTATAAAAAAAATTAGCAGTCAACCCATGATAATAAATATTGAGAAATTGAGGTTAATAACCAAACAAAAAACAATAATTTAAATGCTAACTAAATAACCTAGTTGATATTTTGTCATATACCCCAATTTATGTTATTTTTTTTAGTGACAATTACCCAAAATAACTCAAAACTATGAAAAAATAACTAGATTAACCCACCAAAAAAAGTATTACTAGTATAACTCAAATTTTGAGTAAAAAGACAATTAACATTATAAACTTCATTTTATTATCGAAAATGTCATTTTTATTTATTTAAAAAAAAAAGAAAAAAAAGAAAAAAAAAAATCAATCGCAGACATAAAATAAATTTTTTCATCTTTTGGGTAATTCTCTAATCCTAAAAATCGGAAGGTCTCGTCGGCGAATTCGGAAGCTATCGTCGGTTTTAATGAGAGGAGATAGGAATAAAGGGAAAAAATGAGGCTAAGAGGTGATGTTGATGATGAAACAGTTGAAAAAACTCTATAAAAAATGGTTATGGAGGTGGCCGAAACCCTAGACATAAAAGGGAGTGGATTTAGGCTTAAATTACTCATTTTTTACACAAATTCGTTTTAATTAAAATAAGCCTGTCATAACAAATATAAGTATGTCACTACAGGAATTCTGAAAAAATAATTCTCTCAGTTATTCTTGTGATAAACAAATCTGCCATTATGTAAAATAAGTCTGTCAAAATTGAAACAAAAATAAATCTGTTATAACTATAAGTAAATCTGCTAGCACTATAGGTTACACTAGTAAGCAAATTTTACTTCAACAAATCTGTTATAACTTGACAGATTTTTCGTACATATAATAAGTCTGTGGAGTCGCACCTAACAAATCTGTGAGAAAAAAAAATAATAATAACGCCGATCACGTAAAAGTCTGGTCAAGAGTTGTTAAATCTGTGGTGTCATCATACAATAAGTCTGTCAGAAAACATAAAGTCTGCTATTAATTATAAATCTCTCGTACAAAACATAAATTTGTCATCACGTATACAAATAAGTCTATCGTACAAATAAGTTTACCGAAGTAAATCTGTCCTTACAAAAATAAGTCTGTTGCTAAAATAAATCTGCAGTTATAAAAACAAGTCTGTCATAACGTTGATTTCAAAAATTCGGAGTAGCAGTTGAGTCAAATGAGTTTTTTTTCCTTTTTTTTATTATTATTATTTTTTTGGTTATCTAGCAAATTAGTCGATAGATATTAGACAAATTCTCTCGGTTCATTAACAAAACGGAATTGCTGACTGTTTTTTTGACCTCTTTTTGGTTAAGGTTTCAAGAGTAGATGGGCTGTATACGATTGATGGGCCCATTAAAAAATCTTCATAACCAACCGTACCGGAATGTTAACCAACCGGTTCAGTTGTCTGAACGGTGTAGCTGACAGTTAGCTGAAAGATTCGGTGACCTGTCGTGGACTCATGAGCGACGTGTCACCCAACACTTCCTTCCTCCCAAAGCAATAACAAATCCCTCCAAAGGCCACAACAATTACAGCTTTTGCCACCCAAAAAACTTATTTATATTTATTTAAAAAAAAAAAAAATAGAGAGGAAAATTGGCTAAAGACACTTGTTGCCGCCTTTCTCTCTTTACCCTGTAAAATCGTTGTCTTCCTCTTTCTCAATATTTCAATGTTTCTCTGAACTTATCTCTCTTTTTTTCTTGGGGAAACATTTCTGATCTTTCCGATTTGTTTCTCCCTCCTCCGATTTTTTTGTTTTCTTTCTTGTAACAGAAAAGAATCTCTGCCGATTTTTAATTAATCGGAAGGCGGCGGAGAGACGATTTTCCCCGATGGCGCCGCGTCTTTTCGCCTGTTTTGGCGTCAAAGGATCTTCAACTTCCACCACCGGAAAAGGTATCTCCGGTCATAACGCGGCTGTTGTCGCTGCAGATGTTCCCGTCGGTGACGGACCTGTTCTCGTTCAGCTCTTCTCTTCTCAGGGATGTAAGACTTCTCCGGAGGCGGAGATGCTCGTGTCGCGTCTCGGCCGTGGCGATTTCGACGGTCAGATCCGTCGAGAAGGTGGATCTGGTTCTCCGGCGATGGTTTTGGTTTTCCACGTTGATTATTGGGATTATTTGGGTTGGAAAGATCCGTATGGATCTAGCCAGTGGACGGTGAGGCAAAAAGCTTACATCGAAGCGTTGAATCAGGATACGATGTTTACTCCGCAGTTTGTTGTTCAAGGTCGTGTTCAATTACTTGGGAATGAGGAAGAGACTCTGCTCAAGTCCATCCTCGATGCGCCTAGGTTTCCTTCTCCGGCGTTTCGGGTGAGTCATTTCTTTCATTTAATTTCCGATGTTGATCAATCGATCTAGGAGAAGTCAATTTGATGTTTAGAATCCTCGATGGTATACAGTAGTATAGCGGATTGAATTGGGATTTATGATCTTGGAGAAATTTTGGTTTCAGTTATGTACGTGAATAGTCTTTTAGATTCAACATGATCCTGTTCTTGATCCAGTCTTGTATCATAGGATTAGCTATGTCACTGATATCAATATATTCACTCATGATCTTGGAATCAATGAATGCTTGTAGCATAACACAACTTTATGTGTTAAAAAGCTTACATTCCTGTGTATGTAATGTGTTCTTGTTGACAATTGGCTTTGTCAAAAGCATGGGCTATGATTGTGGTCCAACTTGCTTATTAGGAATTTCGGTCTTTGTAATTTAAACGATTAGAGAGGCTTGGACTGAGAATCATATAGAAAGCTAGTAGTCGAACATATTCTCTATGAAGTAAAACAGAGTTGGTTAATAAGATTCAATACATTAACTTTGTGTGGTTGCTTTAATTAACTACATTGTGATTAAGATAAGTGAGAATGTTGCTCTTACCAGGCCACATTCCAAAGACCAACCTCAGAAACCCTTCAAGTATCTCTCACAGGAGCTTTGAGGATGAAAGTGGACTCGAGCGGGATCGATATAGTGGTGGCGCTATACGAGAACGGACTAGTGACCGATTGCCCCCGAGGAGAGAACTCAGGAAGAGTATTGGCCAATGACTACGTTGTAAGAAAGCTAGAAAAGTTATGCACCGTTAAAGATTTAGCGGCGAAGAAGACGGTGTCGGAGACGGCTCATTTCACAGTTTGGGATGGATTCAACAGCGCAAAATGTGGAGTTGCTGTTTTTCTACAGAACACATCTCTTCAAATTTTCGGTACGCAGAGTTTTCAATTGCCTGATGAGATTTGACAAAGAAACGAAAATTATTCTGAATCTATTTATCAAAATGAATTTGCCCTTTTGTGTTCGTTCATATTTTGGTTATTGGAATTTCTGTGTACAAAAGGATTACTTGTCACTCTTGATTATAGGCATTTTGCTTTGTTTTTAACCTTTTTAGTTTTCTTTCTTGCTGTGAGTATGCTATCAGTAATTTTTGGATATTATATTGGTTATATCAATTATTTTTGTTGACAATTGACAATAACGTTTTGGCCGATGTTTTTGAGTTCGATGTTGTTAGGGAATAACAAAAGAAAAATACCCATTTACAAAGAAAATCGCAGGATCAATCTCGAAAATACATGGCCTAATTCAGAAAATCCAAAATCACAAAACCAACAGACCCAACATTCCTCCACTAATAATTGAATGATTTATCTGCAGTTTTCATTAATTGAACTCATTTCAAAATTTTAATTTATTAAATCTTATATTTTCTAATATATTAATATAATTCTATTAACTAAATATTTCTAATTCCCCATCAAAAACGCAATATAATAAAAAATTTCTGCAAAAAACACGATTTCGTAAAATATTTTTCGGCAAAACGAAAGTCCGTAAAAAAGTTTCGCCAAAAAAGCGATTCTGTAAAATGATTTCACATCACAAAACGCACTTCCGTTAAAATTTCCCGCCAAAAAGGATGTTCCATTCAAAATTCCGTCCAAATACATGATTTTATATGGCAATTGTTTCTTGTCAAATTTCACAATTTATATATAAATATATTTATTATTCAATTTATTAATAGGTTGGATCAAATTCAATCTAACTCATTTAAATTTGATGGATTAACACTCAACCCATTAGAATTATGGATTGAGTTGGGTTGAAATATCCATTTTGACACTCATATATTGTACTAAATTTAATTAATATCAAATAAAATAATATTTTTTATTTAGTTTAAATATATACATAATGAAACTCTATAAATAGATAAATTATTTTAGAATTTATAAGAAAATAAAAAAATAAAAATTAACAACATACAAACTATTTAATTGTGATTTTACATTATTGTGTATTTGATATACCACTAAAAATTAAACTAATGTTAAAATGACATGTGTCCAAAACATGTGTATCTAAAAAGGTTCTTCATGAAAAATGATTTTTTCTGTTTTTTTACTAGAAGAAACTCATTTAAAACCCCCTCTAAAACATCCTATTGGAGATGATCTTAATATAAAACAATGGCCGTTTACGCCATGAATTGCTTCATGTTACCAAAATCAATCTTCGATGAAATTATTGGTATTCTTTCTAGATTTTGGTGGGGAGAAAAGAATGGTAAGCGTAAGACGTTATGGGTTGGTCGGAAACATATGGTATATTCGAAAAAACAGGGTGGTCTTGGCTCCGAGATTTGAATGATTTCACCTCCGCACTCCTTGGTAAACAAGCATGGCGTATTCTCCACTCTCGAGACTCTTTGATTCATAGACGTGATACTCAGAAATACCCGTCCTGAACCCGATCCGAAAATTCTAAAAACCCGAATGGGTATTATATCTGCATACCCGAAAATCCGATACCCGAACTACCCTATCCGATACCCGAATGGGTATCCGAACGCCCACACCTACAGTTGACCCTATTATAGTTTCATTTCAAACTATCTGAGATAATTGCATATCGGTATTTTGGGCCCAATCCATTTGCTTGAGTGGTGAAACCCATCTCTAACAATACTACCATCATGCTAAATGAGAAAGACATGTGCCCGGTGTTTGTGTACTACCATCATGATAATTAAAGTTGATTAGTGTTTTTATTTAATCCAGAGTTAGACTAGTGAACATAAATAAAAACTTCAGCATTTTCTAAATAGTATCAATTGTCTTAATATAAATTTTGTCTCCTTGGATGAATTTAAAGCATCCTAACTACATACTATTACTATTAGTGTTTTTGAGTATTCAAATTCAACCGTGTAACAAAAATACATACATGTGTGAAGCAGATATGAAAACAAAAAGTTTATAGAGATTCCCTCCGTAAGGTTTGGGTCATAGTCGATGGCGTCCTTTTCCCATTTCTTTTGGACTCGTTCCTCACAACCTCACTGGCAACAGCGTAGCTACTCTCTTCCGAGTGTACATCATCAAATCAAAACCCAGAGGATTGGATTTGGAGTGGCGCGTGGGTGGATAGGAATCAGCTATGAAGGTCTTCACTTTCTCTCTTATTTACTGAATTGTCTTCAAAACAAATACAATCTCTCTTTTGTTTGCTTTCTTTTCAGTTTAATTCAACATTACATAGCTGATTTCTGCACCACACAAAAAGATATATATATACATTTTGCTGGTGTGATATTAAAAATCACGTGTAAGCTTGTACTTTACTAGAAGAGATTTATGATTCATCATATCGTATTTTTTCCGCTACAAAAAGACAAATGCAATGTAACGGCTATTGCATAATACAATGCTCAATAATTTTTTTTTGGTTATTGAGCAAATATTTGGAAGAAAAGGAAAAAATGATTTGAATCCTCTTTCTTTCTTTCTTTCTTTTCCCTTAATGTCTTCTTTCCTTTACAAAAATCATTACCATTTCTTAATCGTAAAACATAGGAGTGAGTCCTCTATACAACCCATAATCACATAGTCACTAGCTAATTATCCTACTTATAATTAGTACTATGGCTTTTTTGGGTCAAAATCAGGATCAATTAGAGACTCCTCCATATATAAGCCACAATACTATATGTTTGGGTTCATCTTAAGATGATCATAATTTAAAAAGAGTAAAAGGGCAGCTGACTGATCGTAGCTAATGACTGACACTGAACATGGGGGGATTCACGACCTTTCTTCTCTCCTAAATATATCTTCGCTTTGTATCTAGGACAAAAATTGAAGAGACTAAATTTAAGAATTGGTGATGTTCACACCTTCTCCACCTACAACCCTCTCCATTCATTATTACATAGGATTGCCCTTGCTCACCAAGTTTTAATTGGTCTGATTGTGACGCATCTTTTTCGATATTTTGGATATTTACGATTTTTTTTTTTTTTGTATCATGATATTTTCAAATATTTAGCCAAAAAGCAAGAGAATAAAAGAAGTAAAAAACCTAACTGAAGACTTGGTAATGTTCCACTAATAGAAAGACCTTGCCACAAAGATGCACAAACATTTCGCCTTAATGTTTCAAACTGAAAAAATTGTGGATTCTTCCATGTTATGGTCAGTGATGCATGTTAATGTGAATTATTAAATACAAACTTAACATTGCAGTTTGTGTTGTTTATTTCTTCATCCCTGGCTATATATGAGTTTTGAGTTTGCTTTTCTAAGATGAATAAGACCATCTTTATCCATGAATTTTTGTGGATTTTTTTAAATATAAAATTATTAAAAAACACTCTCTCTTCATTTTACTCAATTTTATACCTTCTCTTTCATCATTTTACTCAACTTTAGACTTTTTTTTCATCCTTTTACTCAACTTTTATTAATTTTATATTTAAACACACCCTAACTCAATCTCCAAAAGTTTATCCTAAAGATACTCTTCTTCCAAATTACTACTATCTCATTTTTTTACTCAAATTTTATTAATTTTATATTTCAATATATTTCATTATTTCAACTAAAAACACCTTTTTTTTTCTTTTACTCAAATTTTAATAATTTGATATTTAAAAAAACCCACAAAAAGTTCACCAACGATACTCACAAATTCATCTGGGGATGCATTCGTAGTCTGTGCTGGATTATCACAAATATTTTATTCAATTTGACATGTGAATGTGAATGTGAATGTGAACGATATTTGGTACGGACCACACAGTCATAGAGCGAACTCCACAAGGCTTTTAAGTAACTTGAGGTTTTGATTATGTCTTCCTTAAAATCGGGTCATTATTTTGGGCTTCAATTATGTGGGCTTCAATAATATAAAAAAAATTATGAACAAAAAACTCATTCCGAAACTTGAACAGCAAGTAAATATCGCTATTATATACTCCCTCTTCTTACTCTCTTTCTCACTCACATTCTGTCTCTCACACTTTCTCACTAGATCTCTCTTTCTCTCTCTCACTCTTTGTCAGTAGATCTCTCTCTCTCTCTCTCCAAAAAATGAGACGCTTCTCTGGCTTCTCTCTCTCTCCCGTCCGTGGCATGGCGAGCACCTCTCGAGCAGCCACTGATGAGGCTATCGCCAGGCTCAAAAGCGTCCTCAAGAACGGCCCATACGAGATGGACGTGTACAGACTACGTACCCAAGGCAAAAGGGATATCGAGCAAGGCGAAGCAAAGATCCAGGAAAGTGAAAAGATATTGAACGAAGCGGCGGACACTTCATGTGACACAAAACTTGAAGAAGCTGAGAAGGTTCGTCAAGAAGGAGTGAAAATGATCGATGAAGGTAACAAAAAAATAACTAAAGCGACCGAGTATGACGACCTCATCAAGAAGGCGAGACATTACGCAAGCACGGGGGAATTAATCTAATTAGTATGTTAGTTAAGGATTATGTGTTTTAATTAATGAAATATTTTATCATTTAGGTAGTAGTAAGTTTGTATTGAAAATTTTAATTATCATCTCTATGTGTGTGTTTCTAAATTAACGAAGTCTTTTTTTTTTAATTAGAATATTGTAATAATAATTTAACTTACCTATATCATTAAGGCCCACTCACTAATATTTATAACTCATAGATCATTTTATATTTTAGTTTATATTAATAAAACCAAGATAATTATTATATTTTTGTGTCCAAGTCTATCAACATCGTAATAAAACAAAAATACTGTGATATATAAGCTATTGTTAAATTAGACTTAGTAAAATTTTCAATAAAATGACATCATTTTTGTTGAGAGAAAGATGTACTAAATTTTTTTTTTACTTTTTTTTGGGTTTTTAATGGTTACTTGTCACTGCCTGCTCTTTGTCAGAGGAAGAGGATGAGTCTTTACTAGTTAACGAGGTATATTTTTATATCGTTTATGGCTTTATGCCATGAATCTCATTTTGGTGCGTAAGCGAAACAATTGTTAACACATGAAGGTGAAATTCTCTTCAATTGTATAGGTATACAACAATCGGATTATTCGCTTCCTGAAGGAGCCTATCAGCCCACTAATTAATTCATTAACCATGATCAGTGATGGTGACAAACTTGTCGTATATTGGTGAAGAAAAATGCAAACAAATCTCCTTTGATGGTATTTATGCATCAAAAGCTGGAAGAATAAGTTTTTGCATAGAATTAAATGTTAAGGTTTATTGATGCAAATTGCCCCCTGGCACCACTTTCTTTGCTGGTCGTTGTGGACATTAAATACATGTTTATGTTGGTAACAACATTAATTTAAAGTTCATTACATACACTTTCCTCATCAATTAATATCTATTTTAAGGTTCTAGTTAAAAAAATAAAAAAAGGCTCTCTGACTTTACGTCTTTATTCCAAATCTTCGGACTGAACAAGAGCTCATTACTAACACGCTGATGGGACCACAGCTCAGAGCGGATCAACATCAGAATTGAACCCCCAAGTTCTTCTACTCCTCCCGAGTCATGTTTTCCAAGAAAGATGACATGTTTCGCATTCATGTGATCTATGCAAACACATAACCACGCTAAGTTTCAGAGCTTGCGATTTAAATACCTTGCCAGACTGACCTCTTCTACACGCCAGCTAATTTGGTGAATTATGTATATCATTTTGTAGAAAACTTTTGTCTGCTATCACTTTATATATTTAATATATATTAATAAAGCCAAGAATGACCATTTGGAGATTATGTAAGCTAATGATGTAATGAAATTTGAAAATGAGAATTAAGTAAGAAACGGAGAAATAAGATATATGATTTCAAATCTAATAAACGAATTATAGTAAAAAAAATGTACAAAGAAGTATGTATTATTATTCTATCATTCTATGTAAAAAGTAAGTAGAATAAACTATTGTCTACGGTGGGCAAAATATCCAAAACCGAAAAACCAAACTGAACCCGAGTTAAAATTATCCGAACCGACCCAAATTCGATTTTCTAAAATAGCCAAATGGATTCTAAACATCTAAAACCGAAAAACCGAATCCGAACATGTATCCGAATTAACTCAAATATAAATTAACCTAAAAATATTTAGATTTAAGGTCGGATATGTTCATATAGCTTAGACAATTTTATTTTGTTTTTTGGTCAATTTTGGCATTATGAATATATTTGGGTAAAAATAACTAATTTAATTATATATAAATTTTATAATTGTTGTTATTTTTTGGATAATTCGAGCTAAAAACAAGAAAATTGAACAAAATAAAACAATAAAAATCGGATAGGTATGAATATTTTGGATAATTTTTAAATATTTTAGATAACTTTTTATAATTTTGGATAATCGAAACCGATCTAAACCCGAAAATAACCGACCTGAACCCGATCCAAAATTTCTAAAAACCCGAATTAGTATTATATTCATATATCCGAACATTCGATACCCGAACTAACCGACCTGATATCCGATTCGATACTCGAATGCCCACACCTATTGTATGGACATGTGACAAAAGAAAAACTATTGTGTGGACTAAAATGAAAATTCTAAAAAATATAACCTTTTGATTTGGAGGGAGTACATAATTGTATGGACTAAAATGATTTGGAAAAAATAAACCTTAAATTTTGAAGTTTTGAAATTGTTGTTAGAAAGCTAAAAACCTCAACAATGAAAATTTGAGGTTCTTGTTAAAAAATGCCCTAACATAAAACTAAGAATTTTACGTCTACTTTGTCTTTGTTCAATTTGTCTTGTTCGATATTGGAACAATGATAGTTGGTAGTTATTTAAATATAAAAAAGATATTGGGACAATGATCGTTGGTAGTTCCGATCCCGTATGGTATCTGTCAAAAGATATTATGTTTGACTCAGGGCCGGTTCTAGGGGCATTGTACCATGTCCAACTGTTTTTTTCTATTTTTTTTCCATGGGGTTTGTTGCACTTTTTTAAAATATAGGGGATTTAAAAAAATTTTTAAAAATTTTATAGTGTTTTTTATTTGCCATTTTTGCACTATATTGGTTTGACAGTTAGACCGGGCCTGGTTTGACTACATATAGAGTTGTTGTTGGGTTCATTAATTCCTAATTTACACCCAAGAACATCTAATAGTTTGCTTGTAGGATTTAATGAGGTCATTTCTGTCTTTTTACAAGAAAATATTTAGTTTCAAAAAATAAAAAGAAGTTATTTTCAAAGTAAATTAATATTTATGTTTATTTAAAATGTTCCAAAATTTTGTGTAGTGGTCAAAATCCACCCCTTAGATCTCACTCGAGATCTCATTTTATATTCGATTCACATAAATAAAAATCTAACTCCGCTTTACTCTTCTTTTTACCGTCAGATTTATAGACATTTCTCAAAACTAAAAGTTTCTTTTTCGAATTCACATACAAATTTTTAGTGCCAAATTTAGCTTCCACCCTCCGTCGCTGACGGCCCAAGACTTGTCTGACCTTCGGGAAGACCTGGGTTTCTTAGGATTAAAGTTTTTTCTCCGAATTCACATAAAAATTCTTAGTGCCAAATTCAACTTCCATCCCCCGTCGTCATTGACGGCCCAAGACTTGTTCGATCTTCGAAAAGACCTGGATTTCCCGGACAAGGTGGAATTGACCCCGCGGAGAAGCTCTCCTAACTAAGGAAGATCAGATTTGTAAAGTTTTTTTTTGGTCGAAAAGATGATTCGTAAAGTTTAATATGCGAAATTTCGATGATATGAATATTACCAATTTTGTTCTTTTTCATTATTTTGTTTGCTAGAATTTTCTCTTTTGTTAATTGGCGTGTGAATCATATTTTGTTTTTAAAAGGCTTTCAATCAAAAACGGCGTCGCTTAATTGTTGATCAAAATATGAATTTTGATCCGTATGAGAATGAATATAATTTGGAGGAAGATTGTGATGACATTTTGTAAGGAAGCTTTTCTAGGGTTAAAGTTCCTCACTTTTAGGGTTTAGCTCTTTTTGGTTTGCAAAACAAAAAAAAATAATTTTTTGATGAATTTATAAATTGCTAAAAATATAAATGATATATGTATAAATTAAAAAAATGATTTGAATCTTATTTTCTTGAAAACTAAATATTAATTGAAATTAATTTAAAATACTGATATGCGATTATATGAATAAGTGCGACATGAGTATAAAGCCAAACGCCAAAACTAATAGACCACTATATACGAGCTATATAGTGGGTGGGAAGATCAAGCCTGATCAGAGTGAAACTTGGAGGGTAAGTTCTCCACTCTTTGGTCTTGATATAAAAAGAAACCGTGCGTCAATCGGTTGGGTATTCTATAAGTTATGAGTGTTTTACTCAGAGCATTTTGTGAAGCTTGTTGTTACGATCCGTCCAGTTCGGGGAAGGATTCACGTCGAACCAGTGGGACTTAGAGGACAGTATTCATACTGTTGTGTAGCTCTGTCTGTCTAGTTTTTAGAACATCTTTCCGATCGTGTTTTGGAGGTGTTTTGGGGCTCGAATCGTTCCGTTTAGAGGTAAGTGCGTGACCATGACTTATCTGGGTAAAGTAATTGATAAGATGCGATTGTTTGTTGTTTGTTTGGTGGATTTCATGCAGGAAATCAATATTAAGTGATTATAATCGATCCATGGTGGTTGGATTCGATTTTTCTGGGTTCTGCGTTTCTGGTTTGGTGTTGTTAAGAGTAATTCTAAATATGTATTAGGGATCTAAATGTAATTAGTCTTACCCTAGTCTTACCGTAGTTCTCTTGATGTACTAGTATATATATATGTACAAATCATTTTAATAAAACAACACATTGAGATTTTATATGGTATCATAGCAGACACGTTCCTAAAAATACTTATTTTTTTCTCCCCAATCCACAGCCGCCATGACATCCACACCGTCGACCGAATCAGCTGCAACAATCACCTTGAACACAAACACAGTTCTTCATGTCAATATGTCAAACGTGACCAAACTCACGAGCACTAACTACATGATGTGGAGTTTGCAAGTTCATGCCTTGTTAGATGGAAATGCTCTATCTCATCATCTTGATGATACTACGGTTGTTCCACCCGTCACTCTCACCGTTGGAACCACCGTCTCTACAAATCCGGAATACACCCTGTGGTCACGCCAAGATAGGTTGATCTTTAGCGCTCTCATTGGTGCTATTTCGACTCCTCTCCAACCACTACTGTCTCGTGCTGAGACATCGGCTCAGATCTGGACCAAACTTGCTGACACCTGTGCGAAGCCGAGCCGTGCTCATATAAAACAACTCAAGGATCAACTCAGACTCTACACCAAAGGTTCTAAAACCATTGACAAATACGTCCAAGGCATCACGACGAGATTGGATCAACTCGCCATTCTCGGCAAGCCGCTTGATCACGTAGATCATCTTGACCTGATCCTTCATGGCCTCCCCGATGACTACAAGACGATTGTTGATTAGATCAAAGGCAAAGACACTCCTCCGAGCATTACTGAAGTTCATGAACGGTTACTTAACCATGAAGCTAAACTCATGGTTGTTATGGAGACTCAAGCTGCAACCTCTGTCCTTCCTGCCTCAGCTAATACCATGCAACATTGCCAGACCAATACCAACAACTTCAATAATCGCTCCAACAACAACAACAAACGGTTCAACAACAACAATGGCTACGCAAATCAGTACAACAACCAGTGGCAGTCGTCACCAAACAACACTCGTTCCAGTCCGTTCAAACCATATTTGGGCAAGTGTCAATTGTGTAACACTCAAGGTCATAGTGCCAGACGATGTCCTCAATTCCAATCTCTGACCATGACGGTTCCTTCTTCACAGCAAACACCGTTTAGGCCATGGCAACCATGAGCCAACCTTGCTTTTGGCTCACCGTATACAGCCAATAATTGGCTCCTCGACTCTGGTGCAACACATCATGTCACCTCCGATCTCAACAATCTTTCCCTTCACCAGCCATATAATGGAAATGATGATCTGCTCATTGCCGATGGCTCAAGCTTAGCCATTTCACATACGGGTTCAAAAACAATCTCCTCTCCTACTTGTGATTTAATGCTCAACAATGTCTTATGTGTTCCTAACATTGATAAGAATCTGATTTCTGTCTATCGTTTGTGCTATACTAACCACGTCTCGGTTGAATTTTTCCCGGCTTCCTTTCAGGTGAATGATCTCATCACGGGGGTCCCATTGCTCCTAGGAAAGACTAGAAATGAGTTGTATGAATGGCCGGTCTCACTCTCTCAAGCTGCTGCGTTTGTTACTACCTCCAATCCGAAAGCATCGGTTGAATCGTGGCATTACCGACTTGGTCATCCCTCTCCTTCCGTTTTAAACACTATTGTTTCTGCGTTTTCTCTTCCTGTTTCCTCTTCGTCTTCCAAACGATTGGCTTGTTCTGATTGTTCACTTAATAAAACCCACAAACTACCATTTTCAAACTCTTCCATTGTCTCAACCTGACCACTCGAATATATTTTTACCGATATCTGGTCTTCACCCATTATATCAGTGGATAACTTCAAGTATTATCTTGTCTTAGTTGATCATTACTCTCGATATACTTGGATTTACTCCTTGAAGCAGAAATCTCAAGTCAAGGATATTTTCATTGCTTTTAAAGCTTTGGTTGAAAACAAGTTTCAAACCCGCCTCGGTACACTCTTTTCGGATAATGGAGGGGAATTTGTTGCCTTACAGAGCTTCTTATCGAGTAATGGCATTACTCATCTTACGTCTCCACCACACACGCCCGAACATAATGGCATATCCGAGCGAAAACATAGACACATTGTGGAAACCGGTTTAAGATTACTCTCTACTGCGTCCATTCCGAAGGAGTATTGGACGTATGCTTTCTCCGCTGCTGCTTATCTGATCAACCGCTTACCAACACCGGTCCTATCTCTACAATCTCCATTTCAACGTCTTTTTGGATCATCTCCAAACTACGACAAACTTAGAGTATTTGGTTGTCTCTGCTTTCCGTGGTTGCGTCCGTATACACGTCACAAGCTTGATGATCGTTCTCAAAGATGTGTGTTTATGGGTTATTCAACGTCACAGAGTGCCTATCTCTGTCTCCATGTTCCAACTGGATGGATATACACTTCTCGTCACGTTCAATTTGACGAAAGTGTGTTTCCCTTCTCGGAAATTCGTAACTCTACTGTTCAGATCACGTTGATCCTCCGGTCACAACTCAATCTCCGGTTACTAGCATCCGCTTTTCGGCTCCGCTCTCTGCGCCTAGCAATGGATCCCCGAGCATGACCCTTCATCCTACATTATCGTCTTCCTTACCGTCTCCAACATCCCAGGTATCATCTTCTTCCTCTGAACACTCATCTTCTCCTTTCTCCTCTCATCAATCTGAGCCCACTGCTCATTCTAATAATGGGCCGCAGACCTCGACCCAGCCCAACCCAATTCTTCTAGAGCCCATTGCTCCACATACACATGGGCCTCAACCCCCGGTCCAGCCTAACTCACCATCATCAATCGAAACTCCTACCCCATCTTCCCCTGTTTTACAACCATCGGAATCAGAAATTTTACAACCAAAAGCAGCACCACAAAATGACCACAAAATGAACACTAGAGCCAAAAATCACATCGTCAAGCCGAATAAGAAGTATGCGCTCACTGTCGCCAATACTCTCCCACCAGAACCTACAACCGTGAACCAAGCTATGAAAGATAAAGAATGGCGTGGTGCTATGTCTACGGAATACGATGCTCATGTTGAAAATCACTCGTGGGATCTTGAGCCACCAAATTCTGCACAAAACGTCATCGGTTGTAAGTGGGTCTTCACCAGGAAATTTCTATCAACTGGCGCTCTCGATCGTCACAAGGCAAGGCTCGTTGCCAAAGGTTTCACTCAACAATATGGCATCGATTACTCTGAAACGTTCAGCCCAGTTATCAAATCTACCACTATTCGCCTTGTGCTTGAGATCGCGGTTACAAAGTCGTGGCCCATAAAACAACTAGATGTCAACAATGCATTTCTACAAGGTGAACTTACGGAAGAGGTCTATATGAGCCAACCACCTGGTTTTGTTGACCGTGTTAAACCACACCATGTTTGTCGTCTCCGAAAACCGATCTACGGCCTCAAACAAGCACCAAGGGCCTGGTACATGTCTCTCAAACGTTACCTCCTTGATTTTGGATTCACAAACTCACTTGCCGATGCTTCATTATTTGTCCTTTCACGTGGTGCCACAATTACATACGTCTTGGTGTATGTTGACGACATCATTGTCACCGGGAATGATGCGTCTATGGTTTCAATAGTGTTACACAACTTTGGTGAACGTTTCTCTATTAAAGATCCAGTGGATCTTCACTACTTCCTCGGCATCGAAGCTACACGCACACCACAAGGTCTCCATCTTATGCAGCGCAAATATATACAAGACCTTCTTGTTCGTAACAACATGGCGGATACAAAACCAGTTCCCACTCCTTTACCAACTTCACCGAAACTCACTCTTAATGCCGGAACTGCTCTTGGTGATGGCTCTCAATATCGGTCTGTTGTTGGCAGCCTTCAATATCTTGCCTTTACACGGCCGGATATTTCATATGCCGTAAATCGACTATCACAATTCATGCATCGTCCCACAACCGACCATTGGAGTGCTGCTAAAAGAGTGCTACGGTATCTTGCAGGAACCTCAAACCATGGTATTTATCTTCATCACCATTCGCCTCTCACTCTTCACGCATATTTAGACGCCGATTGGGCTGGAGACACAGATGATTATGTCTCCACAAATGCTTACATTGTGTATGTTGGTCGCAATCCGATTTCTTGGTCATCGAAGAAACAAAAAGGTGTAGCTCGCTCTTCTACGGAAGCCGAATACCGTTCTGTTGCTCACACTGCCTCTGAGGTACAATGGATATGCTCCTTGCTTACCAAGCTTCGTATACATCTTCCTGCCGCTCCAGTCATCTACTGCGATAACGTTGGTGCTACTTATCTTTACGCTAATCCTGTTTTTCATTCACGGATGAAACACATAGCATTCGACTACCACTTCATACGCAACCTCATTCAAGCAGGTATGCTTCGTGTCTCCCATGTCTCCACGCATGATCAGCTTGCAGATTCTCTTACAAAATCACTTTCACGGAGGTTCTTTCAAGCCGCGTGTTCCAAGATTGGTGTGACCAAAGTCCCTCCATCTTGAGGAGGCATGTTAAGAGTAATTCTAAATATGTATTAGGGATCTAAATGTAATTAGTCTTACCCTAGTCTTACCCTAGTTCTCTTGATGTACTAGTATATATATGTGTACAAATCATTTTAATAAAACAACACATTGAGATTTTATAGGTGTGTCGATCGACACAAAGAGTTTGTGTCGATCGATGCAGCCTGTGTCGATCGACACAACTTGCCGTCAATTTGATATATTGATCGTTGTGTTTTGCGTGTTGTTTGCTTATCCTGGTATTGTATCTTTTGCTTATGCCTGTGTGTATAGCCAAGTAGATGAAATGACCGTCTCACTGAGTATTTATGAGAATACTCATGCATCTCTTATAACCATGTGATGCATATAAAGAAAGGATGTGATCGTGGAATCATGGCTGGGAATAGGAGATGATATGGTGTCTCGGTTGATTGTTCGTTGATGTTAGAATTGCTAGGTTGTTAGTAATTCTGGAATGTCGGATTGAATTGTTATTTTTACGGTTGGTTATTGTTTGAGATGTGAATTGGTTAGTGTTTCAATCTGAGATTATTGAGTGGTTTAATCTGGTTTAGTTGATTTCCGCGCATTGTGTTGTGATCGTTGAGGATTATTATTTTATGATAATAATAATCCAAATAAAAAAAAAACGGGTCGGGTTGTTTCAACTAACCTACCACTATACATACGAGCTATGTTTAACACTGAGCTGAATCGAACCATATTTTTGTTTAGTTTGTTGAGGTTAAAGCCTCTCTAGGGTTACGTCTCTCCACTTTTAGGGTTTAGTTCATTTTGATTTGCAAAAAATATGATTTCTTGATGAATTTATAATTTGTTAAAAATATAAATGGTATATGTATAAATTAAAAAACAAGTATGATTGGAAATTTATTTTTATGAAAACTAAATACTAATAAAATCAATATAAAATAGTGATAGGCGATCATATAATTTAAATTTTTGTAGAAAATTATATGAGAAGGATAAATATGACGTGAGTATAAATGAAATCATCTGCCAAAACTAACCGAACAATACATATACAAGTTATATTTGTAGTTGAGCTGCATCGAGTCATAGTTTTGTTTAGTTTGTTAGGTTAAAGCTTCAGTATGATTAAGACTCTCTACTCTTAGGATTTAGTTTATTTTAATTTACAATAATAATAATAATAATAATAATAATAATAATAATAATAATAATAATAATAATAATAATAATAATAATAATAATAATAATAATAATAGTAATATTTGTTCCACTATTGTTTTAATTGTTTAGCCTCACATATTGATTTGATAAAAATATAAATGGTATATTTATAAATTATACAAAATAAACAATATTATTCGTTTTAATTATTTATAAATGTTAATTGTATACATATATGCAATAAAAAAATAGTAGGATAGTGATGCTAGCGAATCCTCTATATATTAAATGAGAATCATTTTTGGATTAATTTGCTTAGGTGTCAAGCTCTCAATTTTTTAGAGTTTTTAATTAATAATTAAATTCGATTATTAATTCTCTACTATACTATTGCCCAAACACTCTACAATTCTATTACTCTCTCTGTTTCAAAAAAATAAGTTGTTTTAACTTAAAACACGAATATTAAGAAACTATATTTCTGCAAAAAAATACTCTATCTATTTCAAAATATAAGTTGTTTTAACTTAAAGCACGAATATTAAGAAATTATATTTCTGCAAAAAGAATTATTTAATAAAAATAATTTGACCAATCATACAAAAGACTGTAAAATATTAGTGGTCACACAATGTTCAATAAAATTAAAAGTACCTAAGATTATCAAAATAATTTATATTTTGAAAGAAATAAAAACCTCTAAAACAACTTATATTATGAAATGGATGGAGTATCATTTCATATATTTAATAAAAATAATTTAACCAATCATACAAAAGACTACAAAATATTAAAATATTAGTGGTCACACAATATTCAATAAAGTTAAAAGTACCTAGGATTATCAAACAATTTACATTTTGAAACAAATAAAAACCTCTAAAACAACTTATATTGTGAAACAAAATAATTATTTCTTTACTATATTATTATTCAAACACTACATAATCACACAATCTTTCCAACCAAACATATTAGAAAACAATTTTTTTGATCTTCTATATATTAAAAGAGAAACATTTTTGGATTAAATTATTTAGGTGTCAAATTCTCAAATTTTGAAGTTTTTAATTAAAAAAATTAAATTCTACTATTAATTCTCTACTATACTACTACACAAACACTCTTCAATCATATTAATTCTCTACAATCCTATTATCCAAACACTACACAATCCAAGTATTTTTGGATTAATTAATTTATGTGTCAAATTCTCAAAATTTTAAAGATTTTAATTAAAAAGATAAATTCTATTATTATTTCTCTACTATACTACTACCTAAACACTCTTCAATCCTATTAATTCTCTACTATCCTATTATCCAAACACTACACAATCCTTTCAACCCAACATCAGTAGATTTTTTTTGTTTAAAACAAAAATAAAAAGGTTTACTATAAATATTCACTTATTCTTATAATTACCTTAAATCTATAAAATTTAATTCATATTTGCAATCTTTTATTTTGTATATTTGAGTCATAAATCATTTTTTTTTTGAAGATTATGATATTAAATAAATATATTTATTAATAAGTAATTTCTATCGATTAAAAACTAAAATTTTGTTGTTTTCAATTATTTCACGGATGAGATACATTTCTATAAAAAATAATTGCAAAATTCACACATATATAACGAATTTTAGATTCCGTATAATAATTTTTCTAGTAAGTATAGATGATATTTTAAACTAAAACTATATTGATTTTACTAGCGTATCATATTGTCCCGCGAATAACGCGGGTAACTACCTAATTTAATTAAAAAACAAAAACAAAATAAATTTTACTATTATTATTTACTACCAACGACATTTAATTCAATTAATTAAATAATCAATATCACACCGATTAAAAACTAACCATACACAATTAAATTAAATTTACTATTATAAATATCATCCTTTTAATATTAAAAAGATACATTTTGGGATAAATTTGCGTATGTGTGAAGTCCTCAATTTTTCTCAACATTTCTAATTTAATTAAAAAATTAATTAACCTTTGTTATTCCAATTCCCAAACAACTTTAATCCAATGAATTAGCTAACTTGATTAATCTAAATCCAACTGTCAAACAAACTACAAGCATTATTAAATATTCTAAAAAACATTTTTGGGGTCAAATACTCCTAATTCTTTAGTCTTGCCATTTAAATTTCGTTCATATCTCATTATATAATATTTTTGAACTATGAAAATATGTACATTGACATTGGAAATTTTAAATTTAAAACCTCTAATATTAATATGTTTATTCGATTTAGTTATTTTATTAAAAAAAACTAGCATTTACGTTATATATTGGTTTGTTTACATGTGTTTATATATTATCACTTTTGTAATATAATATTAGCAATGTTAGTATGTCAATTTTGTTTATGTGTTGTTACACATGGACTGAATCGAAAACACGTTTATGGGACAATGAATTTAACGTTCACCAAATGTCAACATTAATGATGAGAAAACTAAATCAGCACTGACATTACAAGTTTAAATGAAAATAATTGAACTCAAATCAAAGGATGAAACGACGCTTTGTTTTCTATGCATTGTTGATTTTAAACTAAAATTAATCTGTTATGTACATTACATGAAACATTATTCACTGACGGAGTCGTATGCGTTTCATATAACGAGTTTGTCTACCTAATCATATATATGAAAGACCCTCTCCATGTATGCGATATGTCACTACAAGAAAACCGGTTATTAGTGACTATTTTTTGTTACTATTTTTTCAGTTACAAATTTTTGCGACTTTTTTACGACTGTTTTGTGACTACCGAATATACAGTCTCAAAATAGTCGCATATTTACGTCCAAAAATGTTAGTCATTTAATAGTCCTTAATTAGCGATTGAATTGGGACGGAGATAAAAACAGTCATAGAATTGATACTGTTTTGGGATTCCATTTTTAGTCAGTAAGTGTAGTCGGAAAACAGTCACAAAATTGCGACTACAGTGCTACTGGTTTGTGACTAATCAGTATGATTTTTAGAAATTCATCAAAAAATTATTGTAAATATATTAGTTTTAGGTTTCTACATTGATTCAACAGCTAGTTACACTAATTTATTATCAACTACTAAATTTTTTTATTTAACAAAATTTTATAAACTTTAACTTATCTAATATTTGCATCTTACATAACAATTGCCTTTATATTACATATATGTTTGCAATCTAATGATTGTTGAAGTGTATAGTTTTCAACCTTTACTTAATTAGTATTATTCAACAATACATAATGAAGCATAGACTTAAGAGATATACTAGGAATTATCGATTAACAATGTGTATCAATTTTAAGGGTTTAAATGTTTAGGATTTAGGGTATATAGATTTGTGACTAATAAATTAGTGTCACAAAACAATCACCAAATTTGTGACTATTTTATTCTATCGTCACATATTTCAATTTAGGATTACTTTGTGACGTTTCTATTTTTTTAGTATTTTCAAATGATTTGAATTTTTGGTGAAATAATTTGAATTTTTGAGCGGAAATTTAGATAGTTATTGTATATATTAGAGCCAAATATTCAGTTTTCGTTTTCAAGTGAAATTAAGAGGAACTGTTTCGACAAATGTAAAATATGCTTATACAAGTAGGGAAGAAGATGTCATCAATTCTATACACACAATGAAGCATGTGATATAAGGAGGAAGACTAATAATATCAATTGTGAATTGGTGTATGCTTTTTATGGATATGTATAATGACTAATGATTTGTTATGTAACTATGTGTATATTCTTTATTTTTATATATTTCTTTTGATTTTGTTAATGTTTCAAAATTTAATTGTATAATGTAATGGTTCGGGATTTAAGGTTTCACAAACTATATAAAAATATATATGTCTAAACTTATTACTAAACCATAATCTCTAAACTTAACACTTTTAATCCTTAAATTTTAAAAATTACAAAATTACATTTTTTGCAATAAATTGTCGTTTTTTATTATTACGTATAAACTTTAGATATATAAAATTATCCAATTGAGAAGATAAGAGCCAATTAGAACAGATCACTGGGATTGATGACATGGCATCTCGGTAATCTTGGCCGTCTAGTTTTTTACACTCCTCTATCGATCTAAAGAAAGCGTAAGTCCTCTTTTTTTTTTTCGTCAAAGACGAAGCATCAATTCTTCTCATCCCTTAACCACAAAACCTTAGAAACAATTGCTCGGGCCAACGGCGTTGTTGGTCCAGCCAGTCTCGAACCTGCTCCTCAAAACTCAGCCGCACGTACTCCGACCACCAACGGTGGTAGTCAAGTCAACCTCGGAGAAGGTATCCCTACAATCTACGGCCGAGAACGTCTAATTATCATGTGTAAGGATCCAATCCCCAACCTTGAGACTACTTGTTCCTGTACTTTTTAAGTTTTACTTGGCTTTGTTTTGTATATGCTTTTGTGGGTTCGATCTGTATAAAGTAAATCTACTTTGTGTTGCCTGGTAATGCTGAAGTGTAGTTGTATCATTAATTCTGTTTATACATCCATAATTCTGTTTATGCATCCACAAATACTGCTTCTTCATGGTTTTTGGTTCATGTCAGTATATTCTTTAAGTATCTGCGTCTCAAGTCTTATGTTTTAGGTGCATTGAGTTTTTTTTTTGATAAAAACAAATGACTGATAGTTAACCATGCGTTTATATTGTGTAATAGGTTCACACGAGATGGAGGGAAATTGAATAGTGATATTGTGTAATATGATCTCCACATCGCAGCATTCATGAGTGAACAGCCAGACAACATTCCAACCACTGAACCAACCACCGCACTAGCCACTGCACAACCTCCATGACCAGTCACCACACCTTCCACCTAACCCCAGCAGCCATTAACTATTTAATTAATGCTTTTGAAATTTTGTTTTGTACTCTACTTATGTTTGTTTTGTTTGAACTCTACTAACGTTTCGGTTATGTAAGGTTAAAGTACTAAAGTACAAGTATTTGTACTTTCTTTTGTAATTTTGTGTTTTGATTACTATCTTAATGCATTTTGGTCGTCTTCTTTAACTTTTCGTTTTCAAATTTGAAAACAACAATACAATTTATATCTATATACGAATATACTATCTTATTGTACATACATTCCGTCATAAAAGCGTTGCAAATTTGTGACTTATTTGTAACTCTTATCATTGACTAAACCAAAAATAGAGTGGCATTTTAGTCTAATGGGTGACTCTTTAAGAACCAATTTGTGACTAACAACGTTCATAAGCCACTCCAGTATTAGTCTTAAAAATGCCGCACATATATCACCAAATTTGTCGTCACAAAGTAGTCTCTAATGAGCGACCACAACATTCATTCTCTCTTTAGTCATTAATTTACCACTACATTATTCGGTCTTTAAGTAGTCACATTTTTAGGACTACTACATGTAGTCACAATGTAGTCGGTAATATGCGACTAGTTTGTGACGTTTGTATTTTGCGACCGATTATTGGTGACTCTTTGATTCAATCACTAAGTAGTCTTTTGTGACCGTTTTTGGAGTCACTAATGACTTTTTTTCTTGTAGTGTGTGGCGGTTTATGTGATTGACACATGTCTACCAAAAAGTTGTTTTTTGCACTTCTCAAACCTAACTCCTTAATAGCCTTTACCATCATTTATTCTTAGAGCTTTGATTTTAATTTCATGAATTTTTGTTGTCTATACAGTTTCCGTTGGATGTCATAGTTTCAATTTTGATTCAAAAGTCTTTCGGTCCAAAATAAAGATGCCATTGTTTCAACTTTGATGGACACACAATCTCTTTACAGTTGATAGATCTTATAAACAATAAACAATTTTATTTATATGCTTATATATATGCAAATTCACTTGGTAAACTTGCAATAGGATTATATCTTATTTTACTGTTTTACTGTCTGTAAATTTTAGGTGATTTTGACCACAAATATAGCAGAGACACCGACTACAATTCATGGAATAAGATACATGTTAGACCCTACATTTGTTACGACACGAAATTATGATAAGGAATGGAGGCACATGTTGTTCCAACATCAAAAGTGGAGACACTTCAAAGAAGTTACCATGTTCTATATTCATTCTTTTGTTCCATTCAAGGTGGTTTAATTAGTGGTTCACAAAAGTTGGAAGTTTTACCTGCAATTTTATTTGTTTATTTTTCCCCTTTTACTTTAGTAGACGTGTACATGATGTGAGGGTCTTGGAAACTATTTTCGTCTTTATTTGAGAGTGAATTTGAGATTCTAGAGGATTCAACTAAACCAGAAATTAAGAGATGCAATCTCTCAAATGTCATTTTCAAGCTGAAGGGTCTCGAAGTTGATCAATATAATTGGAAAACGTACTATTTCCCCCCGTGAACTATCATATCACACCCGATCCACCCAGAAACTTTGCCTCGTACTGTTTCCCCTTATTTTTAAACTTATATCTCTATTTCCCCCCAAAATATAATTTCAACGATGATTTCTTCACAAATTTCAAATTAACTTACAATTTACCCCCAAATCCGTTTTTATTGGTTTACTGTAGACCGAGTGCAGGTTAACTTACAAAAAATTAACCAAAACCGAGTTCAAACCAGATAACTATCCAATTAACACCCATGAACCCGGATTATGACCCAATTAGAACAAACCCGACATCGATATTTACTCAAAAAATCTCCGGTGAAGAACCTAAAATCTCTGCACTCAAAATTTTCCTAAATCTAAACCCCAAATTGCGAGAATCCATCATTGCGAGTACTCTTCTCGGCAATGGCACTCGAATTGGCACCAAATTCGGCACCCGACGTGGATTCAGATGGAGAGGATCGAGATGAACGAAGGGAATTTGACATCGAGCAAGGCTTAAGGGACTTTGTCGACGAGCCTCCGGTGAACCACGGCGTATATCCTGATACAGATAGGGATGAGGATGACGAAGTCCACATGATGGTTACGAGGCATGAGATCAACCGTGGTGATGGTGTGTTATTTATTGGACAAGAGTTCATAAATGGAGTGGTGTATAAAGAAGCTGTCCTCGACTACGTGATGAGAACGGGTCGAAATCTCAGGCAATACAAGTATGACAGAGTCAAAGCCGGTTTCAAATGTCTTGGAGGAGATGGTTCTTGTCGTTGGCGCGTTTACGCCTCAATCGTGAGCAAAACTGGGAAGTGGCAGGTAAAAAAGGGGCTTGATAAAACGCACACCTGTGTTCCTAATGGTGAATGTGAGATGTTTAGAGTTCCAGTCATTGCTCGTTCGTTTCTTGACAAAATACAAGCTGAACCCGAGTATTTCATGCCATTGAAGTTTTGTGAATTGATTAGGGAGAAGTGGAGGATTACTGTGTCTAGGGGTCAATGCCAGCAAGCTAGGTACAAAGCGTTAAGATGGATTCAGAAAGGAATATAGTGAGCAGTTTTCTCGTATCCGTAACTACAAAAATGAGATACTAGAATCCAACCCCAATTCTTCTGTGGAGGTTGATTGTCTAACAAATGAGGAAGGTTTAGATGTTTTTCATAGGTTCTATGTTTGTTTTGATAATCTTAGGAGATCATGGAAAGAAACTTGTAGGCCTCTTATAGGTTTGGATGGGTGCTTCTTAAGATCAAATATGAAAGGGCAGGTATTGGTAGCTTTAGGTCGAGATGGGAATAATGCCATATATTCTATAGCATGGGCTGTTGTACCAGCAGAGAACTTTATCCATTGGGAATGGTTTGTGAAGAAGATAAAAACAGATTTGGAATTAGGAAGTGGAGAAGGATTTATTATGGTCTCTGATAGGCAGAAGGTAAATGTTTTGTCAATTCTCTTACTGCTTATATGGCTCTCTAGTCAAATAGCGTTTTGGATAAATGTCTATCTCTGTCTATAATTTTACAGGGATTGATCAAAGCTGTTCAGCAAGAACTACCAGGAGTCGAACATAGAATGTGTGTGAGGCACATTTATGGGAATCTCAAGGCTAAATATGGGAAGAAGCCTGACATGAAGTACCTGATATGGAGCTATAATGAGCCACAGTATTATGTGAATTTGGACAGGATATTTAACTATGACTCAGCTGTCATGCTGATGTGCTGAAGTCAAAGCCGAAGACATGGTGCAGGGCATTTCAGAAGACTGGAAATCAGTGTGAGGATGTGGAGAATAACTCAACAGAATCGTGGAACAGAACAATTTCCACGATTTCAGAAGACTGGTTTTGGTTTTGTAGGCTTCTTTTGGTGAATCTAGTCAAGGTCCTCAAGCTCAAGGTCCTCAAGCTTCTCAACTTAGTCAAGCTTCTCAACTTAGTCCAGCTTCTCAACTTAGTCAAGCTTCTCAACTTACTCAAGCTTGAAGCTTATGTCAAGCTTCTGTTTTATCATCTCGGATTCAAGCTTATGTCAAGCTTCTGTTTTAATGGAATTTCTGTTTTCCCTTCTCAGATTCAAGCTAATGTCAAGCTTCTTTTTTAATGGAATCTCTGTTTTCTGTTTTTGGCTTCAGTAACTACTTATGTCATCTTTGTTTTTGTGTGCCTTGACAATGGCTTATTGTTTTTAGCATTCTGATGGCTTATTGGCATTCTTTAGTTTCTCATCACAACCTAAAGGTTCTGCAGGTTTTGGTTTTGGTTCGAGTTTGCATTTTGATGATTTATTCGAGTTTGCAAACTGCAGGTTTTGATTTTGGTTCGAGTTTGCAAACTGCAGTTTTGGTAGTGTTCTGTTTGCATTCTGATGCAGGTTTTGGTCTTTCAAAAATGCAGGTTTTTGGTCTTCGAAACCTGCAGGTTTTTAGTCTTGAACACAACAGGTTTTGGTTACTTATTGTGGTCCGATTATAACATTAATCTTGTCTTACAAACAATTCAAAACACAATTACTCAAAAACTAAAAACAGAACTTGAATTAGAACATTAATCTTGTCTTCACAAACAACATTAAACTTGTCTTAACAAACCATACAAACCAGAATTTGACTTAACCTAATAGCTTACTAGAACCATTTGTGATCACTTAATCAAGTAGCTTGCTACAAACTACAATAATCACACATCCTAAGCATACAAGAAACATCATCTTCCTCAAGAAACACCAAACACTCTTTCTCTAGGTCTTTGTCTCCCAGTTGAGGTTCCACTCGAAGCTCCACCAGACACATTACTCATGCTTACAGATTTGGATCAAAAGCTGCAAAAACAAAAACACAAACATCATCACGACTTCGTCATCGCAATCGAAACTCATACACCTCATTATACCCAACAACAATTACGAATAGAACAATTATATGCTCGCATTACGAACTTACCAAACTGTGAGAAGCTTCGATTTTGGTCTTCTCGATTTAGGGTTCTTAGTGATTTTGTTGTCGTCACAAAAACTGACTCGGGTCGAGTTTAATTTCCTCGGGTCTGGTTTAATTTCCAATCGATTTCAAATTGGTTTACTTACCGGTTAAACAGATTTCTGCAATGGTTACCATTTAAACCGATAAAACCGACACTTGGGGGGAAATAGAGATATAAGTTTAAAAATAAGGGGAAACGGTACGAGGCAAAGTTTCTGGGTGGATCGGGTGTGATATGATAGTTCACGGGGGGAAATAGTACGTTTTTCCAATATAATTGGATTTGATTTTGTAGATAAACCTTCAAGGTACGTACTTTCATTTTTGTGAATATCTATGTCAGTCTCTTCTGTTGAGAATAGTAATCATTTTGGTTCGTTGGAAGCCATGACTAAAACCTTTCAAGAAAATTTGATACATAACTGACTGAAGCTTTTGTTCTCTTATTGCTAAGTTTTAACACTTTGTTGATCTAGATTTTTCATTTGATGTCAAATAGGACCGCACTTGTAAAACCCTTGGCAGCGTTGCACTCCCTTGGTTCCTTGACAAATGATCGTAAACTAGAGAATCACACTGCATACCAAATGTCAGAGATTCCACTGCGTAACAATACACAAAGGATTGATATATATATATATTTTATTTTCTATTAACAGTTGATGGAAGGCAGCGCAATTTATTCTTTGTTTTGCCAGGCAAGAACCTGGAGAAAGCACTTTGCTAGCATTGAAGGGGATCAAGAAACTTTCTAATAGGCTGGGAACATATGTATGTTGATAAGCAAGTTAGCTATCCTTGAATTTACATTTTAGGATGAAAATAACAATTAGTTCATGGATTTTTTAGGTTCTCCAATGCTTAGTTAATATTTTTCCCCCCTCTAAGATAATCAATATTTTGGACAATCATTCATTTGAAATCATATCAGGGGCAGTCAATCATCCTCTCTTTAGTTTTTGTTCTACTTCTGAGTTTTATCCATGTAGCACATATGAGAAAGGGACAATGGAGTGAGTAAAAAAGAAGAGTTAGATTCTACAATGATCTTTGATAAGATCAGTATCGTTCATACAATGTAGTTTGAGCAATATAAGAAGAAGTCCAAACTTGATTCTTCATGAGGAGTTAGTAAAGTCAGTTAGGGGTTTTATTCATGCTGGTAAGATCTAATGAACTATGATTTTGGTGAACTTAAAATAGCTTACCGTATTTACCCCAAAAAAAAAAATCTTAGCATTTTGCATTTGGATTCTGCTATTTGCAAGCATAAAGAAACAATAACACATGTAGATTATGTTGGCATTTGATTACTATCTTTAAGCCCGATTAGAAAGAAAAACTAGGATTCTTTTCATTGTGTTGGTATCGATTACTCCTCTGCGTTTGTTTATCAAGTAGACAATTACATATAAATTGAGCTGGGAAACTGTTTTCTCGTTGCTGTGACATTGATACAGAATATTCTGCTTTCTAACCTTGATAAAATTTCCATATTTCTCTGATACTTACTAACTAGATTTTGATCTATGCCAAGCGTAATATTAAATGATTAAAACTATTTTTTAACCAATTTTAATATTTAAATGTGTATGAAAAATCATATAATTTCTAATGCTTATAAACCTACTAAAATAATTTGCATCGTATTTAAATATAAGGAACAATTGCAAAAATGTCACTTTTTTGTATACATTTTCAAAAATACCACTATTGATTGTACATTTGCAAAGATGTCACTAATTATGAAAATTTAAATATTAATCTTAAAATTCTAAATCCTAAAATGTTTTTTAGCCTCTAACAAACCTTAAACCATCAAAATTAAATCATAATACAATATAGTTAATCCAAACATAAATGATATCATGAGTAAATAATTTTGAAAATGACATTTTTGCAAATTGACATTTCAAAAGTAGCATTTTTCAAAATTTATCAAAATATAATAAACTTAAATTTTGATCGAGCATATTTAGATACCATTAGTTTTAATATTTTTATGTGTAAAATTGATAAGTACATATGAAAATGTTGTTTAGATTTATTTAAAATTTGTCAGACATAACAAACAAAAAACAATATATGTTTACTAATAATGAGATATGTAAATATTTATAAGTGTAGTTATATATATATATATATTATATATATAATAGACTATCATAATTAAAATATTTATATATATATATATATATATATATATATCACATTATTCTAAATATATATATACAAAATAAATAATAGGGACAGTTGCAAAAATGTCATTTTGGTGAATACATTTGCAATAATGTCACTTAGAGGTTTCCATTTGCAAAAATGCTACTAATTATAGATTTTTAAAACCTAAATCTTAAAATTATAAATCCTAAAAAATGATTTGACCCTTAAAACCCCTTAAACCCTTAAAACTAAACCTTAATACAACATAGTTAATCTAAATGTAAATGATATTATGAAATTTTTTGTTTAAAAAGTGGTATTTTTGCAAAGATTTTGAAAATATGGCTTTTTTGAAAAGTAGCATTTTAAAAATTCTCTAAATAATAATGTTACAAATATAATAAAAACGTTTTTAATATATAAAAATTTAAAATAGATGATATAATATATCTAAATATTACATTTAGTTGACCTTAGTTTTGTAAAACATGTATTAGTAGGTTTATATTATAAAATTAATAAGAATATGTAAATATTTCCACTATGCTTTGTAATTTTAATTGAAATTTTCCAATTGGTTAAATTAAATTACATGTTCCTTGTAACCCCCTTTGAGTGACACATAGGATTTTCTTCTTAGTGTCTCCTCAATTAATATATAGAGGATTTTCCTTTGGATTTTTAATAAAAAATCTTCTCAACTATCTCCAGATTGTGAAAAATCTCTCAACTATTTTTTTCTTATAAAAAAACCCTTAAACTACACTTTGTTAGAGAAATTAATCTTCCGTCTATAGTAATGTTCAACCCTAATAAATATTGTTATCTTTTGTTAAAAAAACGACAAATCTTCTCAGATATTAACCAAAATATCAAATCGTCTACCAACTAAATGTAGATGGGTGGTTCAAGATTGGTTCTCATGTATATATATATACTAGATTTTTGTCCCGCGTCAAACGATGGATTATAATATTCATAAAAGTTCATAATGTTTATAATATACTAGAGAAATTATAAATAACAAATATCAAGTAGTTTATCTCCCATATATATAGATAAATATATTTTATGTCTACCACTACCTATGTCTTGTTTTTTCCATGTTCTTCCTCTCTTTTTAATAACAACATATATGTATATATATAATGTTTAGATTCTCAATATAGCTTCTACATTTTGTGGGTGGAGAAGTAGCAATGGATATGCATCTGGATTTTCGTTCAAGTGAGGAACAAGGCTCAAATACATATTCTCTTTGGCTACGAGGTTTTCGTTGTAACTTATTAAAGCATCTTAACTTGCATCTCCTTTTATGGTTTTCTATTTTATTTTATATTTAAAACTATAAGGGAAGATTCATACAAAACAAGATCACAAGAGCAGAATCAATGGTTAACTTATATGAAAATTATTCTACAATTGATGAATACTTTTATTGGTCTAACTTTTTCTTTTTGGTCAAATGATCAATTTTGGTTCTTTAGAACTGTCAAGAAGAAGAGATCGAAAGATTGAGGAAAAGCTTGACGATGGCTGGTCCTATGCCCAACCTTTTCAAAGACCATTGCCTAAGATTGAGTTGAAGAAGGTTTGCTTCTTTGCTCTTCTATGTGATTATACTTGTTCTAAATTTTTGCTGTTGTAATTGTTGTACTGTCCATGAAAATGTTGCAGATACTCACCGGAAAATTCCAAAGCAACACTACAAGAAAACAGGTAATATCCGTCGGAAATTTCCGACGGTATACCGACGGAATTCCGAGCAAAATTAATCCGTCGGAAATCCGTTGGTTTATTGTGACAGATTTCTGACGGACACGGAAGCCGTCGGTATTCCGTCGGAAATCCGTCGCCCCGTACCGACGGATTTTCGACGGAAAAAATGTCGTAATTTTCCGACGACTTTCCGACGGAATAACGACAGAAATCCGACTTTCCGATGTCGGCAAAGTTTGAGTGGTCAGCTCTTACCGACGGAAATAAATCCGTCGGAAATCCGTCAGTATGTCGATGTCGGCAAAGTTTGAGTGGTTACCATTTTGTTAGCGGTGAACGATGGGATTGGTGGGGTGTTATGTCGGATTTTTGTAACGGATTTCCGACGGAAATCCGTTTTATATAACCTTTGACATTTCTTCATTCGTTCATAACACAACTGTAAAAAACCAAAAAATTTGTTAGCGATGGGTTCATATTTTCGGTCTTGGATGGACGAGCCAATGATGGATATGGGCTCGAACTTATTAACGTCCGCATACACTGAAGGTATATGCGAGTTCATGAATTTACCCAGAAATCAAGATGCAGCAAAAAAGGTCAGGATATCAAATGTCCATATTCTAATTGCTGTAATAGAATTAGTGTTAAGGTGCATAGTATTTGGAATCACTTATATAGATATGGATTTAGGCCGGGATATAAGGTTTGATTTTTACATGGAGAAAGCAATTATGAATATGGTAGTACTAGTAGTAATGCACCTTATTTTCTGGATAGCGTAGAAGAACGTACAACGGAAGTAGATGTTGGGGTAAGTACGGTTGCGATGGTTAACGATGCGTGATATAATGCATTTTTAACGCATTCTAACCCTTGTTTTGTAGGCTTTTATCGAGTCTTTCACTCTCTATCAGGTCATTTTAGGTACGAAAAGCAGATGGAAGCAATGACTAGAACTTGCAATCGGAATTGGCTAGAAAAGAATGAAGTTGGATCCTTTTTGGATATTCTGGAGAAAGGGAGCACCTAGTACGAGAAGACGGAGCACCTAGTACGCAAAAGAGGAGCACCTGCTCCCAGCAGAGACATTAATGGGCTTTTTCTTAAACCTAATTTTGCCAACCCTATTTTTGGGCCAGCCGTAATGGGCCTTTAAATAGGTTTTTCTTGCTGATTTTTTGGAGATCACGCCACAGACAGCAGCCACGATTTCGAGCAGTAGCACCACGAGAGAGAGAGAGAGATAGACTTGTTTTTGGAGAGAGTTTGTAAGCTTGGAGATTTGTCTTCCACACTTGTTGAAGTTTTCTTAAACCCTACTTTTATCTATCGATTTCTATGCAATATTTTATATCTCTTGCTGCTGTTACTTGTTCCACAATGAGCGAGTAGTCTTCTTGTTAGGTTAGGGATTTTCGATGGGATTAGAATCATGAACTAAGCATAGATAGGTTTTTATATATTCATTCGATGATCTCCACCTATTGTTATCCATATTGCCTAGACTAGCTTGATCACCTAGCCTTTGATTTTAGGTTAGATTTACTTATCAAAAGTTTGTAAATCACTTGAAAGAACATAGGTGGGCGATTTGATCCTTAGCCAACGAAAGTTGAAGTTAGGGCATCTCGTGAACATTTCAACCCTAATCGTTAATGCTTGATAATCCTTGTAACCTCAACGACAGTTAGGGTGTTAGATTGATTGTTAAAGTTGTAGATGCCACGAAAGTGGATCTCCCTATTTCTATGGTTGAGTTCGAGACTTGGTCGTAATCGTTTACCTGAATAATTGCTTGGTTCTTGACACTCGAATCCCTGAGAATTATCCCCGACCTAACGCTTTCCCATTATAGTTTTAAACCGATTTTTACTTGTGTTTTGTTTCGAATTTGTTGTGACACTTAAACCCGAATTAAATTGCTTAGCTGAAGTTGTATTCCATAGAGTTAGAGTGTATTGCTGGTCCCTTTGAACGAACCTCACTATTCTACATTCGAATTAGTGATACATAGGTTTAACCTAATAAACACGAAAAAGGACTTTCATCAAATTGGCGCCGTTGCGACGGGGACCAACTCGATACCTCTACTTCTCGACTACGATTTTAGACTAAGCACTAATCTCGTTCTTTTGTTTTTCTTTGCGTGTGTTTCAGGTGCATGAACTCGAGGACAACAAGGAGAAACCTTCAGACTCCCCTTGTCACTTTGAGTAACACCGACCTTGCGAGACTAGAACGAGTTAATAGACGACAAAGGCCTAATTCAGCCGATATGGGCGAACAGGGCGAAAACAATATGGCAGTTGAGTTGCAAAGGTTGCAAGAGCAGATGGCTCAAATGCAACAGCAGCACACGCGTGAACTGCAGCAACAACGCGCTCGTGAACAGCAACGAACCATAGGGGATATGGACAATCCCAATGCCTATTACTGAAACCGAGCTGCGATTGTACCCCCCGCTGTTGAAAGGAATGATTATGAGATCAAACCACAGATGATATCGCTGGTCAAGCAGCACTTGTTCCATGGATTGCCTGCTGAAATTCCGATGGACCATATAGAGAATTTCGAGGAAATTTGCTCCACGACAAGTTCTAATGGGATGAACCCGGATTTCTTAAAGTGCAAGCTTTTCCCGTTTTCACTTGCGGACAAAGTTTCTCGTTGGCTTAAGTCTTTACCTGCTGGATCCATCACGACTTGGGCGCAATGCAGAGCTGCGTTTTTGGACCACTTCTACACAAAATCCAAAACCGCGAGTTTAAGGAACAAGATATCCTCCTTCCACCAACATTCCGGAGAGTCCTTCTGTGAGGCTTGGGAAAGGTTTAAGGAGTACAAGAGAGAGTGCCCACACCATGGGTTCACTGACGAAAAACTGCTGGGGATTATCTACGATGGTGTGGACTGGGATTATAGGAACGCACTCAATGCTGCTAGCGATGGTGATTTCATGACCAAAACCAAAGAGGGAGCATATAAGCTGATTGAGAACTTAGCTGCAAGTTCAAGTAACAAGTCCCAGGAGTATGATAGGACTACGAAATCCAATGGAACGGATTCTGCTAAGATCGATGACCTTGCGGCCAAAGTCAACTTGTTGCTCAAGGCGAACCAAAGGATGGTTCATTTTGCTGATGAGGCTGGTGAGCCACTTGCTGAGGAAAAGGTTGAGGATGGAGACAATGCTCAGGAAGAGGTAAGTTACGTTAATGGCCAAGGGTTTGTAAGGAACCGCGGTTTCAACCAGAACTACAGGAACCATCCCAATTTCTCCTACAGGAGTACGAATGTTGAGAACCCGCAGGACCAGATTTATCCACAGCAAACCGGCTCTCAATTCGCGAAACCTCAGGATCAAGGGTTCCAGAAAACCTTTCCTCAGGGTTTCCAAGGGAAGTCGTTCCTTCCTTTTCAGAGCCAGAAACCGCAATACCCTAACTTTCAGGCTCTTACGAGCTCTGGAAGTATTTCTCAGGATGAATTGAAAGGTATGATGCAGCAACTGATGGTGAACCAGCAGAAGTGTGCTACTGAGATCAACACAAAGGTGGATGGTATGTACTCGGATCTTAATGGTCAGCTCGAAACAGTTCGAAACCACGTAAAGAAACTCGACACACAAGTTGCTCAGACGGCAGAAGCAATTAAGAGGCCTCATGGAGTATTGCCTGGTAAAACTGATGCAAACCCAAGGGAATTTGTGAATGCAATAGAGCTGAGAAGTGGGAGAACTTTACCTGGAATCGTAAGGGCAGAAGCTGAAAACTGCCCAAAAGGAGCACCTGCTCCTGTCCCTGGAGCACCTGCTCTTGTTCCTGGAGCACCTGCTCCAGATGAGGGAGCACCTACTCCCGAAACAGAGAAAAACGATGAAGAGCCTTCCGAGCCGATTTCTAAGGTATTAAGACCGAATGAGATTACTGATAAGTTTCGTTCTCGTGTCTACAGGCCTCCTATCCCTTACCCAGTACCTCCAAGGAAGTCGCAGAAGGATTTGGAGGAGGCGAAGTGTAAGGTGATGTTACAAGATTTGACGGTTAAGTTGACATTGGCAGATGCTATTCAAATGATGCCATCCATGAAGAAGTATGTCAAGGGTCTAGTTACTGGACGGATTCCTTCAGAGCAAAGTGCCATGGTTGTAAGCAAAAATTGTAGCGCTGTGCTACAAAACAAAACCATTAAAAAGCAAGAGGACCCAGGTAAGTTCGTTCTTTCTGTTGATATTGGCCATATGCGATTCGCTTGTTCTTTGTGTGATCTAGGTTCCAGTGTGAATCTAATGCCCTATTCAGTTGCAAGGAAACTCGGGTACACAAAAATTAAACCAACATGAATTTCATTAGTGTTTGCTGACAGATCTATCAAGTTGCCTGTAGGAATTTTGGAAGATTTGCAGGTCAGGATTGGGAACATCTTCATTCCAGCAGATTTCGTAGTGTTGGAACTGGATGATGAGCCAAAGGATCCGCTAATTTTGGGGCGTCCTTTCTTGCGCACAGCTGGTGCGATCATTGATGTAAAGAACGGAACGATTGGTCTCCAACTGGGAGACATTATTATGGAGTTTGAGATGGATCGGATGCTGAAGAAGCCGACCATTGATGGGCAGACTTTTGCCATTGAGGATAATCTCGAAATCTCGGAGGGAGAGATTGAAGAGATACTTGCTGATGATCCCTTGGATGTTGCATTGACAAAAGCTGAGAGCGAACATGGTTATTTGAGCGAAGATACCATTGGGTTCGCAAGGATGTTGGATTCTGGGCAGATGGAGAAATCGACAGAATTTTTGAGACTCAACACAGAGGGGGAAGACGGAGCACCTGCCTCTGCTCTTCAGAACCTTACTGATGATCCCTGGAGCGAGCTGAAAGCTCCAAAACTTGAGCTCAAAACCTTACCAGCTGGGCTAAGGTACGCGTTTCTCGGTCCTAACTCCACATATCCTGTTATAATAAATGCTGATCTTAACAATGTGGAATCCGCCTTACTTTTATGCGAGCTTAGGAAATATAGGAAGGCTTTAGGCTACTCACTAGATGATATCCCTGGAATCTCACCTGATTTATGCATGCATAGGATACATTTAGAGGATGAATCTAGAACTTCTGTAGAGCACCAAAGGCGATTGAATCCGAATTTGAAAGATGTTGTTAAGAAGGAAATAATGAAACTCCTAGAAGCTGGTGTTATTTATGCTATATCTGATAGTAACTGGGTTAGTCCTGTGCACGTAGTTCCTAAGAAGGGCGGAATCACTGTGATCGCCAATAATAAGAACGAATTGATACCAACTAGGACTGTCACAGGACATAGGATGTGTATAGACTATAGAAAGCTAAACGCAGCGACTAGGAAGGATCATTTTCCCTTACCATTCATTGATCAAATGCTCGAGAGATTAGCTAACCACCCTTACTACTGCTTTTTAGACGGTTATTCAGGTTTCTTTCAGATACCTATTCACCCGGATGATCAGGAGAAGATGACCTTCACGTGTCCATATGGCACCTTTACTTACCGAAAAATGCCTTTCGGACTATGCAATGCCCCCGCGACTTTTCAAAGGTGCATGATGTCTATTTTTACTGATTTAATTGAGGACATAATGGAAGTTTTCATGGACGACTTCTCCGTCTATGGAAGCTCTTTTTCTGTTTGCTTGTCCAATTTGTGCAGGGTACTGCAACGTTGTGAGGAGAAATGTGACGATCCAACCCGTCAAATAAAATTTTTTTTGGACCCGGATCACTATTATCACAATTAGTGATCCTCAACGGTCCAATCTAATATTAATGCGGAACAACGATTAAACAATCAAACAATAAAAATCATTTAATAATAATAATATCATTTAATAATCCCATAATCCCATAATTATTAAATATAACACAATAAATATCGGTTAAATATTCAGTTCGATAATTATTAAATATAATCCTAGAATTGCTAACACCCTAGCAATTCTAACTTATCATCATGAAAACGAGCACTAGATCATCTCCTCTTCCCGGCCATGATTCCACGATCACATTTTCCCTTTACCTCGAAGAATCGAAAAGAGAATGGGACCAACGGTTACAAAAAGACTTGTACACGACGAACCACTGGTCCAAAACCAAAACGGACGACTGTTCTGGAAACTAGACAGACACAGCTACGCGTTGGTATAAGGATAGCCTCCAGATTCCTTCTGGTTCGTTCGCAAATCAACCCCAAAGCCAACTGATCGCAGATAACTAATCCACAATTTTTCACCCTGTTCCGATCTGATTTGCCTAGCCGTTCGTCTCCTCTCCGAATCAGGATCAGAAACCTGATATAGAAACTAGACATAGATAGCTTTCCAACCGTATAAAGATCGTCCCTTGGTTCCCAACGGTTCGACGAGAAAACAACTCGCAAGTTCGATGATCCGAACGTATATAGATCGCTCTCTGGGTCCTTCTGGTTCGACGACAATTAAGCCCGCAAACTCGATGATCGGTAATGATCGGAACCTCCAAATTTCACTCCGATCCGCCGTGATCTTGACCTCCGTTTGTCTCCTCCAAAACACGAACAGAAGTTGTTCTTACCCTCCAAAAACTCAACTCGAAATCACTTGATTTCCTCACTCAAATCCCCACAAAACTGATATTTTCTCTCTGAAACAACTGATTTCACAAGCTCTGCCGAAACTCTGCCATTTAAAGAGAATTTTTTTTTTTTTTTTTATTATTTTGTTATTATTATTATTATTATTATTATTTTTTTTTTTCGTGTCGATCGACACACACTCCCTGTGTCGATCGACACACGACCAAATATTCCGTAATTTGGTTCGCGGTCGTTACAATTCTCCCCCACTAACACAGATTCGTCCTCGAATCACGCGAAACCGTCACCTTACGGTCAAACATAACTGTAAGCAGCCCTCTGGCCCAACTGTGCCAGCATCCTAACCCCGTCTCACTAAAGTTGACACTCATGTCTGAATCTCGACCAGATTTTCCCGGAAAACATCTACAATGCAGCACTCGCTGATCCGAATCAGGGTTGTCCGACTGATTACGCAACAATCAAACAAGAACATGCCCGACCAATCGTAAACCCAGAATTTAGACCAATTGATCGCACAACAATCAAACAAGAACATGCCCGACCAAGGAGGCTACGTATGTTTACCAAGATCGTCTGAACCGAGGTTCCAGACTCGAGTAAAAACCGTATATTAGATAACCTTCCTGACCAAAACCCGGTCAACTCCACCTGAGATCATTCCCGATCTCTGAAATTCATACAGTCTCGTACCTATAATCACACTTACATGCACTGATGCTCAAAATCATATCTCTATACACCACTCGCACTCGCAGGATCGTCACCCTACAAGCTCTCGATGTATAACATACCGGCTCTCGGTACGCTCCAGCCCCTCCCACTCTCAGGACACACAGTCCGTCGAGCTATCGGCTGCAGAGGAATCACACATCCTCTGGAGAGATCTCCGTCTCTCAAAGTATATGTAGAGGAATCACACATCCTCTGGAGCAGTCACACTGTAATGCGTATTATAAGTTCCCGACATCTGAATTACTTTCCGTGGTTCCCTCATAATATTCCTTATTCCAGAATACTATCCCATTACCCATCCCCGGTCATCCGAAATAACTCAACCACTAGTCATCAAAGGAATAACACCCATCTTATAACACAATAATAAGAAAAACACATCTTATTATATCACATCAATGTATATCGTTACAACACAACGAAAAATACATACAAAATGTAGCACATGCTATTACAAACTCCGAAAAACCAGAAAAAATACTCAAGCTTCCGCTTGCTTCTCAAACCACTTTGAGAACTTTGTCTTGATCCTTGCTTCTGGTTCCCAAGTCTCCTCCTCGACACCGTCAAAGTCCCACACAACTCGAACCAATGGTATCCTCTTTCGGCGCAGCACCTTGACTCTCCGCTCGAGAATCCTCACAGGTCTCGCCTCCAACGTCATGTTGGGCTGAAGATCCTCCGGAATCCTAGCCAACACCTCCTCAGACTCATGTAGACACTTCCGTAGCATCGACACATGGAATACCTTATGAAAGGCTCTCATACTCTGAGGTAACTCCAACCGATAAGCCACTGGTCCAACCCGCTCCACAACCTTGAACGGACCCATAAACCTCGGACTTAGCTTATTCTCTGAAATGGATCTGTTAGGACCCCTCAACATCGCTGCCTTAAGATACACCTGATCTCCCAGCTCAAACTCCAGCTCTTTCCGTCTCTTATCAGCATAACTCTTTTGCCGATCCTGAGCTTCTCTCATGTTCAGTCTCAAGACACGAATCTTCTCCGTCGTCTCCTGAACAAAACCCGCACCAAACATGCTCCTCTCCCCCACTTGAGTCCAGCATAATGGTGTCCGACATGGCCTCCCATACAGAGCCTCATATGGAGCCATCCCAATACTCGCCGGGTAACTATTGTTGTAAGCAAACTCAACCAGGTTCAGGTGATCCGCCCAATGACCACCATAATCCAGCACACACATCCTCAACAAGTCCTCCAATGTCTGAATCATCCTCTCAGACTGACCATCCGTCTGAGGATGATACGCTGTGCTCATGTGCACCTTAGTGCCCATCTCAGCCTGGAATGCCCTCCAGAACTCAGAAGTAAATCTCGGATCTCTATCTGACACAATACTTGCTGGCACTCCATGCAACCTCACTATCTCCCGCACATACTTCTTAGCCAAAACTGCCACTCCATCGGTCTTCCTGATGGCAAGAAAATGTGCTGACTTAGTCAAACGATCCACAATCACCCAAATCGCATCAAAGGTCCGTGACACAGGTAACCCTGTCACAAAATCCATGGTAATCATATCCCACTTCCACTCCGGAATAGGCAAACTCTGCAACATACCACTTGGCACCTGATGCTCAGCCTTCACTAACTGACACACGTTGCACGCAGCAACCCAGTTAGCTACATCTCTCTTCATCCCGACCCAGTGATAATACCTCTTCAGATCACGATACATCTTAGTCGCACCCGGATGAATCGACAACATGCTCGCATGAGCCTCCCTCAGGATCTCCTGCCTCAGATCCTCATCCTTGGGTACACAAACCCGCCCGTTCACTAATATCGTCCCATTTGCCGAGACCATATACTCTGAACCTGCAACACTAGAAACATCAATCAAGATCGGATCCAACTCTTGAGCTGCTCGAATACGACTCAGCAAATCTGCCTGGTTAGCTGCCTCTAACCCCAACGGCTCCTGTGAGATCACACACAACCTCAATGTACTAATCTCGCTCACCAGAGCCTCCATATCACGCTCCTGAGCCGAAGCAATCCTCATCCGACTCAACGCATCTGCAACCAGATTAGCCTTACCCGGATGGTACCTGATCTCCAAATCGTAATCCGCTACCAACTCCATCCAGCGCCTCTGTCTCTGGTTCAGCTCTGGCTGAGTAAAGAAATACTTCAGACTCTTATGGTCTGTAAACACCTGAACCTTTCCGCCATAAAGATAAGATCTCCAAATCTTTAGAGCGAAAATCACTGCAGTTAACTCCAAATCGTGGGTAGGGTAGTTGCACTCGTGCTTCCTCAACTGCCTCGAGGCATATGCAATAACCTTTCCCTGCTGCATTAGGACACAACCCAGACCAACTCCCGAAGCATCTGTATACACCACGTAAGGCTCACCCGGCTTGGGTAACGCCAACACCGGTGCACTCATCAACATCTTCTTCAGCTTGCCAAAACTCTCCTCGCAAGCTGAAGACCAAACAAAAGGGACATCTTTCCCCGTCAACTTAGTCATCGACTTTGCCATACTTGCAAAACCCTTGACAAACCTCCGATAATAACCTACCAACCCAAGAAAACTCCTAATCTCGGTGGCGTTCCTCGGTCTAGGCCATCCTCTGATAGCCTCAATCTTAGCCGGATCCACAGAAACTCCCTCTGCAGACACTACATGACCAAGGAAACTCATCTCACGCTGCCACAAACTGCACTTACTCAGCTTCGCATACAGCTTCTGCTCCCGAAGCCTCTCCAGAACTATTCTCAGATGCACCTCGTGCTCCTCAGGATTCCTCGAATACACCAAAATATCATCAATGAAGATGATTACAAACACATCCAGATACTCCTGGAATATCCCGTTCATCAACCGCATGAACACTGCTGGTGCATTTGTCAACCCGAAAGGCATCACCACGAACTCGAAGTGCCCATACCTCGTCTTGAAAGCAGTCTTCCTAATGTCTGCTTCATTGATAGGAATCTGATGGTAACCCGAAGCCAAATCGATCTTGGAGAACCAAGTAGCCCCTCGTAACTGATCCAACAACTCATCAATCCGCGGGAGAGGATACCTGTTCTTCACGGTGACTCGGTTAAGCCCCCGATAATCAATGCACAAACGGAAACTACCATCTTTCTTCTTAACAAACAACACTGGCGCTCCCCATGGTGAAACACTTGGTCGAATAAAACCCTTAACCAACAAATCGTCTAGCTGTTTCTTCAGCTCTGCCATCTCTGCTGGAGCCATACGGTAAGGTGTCTTAGATACTGGAGTCGTCCCAGGTTCCAACTCAATCACAAACGGATCCGACCGTGATGGCGGTAATCCCTGCAATGACTGAAAAACATCCTGGAAATCCCGAACAACTCGAATATCCCCAACTGCAACCTCTCCAACAGACTCAGGCATCACTATCGTCACTAGATACGCCTCGCAGCCCTTGACAAGCAACTGCTCGGCCTGTATCGCAGAAATCACGAGACTTCCAGAAGTCGGTCTCACGCCCTGATAAACCAACCTCCCCACCTCTCGTTCGAACACCACTCGACCACGATGGCAATCCAGATGGACCCTGTACCGATCCAACCAATCCATACCGAGGATAACATCGTACAACTCCACCGGACTGATGATCAGATCTGCTGGCATCAACTCACCCGCCACCAGAACATCCACGCCACAAGCCCACCCGAAAGTAGCTAATGACCTACCACCCGCAACCTTAACTACCCCGAGTTGTTCCCCGGGATCACTCTGGATTCCGCTGCCCTCCGCACACTCCGGCGTAATGAAGCTATTCGTAGCTCCAGAATCAAACAACACGTGGGACTCACACCCGCCCACAACTAAGGTCCCTGCACAAATCTCATGTGCTTAAGAACCCTAACACTCTAGCACAGACTCACACATTTTTTTTTTAACAGACTAAAATTCGAAAGTCTTAAGAATTTTAAAAAAAAAATAAAAAATAAAAAATAAAAAATCAAGTCTGGAAATTACCTGTGATCGGCCTGGTGCTAGATCCGCCTGCCTCCGCTGACGTGAACACACGTGGTACCGCTGCAATCTGAGACAACGGCTGCACTGCCAATGGCTGCACAACTGCCGCCGCCAACTGCTGCAGCTTAGGACACTTCGGCTTAATATGCCCTGTCTCTCTGCAGTGGTAACACACCCGCATATCTGGAACCCCGACCCGCGCATCCTGAGTCCCAGTCTTCTTCGGACAGCTTGCCACGCGATGGTCCATGCTCCCACACCCGTAGCAACCCGAACCACCCTGACTGGTCCCGGAAGTGCCATCCCACTTCCTCTTCTGTCCCTGAGCAGGCTTGCCGCCCCTACCTGAACTCCCCTGTTGCTGAGATCTCCTCGGCTGCTGCTGCTGCACCTGTGGACTACCCGCCACAACCTGTTCCCCGAGATCCTCCTCGATCGCAGCAGCCATCTCAACCAGCTCCGCCCTCGTGGCGAACCTACTCGCCCTGCAGCGAATCCTCAAATCTGGACGAAGTCCTTTCAAGAACCTCCTAACTTGGGCTTCCTCGCCCTCCATGCCTCTCCCTGCATGTACCAGAAGTCGACAGAACTCAGCATCGAACTCCCTCACTGACCGATCTCCCTGAGTCAGGTCCAGAAACCTAGACTCCAAATGGTCCACCGCCTCCTGCGGAAAATATTTGGCGTTAAACTCCGCCAAGAAATCCTCCCAGACCATCTCGGCCTGCACCCTCCTGGCCTCTACACCTCTCCACCAGAGATGTGCATCACCCTCTAGGTAATGTACCGCCAGATCCACTCTGTATCCCTCTGGACACCTGATGGAGCGAAAGTTACGCTCTAACCTCATCCGCCACCCATCAGCCTCCTCAGGCTTAGCACCGCCCGAGAAAAATGCAGTACCAATCCGCTGCATCTGCTCCATCATCCGCAGATAAGATGGAAGCTCCTCTACCCCAGCCATACCCGGCTGCACCCCAGCCAACCCTGGCTGCACCCCAGCCATACCCGGCTGCACCCCAGCCATACCCGGCTGCACCCCAGGAGCATGACCCGGAGCAGGCACCCTTCCCGGTAACCTCTCCAGAATCATATGTAGTAGACCCGCCAGACGATCATCTCGATCCGGGACAACACCTACGGCAGCACCCCCACCAGGGCCCACCGCACCGCCAGCTACATCAGGACCCGCACCAGTCCCTCCAGCTCTCTCACTGGAACTCGTAGCTGTCACACCCACGGAACCCTCTTGAAACGCCTGCGAGTCAGTTACTCGCTCCTGCGTAGTCTCCTGGGACACCCACGTGGCAGCAGACTCACTCGCAAGTCTCCGCCCACGTCCACGACCACCACGACCTCTACGGCCCCCACGACCTCTGCCTCTAGTCCCTCTAGCCATCACTCTGCACTAACCAACAGAATACTAAGTACTAGAAAAAAAAACAGAACTCACAAAAAAATACATACCATGGAATCTCATTGAAGGCTCAGAAGAGATGATCTAGGACTCCATACCCACACAACAATCAATTGACTAACTCACATAATCAATTAAATATTCTAACCCTAGAACCGCTAGAACGCTCTGATACCAAACTGTGACGATCCAACCCGTCAAATAAAAATTTTTTTTGACCCGGATCACTATTATCACAATTAGTGATCCTCAACGGTCCAATCTAATATTAATGCGGAACAACGATTAAACAATCAAACAATAAAAATCATTTAATAATAATAATATCATTTAATAATCCCATAATTATTAAATATAACACAATAAATATCGGTTAAATATTCAGTTCGATAATTATTAAATATAATCCTAGAATTGCTAACACCCTAGCAATTCTAACTTATCATCACGAAAACGAGCACTAGATCATCTCCTCTTCCCGACCATGATTCCACGATCACATTTTCCCTTTACCTCGAAGAATCGAAAAGAGAATAGGACCAACGGTTACAAAAAGACTTGTACACGACGAACCACTGGTCCAAAACCAAAACGGACAACTATTCTGGAAACTAGACAGACACAGCTACGCGTTGGTATAAGGATAGCCTCCAGATTCCTTCTGGTTTGTTCGCAAATCAACCCCAAAGCCAACTGATCGCAGATAACTAATCCACAATTTTTCACCCTGTTCCCATCTGATTTGCCTAGCCGTTCGTCTCCTCTCCGAATCAGGATCAGAAACCTGATATAGAAACTAGACACAGATAGCTTTCCAACCGTATAAAGATCGTCCCTTGGTTCCCAACGGTTCGACGAGAAAACAACTCGCAAGTTCGATGATCCGAACGTATATAGATCGCTCTCTGGGTCCTTCTGGTTCGACGGCAATTAAGCCCGCAAACTCGATGATCGGTAATGATCGGAACCTCCAAATTTCACTCCGATCCGCCGTGATCTTGACCTCCGTTTGTCTCCTCCAAAACACGAACAGAAGTTGTTCTTACCCTCCAAAAACTCAACTCGAAATCACTTGATTTCCTCACTCAAATCCCCACAAAACTGATATTTTCTCTCTGAAACAACTGATCTCACAAGCTCTGCCGACACTCTGCCATTTAAAGAGATTTTTTTTTTTTTTATTTTTTTTTTATTTTTTTATTATTTTGTTATTATTATTATTATTATTATTATTATTATTATTTTTTTTTTTTTTTCGTGTCGATCGACACACACTCCCTGTGTCGATCGACACACGACCAAATATTCCGTAATTTGGTTCGCGGTCGTTACAAGAAACACCTAGTGCTGAATTGGGAAAAGTGCCATTTCATGGTAAGGGATGGTATAGTTCTGGGTCATCGAATTTCAGAAAAGGGTATTGAGGTTGACAGAGCAAAGGTTGAGGTGATGATGAGCCTGCAACCACCGGATTCAGTTAAAAGAATAAGGAGTTTCCTTGGTCACGCGGGCTTTTACAGACGTTTCATCAAGGATTTTTCAAAGATAACAAGGCCTCTAACGCAACTCTTGTGTAAGGAGACCAAGTTTGTGTTTGATGGAGCTTGCCTCGAGCCGTTTCACACGATTAAAGAGCATTGGTGAGTGCACCCATTGTTCAACCACCGGATTGGGATCAGCCGTTTGATGTGATGACAGACGCGAGTGACTACGCTGTGGGAGCAGTTTTGGGGCAAAGGAAAGATAAGAGGCTCCACGTTATCTACTACGCGAGTCGCACGCTGGATGAGGCTCAATGCAAGTATGCGACGACTGAGAAGGAATTGTTGGCAGTCGTTTTTGCCTTCGAGAAATTCAGGTCATATCTCGTAGGCTCAAAGGTCATTGTCCATACCGACCACGCAGCGTTGAAGTACTTGCTCACCAAGAAAGATGCGAAACCTAGGCTTTTGAGATGGATTTTGTTACTTCAGGAGTTTGACCTGCAAATTGTTGATAAGAAGGGAACTGAGAATGGAGCTGCTGATCATTTATCCCGCCTGAAAGTGGAAGAAACAGTCCCGCTTGATAATGCGTTACCGGATGAACAAGTGTACGCTATTGGGATCTACGTTCTGGAGCACCTAGTCCAGACTGGAGCACCCGCTACCCAGAACAGAGCACCTGATCCAGACCTGGTTTGTGCGGTTGTTTCGAAAAAAGCTACTCCGAGTTTTTCGTGGTTTGGTGAGATCGCGAACTACCTAGCTGCTGACCAGGAACCAGCTGACTTCGTGGGAGACAAGAAGAGGAAATTCTTGCGCAACATTCGGAGATACTTTTGGGATGAACCATACCTTTACAAACAATGCTCCGACGGTCTTTTCCGGAGATGTGTTCCCGATGAGGAAATCCCGGGAATCTTGTTTCACTGTCACAGTTCAAGTTACGCTGGACATTTCGCGACCTTCAAAACAGTATCCAAGGTGCTCCAAGCTGGATATTGGTGGCCAACAATGTTCCGCGATGCAAACGCGTTTATCTCACGATGCGACAAATGTCAGAGGCAAGGAAACATCTCGCGACGGAACGAGATGCCTCAGCACTTCATCTTGGAAGTTGAAGTGTTTGACGTATGGGGAATAGATTTTATGGGACCGTTTCCATCCTCCTATGGAAACAAGTACATATTAGTGGCCGTGGATTATGTGTCAAAATGGGTTGAGGCCATTGCCTCCCCAACGAACGATGCCGCTGTGGTTTTAAAGCTGTTCAAAACCATAATCTTCCCCAGGTTTGGAGTTCCGCGGGTGGTGATTAGTGATGGAGGAACCCATTTCATCAATAGGGTTTTTGAGAACCTTTTGAGAAAGAACGGCGTAAGGCATAAGGTTGCAACGCCATATCACCCGCAAACTAGTGGCCAAGTAGAGGTTAGTAATCGGTAGATCAAGGACATTTTGCAAAAGACCGTGGGCACCACAAGGAAAGATTGGGCCGCCAAGTTGGATGACGCAGTTTGGGCTTACCGGACCGCATACAAAACGCCATTAGGGACAACGCCCTTTCACTTGGTGTATGGTAAGTCATGCCACCTTCCGGTAGAACTTGAGTATAAGGCGGCATGGGCAGTTAAGTTAATGAACTACGACATCAAACCCGCCTTGGAAAGGCGATCCATGCAACTTAACGAGTTAGAGGAGATTAGGCACTGGCCTACGAGAGTTCGAAATTGTATAAGGAACGAACCAAGATGTACCACGACAAGAGAATCCTTAACCGAAACTTCCAACCCAAGGACATGGTACTTCTCTTTAACTCTCGCCTTAAACTTTTTCCTGGAAAATTGCGATCTAGGTGGTCCGGTCCTTTCCTCGTCAAGGACGTTCGCTCATATGGAGCTCTGGTGTTGCTGGACGCCAAAGGAAAAGAGTTCGTGGTCAATGGACAGCGATGCAAACCGTGCCTAGCCGATGCAAACCCGACCGAAGGTGGAGTAATCACCTTAGGTGACGTGCCCAAAGCCTAAAAAGCTAATCAAGTCAAGCTAACGACTTTAACCAAGCGCTTGGTGGGAGGCAACCCACCGGTACATTTTCTAACCTTTTTCAATTTGATTTCTTTTATTACTAATTTTTATTTCGGTTTGAGTTTTCAGGTTTATAAAAAAAATAAAATAAAAATAAAAATAAAAATAAAAATTTTTACGGAGTGGTTAGATCGATCGATCTGGATCTGGATCGATCGATCCGGAGGCAGAAATCGATTTAGCGGATGACCCACGGATCGACCTGTCGATCGATCCACCTTCCTGGGAGCACCTGAAACCTTCCTGGGAGCACCTGAAACCCAGATGAGAGCACCTGATGCCCAGAGCGGAGCAGAAGGAGATCGATCTGGATCTGGATCGATCGATCCGGAGGCAGAAGTCTATTTAGCGGATGACCCACGGATCGACCTGTCGATCGATCCACCTTCCTGGGAGCACCTAAAACCCAGATGAGAGCAACTGCTCTCCAGAGTAAAACAGAAACGGAATTTTCGAAAAATTCGGTCTGGGCCCATTACCAGGTAAGTCCAATAAGATAGAGAGATGGGCCCGTGAGATATTAATCAAGGGATTTTTCCAATTTCAAATGGATATAAAAATTGAGATAATGGGCCATCCCTAAAAAACCTATATATCTCGCGCCCCTCTCTCTCCTCTTTCTCGTTCTTTCTGCGCTTTCCTTTTCACCATTAAAACGGTTTCCAAGCTTTTGAACAAAGCACAACTCCTTCGATTCTAAACCAATCTAAGCGATTCTTGGCTCTATTACACTCGGTTTTTCGCCCTCTTTTCGAATCTACCACTTGTTTCTCCAACCCAGCAAGGTAACGTTCCGAAAACCCACTTTTTCAATCCGCCGTTCTCGCGAAAAAGGGTAAAAATCTGGGTTTGATTGGCTTGATTTGTTGAATGCGATTACTTAGGGTTACTCTAAACTTGTTTAGGGTCGATTTCGAGTAAATAGGAGTGTGCAATTTCGACTTTAATTTTCGCTTGAAACCAAACCCACTTTTGTGGTGTGAAATCGGAATTTAGGGGATGAGGTATACTCTTATGGAAAATTGGTTTATGCTTCTTCTGTCCGGGTTGTTGTAGTTGTCAATTCCATCTGTTTCAAACACACTTGTCTTGCTCACAACTTTTTCCCGCTTGGGTATGTATTTGTGTAGTGTTTGAGATATCGGTTTATGCTGGATTTTTGGTGGTTTGTTGTTGTCCCTGCAGATGACAGGACCACGCACTTCTTTCGAAAAACCGTCACGCTCCTCCAAGGGACAGCTAGCGTTTTCCTCCTCTTCGGGGATCACCATTAACCCATGGCCAAGAGAAGAAGGGAAACGTTTCGCCCTGCCCGACTCTAGTCTCCCTCAGAACTCTGATGACGCGTGGGATCAAACCGATGCGTACTATTATAACAACTGGCTCGACATCGCCATCGAGCCCACGCGATTCCTTTGTGGTCAGACGCTCAAGAGTTTGGGGCTGCTTTATGAAGTGAGCAGTGTACTCGCTACCGCCCAACTTACCGACCTTGTCACTCAACAGGATGCTCTATACCCGGATCTTGTCCGCCAATGTTTGGTATCCGCCAAGCTCACATATGCTAATTCTCGCCAACCCGTCGCTTCGCAAGGGGTCCTCTCTTTCTTTGCTGATGGAAAGAGACACGAAATTTCCATCCCGGACCTCTGCCATGTCTACGGGTTCGATTCTACAGCTGAGCGGGTGAATTTTCCCCCGCGTTTTCCCGTGGCACATCGGTTTTGGGACTTCATTGCGAGTGGCGATTATTTCACACGGTCGGCTGCCCAATCTGCGATCCGTAACCCCGCCCTTCGGATTGGTGCTAAGGCGATTAGCACGATCTACTTCGCCAAAGATGATGCGAGCAAGGTCCGGGTAGACGAACTGATTATCCTCTACAACGCGGTAAGGGATACGCTGAGCAACGAAGACGGTTTGAGCTGCGACCTTGATTGCAACGTCAACGTGGGGGCAGTGTTCGCAGAGGTCATTGCGGACAAGAGGACCAAGGTTGCCAAGGGCAAAGCCGCAGCACACTCAGAGCGGATGGGGAGTCTCTTGACTCGGATGTTCCTTCACTTGGGGATCGATGTCAGCGGATATGAGTGCAGCACGGAGTACGAATCTATGGACACGGCCTACCTCCTCTCATGTGAGATCTTAGCTGAACCCATCACCTACCGTTTCACTTCACGCGCTGGCAGTGTTCTGTTTTGCAGATTGCCTCAGCCATCGCTGACGGATTTAGAAGTTGCTGCCAACATCGGGTTCACCCCAGGAACGGAGTATTTGTGCCCAGCCCCTGGAGCACCGACCAGGAGCACCCCGAAGAAGAAAGGGAGCACCTCTGCTGCCCGAAAGAGCACCTCCACTTCTGCACCTGCTCCTGCTCCCGCTGCTGAGGACCCGCTAAACCAAGAGGAGGAAGAGGATTTGGCAGCTGACACACAGCGTACGCAGCGGTCTTGAGCTCACTCCCGCCGGCCTTACACCAGCGAACTGACCCTTGATGATATCTCCGACAACCCGGATGACCCTGAGTACCGCCGTTGGATGGTGGCTTCCACTAAGAAGAACAACGGGCTCCTTCGCTGCCTTTTGCACATGCTGCAGAAGGGATGCATCGGCTCACAGGCCGCGGAGACAATGCCATCGACTGTACCGGTCCAGCCACTTCCTCCGCAACCATCATCATCTGCTCGCCCCACCACACGCTCATCCAAGAGGAAGAAGCCACTCACGGACGACGACAAGGAGTCTGATACCACCGCCAGCGATTAGTCCACACTATCTTTCTCACCCTCTCGTACCACCTCTGAACATTTTTACTTTCTTGCTTTCTCATTATGATTTCTTTTTTTCTTTTGCTCTCTCTTTTCTTATTTTCACACCGAGACGGTGTGAAGTAAGTCTGGGGGGAGTTGTTGCTAATGACTTTTTATTTTTCTTCTTATTTGCTTATGTCCTGTTTGAGTCTATTTTCCGTTGTTTTATTGAGTCAAAAACTTTGTGGGGAATTATGATATGTTGCATTTTTAACGCATTCTAACCATTGATTTCTGAGTTTTATCGAGTCTTTTCTATACTTTTAGAGTCTTTTCAGGTTAAAACACGTTTAAATGAAGGTTAATGCAAAGGATCAAAAGTTATGGAAAGTTTAGTGAAGACAGGTCCGTTTGGCGACTAAAAGAAGCAAATAAAGATTTTTAGCAACTGGATCGATCGATCCACCCTCGGATCGATCGACCCGTTTGCTAAAATTCTTCAAAATGATCGCGGGATCTGCAGCTCGATCCAGCACGAAGAGGATCGATCGATCGGTATCTTTAGTAACTGGATCGATCGATCCATGTTTTCTTCAAAAACTCCGCGGGATCTGCAGCTCGATCAAGCACAAAGGAAATTGGATCGATCGATATCTTTAGTAACTGGATCGATCGATCCACTTACTAAAACTGCCCAAAGACAAAAAAATCAGTCACCTAATCTTGCATTATTTTAACCAAAACGTGTTTTCCTTGGCTAAAAACGTGTTTTGGCCATATTTATATGATTTTAGACTGAATTATTGAGGAGACTTCACTTCATTTTGGATGATTTTTCTTTGGTTTTCCTCTTCTTGATTTTCTCTCTTTTCTTGCTTTCTTGTTCTTGATCATTTTTTCTTGTTTTTGGATTTTTGTAAGAAGATTTGGGAGATTGTTCTTCATCCTTGTACTCTAATAAGATCTCTCAACTCTATCATATTTTTACCTTGATTTAATCATGTTTACTTTATCATTTTCTTGTGATTTCTCTTTAATTATGGTTGAGTAGATCATTAGTTAGGTTTTAGGGATTTAAGGGATTTCATGGATCATTGAATTAGACATAGAAAGGGATTTGTATTTATCTTCATCTATTGTTGTTCTTATTGCTTGAATTAGGATTGATCACCTAGTTCTTGATGTTAGGATGTTTAATTCACCAAAAGTGTAATTAAATACCCGAAAGAACATAGATGAGCAAATTGTCCTTAACCAACGAAAGCTGATGTTAAGGCAATTTGTGAACTTATCAAACCAGTTCGTTAATGCTTGTGTACAATTCTAGGTTCAAACGACAGTTTAGAATTCTAGATTGTTAGATAAAGTCTCTGATGCCACGACAGTGGATTGGTTATACAATTATGTTTGAGTTTAAGATCGCGCTGAATTGTTCCCTGAATAAATGTCTGATTCATAATCTATGATTTCCCGAGAATATCCCTTAAGCCTAACGCTTTTAATTTCATAAGTTTACACGTTTATAATTGCTATTTTCGTTTCAATATTGCAACCAATCACATTTTACCATCTTACCTTAATTTTAATCTCATACTTTCGTAGTGTAACACTTGGTCTCTATGGATTCGATCCCTAAAATACTACTTCGTTGCTGTGCACTTGCAGTAGTTTGATAGGGTTAAAACCTGAGCATATCAAGTTTTTGGCGCCGTTGCCGGGGACCAATATCGTTACCTTCGAAATTCAGTTTGAAATTTAGTCTAAGAAGTTACTAACGAATTTTGTTTTGTTCTTTTGTGTGTTTCAGGTTTTATGCAAAGAAGAAGTCAAGGCTCTGACAACCTTCTCTTTTTCGAAAACCAGGAACTTGGAAGAATAGAACGAATTAACAGAGCAAGAACGACATCGAACCAAGTCAACATGGAAGAAGGAAACAATGCTCCTGTGACTGATACTGCAGGGGTTACAAGGGCTGAATTTGAAAGGATACAAGAACAACTGCAGCGGTTGCAACAGGTTCAGCCTGGTATTGGTGATGCAAACACGCCACACACATTCTATCAGAACCGATCTGCGATTAGTCTGCCTGCTCTCAACAGGCAGGACTATCAACTACATCCCCAACTGATAGGATTGGTGAAGAATTACACTTTCCATGGGTTACCTGCTGAGAACCCAATGGAACACATAGAGAACTTTGAGGAGATTTGCAGCACTACCAGAGTAAATGGAGTCCCTGAGGACTGGATCAAGTGCAAGTTGTTCCCTTTTTCTCTAGCAGACAAAGCTTCAAGATGGCTTAAGTCTCTACCGTCTGGATCACTCACAACATGGGATCAATGCAGAGCTGCATTCTTGGATCATTTCTACACCAAATCCAAGACAAATTCTCTGAGGAACAAGATTGCTTCTTTCCAGCAGTTTTTAGGAGAGTCATTCGGTGAGGCTTATGAGAGGTTCAAGGATTATCGGAGAGAGTGTCCTCACCATGGATACTCAGAGGGACAACTTATTAGCATCTTCTATGATGGAGTTGACAGAGAGTCCAAGAACCAACTGAATGCTGCAAGCAATGGAAAGTTCATGACCAGAAGTGAGCAAGGAGCATCTGAGCTGATTGAGAATATGGCTGCAAGTTCTATCGCTAGCTCTTCTGAGTATGACAGGTCTAAGCGAGTCAGTGGCGTTGAATCTCAGAAGTACGATGAGTTGAATGAGAAATACAATCAGCTGCTTAAGCAAAATCGGAGGAATGTACAGTTTTGTGAAGATGGAACAGAGGCAATTGTCTACCAAGATTACATTGAGGGAGAGACTAATGAGCAGCAGGAGGTTAATTATGTGAATAGGCAAGGATTCATGCAAAACAGGGGTTTCAACCAGAACTACAGAAATCATCCGAATTTGTCCTACAGGAGCACAAATGTTGAGAATCCTCAGGACCAGGTTTATCCACAACAGTTGGTCAATCAGGGGAAGGAGAAAATGTATGTGCCAAACGCAGGAATATCTGGCTCTCAAGGGTTTGCAGGACAAAACAGTGGGTAGAATGTGAGATTTCAGAAGAACTTTTCACAAGGTTTTCAGAAACCGTTTGTGCAAAACCCAGGTCAGAGCGGATTTCAGGGTGGATTTCAGCCGAAACAACCATTCAACAACTTCAGGCCAGCAGCTCAAGTTCCTTTCCAAACCCCAGATAATTCTGTTCCAGCGCCACAGGAAAGCAAGCTCGAGCAACTTATGCAGCAGCTTCTAATGAATCAACAAAAGGCTTCTAACGAGATCAATGTCAAGGTGGATAGTATGTACAGTGATCTCAATGGTAAATTTGAAGCTCTCTCATCTCATGTGAAGAAGTTAGACATTCAGGTAGCTCAGACTGCTGAGGCAATCAAGAGACCACAGGGAGTTCTACCTGGAAAAGGAGAGCAAAATCCTAGGCTTGAAAATGTCAGAGCCATCACAACCAGGAGTGGGAAAGTGTTGATTCCTACTGCATTGCAAGGTAAAAGTTCTGAGGTAGCCACTGATGAGAAAGAGACTGATGATGCAAAACCTGAGAAGGTGAACCCGACTGCAAACGAGGATCCTGCAAGGGAATCATTGCCTCCTCGTATTTATGCTCCGAAGGTTCCATACCCTACTCGCCCTAAAAAGTCAAGAAAGGATTTAGAAGATGCGAAATGCAAGGAGATGATGGATGACCTCACAGTGAAGCTCAGTCTCGTTGATGCAATCCAGATGATTCCCTCGATGAAGAGATATATGAAAGGCTTGGTGACAAGAAAAGTCTCTGCAGAAGAAGATTTCGTTAAAGTCTCAAAGGATTGCAGCGCAGTCCTACATAACAAGATGCCCAGAAAATTGGGAGATCCAGGGAGGTTTGTTTTATCTGTGCAGATTGGGTCAATGACGTTTGCTTGTTCTTTGTGTGATTTAGGTTCAAGCGTCAATTTGATGCCATACTCAGTAGCCAAGCGCCTTGGATTCACCAAGTTCAAACCCATTAGAATCTCCTTGGTTTTTGCTGATCGCTCTGTGAAGTTACCGGTTGGAGTTCTTGAGGATCTACATGTGCAGATTGGTAATGTGTTGGTTCCGGCAGATTTTGTAGTCCTCGAGCTCGATGAAGAACCAAAGGATCCTCTCATTTTGGGTAGGCCTTTCTGACGTACTGCTGGATCTGTGATAGATGTGAAAAATGGGCGAATAGATCTCCAGCTGGGAGATATTATCATGAAGTTCGAGATGGAAAAGTTGCTGAAGAAGCCTATGCTGGATGGGCAGACATTTGTGGTTGACGATTCACTAGAAATCTCGGACAATGATGTAGAAGAGATTCTAGTTGATGATCCTTTAGAGATTGCTTTGACAAGGTCTGTGAGTGAGGATGGTTTTCTGAGTGAGGATGCAACAGGGTATGTTAAGATGATGGATTCGAGCCAGTCAATGGGAAAGATGGTTGCTTACACGAGTTTGGATGAAGCTGTAGAGCGATCTCCAGCAACACCCCTTCCTATGCCATCTACAAATCCATGGAGCGAGCTGAAAGCTCCTAAGGTTGAGCTCAAACCACTTCCATCTGGGCTAAGGTATGCGTTTCTAGGCCCTAAGTCTACTTACCCTGTCATCATCAATTCTGAACTGAACAATGCTGAAACTGCTTTGCTTTTGTGTGAGCTTAGAAAGTATCGCAGGGCCTTAGGCTATTCTCTAGATGATATCACAGGAATTTCACCTGACCTTTGCATGCACAGGATCTTTCTAGAAGATGAGGCAACCACTTCTATAGAACATCAGAGACGGTTAAACCCGAATCTGAAAGATGTTGTTAAGAAAGAAATTATGAAACTGCTAGAGGCTGGTATTATATACGCTATCTCTGATAGCAAGTGGGTCAGCCCTGTCCATGTTGTACCAAAGAAAGGTGGAGTAACTGTGGTTAGGACTGATAAGGATGAATTACTTCCGACTAGAGCTGTCACTGGCCATAGGATGTGCATAGATTATAGAAAGTTGAATTCTGCTACTCGTAAAGATCATTTTCCTTTACCATTTATTGATCAGATACTTGAGAGATTGGCTAGCCATGCTTACTACTGTTTTCTAGATGGTTATTCTGGTTTCTTTCAGATTCCCATTCATCCAGAAGATCAGGAGAAGACAACATTCACCTGTCCTTATGGCACTTATGCTTATCGCAGAATGCCATTTGGCTTGTGTAATGCACCGGCCACATTCCAAAGATGCATGATGTCAATTTTTACTGACATGATTGAGGACATAATGGAAGTTTTTATGGATGATTTTTCTGTCCATGGATCTTCCTTTTCTGTTTGTCTTTCTCATTTGTGCAGGGTTTTAAAATGCTGTGAGGAGAAACATCTAGTGCTGAATTGGGAGAAGTGTCATTTTATGGTCAGGGATGGGATTGTCTTGGGACACAGAATTTCAGAAAGCGGTATTGAGGTAGACAAGGCGAAGATTGATGTGATGATAAACCTCCAGCCACCTAATTCTGTCAAAGGAGTTCGGAGTTTTCTGGGACATGCTGGATTCTACAGGAGATTCATCAAGGATTTCTCCAAGATTGTTAGACCAATGACACAGCTTTTGTGTAAAGATGTGAAGTTTGACTTCGACAGTAATTGTCTGGAGGCCTTTCATACGATCAAGGGAGCACTTGTCAGCGCACCAATTGTCCAACCGCCAGACTGGGAGTTGCCTTTCGAAGTTATGACAGATGCTAGTGACTATGCAGTTGGAGCAGTATTGGGACAGCGAAAGGAAAAGAAGCTCCATGTCATTTATTATGCTAGCAGGACTCTTGATGAGGCGCAGTGTAAGTATGCTACCACCGAGAAAGAACTTCTGGCTATTGTGTTTGCTTTTGAGAAGTTCAGGTCTTATCTGGTGGGTTCTAAAGTTATTGTTCACACTGATCATTCTGCTTTGAGGTATCTTCTGAAAAAGAAGGATGCAAAACCTAGACTGTTGCGATGGATACTTATGCTGCAGGAGTTCGACTTGGAGATCAAGGATAAAAAAGGAATTGAGAACGGTGTTGCAGACCATCTCTCTAGAATGCGTATAAATGAAGATGTCCCTTTGGATGATAGCCTACCTGAGGAGCACGTATATGCCATTAGCATTGGCAATATTGTGCATTCCACTCCACCGCCAGAAACCAAGTTTCCTGAGATGCCTTGGTTTGGAGAATTTGCGAACTACTTGGCTGCAGAAAGGGAACCTGATAATTTTGTTGGGTACAGGAAGAAGAAGTTCTTGAGAGACATCAGACACTACTTCTGGGATGAACCTTATTTGTACAAGCAGTGTTCTGATGGAATTTTCAGAAGATGCATATCAGAAGAAGAGGTTCCAGGTATCTTGTTTCACTGTCATGGTTCATCATATGCAGGACACTTTGCTACCTTTAAGACAGTGTCTAAGGCTTTACAAGCTGGTTTCTGGTGGCCAACTATGTTTAGAGATGCTCATGCTTTCGTCTCCAAGTGTGATCCATGTCAGCGGCAAGGCAACATAAGCAAGAGAAACGAGATGCCTCAGAATTTCATCTTGGAGGTTGAGCTGTTTGATGTCTGGGGTATTGACTTCATGGGTTCTTTCCCATCTTCATATGGAAATCAATACATTCTCGTTGCAGTAGACTATGTGTCTAAATGGGTTGAAGCGCTGGCTAGCCCGACTAATGATGCTCGAGTGGTTGTGAAGATGTTCAAATCGGTGATCTTCCCAAGGTTTGGTGTACCTCGAGTGGTAATCAGTGATGGTGGTTCTCACTTCATCAATAAGGTCTTTGATGGTCTTTTGGAGAAGCATGGTGTCAAGCACAAGGTCGCAACTCCTTACCATCCTCAGACGAGTGGACAGGTTGAGATTTCCAACAGGGAGATCTAGAGCATTCTGCAGAAAGTTGTAGGCACTACGAGGAAAGATTGGGCTATCAAGCTTGATGACGCTCTTTGGGCATATAGGACTACCTACAAGACACCTCTAGGCACGACACCATTTCATCTTGTCTATGGAAAGTCATGTCATCTTCCAGTGGAGTTAGAGTATAAAGCAGCCTGGGCGGTTAAGTTGCTCAACTTTGACATCAAGTCTGCTTCTGAAAGGAGATTAGTACAACTGAATGAGCTGGATGAGATTCGTCATATGGCCTATGAGAATTAGAGAATCTACAAGGAAAGGACAAAGGCTTACCATGATAAGAAGATCATCTCGAGGAACTTTGCAGCAAATGATCAGGTTTTGCTCTTTAATTCTCGCTTGAAACTCTTTCCTGGTAAGTTGAGATCGAGATGGTCTGGTCCTTTCACCATCAAAGAAGTGAGACCATATGGAGCTGTAGTGTTGCTGGACGCTGCAGGAGGTAGATTTGTGGTTAATGGTCAGCGCCTAAAGCCATATCTCGCTGACATTGAAATCGCTAGGGGAGATACCGTTCCTCTCGGTGATCCACCTCAAGCCTAAACGGCATCCGAGTCAAGCTCGTGACTTAAAACAAGCGCTTAGTGGGAGGCAACCCACTGGTATGTGTACATAACTCAATTTTTAATTTTCGTTAATTTGGTTTGATTTTTGGTGTGTTTTTGAAAAAAAAAAAAAAAAAAAAAAAAAAAAAACAAAACAGGGGAGAATGGATCGATCGATCCACCATCGGATCGATCGATCCAATCAGCAACCAAAATGTCGCGGGATCTGTGGATCGACCGGACGCAAAGCGGATCGATCGATTCGATCAGCAACCAAAATGTCGCGGGATCTGTGGATCGATCGGACGCAAAACGGATCGACCGGACGCAAAACGGATCGACCAAGACGAAAACCGGATCGCGATTTTAACAAGTGGATCGATCGATCCACTCTCCAGGTCAGTTTTCTGTTTCGATTTTTTGGGTTCAAACCGGTTTAATTCACTCAAACCAAACCGGAAACAAACAGTTTATTAAAACAGAAACTGATTTATCGATCCATCTTCATCTCTTTCTCCTCCTTCGATCGCGATTTTTGTAAGTTTTTGAGCAAAATTTAGTTCAAACCATAACTTCCTCAATTCTTCACCAAATTGAACGATTTTTGGGTCTATCTCACACGAAATTTCCTCCTCTAACTGATTCTAGCACTCGCTCGGTCGATCTACAAAGGTATGTGTCTCTAAACACAAAATTCGAGTTCGATGTTCTTGAGGAAAAAAGCCATTTTCGTGTTTGATTTGCTCCAATTGGTTAATTCCGTGAGTTTATATGTAATTCTAGAGTGATTTTCGACAAACCCCATGCGTTAATTTTGTCCATTTCAATGGTTGAAATTTTAGGTTGAGAATTTGACACATTTTGGGGGTTTTAGTAAAAACAAACGGAATTAGCCTGCATTGGTGTTAGAATTGGTGTTAAAACGGATTAGAAGAGATGTCTATTCTTTGGGTTTTGCAAATTCAACAATTTGTTATGTTTCGAAATATTCGATAAATATGGATTTTTGTTTGAATTTGTAGGAAATGACAAGACGAGGTGTACCAAAGGTTAGACCACCGCAAGCTAACACGTACAACAGCGAGACAAGCGGTGATGAAGAAATTTCGCAACCCGCTCGCCAACCTCCACCTGCTAGGACATCTCAACCCGCTCGGTTTTCGCGCACCGCAAAAGGAAAATCTGTAGCTTCCGCTTCTGCCGCTGCTGATGAGACACAGGAAGAACACACATCTCATCCATGGCCTCGCGCTGAAAAGACACCATTCCTTGATGATTCGTTGGTTGAGGAGATTCCACGAATATCAATAGCCGCTATTCAGACAATGATAGGATTTGATTCGCGTCAGCCTGGACATGCTTGGGACCGTTTCAACCGCATTTTCTACAATGGTTTGCTTCAAGTAACGATGGCACCTACCAAATTTGTGTGCGAAGCAACATTGGCGAGAATGGGAATTAGCGATGATGTCCGAGCAATGCTGACCAAGATGGGGCTTGGCACGATCGCTTACAAGTCCTATCCTCTGTATCCTGAGCTGGTCCGCAAATTCCTTGCATCGGTTGAAGTACGGTACAAGGATATCGCTATCCATACAGCTTCGGAGGGGACTCTTTCATATTTATGCAGGGGTGTTCACTACGAGTTACCCATACAAACCCTGTGTGAGATATATGGATTTGAGAGGTCATGGGAGCTATGCAGGTTCCCTTATTTTGGTGAGGCTGATGTTCTGTGGAATTTGATTGCAACAGGACCATTTACTACGGCTCAATCTCGTGACGCTAAGCTTAGCCTGATCCGGAATCCTGTGATTCGGGTTGTCGCGAAGATCATTGGTCAGTCATTTTCTGGGAAGGAAGAGACAGGTGCTCTAAGGGTCGACGAGTTGTCTTTGATAGACAATGGGCTTCCAGATTCCGTCAGAGCGACTTACCACCAAGAAGCTCCCTTGCGATTGCACACTAACTTAGGAGCAATGTTTGCTGAGATGCTCGTGAAAAAGAAGCAACGAGGTTTGAACACAAGCGGTAACCAGAAGATTGAGATTATTGGAAGTCTGTTAACACCGATCTTCCGATACCATAAAATCGATTTGCGTGAGACAGAGTGCATCAGGGAGATTGAAACGTTCAATGCGAGGTACTTCACTAATGCTCACATCCTTAAGGGAGATTATGAGTACAGGTTCTATGACCGAGCAGGAGTTCCTCAGCGATGCAGACTACCTCTTCCGGCTTTCACACCTCCCGTGTCAAGGGCAAACTTGGAGTTCGAATTGGACCCTCAATTCATACTTACCGGTCAACCTCGAACTTCAAGATCACGGAGAGCTGCACGGGAGCAGGTAGATCCCCCACAGCAACCACCTCACGCACATTCTGTAGATGACCCCGTAATACCAGAGTACAGTACGGACTACGATCTTCTACCGCTTGCTGAAGACGCTTCAGACACCGAACGAATCGCATGGTTGGTGGATTCGCATAGGAAGCAGCACACGATGTTACAGAAGATATTTGGAGTGCTCGGACGACTCACATGTATGCAGCCATCTTCTTCTTCTTCTCGACATCGTACTCGTGCAGCAGCATAATCTAGATGTCATGCATGTTGAAAAGAATTTCTTTGACAACATCACGAACACCATTTTAAATGTACCAGGAAAGACAAAAGACAACTGGAAGTCTAGATTAGACTTGCCATTGATTTGTTCAAGGACATCTCTTAATGTTTTGCCTAATGGTAGATTGACGTACCGGTTAGACGCGGGTCAGAAAGAAGTTTTTTTTGAATGAATAAAAAAATTTGTTAAATTTCCTGACGGCTACGCATCTAATCTGCGTAATTGCGTGGATTCGACGGAAAGGAAATTTATTGAAATGAAGAGTCATGATTGTCATGTTGTGATGCAGCGTCTTCTTCCATTTGCATTTGCTTATCTTCTTCCACAAGACATCCATCAAGCAATTGGAGGTATATTTCGTACTCCCGTGAGTTTATTACTAATATAATGTTACTATATATGTACTAACTTGTTTACTTGTCGTTTGTAGGAGTTGGGGCTTTCTTTCGAGATTTATGTTCACGGACACTAACAGTGGACGGGATCCGTAATTTAGAGGCCAACATCCCGGTACTCCTTTGTAATCTTGAGAAGATATTTCCACCGTCTTTTTTTTATGTTATGGAACATCTTCCTATTCACCTCCCACGAGAAGCAGCATTAGGAGGCCCTGTTCAATACCGATGGACGTATCCGTTCGAGCGTTACATGTTCCACCTGAAGAAAAAGGTTAAAAATTTGAGCAAGGTTGAGGGATCTATTGTTGCACAAAGTCTAAATGAAGAAGTATCACACTTTGCCGAGTATTACTTTCCTTCGGATGTTCGGACTAAGGGTAGACGGCCGGCGCGACATGATGATAGAGGTGAGAAAGCAGTGTATCCCGTGGTTGTACTTGAGTTACCACCGTCGTCGGAAATCCGTCGAAAGTTCTGGCCGTCGGAAATCCGTCGGTAAATGATTCCGTCGGTAATTGGAATCCGACGGATTTTCGACGGATTCCGGTTATCCTTTTTCCGTCAGAAATCCGTAAGTATTTCCAACGGAATTTTTATTTCCGACGAGATAGAACAAATGGACCAAAACCGTCGAAAAGCCGTCGGAATAGGGGTTATTCCGACGGCTTTCCGACGGTTTTGGCCGTCGGTATACTGCCTGTTTTCTTGTAGTGCAAGGATGCAACAACGCAGATGAATATCGTGTTACAAAACCAAAAGATTAATCATTTTCTTCATTAAAAAAAACTAATAACAAGATCTCAGCCAAGCTTGTTGAAAGGAAGGGAAGAAAGGCGAAACAGAGAAAAGAGGAGAGGAACATAAGTTTGCTACGTTAGAAATGATCACATGATATAGTAAATAAAATAAAAAAAAAAAACAAAAAAATCATGTGGCGTAGCTCGGGTATTTACCTAGTTAATATAAATATGTAGAGATTCATGGTTTATATAGAATTAATTGAAATGTTTTGATTCATTATATTAATTGATGTGTTCCTTAAAACCTTCGTTGAGTGACACATATGATTTTTTTACCAAGTGTCTCCTCAATTAATATATAGAGGATGTATATGTATATGCACCATCTAAATGATATATCTCTACAATTTTGAGTTTTTTTCGTAAGACTCTTCACATGCAATTGTCGTTTTAAGCTTTTCCACGATCGTCAATCAAACATACAAATTTTTTTCCCTTTTCTACCAGTGTGACAAAACCATCTCCCACCATGGTCTTCCCAACCTCATATCTTCGCATAAGAGAGTCAATTTGTCCTACAGAATGGCAGATTACAAAGTTTCTTGGTCAATGATCACTTCTGGCCAATTTTAAACCAATTTCTGATTTCTCATTTTACAATGTTTCGTTTACGCCATTGATTTACTTCCAACCCTTTTTTTTCTCAAAGTGCTCCTCAGCCATTTTCACAACTATGTTATGTTTCAATAATCTTCATTAAATTTTTTCACAAAAAATCTCAAAAACAATCATAAATTTATACTCTGTTAGAAGTTTATAAAAATGCTCATGGTCATGTAGATGTTCAGACGCATGGATGATCTGCTTAACCCCTCCATCACATGATTTTAAGAAGAAAATTTTAAACACAGTTTCATGATCTTTCGCATACATATTTCTACTGAAAATGTTTTGCAACTTTTAGTGAATATTACACAAAACAAAATTCAACCACAATTTTTTCTCCAGGATCTAACACCACAGATTTATACTCCACAATTTTTAGAATTTTAATCGAGAAAAAACTTGTGCGCATGCGCATGTATTGGCCTAGTTGTTAATTAAATTACTTGGTTGGATTTTATTTTAGTTAATTGTTTGTACGTAAATGCTAGGATGTTAGTTCGTTTACTTCAGTTACATTTGTACATTTTTTTTATTTCTAGGTGAAACACATTCATCCCGCAAATTTTGAATGCAAATACCAAAATACTATTCTATACAAAATAGTTTCATATATATAAGCAAATTTTGAATCATGCTTACATATATTTCATACCGTGCCAGTTTATTGTATAATTTATTGAGAAAATTGTAAAAATATCACTTTTTATGTGCACATTTGTAAAAATATCATTTAGAGGTATTCATTTGCAAAAATACCACCAATTATAGATTTTTAAACCCTATATCTCAAAATTCTAAACACTAAAAAATATTTTGACCGATAAATCCTCATAAACTCTCATAACTAAACTCTAGTAGAATATAGTTAATCCAAACATAAATAATATACAAAAAATTAATTTTTAAAAAATGATATTTTTATAAAAAATTCAAAAGTGTAGTATTTTTGTAAAGTGATACGTTCAAGTGATTTTTTTTTTGAAATTTCTCTAATTTATTTTGGGATCGAATTGGTGAATTGGTTGGGTTCCGTTTATGCATTTTTCTATTCCTAGGTGAACACATTCATTTTTCTACAAAATGGAATATTGAATCATGTTTGCAAAGATAAATATGGAAATATCGTGATACAAAAAAAACAAAATCGTAAAAATCGAGAAAGATGTGTCACAGTCAAACCAAAACTTGGTGGCCAAGGCCTTTCCTTTGTCTTAATGGAGGGGTAAATTGATTAATTACCAATTCTTCAATTAGGGACTAAATGTTTTACTTGGTTATATATAGTCAATCTCTTTGCTTTTCGCTTAAGAATATTCTTCTATTCATGTCTCTGCTTCTGAGCCTTGGGAAATCTCCTGCGTTGGTGAGAAGATACTCTCTTCTTCTTCCTCTTCGTCATCTCCGTAATGGATTCTCATCATCTTCCTCGCTGCAAACCCCTCCTTGTTCCATCATCCGCGGTGATCCTTGTGGAGAGGAGGATCTCAGAAAACTCACCGTTTGGAGTAAAAGATTGTTAATCAGTCGGTGGGATAAGAAGGTGCCTGTGGAGTTGATGACGGAAATGGGAACGATCGGGGCATCTCATGGCTGGGTAGCTACTCGCAAGGAAGACGGAATCTTGCGTCTCCAAGACGATCTAAACCCACATGCATCTGAGACAGATCCCAAACGCATCCCTCTGCCTCCTCTTGTAACTCTGCCTCATTGCCAAACCCAAATCGTCACCAACGTCTCAATGTCCTCTTCTTCTCCTGAGGATGAGGACTGTGTCGTGGCTGTCAAGTTCTGGGGACCTCAGCTCAGCTTTTGCCGACCCGCTCAGAGCAACCCCAAGTGGACAAACATCAGAATCGAAAGCCCCTGCTTCTTCTCCTCCCCAGTCATGTTTTCCAAGAAAGAAGACAAGTTTTGCATTCCCGGATCTGGAGGCTACGTCATCGGATTGTGGGATCTCTGCAAACACATAACCAAGCCCAACATACGGAAGTTGGAATATAGATACCTTCCCGAGCTGGACAATTACAAACGCCGCCTTGTGGATTTGTGCAGCAGGACCGAACACTTGGTGGAGTCAAGAACCACTGGTGAAACTTTCTTGGTTAAGTGGTACAAGAGCATCTGGGAGATCGTCGACGGTATTGCTAACATGAGAACAGAAAAAGTGATGGTGTTCAAGATAGACGGACGAGGGAACGCTCTTAACACTAAAGACATTGGAGATCTCGTCATTTTCCTCTCAAGGTCGTCTGAACCTTTCTGTGTCCGTGCTAGCTCCTTTCCTGGCTTGGACCCTAATTCTGTTCACTTCTTGGATTTCGACGAAATGGGATTTATCAACCTAGCTCGTTCCGTCCCCGTTAGTACAAGGGGTACATTCCCCGCCCCTTACCATATCCCACCTCAAGATGTAATAGTCAAGTAGTAGCTTGGAAATGAGTTTGAGTCTAAGAGTCTGTCTTTTCTTTTAAATTATCTATTTTGGTCAGTAGTTGTAATTTGGATCTGGTCCATGCATCATGATTTCGATTTGAGTCTGCCTTTTCAAACATGAAATCTATTTATTATATGTTCTCTGTGAAATTGATATGCATATGAACTAGTGCTTGACTCTCTCAGCGATATAAATTGTGTTTCAACTATATCCAGTTGTTACCTGCGAAAATTCCACCTTTCAGTTGAGTTTGAACTTACAGCTTGTGATAGTGGCTGTATCAGATGAAGCTTTTTGCAAAATCAAATGTCTTCTTATATGTATTAATTATGTCGTTTCTCGTGCGTACAATGTCGCGTAGTGGCTGATTCCAAAGTAATCAAATGCCCCTTTTATGCATTTAGATATCTCTGGTGTTATCTTCATTGGAGCTGGATAGTCTTCATTTGATTAGAGGATCCATAAACATGTTTTATAATTTCATTCTGTCACTTGGGTTTCTTTTTCTCTTGTTAACGCAAATATCTTTAGATGAAAGGATCATATTACCACCCAGTCCCATCGCTTTACGAGCTGCATCTTTGTCCTCACCACAGTCAAAATTGGCTCATACCATTTTGCATCTAAACCACGTTTTTTTCTCTTGCATTTTATTCTGGACAAAGAATCATAAGATGATCATGTTTTCTTACGAGCTTAGTCGCATATATCACAAGATTATAATCTCATAAGTACTTGTTTGATTCGTTTGGCTAAATGAGCTTCTATGAGATTATAAAAGCTTCATTCTGCCTGGTCCGTACCAAAAATCATTTACATGTCAGATTGAATCAAATACTTATGTGTTTGTGTTAATCCAATACATTGTTCAATAGCTAGATGGATTTGGTTTTGGTTTGAGTGAACAAAGGCATAACAAACAATGCAAATTTTGTTATAAACTATACTAATATATAGGTGAGATCATATCACATATGTGTGTTTAGCTATCATATATATGTATGTGTTTATATATATACTAGATTAAGGACACGTTTATGTAATTTAAGCTCTTATAAACGTGTGAAAAACTTAATTATATAAAAAAAAGTTATATCACCCGTTAAAGTAAATTAAATAAAAGTGAAAACGTTGTTGTAAACCCACTAAATATGAAGCATAACATTTATTTATTGATTTATGTTTTTCTTATTAGATTTTATCACATATTTTCATATTATTAGTTTTTTATTCATACTTAAATTAGATGTATTTTTATATTTTACTACTCCAATATCTATATTTCAAAATATTGATAAATCTATTCCAATATTTGTATTTGAACAATTTTCAGTTTCTAACCCCTGTAAAACAAATCAAACACGAACGAAAGGGAAGACAAAATTATGTTACCCCATGAAGTAATAAAATAAAATTGAGAATGTCAGTATAAAAATATTTGTAGAGAAATCGATCAAATATTTATCTATTTTATTTATTATATTATTTTATATTCAATTAAATTATTTCACATATTTGTAATTTGATCTCTTATAAACCTATGGACAAATAAATAACTAATTATACAAAACAAAATTAGATCACCTGTTAAAATAAATAAAATAAAAGTGAGAATGTTGTTGTAAAATCACTAATTGAGAATCATAACATTTCTTTATTAATTTTTCTACTTTTGTTATATGATTTAGAATTAAATTTTATCATATATTTTCAAATTATTAGTTTTTTCATTCATATTTAGATTAAGTGTACCTTTTTATTTTATTTACTTATTTTACTAATCAAATATCAATTTTCCAAAATGTTGATAAATTTATTCTCATATTTGTAATTAAACTATTTTTACCTTCTAAATAATTTATAACCCTCGTAAAACAAAAAAAAAACACGTTAGTATAAAACTACTTATAGAGAATTCTATCAAATATTGTCATATTTTATTCTATATTTAATTAAATTTTATCACATATTTTTAAATAATTAAAATTTTCTAATCCTATTTAAATTAGGTTTAGATTTTCGTAATCCTATTTAAATTAGAAGTACTTTTGAATATTTTAAAAATAAACATAAATATACAAATTTTTTGACATGCATGTAAATCTAATTGAAAATAATGTTTTTATACGTGTCAAAATCTAATTGGCCGAGTTGATACATGTCACAATCATGTGAATTATTACGTTTGACGCATCAAAATTTATATAATAAAGATTTAGATTTTTCTAATTCTATTTAAATTAGGTATACTTTTAATATTTTATAAATAAAAATAAATAGATAAATATTTTGATATATGGTTAAATCTAATTAAAAAATAATAATTATATTACTTGTATACACGTGTCAAAATCTGGTTAACTGACTTGACACGTGTCATGATCATGTTAATTATTATATTTGACACATCAGATTTTATTTAGTAAGATATTTACACTATATACTATACAGAGAGACCTATATACTATATAGAGGGACGAGAGAACAAAACAAAAGAGAGAGATAAGACTTCTTATTATTATCGATCTCTTCTATTGCACCACCTTTGTGTTGTGACTGCCTCGTCAAAAGCTTTTTCATAAAAACTTCGTTCGGACAAAAACCATGAGTCGGAAAAATAGGGCAGTTTTCTCCTTAGAAAATGATGGAGATGATCTTCACTTCATAAATCTCATAGATGATGGAATCTTTCTGGTGCAGCGTACCGATGTGAAACCTAACTCAACCGAGAGATTCAAGGATTGAATCTCGTAGGAACCGCTTCTTGTTTCTAAAACTCACTAGAATCTTAAGGAACAGGGCAAGAACAATAGTTTTTTATTATAACTTAATCAACTCTGTCTTCCAAGAAGGAATATGATGACTCAAGTTTTAACCCTATTAAACTACTGTAAGTGCACAGTAAATGTTGTAGTATTTTAGGAATCGTATCCACAGAGACCAAATATTACACTATAAAAATATGAGAGTGAAATTAAGCTAAGATGAATAAAATGAGATGGTTTGCAATATGAAACTAAAATACAAATGAAAAATAAACGATGTAAAACTTATGGATTAAAAAGACGTTAGGCTTAAGGGATTTTCTCGAAAAATAAAAAATCGTGAATCAGACAATTATTTAGGGAACAATTCAGCGTAATCTCGAACTCAAACATAGATTTACAACCAATCCACTGTCGTGGCATCAGAGGCTTTGTCTAGCAACCTAGGATTCTAAACTGTAGTTTGAACTTAGAATTCTAAACAAGGATTAACGAATAGGTTTGATAAGTTCACAAATCGCTTTAACATCTGCTTTCGTTGGTTAAGGAAAATTTGCTCATCTACGTTCTTTCAGGCGTTTAATCTAACACTTTTGATGCGTTAAATATCCTAACATCAAGAACTAGGTGATCAATCCAATTCAAGCATTAAAAACAACAATAGATGAAGAAAAATACAAATCCCTATTTATGTCTAATTCAATGATCCATGAATTTCCTTGAACACCCACAAGGCTAACTAATGATCTACTCACACATAATCAAAGTAAGAACACAAAAGATGATAATACAACCATAATTAAGTCAAACAAAAAGATGATAATACAACCATAATTAAGTCAAACAAAAAGATGAAAGAGTTAAGAAAATCTTCTCTATAGATACAAGGTGGAAGGAGGATCTTCCAATTCTTACAAAGATCCAAGTACAAGTACAAGTGAAAGAAAATATTTTTGATCTCAGAAAAAACAAGAACAACTCTTCAAGAACAAAGTGAAGAAGATAAAATCAAGAAGGAAGAGACCGTCCCCCCAATAATGAGGGGAAAACACGTTTTTCCCGACCAAGACACGTTTTTGACAAAAAAAAGTAGGATTAGGTGAGCAGATTTTTGTCTCTTTTGTGCAGGTCTGGAAACTGGATCGATCTATCCAGTTGTTAAAAATCTCGAACGGGTCGATTCGCTTATCGTTCGATCCAGTTTCTGATCGGTCGATCCAGTTATTAAAACATTGGATCGATCAGTCCACTTATGGATCGATCAATCTGACCCGTTTTCATGCTCTTTTGTCGTTTTTTTCGATTCCTTACTCATTATGACATCAAACTTCATCCAAATGTGTTTTAACCTGAAAAGACTTTAATCAACAAAGAAAAGAATTGATAAAACTCAGAAAACGTAGGTTAGAATGCGTTAAAAATGCAACACATCAGAATACAACGCCTTTATATAGGCAAAACCCTTAGAAAGAATCATAAACAAAAGAGGAATATATCTAAAACATAATTCTTTTGGAAATAGAAAGAAACTAAAGAAAAGGAAAAAACAGAGAAAGGTAACAAAGCTTGTGGTTGAATAAGCTATGATGCTACATGAGGTCCCTCCTGGTTTGAAAGATTCGATCTCGAATCTTGCAACAAATCTTTAGGAACATAACGCGACAAATACTTCACATTAAAAATATCAGATGTGATGTCATCAGGAAGTTGAAGTCGATATGTATTATCATTGATACGTTCAAGAACCTCCAATGGCCCAATTTCGCCTTGAGATATTATAAGCTCGAGCAGGCATACGGTCCTTTGCAAGGACATCCCAGACATGATCCCCAACTTCAAAAACAAGACGACGACGATGCGAATCTGCTGCCTTCTTATATTTTAATGAGGAAGCTTCTAAGTGTGCCTTTGTGTCGATGTGAACTTCTGCAACGTTGTCGATAAAGGCTGCAACATCACCATGGATCCGAGTTTTATCCGAGAGAATTGATAAGTCACATGGCCCACGGGGAAGCATCCCATAAATTACGTGAAAAGGGCTTAATCCCGAACTTTGATTGTGTGCATGATTGTGAGCAAACTCAGCTTGTGGCAACTTATAATCCCATGACCTGATCGAATTGCCAACCAAACAACGAAGGAGATTTCCTAAAGATCGGTTAATGAGTTTAGTTTGACCATCCGTTTGAGGGTGTGATGCATTCATATTTTAAGCATATTTAGCACATATTTTCTTTAGCTTTTATAGTCATTAGACTTTTATTTTGCATATTTCTCATTATTTTGAGTCTCATATAGAATAAGTTGAGTTTTAGAGTTTTAAATTACATTTCATTGCATTTGCATAGTCCTTGAGTCATTTATAGGCACTTTGGAGGCCAAAAACCAAAGGAGAAAAGAATGGAAGCAAAGATGCAGAAAATGGTCAGACGTTAGGGGGTGCTCTTTGATGCCATTTCCACCGATGGATTGAGCTAAAAATTTAACAAAAGCTATAAAATTGAGTTAGATTTCCTATGAAACAAATTTGAGGTCATTCTAACGGTGCGATCGAAAGTTATGAAAGATTTAGTGAAGACATGTCCGTCTGGCGAGCAAAAGGAGCAAGTGCAGAACACCAACCGGATCGACCTGCGGATCGACCTGAGGATCGGTCGATCTGATTATCCAGTTTTTGCGGATGACCTGCGGATCGACCCAATTTTAAGGCAATGGATGGATCGACCGATCCATGCCCTCAAAACTGCCCAAAAAAGCATCTCACCTACTACTCCACTAGAGAACGTGTTTGAGGCTTTAAAAGCTGGTTTTCTCCTATCATTTACGGATCTTATCATTTTTCTAGTTCTTAGACTTCACTTTTGTTTTGAGAGAATTTTCTTTTCTTGATCCAAGGATCTAAAACCTTGATCTTTTCTTGTTCTTAGTCTTGTAATCTTTGTTCTTGGAAGTTTGTAAGCTTTGGAAGAGAACTCTCCAACCTTGTATCATAGAGAAGATTTCTCAACTCTTTTATCTTTTTCTTTGATTTAGTTATGGTTGTTTCATCATCTCTTTGTGATTTCTATTTGATTATGTGTGAGTAGATCATTAGTTAGGCTTGGGGGTGTTCAAAGGGTTTCATGGATTATTGAATTAGACATAAATAGGGATTTGTATTTGTCTTCATCTATTGTTGTTCTTATTGCTTGAATTAGAATTGATCACCTAGTTCTTGATGTTAGGATGTTTAATACACCAAAAGTGTTTGATTAAATACCCGAAAGAACGTAGATGAGCAAATTGTCCTTAACCAACAAAAGCTGATGTTAAGACGATTTGTGAACTTATCAAACCAGTTCGTTAATGCTTGTTTACAATTCTAGGTTCAAACGACAGTTTAGAATTCTAGGTTGCTAGATAAAGTTTCCGATGCCACGACAGTGGATTGGTTATACAATTATGTTTGAGTTTAAGATCGTGCTGAATTGTTCCCTGAATAAATGTCTGATTTATGATCTATGATCCCCTGCGAATTTCCCTAAAGTCTAACGTTTTTAATCCATAAGTTTACACGTTTATAATTGCTATTTTCGTTTCAATATTGCAACCAATCACATTTTATTATCTTAGCTTAATTTCAATCTCATATCTTCGTAGTGTAACACTTGGTCCTTATGGATTCGATCCCATTATTACCACCTCAATTGCTGTGCACTTGCAGTGTTATTTTGGGTTAAAACCTGAGCATATCAGGGTGATAGGCCGAACTCATATCTAGACTTGCATCTAACATTTTCCACAACGATCGTCAAAAATGACCAAGAAAACGAGAATCACAATCAGATACGATGGACGATGGTAGTCCATGAAGTCGATAAATTTCTCGAAAGAAAAGTGTGGCAACCTCAACCGCATCTGTAGTATGTTTACAAGGAATAAAATGTACCATCTTGGAGAAGCGATCAACCACAACGAAGATAGAATCAAAGCCTCGTTGTGTTCTTGGCAATCCCATTACAAAATCCATACTCATATCTGTTCAAGGTTGCGTAGGAATAGGCAAAGGAATGGAAAGCCCGATATTAGACGCTTGACCCTTGGATTTTTGACAGACCACACAACATTCTACAAAACATTTCACATCTCTACGAAGAGAAGGCCAAAAACATGCTTCGGAGACGAGGTGGAGAGTACGATCACGACCAACATGACCTTCGTTGTGTAATTCCGAGATCAACTTTAAACAGAAGTTACAATCAGGAATGCATAAGCGGGTTCTATGAAAGAGAAAGTTGTCATTAATCGTATAATCTGTCGGGCGTCCAGCCATAACATCTTGCAAAATAGGTCCAAAGAACACATCTGTTGCGTATAAATCAGTAAACACACTAAACCCCGAAAACAAAACGTGTAACACTGCAAGTAAGGAATGACATCGACTTAATGCATCGGCCACGCGATTTGATGAATCTGAAGTGTGCTTAATAACAAAATTGAATTGTTGCAAATAAGCAATCCAAGAAGCATGAAGAAAAGATACCTTATCTTGACTGTGTAAGTGATTTAAAGCATCATGGTCGGTGTAAAGAACAAACTCCTTGTGAAACGAGAAATGTCTCCAATGTTTAATTGCTTGAATGATTGCATAAAACTCTATGTCATAAGTGATGTATCGTGATCTTGCACCTGCTAATTTCTCACTAAAAAAGCGACAGGGCGATTTCCTTGACTTAAAATGGCGCCAATGCCTAATTTTGACGCATCGCAATGTAATTCAAACACCAAGTGGAAGTCCGGAAGAGCTAAGATTGGTGCGGAACTAAGCTTATCTTTGATCAAAGCAAACACCAATGCAGATTCTTTTGTCTAAACAAAAGAACCCTTACGAATGCAACTAGTAATAGGTGCCATCAAACTACTAAATTGAGGAATAAAACGTCGGTAAAAAGATGCCAAGCCATGAAAACTCTGAGTTTCAGAAAGTGTTTTGTGTTTTCGCCATGATTGAATTGCAGAAACTTTACTAGGATCCACTGCTAAACCTTTTCCTGAGATAGTATAACCAAGAAAGTGTACTTGTGGAGAACCAAATTCGCACTTCTTTAGCGTCGCAAATTCGCACTTCTTCACCGCAAGCTAATGGACTCCAAACCGATGGCATAGTAAAGTGCAAAAACACCTCTAAACTTTTCTCCAAATTCAGAGTTATTGTCCCTTTAAAAGTAAGGGAGAAAGAAGAGGTAGTGGTCCAAGAGATGTTTCAAAACACCATGAAGCTCTTTCATGCTGTTGTTCCTTGGAAGCCCGGAGAGGGAGATATAAGACCTCTCAAAGATCCACCTCGAGACTGAACCTCGACACAGTCAAGCCAATGACTGAAAACAAGCGCTTAGTGGGAGGTGACCCGCTGGTAAGAATAATTATTTTCGTTTTATTTTCCCTTTGTATACTAACTTTGGTTTTAGTTTTGTTTTCAGTGCTAAAAAAAAAAATCGACGAGAAGAGGAAATCACAGTGTGTCGATCGACACACACCACCCGTGTCGATTGACCATGAAGCTCTTTCCTGCTGTTGTTATTTCTTGCATATTCCGCTAAGTTCGAGCTACTTAACGGTCTCCTTTGTGATTGATGTTCAATGGGCTTGACTCCTCGTCCATACTTTGATGAATCCAACTCGTGTTAGAGTAATGATACTCCTCCCCTTTATTCAATAAAAAAAAATAGAAAGAGGTGATATGATTTTCTTTGAGTAGAATACAAAGATGAGGAAATAAAATTTCTGTGAGTCATACTCAAGATATGATCACTTAAAGCTCAAAAGTAGCAGTCTGAATCCCGTAGAACGGATGTAGATGGCGAGGACTCTCATGACCCTGTCTCCTAACAAGGAATTACACTAGTGAGTAACACTGTTTTTTAGCTTATAAAAAAAAGATTAGAATTGAATAAGTATGGGGGAGAGAAAGAGTACAAAGAGTGGATTGTTGATTTGTTATGGTACAGTACGGGATCGAGTCTAGAAGGTTCTTGATATTGAGATCATCGAAGAGAACTAGCAATGATGACTTTTGGATTATGTTGTAAAATCGTGGATGAATTTGGAAGGCAGCAAATGTCTACGAAGAAGTACATAGTGGTCTATTTTTGGATTAATTTTGTATTATGTTGATTAACTAGATGGAGAGGTCAGCTCGGTGGTCTAAGGAAAAGTAAGTTTCTATGTTTCCAAACCTCGACTTCATTCTTATGTTATGTTTTGCTTGAGGGCAAGAAAAAGCTAAGTCTGGGAGAGTTGATATATCATGGTTTTTACCCATTTTTGACCATGGTATAAGTTCTTTTTTATAGAGTTTTTGCTATTTTCGAGTCTTTTCTAGTGTTTATAGGTTCATGGACGTTTAGAGCATAACATGAGCTTTTAGAGCGTTTTGAAGCACCACGAAAAAAGAAGCCAAAGTTGTGAAGTCAGAGACGAGTTTTCGTACTTGTGTCGATCGACACACATGTCTGATAAGGAGAATAAATGCAAAAAGGTTAGAACTTTGGCACTCGTTGAAGCCGTTTCCACCGACAGATGGAGCTGAAAATTTGACACAAGCTAGCGCATCGATTTATCATTCGTACGGAACAAATTTGAGGTCATTCCAACGGTACGATCAAAAGGTTAAAAGGTTTTAGTGAAGACATGTCCGTCTAACGAGCAATGGCTGCAAGGTGAGAAAAGAGTTTTCCTGCTTGTGTCGATCGACATAGATAGAGTGTGTTGATTGCCACACATGTCTTAAGAGAAGAAATCGTAAGTTTCCTGATTTTCTTTTTTCCTAAGAAGCCCAGAAGTTTACAGAAAAGTCCAGTCTGATTTTAAGACCTTATATATAGTTTTCAGTTAGGTTTCAAAGTGATATATCTTGTTTTCTATTGAGACTTGGAGATTGATTGATTTGGAGAGCTTTTCAGAGAGATTTTTAAACTTCAAACTTTTAGATTTCGAACCCTCTGTATCTCTATCTCTATATTTTTAATGTAATTTATTTCATTCATGATGTCTTCTTCATCTATATTTGAGTGGTTTGCTTGTTAAGTTTTGGGGGTTCAAAGATTTGATGAGAATTTTTTAGGATTGAAACTCTGTTAGGATTTATCTATTTGTTCTTCATCTATATTACTTTAACTCTGATTTTAGGACTGATTCACTGAAATTAGAAACCGTAGGTTACTTCAATAGATGCGAAAGTATTATTAACAACATGATCTAATCTTAGATGAGCAAAATTACCTATTCACAAAGAGATTTGGCTTAGTAATTTTGTGAACAATCGAACTTGAACTAATGCTTGTCTTTATTCCTTGAATTTGGAAAAAAATTTGGAATTTAGGGATTTAGTCATAGATAATCTCTGCAACGAAAGTTGATTGGTTTTACACTTGTGTTTGAGTTCTAGAAGTGTGCATTATCAAATCCTAAAATACTTTTATCCTTGATTTCGATTCATTCTTAAGAATTACCCATAACCTAGCTCTTTTGTCTCATTTATTACTAGAACCTAATTCATAATCTGCTTGCTTTGTTTTGCTATTTTCTTTATTTTAACACTTATTTACTTAGCATAATTTGAATTAATTAGTTATTTGTGTGATTTGATTTCCTGTGGATTCGACCCTTAAGTACTACGACGATCTCTTAATTTGAGAGAGTAGCTCAGAGAAATTTGAGCATATCACACAGCAGTCCTGAGTCTCACCCAAGTAGACAAACTTCAGTAGATTTGTTGAGACTCCATCCTTCCACTACTCTAGGTACTTCTCATAGACGAATCCTGATGATCAATGACCGATCCTGCTCCTTTGATCTACTCCATTATCTTGCAACTCCTCTGTGAATCCTCTCCTCTTCACTCCACTCCAATCCTCAAGGCTCTAATAAGCTAGATAACTCCGAATAAGCACATATACCACCTGAAAAAGGTAAAATAAGATAAATATGTACAAACTCTATCCTAGGATTCTAAGATGCAAATCTAAACTAAATTAGAGCTAAAGAGTGCCTATATGATGCATAATGATGCTAAACAGAGGATTAAAGTATGCAAATATGTACATAGATGATGTAAAAATATGGACATATCAGCCATGTTGGCAAGGAAAAAGACATTTTTTAGTTTGAAACAGAACAAATTGAGGAAGATTATAGTTACAAACGAATGAAAAGGTAAGTCTTTCCTCTGCGACAGTTGAACGACTGCGAAAAAGGTCACTCAGGATAAGGTTTACACTATCAATGTAATAGATTTTAATCAAAAGCTAAACAAACGTTATACCATAAGTCTTGCATTGTTCAACTAAGCTTATTCTGCCTAGGGGTTTCTTGGGACTCAATCAGTAGCCCTAGAGGGGAAGGAAGTTTGGGTCTGAAAAATCTTGATGTTTGGAATCGTACATGTTCCATCAAGCTGCTATGGTTAATACTTTTCCAAGCAGAATCTATTTGGGTAGCTTGGATTCACCAGAACATCATCAAACATAATAACATATGAGAAATTAAGGAAAAACCATAAGTCGATGGGCATGTGGATGATCCTTCTTCGTACTACGTGTACATCAAAGATACAAGAATTTTGGTTTATCGTCAACATTGTTCCCATATGATATTCTACCAAAGAACACGAAATCGTTTCTAGATTGTACTGTCACAATTATCCAAAGAAACGATGGGCAATTTTTGTTTCCGGAAGCATTTCAAGCCAGGGTCTACAATTAGTTAAGAGGTTATCGAGAAAAAGCTATTGTTTGAATATGGTTGTCATGTTATCCAGTGTGATTATTGGAAATGCAAGGAGTGGAAACAAAACACCCTATGTGGAACCATTTTATCTCAGAGAGGCTAATGATCTTGAATTGCATCCGAAATTTTTGTGGGGATGATTGTCATTTTATGACAATGTGTGCCAAATCAATGAGGTGTATAACAAATTTTATAGAGTCGAGAAAGACGCAAGGTGTTTTCCAACTTCCATTATTCCTTTGGAGGTAATTCATATTTTGTTATACTAAGCATTTTTCCTTTCGTATATTTTAGTTTGAATATCTTAAAGTGTTCATGTGTTATGTATTTGTAGCTTCTTGCTTTTGAGATAATTTCTGATATGAAGAGAAAATTTCGAGTTGATCTTCCACATGCAGCCACCGCATGTCCTAGGATGTGCAAATTCGTATTGAAACCATCCCCTATGAGAGGGATTACTCTTTTGTGAAACTTATAGAACACTTGGTACAACCACGATTAATATTACTTTTTCGTATTATGCAGTGGTAATCTTTCACTATCAACTGAACATAGACAACATCTTGAAACCATATAATGGAGGGACCTCTTTTGGATGAAATCTTCGATGAGGAAGAGAACCATTATGATGTTGACTGTTACATTGTTCAGAGTTGGAAGAAACACATTTTTCTTGATAGAAAGCCTGTTTTTCGGCAAATGATGTTAGACCTTGATATGAATGGCCGATCAACAATGGATAATGTGGTTCATGATGTGGATGGTCTGGTGGTGGATTCTTATGAATTAGAAAAGTTAAAGGAAGGCCTGTTAAACATACAAGGACTGTTGAAGATGAATAAAAGTATAGATGTTGGTTTTGAAAAAATTGTTGAAGGTGATTAGTGGGGAGGATAAATCTGGAAGCATTTGTGAATTCTCATCGATCAAATGGTGATGATGCCTATGGTGGATACCGTTCTGGTGGTGGTGGGACTCAGAAGAAGAAGGAAAAGGAGGAGTATGAGAAGGAGAAGGAGAAGGAGAAGTAGAATGAGAAAGATAAAGAATGTGATGGTGGGTCTGAGAAGGAGAAGGAAAAACAGAGAGAGAAGGATGGTGCTTATGATGGAGAAGATGTAAAAAAGGACGGTGTCTGATGATCTTGAATTGTGCCAAATGTTTCCATAGAGACGATTGTCATTTTATGACAATTTTTGCCAAATCAATAAAATATTTAATAAATTCAAAAAAGAAGCATGGTGTTTTCCAACTTTTATTATTCTTTTGGAGATAAATTTTATTTTGCTAAATTAAGCATTTTTCTGTTATTCAAGTTCAATTCTTGGTTTTAGGTTTTACAGCAAAAAAATAACAAAACGATGAATAAAATATGTAAGATATCTTTGTATTGATAAAAGTTGTGAATCCTCCCTTCCAAGCGAACTATGTCGAAGATTTATACAAACATTAGTAAATCCAATAAATCATAAAAAGATATGAAAAACCCTATAAGTGATTTTTCTTTTTTCGGGCCTTTTATTTTTATTCGGTTGAACATTATTGATCTAGGCCGAATTCGTCTATTTGACATGTTTTTTGTTCGAAACACTAAATCGATTTGGATTTGGAAAAAAGTAATGGAGTATTTTCGAAAAGGAAAAACAAATAAGAAAAATAGATTTTGGTTTTTATTATCTTTTAGTGGGCAAGGCCATTCCTCTGTATTAAATATTAATGGGGTAAGGTTGTTGGTGGAGAAGATGGGAACATTACCCATTCTTCAATAAGGGTTTCCATGTTTGTTCAACAAAAGAATTTAATCAAATTTTGGCAAAAAAAAAAGAAAAAAAGAAAATTGGAAATATCATAATGATACAAAGAGAAAAATAATCGTAAATATCAAAAACGAGAAAGATGTGTGTGTCACGTCAGACCAAAACTTGGTGGGCAAGGCCATTCAATTAGTCTCATCAAGAACAGTCTTCAATAGCTCAAAATCTCTTGGCTTTTTTGGCTTAGAATTTTCTCAGTCTCTCAAAAATCGAATCGATGTCTTTGCTTCTGAGCCGGATCTCGAGGACGCTCCGCCTTGGGAAACCTTTGTCGTTGAGAAGATGCTCTCTTCGTCATGGCTTCTCATCAGCTTCCTCCCTTCAATCCCCTCCTTGTTGGATCTTCGGCACTGTTTGGTATTCAAAGGAATGGGGAGGACTCTTCATTTTGAATGCTAATGAAACTGAAACCACTGCTTTGGATAAAAAGGTGCCTCAGAAGTTGGTATACAATGATGATAAAACGGTAACGATCGGGGCATCTCATGGCTGGGTAGCTACTCGCAAGGAAGACGGAATCTTGCGTCTCCAAGACGATCTAAACCCACATGCATCTGAGACAGATCCCAAACGCATCCCTCTGCCTCCTCTTGTAACTCTGCCTCATTGCCAAACCCAAATCGTCACCAACGTCTCAATGTCCTCTTCTTCTCCTGAGGATGAGGACTGTGTCGTGGCTGTCAAGTTCTTGGGACCTCAGCTCAGCTTTTGCCGACCCGCTCAGAGCAACTCCGAGTGGACAAACATCAGAATGGATACCCCCTGTTTCTACTCCTCCAGAGTCATGTTTTCCGACAAGGATCAGATGTTTCGCATGCCCGGATCTGGAGGCCACCTCATCGGATCGTGGGATCTCTGCAAACACATAGCCAAGCCCACGTTTCAGAGCTTGCGATTTGAAAACCTTCCCGAGATGACCGAGGCCAAACGGGAGCTTCTGGATTCGTGCAGCAGGACCGAGCAATTGGTGGAGTCAAGAACCACTGGTGAAACTTTCTTGGTTAAGTGGTACAGGAAGATCTCCGAGATAACCGACGACATTCCCTTGTTGAAAACACAAGAGTTGATGGTGTTCAAGCTAGACCAACAGGGGAACGCGGTTTACACTCAAGACATTGGAGATCTAGTCATCTTCCTCTCAAACTCTGAACCTTTTTGTGTCCCTGCTACCTCCTTTCCTGGAATGGATCCTAACTATGTCAAAATTTTTGATTCTGACGAAATAGCATCTATCAACCTCGCTGGTGACTCCTCCATGAGTTCAGTTGGTAGATTCGCGTGCCCTTACCATATCCCACCTCAAGATGTAATACTCAACTAGCAGGTAGATTGGGAATGAGTTTGAGTCTAGTGTCTTTTCTTAAGCTATCTATTTCTGTTATCTTTCATGAGTCTCCCAACTTATCATGTTTAAACTAATTTTCATTCAAGAAAATGTGCAATTATTTGGTTGAATTAGTTTATTGATATGAAGTGAAGAAGAGCTTTCATTTTTTTTCTACCCGGAACCTCTACTACCTCCTCTGCCTCTCCTAGTAGCTTGTCCTTTGCCTCCTTTAATCCAAAAGATATATATTCTTTCAAGTAATTACTTGGGTTTTCTACAATGGTGGAAGCACATTTGAAGGAAGCTGAAACAGATCTGTGAAAGAAAAATCAGGGACATAACATTAGCTAGCTTTTGATGCCTTCCAAGTCCCTAAATTCTACTACCCCAAGTAGAGAAACGACTGCATCGATTAAGTGGCGGAGACCGGAGAGGATTAGACCAGACCCATTTATCGGGTGATCATCTCTTGAATCGGGTCAAATCACTAAGGTGGGTTATTGGAAATAAGATTTAATGATTTTACAGAATTTTCTGATTTTTTTTTATCGGTGAATTTTTGGATTCTCATAAATTTTTATCATATTTTAATAAAATCAATGATTACTTAGTTTGATGGTTTTTAAATTCTATTTAAAATTTATTGTTGTTAAAAAAGAATAATTTTTATTAGTTCCATAATTTTAATAAAATCTATTATTGGTCCGGGACATAACTTATTATACACAATTTTTAGAATTTTAAAAAATATTATATAATATTCTGAAAATTTTCAAAATGCAACTTTTTGATTTTGTCAAATGTAAAATACAATTATTTTACATATTTATTGAATATGCAAACTCTTTTTAAAAATAAATTTTTATTTTTTGGTAAGATAAAATATATTTATCTATATAAAAATATATCATTTAATATTTTTTTATTTTGATTTTTTTGATTTATTATAAAAAATTAGGACTTGGGCTCCTTCCAAAATTGCGGAAAAAGTTACTTGTTAAAAGATAATAAAAAATATATTTAATATGAAAATAATTAAGTATACATCAAAAATGTAAAACCTTTTTATTTTATTGGTAGAAATAAAAAGATGAAAAATTATATGCAAACACATGACACTACAAACTATTTTTTAGAATTACGGAAAACTATTTACAAATGAAAAGACAAAAATTTTTTTACGAAACTAATAAAAATTATGAGATTTTTTTAAATAAATTTAAGACACAAGATTTAGGAGCAATTGCAAAAAGATAATTTTTGGTGTGTAAATTTGCAAGAATGTCACTTAAAAGTATATATTTGCAAAAATTTCATTAATTATAAATATTTAAAACCTAAATCTTAAAATTATTAACCCTAAAAAATGTTTCGACCCATAAAATTTCTTAATCACTCATACAATATAGTTAACTCAAACATAAATAATATAATGAAATTTGTTTTTTTTGAAAAATGAAATTTTTGCAAAAATTTTGAAAATGTGGCATTTTTAAAAAGTGGAACTTGAAAAATAACATTTTTAAAAATTTCACAAAATTTTATTAGTAATATGAGAATATGATATATGTTTATCAAACATATTAATTTAAAATTTACACACCAAAAATTGTAGTTTAGCCTTAGGGAGGGGAGTGTTGTGTGTCTCGATCCACACAAGGATCATTTAATATTTTTTTATTTTTAATTTCTTTCGTTTATTATAAAAAACTAGAACTTGCACTATTTCCAAAATTGCAGAGAAAAAAGTTATTTGTTAAAAAATAATTAAAATAATAAAAGGCGGTCGTGAAGGTGGTATGAGTATGTTATACACCGAGAGGTCTAGGGTGACGACCTTGAGAGTGTGAGGGGTGTATATGTATATGGGTATGAGCATAGCGTCTGCGATGCGGTTATAAGCATGAGACTAGATGAGCTTCGGGGATCGGGAGTGATCCTAGGTGGTGTTGGCCAGGTGGGCCAGGAGTGTTGATGTAGATGTGGCGCCTAGCCTGAGGTTTCTACTTGCGTTTCAAACCTCGGTTCAGACGCTCCTGAAAACATATGTAGCATCTTGGTCGTGCATGTTCTTGTTTGATTGTTACCCGATCAATTAGTCCAATTTTGGGTCTACGGTTGGTTGAGTATGTTCTTGTTTGATTGTTGTGCGATCTATCGGGCAGACCTAGTCCGGATGAGAAAAAATTGCATCTGGGTGTTTTTGGGCGAAGCTGGTCGGGATTTCGGATGGTAGTGTTAGCCTTAGGGAGGGGTGGTGTTGTGTGATTCGAGGTCGAATTCGTGTTAGTGGAGGAAAATTGTAACGCCCGTGAACCAAAAAGTAGATTTTTGGTGGTGCGTCGATCGACACAGGGTGTGTGTGTCGATCGACACACATGTTTTGGACTTGAAGAGAAGTCGTATTCTAGGCGTTGCGTCGATCGACACAGAGTTGAATTGAACCGACAGGTTCGGTTTCTGATCATTGGTTTTGTGGCTCGGTTTAGAACACCCTAGGGTTCATTATATAAACACGTAAGGCGTGTTTGAGCCACGTTTTTCCGGACTTTCATAGAGAAATCAGAGTGTTTAGAGAGGATTTGAGAGAAGTGAAGGAATCATTGTTGATCTCCTTGAGTTCTTGGTCCTAAAATTTTGTGATTGTGTGTGTGAGACTATTAGTGCGAGAGAGGATTCGTTGCATGTGTATTGTCGTGTTCTTCGTGTTCTTTGTCGATTCTATAGCCTTTTCTATCCGAAATCGAGGTGTGTGCGGGACCATGGCTTATCTGGGTAAAGGAAGCGATTGATTGTTGTTTGTGGTTGGATTTGTGTTGTATTGGTGGATTTTGTCCAGGAGATGGATGGAAACGCGTCCGAAATCGACCATGTGAGGATAAGTTTGATTCTGGGTTTTCTGCGTTTCTGGGTTGTGTGTGTGTCGATTGACACAAGGAGATTATGTCGATCGTCGCGGATTCTTGATTACCGTCAGTTTGACGTATTGATCGTTGTGTTTTGCGTGTTGTTTGTTCACCCTGGTATTGTATTTTTTTCTTATGCATGTGTGTATAGCCATGTAGATGGGATGACTGTCTCACTGAGTATTTATGATAATACTCACGCATCTCTTATAACCATATGATGCAGGTAAAGAGAAGGTGTGATCATGGAATCAATGCAAGGAAGAAGAGATGATCTAGTGTCTCGGTTGCGTGGTTCCTGTTGTTAGAATTGATAGGGTGATAGTGATTCTGGAATTGAGATTGAATTGTTATTGTTGAACTGACTAGATATTGAGCTGTGTTTTGGAATTGATAACTTGATTTTGGTTGGTTATTGATTTGGTTATTATTTATTGGTTTGGCTTAGTTTAATTGTTATGATTTCCGCTCAGTTGATGTGATAGTTTGATTAGGTTATTGAGAGTTAGCATTTATGAGAATGCTAATTCGAACCAATGTAAAAAAAAAAAGGGTTGAGTTGTTTCATTATATAGACGAAAGAATCAAGGATAATCATGAGATCACAAACAAAACTGTTGATTGATATATGCCAAACACAAATTTTATAACTTTTATGTTTTTCTTAATGCGACAACAAAATCTTGATCGATATATGGCAAACACATATTTAACTATTTACAAATGAATCAATATAAATAGCCTAAAAAATCATGAATTGTTTTATTGGTTAGACGAAAAGCTATGGTTGAAAATCAGTGAAATGAGTGAGGAAGAAAAAATGTTTTTTTTTTGTGGGTCAAGATGCAATCCTTAAAATAAGATGGAATATTTTATAAAACGATTATATCGAAAAACAATTTTTGACAAAACTGTTATATCTAGAAGACGTAGCTATTAAAAATAACCATTTCAGATAAAAAGATAGTTGGAGGTTTTATTAGTTTTTTTTATGTGTAAAATTTGCCATAAAATCTGGATTATGGAAAAAACTGAAAAGTATTTTACATAAATCAAGAAATTTTGGAACTTTTATAATAGTAAAATTGAAACAACCCGACCCATTTTTTTTATTATATAATCCGGATTATCATTATCACAAATGATAATCATTCTCAATACGCGGAAACAATAACAATTAAACCAATCAACCATTCAATAAATCTCATACTTTACTGAACCAATAACCAAACATCTCAATTCCAACATCAACGAATTCCATCACAATTCTAATTCAAATTCCAAAACATTAAATCATCAACTTAGCATTTCTAACATATAAATACAATGACAAAAAGCAACTGAGACACTAGATCATCTTTTCTTCCTTGCCTTCATTCCACGATCAAATTTTCTCCTTACCTGCATCACATGGATAAAAGAGATGCGTGAGTATTATCACAAATACTCAGTGAGACGGTCAACCCATCTACATGCTATACACACAAGCATAAGAAAGAGATACAATACCAGAATGAACAAACAGCAACGCATAACACAACAACCAATCGCAAAAATAGCACAATTAATAGATCAACTGACACTAGTGTCGAGCGACACACAACCCAGTGTCGGTCGACACCAAACACCAGTGTCGAGCAATACCCCAACCAGTGTCGGTCGACACCATACGCCACTGTCAAGCGATACCCGTGGGGGTCGGATTCTACCACGGTAAGATCAAACCGGGAAAACGACCAAGTATAAAACTAGATGGGAAACGACTGCTTAACCTGGTTATCCAGTATCCGACGAGGTGGCTTACCGGATGAGTCAGCGGCATGACAATGCTATCGGAACGGCGAAGCTGTGGTGTAAAGCCGTCAAGTCTGGGAATGTCACTTGGAGGGAAAGATAAGTTCGAAATGAAGTCCATTAGCAGAACCCATAACAAGATAAGCCAAGCCCAAGACATGGCGAGATGGGCCGAGCAGATTGGCGCAGCCCACTCCGCGCTGCCGACTTTGAAGATAAGGAAGACTTCCTTATTTCTCTAGGGGAACTTCATTGATTTGGGACTATATAAGCAGATGTAAACCCTCTTAGGAGGGGATCCGCAATTCTCTACACAAAACTCTTGTATTCTTAACCTTTACAGAAACAGCAATAAAAACCGATCTTCAATCTTTTGTTCTGTGATTTCGCACAAGGAAGACTCCATCCTCCTTGAACCCTAAACAAATCTAACTGTGTGATTCTACCTGCCACAACACCCCTACTAGTATCGGTCAACACCCAAGTGCAAAAACCCAGAAACTCGACAAAACCATTTCCTGCGCCAAAATCCACCAAATAGAACACGAAAACTAACCCAAACAACACAACAATCGCATCGTATAAGTTATTTTACCTAGATAAGCCTATGGTCACACACTCACCTCGATTCAGAAAGAAAAATGGATTGAAAACGACGAAGAACACGAAGAATGCTCCAAAAATCGATCCACCAATCCAAAATCTTCTTCCTCCCCATGAATTCCATGGATCCAACACGATCCTATAGCCTCATAAACCACGAAACAAAGCCCAAAGATAGAGAACAATGAAGGAACAATTAAAATCCTTGATTTCTCCCAAATCTCTTTCAACTCTCTATTTTCTGCCCAAAAACCACACCCTCCAGCGGCTGCAGTTCTTTAAATACCCGAGCACTAGGGTTTTCACCCTAAACCGAGCCAACCGACGAAGAAAAATGAACCAATCCGGTTCAGTTCACTTGAGTGTCGAGCGACACCCACACTGGTGTCGGTCGACACCCAACCAAAAACAAGACAATTTTGGTTCGAGGATGTTATAATTCTCCCCCACAAACATGGATTCGACCTCGAATCATGCAACTTCGTCCTCCCTAAGGTTAACACTCTCGTCTGAAACGTGATCTGCTTCACCCGAAAATACCCAGAATGTAACGTTTTTTTATCCGGACTAGGTCGGCCCGATTGATCACACAACAATCAAACAAGAACATGTCTGACCAACGGTAGACCTAGAATTGGACCAATTGATAGCACAACAATCAAACAAGAACATGCATGATCAATATGGTACATATGTTTACTAGGGTCGTCTGAACCAAAGTCCCAAACAAAAGCAGAAACCCTAAGTTAGACGTTACATCCACATCAACACTCCTGACCCACCTGGCCAGCACCACCTGAGACCCTTTCCGATCCCCGAAGCTCATCCAGTCTCATACTCATAATCACAACACAGACGCTATGCTCATACTCGTATATATATACACCCCTAACACTCCCTAGGTCGTCACCCTAGAGATCACGGTGTATAACATACCCCTCCCACCTTCAGGACAGCCTTCTCTCAAGCTATCGGTATGCGCCATGCCCCTCTAACTTTTGGGACACACAGTCCGTCAAGCTATCGGCATTCATGATACGTCACTTGTCCCCTAGAGAGAACCTCACTTGTCCCCTCGAGATATATGCAGGAAACCTCACTTGTTCCCTGGAGCATCTTCTGTAACGAGCCTCATAAGTATCGGTCGACCATAATCAATTCTCGTAGTCCTTGTAACATCCCCTCACCTGGAATGTCATCATAACCATGACCAATCATTAGGTCATCCAAAACAATCCAATCACTAAGGTGTTCCCTACTAGAGTCACTGGAAAAGACAAGTTATAACTCGCATAAAACCTTTTTTTCCAGACTCTCCGTAGGAAATAAACAGATCCTAACTCACATAAAACCTCTATTTCCCAGCGCCATCTAGAGACCGGACAAGTTCTAACTTCCCATAGAACTTACATTCCTAGATATCCTAGAACATGGACAAGATCTAACTAGCATATAACTTCCATTTCTAGCCAACACACACCAACATGACCCCACCAGTCATGCCCTATAAGAACTCATATCTTATAAACACATTTAATAAGAAAAACCCATCTTATCAAATCAACGAAAATGTATAATCGTTACAACAACAACGAAAATACATCAATACATAGCCACATGCTATTTCGAAACTAAAAACCAGAAAAAGACAATTCAAGCCACCACTCGCTTCTCGAACCACTTTGAAAACTTTGCCTTTCTTTTTGCTTCTGGTTCCCAAGTCTCCTCCTCGATAATGTCACAGTCCCACACGACTCTTGTGACGACCCAACCCGTCAATAAAAAAAAAAATTTTAACCGGATCACTATTATCATAAATAGTGATCCTCAACGGTCCAATAAACAAACAGCGCGGAAACAATGATTCAACAATCAAATACAATTATCGTTTAACAAGCCCATACTTATTAATTCTAGTTCAATTCGGTAATACACATAGTTCTGAAATTGCTAACACCCTAGAATTTCTAACTTATTACACGAAAACGAGCCACTAGATCATTCCCCTCGTCCCGGCCATGATTCCACGATCACTGACTGTCTTTACCTACATCACATGGTTATAAGAGATGCGTGAGTATTATCATAAATACCCAGTGAGACGGTCATCCCATCAACAGGCTATGTACAAATATAAGCATAAGCAATGCTACAATACCAGGATGAACAATCAACACGAAAACAACTCAATCGCGTAAAAACAACCTGTGTCGATCGATACACTAACCCGTGTCGATCGACACCAACTCCGACACTCATGTCCGTCAGCACACCATCCAGGTGACCTACTGACACCATGTCGATCGACACACCCATATGTGTCGATCGACACACCAAACCCAGAAAACTCGCACACGCGATTTTCTGCATAATAATCCATCAAACAACACGAAATTCGATCCCAAACAACACACAAACGCATCCTAACACTTCTTATGCTTACACGCACCCATGGTCACGCACTCACCTCGATTTGGGAAGGAAAACGGATTCAAAAGTGTTCAAGAACACCCAGAACACCAAGAACACGCACGCCCCAAAGAAGTCAACGTATACTACGAACGGCTACTCCAAATTCCAATCGGAAACCGGCGCTGGAAACTAGACACGACGAGCTACACAACGGTATGTAGAACGTCCTCTAACTCCCTACAATTCGACGGGAAAACAGCCCGCAAGTTCAACAATCCGAACTGGAACAGAAATGACATGTTGAACAAGAAAGCACACTGGGAACGGAAAACACAACGGAATCAAGATCGGAAACCCGATCTGAAAAGTAGACAGATTGAGCTTTCTAACCGTATACAGATCGTCCCTTGGTTCAAAACGGTTCGACGAGAAAACAACTCGCAAATTCGATGATCCGAACTGGAACAGAAATAACCCGTTTTACAAGAAAGCACACTGGGAACGGAAAACACAACGGAATCAAGATCGGAAACACGATCTAAAAACTAGACATAGAGAGCTTTCTAACCGTATATAGAACGCTTTCTGGGTCACAACAGAACGACGGCAAAACTCCTCCGAAGTTGACTGATCGCAGTTGAAGGCTGCACAAACCGACCAACTTAGAACGATCATAACTAACAATCTAACCGTCCGATTGACAAACGGATTTTTCCTACGACAAGACCAACGACAGGAGAACGTACCCTCAAAAGTTCACCCCGATCCGACTTGATCTTGACCTCCGTTTGTCTCCTCCAAAACCGGTCCAAAACTGCCCAAAAACCCTCAAGAACACTCCCAAACTCTCTCAAATCCTCTCAATCTGCTCAAATTCTCCTTTCTCTCTCTGTTTTCTTCTGTCAAGAAAACCTGCCGACACTCTTGTCTTTTATAGACAAAATTTTTTTTTTTTTTTTTTATTATTTTAATATTATTATTATTATTATTATTATTTTTTTTTTATTTTTTTTTTATTTTTTCGTGTCGATCGACACACACTCCCTGTGTCGATCGACACACGACCAAATATTCCGTAATTTGGTTCGCGGTCGTTACAATTCTCCCCCACTAACACAGATTCGTCCTCGAATCACGCGAAACCGTCACCTTACGGTCAAACATAACTGTAAGCAGCCCTCTGGCCCAACTGTGCCAGCATCCTAACCCCGTCTCACTAAAGTTGACACTCATGTCTGAATCTCGACCAGATTTTCCCGGAAACATCCACGATGCAACACTCGCTGATCCGGATCAGGGTTGTCTGATAGATCGCGCAACAATCAAACAAGAACATGCCCGACCCACCGTAGACCCAGACCTTGGATCAATTGGTCGCACAACAATCAAACAAGAACATGCACGACCAAAGAGGCTACATATGTTTACCAGGGTCGTCTGAACTAAAATTCCAAACTCGAGTAACAACCCTAGCTTAGACATCCACAAACCACCTAAGATCATTCCCGATCTCTGAAGTTCATCAAATCTCATACTTATAATCACACTACATGTACTCTTGCTCATACTCATATCTCTATACACCACTCCCACTCGTAAGATCGTCACCCTACGAGCTCTCGATGTATACCATACCGGCTCTCGGTATGCTCCAGCCCCTCCCACTCTCGGGACACACAGTCCGTCAAGCTATCGGCTGCAGAGGAAATCACACATCCTCTGGAGAGATCTCTGTCCCTCAAAGTATATGCAGGAGAATATCACCATCCCCTGGAGCAGTAACGCTGTAACGTGCATCATAAGCACCTGTCGACCGATTTACTTCCGTGGTTCCCATCTTGATATCCCCTAACCTGGAATATCACTTATGACCAATCCCCAGGTCATCTGAAACAACCCAATCGCCAGGGTGTTTTCCTACCCCGATACTCCCTAACCCGGAATATCCCTCATGACCAATCCCCAGGTCATCTAACTCATAAGAACATCCGTCTTATAACCAAAGATAATAAGAAACATCCCATCTTATTAATCTCAACAATGTATATCGTTACAACCCAACCGAAAATACATACAACTCATAGCAACAAGCTAATACAACCACTGAAAACCAGAAAGACACTCAAGCCTCCGCTTGCTTCTCGAACCACTTCGAGAACTTTGCCTTCATACTTGCCTCTGGTTCCCAAGTCTCCTCCTCGACACCATCACAGTCCCACACGACTCTCACCAATGGTATCCTCTTCCGACGCAGCACCTTGACTCTCCGCTCGAGAATCCTCACAGGTCTCGCCACTAACGTCATGTTGGGTTGAAGATCCTCCGGGATCCTAGCCAACACCTCCTCAGATTCATGTAGACACTTCCGCAGCATCGATACATGAAATACCTTATGAAACGCTCTCATACTCTGAGGTAACTCCAACCGATAAGCCACTGGTCCAACCCGCTCCACCACCCTAAACGGACCCATAAACCTTGGACTTAGCTTATTCTCTGAAATGGATCTGTTAGGACCCCTCAACATCGCTGCCTTGAGATACACTAGATCTCCCAGCTCAAACTCCAGCTCTTTCCGTCTCTTATCAGCATAACTTTTCTGCCGATCCTGAGCCTCTCTCATGTTCAGCCTCAAGACACGGATCTTCTCCGTCGTCTCCTGAACAAAATCCGCACCAAACATGCTCCTCTCCCCCACTTGAGTCCAGCACAATGGTGTCCTACACGGCCTCCCATACAGAGCCTCATATGGAGCCATCCCAATACTCGCCTGGTATGAGTTGTTATACGCAAACTCAACCAGGTTCAGATGATCCGCCCAATGACCACCATAATCCAGCACGCACATCCTCAACAGGTCTTCTAAAGTCTGAATAGTCCTCTCCGACTGTCCATCTGTCTGAGGATGATACGCCGTGCTCATGTGCACCTTAGTGCCCATCTCTGCCTGAAACGCCCTCCAGAACTCAGACGTGAACCTCGGATCTCTGTCTGATACAATACTCGCTGGCACCCCGTGCAGCCTCACTATCTCACGCACATACTTCTTAGCCAACACTACCGTCCCATCGGTCTTTTTGATGGCAAGAAAATGGGCTGACTTGGTCAGACGATCCACAATCACCCAAATCGCATCATATGTCCGTGACCACGGCAATCCCGTCACGAAATCCATGGTAATCATATCCCACTTCCACTCCGGAATGGGTAAACTCTGCAACATACCACTCGGAACCTGATGCTCAGCCTTCACCAGCTGACACACGTTGCACGCTGCAACCCAATTAGCTACATCCCTCTTCATCCCGACCCAGTGATAATACCGTTTTAGATCACGGTACATCTTGGTCGCCCCCGGATGAATCGATAACATGCTCGAATGGGCCTCTCTCAGAATCTCCTGTCTCAGATCCTCGTCCTTGGGTACACAAACCCGCCCATTCACCAGTATCATCCCACTTGCTGAGACCACATACTCCGAACTTGTCGCCTTAGAAGCATCAATCAACCCCTGATCCTTCTCCTGCGCAACCCGAATCCTGCTCAGTAAATCTGCCTGGTTAGCTACCTCTAACCCCAACGGCTCCTGTGAGATCACACACAACTTCAACGTACTAATCTCGCTCACCAGAGCTTCCATATCACGCTCCTGAGCCGAAGCAACCCTCATCCGACTCAATGCATCCGCAACCAGATTAGCCTTACCCGGATGGTATCCGATCTCCAAATCGTAATCCGCTACCAACTCCATCCAGCGCCTCTGTCTCTGGTTCAGCTCCGGCTGAGTGAAGAAATACTTCAAACTCTTATGGTCTGTGAACACCTGAACCTTTCCGCCATAAAGATAAGATCTCCAAATCTTTAGAGCGAAAATTACCGCAGCCAACTCCAAATCATGGGTAGGGTAGTTGCACTCATGCTTCCTCAACTGCCTCGAAGCATACGCAATAACCTTTCCCTGCTGCATTAGGACACAACCCAAACCAACACCCGAAGCATCGGTATACACCACGTAAGGCTCACCCGGCTCGGGTAACGCCAACACCGGTGTACTCGTCAACATCTCCTTCAGCTTCCCGAAACTCTCCTCGCAAGCAGAAGACCACACAAAAGGAACATCCTTCCCTGTCAACTTGGTCATCGACTTAGCCAAACTCGCAAATCCCGCGATGAATCTCCGATAATAACCTGCCAACCCAAGAAAACTCCTAATCTCGGTGGCATTCCTCGGTCTAGGCCACCCTCTGATAGCCTCGATCTTAGCCGGATCCACAGAAACTCCCTCTGCAGACACCACATGGCCAAGGAAACTCATCTCTTGCTGCCAAAAACTGCACTTGCTCAACTTCGCAAACAACTTCTGCTCTCGCAGCTTCCCCAGAACTACTCTCAGATGCAACTCATGCTCCTCAGGACTCTTGGAATACACCAGGATATCATCAATAAAGATGATCACAAACACATCCAAATACTCCTGGAATACCCCGTTCATCAACCGCATGAACGCTGCTGGTGCATTCGTCAAACCAAAAGGCATCACCACGAACTCAAAATGCCCATACCTCGTCCTGAAAGCAGTCTTCCTCACATCTGCCTCCTCAATCGGAATCTGATGGTACCCTGAAGCCAAGTCGATCTTGGAGAACCAGGTAGCCCCTCGTAACTGATCCAACAACTCATCAATGCGCGGCAGAGGGTACCTGTTCTTCACGGTGACTCGGTTAAGTCCTCGATAATCGATGCACAACCGGAAACTACCATCCTTCTTCTTCACAAACAACACCGGTGCTCCCCACGGTGAAACACTAGGCCGAATAAAACCCTTATCCAACAAATCATCCAGCTGCTTCTTCAGCTCTGCCATCTCTGCTGGAGCCATACGGTAAGGTGCCTTAGATATCGGAGTAGTCCCGGGTTCCAACTCAATAACAAACGGATCCGACCGCGATGGCGGTAATCCCTCCAATGACTGGAACACATCCTGGAAATCCCGAACAACTCGAATATCCTCCACTGCAACCCCTCCAACAGACTCAGGCATCACTATCGTCACCAGATACGCCTCGCAGCCCTTGAGAAGCAACTGCTCGGCCTGTATCGTGGAAATCACGAGACTCCCGGAAGTCGGTCTCACACCCTGATAAACCAACCTCCCCGCCTCTCGCTCAAACACAACTCGCCCTCGGTGGCAATCCAGATGGACCCTGTAACGATCCAACCAATCCATACCCAGGATAACATCATACAGCTCCACCGGACTGATGATCAGATCTGCTGGCATCGACTCTCCCGCCACCAGAACATCCACACCACGAGCGCGCCCGAAAGTAGCCAACGTCCTACCTCCAGCCACCTTGACTACTCCCGCCTGTTCCCCGGAATCACTCTGGATTCCGCTGCTCTCCGCACACTCCGGCGTAATAAAGCTATTCGTAGCTCCAGAATCAAATAACACGTGGGACTCATACCCGCCCACAACTAAGGTCCCTGCACAATTCCATGTGCCTCAGAACCCTACCATTCTAGCACAGACTCACAATTTCCCAACAGACAAAAACTCAAACAACCATGAATTTAAAAAGTCAAGTTCGGAAATACCTGTGATCGGTCTGGTGCTAGATCCACCCGCCTCCGCAGACGTGAACACACGCGGTGCTGCTGCAATCTGAGACAACGGCTGCACTGCCAATGGCTGCACTGCGGCCACCGCCAACTGCTGCAGCTTCGGACACTTGGGCTTAATATGCCCCGTCTCTCTGCAGTGATAACACACCCGCGTATCCTGAACCCCGACCCGCACATCTCGAGTCCCGGTCCCGGTCCTCCTCGGACAGCTCGCCACACGATGGGACATGCTCCCACACCCGAAGCATCCCGAACCGCCCTGACTAGCCCCTGAAGTGCTCTCCCACTTCCTCTTCTGTCCCTGAGCAGGCTTGCCGCCCCTGCCTGAACTCGTCTGCTGCTGAGATCTCCTCGGCTGCTGCTGCTGCACCGGTGGACTAACCACCACAACCTGCTCCCCGAGATCCTCCTCGATCGCAGCAGCCATCTTAACCAGCTCCGCCCTCGTGGCGAACCTACTCGCCCTGCAACGAGTCCTCAAATCTGGTCGAAGTCCTCGCAAGAACCTCCTAACCTGGGCATCCTCGCCCTCCATGCCTCTCCCTGCATGTACCAGGAGTCGACTGAACTCAACATCGAACTCCCTCACTGACCGATCTCCCTGAGTTAGGTCCAGAAACCTAGACTCCAAACGGTCCACCGCCTCCTGCGGGAAATACTTGGCGTTAAACTCCGCCAAGAAATCCTCCCAGACCATCTCGGCCTGCACTCTCCTGGCCTTAACACCTCTCCACCAGAGATGCGCATCACCCTCCAGATAATGCACCGCCAGATCTACTCTGTATCCCTCTGGACATCTGATGAAGCGAAAGTTACGCTCTAACCTCATCCGCCACCCATCAGCCTCCTCAGGCTTAGCACCGCCCGAGAAAAATGTAGTACCAATCCGCTGCATCTGCTCCATCATCCGCAGATAAGATGGAAGCTCCTCAACCCCAGCCATACCCGGCTGCATCCCAGCCAAACCCGGCTGCACCCCAGCCAAACCCGGCTGCACCCCAGCCATACCCGGCTGCACCCCAGCCATACCCGGCTGCACCCCAGCCATACCCGGCTGCACCCCAGGAGCATGACCCGGAGCAGGCACCCCTCCCGGTAACCTCTCCAGAATCATCTGTAGTAGACCCGCCAGACGATCATCTCGATCCGGGGTGACGCCAACGGCAGCACCCCCACCAGGGCCCACCGCACCACCAGCTACATCGGGACCTACACTAGCCCCTCCAGCCCTCTCACTGGAACCCGTAGCTGTCACACCCACGGACCCCTCCTGAAACGCCTGCGAGTCAGCTACCCGCTCCTGTGTAGTCTCCTGGGACTCCCACGTGGCAGCAGACTCACTCCCAAGTCCCCGCCCACGCCCACGCCCAGCACGACTACCACGACCTCTACGGCCCCCGCGACCTCTGCCTCTAGCCACTCTAGCCATCACTCTGCACTAACCAGCAGAATACTAAGTACTAGAAAAAACAGAAATCACAAAACACATACCGTGGAATCTCATTGAAGGCTCGGAAGGGATGATCTAGGACTCCATACCCACACAACAATCAATTGACTAACTCGCATAATCAATTAACTAACTAGCCCTAGAACCGCTAGGGCTCTGATACCAAACTGTGACGACCCAACCCGTCAATAAAAAAAAAAATTTTAACCGGATCACTATTATCATAAATAGTGATCCTCAACGGTCCAATAAACAAACAGCGCGGAAACAATGATTCAACAATCAAATACAATTATCGTTTAACAAGCCCATACTTATTAATTCTAGTTCAATTCGGTAATACACATAGTTCTGAAATTGCTAACACCCTAGCAATTCTAACTTATTACACGAAAACGAGCCACTAGATCATTCCCCTCGTCCCGGCCATGATTCCACGATCACTGACTGTCTTTACCTACATCACATGGTTATAAGAGATGCGTGAGTATTATCATAAATACCCAGTGAGACGGTCATCCCATCAACAGGCTATGTACAAATATAAGCATAAGCAATGCTACAATACCAGGATGAACAATCAACACGAAAACAACTCAATCGCGTAAAAACAACCTGTGTCGATCGATACACTAACCCGTGTCGATCGACACCAACTCCGACACTCATGTCCGTCAGCACACCATCCAGGTGACCTACTGACACCATGTCGATCGACACACCCATATGTGTCGATCGACACACCAAACCCAGAAAACTCGCACACGCGATTTTCTGCATAATAATCCATCAAACAACACGAAATTCGATCCCAAACAACACACAAACGCATCCTAACACTTCTTATGCTTACACGCACCCATGGTCACGCACTCACCTCGATTTGGGAAGGAAAACGGATTCAAAAGTGTTCAAGAACACCCAGAACACCAAGAACACGCACGCCCCAAAGAAGTCAACGTATACTACGAACGGCTACTCCAAATTCCAATCGGAAACCGGCGCTGGAAACTAGACACGACGAGCTACACAACGGTATGTAGAACGTCCTCTAACTCCCTACAATTCGACGGGAAAACAGCCCACAAGTTCAACAATCCGAACTGGAACAGAAATGACATGTTGAACAAGAAAGCACACTGGGAACGGAAAACACAACGGAATCAAGATCGGAAACCCGATCTGAAAAGTAGACAGATTGAGCTTTCTAACCGTATACAGATCGTCCCTTGGTTCAAAACGGTTCGACGAGAAAACAACTCGCAAATTCGATGATCCGAACTGGAACAGAAATAACCCGTTTTACAAGAAAGCACACTGGGAACGGAAAACACAACGGAATCAAGATCGGAAACACGATCTAAAAACTAGACATAGAGAGCTTTCTAACCGTATATAGAACGCTTTCTGGGTCACAACAGAACAACGGCAAAACTCCTCCGAAGTTGACTGATCGCAGTTGAAGGCTGCACAAACCGACCAACTTAGAACGATCATAACTAACAATCTAACCGTCCGATTGACAAACGGATTTTTCCTACGACAAGACCAACGACAGGAGAACGTACCCTCAAAAGTTCACCCCGATCCGACTTGATCTTGACCTCCGTTTGTCTCCTCCAAAACCGGTCCAAAACTGCCCAAAAACCCTCAAGAACACTCCCAAACTCTCTCAAATCCTCTCAATCTGCTCAAATTCTCCTTTCTCTCTCTGTTTTCTTCTGTCAAGAAAACCTGCCGACACTCTTGTCTTTTATAGACAAAATTTTTTTTTTTTTTTTATTATTTTAATATTATTATTATTATTATTATTATTTTTTTTTTTTTTTTTTTTTTTTTTCGTGTCGTTCGACACACACTCCCTGTGTCGATCGACACACGACCAAATATTCCGTAATTTGGTTCGCGGTCGTTACAACTCTCACCAATGATATCCTCTTCCAACGCAGAACATTGACCCTCCTCTTGAGAATCCTTACAGGTCTCGCCGCCAATGATATGTTGGGCTGAAGATCTTCTGGAATCCTAGCCAACACCTCCTCAGACTTATGTAGACACTTCCTCAACATCAACACATGGAAGATCTTATGAAAAGCCTTCATACGCTGAGGTAACTCCAAACGATAAGTTACTGGTCCAACCCGTTCCACAACCCTGAACGGACCCATAAACCTTGGACTTAGCTTATTCTCTGAAATGGATATGTTAGGACCCCTCAACATCGCTATCTTGAGATACACCTTATCTCTCAACTCAAACTCAAGCTCTTTCTGCCTCTTATCAACATAACTCTTCTGCCGATCTTTAGCCTCCTTAATGTTCAGCTTCAAAACACGGATCTTATTTATCATTTTCTGAACAAAGTCTGCACCAAACATGCTCCTCTCCCTCACTTGAGTCCAACATAATGGTGTACGACATGGCCTCCCATACAGAGCCTCATATGGAGCTATCCCAATACTTGCCTGGTAGCTGTTGTTGTACGCAAACTCAACCAGGTTCAGATGATCTGTCCAGTGACCACCGTAATCCAGCACACACATCCTCCGCAAAATCCTCCAGAGCGGGATGATATGTCGTACTCATATGCACCTTAGTACCCATCTCAGCCTGAAGTGCTCCCTAAAACTCAGAAGAAAATCTTGGATCCCTGTTTGACACAATACTTGCTGACACCCAATGCAGCCTCACAATCTCACGCACATACTTCTTAGCCAAAACTGTCGCTCTATCGGTCTTCTTGATAGCAAGAAAATGTGCTGACTTAGTCAGATGATCCACAATCACCTAAATGGGATAAAAGGTCCGCAACACCGGCAACCCTGTCACAAAATCCATGGTAATCATGTCCAATTTCCACTCTAGAATAGGCAAACTCTGCAATAAACTACTCGGAACCTGATGCTCAGCCTTCTCCATCTGCAACCTAACTTTTCTCTATCAACTACGCCTCCTTTGATTCCCAAAGCACCGATAACATAAACATTAAAAGACGACTTAACTCTCCTCATAAGACCTACTCTGATCTCCCTTCACCTTCTCTTCCACTATGCTGCATTCAAGACTGGCTCCACAAAACGCACGCCGACTCCGTCTTCTATATATACTGTACCATCCGATTCAGACACAACACATCCCTCATAGCTTCTTACTCTCCCAAATCTCTTAACACAATTATGGCTTTGTATTTCAACGATGTCCTACGCAATGACGAATTGGTCTTCAGGCTCATCCACTTCTGGGAGGCGCGAAATGTAACCAAAGGCGGCATACTCATCGGCCTCGAGTTATTCTTCATCAATGAACAGGTTCTCTCGCTCTTGTTTTCCAACCATTACCGTTACAAAATGCAACTCACTAACTTATGTCTCTCATCTCCAGGGAATTGTAATTCAAGGTTTCATAGCTCCAAATCGCCTAGCCCTTCCTCAAGCGCAACTCCATCTACTGTCTGATCAACTTCTACGCTACCGGGAACAAAGTCATGTTCAGGGTTACAAAACACAAGTTACAACCATCACTGAACTCACCAACCCAGCCTCTCCCTATACGTCCAGAGATTTAGGTTCCTCTCCATCTCTGAATTTGAGGCCCAAGCAGACAAAAGACTTCAATTTGCAAATGGTTAGTTCAAAAATCAGAGTAGAAATAAAATTATAACTTCGCCACCACGTCTCATATCTTCAATTTGCAGATGTCATTGGCCACATGAAACTCATCAATGGCCAGAACCTGCACCAGTGCCCTACATTATCCAATGCTTCAGAGAATACTACTGGGAAGAAAAGATCGAGTTTCGGTTCACCTCCAACTTAGAGAGTAAGCAATTTACTTTTCCCTCACAATGTTCCTCCACAAAATTACAAACTAAAACACTCTCTGCAAATTTTCCTTATGCAGAGGTCCTGTCGTCAACGTCTACCTATGGGACAACGCTGCATCTGAGTTCATAAAGAAATTCCAGGCAATCCAAACTACCCCTTCAGTGCTTCTGGTCACCACAGTTAAATGGAGGTCAGCATTTCCTCTTTTCACATCGAGTTCTACTAACTATGTTACCAACTATTCTAACTTCGAAACTCAACATTTCCCAGCAAGAATAAGCCTCAGCTTCATGTCAATTTCGAGAGTTTTCTTTGATTCAGATGTCACTCCAACAAAGTGTTGGAAGAGAATAAAAAGAAAGAAAAAATCTGAAAAACTTTCTCTTTATTTCTCGACAATGTTACATGAATACAATAGACATTCTTATATAGATGTACAATAGACACAAGTGAAGAGTTGTGTCTTTTCCCCCTTGTGACTTAACCTTAATAACTACCCTTTCTTCTCTAACAAGGTGCAACGATTAAACACATCTTTTACTTTGCATACTCACGTGTATGTATTATAACATAATACATTTAAACTCAATTATATACTAACACTCCCCTTAATTGAATTTCGGTTTAACTCCAAGTGTCTTTAGTTCTTGAGACCTTGTGGTGCTAACACTCACACGAATCTTCACACTTCACCGTTTGTGAAGTATCCTCTCCTTCTTCATCTCGCAAATGTCACTACTTTTGACATCTTCTTTTTAACCTTAGTGTTTCCTTCGGTGATTTTTGATTCACCACACACTTTCTTTTTTGTTTTGTTTTGCAATTGACATCTTCTTTTCAATTCTTTCTTCTTTCGACATTGGAACTCTTGGGTTTCTCTTACCCACGAGTTTTCTCCATGTCTCCTTCAAATCTCTCTTGGACTTTCCTCACGTCTCCTTGACGCATCTTCTTCGGTTCTTCGGTTATCACTATAACCGGTTCCCGTCTTTTGCGTGAATCTTCTCCATGTCTTCTTCAAGCCTCTGGTGGGCTTTCCTCACGTCTCCTTGACGTCTCGTACGTGAAACTTCTCCACGTCTTCTTCGGTTATTTCACTAACCGACTTCTTTGCATGAATCTCTTCTCACGTCTTCTCCTGTTATCTGTGTAACCGCCTTCTGCTCCCTTTTTTTACGTAAGCAACCTCTTTCCTTGCTTGGTGTCTTCCTTTGATCACCAGCCTCGGATTCCTTTGTCTTGTTTCACTTGTATTTAAGATGGTCTTCATCTTAATACATAAAAAAAAACCACTCCATCAAACATGAGAATCACTCTCTGTTTTTGTTTGAATTTTTGACGAGAATTTGCTCGACCCGTTTTGCTGTGCCGACCTCTGTTTCTTCACTTGAATTGGCCCTTGAATCAATAGAGCTCTGATGTTGGAAGATAATAAAAAAAAAGAAAAAAACTGAAAAACTCCCTCTTTACTTCTCGACAATGTTATATGAAGACAATAGACATACTTATATAGATATACAAAACACAAGTGAAGAGTTGTGTCTTTTCCCCCTTGTAACTTAACCTTAATAACTACCCTTTCTTCTCTAACAAGTTACAACGATTAAACACATTTTTTACTTTGCATATTCACGTGTATGTATTATAACATAATACATTTAAACTCAATTATATACTAACACAAAGGAATACCTAACATGGTATGTCACAAAATCTGCTACTCAAAAGGTCAATATTTTATATGCAATTTAAATTACGCACTAATACACATTCAACTCTCAAAAATCTTGCAGGCTAGGAGATAATGCATGCAATTTGGTCACGGTCAACACCTCCGACGTAGCAAAGTTGGAAACACTCACCATTGTTGAAATCCTCGACTTTCTGCGTAACAAATCGTCTCAGGTAATTCGAACTCCCGCCCTCGACCAATATCACCTAACTAACAAGCGCATTCACACACACTAATAGGTAGCAAGCTTCATTTGCATCGCTACAATTGTTGATGTGGTGCGCGAATCTGGCTGGTATTGTTATAACCTTTTTGTATTAAACAAATAGATTCTTGTAAAGTGAATGAGAAATGTGTCATCACATTAGTCCCGATTAAGTGGACAATTTTAGTGTGATATATAAATGTGGGGCAGTAATAAAGCTCTCTAAAGCATGCCACATCAGCATAAATATTGGCCAAAATAAGGAGATAAAGATGATCTTTGGGGAGAGATAGATGAAAGATGAGACGGACACAAGAATGAAGAGGCAACATTTAATGGAAAACAACAGTATGTTCTCTCAAAGGTTTTATCACGCAAAAAAATATTTAGGAAGATAATTTCGATAGTCACTTTATCTTAATGCAGATAAACCAAAACCAAACACATAAATAAACTTTTGAAATTATAAACCGATAGAAATGTATATCACGATGTTGAGGTGAATGTCACCATTGACGAATATCACTCCCAAGATTTGTCTTAGCTTTCTTTTGAAGTCATGTATGTGTTAAACAGTCCAAATCCTAAAAAATTTCTGGAATGTTTTTATTGTGTTGATAGCGATGAACAAAAATTACCAAAATTATATAATTATATATCTATTATCATTTGTATAATCTATATTTCTTTTTCTTTTTAATAATGGTCACTAATAATCTATATTTTAAGGAATGTTACATTTATTATGGGTGTGATTGGTAACATGAGTTACCATGAGTTAAGATTGAGTTATGGATGTAACTCATAGTAAAAAATGTTACCAATCATGAATTAAACTATAATTTTTGAATTTGAGTTTGAGTCATGATGTGTTATTGTTGATTTACAAATTTGAGTTATATCCTTAGTAAAATTGGTAACTCAAAAATTATCTCCACATCATGGAAATTCTCATGTATTAGGGATGAGTTACTCTTTTTTAATTATTTTTTTTATCCAATTTTTCAACCTACGTTAGTTTTGATTTTTTTTTTTTTTTGTGTAGCTTATTACTAAAAAACTTTTCAAATATTCCAACGAGTCTTTAATTTAGTCAAAGATTTTTTGTACATTTTATAAGTTATAGTTTTCTTGTTAATGTTTTATGACAAAAAAAAATTTGTTTAGGATATTTAAGTTATTTTTATTTCATTTAATCTATTTTATTAGTCAATTTGTAATAAAATGCTATTATTTTTATTTAAATTTAATTTGTTTTTAATAACACATACTGCAACTTATACATAAAAAAAGCTACCAGTCAATTGCATCGAAAAAAATGTTAACTCATATTCTTACAGCAATTTCACCACATAAATCTGCAGTTTCTACCACATTTTTTTTACTGCAAATTACATCGAATTATAACACTTACCAACAACTCAACTATGATACCACATGTTACCAGTCAGAGCCACCAAAATTAAATGTTCGTTAACTGAAATAAATAATGGGTATGGTCTTGAATGTAAAATCAATTTTATAATTCTAGAATACTATTTTTCTGTTAGTCATATCCGCACCTGCCTAGTAGTCCTAATGATTCAAACTGGATCCTGCATGCTTGTATAAATTAGAAAAATCTTTAATCAAAAGCTCTAAAACCTCCTCTCTGCGGAAATGATTATCGCATCCCTGAATTCTTTAAAAGCTATTTAATAAATTAAAAATCACAAAACCAATGACGATCATTTTTGGTAATGCATTGGTAAAAAAAAAAAGGACATGTATAACAAATCTTACTCCTTAGGAACTAAACACGGATGATATTCCTTTGTTACGTATCCTTGAAGCAATTGTCACATGTTTTGGAAACATTACGTAACATCTTATAGAGTCTTGAGTGGCGACTATAAAGTAGTCCAAAAACAGAGAAAGAAAACCTTATTAGCTTATTATAGTCGAGCAAGTAACGAATTGGACATCAATAAGCAAGAATTCTTTGGGGGGTGAAACGTGAAAGTTGAGTCCTCTACTCTTCTATAGGTTTCATTATTTCATGTGCCAAAGACAAAGTCATAACTATATGGGCACCATCTTCTAACCCACTCTTGAAATGCTCCGATAGAAATATGACAGCGAATTCACTACAAAAGTTTCAGTAAAAATCGAGCTAAAAAAATTGGAGAAATCAATGTCAGATGTTTACTATTTTACTTGCTTTAGTATCAGATTTAAAATCCAAACTTTTGTTTACCTTTCATTTCTCCAAATGACATTGTACTTCAAAACATAAACAACCAAAGTAGATCCAAGGAAGCTAGCTAGTATTCCAAAGGTGCCACAAAAGATTTTGTTGCTGATTCATCCCACCACTTCATAAAGGACCACCACACCGGTAAGATGGGTCTATTTTATTTTCAACATTGGAGTACTTTATCTTATGTACTGACCACTAATGAGGCTGCTTTTACAAATGAAGTCCTCTTAACAGAGCCTTGTTCTGTTTTTGTGGCATACCACAAGGTAAATGAGAAATAACTCTGATGGGGATGTAGACGTCTTGAAATGTAACTACTCTGAAAAGTATAATCAAGAACAAAGTACCATTGCTCTTTAACAAACAAAATCAAGAATACACCTGCATAATCAAATAATGCCATAAAACCATCTATTATATATATGTAAGTAAAATTCTACGATAGCTTACCAATTTCTTTCTAGTTATGACTTATGAGGCACAATTTCTCCAAATCAAATCCATCTCTCCGAGTAACTTAGAGAACTCTGAAATTTCCAAAGTATATAACAATAAAGTGTGAGAATATTTCTATGTGATGGGAAACTTAAGCAGGATTTGACTAAATTGAATGTTTCGTTAGGCGAAGGGATATATGCAGTGGCAGCAGCTGGAAAGAGTGGTTTATTGTAGCAATATCTTCTGTTTTGTATATCCTGAGAATCGCAGAAGAGTAATGACTGCATTATCATAACTATCCACTAAAAATACAATTACGATACGGTTAAAAGTCTTACTCAATGAGTATTAGTGATGCTTTTGCACTAATGTAATTCATGAAATTACTAATTAACTAAGGTGTTCATGAAACTACTAAGATGAGACGTTAAAAAAAAAGAGATCTCATCTAAGTGATTTGATATGCTACCAAAACAAGACTTTCTAAGTGATTTCCTCATCTAAGTGATTTATTTTCCTCTTCACATAATGATTCAAAGGAAATCATCACGTCTGAGAGACTCATCTGTAGGTTGTCGCAAAGCAGATGTGGTAGAGGACGATTCATCATCAATGAGCGAAGAAGAGGAACAATTTGAGAGACTGACCTTCTTGTCAACGTTAGTGCGGTAGAAAGTTCTTGCATACATTTTAACCTCATCTCCATCTACTACAACGAAACAAACAGAAACGAACCACTTTCCAGGTCGCAGAACGTAGGAGACTTTGCATAGTTACAAGAAAACCTTACCCTTGGCAATTAACCGGTGCAATAGCTTTTGTTGATGACAAAAGCTTGACGGGTTAGATTTCCAATATAGTCCTTGGTAAATTCAGAGCAACCATCGCACCCTGTACAAAAAGACCAAATTTGCAACCACAAAACCACTGAAGTTCATTGATACTCCAAAATTGACAATAGCAATGTAATATATACCTTCATCAGTGAAATCGATCAATGCAAAGATGCAGTCTTTAACATTTGAGAGCTGTAAAAAGGGTTTTCAAATCGTGAGTCTGTGAAGGAAACTTAAGGCTTGTTTCGATCACATAACCTACTATTGACTAACTGTATGGAAGCCTTTCCTGATCAATGCCAGACCAACCACACCAAAATGACCTCGAGTCCATTCCAGTTTAGTTCTACAAGCTGATATTATGATTATTATAAGAATTAAAGGCACGAGTACATACTCAAAGTCCTTCAAAAACACTTTTTGAATTCTGTTTAAGGCAGAGCTTAACGAAGAAAATATTTTGATGTTGATTGTAAAAAATAGATGCTCACAGATTGCTCCTAAGCAACCAAGAGCCAAATCTCTGAGACCTTTCCCAATAACAGTGGCAGTCCCAACCTATGAAATAATCAAAACTCGGATCATTGATTCACCAGAATTAATCGCTAAAAGATGCATATGTGTGGTCAAGTGAAGTGCAAGTAAAGGAGAAGCCCTCCCAGATTTTGAGGAGAAGTTTCAATTGACAAAACCGAGAGAGAGTGAGAGAGAATTAAAACCCTTGACAATGATTCGCCTAATGTCCATGCCTTGCGAATCGTGTTGGAAAATCGGACCGGTCAGCTCCATCCTAAAGGAGGATGTTGACTGATAAATTTTGGGACATTGAGAGTGTAGTGAAACATAAGTGTTGCGTGAACTACACCACAAAGAATCTATTTAATGGGTTTTTGGGTGAGTTAGGATCTTATACTGTTTTGTTCCTTCAAACGAAAGTTGATCAAAGATCTACAAAAGGAAAAGAAAACGCAAAAATGGTCGATTATTCATACGTGTTATAGAATGATAATCGAATGAAAAATCATAATATAGGATTTCTACGAAGAAACTAAGAACAATTAACCTCATAAGTCGAATGGATGGGGAGACTGTGAATCGTTGAACAAGATAACCTGATTGTGGAAACGACCTTGATTCTGGATAGAGAACGACATGAATCGACCCAAAGAAAAACACAATCCAAGCTTAGTCTTTAGTAAAAGAAAAATATTAAGCCAATCTAATTTATACACGTGGCAAGGTAGGAGGAATCGGTTTTGGTGACATGTCAAGAGCTCGAAAGACGCATTCTACTTTTATATAGTACATTAATAAATAAATCCAAGAAAGACCAATAGGAAATTATATAAGAAAATGATGTAGTGAAATCTGAAAATGGGAATGTATATTCGATGTGGAAAAAATCTATATAATTATATATGAAGTGCGGAATCCTACGTGGCGTCCTCAGAATGAATTTGAGGGTAGTTGATTATAAGGATATCCTTTTCTAAAAAATAAAAATACATGTTATGCCATTATAAAAAGAAGTCACTTTGCTTATGTGTCGCAATGAAAGCGGTTTTAGGAGGCAAAAAAAAAAGCAACCGAAAAAAAAAAAACAAAATCAGAAAAATAAAATCAGTTTTTTTGTTTGGGCCAAAAACAATAATTCGTTTATTAGACTTGGTAATAATAGAGGTCCATACTTTATTAAACAACAATCTTCCATAATTATCAATTTTTGTAGACCATAATTATCTTCAATAATTAAGAAACATTCCATAATTATCTTATACAAATATTATTATGTTTAGATATTAGGAAATTAATTTCTGTGTATATTTTGTTTGTTCATTGTCATAGTAGAATATTCATTTATATCTATACTATTATTGAATTTATGTTAATCTCCCATGTTTATCTCATGGTTAAAACCCTAAAGTTTTGGCTATATATATCAATTTTTCTTCCCACCTCATTGCATCCGTAATCTCCTTTTGTAACATTTGTCGTAGAGATGCGTATATATATAGATACACGTGTTTCCTCTTTCAATTTCATGTCATGGTTTTACGTATGATATTTATTCAAGGTTTGATCTGTTTGTTGCTTTCTAACCTAACTTATAATACAATTTTTGTTTGTTATGGTTTTTGACAATTTTTTATTCTGTTTTCTTATTTTGCAGGTTTACGGTGGTAAATTATGGGAGTTTTATATTCGTTTTCATAGTCGTATTAACGATTTCATGTTTTTTATTTTGTTTATGATCTTTTAAAAAGCTATATATATTTAGATCATTATGATTTGATTTTAATAACGATAGCTAATGATTTTTTGTTGTCTTCTTAGCTTTTCTCTTGATTCCGCAATTTAATCATGGTATCGGTAAGTTTCATTCTATTTTTCATCATGCTGGTATTTTTCTTAAAAACTTTGGTATAAAAATGTATTTGTCTCACTCAAGTAAAAAAGTCTTAATTTAAAGATCTTTAATTTGTATTTTTATTATTTTTATGTGTATATAATTAGTTTGTTTGTGTTTTAGGTTCTTCCTCAATTTGTTCCATTGGATCAAAATTTGTCGAACAAGATTTACAGTTTTTGTTATTCGTTGTGTTATCTTCTTCGTTTTGATCATGATAATAATTTTCATCATCACGGTGTCGTGGTTTATATTCTACCCATCTATAATTGTAATCGTCTTTGTTTATATACATCTACCTCTCTTTTTTGAGTGTTTTGGTCTTTTTTCCTATCTATCTTTTCCTATATATTTGCACATAATTTTTAATTCTTTTACTTTAAAAAATAATCTAATTTAATTGTGGTCGTCTGTGTAGGTTTTCGAGTGTTCTATATGTAAAAGGTGTGTTGTTTTAATATAATTGTCTATGCAAATTTTTGTTTATTTATTTATTAGTTACTAATTTGATTATTTGTTTTTGATCTCTTAGGATTCCCCTCCCCTATCGTTTTTGATGTGATTCTAAGGTTCTTGGGTGAATGTCCTTAATTTTAAACTTACCTCAAGTAATTTTAAGATAGAGTTTCTTTCAACAAGTGTGATTGTGAAGATTCCACCAAAGACTACTAGCAATTATTTTTCCTTTGCTGACTTTAGTTATGGTAATAAGGAGCTTTGTATTTCTTTTTCTTGGTCTAAGTTTATAAACCTCAAAAATCATATAAATTAGATGATGTGAAATATTTTATATATGCGATTTTCACGTCAAGTCTGAATAAGAAAACATCTTATTATGGTTTGGTTTTGGTTTAACTCGGGTTTCCAATAAAATCTACATTAAATTTAGTATTTCATGAAAATATTGATTTAGAAGTTAAACACCTATTCGGTTTTCATATTTCCAATATGAAAAGAGTCATTTTGTTTCTTTTCTCACTTTATGTGAATGCCAAATATGCAGAAGGTGATGTGTTGTAGAATCTCTCTCTATACATTAAAGAGATGGATCATTTTATTCTTCTTTTATATTCCAACTAACAGTTGTAAAACTTGAGAAACGAATGATGTTCTTTTACACATTAATAGTTCTTCTTAGTATGGGGGAAAAGTTTGATCAAATCATGTAAAGTGTAATCAATAGAGATGAGAGGTTATATTCAGAGTTTAAGAGTACAAAATTAAATCTAAAATAACGAGTTTATGTTACCAGTTGTTGGATTCAGTAATTTTGAATAAAATTTCTTTGATTCATGTATCTTTTCTCTTCTATTTTTAGGGTGTCAAAATCCTTGAATAAATTTTATTTGATTCATGTTTTTTTTTTCTTCTATTTTATGGTGTCAAAATCCACGGTACAATAAATATTTTAAGGTCGTTGATCATATGGTTCTTGCAGAGCTACCACCCATCCCCATAAATTCATTTTTTCTTTATTCAACTAAGCTCAACTTCGTTTCATTGAATTGTGATGATAATTTTTTCAAATTTGTGAGTTTTGATCGTATCTTCGATGGGACTAATAATGATGATTGTTTAGTTGTTAAATAATCTTTGCAACTATTTTAAAAAGGAATTAATTTATTGAAATACAATATATTCAATTCTCACATTTATTGAAATTAAAATAAATGATAGGTGAAAATAAGATATAAATGTTCATACAAACTACAAAGTTGTGTAAGAAGAAAATGCGTGACGTGAGCATGAAAACATGCGTCCAAACTAATCGAATATTTTACACTTAGCACACACAAAAACTAACCCTATTTTTCTAAAACAAAACAATACGTACAACTCAAATTTAACTATATTTAAACTGTAACAAACCATAATTTTGTTTAGTTTGTGAGAGTTAAGGTTCTTTTAGGGTTAACGCTCTCCTCTCTTAAGGTAATTTTATTTTCTAAAAAAAAATATTTGTAACATATATGTATAAATTTAAAAATATGTATATATGGTATTAGCATATAAAATGGACAAGACAGAAAAGATGAGCTTATTTTGCTTATTTTTCGTTAATATCTAATTATATATTTATGTCAAAATTATATATTTACTTAATTCCAACTGCAAAACCCTAGGTCTCTCTATATATATATGTGTGTGTTTTCGTATCCCATGCGAAGCAAAAACACCTCTTCCAATGACTACGTACAAAGGTTCGTTCATATGTCTAACTATTCATTTCTCCTATCTATTTTCTTATGTCATGTACTATTGTTTTCTCATAATTTTCCAATTTGTTTAGGACCTCTGGTTTATATTTGTCGAATATATCCAAATTTCGTCCCAAATCCTTTCTCAGTTCGATGGATTACTCATGTCGACGTCTATGTTACCTACGAAGATAAATCAATCATACGTCGCATAAACCGCCCATCTAATGGTAATGTATCAATCACTTCATGTATTGTTTTCAAATATCTATTCTCATATACATGGTGTAATATATATGATATCAAGTTGTATAGATTACTCGCGTGGTCTATTGGGACTTCCGTCTTCTGTCTCCTACCCTTGGTTTGGATATAATTGTTTCCTCTACGTACAAGGTATTTACTATCTCAATAGTTAATTACGTTCTGTATAGTTAGTCTTCGTAATATACTAACATCCGTTTCTTTGTCTCTTTTGTTTTAAGGTTTTGTTACACCTTTTGTCTTCGATTTGTCCTTAAGTTATTGGAGATTGATTAATCCAATTATATATCTTGCCAAAAGTGTAAGTAAATCAAATATAATACAAATATTTGTTCTTTAATAATACTACTAACCAATATTGTATTCCAGATATATAATAGATCTAACAATTTGGTGCTTCAAAGAACATCTATCCATCAAGATATTTTTACTCATGTCAACTATTCTCCGATTTCGGTGAGTATTCCTAATACTTATTATCATCATTCTTATAGTTTTAAATAAAACTTAATAAATTCTTTCTTATCAATATTGTATTCCAGATATATAGTAGATCTAACAATTTGGTGTTTCAGAGAACATCTATCAATCAAGATGTTGTTATTCATGTGAACTATTCTCTAAATTCGGTGAGTATTCCTAATAATTATTATCATCATTCATATATTTTTAAATTTAATAAATTATTCCTTCTTCACGTAGGTATTGGGTCGCCTTTATTGTTTGAGACGACCAACAATGTCGTCTCACCCAATAGTTTTTTGTTACTCACTTGGCTATGTTTCACGGTTTGTTTATTTCATCCTCTGTTCTTAGATTTTCATGTTATTCAATTAACTAATGTTATTGATTTATACTCTATCTGATTATAATTGTTACATGTTCTTCTTTGATACAGCAAAAACACTATAGGCAAGCGTATGTCATGCTCTACACTCACGACAATACGAGCTCCATTCCTTTATCCGTTTCGAATGAGTTTTCATACTCGAGATCGTATGGTTCAGTATTCGTTTTCTTCAATTAGCAAGTCAAGGACAACCATTTGTTCCGTCTAAATTTTGTTGCGCCCTTGATTTATTTTGTTCATATATTATGTCCTGGATTTGCAGTTCTGTTTACCATCGGTTGTGTTTTTCGATATTGACCTGATTTTCCTTTTATGTTAACCTAAATTTATTTTCTTTCTATGATATTTATGAAAAGCTTCGCATCTCTTCATCCATCTATGATTATCTTATTTCAATATTTCAATATTTAAATTTATTGATTTCTCATCTCAATCTTGCACAAATTGTGTTCTTCTTAGTATGATTTCGGTACTACACGACTTATGATTTGGTACTAAAATTTTAATGTCATCGAAACATCTTAAATTATAAGATACTACTTTCTAATTAGTGTTTTCTTATACCAAACACTACCGATCTCTGGATATCCTGCAGCATTGACATCATTTTTTATAACACCACGAATAAATTCTGGTATAGGTGAGATTTTATCAAATCCCAACCGTTCCCAATCCTTAGGATGTGCCTCAAGCTTTTTAATCTTCTTTTCAATATGTTTTTGTTTTATATCAAGGCTTCTCTTCTTTTTTATGATCTTCTTACGAGCAGCTTTTGCTTCACGGTATTTATCGCAAATCTTCACATATGGAAACCATAAAAATTAACAATTGCATTTTAGGAATCGTATATATGACCATAGGAAAAAGCATATTTACAACTTAACACATGGTTGGATCAAATTTGATGAGGAATGTCTAGAAGATCATAAAATATGTCGGAGATTAGTACCACACTAGCTGTACAATAAATGAGTTTGCCTAGAAGATTACTTACTCCTAAACATATCTTTCCCTCTTTAAAATGAGTTTCCGGTTTAATGTTGTTGTTTTTTTTAAAGGTGAGGCTGTTTGTTGATTCATGCAATAGAAAGCAGAAAGTATAGTATTAGTAGAGCCAACTGACGATTGGACAAAGTCTATTTCATCAGATCGGTTCTTGGTTCAGAGGCCTCTCCATAAATAAATTTGACGCCTTCAACTGGTCTTAGTCAATTGGTCTCCGTCGATTGTGTTTTTATCTTAGGAGAGATATACGCTGACCGATCAACGAGCTTGGTCCAAGACCGAGTGTCGGCTAAAGCTGACGGATTGAAGTTAGAACATGAGACACGATGGGGTGAAGATAGCTTAGGAACGTTGGATCGCTTGCGCCGTGAAGAAGATGATGATCAAGAGTTGAAGTCGGAATAAGAGGAGAAGCCATTGAAGTAGATCATAGAGTCCTTAGTTATTTTTATTGAGGTATATGCTTAACCAAAAGCTAAATAGATATGTTTTACTTTAAGGCAATTGCTTCTAATTATCATTACCACATTTAAGAGTATAAAATTTAACGATTTGTTTGAGAAAATGGAAGAGCTTTCATTTTTTCTTGAGATTAGATTGGCGTGAGAAAGACCAGGATAATCTCCTTCTCAATAACCATGATATGTCTGAGACACCATTAAGTATACATTTTCATTATACTTCTCTCCTTATACTTCTCTCATTTTGGTAAAGGATCCTTGGTATATAGTTTGTTTCCTTTTTTGTTGGTCTATAGTTTATGAACATGGAACTTCATGAGTGTTTTAACATCTCAATTCTGAAGGCGATAAAAACGACTAAATGACAACTGTATAACGAGATTTTATTTCAAAAGAAGATATTTGTCCATAGAATTAAAGGAGAAGAGGCTAAGAAAAAGTATCATTAAAGAAGAAGCAAAATATACGAACAAAGATTAATGATGAAGAAGAGACCACAACTGAGGTTTCCTTTAATCTGTTCAAGCCAATATCTTATTCATGTGATGTTGTGGCATATATTAACATATTACGTTATATTACATTGTTATAGTTTTTTACATTACGTTAATTTATTAGTTAATTCTTACTCAAGTTGTAATCAAGAATAAATCACCATGCATATAATATTTGTTTTCGTAAGAACAAGATCTATGCATATGTTTATATATTTATTTTGTTATGGTATTCGTGTTGTCTCTTCTATTGTTTGCTTCTTCATAGAGAAAAATTGATAACCACTCATATCATAAAAATGATGTTGGTTTAGAGTTTGAGTATCAACTCCTTTTCTATAATCATGTACTGGTCAAAGTTACTTTCATTCATGATATTTATGGAGAAGAGAATGAAAGAAATTCGACAACCACTAAGTTCATCATGGAATAATTGCTACAATGCATAAATAAATTTTATAAAAGATAAATAGAAAGTTTAATTATTTTTAGAGAATGGAAATTATATACAAATATATTCCTAATGTAACAAATATATTCCTGATATTAACAAATTATTTTCAAATATATTAGGTTCTCGCTTTTATTTTATAATTGTCTAGATTTTTGAATTATCACAAATTATGAGAACAATTATATTGACTATTATACATGATATGCTCAAATTTAACCCTGAGCTACTCTCTCAAATTAAGAGATCGATGTAGTACTTAGGGATCGAATCCACAGGGAAAAGATTCACACAATCAATTAGTGAATTCAAATTATGCTAAGTAAAATGAGTAAATGTAAAACAAAGAAATAAAACAAAGTAAGAGATGGTTCAAATTCAAGTAAATCAATGAGACAAAAAGCTAGGCGATGGGTAATTCTTCGGGTATGAATCGAAATCAAGGATAAAATACTGTCAGGGTTTGATTAGGCACCGTTCTAGAACTCAAACACGAAGGTAAAGCCAATCAACTTCCGTTGCAGAGACTATCTATGACTAGAAACCTAAGTTCCAAATTCCTTTGCAAACCTAGAGAATCAAGTCAAGCATTAACATTCAGGTTCAATTGTTCACAGAATCCCTAAACCAAATTCCTTTGCGAATAGGTGATTTTGCTCATCTAAGATTAGTTCCAGTTGATAATAACACTTTCGCGTCTATTAAACAACCTAAGATCTAGATTCTAGGTGTACAGGCTAGATCTAGCATTGAAAACAATCTAGATGAAGAACCAGAAGATAAACCCTAACAGATTTTCAATCCTAACAATTTCTCATCAAAACCCTAGAATTCCCCACAACCTAACAAACAAACTACTCAGACATAGATGATGAAATCATAATGAAAGAATAAGATTGCATAAAAGATAGAGTTAGAGATACAGAAAAAAAGGGTTTGAAAACCCTGTAGAAATCTCCCTCAAAGCTCTCTCTCTCAAAGTCTTAATGAAAAACAAGATAATAATCATAAAAACCTAAGGGAAAACTATATATAATGTGTAAAAATCGGATTGGGCTTTTTCTGTAAACTTCTGGGCTTTTTGGGCAAAAAAGGAAATTCTTCAAGCTTGACATCTTCTAGCCAGACCGTTACGTCTTCACTAAAACGTTCATAACTTTCGATCGCACCGTTGGAATTGCCTCAAATTTCTTCCAAATGCAAGCTAACTCGCTTCTCTAGCTTGTGTCAAAATCTCAGCTCGATCCGTCGGTGGAAAGGGCTTCAACGAGTGCCAAACTTCTGACTGTTCGGAACTGTTCTTCTCGTCAAACACGTGTCGATCGACAGAGTATGTAGTGTCGATCGACAGAGACCTCTCTGGAATTTCTACTTGTGTCAGGAAGCCCCGTGTCGATCGACAGGAGTAGGTAGTGTCGATCGACACGAGCTCATCTGCTCGATTCCGACTTGATCTCTTCAGCTCTTCTTTCCTCGATGCTTCAAAACACTCCAAAAGCTTCCATTAAGCTCCAATCAATCTTCAACCTACAAAGACTCTAAAAGACTCGAGAAACACCAAAAAGACTCTATAAAAAGGACTTATATCATGGTTGAAATTGGGTAAAAACCATGATATATCAACTCCCCCAGACTTAGCCTTTGCTTGCCCTCAAGCAAAACTAAAACCAAGAATGTGGAAGAGGTTTGAAAACACAGAACATACCTTCCCTTGATGCAGCGAATTGACCCTTCCACCTAGTGAACCACATAATCCAGAACCAACCAGAATCAGACCACCATGTACTTCTCTGCAGACTTTCGCAGCCTTCCAAATTCATCCACAACTTCACAGCATAATCCGTTAGTCTTCATCGCTTGGTCTCAATGTTCTAAATGCCAAGAACCTTCTAGACTCATTCCCAGACTATACCATGACAAATCAACCTATACAACACTTGGTATTCTTCCTCTCCCACAGACTTGTTTTGTTCCTCTATTCTCTTTTTTTTTTTATATATGGGATTGTTGAAACTCAAGCAGTGCATATTGCTATTGCTGTTCCTTCCCAGGAGACAGGGTCGCGACTCACTACCGTTGTTCCTTGTGAGGAGACAGTTTCATGAGAGTGCTCGTCTTCCTTATCCGTTCTACGGGACTCAGACTGCTGCTTTTGAGCTGGGTGATCACCTCTTGAGTACAGACTCATCGGATTTTATTCCTCGTCTTATACTCAGGAGCTATCATTTCACCCCAATCCTAACATAACTGATATATATTTTTTCTAAGGGAATAGAGGGAGAGGAGTACCATCACTTTCAAAAAGGGGTTGAACTTGTCAGGTATGAATGAGGAGTCAAGCTCTATGGACATCGATCCCAAAGAGAACCGTGCAGTAGCTCTGACTTGGCGGATTATACTGGAAGTAGCAGACTTCTCTAGTCAACTGGTCAATCCTAGGATTTTCCATTAGTCTGACTCTGAAATCGTTCCTAGAAGAATGGTCACATGCTGGCAAAGACAATCCACTGAACCAAAAGAAGGGTTCCTAACTAGTTTTGACTCAATAAAAACAAAAATTTGACTCAAAATAAACCAAAACAAAAAGAAACACGTTAGTAGTTTCCTCCCCCAGACTTAACCAACACTGTCCCCAGTGTTATCAAGCCTGAAGTTGGCAAAAGAAATCAAAAGAAAATTTAACTTGATTGAAAGGGACAAGATTTACCATCGTGGAGATCCTGTCGATCGACAGAAACAAGCCCTGTCGATCGACAGAGATCGTTCTGTTTCAGACCGTTGTGTTGTCGAGAAATTTTGAAAAATCAAGCCATGTCGATCGACACAGAGAAGCCATGTCGATCGACATGGACCTTGCTGTCCCAGATCGCAAATTTTGCATCAAGTTCTAAATCTGCATCACTCAACAAACATGATCAAAGCAGAAGACACACAATGCAAATCCTTAAGATGATCAAGTTCAAGCTCCTAAGAAATCCAAGACTAACTGACTCAAAGTTCGAAAATAGAAGATAAAATAGAAAAACTTACAAGTGGGTTGCCTCCCACTAAGCGCTTGTTTTCAGTCATTAGCTTGACTGTGTCAGGCTCAGGTCTTTCGTGGAATGGTGCAGGGAGAAACACCTGGAAAGAGCTTTGCAGTGTTCTGCAGCATCTCCTGGATCACTTCCACTCCTTTCTCCCTTAACTCCATAGGGATGATAATTCTGAACTTGGAGAATGGCTTGGAAGTCCTCTTGCGTTTGGCCTTAGCAGGTTTGGGTGGTGAAATAGAGAGCGGTACCTTCTTGCACTTGGGCTTTACTGGGTTGGTGTCTCCATGATGTGTTGTGGAAGGGATAGGAGTTGAAGTTTGAGCACAAGGGATTGCCCTTTTTTCTTGCAGTGGCTTCTCTCCAGTAGTGACGGTCAAACAAAAGATCTCTTTGACGTGGACAGCAGGATAGTAGACATCTTTGTTGATCCTCGAGAAAGAGATTCGCTCATTGGTAAAGTCCACCAACGCACCCACTGTGGCAAGGAAGGCTTGCCCAAGAATCAATGGGTCATCGTTGTCCTCCTTTCTCTCCAGCACATAAAAGTCTGTAGGAACAAGACAATCTCCTACTTGAAGCTTTAGATCCCGAATGAAACCCTTTGAACTTGTAGAGGAAGCGTTCGCAAACTTGAGAGATGCCTTTGTAGGTTCAAAATCCGAAATCCCCAGCCTCTTTGCCACAGTCATGGACATGACATTTGCATTAGCACCTGTATCACAGAGAGAATCCGTTAGTTCTATACCATTGACTACACATGGAACAACAAACCTCCCCGTAGTTGCTAGTTTAGTCAGCTCCCTCATTGGTGGTTTAGTAGGTTCCTCTGGGGTCATGTCCTCAATCAATGAGCATACTTCTACGGAAAGTATAGCACTGAACTGCTCTGAACTCAAGTTCTTGATAGTCATCCTCTGCAAACACTTTCGGACCACCGGAGAGAGCTTCTCAGCACCTATCAATGGAAACTCCACAACAAGCTTTTCCATGATGGCCTTGCATTGGTCATCCTCTATCTCTTGCTTAGACTTCCTCCTTGGAAAGGGTAGCTTAGGCTTATACACCCTATCTTCTGAGCGATTCGATGTTTCTGAACAAAATGGGCTGTTCTGGGCAACGTGTCGATCGACATGAGCATTGTGTCGATCGACAGGAGGCTTTCTGTCTGTTGTATCACCGACTGCGTAACACTCTGTCGATCGACACATACTAGTAATGTCGATCGACAGGATCTCTTCTGTCCCCAAAATCGAGTTTCCATCAAGCTCCACGACTTCTACCTCCTCTGGATCCTTTCCCCAAGCTTCAAACACCTCTTTCCCACTACCCACAGTGATCGCATTGACATGCAACCTTGGGTTCGTCTCAGTTTTAGCCGGTAGGAATCTTTCTTGCCTTTTCACCGACTCCGCCGTTTGGGCTACTTGAGTGTCCAGCTTCTTCATGTGGAGATTGATAGCCTCAATCTTGCCATTCAGATCTTGGTACATAGCATCCATCTTTCCATTAAAGCTCACGGTCATCTTCTGTTGACCCTCTAGAATCTGCTCTAACATGGATTTCATCTCGCTGCTCTCTGTTGTCTGAGGAGGAGGTGTCTGGTAGGAAGAAGAACCGTAGTTTCTTTGGTAGTTATTCTGGAAAGGCTTCTGATATCCTTGTTGAGTGCCATACCTCTGACCTTGAAAACCAGTCCCACTAACGTAGTTGACATCCTTTTTTCCTTGTGTCGATCGACACAATCCTTCCGTGTCGATCGACACGGAGTCCGGAATGAAGGTCTCTACCTCTTTAGCAAACTGCACTGACTTCGTCCCCGTTAGCAAGTTGTGCATAGAATCCAACTTGGCATTAACCGCAGCAATCTGGTTCCCATCCATGTTACCTCCTAGCTTTTTCCTTTCGAAATCTGCGTTCTTGGTGCTACTGCTGGAAGCCAAGTTGTCGATGAGAATCAGAGCATCTTCCGGATATCGGGTGTTGAAATTCCCATTGCTAGCTGAATCAAGGGCCACCTGATACCTCCAGTCAATCCCTCTGAAAAATATACCCAGCAGCTGAACATTACTAAACCCGTGATGAGGACAATCTCTCTGGTAAGCCTTGAATCGCACCCAAGAATCTTTGAATGCCTCAGTAGGACCCTGCTTGAAGGTGGAGATCTTGGTCCTCAGATCCTCTGATCTCGCCTCATCGAAGAAGTTGTTGAGGAAAGCATTCTTGGTGTCCTCCCAAGTGGTCAGTGAGCCCGGCTCTAACTGTTTCAACCAGTAGGCTGCTTCTCCACTAAGAGAATAGGGGAAAAGCTTGCAGTAGAGGTAGTCGCTCGAGACTCCATTAGCCTTGATGCTAGATGCTAAGTCCTCAAACCTCTCTATGTGATCCATGGGGTGCTCAGACGACAGACCATGGAAAGGATGCTGAGCTACGAGTGAGAAGAAAGCAGGCTTCAGTTCAAAGTCGCTCCTCTGAAAAGCTGGAGGGCGAATGGCAGCCCTGTTGGCATAGAACTCGTCAGGCCGATTGTACTCTCCCAGAGTACGCCCACGCCCAGCTGGTTGTTGCTGCACTATCTGACCCTGCTGCTCCTCTGCTACTACAGCTCCATGTTCATCCAGACATTGACCCTCAGCGTTGTACTTCCGACCCTGAAGGTCCCTAAAACCGCCATCTTCGTGTGCAAACAAAACGAGTCTGTTGTTGACCATCCTGAAACACACAAAAATAACAGAAAAAGAAAGTAAGTAAACAAGAATAATAAAAAAAAACTTAGACAAAATTCTACTAACAAAAATCGAATGGTGATTCAATTCCCCGGCAACGGCGCCAAAATTTGATATGCTCAAATTTAACCCTGAGCTACTCTCTCAAATTAAGAGATCGATGTAGTACTTAGGGATCGAATCCACAGGGAAAAGATTCACACAATCAATTAGTGAATTCAAATTATGCTAAGTAAAATGAGTAAATGTAAAACAAAGAAATAAAACAAAGTAAGAGATGGTTCAAATTCAAGTAAATCAATGAGACAAAAAGCTAGGCGATGGGTAATTCTTCGGGTATGAATCGAAATCAAGGATAAAATACTGTCAGGGTTTGATTAGGCACCGTTCTAGAACTCAAACACGAAGGTAAAGCCAATCAACTTCCGTTGCAGAGACTATCTATGACTAGAAACCTAAGTTCCAAATTCCTTTGCAAACCTAGAGAATCAAGTCAAGCATTAACATTCAGGTTCAATTGTTCACAGAATCCCTAAACCAAATTCCTTTGCGAATAGGTGATTTTGCTCATCTAAGATTAGTTCCAGTTGATAATAACACTTTCGCGTCTATTAAACAACCTAAGATCTAGATTCTAGGTGTACAGGCTAGATCTAGCATTGAAAACAATCTAGATGAAGAACCAGAAGATAAACCCTAACAGATTTTCAATCCTAACAATTTCTCATCAAAACCCTAGAATTCCCCACAACCTAACAAACAAACTACTCAGACATAGATGATGAAATCATAATGAAAGAATAAGATTGCATAAAAGATAGAGTTAGAGATACAGAAAAAAAGGGTTTGAAAACCCTGTAGAAATCTCCCTCAAAGCTCTCTCTCTCAAAGTCTTAATGAAAAACAAGATAATAATCATAAAAACCTAAGGGAAAACTATATATAATGTGTAAAAATCGGATTGGGCTTTTTCTGTAAACTTCTGGGCTTTTTGGGCAAAAAAGGAAATTCTTCAAGCTTGACATCTTCTAGCCAGACCGTTACGTCTTCACTAAAACGTTCATAACTTTCGATCGCACCGTTGGAATTGCCTCAAATTTCTTCCAAATGCAAGCTAACTCGCTTCTCTAGCTTGTGTCAAAATCTCAGCTCGATCCGTCGGTGGAAAGGGCTTCAACGAGTGCCAAACTTCTGACTGTTCGGAACTGTTCTTCTCGTCAAACACGTGTCGATCGACAGAGTAGGTAGTGTCGATCGACAGAGACCTCTCTGGAATTTCTACTTGTGTCAGGAAGCCCCGTGTCGATCGACAGGAGTAGGTAGTGTCGATCGACACGAGCTCATCTGCTCGATTCCGACTTGATCTCTTCAGCTCTTCTTTCCTCGATGCTTCAAAACACTCCAAAAGCTTCCATTAAGCTCCAATCAATCTTCAACCTACAAAGACTCTAAAAGACTCGAGAAACACCAAAAAGACTCTATAAAAAGGACTTATATCATGGTTGAAATTGGGTAAAAACCATGATATATCAATACAACAGATAATTTTTGCTTTGACATGCATGACAACTCCGAAGGACTCTCTTTGCACCACGCTGAAAATCTTCAATAATTTGTGCCTTTACTAATTTGTATTTTCTGGGACGCGAATCTCATACATGCTGGTTAAGGGGGCTTCTACTATTTGGTTCTCACTTTAGACTCTAATTATTAATATATTTTGTTCACTTGAAATCTTTTAATGATATTTTAAGAACATTAAACTTTTAATGGTATTTTTTTAATGTTTATTGTCTTTAAGTATCAAATTTTGTGAGTATGTGGATCTGAACTTATGCTTTGTAGTCTTGGAATTGATAAATTATTACAAAGCAAAGATTTTTGAAACAAAAAAAATCGATTTTATGGTTTGATATTTTTCCAGAAAAAAACGATCTCACTGTGTGTATATCCTTTTTTCGCATCATTTTTATTTTTATACATACAATAAAGGACAAGTTAAAGACTCTAAGGTAAATGTCTTTCTTTTATAAATATATAAGAAAGGGTGTGAAAAAGAAGAAGAGAATCTTGGGAGGAGGTAGATGGAAGAGAAAACGACATAAAAATAAGGAGATAACATTTAATAGAAGAAAACAATAGCAGGGTACTCCCTCACAAATATCTTCACGCAAACAGTATTTAGGAAAAGACTTAAACTCATACTTTAAGGAGTTATCATATCCAAATCCCTAGCACCATGAATACTCTTCTAGCTTGATAATGTCTTAAGAAAAAGTTGATGAAAGAAAAAACACAAACAAAAAATAGTCTCATTATATGTATATTATTTTTTGAATGAGGATTTTAATGATTTTAATAATCTATTTCCAGAAGTATAATTTTAGCAACCCTAATAAAAAAATTGATGGTGAAGGGATACTTAAAACAAATACGGGCAGCAATGACATGTAAAAGGTATTAACCGAGATAAAGATGATATGTGTCATTTTCTAATAAATACTCAAAAAACCAAGAGAGATAGGAAGAAAGGAAAGATAAACACAAAAATGATGAGGCAACACTTCGTAGAAGAACAGAATTCCTCAAAAGTATCTTTAGGAATCCTAATCCCTAGGAAGGAGAAGGAGAAGGAGAAGGAGAAGGAGGAGGAGAAGGAGGAGGAGAAGGAGGAGAATGAGAAAAAGAAGTACAAGGAGGAGGAGGAGAAGGACGAGTAGGAGGAGGAGAAGGACGAGTAGGAGGATAAGAAGTACGAAGAGAAGGAGATGCAAAATCATTATTTGATACTCTTGAAGAAGGAGGCGCAAAAACAATATTTGACACTTTTGAAGAGGGAGGCGCGAAAGCTATATTTGTAAACAAGAGTGTCATTATAATTGATCCATCATACGTAATAAAAAAAATGTAAAACAATGGCTTAAAATTCTCAAGGCGATTAAGAAATTCAAGAGGTTATGGTTATCGTCTACTTCAGGGCAGAGAAGGAAGAAAAAAGAAACTAATACAAGAATAAGAAGGAAACATTTCATAGAAGAAGACAACAATGAGATACTCCCTCAAAAGTATCTTCTGTTAATCTAATAAATAGGAAAAGAGTTCCAACCCTACTATTTTTTCTAGGGATTCTACCCCTCTTCGCTTCTCATCCATTTTATAAATATCAAACAAACCATGATCTTTAAACATGGGGTCAAGAAAAGGTTTAAAGATTCTTATCACTGACAAAGATGGAAAGGCGATTACACATACAACAAATGTTGTTTTCAAAGAAATCTTTCAGAATCTTTAGCTTTATGGTGTCTTACCTCCGGTTTCTATGAAAACATAATAGGCTTATTTTTTTTTTCAATGGTGTTCTGAATTTATTCTATTATCGAGTGGATCATCCTCTGAAATATGATTTCACGAATATCATTCTCTAAAATATGCTTTCGAAACATAACATATTTGGATCATCTTTGGTATAAGCACGAGGACTCACCGTCTTCTCTCATGTTAATTATAGCAGTATACTTTCTCGAGAAGTTTACTCCCGCGCATGCCTAGTTAATATATAAATCACAAATGACCGTTTTTCAAGTTTATAATCATTTATATTAAATCATTTTTAATCGGATCTAACTCTTAAAGCGGTGCATCATTTATATTTCAGACTGAAACCAAACTCTCTGCAATCCAAACCCTATTAGATGTGATGAGAGTTTAGGATTGGAAAAATATTATATTTATTCTCATTAAAAATATAGTATTGGTTAGATATGTTTATATAGCAAAGAGATTTCCTAAACTGGATAGATACGAATATAAATTAATATCTTCATATAATATTTACGATACCTTGAAATATCTTTGAAAGGTAAATGAGGTTTGTTGTCTTAAGCTCATATGGAGATTTGTATCCGAAAACCAGTCCCTATGGGTGTATATGAATCTCATAAGAAAAGGCTCGTTCTGGTCGATTAAGGAGAAGACATATTCGGGATGTGGATGTGGAGAAAATTGTTAAAATAGAGAGATAAGGCAAAGGAGTTTCATCGGATTGAAGTGAAAAACGGGGAAACAACTTCTTTTTGGTATGACAATTGGTCTACGATGGGAAGGTTGATTGAGATCACGAGAACACGAGATTTCATTGATATGGGCATCTCTGAACATGAAACTGTAGCAACAGTTTTAATAGGTCGGAGAAGAAGACGACACAGAGCGGACCACCTTAATGCAATTGAGGATACTCTTGCTATACGTACAGAGATCACGAGGTGTTACTCAGTCAAAAGACAGAGCTATGTGGAGATTTCAAGTGAACAAGTACTCTCCAAATTTCAACGCTAAAGCAACTTGGATGCAAATAAGAAATTCAAAACCGGAGGTTGCGTGGTACAAAAGCGTTTGGTTCTCTTACTCAACACCAAAGTTCGGTTTTGTTACTTGGTTAGCAATCCAAAACCGTCTAGCTACTGGTGAGAGAGTCTTACAGAGACTCGCAATCACTTGTGTCAATGCTTTTTTGTTGTCAATGCTTCATGTGTTCTTTGTCAAAATCCCACAGAGACTCGCAATCACTTGTTTTTCGAGTGTAATTATGCAGCTGAAGTTTGGGAAACTCTAATGAAGGGCATTCTACAATCACTTTTCTCAACCGAGTGGACAAGGGTCTTGGAGATAGTGATGGATACGACACAACCTCGACTCAAAACTTTCTTAACAAGATACGTGTTCTAAGCGGCAATACATGGAATTTGGAGAGAAAGGAATGCACGTCGCCATGGAGAAGTACCAACTGCAGCAAATCAACTCACTCAAACCATCGACAAGTGTGTAACAAACCGACTTTCTACCATCCGATGCCATCACCAAAAAGATTTCGAGGGTAGTCTTGAATATTGGTTTGGCACAAGATCAACACTTTAATTTTTTATTTTACAAAATAGTTAGCAATTTCAAAATCATGACGCACTTGATGTAACAAACGGTTTTTTTTTGGGTTTTGAATAAATTTTACATTCAATTCAAAAAGATAAATATCTTCGAGAACCTTCTATATCCGTCTATATATCCATCGGCATTAGCAAGTTAGAACCCACTCACTTTCAGACACATGTTATATGAATAACCTTTGCAATACGTACCGTTTTATATAAGATGTCAAACATAAACATATAGAAAAGCTTCTGCTCGGATATATGGGCACTTCAAACTAAGTTTTAACTATTTTAGTCAGATGTCAACGTTTGAACAATACAAATATACAATCTAGTTCGCTATATTAAAGTATGATGACAAGATAGTTTCAATTTTTATCCACACAAATATATTAAATTAAATTTTATTATTTTTCTTCCTTTTGTAATCGTTCTTTACATAATTATTTTGTTTTAGAAAAAGAAAAAGAAAATTGTATACAACATTTAGATGGTTAAATCAACAGATATGTAAGAAACAATTAATTATATATGCATATTAATGTATTTGTCTATGTTTTATTATAGAGTAAATTTCATCTAGTATCCGCATCTTATTATACAACATATTTCATTTACTTTTATATATGAGAAATTTAAAAAAAAATACCACTTTTAAAAAATACCACATTTTCAAAATATTTGCAAAAATATCACTTTTTTAACAAAAACACATTCATTATATCATTTATGTTTAGATTAACTATATTGTATTAAGGTTTAGTTTTGAGGGTTTAAGGGATCAAAATATTTTTTAGAATTTAGAATTTTAAGATTAAACTTTAAAAATTCATAATTAGTGGTATTTTTGTAAATTGATACCCCAAAATAGTATTCTTACAAATATACACACCAAAAATGTCATTTTTTGTAATTGTCCATTTATTATAGGGAAAATTGCTGTAAATAACCCACAAATTCATTTATATGTGAAATCTAAACCCCACATCTCATATTTGCGAAAACTAACCCAAAGGGGTAGTGAAATTATAATTAGACCCCTTATGACCAAAGAAAAAAACGGATGTCTCAGTTACCATTTTACCCTTTTCGAAGTCTACATTGTGAAATAGAAGTCTACAAACGAAGTCTACATGCGACGTCCACAAGAGAAGTCTACAAGAGAAGTCTACTTACTGATTATTTACAAAATTTAAATTTATAAATTAAGAAAAGTTATTTTGATTAAATATTTGTATTCATGATGAAAGTATAAACAATTGTGAAGTATTAAAAATAAAATTTCACAAAATTTCACAAAATTAACCAATAAAGACAAATTAGGTACATTCTATACTTTAGATATTTGTGTAGACTTCTCAGGGAAGTCTACTTACTGATTATTTACAAAATTTAAATTTATAAATTAACAAAAATTATTTTGATTAAATATTTGTATTCATGATGAAAGTATAAACAATTGTGAAGTATTAAAAATAAAATTTCACAAAATTTCACAAAATTAACCAATAAAGACAAATTAGGTACATTCTCTACTTAGATATTTGTGTAGACTTCCCTGGGAAGTCTACTTACCGATTATTTACGAAATTTAAATTTATAAATTAGCAAAAATTATTTTGATTAAATATTTGTATTCATGATGAAAGTATAAGCAATTGTGAAGTATTAAAAATAAAATTTAACAAAATTTCACAATTGTAACCAATAAAGACAAATTAGGTTATACATTCATAATGAAATGAATACTAAACCCATATGTTTTGATATTTATGTATCTACATGTTGGTAGTTATTTTTTTTGATATTTATAGTTTCATGAGTTTATGTTGTAATGGCTTAGATTTAGGGATTTATATTTATGAATGTTACATTTGAAGGTATATATGTTATATTTCATCGAAAATAGTTGATGTATATAATCTGTAGACTTCTCCCGGAAGTCTACATTTAGGGTTTAGGGTTTAGGGCATCGTAAACTTCGTTTGTAGACTTCACAGTAAACCGGAAAATTTAACCTAACCGGATGTTTTTTACCTGCCTATATAAACTCAACCCTAATCTTTTTGTTAAAAAACTTTCACTCGCTCTTTTATGGTCGCCTCTCCTCCGTTGCTGCCAATTTTCGAAGGGGTAAGTATTTGTTCTTCATTTATTTATAACTCATCCTCCTTTCTTATATGTACTTTATATATCATGTTCATCTGTTTCTCACTTTTATGGTCTTCTTTATGGTTTGTTGCAGATCTGACTCTTGGAGGTCCTCATCTAGCCGGTAAACTTTATCTGACCCACCATCTTTCTCATCTCCTCGTATTCACACATGTCTTTAACCGTTCTAAGCTGCTGTATGTCTTTAACATGTCTTTTTGGTTTCTTGCAGATCTGACCCTTTAGGAGGTCCTCATATAGCCGGTAAACTTTGTCGTCCTCATATAGCCGGTAAAATTGACATTTGTTTCTCTCTGACTATTCCAGATCTAAGTCACACCTTCGTCACAATATGTAGTCTACAATGTAGATTTCCAAAGAAGTCTACATTGTAGACATGTTTTTCAATAGAATAGCACGAAAATGCATATTTATTGAGTTATTTTTATATGGTCATTAGGGATGGGTCAATATAGCTACACACAAACGTCAAGTAGTTCCATAAGGAACGAGAGTTCAACTGCTCAACGTCGAGCGGGTAGAACCTCTGGTTTTCCCAACCGCTGTTACTGCGGTTTAGTGCCAGTTCTCCAAACATCCACTACTGCCGACAATCCGGGTTGGAGATTCTATGGTTGTCATAACCATGCGGTAATGAATTTTGTAACTATTGTTTGTTTCCTATTGGCGTTTATATATAAATATATAATAGTAAAATACTTTGTATAGGATGGTTTGTACCATATTTTCAAGTGGTGGGATGAGGCTATAATGGAAGAGGTTGAAGAGATGAAGATGGTGGTCGAACAACAAGCTGATTTATTTCGTTACTTCAAAAGTAACGAGAGCCAGGCCCTAAGAGATTGTATTGATAAACCAACGATTCGGCGTTGCATTGAGAAAACATACATAGAGCTAGCCCAACTGAAGGAGATGATTATTGAGACTCGTTACAGTTGCTTGGAGATGAGGAATGCGATGGTAGCGTGTATAATCCTCGTATGTGTGATCGGTTGTGTTTGTGTTTGCTTGACAATATTTTAGTTTCTTTTTAATTAAAGTACTGCGTTATTAAAAACAATTTTCGACGACCCTCTAATTTTGTATATTCGAGAGGGTTTAAATATGTACTGTATTGATTGGAATGGATATAACATATTTAGGCTATTTGGTTCTCTTTTTCCCTTTTTTGGGTAGTAACATGCACTCACATTATGTCGAAATTAAATTAAATTGAAATCAAATTAATAAAATAAATTAAGATGCAAACTCACATAATAGATACAATTTCAAATTAAATACTTATAAAGTTAATTAATTATATACGACACTTTTACTATGCTTAAGAAGTCTACATACGAAGTGTACAGTTGAAGTCTACATGTGAAGTCTACAATTACATAACCGAGGGTAAGATCTGTAGACTTCCCATGTAGACTTCCCTTGTAGACTTCGTTGATTTATCAAACCCATAAAACCGTTATCGGTTTACTATGACATGTTATAAAATTTCCTTGTAAACCAACGCGACTGTTCCGTTTACCCAACAGTTAATTAACCGTTCCCTTAACCGTGGGTAACTGTTCATTTACCCTAAATATAAATATCTGCTTTTTTTTTATTTTTTACCAACATTCTCCACCGTAAAAAAACCATAGCCACCGCTGAGGCGCCATCGTCGTTCCTCTTCTTCACCGAAGGTATTCTCTTCTTCTCTTCTTCTCTTCATCTCTTCTTCTCTTCTTCACTTCTTCTATTGTTTCTCTACTCACTTCGTGTTCGTCGTTTCTATCTCTCTCGTTTTCGCCTTAGTTAATCTTCGTCTTCTCTTCCCAGATCTGGTTCATCTTCGCTGTGAAGATGAACCAGATCTGGAAGGGAGATGCGTACGAAAACGAAGAGGAAGATAAGCAGAAAGATAGAAACGATGAGAGGGAGAGAAGAGAGATTTCCTTTGTCTATTTGAATGACAAAACTAACTTCATACTCTCTCATCTAGGTCGGGTTACCGCTTGCTTCGCTACGAAATCAACTTATTCAACTTCTGTGAAAGGTTTGTTTCTTTCCCTTTTTGTTTTACCGCTTGATTCGATACGAAATGTTTCCCTTTTTGTTTTACCGTTGGATTCGCTACGAAATCAACTTCTCCGGTAGACTACTGTTGTAGACTTCTCCGGGAGAGTACTGTTGCAGACGTCTCATGTAGACTTCTGTTGCAGACTTCTCATGTAGACTTCGTTTGTAGACTTCTCCTGCATACTTCTCCTTCATTATCCTTTTGTCGCAGCCTTCTCATTTTTATTTAAATTGCAGATTATTGGTGTTTGCTGATGACGTCTCATAACGAATTCCCGTTAAGGGTTTACACAAAAGACCAGGAACCTCTACCGCAAAAAAGCATAGGTTATTATGCAGGTGAATCAAGGCTGTTCGATGCTATGACAGCAAAAGATGGTCTACGTTCTGATGAATTCAGTGAGATATACCATTCTCCACTGGGTGTGTTCCTTAAGTTCCATTCTCTGAACTTTGGATGGGCATCCAGGCTGGTGCATCACTTGCTTAGTTTTCAGCTTGACCACAACAAGCCGTATGAGATATGGACTCTCATCAATGCTGAACCGATTAGGTTTTCGCTTTATGAGTTTGAACATATCACTGGTTTAAACTGTGACTATACAGAGAATCTGGAATCTCCGAAAGTTGAGGTTAGCGATGATATGAAAGCATTCTGGGGTCTTCTAGGAGTTGATTTGGAGTCGGGTCCAAGTATTAATGACTTGGTAGCAGCTTGTAACCGATGCCAAGATTGGTCTCGGGAGGATCGCATGAGGTTGGGATATCTCTGCATCTTTGCAGGTTATATTGAAGCTCGGAGAGAGACAACATCCACTCCGGTTAAGCTGGCTAGACTAGTTATGGATGAACAAGCTTTTCTGAACTACCCGTGGGGAAGAGTCGCTTTCCTGAATTTGATAAAGTCTGTGAAGGAGAAGGACGTGACGAAAAACTCCTATGTTATTGAGGGTTTTGTTCAAGTTCTCCAAGTTTGGTTGTATTGGGCTCTACCCAATTTTGGATCTAAGTTTGGTTCGCCTCTACCCAACTCACCAACTCCACCGCTTCTTGCTTACAAAGGATCAAGAGGCCGTAAAAATTTCAAAGAGAATTTGGCGAAACAGGTATTTTCATAACTTTATTGGTGTAGACTTCTAGTACACTTATACTGTGGAATTATTGCAAAGACTGATAGTGTAAATCTCTTCCTGTGTAGACTTCCTGTGTAAATCTACTCCTATGTAAACTTCTTGTGTAGACTTCTTGTGTAGACTTCATGTGTAGACACCCTGTGTAGACTTATTGTGTAGACTTCCTGTGTAGACTTCCTCTGTTCACTTCCTGTGTGCACTTCCTGTGTAGCTTCCTCTGTACACTTCCTGTGTAGAATTCAGACTTCATTTGTAGACTTCTAAACTGGACTTATCCTAGTTCTAATGAATTGTTATTTCTTTCCTTTTGTAGACCATTGTTACGAACTTTGTTAGGATGGATACTGTTGAAGAGATGAATCCTCTGTGGAACGATGATGTGCAAGATGAAACAGTTGACAACATTTTGAAGGTATCATTTGGTAAAGGCTGGAAGTGGAAAAACAGGCACTGGCCAGATATTGGGGTTAATAGCTACAAGCGTCCAGGTATTAAGTCCTATAGCAGGCTCTGATTTTTCTGTTATTTTTAAAAGTATCTAACATTGTGACTTTTGCAACAGCTGTTGTCAAGGGTGAACCACTCGCTTATGTGAAGTCTGAATCAGCTGCTGTGAAGGCTGACCTTCACACAGACGGCCAAAGTCGGAAAAGGAAGCGGTCTAAGACCGATGATGAAGAAGGAGACCCGACGTCATTTGTGCTCAAACTACAATCACACTTTGATAAGTGTTTTACGGGCTTGAGAACCACGATGATGGAAGGGTTATCTAGGTGTGAGATGCAGATTAAAGACCTTGCTGATAAGGTGGATGCTATGGGGAAAGCCATGGTGAAAGGTGGAGTTAACGTGGAAGTGCAATATGGAGAGGAAGAGGGCGAGGGAGTGAAAGAGGGAGATGGAGTGAAAGAGGGAGATGGAGAGAAAGAGGGAGAGGGAGAGATTGGCCATGAGCAGGTGCAGTCCAATGTTGATGCTCTACTCAATGTTCCTCCTCCACCAAATGTTGCTGCTGAGCATGTCAAAGGCAGTGCTCCTCCTACACCTCCATCACCCGCTGCTGAGAAGAAAGGAAAAGACGATGCTGTGAAGGACACCGTGAAACAAGTGATTTCTGATGTCCAAGTTAGTAAAAAATCCAAACCCAAACACCAAAAAAAAGTTATTGATAATACACGGAAAAGCGAGAGGCTTAAAGGAAAAGTAGTAGAGAAGAAGTAGTATCATCATTTGTTTTATGTTTATTTGTGGAGTTTGCTGTTTGCCCAAGACTTGTTATTACATTGTTTGTTAAGTGGCATGAAAGAACCTTGTACTTTTTCATTTTTATTTAATTTTAAGTCTACTCAATTTGTAAGTTACTTGACTTTTAAAATGGAATATTGCAGAGTGAATTCGTTAAGGTTAAGGTGGAACGTGCTGAAGTTCAGAGTCAAAGAGTCCATCTTCCATGTGAGCCAAGTGTGGAGATTATTCCAAGGGTAGAACGAAAACCGGATTACATTCCAAATCAACAAGCGAAACAACAAAAGAAGAAACAAGCTAACCAGCTATTGGCACGGGGCAAGAGTGAAAGGCTAAAGAAGCCTGCTGCAACACAGGTATCTCCTTATGAGCCCGCTGCTGCACAAAAGAAGGTTAGAATCAGAATGCCAACAGGAAGAGGATATGATCCTTTTGCCGCTGTGAAATTCATGAAGGTTAAGAAAATGGATGATTGGCTCAAAAAACAACCGTAAGTATCTCTCTACTTGTACTACATTCTTTTTCAATTTGTAATAATATCTGAATTGTGGTTATTCTGAATTATGATCATGGACAGCGATTATGGGAAGATACAACCGAGAACAACCTCAGAATGGTTTTGGATTCTTCGGACCGAACGCGAGTATCTCAAAGATTCGGTAAGTAGACTTCATCAGTAGACTTCATATGTAGACTTCATCAGTAGACTTCATATGTAGACTTCATCTGCAGACTTTCATTCATGTTCTGTTTTTTTTTGTTCTGCCTTTGCTGACCTGGTATCTTACTATGTATTGCAGCACATGGATGCTGCATTAGCTCTACTAAGAGTTCGGCACAACCTTCATCCGGAGTGGTTTAGGAGTGAAAGAGTGTGCTTTGGTGAGTGCATGTTAACCATGATGTGGACTGCCAAGTACAAGGAGGATTTTCTGCCTTCTTCTGCAAATCCAGATGGTGGTGGTAAACTCCTACTTGCTGGAGCGTTGGATTACCAAAAAGGTGATCTACCATCTTATGGCAGAACGAAGAAGCTCTGGGGTGTTGAAGTTGATGATATATACGTCCCATTGCATATCAAAGGCGATCATTGGGTGGCATTGTGGATAAATATCCCAATGAGACACATTGTTTTGTGGGATAGTATTTACAGTTACACATCTGATGCAGAAATTGCCGAGTTAGTGGAGCCTATATGCGTCATAATGCCTCATGTAATCCGGGATACATGCATATTGGAGGACAGGTGGAAGCACACATATGAGCCATACACTCATGAGCGGGTTAAAGCCGGAGTATCACAGAACGTACAAAGTGGTGATTGTGGAGTGTACACTTTGAAGTATATCGAACTCCATGCTCTTGGACTTCCATTAGATTCTTCGAGCTTGTGTGATGCCAACATTCTTGCTATTAGGGAAAAGCTTGCTGCTGATATATTCGACGAGACGGAAATACGCGGTACTGAATTTCGGGACTATTCCGGCTTTGACCTATATGAATCCTAATATTGGTCCACCGAGTAATATGCTTTTGTAATCCCGCTTAACTTTTAAGATTCTTAATGCTAAAACTCGTAGTGTTGGATGTTAATATATTTAGTTATTTGCTTATTTAATTAGCTTTAAAATGATACATTACCAAGTTTTTCTTCCATCATAAATACATAATAAAAATACTACTTTCAAACAAGATTATCAAGTTTTACATAGAAGCTCATTCAACAAGAAAAATGGAATTATCAACTTCACATCGGCTTCTTCTTCCGTAGACTTCACATGTAGACTTATCTAGTAGACTTCGCCGGTAGACTTCCACCGGGCAGTTGCTGCTGGAGATGGTACTGGGCAGTTGCTGCTGAGCTATTAAGTAACACAATCCGGCTTCGTATGTCCTCCTTGCTTGCATTTTGAACAGTTGTATTGATTGTGAAGCTTCTGCGGTTTTGTGGCTTTCATCTTCGCGATTTCTAGCCAAGTTTGCCACCTCGACTTCTTCTTGCTACCAGAACGAGGCCTAACATCGGGAGGGAGACATGACGCTGTTCCACTTCCTTGTAAGGCGTCATTGGCGGGATAAATGTTTTGTGAGTATGCGGCATACAAATAATCCCTCCCATAGGACGGGCAGACAGCAGTAGAGACATGTTGACGAGCCGATGCCAACGCCGCGATAGCATGGGAGCAAGGTATCTTCTCAGTATAAAAGACACCGTAAGAACATTTTTTATTTCCCAAATGAACATGAGCTTCTCGTGCTCCTCCCTTGACATGAAATTCCCATTCATTGATTTTCTCCACCGTCATTCTGGACGCGTAATCTTCACGAATGGCCAACAAAGTTTCAACTCCTCGGCTGTGGTGTGTTGTTAGACTCAATGCATCTTCTCGCCTTTTAGAAAACCACCTTCCTAACTTCTCCCGGATAAATGCCAAAAGGAATGCTATGGGAAATCTTTTCGCCTTTTTAATTGCTACATTGATAGATTCGACAATATTGGTCGTTTTTATGTTGTACCTATCTCCCTCGAAGTGAACACGTGACCATAGCTTCGGGTCTGCTTCCTCCAAATAGACCGCAAGTTCGGGCTTCACGCTACGGATCGAAGCCATGTATCTGTCATAATCTTCTTCCGTATAGGCATATGCAGCGCCTTTGACCAAGTACATTAGATGTTTCCCCTTATATTTCGTGACAATGTTACATTGAAGATGATAGTAACATATACCACGTGTTGCCCAAGGGAAAACCGTGTCGCACGCCTTCTTAATAGACAAGTGTCTGTCAGAAACTATCACAAGAGGATACTGATCTGAGATACAACCGCGGAGTTTTGTAAAAAACCATTCCCATGAAGCATCATTCTCACTATCAACAATTCCGAAAGCCAAAGGAAATATCTGAAAATTACCGTCTTGTGCGGCTGCCACTAGCAAAACCCCTTCGTATTTACCCGTCAAATGAGTCCCATCCACAACAATCACACGTCTAAGATACTGAAAACCAGCTATGGAGGCTCCGAATGCTATAAATAGATATTTAAATCGATTCATAGCATCAAGCTCAATACCCGTAACTGTTCCGGGGTTGGCTTTCTCGAGTAGGTGCAAATAAGAAGGCAACTTCTCATATCCATCTTCCGCTGTTCCTCTAACCAATTGTTGGGCACACCTCAGCGATCTATATGAAGTAAAATAATCGATATTCATACCAAACATCTTCTTCATTGAGTCTTTGATGTGTTCCGGCGTAATTCCATTGATAATTCCAACGCGGTCAATAAATAACTTTCCAATATATTTGGGAGTAGCATTCCGACGGTGCGAAATTCGGTCCGATAATGAACATGTATGGACTTTCGAGTACTTCGTCACCCAAAACCGGTTTGGTTCATTTGTGACAATCGCTCTGAGCCTCCACTTGCATTCTTTCACAATACAAGTAGCCACGAACATTTTTTTTGATGACTTATACACCTTGAATGCAAATCTTGACTTGATCGCCGTCAGTCGCAATGCTGAGACCAACTCTTCTTTGGTAGCAAAACTCTGTTTGACAAATATATTATCAGAACATGTCATATTTGGTATTGATCCTCCTTGGCCACCAATGAAATCAAATGAAATGTCATCTTCATCCTCATCTTTGACTTTTCCAAATAGACTGTAGTCCTCATCAACAGCATCTTCAGTTTTAATACCATCATCTCCATTCCCATCATCATCCAAATTACCACCAACACCGGCATCCTCATCAACATGCTCATCTTCTTCAGCGTCTTCAGCATCTTCATCCTTGAATTCCCCTTCATTTTCGTCTACACCTTCATCTTCATAGTTGCCGTCATTGTCATCCTCATCCTCATCACTAGCTTTATCCTCGTCGAAGTGACATGAGACACAAATGCGTATAACATGCATTTTACCTAACTCGATCAAATTCCGGACTTGTCTATCATTTGCAACATGTATAGGCGGTGTATCCGGATCCATCTGTCCCAATATTGACTCGGGTAACGAATAAGTGATCTCCACCAACTCTATTTTTTTGCCTAACATATATTCATCTTGAACCATTTCAACAAGTTCCGCATGAGTAGAACCATCATGCAAGAAGAACAATCTCCCTCCTCTCTCATTATCAACCGCAAATTGCCATGACGTATCTTCCTTAAACCATTCTCCATAAACAGCCAGAAACTGAACCATTATCTGTGGACAAAGAGCCAAAAAAACACATTAGATATCGTTATTGGAAGTCTACAGGAGAAGTCTACATAATATGAGCTACATACCAATCAAACAAGAAAATTAATTTATAATATATAGACTATACATTTGAATACCAAATTTTTATACATTAAAACACCATAATTTACATGCATTTAGAAAAAATAAAAACCACAAAATTCATTACCAATTAATTATAAAAAATTAATTACTGAAATCGTACATGTAGACTTCCTGTGGACGTCTACATAGTAGACTTCCCGTGGAAGTCTACAAATATGATAATAAAAAAAGAAAATTAAGTTAAAGCTAATCTATCAAACATATACATGTCAAACTTATACACATAAAAACACAATAATTAACACGCATTTACAAAAATTAAAAAGCTCAAAATTCATTACTAATGAACGATAAAAGCACTATTACTGAAAATCAGAATATAGATTTCCCAAGGAAGTCTACTTAGGAAGTCTACAGGAGAAATCTACAAATATGAGCTAGATACCAATTAAACAAGAAAATTAATTTATAAATTATATATTATACATTTGCATACAAAATTTTTATACAATTTAACACCAGAATTAACACGCATTTAGAAAAAACAAAAACCAGAGAATTCATTACTAATTAATTAAAAATAATTAATTACTGAAAATCGTAAATGTAGACTTCCGTGGACGTCTACACAAAAATATCTCCGTAGACTTCGTTTGTAGACTTCGTCTGACGTGGGAGGTTAGTTTTGACATTGACTAAAGTTTTGACTTTCGTGTAGACTTCGTTTGTAAATTTCGTCAGACGTGGCAGGTTAGTTTTGACATTGACTTAAGTTTTGACTTCAAAGTAGACTTCGTTTGTAGACTTCGTCTGACGTGGAAGGTTAGTTTTGCAATTGACTTAAGTTTGACTTTTGAAAGAAGTCTACAAACGAAGTCTACATACCAAGTAGACTTCGCAAAGAAGTCTACTTTGGATGTAGACTTCGTTTGTAGACTTCGTCTGACGTGGCAGGTTAGTTTTGCAATTGACTTAAGGTTTGACTTCAAAGTAGACTTCGTTTGTAGACTTCGTCTGACGTGGCAGGTTAGTTTTGACATATTTTCTAAAAAAGAGGTTAGTTTTGGGTTTGACCAAACAATTAATTAAATTAAATAGAAGTCTACAAACAAAGTCTACGTGTGAAGTCTACAAAGGAAGTCTACTTTTCCGTGGTCAAATTTCTGAGATTTTAGTCAATGTCAAAACTAACCTGCCACGTCAGACGAAGTCTATTTTGAACGTCTACAAACAAAGTCAAAGTCCAGTCAATTGCAAAACTAACCTGCCACGTCAGACGAAGTCTACTAAAATTTTGTAGACTTCTGCTCTAAAAAGTCAAAGTTTTAGTCAATGTCAAAACTAACCTACTTTATGTAGACTTCGACAGGAAGTCTACAAACGAGTTTTTTTGTTTCCAAAGGATAACGTGTAGACTTCCGTGGAAGTCTACATTGAATATTTTCAAAAAAAGTCAATGTCAAAACTAACCTATCCGTTGACTTGTAGAATTCAATGGAAGTCTACATTCGCAAATGAGATCTGAAAAATCAAAAAATTCAACTAAGTTTACCTTTTTCGCCGCGAAAGCTCGTTTTTAGCTTCTTCAACCACCTCTAACTTTGAATCTCACTGATAACAAAGAACCCAAGTCCTTGTTATGCAAGAACCATAAAAAATCGGTGTGTTTATAAACGAAATGGTTTGTTGAGAGTTTATTTGATGCAATTCGTGAGGAAAAGGAAGAAAATAAGTAATGAGATGAGATATTGAGCATTTACACTTAAAAAAATGGTGGTTGGCAAAATTGAAGAAGATGGCATTTTCGTAAATATCTTGAGATCTTTTGGTTTTTGTGTATTTTCCAATATTTCCGAAATTAAAAAAAAAAATCAGAATATAATGGCATTTTCGTGAATAAGTGGTGAGGAGAAGGATAAAGAAGGGAAAAAATGGCAAAATAAGAGAGAGGGGATATAGGGGTATAGGTTTGACATTGACCACAAATTGTGGGTTATTTGTGCAACTATCCCTTTATTATATGGGCTTAACTGGTAATTCAATTATTGTGAAATCTAAAGAAAAGTTGTGTTACCACTTGCCAATTTGAGGAATTCTCCATAATTGAAGAATTAAATCACATGGGGAACTAAAAAAACAAACAAATGATGAAAATAAACATGTCTTAAGAGTATATAATTGACAAAAATTAAAATACGTGATGAATTTATTAATATTTGATTTAAATTATATAAAAAATTAATAATCTAAAAATAAAAATAAACTAATTTTTATTAAAATAAATTTTATTATTTACTTAGATAATTTATGGTATTATTTGATAATTATTGTTTTAGTAAAATATTATCTAAATAACTAAAAGTTATACTATATTTAGGAAAGTAACTAAAATTGGTAGGATTCCTTTTTAATCGCCTAAATTTTTTATTATTCTATTATAAATTATGAGAACTATTACATCACAATTTTACAACGAATAAGTCACATGCCTTGATCCACGCCAAACTATTATATATTGTCCTACGCTGAAAATCTCCTGTAATTTTGAAACAACCCGACCCGTTTTTTTAAATATTATTATTATAATAACCCGGATTATCATTACCACAAATGATAATCCTCAACGGTCAATTCTTAATATGCGGAAACAATAACAATTAAACCACTCAACCATTCAATAATTTTTATACTTTACTGAATCAAACAAGCAAACAATGGAAATTATAAAAATCCAATTCAATAATCTAAACCATCCCATAGAACCAGCAACCTAGCAGTTCTAACAGTTCATAAATGAACCACAGCATCCGAGTCCCTAGATCATCCATCTCGTCCTCGCCATGATTTCACGATCACACCTTATCTTTACCTACATCACATGGTTATAAGAGATGCGTGAGTATTAGAATAAATACACAGTGAGACGATCATCCCATCTACTTGGCTATACACACATGCATAAGTAAAATATACAATACCAGGATAAGCAATCAACATGCAAAACACCACGATCAATATGTCAAACTGACGGTAATCAAAAATACGTGTCGATCGACACAACCCCCATGTGTCGATCGACACACAGAATCCAGAAACGCAGAACCCAGAAAAATCGAACCCAACCACCATGGATTGATTCTAATCACATAATATCGATTTCCTGCACGAAATCCACCAAACAAACAACAAATAAACGCATCCTATCAATTTCTTTACCCAGATAAGCCATGGTCACGCACTCACCTCGATTTCAGAAGAAAAATGGATCGAAATCAACGAAGAACACGAATCTCCAATCCGAAATCCTCACTTGCTCTACAGCCTCACGAATACCATCACGAGCTTATAGGATCGAGAACAAGAAGAAATCGACAACGATTCTCGAATCCTCTCACAACTCCAAAAATCACGTTTTCTGCCCCAAAAAAAATGCTCCCTCTGTGGCTGCACGCCTTAAATACCCGAGCACTAGGATTTCACCCAACCTGTGTCGATCGACGCACGCCCCGAACACGACTTCTTCATAAGTCCCAAAACACGTGTGTCGATCGACACACACCTTGTGTTGATCGACGCAACGCCCGGAATGCGACTTCTGATAAGTCCCAAACACGTATGTCGATCGACACAAGTGTCGATCGACGCACCACCAAAAATTCACTTTTTAAGATTCGAATTGCATGTTCTAAGATTCGAATCCACCAAAAATGCATATATAATAATAAATTGCATGTTCTAAGATTCGAATTTCATATTTTTCTGATGTAAAAATATTAATGAAATTTTGATCAAACCATTTGAGTCAATGGGCTTCCACAAACTAAAATTGGTGGGATTCCTTTAGAAAACAATAGGTAGGTTTGCACATGCTTTAGTTATTTTTTTTCAAACATTTCTCAAGATTCATTTGTTCCCATTTAGATCCTCCTATATATATATTGACACTTAGGTTTAAAATTATGACAAGAACTAATAAGCATTAAATTAACATGCACGCAACAGAGCTATCATGCAAACTGTTTGATGATTTGAGACAAAGAGACCAAAACAAATGAGTAGAACCTTCTTAACATATCTATCATACGTTCTCATATACCACTGAGATTCTGCCACGTGTGTTCTCATTCCATCAAAATTAATTATTTAGGGTTAACAGAGATGGTTTCGTCTCATGCTTTTTGTTTGTTATAAAGGCTTTTGATTGCTAATTTCTCTTTATTTTATCTGCTTCTGTTTTTGTCAACGTAATAAGCTGTTCTTTTCTTCTTCTTCTTTTTTTTTCTCCGTATTTCATCAAGAAAAGACACGTATTTGATTAGATGATGGAAGGGCGGTACCGAATCTCATTGACTTGACTTTGTACTACCCATATATATTCACATATTCATGAATAAAACTATATTCTCTCTATAATTAAGCTCGCAAGGCTATCCACTATTTCTCTCTCTCTCTCTAGTTTTGTTACTTATTATTAACATTTAAGAAGAGATGGGAAAATCTTCAGGCTCGGAGGAGGGTGAAGTGAAGAAAGGGCCATGGACTCCGGAAGAAGACGAGAAGCTCGTCGGTTATATTCAGACGCACGGTCCCGGAAAATGGCGTACACTTCCCAAGAACGCCGGTAAATTCCTACCCCTACACATACGCACAAACTATAGCTAAATCCTATATGCTATGATGATTTGTGTTAATGCGTTTTGTGTTTAAGTTTGTGGTGTAAAAACAATTACTTCGATTAGCATGTTATATCATGTAAGTGTCAACACATGCGCATATATACGCACAAACCTTAGCTAAATCATACAGTCTACGATTTGTTTTCTTGCGTTCTATGTTTACACTGACACTTGACAATTGTGTTTAGAATTTACTAATAATAATTGCCATATTATATCATGCTAATGTCAACGTTAGTACATTTAAAACAATCATGGTTCTAATTCCATTTTCTTCATGTAAATCTTGAAAAGGGTTAAAAAGATGCGGGAAGAGTTGTAGATTGCGATGGACGAATTATCTAAGACCCGATATCAAGAGAGGAGAGTTCTCTCTTCAAGGGGAAGAGACTATCATTCAACTTCATCGTCTTCTTGGAAACAAGTTAGTCTTTCTTCAATTTTTCTTCTTCTTCATATTAGTTTCTAATTCTCTATTGATTTTTGTGAGTAATAATTAAATTAAACCAAGTGACCTATTTTTCCACTACTACACCTACTTCGTTGGACTTCCATGTCTTTTCATTTTTTAAGAATACCACTTGCATATTTTATTAGATTCAACTAAAAAACAAGAACATAAGCACTATCAATGTCAAATGTCTAAAGCTAAGCTTGCGATCTTCAACTCTTTACGCAGCTAATATCATAGCAAGTCAAAACTTTATTATTAATAACTTCTCATTTTCATTTTATTTTTAAAATCTAACTAGTTTTTTTTTCTCTTCTATGTATAGATGGTCCGCCATTGCTATTCACTTGCCAGGACGAACAGATAACGAGATCAAGAACTATTGGAACACACATATAAAAAAGAAACTCTTACGAATGGGGATTGATCCCGTTACTCATTGTCCCCGAATCAATCTTCTTCAGCTCTCTTCGTTACTTACCTCATCTCTCTTCAAATCTATGTCACAACCGATAAATACTCCGTTAGATTTCACTACTTCAAATATTAATCCCGGGATCTTGAATCACCTCACTGCCTCTCTCAACAACGTTCAGACCGAATCGTACCAACCACACCAACAGCTTCAAAACGACCTAAATACTGATCCAACCAGTTTCACTGGTTTGCTCAACTCGACACCATCGGTTCAACGGCAAAACAATGGAGAATACTGGGAAAATTATCTCAATTATACCGGTTCGAGTGACCAATCTATTAACCAAGTCCATCTAACCGGAAACTACTCATCCGCCGGATTTGTCTCTGACGAAATTAATGACGGTGAGAACTTCAAAGCCGGTTGGGATTGCAGTTCATTAATGCTACCGGGAACTTCTTCAAATAGCTCGACACCGTTGAATTCGTCGTCGACTATTTTTATTAATGGTGGAAGCGAAGATGATAGAGAGAGTTACGGTAGCGACATGTTGATGTTTCATCATCATCGTGATCAGAATAATAATGCTTTGAATCTATCATAATGTGTTACTTCTTCTTCTTGGTCTTATTTTTATTTTTGTGGGGGTTTGTATCTGTGTTAAGAGCTTAGCTTATTATTGTTTCGCCTTTTGTTATTTCTTTTCTAGTTTTCTTTTATTCGAAGACTTTTCCATTTATTTACACTTAAGAAGGTCAGAAGATGGTTGACAAATTTGTAAGTGTGTTACCTTAGATACTTTAGTGTACGATTTATCTTGCCTTTGTTATGCATTTTCTTCTATTAATTTTGTTTTTTGTTTTAATTCGAAGAACTTTCCATTTGTTTATTTACACTCTAAACGTCTTCTAGTTGTGCGAACTTTGCTCTATAAAAAAAGAAAATAATCGACTTGTATTCAGATAGTGCTTAGTTGTGTTCTTGTTTTATGAGTTTACATATGACCAATTACACTAAAAAACAAGAATATTCTTGTTTTTTTAGTTGATAATCGACTAGTATTCCTTGATAGGGCTCATAGGTGGTTAGTTACCATTCTTTCATTTTCAACATATAAAAAAAGAAAATAATCGAGTTGTATTCCTTGATAATAATTAGTTTGAAATATGTATGCATAATAAGTAATACACCTAAAAGATAGTTTTAAATAGAGATTCATTAAAAGGGAATGTGTATGCGAAATTAAAATATAAGCCATATAGTCAACGTTGTGTGAGACACCAAACCCAATTTTATAAAACTGTTCATACATTGATACCAAATATAATATTTTAAGATTTTTTCTAAGTGAAAATTTGAGAGACTGCCACGTATTATTTTTGGTATTAAAATTTTTTCATTTTTAATACCTTATATTTACTTAAATTTGACATTTGTCCCTCTAGATTTTAAAATTTTTACATTGATTCTTTAAAATAAAAATGTGATATCAGTATATTAACTTAAAGTAAACATTTAATTAACATCAAATTATCTTTATAAATTAATTAAAAATATGTAAAACCATATTCTAATAGAGAATTGTTTTTTCAAAATCTCTTTTTCAAATTCTTTAAATTTTTTAATTAAAATTTTTGAAAAACTATCATATTTAGAAAATATATATTTTTAACTTTTTTTTGTTTTGTCTTTTTTTGTGATCAAGTATATTAAGAGTATATCTTATATTAAAATTAAATTATTCTATAATAAACTAATTAAAAAAATATATAGATGTTCCGATGTTTTTTTTTGTATTGGCGACATGCCATAATTTCATTATATAATTTTCTATCATGTTTGGTATATCAATATTTTGTAACGTATGGTATTAAATATCAATAATTGATACACCAATTTTGTAAGTTTAGGCCAAACTTAACTCATCTTGACACACCATTGACAATTTTGTACTAGATTTTTTCTTTATGGAACTAATATTAGAAAATGCAATTTTTTAAAAAATGTTATGAACTTCATTTATTGATACATAAAAAAAAATAGTTTTGAAAAAACTAAAATACTTTTTTATGTCACATACGATATTGATTTTTATATAGAGTATTTTATCCAAATACTCATCAAGATATGAATAAAAAATAAATTTATACATAAAAACTATCATTTTGTTAAAAAATTGTAGAAACTATATAAATTTAGATAATATAAATATCAAATTATGTAAACTAAATATGTGATCAATAATTTCAAAAAAATTTAAATTTCACAAATTTTTTACATGTGTTTATTATTGCATATTTCAATAAGTTTTATATTTCTGGTCACGTATGAACTCAACATTTTTTTTCAATAGTGGACACGGATTATAACGAAAAAATTCCAAAAGAATACGCTAAATTCTAGAGCAAAATTGAAATTATAGTATTCAAATAAAATATTTATATATATCATCATATGGTTCACTTTCATATTAAACATTTGAAAATGATGTTTGAATTTGTATATATAGAAATTGTGAGCATAAATCTTAAATATTATTTAAGTATATCAATGTTAGTATATATATATATTAAAATATTAAAATATTAAAATAGTTTTAAAAATCATCTAAATAGTTGTTTCGCGCAACGCGTTGACTTTCACTAGTAATATATATAGTCGACTTCTGTTTATCTACCATTATTAGTAATTTATTATTATAATTTTTCTTTAAATAACTCACATACACCCTTGCCTTATGGTCAAGTGGTAAGGAGACGGGCTTGTGGCGCCAAACGATGCTTTATTTTCGATCCACCTATTGCGCGAAACTAAAACACATTGTCTGGGATACCCACATGGATATGGGTCTTTGTTTTCGGCCCATTTGCATACCCGAAAAGAGAGTCTATCCGTGGGTTGTACCTCTCCTAGAGATTAGTTTGGGCTATTCATAGGCTTGAGATTTATCCTGAACTATTAAAAAAAAGAAGGGAAAATTGAAAATCAAAGACTTTTTTTTTGCATTTTGTCCATCTATACCTTTATTTCAAAATTCACATTTATGCCTAAATTATTCTTTTAAATTTAAAACATTATTTTTTTCAAATTTTTTTTGTGAAAAATGTGAAAAACAAAAGAATAAGACTTTCTATGAAAAAGGCAATTGTTGTTTATTAAGCAATAAATTTATAAAATTTGTTCTAATTTTTTCAGAAGACACTTTCTGCATTTATACATATTCTAAAATATTCAGATTATGCGATCTAAAATATTGTACATGTTCTAAAACAATTAGAATAAATGTATTCTAAACGTAATCTAAAACTTTGTACATGTTCTACAAAATTTAGAATTTGCGTTCTAATATTTGTTAACTAACTCTAGAATACGTCTTCTGCTAAAGTTCATTCTAAAAATTTCAGAATACGTATTCTGCAATTTTCTCTACGTTCTGAAAAATTTAGAAAATCAGTTCTAAAATATAAAAACAGAAAAATATGTATCCAAATATTAAGGAAACTAAATATTTGAAATCTCTATTATGATTCTAAAAAGATCTCGCATCTATGGAAATCAAATATCTTGTTACATTAAATTTTGTAGAATTTATAATACTTATTCTGTTTTTTTCAGAATTCAGCAAATTTTCGAATTTCAGAATTCAGAAAAAGCTTGATAAAATGATAGAAAAAGCGAAAACGTACGTAGCTTACAAAAAATTGGATAAAAATTCGAAAATCCACCAAAGAAAACGCCACGAATTAGAGAGTTAAGAACCCTTCAAACCCAGAATTTCTCAGTCAAAAACTACCCAAATTTATTCTTCTTCGGTGGTTCAGTGGACAAAATCTTCGCAGCTCACAAAACAGAGCTTCTCATTGTAGCCAAAAACAGAAAAGGTTGAACTTTATTTTTTGCAAAACTAGATTCATTCTTCTGTAGTTAAAATTGCAGTCGTAGAAGAAATAAAGATGTCGATGGTAGAATTAGGGCAATTACCCCAATTTAAGTTTACCTTGTGTAAACTTTTTCTATCAAATAGAAGGTTTAAAAAAAAAAGGCATGTGGATTTAGAAAAGGAATGCAATTTAAAATTCAAAAATAATTAAATATTTTTTTATAAAAATAATTCTATTAACAAAATCATGGGCATAAACGGATTTTCATCTAAATTAAAGTATAGTTCACCAAAAATCACAAATTAAGATATAGATGGACAAAATGCAAAAAAAACGATTTTCAATTTTCCCAAAAAAAAAACTCACATATGTATATTTTTGTTTCCTGATATTCATCAACACTAATACAAATCACGCGTTAGACAATAAAGTTCAGATGACTATAATTTTTATTTACTTTTACATTCCTCTACACTAATTACTGTAAATAGTAAGTTCAGCAACAAAAGCAGCCAAGCAGGTAATCATACTAGGTCCAGCAAGATGTTATCTATTATTGGGTTATGTCGATATATATATGAGCATAATATAATACATGAAAAACTAATATATGTTGATAGTTCTCTTACAAAAAAAAATATTATTGATAGTTAGGTTGGTTTTAGACGTCTATATACACATAACATAAACTAAGTAGTAGCTAGATGCTACTTTGAAAATTTTGTATTTGACTGAAAGACAACTATGTATATGTATAGCCTATATATATATCTCATAGTATTTAATAAATAGGTAGTCCATTTCAATATCTTGGATCATTGAAAAATACATATGCCTAACCACCCATCGAACCTTGCATCCAGAAAATACAATAAAATAGCGAAGCGAAATAATGAGAAGGAAAAAAAAATTAAATAAATGGTATAATGTTTTGCTTACATATGACTATCAGTATTAAAATATGTTAGTCAAATTTGATTCATCCTCTAAATATTAATTGACCAACAAAATCTTTAAAATATATTTAATTTGTTAACAATTACATCTAGTGCCATTGAAAGATATCACTAATTAATCTCCGTGTATCTTCTATATATCCTCTATATATTTAGTTATATTTTTAAAGTTTTCCGTTTTTGTCATCTATATATATTTTTATTTATATGATTAATTTACGTAGCAATCAGTTTCAATTGTCTTCTGCAGTACTTGCATGCCATTCATCTAGTACATCTATTAAATACAAACCTAAAGTTGTATGATTTTATAATAATAGTTCAAATTTTGTTTATTCAAAATAAATCATAATGTATATCTTTTTTTTTGTTCGACATGTATATCTTTTGTAATAAATATAAAAAGTAAATAAATGGCAATGCCTATAATACTTTAATTTTTTCCCAAATGAAAAATTTACAAGCCAGGCTTCTTGCTTTAGCCACAATATGACTAATGACTACCACGTAGAATCAAAATCTCTTGCTAAAGAGAAATGAGTTGTCGTTGTAACCGAGTCATATTCGTCATAAGAACCCATTGGCTTCGCACACATCGGGTTTTGACCGACCGCTTTTGGCACTCTCAGATTCGTGTGGTTGGAATGTTGACAAAAAAAAATCAATGGTTGAATACAAAAATGTCGGGTGGTCCATTGTGGCAAAGGTTCCTAGATCCATTCTTTTTAAAAGCGCATCAACTTGGTGAAATAATTCTACTTTACCAAGTAGCTGCTGGTTTACAAAGCGGGTGGGATGAATCTTCACCGCAAAAAGTCCTTGAGAGTTTTCTTCTTCTTTACATTCCAGTGTGCAATTAGATTTTCACTTATGTTTCTTTAGTGCTTTTACTCTCATTGGTACCACACGTCTTTCCTCATCCGGTGAGATTGCAACATTAATCCCACCATCAGTGAGATTGGTGTCTATAAAATAAATCTCATTATTATAAGAACAATGATAATTCCCAGGTCAACAAAAATTCAAGACTTTGGTCTAAACAAAAGTCTTAAACTTGTCAAATCCAGTTACAAGTGAAAGGAACAATTCAAAGTATTTGTTTGAACATGACAATGACTAGCACGTAGAATCAAAATCTCAAATTTCTAATAATTTTCCCCAAATTTCGTCAATACTTATTGAGATTAAATTTGATTTTGGGTTGAACTTAATTATGGATCCATGATCTTATTATCTTGTTGGACCAACCTCAATATTAAGTCCAAGTTCTACACTTTCTCAAGAAATACCTTAGAAGGTTTTTTTTTTTTTTTTGAGAAACAACACTCTAGAAGGTTATCATCATCTCCTTAAGTGTTTCTAAAGAATTTTTAAGATAAGATAATCTATATATTGTCGTAGAAAACTCTACAAATTTAGGAAAATATCTAGGAAGTAAAGATGTTGATATAGAATAATTTTAGATAGAAGAGACTTTTGAGAGGTTATAAATTCATCTCCACCCCTTTACTTGTAACATACAAGACAAGCTGAACAAGTAATAAAAATAATGTTCAAAGAAAAAATGTTTTCATTTAGAAGTTCTCGAATATTCTCTATGAGTCTTACAAGTATTCTCTAATTATTCTTTCATATTTTTTCATCATACTTAGAAGGTCTTTTGTTTCATTCAGATTTCTCGGGTTTTACAGTCTTGGGCTAGTGATAAGCACTATCAAAGGTTATTTTTACAATACTCATACCCAAGAATCGTAAATTAGAGAATCTCGATCAAATTGATAAATTAAACACATATAAAACCTACCCATGGTAAAAGAATTCTACAAAACGCATCAAAACCTTCTGTTGTTATCAAAATATATCTTAAATAATTAAACTAAGATTAATTTCGAAAATGAATTTTCTTTTAATTTTAAAATTTCAAAAATTAAGATAATCTAAATATTTTTCTTTATTCAACAAAAAAGTTATTTCTCAAAATTTTGAAAACAAGGATTAGTTTTCAATCTTAGTTTCCTTGTTTTGAAAATTTTGTAACATTTTTGGAATATTAAACCAATCATCCCTAAACTAAATTATACAATCTATGTTCTAATATATTACCAAAAATAAACTCAGCACATCTAGTAAATTATATGATTTGTTTTCAGTTTATAAAATGTTTTAGAGTCTAATTTTTATATGAAAAATATTTTCTTATAATATGTTCTTATATATTAAAAAAATATTAAAATTTAATGAAAATAGGTTTTAAGATAATCTGATATTTTATTGTATTAACTTTTTTATTTGTGCCCATATTAAAAACTTCTGGATCCTCATCATCCCTCTTACAAAATCCGTAGTAACCCGTCCATTTCTCAATATATTCATTCGCTTTAAAAACATTTTGTTATAAATAATGATTACCGCTTTGGATGGATGTAGAATTTTAAGTGTTTTATATCATCACGAGTTAAAAAAAAAAAAAAACGATATTACTATCATAGAGAATATATTTCATCTCTACAGTATATGGGAAGAAAAACATTGGCGTAAAAACTGTTTAAACGCTATTGAGCTTGCTTGCGTGTGATATTTATATCTACAATTAACTGTTTAAACATTGATTCATTTTAAAAAAGATCGACGATCTATTTTCTCCCCAGATCTACAGAAACTTTGGGGCTCTTTCTAATTGTCCACGAATGGAAAATTACAAATTTATTTCCACACAAAATAAAACTTCGAAACTTATATCCACGCGAAATGAAACTAAATTACACACAAACAACAATTTATTTCGGTTTACTGTTTCCAATCTAATCTTAACCATTTAAAACAAAACTACACCGACTATAATCGATTACAACTAATAAACCATTACCCACTATCTAAAATCTTTACCCGATTATGGTGCTGAACGAGAATATTTTATCATTATTACAACAATAAAATAAAGAAACAATTTCAATATAAATTAAAATAAATAAAACGATAAGAAAAAGCAAAAAAAGAAGAAGAGAGAATTTGGAAAATCGAAGTGTTGGAGAGAGAACCTCTCACTAGGCCTGGACGTAGATCAGATATCCGGAAAAATGCAGTATTTGTGATTCGATTTGTTTTTTACGAATATTTAATTTTTCTTTTTGCTTTATTTCAAAAAATTTCGGATATTCGGATTTTTCTAAATATTTGCGGATATCCGGATTTTCGCGGATATCTGTTTTAAACAAAAAAAAAAAAAAATTAAAACACCTTCATATTTTTTTATTTTTTTTTAATATAAGATTAAACTAATTAATCAATAAATATATAAAATAGATCTAATTTTATTCGATAATTTTTTAAAAATAAAAGATTAAAACTGTGAGAAATGAAATAGATATTTTTTTATTTTAAAAATATATTTCAAATAAATTTAGTATTTATCTATTTTTACTGTAAATATATTCGCCAAATATATTTAAAAGCAAAAAAATATAAATATACGTTATAAATATACCATATTATATGTATGTATAAGTAATATACGGATCGGATCGGATCGGATATTCAGATTTTTAAAATTAGTATTTGTGATTTGCTTCGGTTTAGACAGATACTAAATTATATTATTTGTTTTGCTTTGATTCAAAACGGATATCCGGATTTTTTGGATCGGATTGAAACGAATCCCGAATCGGAACGAATTTAACGAATAAATTGCCCCTAGACATTTCTAGAGTCAATCCCATTAGCGAACTGCGGCTAGTCTTCGTTTAGCAATCCATTGCTTGCTCTAAGATCTAACCACTTGTTCCACCACAAAGTGGACTATTAGATATGAGATAACAGTTTCTCCGGCGACATCCCAGCTTCGGCTTAAGCTTTCTTCTTTGATGTCAAAGTCATGGACGAGGCTAGAGAGATCGGATGCGGCGACAAGAGCAGCGTCGGATGTCTGAGGGGATGGGCTAGGCTACTCTCCCTTTTGCTCCACATTTATCACAGACTCTACAGAGTTAGTAAAGATGGTAACAGCGATGCAAGACTGGCCCGGTTTCCAACCGGAATTGCGTGATTTGGCAGGCCTCAGGGAGTCTTTCCCAGGATTCGTTCTCATCTACCGGCAACGGGAGACTAATAAGAGGGCGGATATGCTAACAAGGACTGTACGCACGCGAAACACTATCTTTTTTTTTAATTGGCACTTCAGTTCCATATTGGTTTACAGATACAAACAATGTATTTCTTTAATCGATAATGAAGTGGGATTGTGACAAAAACAAAAATATCGACGATCTATTTACCCCCCGGCCCTAAAACTATCTTTCGAACCAGATCTACACAAACTTTGGAACTCGATCTATTTGTCCATGTTACGAAAGTTATAGATTTATTACCATACAAAATGAAACTTCGAAACCTGTATACATATAAAAGTCGGTTTTATCGGTTTACCACCTAAATTTGATACTAACCACTTAACCTAGACATTAAACCGAATTACAAAACCAAGTCTACTAAAATTTTGACCCATGACTCGGACTTTGAGCATGATATCGATGATAAAAGTTCACTCTGATTCTGATCATGATTCTGATAATTCCATGGTTTGGAACAAAGTTGATTGTGGCTAAACATCAATATATACATACATTTTTTTTTTTTATCTTTCTTCCTAGATCTCTGCAATTATGGTCAAACGTCAAACCCATATCCCATGCTTTTTGCCTCCTCTGTTTGTTTCCGTTCGTCGTTTTCGGAGTAAACTCTTCATTGCCCAAATGAGGCTATGTAACTCAGAGTGTAGAGGTGAGAGACTTTGGTGATTCCCTTGAAGACCAAGAAGACTTTGGTGACCCAACCCACTCCACTAGTGTAGTCATATGATTTCCACGAACCAACCACCCAACATGTAAAAGTACTATGCACCATGATTTCTAGAGGGTTGATCCCTGGCTTCCTTTAGTGCCAGAGCAAGAATATCAGAAGGGAGTCTCTCCACCTCATTGAATACTTTGTCATTTATGGCATTCCAAATGTACGAGATAATCCATGGGATAGCCTGAGTCATCTCCGAGAGGGCTTTCGTCCTTGGGACACGCCAGAAGAGATGATCAAAGTTAGGCCTTAGGCCCTCCGAGGGGTCATCTCCATCATTCCATGGAAGCGAGGAAAGGGCCCATGTCTGCCTAGCCTGGGGACAAAGGAAAATCGCATGGTTGAGTTGTTCATTCACCGCTACGGCCCCAACCAAACACTGCCAAAGGAAGTGTTAGAGTTTATTGGGTGCCGGTAACTTCCAGACAAATACTTTCAGAGGTGCATCCGATGGTAATTGGAGTTGGAACTGCGTATCTGCATCCTTGTGTAATCGTGTTAGCTCGTATCCAGATTTCACCATATAGGCTCCTTAGGTGGTCTCATTCCAACAATAGCCGTCTTCCCACATCCGTGCTGATACGTTCCCATACTGCGTTAGAATGCGAAGGATAGTTTCGCTTTAATCAAGGGTGGCTTTGCAGAAGAAAAGACTATCATCGGCGAAGAGAAGATGTGAGATTAGCGGACTCGCACATGCGACCTTGAGGCCCGTCAGCTGACCTCCCGCCTCTGCGGCTTTAAGATTTGAAACGAGCACCTCTGTACACAAGATGAACAAATAAAGAGATAACGGGTCTCCTTGTCTCAGCCCGCATGTAGGGGTAATCGCGCTCCTAGGGTCCCCGTTGAATAGTATGTGGTAGGTTACTGAGTTTACGCATGGCATAATCCATGAGATCCATTTCTGGGAGAAACCCATCTTCTCCATCAGACACTCTAAAAAATCCCACTCCACTCTGTCATAGACTTTGCTCATATCAGTTTTGACCACCATAAATTCTTTCCGACATCTATCCTTTGTCACAAGAGCATGGAATGCCTCCTGGGCGATTAGGATGTTGTCAGAAATCACTCACCCTACTACGAAAGCAGATTGGGTGTCAGATACCAGACCAGGGAGAACTTTCTTAAGTCGCTGACATAGCACCTTGGATATGATCTTATAGCTAACATTGCTTAGGCTAATAGGCCGAAACTCCTTCAATTCATGTGGTTGCTCACTCTTTGGGATGAGACAAATATTAACCTCATTGATGCTAGGATCGATCCACCCTGAATTCATAAATTCCTGGACCATAGTCACAACTTGAGGTCCCAAAATGTGCCAAAACTTCTAGTAAAAAAGCGCAGTAATTCCATCAGACCCTGGTGCCTTCTCACGGTGAATAGCAAAAACTGCTGCCTTAACTTCCGCTAGGGAGACTATACGAGTAAGAGCATCGTTCATCTCCGGGGTTACCGTCTGCGGTATGTATCTCAGTGATGTCTCCAGATCCAAGATCCTTGAGGACGAAAAGATATCTTGGAAATACTCCGCGGCGATTTGTTCAATCTCAGCCTCTTTCTCCGTCCATACCCCCATGCGAGTTCAGAATTCCAATAGTCCGGTTCCTAGCACGGCGTTGCTTTGTGGAAGCATGGAAATACTGGGTGTTTTGATTACCAACCATAAGCCACAAGACCCTACTCTTTTGCTGCCAAAATACTTCTTCATCTACGAGAGCGAGTCGTAATTTTTCTTAGGCTTCTGTTACGTCCTCCGCAGAGGCTAAGTCGTCGCTTTGTAGTCTATCCATCTCTAACTTAAGGTTATCAATCACTTCGGCTGCTGGTCTATTCGACGCCAGCGTGAGATGATTGTGCGACACTGCTTGACCCATTGGCTATTATCTAGTTAGGGATCCAGATTAAGGGGGTCCTAACCTTCCCTAATGAGCTGTTCAAAGTTTGGCTTAGCCAGCCATCGTTTGTCAAAACAAAACTTCTTTGACCCGTGAACTCTCCTTCTGGTTATATGGGTGAGTACTGGTTGGTGATCAGAACCCATAAATCGCATATACTATGTCCGTGTGTGGGTAAACCTGTCATGCCATTCCTCATTTCACATAGTTCTGTCAAGCCGGCTCGGATGACGTTCCTTCCTCTCTATCCCACCCAAGAGAAACAAGAAAGAGTTCTCGCTCGGCGGTAGACCCCTTGTTTTTTCATGATGCCCGGTGATCTCATTGAAATCCCAGTCATCAGCCACACTCTGTTTTGAGTCGTGCTTATTTGCTTTAATTGTTCCCAAACCTCATTACGCCGTGAAACAACAGGTTCTCCGTAAACAAAAGAAATAAACACTTTATTACCATGTATGGTGGCCATTACATCGATAATATTCTTATTCGAGAAAACAACTTCAACATTAAATTCAGGTAAAGCTAGAAGGGCTAAGCCGTTCCTAAGACCTTGTGGGTCAACAGTAAATAAAAATTCATAGCACAATTCTTACTGTAACTCTTGCAGATAACTACGGTCGCATTTAGTTTCCATAAGAAAGATTATTCTCGTTAATATTTTCCTACGAATGTCACGTAGACGATGAACTGTCAGGAAACCACCTATTCTCTGACAGTTCCAGCTTCGAATCATCTAATCGTCTGACGGTGGTTTCTCCCCAACCACCGGGTCTAGTCTTTTCTTCGAGCTTTCCCCCGGAGAGGTAGCCGTCCTCGAAGATGGCGGCTGCGGAAGTTCACAAAGAGTCAAGTTATTTCTAAGTGAAGTCTTAACCGCTGCAGAAGCTTGTTGTTGCACATGGACACCCTGATATGGGCTGTGGCCAATCTTCTTACGGACCCCTAAGATATTTTTGGCCTTTTTGCGTGACGTGGGCTTTCCCTTCTTCTTCATATTCTTAGGGCCCAAGGAAACTCCGAAATCTGTGTTCACTAGCAGGCCTGGGCCTGGAAATAAACCTTTAAGTGGAGAAATAATACCCTCCAGGCCCATCTCATGTACAGTGCGGCCCACCGAAGCCCCAACTGAAACCCTCTCCATCACAGTCTGTTGGCTTGTCGCCTCCGGTCGTGTTGCTCGAGCCGGCTTCCACAGATTTGCCTGACTGACGAGCATCGCTTCCTCGACGGAGTCCCACTACCACGCAGCTTGAGTGAAGCCACCATCTCCGATCCCTGCCTTCATCGTTTCTGTCGCCGATACTCCGGATGGCTTCACAGGCGCCGTATTGATGTCCCGCAGCGTCACCGGTGAGGCATACAGTGAGTCCGCAGTCGAATTCAAGGGATCGGTCTTTCTGACCCAGTTCAACGCCGCCGCAGGTTGAGCCATAGAGGGTTCCTCGTCACCAAACAGGTTCCTCCGGACTGGTTTCTTCGCCAGAGCCACCACACCATCGTCATTCTCCTTCATTTCAGCACCAATATGTCTGCATCTTCGTGTTTGGGTCGGTGCTACATATCTCTCCTTTTGCCGGTATCTGTCCTCCTCTCCCTCGTGCAGGCGCCCATAACCTCGAGCTCGTCGAGCCGGAGGCCTCTCTGGGCAAGACTGCTTGTCATGTGTGATGCAATAACATCGTTTGCAGTAGCAATCAAGCTTTTCGTATTGAAAATAGACCGTGGGGATCACACCATTGCGGAATTCAAGGTTTCGATTCAGAATCAGCGGAGCTCCACCCTCCATAACTACCTTAACTCGCGGTGGTTGAACCTCCCACTTCAGAAGTTCACCCAGCTTCTCTCCGATTTCGATCATGCCAGCTTCATAACATCGATATTCTGGAAGTCCCTGAATTTGGATCCAGAAGGGAATGGTGGAGGGGAATTCCGCAGAAACCGTAGGGATCCATCTCTCCAATGCAAACATCCACCCATCAAAATGATAGGGTCTCTTCTCCAATACTTGTTGCAGATCAGATTCCTCCTCAAAACGGAATTGGAATTTGCCCTTTCCCATATCCATCCCTTTAACTCTGTCTTCACACTTCCAAACTGATGGCAAGAAGGCCAGGAGCGCTTTGACGCGATGCGCTTGTACCGGATTAAGCACACGACCCACCAATGTTTTTTCAAATTGTTTGATGATGTCTGAGTCGTCGAAAGCCGGCATCTTGATGGGAGAGAGTCGCTTCCTTCCTTAACTTGGAGCCACCATTTTACCAAAGAAAGTATTGGCGAGGAGATCAAGTCTGGGAAAAGGGATTAGGCTTCTCTGTTTTCGAAGAAAGAGGAGATTTGAGGACACTGTGAGGACAGAAGTAAGAGCCCAATCTCCCTTTATGTAATCGTTTGGAAGGAAATAATTGATTCATCTTTGATCCTCGAATCACTCCTCTCATCAATCCTCCTTATCACCTCAATCACGGAATGAGAGGGATTGGTGTGATTAAACACCAAATTGGAAAGCCAATCTTTCGAGTTCCCCTGATTGATCTGTGATCCCGATAATCCAGTAAATCCTGATATTCTCCAATCCTCCGCTCCCAAATCTCGTGAATTTGATTCCACTGAAATCAAATCCTTCCTCTCTGACATGATGAGAATGGAATCAGATCGATTCCGTCGAGGAACGAGGCGATAACCACTGTCCCATAAAAGGCGTTCACAGGTGGATCCTATGGTAGAGATCCAGTATAGATTCGCAGCGGATTTGTGCTCGGAAACCTTTCCCTGCACACAACATCCGACGAAAAACATCCAGAATACGATTACAACACTCCAGAGAAGTGTCTGGTTCCGACGAGAGGCGACTTGTTCACAGCCGGCGTCGGAGAGCTGCCGGAGCCAAGAAGATCCGATGAGATTGACGACCATTATTCAAAAAATTGAACCGTTACAATCGCCCATCGAGAGAGAGAATGCCACTAGTAGAAAGGAAATACATGATCGTCGATCCTTTTTAAAAGTACATTATAAAGCTTTAACATACGGAAATAATCAAGGCTTCAATTTTTTTTATAAAAATTATGATATCTTGGCTCGTGGATATTATAAATTAAATATAAGCCCCTGTATATATATCTTTCTCAAATAGCAATCAATAAAATGTTTTATTTATCAGTAGTATGAGAAAATTCTCGTTATTATTCAGTAGATTAAAAAAACATATAACTATTATTATTGGTTTAAACACTAATTAATAATTATTTATTTACAACAACAATATTTGAAAGAAGGGGGAATTCCAAATCCAACACAAGAACCCTCTTTGTATTTCTTATTCACACAAATCGCTTTGCACTCGCTGTTGCCAAGTTTACCAGTGCAAGGATTGAAGCACAGTGTACTCAAAGCCTCGCTCGGTGCAATATTACCTATTTGAAAAACCCATATTGTTGGTTAAAAGTGTATATAAACAAACACAAAAACTATATCAATATAAAAATACATAGTTTTTATAAAATATTCAGAAGAAATTGGGGAGAAATATATATTTAGGATAATTAAAAAGAAGGATTTTTTTTTTATAATTTAAATAACTATTTTGATAAACAAATCAGAGCTTATAAAGATATATCCAAAATAGTGTGCACAAAAAATGAAAATATATAAATACCGGATATGTAATCGTTTGTTTGGCAATCAACGGAAGAAACCGCGATGAGAACGGTGAGAGTGAACGCGATCCACATTTTTGAGGAACCCATCTTCATGCAATTCGATTTCTTACACACTTTCAAATAGTTTAACAAAAACGAATTGTTATGTTTTTCTGGCATACTAATTCACTAGCATGTATTAAGCCTATTTATAATTACCTGAACGTGTTGTTGGTCAGAACTCATTTACGTAGACATATACTCGTTATTTCCTTGTTACCAATCAAGTACGACCATGATTGACCATTAATGTTTGTTCTTTTAGAAATTTAATAACCGGAGACATTTTAGAGATGACATATGATAGAAATAAATTTATAATTTCTTTCTAAATTTTAACTTTTTGTGACGAAATACATTGAACTTTATATATATTCATCTATATACAATATAAGGAAGTGTTATAACTTAAATATATATATATATATATATATATAGAAAGAAATCATGTGTATATTTTATAGGGAAGCATATTCTTTTATATATAAATTATTTCAAAATAATAAGCATTTTTAAATTAATTTATTATATAGTATCTATGTTTGTCATGAAATTACTGTTGTGGATTTAGAAAAGAATCTAGAGGGGAACTAAATTAATATTGTGAAATTAGATAGGTCACATTTACATTAATTATATGTATATAGAAATTCTTTAAAAAATAAATATATATTTATAAAGTGTTAATCACTAAATTTTTAGGGGGGTGTTATTAAAATAATTAGATTGAACTTTTAACTACTAACAATACGAATCATTGAATATAGATATAATTATTTTAGTTTTAAAAGATAAACAAATATAAAACAAGAGAAATTTTAAAAAAAATGCCACTTTTCAAATGCCACTTTTCAAAAATGTCACATTTTAAAAAAATTTTTTTCATTATATCATTTATGTTTGGGTTAATTATGTTGTATTAGGGTTTAGTTTTGTGAGTTTAAGGGGTTTTAGGGGTCAAAACATTTTTTATGGTTTATAATTTTAAAATCTAGACTTTAAAAATCCATAATAATGACATTTTTGCAAATGGAGACCCCTAAGTGGCATTCTTGCAAATATGTACACACCAAAGTGGCAATTTGCAATTACCCCATAAAAGAAAGCGAGAGGAGAAAACAGACTCCAAAGACATAATCCGGCAAAAGAACGGCTAGCTTACTGGCCAATTAAAGATACCCTAAATGTCGTGATATTCGTAACACCTAATCAAGAGATAGTCTAAAAGATCTATGCACCAGCACAAACAAGATTTATGAACCCAAATCCATAGAGAATTGTCTTTCACTAGCTAAGATGAGAGGCACACATAGGCTAGACAACCTAGATCGGTTTCTCGTAGTTAAAGATATGCAAGTCGTTCTCCTTCCTTAAGGATTTCCAAAGAAAATGATCTTGTGGAGTCATCTAATAACTCTAAGACCCGCAGACAAGCTCTAAAGCGAATTGTTGAACCAAAGTTTCACTAGGAGAGGCTCTAAGGAGTGATAAATCAGGAAAAGCGAATTGTTGAACCAAGATGTGGTGGTACAATACTTGGAAGAGGGAGAGTTTGGATCATTTGGGACTAGGAATGAAGAAGGGGAAGCATCATAAAGACTGAGACACAATCTGCAACAGGACATCACAACCCTGCTAATCACTTTCCACTCGGTCTATGGCTCAAAGATTCGGTGCGACAGTAGGGAGCCTCGGATTGTTGAGGTAAGCACAAAATAGAAAAAAAGACCACACCAAAGTGAAGGACCACAAAGGCGGGGAAATCAAGGCAAAGAAAATGGTTTCCTCTTACTCCTCTTCAAGGCGCAAACTCCAAGAAGAGCTGCATTGCAACGAGGTCCGGCTCACCAAGAAAAAAACCTATCTCTGATACGATAGTGAAAGTTAAAAAATTTTGACCTCTTACTGAGGGTCAGTCTTGTAATGCTTTGCATCTATATTAAGGTTCTTGTAGCTGCTATTTGTAAGGGTTTGATGGTTTTCCAAAAACCATTCAGTTTAAATAAACGATTACAACTTATTGGAACTATGAAGGATTTGGAAACTCCTTTACAACTCGACACCATAGGGAGATGCAACTGGATATCTTCCCGGATATAACGTTGTTCATGGAGACCAAAAATCAAGATGATTTTTTTTCCGTGTTTTGCAGTGGATGGATTATGGTCATCAATTTAGGGTTTCACCACTTAACCTTAGTGGAGATGAAGCTCTTTTTTTGGAAAAGGGATACACCCCAAATTATATACACACACATGTTAAGGTCAAAGAAAAAAGTTTTCTACCTTACATTCATTTATGGTGATCCGGTAAGACATAAAAGACTAGAGGTGTGGAACAAACTCTTGGAAATAGTAGAAACACACACATCAACTTGGCTTTTATCAGATGATTTTAACGAAATACTCGTAACTCAAAGAAGCAGGAAGAATCAGTTAGATATGAAGGTTCATTTGTCAATTTCAGAAGTTTTATAGCACATAATGGGTTTTGGGATGTTCATTCAAGCCCTGTTATCGTTTCTTAAGCAATATAAAGATGTGTAAGGTAAAGCACAAACTTGTTAAAATCGTCGTTTACTTTCTCCTATAAGACTCCACGTAGTGAGAGAAACCTTTCTATCAGGGAACTTGGTATGAGGCTCTTCTAGCCAAGATTGGGTGGCGCCTCATTCGTCAACCAAACCCTCTCTTAGCCAGAGTCTTGCTAAGCAAGTATTGTCATAATTCACCTCTTTTAGAATGTATTGCTCAGTCAAATCCGTCACATGGATGGAAGATTATTATGGCTGGAAGAGATATCATCATAAAAGGTTTGGGTTGGCAAATCGGAATAAGAACTAAAATGAGGGTTTGGTCTGATCCTTGGTTGAGTATGGATTAGCCTTCGGTGCCGATAGGACCGCCGAATCTAGCAGTTGCGAACCTACAAGTGGTGGATCTCATGATCCCCAACACTATCCTCTAGGATTGGAACTATATCAAACTTCTCCTTCCCACCTATGAGGATAATATCTGCCTCCTACCAATCAGTTCATCTCGAAGAGACGATTCTTTTGCTTGGCTACCTAATGAAATTGGGAATTACTCTTCTATATCGAGATATGTCTTGACCAAATTTATTGAAGTACCGGAAGAACAACTTAAATTAACTAGCAAGCATTTACGTACTCGCCCAAAAATAAAAAAATTCCTATGGAAATCTGCAGTTGGTGCTTTACTAGTGGGCCAAGCTTTGGTGGCTTGAGGTATCCAAGTTGATCCGAGATGCAAGCGTTGTGGTGGATTTGAGACCCTCAACATGTGTTACGGGATTGCTCTTTTGCACGTGAGGTTTGGGAAACAACTCCGGGAATTCAAAGGGGAGGTTTTCGGCATGGAATCCAGTACACATTCGTTCACTGCCTCCATCTATTTATGTTTCGTCTCCCTATGCTATTATTACCAAAATAATACTACATAATATTTTATTTACTACTTTTATTTATATACTAGGACATGATTTTTTCAAAATTTACATGTATAAACTGTCCAGTTTTTAGGACATATAACCATATTTTTTCTTATGTAATAGTATATAGATTGTATACAATAAAACTTCTATAAATTAAGGGATAGTTGCAAAAATAACCCACAATTTGTGGTCAATGTCAAACCTATACCCCTATATCCCCTTTCTCTTATTTTGCCACTTTCTCCCTTCTTTATCCTTCTCCTCACCACTTATTCACGAAAATGCCATTATATTCTAATTTTTTTTTTTTTAATTTCGGAAATATTGGAAAATACACAAAAACCAAAAGATCTCAAAATATTTACGAAAATGCCATCTTGTTCAATTTTGCCAACCACCATGAACAACCGATTTTGAGCTCTAAATGCATCCCAACCGTTTTTTTTTTAAGTGTAAATGCTCAATATCTCATCTTATTACCTATTCTCTTCCTTTTCCTCACGAATTGCATCAAATAAACTCTCAACAAACCATTTCGTTTATAAACACACCGATTTTCGATGGTTCTTGCATAACAAGGACTTGGGTTCTTTGTTATCAGTGAGATTCAAAGTTAGGGTGGTTGAAGAAGCTAAAAACGAGCTTTCGCGGCGAAAAAAGGTAAACTTAGTTGAATTTTTTGATTTTTCAGATCTCATTTGCGAATGTAGACTTCCATGGAAGTCTACAAGTCAACGGATAGGTTAGTTTTGACATTGACTTTTTTTGAAAATTTTCAATGTAGACTTCCACGGAAGTCTACACGTTATCCTTTGGAAACAAAAAAAACACGTTTGTAGACTTCCTGTCGAAGTCTACATAAAGTAGGTTAGTTTTGACATTGACTAAAACTTTGACTTTTTAGAGCAGAAATCTACAAAATTTTAGTAGACTTCGTCTGACATGGCAGGTTAGTTTTGCAATTGACTGGACTTTGACTTTGTTTGAAGACGTTCAAAGTAGACTTCGTCTGACGTGGCAGGTTAGTTTTGACATTGACTAAAATCTCAGAAATTTGACCACGGAAAAGTAGACTTCGTTTGTAGACTTCACACGTAGACTTCGTTTGTAGACTTCTATTTAATTTAATTAATTGTTTGGTCAAACCCAAAACTAAACTCTTTTTTAGAAAATATGTCAAAACTAACCTCCCACGTCCGACGAAGTCTACAAACGAAGTCTACTTTGAAGTCAAACCTGAAGTCAATTGCAAAACTAACCTGCCACGTCAGACGAAGTCTACAAACGAAGTCTACATCCCATGTAGACTTCTTTGCGAAGTCTACTTGTGATGTAGACTTCGTTTGTAGACTTCTTTCAAAAGTCATACTTAAGTCAATTGCAAAACTAACCTTCCACGTCAGAAGAAGTCTACAAACGAAGTCTACTTTAAAGTCAAAACTTAAGTCAATGTCAAAACTAACCTGCCACGTCTGACGAAGTCTACAGACGAAGTCTACACGAAAGTCAAAACTTTAGTCAATGTCAAAACTAACCTCCCACGTCAGACGAAGTCTACAAACGAAGTCTACGGAGATATTTTTGTGTAGACGTCCACGGAAGTCTACATTTTCGATTTTCAGTAATTAATTATTTTTAATTAATTAGTAATGAATTCTGTTGTTTTTGTTTTTTCTAAATGCGTGTTAATTCTGGTGTTAAATTGTATAAAAATTTTGTATGCAAATGTATAATATATAATTTATAAATTAATTTTCTTGTTTAATTGGTATCTAGCTCATATTTGTAGACTTCTCATGTAGACTTTCTAAGTAGACTTCCCAAGGAAGTCTACATTCTGATTTTCAGTAATAGTGCTTTTATAGTTCATTAGTAATGAATTTTGAGCTTTTTAATTTTTGTAAATACGTGTTAATTATTGTATTTTTAGGTGTATAAGTTTGACATGTATATGTTTGATAGATTCGCTTTAACTTAATTTTCTTTTTTTATTATCATATTTGTAGACTTCCACGGGAAGTCTACTATGTAGACGTCCACGGGAAGTCTACATGTACGATTTCAGTAATTAATTTTTTATAATTAATTGGTAATGAATTTTGTGGTTTTTGTTTTTTCTAAATGCATGTAAATTATGGTGTTTTAATGTATAAAAATTTGGTATTCAAATGTATAGTCTATAATTTATAAATTAATTTTCTTGTTTGATTGGTATGTAGCTCATATTATGTAGACTTCTCCTGTAGACTTCCAATAACGATATCTAATGTGTTTTTTTGTCTCTTTGTCCACAGATAATGGTTCAGTTTCTGGCTGTTTATGGAGAATGGTTTAAGGAAGATACGTCATGGCAATTTGCGGTTGATAATGAGAGAGGAGGGAGATTGTTCTTCTTGCATGATGGTTCTACTCATGCGGAACTTGTTGAAATGGTTCAAGATGAATATATGTTGGGCAAAAAAACAGAGTTGGTGGAGATCACTTATTCGTTACCCGAGTCAATATTGGGACAGATGGATCCGGATACACCGCCTATACATATTGCAAATGATAGACAAGTCCGGAATTTGATCGAGCTAGGTAAAACGCATGTTATACGCATTTGTGTCTCATGTCATCACTTCGACGAGGATAAAGCTAGTGATGAGGATGAGGATGACAATGACGGCAACTATGAAGATGAAGGTGTAGACGAAAATGAAGGGGAATTCAAGGATGAAGATGCTGAAGAAGATGAGCATGTTGATGAGGATGCCGGTGTTGGTGGTAATTTGGATGATGATGGGAATGGAGATGATGGTATTAAAACTGAAGATGCTGTTGATGAGGACTACAGTCTATTTGGAAAAGTCAAAGATGAGGATGAAGATGACATCTCATTTGATTTCATTGGTGGCCAAGGAGGATCAATACCAAATATGCGTCGGTTTACAAGAAAATTTTATAACATGTCATAGTAAACCGACAACGGTTTTATGGGTTTGGTAAATCAACGAAGTCTACATGGGAAGTCTACATGGGAAGTCTACATGGGAAGTCTACAGATCTTTCCCTCGGTTATGTAATTGTAGACTTCACATGTAGACTTCTACTGTACACTTCGTATGTAGACTTCTTAAGCATAGTAAAAGTGTCGTATTTAATTAATTAACTTTATAAGTATTTAATTTGAAATTGTATCCATTATGTGAGTTTGCGTCTTAATTTATTTTATTAATTTGATTTAAATTTAATTTAATTTCGACCTAATGTGAGTGCATATTACTACCCAAAAAAAGGAAAAAGAGAACCAAATAGCCTAAATATGTTACATCCATTCCAATCCATACAGTACATGATAAACCCTCTCGAATATACAAAATTAGCGGGTCGTCGAAAATTGTTTTTAATAACGCAGTACTTTAATTAAAAAGAAACTAAAATCTTGTCAAGCAAACACAAACACAACCGATCACACATACGAGGATTATACACGCTACCATCGCATTCCTCATCTCCAAGCAACTGTAACGAGTCTCAATAATCATCTCCTTCAGTTGGGCTAGCTCTATGTCTGTTTTCTCAATGTAACGCCGAATCGTTGGTTTATCAATACAATCTCTTAGGGCCTGGCTCTCGTTACTTATGAAGTAACGAAATAAATCAGCTTGTTGTTCGACCACCATCTTCATCTCTTCAACCTCTTCCGTTATAGCCTCATCCCACCACTTGAAAATATGGTACAACCCATCCTATACAAAAGATTTTGCTATTATATATTTATATATAAACGCCAATAGCAAACAAACAATAGTTACAAAATTCATTACCGCATGGTTATAACAACCATAGAATCTCCGACCCGGATTATCGGCAGTAGTGGATGTTTGGAGAACTGGCACTAAACCGCAGTAACAGCGGTTGGGAAAACCAGAGGTTCTACCCGCTCGACGTCGAGCAGTTGAACTCTCGTTCCTTATGGAACTACTTGACGGTTGTGTGTAGCTGTATTGACCCATCCCTAATGACCATATAACAATAATTCAATAAATATGCATTTTCGTGCTATTCTTTGGAAGTCTACATTGTAGACTTCCAAAGAAGTCTACATTGTAGACTACATATTGTGACGAAGTTGTGACTTAGATCTGGAGTAGTCAGAGAGAAACAAATGTCAATTTTACCGGCTATATGAGGACGACGAAGTTTACCGGCTATATGAGGACCTCCTAAAGGGTCAGATCTGCAACAAACCAAAAAGACATGTTAAAGAAAGATGGCGGGTCAGATAAAGTTTACCGGCTAGATGAGGACCTCCAAGAGTCAGATCTGCAACATACCATAAAGAAGACCATAAAAGTGAGAAACAGATGAACATGATATATAAAATACATATAAGAAAGGAGGATGAGTTATAAATCAATGAAGAACAAATACTTACCCCTTCAAAAATCGGCAGCAACGGAGGAGAGGCGACCATAAAAGAGCGAGTGAAAGTTTTTTAACAAAACGATTAGGGTTGAGTTTATATAGGCAGGTAAAAAACATCCGGTTAGGTTAAATTTTCCGGTTTACTGTGAAGTCTACAAACGAAGTCTACGATTCCCTAAACCCTAAACCCTAAATGTAGACTTCCGGGAGAAGTCTACAGATTATATACATCAACTATTTTCGATGAAATATAACATATATACCTTCAAATGTAACATTCATAAATATAAATCCCTAAATCTAAGCCATTACAACATAAACTCATGAAACTATAAATATAAAAAAAAATAACTACCAACATGTAGATACATAAATATCAAAACATATGGGTTTAGTATTCATTTCATTATGAATGTATAACCTAATTTGTCTTTATTGGTTAATTTTGTGAAATTTTGTGAAATTTTATTTTTAATACTTCACAATTGTTTATACTTTCATCATGAATACAAATATTTAATCAAAATAATTTTTGCTAATTTATAAATTTAAATTTTGTAAATAATCGGTAAGTAGACTTCCCAGGGAAGTCTACACAAATATCTAAAGTATAGAATGTACCTAATTTGTCTTTATTGGTTACAATTGTGAAATTTTGTTAAAATTTATTTTTAATACTTCAAAATTGTTTATACTTTCATCATGAATACAAATATTTAATCAAAATAATTTTTGTTAATTTATAAATTTAAATTTTGTAAATAATCAGTAAGTAGACTTCCCTGGGAAGTCTACACAAATATCTAAAGTATAGAATGTACCTAATTTGTCTTTATTGGTTAATTTTGTGAAATTTTGTGAAATTTTATTTTTAATACTTCACAATTGTTTATACTTTCATCATGAATACAAATATTTAATCAAAATAATTTTTGTTAATTTATAAATTTAAATTTTGTAAATAATCAGTTAGTAGACTTCTCTTGTAGACTTCTCTTGTGGACATCGCATGTAGACTTCGTATGTAGACTTCTATTTCACAATGTAGACTTCGTAAAGGGTAAAATGGTAACTGGGACATCCGTTTTTTTCTTTGGTCATAAGGGGTCTAATTGTAATTTCACTACCCCTTTGGGTTAGTTTTCGCAAATATAAGATGTGGGATAGGTTTCACATATAAATGAATTTGTGGGTTATTTACAGCAATTTTCACATAAATTAATAATGTTGAGACTTTAAAATTTTATTAATTTAGAGAGATATTAATTAATCGATAAATTAATAAATATTAATTTATAGAGATATATCTGTTTTAGGTACGAATTTTTTTTAACAAAAATTCAAATGATATTCTGTTCAAGAATTTAATTAAATTCATTTGTAAAAATAATATCTATTAACTTGAGATTATGATTTATACTTTTATTATTGTAATAGAATAAATATTAACATCATAATATACTATCCATTTAAAGTTAATACACATTATTAGTACCAAATTTTAGAAAAAACAAGGTTATCGTTCTTAATGTGATGATAAAGTCAACAATGATATATATTATGATACATTTAGAAAGAATTATGTATACAAAATCAATTATCGTGTCTATAACTTATCATGAGTTTTGGATACTGAAAAACAATTATAAAAGTTTGTTTGATATAGTAAGTAGAATAAAAAGGTACTGAAGCAAAAAAAAAATTATATATATATATATCCATAATTATTCATGATTATTAATTTATGATATTATTGGGACTGTATTTTTACATGGGAGTTTCAAAAAAATTATTATCTTATCATCTTATCAAATTTCGTAAATTTTTACATTGGCCCGACTCCGGACCGGGATAATTTATTAATTTATGGTGATTATTAATTTATCGAGTATTAATTTATAGAGGTTTTACTGTAGTTGGTTATTAGAAAAAAAAATGTTAATTATTATAAGTGACGTTATATTGGGTTCACCAAATTTTCACATGTTTGGATTGTGGATGGCTTTTTTTTGGCTAATAACGTGCTGTAGAGTAAGGGTCTGACTGGTTCAGATGAATCGGATTTGGTTGTGGTTGCGAAAGTTTGCAGAAACGGGCGATAGCAGTTTCAAACGTTATTGATCAATTAATACAACTGGCGGAGCAGTTGAAAACTAGCGAGTTTGTAGGATGTTTATGACTGGTTGATAGCTAATGTTGTAACGGTTAAACATTAAATTAATAATATAAATATATTATATAGTTATAAAAAAACTATTAAAATAAAATATAAAAATTATTGATTCAATATAACTAGTAATATAATACCATGAGTATAATTCTTATGTTCATTTTAATTTTTATTTATTTTAGAATAAAGTTATGATTGTGATCAGAAAAAAATGAAAATTGTGATTTTAGTGGAGAAATTTTTTATTTTAGGGAGGTTTATGTGATTTTGAACATTTTCATTTTTTAGATTTATTAATCAGTGATCAAGAACAATTTATCGAAAAAATTATGATTTAAAGATTTTATAAATAGAAAATTATGATAGATTACTAAATTTTAATTAGAAAGTTTCAAATTATTGATATATTTCGTAATTATAGATTTTTAGTTAATTATTTTTTTTATTTGAAGTAAATTTTCTCTTTTTTGATTAAAAGAAAAATCAAAATTTTATATTTATAATCCAACCGCAACCGCCCGTCCGCAACTGTAAACGCTCGAGGGAAGCAGTTTTTGGATTTGAGAGGTTTGGAGCAACACGAAGCGGTATAATGCATTTTTCATTATTGTTGTCAAACGCCAGCTACCATCCGCAAACGCAACATTTACGGATGATAACGGGTAAACCAATCAAGCTTTTAATAGAAGGGAATATTGAGCCGATGATTTGAGTAATTGTAAGCTTAATCGGTGTTGATTTGTCAAACACTTTGATAATGGAATTTGTTAACCAATAATTTAAGTTAAAAACTTTCGATACATCTTGGTTGTTTGTTTCATCAACATATTCCATGTTCTCTTATTTAGATAAGATATAATATTTGTCTTCTTTTTCCCATCATCACCAGATTATTTGACGCTTTTTTCTTCCATTTTTCCCTTAAATCCATATACTTTGAGTAGGAGTGTACTGCCCACGACATCTGCTACGGTTTCAAATGTATCGCCGACTTTTTCTTAGAGCTTGTGTTTATAGACAAATAGTGATATTTTTTTTTTGAAAAAGACAAATATATATGATGCATTATAAAAGTTAAAAAGACAAATAGTGATATGTCTGAAAAAGAAGATTATAAAAGTTGTATTCTTGATATCTTATTTTTTTAACTTTGATGAAAAAGAATAGCTACGCAAAGAAACAAATAGTGATGCATTCAAATGTTTTTTTTTATATAACCATAAGGTGATCCGCATTCAAATGTTCTACGGTACTATATTACAAGCGTTGCATATTTATCAAGATGACTAAAATGTATGATAAATTTTAGAAATGTAATAATATACATATCAAGTACACATGAAATACTGAAAAAAAAAAATTTGCACAAAAGTACACCAAAACCACCTGATGAAAAAGAATCTTGCGCATATGGCAGATCTAGATACACATCTAGTTTTTCTAAAAAACATACAACAACTAGAAGAAGATTCTGTTATTATATTTATATGATCATCCCACTGAAAGAACAATCTTTATACATAATGTTTACAGCAACAAAAACGATCAATAAAAAATTTGTGAAGAAGTTCATGCTGTTGAATGCAACTAGCCAACCACCATCCGTGAAAGCCATATCAAAACACCGTTCGTTGCATTCTATACTCTTGTACCATGTGCTTACCCTGGTACCATTCTTCATCTCGTTACAATGGTCGAAACACGTCTGAGTTTTAGCGTTTATTTTCATCTCTACAACCATTAGCCAACATAAGAATTTATTATTAGAGAAATTATGGATAGGTCTATAATATTTATTTATTATATATATATGTTTTCGTAAGTATCACAAAACACACCACAAAAAATGTCATAGGAAATGGCCAACGTAACCACTAGAGAGAATACAGCCAACAATTTGGAAGAACTCATTTTCAATCTCTCTCTCTCTCTCTCCCTCTCTCTCTCTCTCTCTCTCTCTCTCTCTCTCTCTCTCTCTCTCTCTCTCTCTCTCTCTCTCTCTCTCTCTCTCTCTCTCTCTCTCTCTCTCTCTCTCTCTCTACCATTTAATATACCCATTTTTTTGTAAAACAAAATATAGTTTTTATAATATGGTTTGATGTAAAAATAAATAAAAGATATTTATATCATAATTATGATTCTGACCACTTTATTAACAATATTTATGGTTAACTTGATGTAGAAAAATATATTGTTTATTATAAATTTATAATTAAACTCTGATGTAAACATAAACAACTAAATTCCACTTATTATAAAGAGCAAAGAAAAGAGTCTATTATAAATTAATTTTAATGTTATAAAGTTCTCCAAGTTCTTAAGATATGCATGGTCTGATGTAAAAATAAACAAAAAGTAAGAATAGACAAAGAGATTTATTAAAAAGAGCAAAGGAAAATGGTTTATTATAATAGTTTTCTTCCAATTATTAAATTGAGCAAGGAAAGGGTATGTTATAATTGGAGATAAACTGGTCATAACCATAACTTTATAAAAATCTCTTCATAACAATAACTTCTTCCAATTTTATCTCCGTTTATAAGCTTTTGTTATTCATGTGGATAATATTTAAAAAATTCAATATCATTTTTTTTAATCGTCTAGATTTATGAATTATTACAAATTATGAAAACAATTACACGGACGATTATACAACGAAAATTTTTAGCCTTGACATGCGGCACTACTCCGGACGACTCTCCTTGCACCACGCTGAAAATCTTCTGTAAATTTTGTCTCCATTATAATTTGCATTCTCCGGGACTCGAATTTCATACCTGTAAGTGTAGAAACAGTAATGAACCCTCTCTCAAACCACTGAAATGATGGGGTTACCACAAAAATTCAATATCATTTGGTAGTAAAATATTTTTCTTGTAGTAATAAGCTAATAATATAAAATGATTAGGTATGAATTATATTTTCTACACCAAGTTATAATTTTTTTCTTCGAACAGATCTTTGCAAATTTATGTCTCTTTGGTTTATCTTCTAAATGAAAAATTCTCCTATGTTCTAAATTATAAACCTAAATATTTTGTTTTTGTTTTTGGTTAAAGATTCAGATACATAGTTCCCAAAAGACTTGTATGATCTCCCAACAACACAACAAACAAACTAACATCTCGTAAGTATGAGCAACAGCACAACTGAATTTAACATTTATACCCAAAAAAAAAAAAAACTACCCAACTGACCTAGAATTCTACTCTCTTTTATTGGTATCCTCAAGGTAACCTAACCAAAAAAAAAAAAAACTACACAATTGTCGCAAGTTCCGTCAGCACCGGAGGTGTTCTCCATGACATCGGTTTTTGCTAACATGGATTACATATTTTGCAAACACCACATCCAGTATCAGAATTTTCTTAGTTTATTTGGTACATATGAAAAGCAAGAAACGAAAAAATGTTTAAAAACTTAGATCGGGACTCGAAAGGAATCTTCCAAACAGTGGATACACATGCCCAAGTTCGGCTTTGGACACATATGACCTATAATGGATGCAATCCTTCACCCCTTCTTTCCACCCTGGAAAATACGGTGGGAAAAGGACCAAAAATGTCATATCGACAGGTCGTGGAAAGCTGAGGATCAGTCCTCCGGACTGGATTAACCTTACTTTAAAGATATCGCATGGGGGAAAATAATCTACCTCGAAGTCTCTCTCCTCTACACACAGAGATGGAACCCTTTTCCGGGCTATGCATTGTATGATCATCCAATAGAGGACAAAAGTGAAATTTGTCACCGATAGCATCAAATTGGTACAAATGGTGAAGGAACCAAGGACTTAGCGTGCATTTGCTTTCTACTTGGAGAATTTGAAGTGTTACAAGCAAGTTTTTCCACGTTTTTCTCTTTCCTATAATCCAAGACTTAGCAACTGAAAAGCGGATATTTTGGCACGCAATGCTTGAAGCCAGCCGTAAAATGTTTCGTATGTCAACACTGTTCCATCGGTTTGGGTTTGTAAACTAATCTAATTTAATATAAGCGGTTGACAAAAAAAAACATGGGTCAATTTTTTTTAATAAAATTATTGTTAAGATTAATGATATGTAACTAATTTGGGGAAAGACGCTTTTTTCAGCGCTGATTATATTTTGCATTCTGCGGTGGAACAAAAAAATTGTTTATGTTATTAAGAGAGATCAAAAAGCTAAAATAAAATTAATACAAAGCAACTCTATAAAAGGGTAATTTTAATATTGAATTGAATCAGCATATTATATTGATTTAAATTTGCAGTTCATTTTAAAATAAAGATTTTATATAAAAACAAATATTAAAAATTAATTGGTTATCTATGTCAATCTACTATATGAAAGAGCAAGAATTCTCTCCAACAATGAACACATCAGCACATTAGAGTAAGCCACGTGGTATTGAGTTTTATATATATAAAAAATCTGACTTAATTCGCCCAAAATCTTTTCCTTTTCTTGGCAGCCTTCACGCTTAACTTTAAGAGATAATTACTAAAACAATTTTGGAAAGTAGGTTAATTATTAGAATAATTTTTATTCAACCTTGAAACTCAACACAAGTTATAAAAGACAAATAAATCTTAGTAACAGGTTTTTATTACGAAAATGCCATTCATAATTTGCAAAAAAAAAAATATATCAAACATTTGTTTGAAACCGCGGCCGCGGAAGCACCGGATCGTGCTCGGCGGAGGTGCAGTGGAGGTGTGGAGGCCGGAATTTAGGTAAAAATCGGATTAAAAATCAAAAGTTGGAAAAAAAAACTCAAAATCTTTTGATTTTTTTTTGTTAGAAAAGAGATATATGATGTTAAATCTACTAGTTTTAGCAATATCTAATTGAAAACGAGTTAAAATATAGTAAAAATGAGCTAAAAAATGGATGGCCGCCATTGTTAGAGTTTGAGAAAAACTTGGTGTTTTGTGGAAAAGATGAAAGGTAAATTACGATTTTACCCTTTATTGAATAAATCTACCATATATTATAAATCTACCATTACCACGACTATAAATAAGTCTACCACATATTATAAATCTACCACTACTATAAACAAGTCTAAGGTTGTTTTAGTAAAGAAGTGAAAAGATTGAATAAATCTACCATTACAATTAATAAGTCTACCACATATTATAACTCTACCACTGGTATAAATAAGTCTACGATTGCGCGAACCATCAGTAAGTCTACCGATCACAAAATAACTCTACCACAACTACTAATAAGTCTATCAATCAAAAATAAATCTACCACTACTGTAAATAAGTCTACGATGGCGCGAACCATCAATAAATCTATCGATCACAAAATTAACTCTACCACCACTAGAAATAAGTCTACCGATCACAAAATTAACTCTAGCACTACTACAAATAAGTCTACCACATTTTATAAATCTACCACCACTATAAATAAGTCTACCATTGCGTAAACCATCAATAAGTCTACCGATCATAAAATTAATTCTACTACTACTACTAATTAGTCTATCACTCAAAAATAAATCTACCACTACATAAACAAGTCTACGATCGCGCGAACCATCAATAAGTCTACCGATCACAAAATTAACTATACCACCACTAGAAATAAGTCTACCGATCACAAAATTTACTCTACTACTACTACTACAAATAAGTCTACCACATTTTATAAATTTACCACCACTATAAATAAGTATACCATTGCGCGAACCATCAATAAGTCTACCAATCATTAAATTAACTCTACCACTACTACAAATAAGTATACCACATTTTATAATCTACCACCACTATAAATAAATCTACCATTGCGCGAACCATCAATAAGTTTACCGATCACAAAATTTAACTCTACCACTGCTACTAATAAGTCTATCACTCAAAAATAAATCTACCACTACTATAAATAAATTTACGACTGCGCGAACCATCAATAAATCTACCGATCACAAAATTAACTCTACCACCACTAGAAATAAGTCTATCGATCACAAAATTAACTCTACCACTACGAGAAATAAGTCTACTACATATTATAAATCTACCACTACTATAAATAAGTCTACCATTGCGCGAACCATCACTAAATCTACCAACCACTTAATAAATCTACCATCACAAGAACGATAGATTTATTTGCTGCCTCATTAAAGGCATTTTCATAAATACGTTTTTTCTCTTCAAATACGGGTATTAATAGTTTTTCAAGATTATTTGAGTAATTTTCAAAAAATAGCATCATTTTGGTCAAAAATCAACTTTGTAATGTTTTTTTTAGTAAAGCTCCCTAACTTAAATCCGTGGCTATTATTGCTGTCTTTCTACTTTCTCGTCAGTTTTTTTGTTTTATTACCTTCTTGCCCATTCAACTCCCACTATAACCTTAAATCTCTTATATGATCCATGAGAGCCTAGCGCTGCAGTGAGAGAGAAAGCAAAACAAAGCCATTGATGAAATCGACCACTATCTAGGCACGTAATTTAATCGAAGAAATCATATACACTGTCTCAGACCGGTGAATCTACTCGCCCCAAACTTCATTACATATCGCCCGATGAGTGTCACTTCTTCGAGTTATTCTTTTAACTGGGAATTTCAATTAGGTTTACAACTAATCGAGACTTATAGTACAAAAAAGGGCAGCCTTGAATGCATTTCATCGAAGACGTGGTGTTACTTGCAGTTGGAAACGGAATCTTGAACACACACCATCAATCTCAGTACCTACGAGACTACAATGTTGGGTTTACACAGATCTTTTGCTACCTAGCTTATACGACATTCGACCATAAAACTCTTCTAAAAGTATTGGTAAGTTTGTACCTTACACTCAGTTTCATAATCTTTTAGATCCGTGAAAATTTGATGATTTTGCAGATTTGTATTTGAACAAACTAACTTTTCTTTTTTGTAAGAGATCCGTAAAACTATGTGTTTTCTTAGATATATATGAAATAATGAGCTTCAGCCGAAAGTAACGTTTGCACCTCACACCATCACACATTTCTCATTATGTGATGAGTATACCTAATTACCTTTCATTTATAGATTGAGTCGATCTTTGGAAGCAAACCTTGTGCCGAGATGAAAGAATCTGCGCTGAAACTGACAAAGCCCTTAGCTCAGACAGTGCAAGAAAAATTTGCTGATTTTGAAGAAGCGGTTAAGGATTCTACTAAAACCACAGTTCTGGATGGACCGTACATCCGTTTACTAGCTACGTTATAAACTACGTCAAGTTCTTGTTCGATTAAGTTATTTCCATATACTAAAGGAATTGTCATCTTCTTGGATTACCCAGTGATTTTTCTAATTCCAAAACAGTTACCAATCAACGTTGAGGCTACTATTTCGAGAGTTTGCCAATAAGGATCCCGATTCGGAGCTGGGTTCTGTAATAACGAGGATCATGCATGCTTTACAAGAAAATTTGGATGGTAAATTAAAGCTGTACAAAGATGCAGCATTGACTCAACTATTCTTAACGAACAATGTTCACTACATAGTTAGATCTGTCAGGAGCTTCTTCGGCTCAAACTTTCTTTAACAAAACCAAAGCCTAAACATAATCCTGAGTTATACTTGCATTTCCATAGGCAAAGGATTTGTTGGGGGATGATTGGGCTCAAATACATCGAACTTCGTACAACAACACGCAAATCAGTACAAGAGAGTTTTTTGGGCAAAGGTTTACTAAAGCATTTCAGGTCTATGCTCTAAAACACCTAAAGAGTATTTTGTCTAACGGTTCAGTCGAGCGGGAGCGGTCTGGTAGAGAACTCAATTATATCAAGAGCATCAGTAATAGACAGATTCAAGACTTTCAATTCTCAGTTCAAAGAGCTTCACCAAAGACAATGCCAATGGACTGTTCCTGACAGCGAGTAGCGTCAATCTCTTAAGCTTGCGCTTCCGGAAGTCCTTTTACTTGCCTCAGATCGTTTCTCAAACGTTTCGGGTACATACAATAAAAAACTTTTTATAACAGATTTTGGTTAAGATTAGTTTGTGTGGTTTTTTGTTCATCAAGAAAGTTATAAAAATGTTGTTGCTTTGGTATGTGACTATGTATTATGTTTAGAACAAAGCAAGATGAAGCCAAGGATCAAGTTATGTTAAGGGTCTTAACTAAGCCAATCATGTAAACAACATTGTGATTATCTACAAGTACTAGGCTTTACTTGTAGAGTTAACGACTGAAGATTGGTTCTCATGCTGCATAATTTTGGGAGAATTTTCTTTACTTGGTTTAAATGATATTTTTCTTTCTTATAGTTACTGCATTTGTAACTTTCAACGTACAGTTGCAACTTACAAGTTGTCTCATGTACTTAATCACAATGGTGTTGAGAGATCAGTCCTCAAGCAAATCATATGGAAGGGAACATGGCTTAGAAATTATTAAATCTTTATTGTACAACCAAAGAGACTCCATAACCATTGCCTTCATTATTTTCATCCAGATAGACAAAACTGAGGGGTGGAATATTAGAAAAATACAATGGTGAAGTTCATCAACCAAAACAAATCTGTCATCATTTCCCAAGTTCGGTATGTCTGCATGAAGGCGCTAATCATTTATTCCTAGGACAGACATACGATTCTTCCCAACAAACACATAGAGGCAATGAAGAAGGATGCTACATTAGCTGGTGTCAATGTGAGTCTGGTTTAAGTTTAGAAATTTCTGGTGTTTGGTTTCGCTTTAATATTAGGAAATAGACTATCAAACTATTCAATCTTATAACTTTCAGCTACATTTTGGGTTGCACGAAGTGAGATTATTAATTTGTTTATTTATAAATAGGTGCATTTTATTTATACATTTTCTAATACCTTTTCTCGATATCAATATTTGCGTAGTACATTTGCTAATTATTTTAGACATTTTGTTATGGGTGTGATTGATAGAGTGAACTCAAAGCACAAAAGTGTATAATTATTCTCCAAGTTTAGTGAAATTTTGAGGCTTAATTTTCATTGCCGAATGGGTACACTCTTGCTTATAATGCGCGCATGTGTTATTATCATCTTTGAAATTAATTGTGTTGACCTCAAATGATGCGCAATATCGTAGTGTGTATAAGAATCTGTTCCGTAATATTGCAGTGGATGTATATGAATCTAATCATAATAAGATTAAATTTCAACTCTGAATTGTCTTTAGTGTACAATGTCTAACCGGTTATATTTTTCTTGCTTTTACTTATAATAAATTTTTGTTTTTGTTTACGTCCTCTGTTATATTTGATGGTTCACTAATGTCTTTAGAATCTAATTTACTTAAGAATGGATAAATCATATTGCATATGTTTCACACAACAAAAAATATACATCGCCTTAAAAAGGAGAGAAGAGGAGCAAAAACTATTTGAGGAAAAAACTGAGAGAGATTTGTGTTTGATATATGTAATGATAAAGGAGTAAGCATTTGTAATTTTAGCCATAATAGATGGATTAGAGAAGCTTCCAATGTGCATAGTGGACGACGGAAAACGAACGAAATGTATTCTAGATTTACGAAAGGTAGCTAGAGTCAGTGGTGGAGCCAGCCATAATTTTCACGGGGTCAACATTAAAAAAGATCAATTTTGAGCAAATATCACCGGGGTCAATGAACTGATTTTATAACATTTCACTAGTTTTCTTAACAAAAAGTACAAGTAATTTTTTTAATAGAAATTCTTATATGGTCAAGTGACCCCCCTTCCCAAACGCTACCTCCGCCACTGGCTAGAGTGTTGTATGTTGATTGTACAATAAAGGCCATACATATTGTTTATTTTACTTTCCTTAACTGTTTTCTGAAAAACATTGTTTATTAGATAATAACAACACAATTTTTATTTATATTTTTTAGACCATGATCATGTTGTTGCCTAGACTATTATTAAAAACTTACAGAAAACAAAACTCGCTCATATGCACGGGTACTCACATAGTTTGCTATAAAATCATAAAATTTATTTGAATTTGAAATTTCCTTCAAAATTAATTTTACTAACATTTTTTTAGTTTTTTAATTACGTAATATCAACTTAAAATATAATATATCTACAATTTTCTTGTTTAATTATATTTATTTTTCCATTTTAATTTATTTTTTTTAACGTCTAAATTTATTATTATTCTATTACAAATTATGAGAATTGTTACATCGGCAATTCTACAACAGACAAATCTTCCGCCTTGATCCATGCCAGACGATTTTATCTTTCCTCACACTGAATATCTCATATAAGCTTGTCTCCATTAATCTGCATCAATGATAATAAATCGCATCTTCTGGGATTCGAACCCCAGATCTCTTGGTGTAGAAACATTAATGAATCCGTGATCAAACCACGGGGCCAATAGGGCTTCCACTAATTTAATTTTTATATATAGTAGTTTATTCTTGTTCTTTCCTATATTTATGAAAAGTGGTTTTGTTCTGTAATTCTCCAAAAATAAAGAATGGGGAAGAATAAAGGATCATATGTCCCAAATATATGAATGATGTAATTCTTTTGAAATGAAAAGGAATATAATGTTCTTCATTTTTCCATTCTTTTTAGTGGTCATCATTCAAAATCTAGGAATTCTGTATAATATTGTTAAATACATTGAAACTTCTTTTTTTTTGCATTTATCTCCTGATCAGAGTTGATCTTGCAAAATGACAATAGTTGTTGAATTGTTTTACAATTGTATCAAATCAATACTATAAAGACACAAGTGCCTCTCCATACAAGGATACATCATCTTTTATGTATTATAAGAGGTCGACACATCAGATTATGATAAATCAATAAAAACATTTCAGTTTAACATGTCATTTAAATTTTTACACGTAGGTTTGCACCTCCTCTTTTTTAGACTTCTCGTCTCCTATATTTTCATAGTATTTATTAGGTCAAAATAAATACTATAAAGACACAATTGCCTCTCCATACGAGGACACATCATCTTTTATGTATTATAAGAGGTTGACACATCAAATTATGATAAACCAATAAAAACATTTCAATTTAACATGTCATTTAAAATTTTACACGTAGGTTTGCACCTCCTCTTTTTTAGACTTTTCGTCTCCTATATTTTCATAGTATTTATTAGGTCAAAATAAAATTAATAGCTACAACTATAATTTCCAAAGCACTGGTTAATCTCTCGATTCTCTCAAGCTCTCATCTTATTTTGTACACCAAGTGTTTCAAATTTCTCTCATTGAATCGGTTTATGGTAGAGCATGTAAGCAAGTGAGAAAGAATTTGACATTCATCAACTGCATAATTCATGTATAAATCTTTTGTGTAGCTGTGGTGTTCACTGTTCACATCAGAAATGGCCGTTTCATTATCTTACCACTCGGTTCACTCTTGGAATCTCCTTCCTTCGTCATCCAACTTCTTCTGTTTCTTAGGGCCGATCTCGGAGTACTCGATCCAACTCGAATTTACCTCCTCCCCCGGAACCAACGTGTTTGCATTTGCTCCATAAGATCCTTTGTTGCGTCACAATGCGAGTATGTTATGTGAAGCGCGATTGACATAGTTCTCCAAAATCAGTTGTAACTCTTTTGACATGGCAAAACACGTGAGGACCAAAAACAAAACGTCTAAATTAAGTGCAATTTTTCCACCTTTCATAAAAGAAATCCATGTAAGAAGCTTATATTATTGAGTTATATGTTAACTACTGTGAGAGACTGTTTTACAGAAAATTATAAGTTTTTGTTTTATGTATGCATGTGATTGAAACTTTCATTGCAACCAGAGCAATGGAATTAGAGCTTCACTTTCTAACCAGGTCAAATTGTTTTTTTGTGCTATGATTACTTACAGGTCATGTTTAAAAATATCTTGATGCATATTAGTACTTACATTTTTTTTTACAAAAGTTTTGCAATCCCAAAGATGGCCTGGACTTATCTATTGTGCATGAAAATGCAAGAAAAAACTAAAAGTAAGTACAATCTTGTTGCTCATTAATCAAATTCCATGTTCCATATATATTTATATAATCACGCCTTCAATATTTGCATATATATTTTCTCCATAATAAGTATTATAAGCATCCATGAATCCTTGTCATTGGGATTCAATGTTGGTTTGTCGGGTTCAATATGTTTTGCTCTGTTTTATTAAACTTTTGTTATGTTTCTAGACTTCATGTCTTAGTAAAACCTCCTAGATGATTTTAAAAAAAGTTTACTGACACTTGCTTTGTTTAGAAGAAACTTCGTGTGCATGATTTATAGAATGCTTAAACATGTTTCTACAAAAAAAAAAATTAATCTTCTGATTTTTTTATTCTTTTATAATCTTTCTTCTTCATTACATGCCTTTTTTTTGTTTTTATTGGGTCAAAAAACATGTCATATATGACAAATTGTTGCACCTTAGAAAACAGTGAGAAAGCTTGCAACATCTATATCCTCAATCGAAAGGGAGAAGAGAAGCTGAGAAAGTTAGATAATGCATTTTCATGATTTAAAATTACCTATCATCTAAATTACTTGATTTATTTCAAATGTTATTTATCTCGAATTTATTATACTATCGTACAAGTTATCATGGGAGAATAGAACTACATATCTCTTACACCAAAATATATACTGTCTGTTTATTTATCTTCAATTGACATATTAATTGTTTTGTATCCAATCTCATACGTTCAGCCGCATCCAATCTCATATGTCCACGGTTGATCGACACAGGAAACAATGCATTTAATTTGATCAATGGAATTGGCATAATTTGCTTCAATCTTCTACTTTTTAATATTTTAGCACTATTCTTTTCGGAAAGAAAAATAATTATTGTCAAGAATGCTATCTCCTAATTGATGGTTATTATTAATAGGAATGATAAGTGTTATGATACTAAGATGCAATACATATTTTCGGGTCGAGAGACATTTAATAGTGTTTTTATAACTTTTAACATACGTTGGAGTTTTTTTGTTGGTCTAGACTGAATTTGTTATCAGCATATGGTGTACTTTAGTAAAACAGTGAATTTTTGTTATGCAAAGAGTTTGCGACGTAGCGCGGGTGTTCATCTAGTTTATATAATGATAAGTGCTTATTTTGTTATATACTGGCGATGTTTAAAAAAAAAAGGGTTATATAATGGCAATTAGAATGATCATATAGAAAGAAAATACATGAAGGACAAATGGAAAATTTATTTTTATAATTAGTCGATATATAAGGAAGTACGCTTGTGACAAAAAGAAAATATATAATAAAGATATAAAAAATTATATGATCCTCTCTCGAAAAGATTCTTTATTTATTTTAATTGTTTTTGTCATAGATTATTTTTTGTCAATATCATATATTTTTTTCACTAAAAAGAGGAATATATTGATCAAAGAGAAGGAGGTGTAAGAATTATAGGGTTACAACAACAACGATAATAAGGTTTAGGAGGGGAACCTTCAGGATCAATGCAGCTACCATTTTTATAAGCCAATCCAACACAAAATTTGTTACATTCTGGAGCTTGAAACGTCGCGTTACAACCCTCGTAACAAGTCGGAGGCACAATTCTCTCATATATTCCTGTTCCTACGGCTACAATCATGTATCATTAGGATTAAGCAAAAAAAAGGCTAACAAAAAAAATCCATAAGATTATGTGATCGCAATATAGTCGTTTACGTATAGAGTGACATACCCATGATCAGGTCATACGAGATGGACATTGTCACCACGAGAGCGAATGCAACCAATAATTTCGAAGAAGCCATTTTAAAAGTCTCTCTGACACTAAATTTCCTTTTTTCAACTAAAACAAGGGATATCTTATTTTGAAGATATGGTTTGATGTGTATGAAGCAGAGAATCAAAGAGTGATGTATTTATAATTGGAAAATCTCTAATTAACTATTTAAAAGTTAAAACCATTTAGGAGCAAAATAATAGGGGATAATATGTTGAGTAGCCATGAAATGAGAGAATATTAAATCAATGACTTAAAATCCACTAAATCTGGTCAATACACATTCCTCGCATTTATTTCTATTGCTAAAATCAGCATAAGAATTAACTACTACTAAAAAAATAATAATTAGTGAAATGATATAGTTGAAAATTGTTCGAGTAACAATAAATATAAATATATAATTATATCTAGTATTAATTACTAAATGAGATGAAAATAGGGAATTTCAAAAATCTCATTTTAAAAATACAATGCTACATTGTTTAAAACTCGATATATACTAATAGCTTATTTTTTCTTTTGAATATAAAGGGTATACAATTTATATTTTTACAAAATTAAAAAAAAAATCTAAACAATAATATGTGAAGCTAAAGAATCATAAATGTACGCAAAATATTTAAAACAATTATTTTTGAGCAAATTAAGAGTAGCTAAATCCTATGAGGTAGAGCTCTAACCCTAGGAAAGTTTTAGCCCTCACATAGTAAATAAAACTACGGTTCGATTCAGCTCGGCTATAGAAAAAATTAGGCTCGTATGTAACATTGTAGAGAGAAATAAAGTTTTAATTCGATTTGGTCTTTTTCTAAAAATTACGGAGTTAATGGTAGGGTCCTCGCTCTATTGTGGTGAATGTTTTTGTCTTCCCGTGACACTTCTCATTCTCATGATATTTCGTACCAATATGTATTTCTTGTGCTTGTCTAACTCTAACCATTGCTTTGATTTCATCGATCCACCACTTTTAACTAGAAACGAATTAATTTTTTTTTGTCAAATCCTGATAAGTTTTAAATCATCGCCATATATAAAAGATTAGAGTACTTTATATGATCTCAAAATGCATAAGACATAATTCAAAGTATATATTATGAATACATTTAGTAGATCTTACAGTTCAAATCACACCAACTCACAGAAGAGTATTGTTACCTTGACTTGACGGAAGAAACTCGAATTAATGAGAATAAGAAAGAGTTAATTGGAAGAAGAGCTTTCTTCCTCAACTAACACTTTTTGACAAACTTTTTGGGATCATTCTTTTTCATATGGACATGAAAAGATAAAAATGTTGTTCCGATGAGATGACCTTCACCATAATTGAATCTTAAAAGATTCTTTGCATGAGCTGATTCACATGAGAACATGTGTTTTTTTATGGTGCAAGCATCACTGCACAAATATTATTTTAAAAGAATAAAAAATCATGTACCTACAAAACAAAGGCTCGATATATCCAAATTCGAATCCAACAAACTAAAAGAGAAAGCAATAAAAAGAAAAACTATGAAAAGTTAAAAACCATACCAATTTTTGGGAAGACAGGCCACGCTGAAGATCGGTAACAGTGCTGGAGTCATGAAAGTTGAGAAGAGAGAATACAGAGGGGAGACTTGAGATAGAAAGAAGTAAAACCTAATTTTACTTTGAACAAAGACCTATTCTGAGAAACTTAGGACGAATGACATATCTTGGTTCAAAGGCCTCTCCAATCCCCTTCCCATTGAAGTCTCATTGAACTCTCCCAAGTTATCAATGAAATATCATTTGCTGGGAATAAATCACAATGGGAAGCACATATACGACACATAACGCATTATAGAAAAGACCCATGCAATCGTTTGCCAATTAGGATAACACAGGATATTAATACATAAAGCATTTTTTTTATTGGCTTGTTTGATAATAAACTCAGATTACATCAGTGAGCTTGATGGAAAACATATATAGCTATGCAATTATTTGCCAATTAGGATTTAAAAAAATGGAACAAAAAACATAAGACTAGAAGAGCTTACACAATAAAAAAAAAATGCCAATTACAATGTTCATTGTGTTGTTCTTTTTATGGCTATCATCTTCTTTTATTTTTGTGGCGTTGGGTCTTCTTATCCTGATTTTTTAATAATTAAATTTTATACATGCAATAAAAATTAAACTACACAAATAAACATGGCATATCAAACGGTATATGATAGAAAACAAAAATCGAACTCTATGATCTAAACAACATGCGTGACGGTGGGGAAGGGATTCAATAGTTATTGTGGGGGTTGAATCTCACAGACTAAGTAATTTTTTAGGGTTTGTAAAGTTCTATAGAAAGCCACCAAACGCAAAGATTTCAAGAGAGATTTTTCTTAAGTTGTTAGAAATATGTTTCACAATACAAGCGTTTGTCAAATGAATTCTCGATCTTCTTTTTGGGTGAGTACAATGAGCTATATATAGGATTTCTAGGTAAGATGGGTCAGCTAATAAAATTAGCTTGGTCCATTAAGCAATATATCTAATTTATGCTCATTATTCCATTAAGCTCATTTTGCTTATGGTTTAATATCATTCTGGGCCTAGATTCAGACTGGGCATTTGTAGACTTGCTTTGATTTCGTCAAGACGTTGTGGAATTGATCTTGTCGCTATATCGATCACATAGGGGGTGAAATCCGACCCCTACAGTTACCCCCCAGCTTGGCAGTATCGGATTATGATGATGCCGATGTAAAAGTTGCTGAAGTTTGAGATCGATGTGTTGGACTGCGAAGTTGCCAAGCATGGACGTCTTATCACCGAACTCGGGAAGTTTCCGTTATTCCACGTTGAACCGATGTCTGCGTGTTTTCTTGGGCTTGTTTTTTTTCTTTGTCATAGAAGATTGAGGAGGTTGATGATCTTTTGTGTTAGCGGGCTTTGAGGCTTGCTGAAAAATGATTTCAGGAAATTCTCCGAGAATAAATCTTTTTTCTTAGAGTTATTTTCTATCAATTCGCTTTTTCGTAAGTAAAAGGTAAAAAATCCTCTCTCCTTCTGCTTTCTTATTTTATTATTATTTTTTATAGGTTTTTGATTATATTTTCCTTCCTTCGTCTTCAAACGAGCCGCCGCCGACTTCTTCTCCATCTTGGACAATCCTCAACTTCCAACGGAAGCTTAATCGCGGCAGAGGCAAGACAGGCAAATCCAATGAGTCCTCCGGCAGGCGCGACGGTTCGAGATCTGGCTTGCTTCTCAACGAGCGAGGCGACATTCGTTGATGGTTCTGGCGAGGCGATGTTCATTAACGGCGAGGCAGCGTTTGTGGACTGCGGGGCGAGGCGAGGCGTCATTCGAGGGTTGCGAAGCGAGAGGCGGCAGGGAGATCGGCGTCTTAAACGGTGATTCGAAATCTGGTCGAGTTGACTCGGTCGCCAAGTCAACTCGGTCGCCGAGTTAACAGTTAACTCGGTTAATAATTTTTTTTGTTTTTAACACGATGACTCAGCGACTCGGCGACGGTTCGGCGACTAAGTGGCTTGACGACTCAGCGATTCCACGATTCAATGCCTCGGGGACTTCGTGACTTGATGACTCAGCGGTTCGACGGTTCGATGACTTGGTGACAGCTAGCCTCGTAGAGTGAAGCTGACTCATATCGTTGCACTTTGGTGCAGTGGATAGGTGAATCGAAAAAAAAATTTCTGATTCCATGGACTCGCAGCTTGATTGTCCGCATGGCAAAGACAGCATGGAGACTATTTCAGACTTAGATGATTCCGGAAAGATGATCGGTGATCTTCTGCTTCTTGGAAGGAGAATGTTTTTTTCTCCAGAGTCTGACACTGGTAGTTCTACGAGACCGGTCTCCTCCAATACTTTACTTGTAACGACCGCGAACCAATTATGTATTTTTGGTTCGGGTGTCGTTTGACACAAGTTGCAATTTAAACCGACGGTTCGGTTTGGGGAAGCAATTAATTTCGGTTCGGTTTGGTTAAACCGAAGTTTTTGCCTATAAAAGGCTTGTGGGATGATTGAGCTCAGTTTCAGAGGAGAAAAAAGAGAGATTTCTGTTGAGGATTGAGAGATTTGAGGGTGAGAACAAGTGTTCTTGAGTGTTCTTGAGTTCTTGGAAGTTTGAGGGTGTGTGCCGTCGGTTTTGGAGGAGACAAACGGCGGTGAAGATCAAGTTGGATCGGAGTGAAAATTTCAAGGTTTCTGCAGTTTTGATCTACGATCAGTCCCATTCGAGGGAGGATTCCCGTCGAACCGTTGGTAATCAGAGGACGATCTATATACGGTTGGAAAGATCTCTCTGTCTAGTTTTCAAATCAGGTTTCCGATCTTGATTCCGAGTTTCGATTATCGAACTTACGGGCTGATTTACCATCGTTATATAAAGACTCAGAGGTCGATCTATATACGTTCCGATCGTCGAACTTGCGGGCTGTTTTCCAGTCAAACCGCTTAGAGTTAGGAGGCGATCTATACACCGTTGGAAAGCTCTTGGTGTCTAGTTTCCAGAGCCATTTTCCGATCGTGATTTGGTGTAGTAAGTCACGAGTTATTCTCTTCCGAAACAAGGTGATTGCGTGACCATGGTCTTCGCGGGTAGATGGGTGTATTTGGTGCGTTTGATTGCGAATTGAGTTGATTTGTTGTTCGATCAATGCTTGTTTGGGGAGTTTTTAATGTTTAGATCAACGTAAGTATCGTGATTTGTGGTTGACTTTACGTTGACTCTTCGGGGTTGACTTTTCGGGGTTGACTTTTCGTGTTGACTTTTTGCTTAATTGTGTCGTGTGGTCTTTTGATTGTTCCCTATACCCGTGCATCTAGCCAAGTAGATGGGATGATCGTACCACTGAGTATTTATGATAATACTCACGCATCTTTTATAACCATGTGATGCAGGTAAAGACAAAGTGTGATCGTGGAATCTGGCTGTGAAGAGAAAATGATCTAGTGTCTCATTTTTGTTTATATCTATTCCGCTTTTGTTATTGTGTTGAATTATTGTGTGGTTTAATATTTATGGGAATATTATTTCGGGTGTTTAAAAAAAAAAAAAAAAAAAAAAAAAAAAAATCTGGTTGTTTCATTTTGGTATCAGAGCCCTAGCAGTTCTAGGGTGGATGGGCGGGGAGTCCTTATGGTTTTAGAGTAGTGGCATTTAATTGATTGTGTGAGTTAATTGATTAATTGCTGTGTGGGTTTGGAGTCCTAGATCATCTTCTTCGAGCCTTCACTGAGATTCCACGGTATGTGTGTTTGACATTTCTTGCTTTCTAGTATTCTTAGTTTATGCTTCTGGTAGTGAAGATAAATGGGTAGAGGTACTAGAGTTGCTAGAGGTATTGGCCGGGAAGGCCAAGTTGGGTGTGGAGGGCATAAGCGCGGGCAGAGACTTATGAGTGAGTCTGCTGCCGCGTGTGTGTTACAGGAGACTACACAGGAGCGGGTAGCTGACTCGCAGGCGTTTCAGGAGGGGTCCGTGGGTGTGACAGCTACAGGTTCCAGTGAGAGGGCTGGAGGGGCTAGTGTAGGTCCCGGTGTCGCTGGCGGTGCGGTGGGCCCTGGTGGGGGTGCTACCGTAGGCGTTGCCCCGGATCGAGATGATCGTCTAGCGGGTCTACTACAGACGATTCTGGAGAGGTTACCGGGAGGGGTGCCTGCTCCGGGTCATGCTCCTGGGGTGGAGCCGGGTTTGGCTGGGGTACAGCTGGGTATGGCTGGGGTGCAGCCGGGTATGGCTGGGGTAGAGGAGCTTCCATCTTATCTGAGGATGATGGAGCAGATGCAGCGGATTGGTACTGTATTTTTCTCGGGCGGTGCTAAGCCTGAGGAGGCTGATGGGTGGCGGATGAGATTAGAGCGTAACTTTCGCTCCATCAGGTGTTTAGAGGGATACAGAGTGGATCTGGCAGTACATTACCTAGAGGGTGATGCGCATCTCTGATGGAGAGATGTTGAGGCCAGGAGGGTGCAGGCTGAGATGGTCTGGGAGGATTTCTTGGCAGACTTTGACGCCAAGTATTTCCCGCAGGAGGCGGTGGACCGTTTGGAGTCTAGGTTTCTGGACCTGACTCAGGGAGATCGGTCAGTGAGAGAGTTCGATTTGGAGTTCAGTCAACTTCAGGTACATGCAGGGAGAGGCATGGAGGGTGAGGATGCCCAGGTTAGGAGGTTCTTGCGAGGACTTCGTCCAGATTTGAGGATTCGCTGCAGGGCGAATAGGTTTGCCACGAGGGCGGAGCTGGTTGAGATGGCTGCTGCGATCGAGGAAGATCTCAGGGAGCAGGTTGTGGTGGTTAGTCCACCGGTGCAGCAGCCGCAGCCAAGGACATCTCAGCAGCAGACGAGTTCAGGCAGGGGCGGCAAGCCTGCTCAGGGACATAAGAGGAAGTGGGAGAGCACTTCAGGGGCCAGTCAGGGTGGTTTGGGATGCTTCGGGTATGGGAGCATGTCCCATCGTATGGCGAGCTGTCCGAAGAGGACCGGGACTCGGGATGTGCGGGTCGGGGTCCAGGATACGCGGGTGTGTTACCACTGCAGAGAGACAGGGAATATTAAGCCCAAGTGTCCGAAGCTGCTGCAGTTGGCAGTGGTCGTAGTGCAGCCATTGGCAGTGCAGCCGTTATCTCAGATCCCAGCGGCACCCCGTGTGTTTACGTCTGCAGAGGCGGGCGGTTCTAGCGCCAGACCGATCGCAGGTATTTCCGAACTTGACTTTTTAAATTCGTAGTTGTATGAGTTTTTGTCTGTTGGGAAATTGTGAGTCTGTGCTAGAATGGTAGGGTTCTGATGCACATAGGATTGTGCAGGGACCTTAGTTGTGGGCGGGTATGAGTCCCACGTGTTGTTTGATTCGGGAACTATGACTAGCTTTATTACGCCAAAGTGAGCAGAGAGCAGCGGGATCCAGAGTGATTCCGGGGAGCAGCTCGGAGTAGTTAAGGTTACGGGTGGTAACTCGTTAGCTACTTTTGGGTGGGTTCGTGGCGTGGAGGTTCTGGTGGCGGGAGAGTTGATGCTAGTAGATCTGATCATTAGTCCGGTGGAGCTGTACGATGTTATCCTCGGTATGGATTGGTTGGATCGTTACAGGGTCCATCTGGATTGCCACCGAGGGCGAGTTGTGTTTGAGCGAGAGACGGGGAGGTTGGTGTTTCAGGGTGTGACACCGACTTCTGGGAGTCTCGTGATTTCCACGATACAGGCCGAGCAGCTGCTTCTCAGGGGCTGCGAGGCGTATCTGGTGACGATAGTGATGCCTGAGTCTGTTGGAGAGGTTGCAGTTGAAGATATTCGAGTTGTTCAGGATTTCCAGGATGTGTTTCAGTCATTGGAAGGATTACCGCCAGCGCGGTCGGATCCGTTCGTTATTGAGTTGGAACCCGGGACTACTCCAATATCTAAGGCACCTTACCGTGTGGCTCCAGCAGAGATGGCAGAGCTGAAGAAGCAGCTGGAGGAATTGATGGATAAGGGTTTTATTCGGCCAAGTGTTTCACCGTGGGGAGCGCCGGTGTTGTTTGTGAAGAAGAAGGATGGTAGTTTCCGGTTGTGTATCGATTATCGGGGACTTAACCGAGTCACCGTGAAGAACAGGTACCCTCTGCCGCGCATTGATGAGTTGTTGGATCAGTTGCGAGGGGCTACTTGGTTCTCCAAGATTGATCTGGCTTCGGGATACCATCAGATTCCTATTGATGAGGCAGATGTTAGGAAAACTGCTTTCAGGACGAGGTATGGGCATTTTGAGTTCGTGGTGATGCCTTTTGGTTTGACGAATGCACCAGCAGCGTTCATGCGGTTGATGAACGAGGTATTCCAGGAGTATTTGGATGTGTTTGTGATAATCTTTATTGATGATATCCTGGTGTATTCGAAGAGTTTTGAAGAGCATGAGTTGCATCTGAGGGTAGTTCTGGGGAAGCTGCAGGAGCAGAAGCTGTTTGCGAAGTTTAGTAAGTGCAGTTTCTGGCAGAGGGAGATTAGCTTTCTTGGCCACGTTGTGTCTGCAGACGGAGTGTCGGTGGATCCGGCTAAGATTGAGGCTATCAGAGGGTGGCCTAGACCGAGGAATGCCACTGAGATCAGGAGTTTTCTTGGGTTGGCAGGTTATTATCGGAGATTCGTCAAGGGGTTTGCGAGTATGGCTAAGTCGATGACGAGGTTGACCGGGAAGGATGTCCCTTTTGTTTGGTCTTCGGCTTGTGAGGAGAGTTTCGGGAAGCTGAAGGAGATGTTGACCAGTACACCAGTGTTGGCGTTACCCGAGCCGGGTGAGCCATATGTGGTGTATACAGATACTTCAGGAGTTGGTCTGGGTTGTGTCCTGATGCAGCAAGGAAAGGTTATTGCGTATGCTTCGAGGCAGTTGAGGAAGCATGAGTGCAACTACCCTACCCATGATTTGGAGTTGGCTGCGGTGATTTTCGCTCTAAAAATATGGCGGAAAGGTTCAGGTGTTCACAGACCACAAGAGTCTGAAGTATTTCTTCACTCAGCCGGATCTGAACCAGAGACAGAGGCGCTGGATGGAGTTAGTCGCGGACTATGACCTGGAGATTGGGTACCATCCAGGTAAGGCAAATCTGGTGGCTGATGCTTTGAGTCGGAAGCGAGTTGCTTCGGCTCATGTGCGGGATTTGGAGAAGTTAGCAAGTGAGCTCAGTACATTGAGGTTGTGCGTGATCTCACAGGAGCCGTTGGGGTTAGAGGCAGCTAACCAGGCAGATTTACTGAGCAGGATTCGGGTTGCGCAGGAGAAGGATCAGGGGTTGATTGATGCTTCTAAGGCGACAAGTTCGGAGTATGTGGTCTCAGCGAGTGGGATGATACTGGTGAATGGGTGGGTTTGTGTACCCAAGGACGAGGATCTGAGGCAGGAGATTCTGAGAGAGGCCCATTCGAGCATGTTGTCTATTCATCCGGGGGCGACTAAGATGTATCGTGATTTGAAACGATATTATCACTAGGTCGGGATGAAGAGAGAGGTAGCTAACTGGGTTGCAGCATACAACGTGTGTCAGTTAGTGAAGGCTGAGCATCAGGTTCCGAGTGGTATGTTGCAGAGTTTGCCTATTCCCGAGTGGAAGTGGGATATGATTACCATGGATTTTGTGACAGGGTTGCCAGTGTCACGGACGAGTGATGCGATTTGGGTGATAGTGGATCGTCTGACCAAGTCAGCACATTTTCTTGCCATCAAAAAGATCGATGGGACGTTGGTGTTGGCTAAGAAGTATGTGCGTGAGATAGTGAGGCTGCATGGGGTGCCAGCGAGTATTGTGTCAGACAGGGATCCGAGGTTTACATCTGAGTTCTGGAGGGCGTTTCAGGCAGAGATGGGCACTAAGGTGCACATGAGCACGGCGTATCATCCTCAGACAGATGGGCAGTCGGAGAGGACTATTCAGACTTTAGAGGACCTGTTGAGGATGTGCGTGCTAGATTATGGTGGTCATTGGGCGGATCATCTGAATCTGGTTGAGTTCGCGTACAACAACTCATACCAGGCGAGTATTGGGATGACTCCATATGAGGCTCTGTATGGGAGGCCGTGTAGGACACCATTATGCTGGACTCAAGTGGGGGAGAGGAGCATGTTTGGTGTGGATTTTGTTCAGGAGACGACGGAGAAGATCCGTGTCTTGAGACTGAACATGAGGGAAGCTCAGGATCGGCAGAAGAGTTATGCTGATAAAAGACGAAAAGAGTTGGAGTTTGAGTTGGGAGATCTGGTGTATATCAAGGCAGCGATGTTAAGGGGTCCGAACATATCCATTTTAGAGAATAAGCTAAGTCCGAGGTTTATGGGTCTGTTCAGAGTGGTGGAACGGGTCGGACCAGTGGCTTATCGGTTGGAGTTACCTCAGAGTATGAGAGCGTTTCATAAGGTATTTCATGTATCGATGCTGCGGAAGTGTCTACATGAGTCTGAGGAGGTGTTGGCTAGGATCCCGGAGGATCTTCAGCCCAACATGACGTTAGCGGCGAGACGTGTGAGGATTCTCGAGAGGAGAGTCAAGGTTCTGCGCCGGAAGAGGATACCATTGGTGAGAGTCGTGTGGGACTGTGATGGTGTCGAGGAGGAGACTTGGGAACCAGAGGCAAGGATGAAGGCAAAGTTCTCGAAGTGGTTCGAGAAGCAAGCGGAGGCTTGAGTGTATTTCTGGTTTTCAGTGGTTGTATTAGATTGTTGCTATGAGTTGTATGTATTTTTCGTTTGGATTGTAACGATATACATTGTTGAGATTAATAAGATGGGATGTTTCTTATTATCTTCTGTTATAAGACGGATGTTTTTATGGTATGACTGGAAGGTCATGGGTTGAAGTTTAAAACATTTGAAGCAAATTGCTAGACATATACAATGTTATATGTGAAAATATTAATAAATAGATTATCATTAATAAAAATTACATCGTATAGTTTAATAAAATAATCGCTACATTAACCAGAACAGTGGTGTGAGAAATCAATAATACTTTAACCATTTTTTTTTCTTTGTTTATATCCACCAAAAATAATAATTCTAAATTAAATGTGTTATTGTGAACTTTAGATATGTAATTTCTATGTTATATACTATAAAAAAATATTTAAAACTTTAGATATGTAATTTCTATGTTAAAACGAAAAAATCACAAAAGATTTTAATAAAAAGAATCGTTACATTAACCCAGGAAATGATGTGAAAAAATTAATTAGTGATTTTTATCTTTTACATCGATTCATTGGTGAATTATTATGTCATTTTTATTCACAATTTGTGGTGAAGTAAGATTTTCTACGAGAGTCTTGGTTAGGAGATGATTGACAACTTTAGAATTTTAACAACATTAAAATTCTTAAAAGCACTAACTAATTTTCTCAAACCATTTTTTTTTATGAATGTAACGATTCTTTTTATTAAAAAAATTTTTGACTTAATTTTTGTGACTTTTTGTTTTAAAATAGTAGTTACCTATCAAAATTTTTATATGTTTTTATAGTATATTGTTGTGTTTAATAAATAAATATATATTTTTGACACCGTTAAAAGTTCACAATAACACATTTAATTGAGATTTTTAGTTTTTGTTAGATATCAAAAAAAAAAAAGATAATGGTTAAAGTATTATCGGCTCATTGGCTTATTATATTGAAATTGGTCATCCTTATGTTACACTTTAATATTTGGAATTAACTTACATTAAACCTAGCTATTAAATTGAAAGAATTAATTTTTCAAGAACACTTAATTTGTTTTCAATAAAAAAAAAATGAAAAGACAAATATCAAAAGAGTAGATGACACATGACATTTTCTCATAACTTGAGTTTGAAAAAACCTTAAAATATTATATAAGACTCCAACGAAGTTAAACATAAGCCCAATGTAAAAGTCACCTTTATTTATATAGGATAAAAAAACAAATTCATAACTTTATAAAATTAAAATGAGAATAATATTTAGATAACTGAGAATTTTTATACCATAAAAAACGATGTTTGATACGGTTGATACGATAAAACACGATGATATAGTTTAAATGAGAATAATATTTAGACAATTGAAAATTTTTCAACTAGTTATTCATTTGCAAAAATGTCATTAATTATGGATATTTAAAACTTAAATCTTAAAATTTTAAATCCGAAAAAATATTTTGACCCCTAACTAAAATTATACCCTCAAAACTAAACCATAATACAACATAGTTAACCCAAAAATAAATAATTTTGAAAAAGTAACATTTTTACAAAGATTTTGAAAATGTGGCATTTGGAATATTGGATTGGAATGTCTTAGTTGTATTATACTCCCTCGTTTACGAGAGCTTTTTTGTTCTAAATTAAGTTTAAGTGGTATTCTCATTTTTTATGTAAATAGTTAGCTTTTTATTGCTTTGAACTGTTTGAATTCTGCATATTATAGTTCTCTAGACGAAAGGATCAATTATTATCTATTTCAATTTTTTTATCTTTTGATTTTTTAATGGGACAATTGCAAAATTGCCATTTTCATATGTCACTTTTCAAAAATAACATAATGGGTTGTATATTTGCAAAAATACCACTAATTATATATTTTAAAGTCCTAAATCTTAAATTCTAAACTCTAAAAAATGTTTTGACCTCTAACAAGCCATAAATCTTCAAAACTAAACCCTAATACAGCATAGTTAACCCAAATATAAATAATATAATTAATAAATAATTTTGAAAAAGTGGCATTTTTGTAAAGATTTTGAAAATATGACATTTCTCAAAATTTATCTTCTTTAATTGGTGTGTAAAAATTAAAAAAAAATCTATTATATAACTAGAGATTTTTCTCTTCATCTAGAGTGTCCACCTAGGCAAAAATATTTTGTAATACATTTAAGTTTTAAAATGGTCATTTACTACAAACTAAATCATACTTTTTTTTATTAATAATAAAAAATTAAATTAGATTCAAAACGTGAAAGCATAAATAAAATGAATGAAAATGAAAATCAAATAAATACAAAACTACACATGATTTTATTAGCAATGATAATATAAATTTTGTTTTACAAAAAAATATATTAAACATATAAAGAAAACTAAAATGTGTTTATGAATTTTATAATTGAAACAATTAGTAAAAATCAACTAAGGTAATGAAATGTTAAGAAAAAACAAATATCTTCTATATTATTTTTAAAATTTATATATTTTATGAAATGAAAAGTTTTTTCTTATTAAAAAGTTTGGGACTATTGTAAAAGTGCCACTTTTGGTGTGCCACTTTACAAAAATTCCACAATGGGTTGTCTATTTGCAAAAATATCACTAATTATGGATTTTTAATTCTTAAAACTTAAAATTCTAAACCTTAAATAATGTTTTGACCTATAAACCATCAAAAATAAATTATAATATAACGTAGTTAAACCAAACATAAATGATATAATAAAAAAAAATTTTTGAAAAAATGGCATTTTTGCAAAGATTTTGAAAAAGTGGTTTTTCTGAAAAGTCGCAATTGAAAAGTGGTATTTTGCAAAAAAATTTAAAAACTTTGTAGTTCAACAAAAACAAATCTTAAATTCACATATTAAGAAGACCAACATTTAAGAAATACTATCATAAAATCTCACTTATTTTTCAACGATGAACAAAAACCAAAATAAACATAAGTTTACAAGACGAAGATAAAAAAAATGCATAAAACTTTTTATATCCATAAAAAGCTATTTCAAAAAGATCTACGAGTTTTTCAACTCTAACTAGAAAAAACTTAAAATCAAACTTGAAGAAAACTCATACTTTACTGATGAAGAGATAAGCTTTCCCATTCCGCGATTGAAAAGATTGTAAATAACAAGCAAACATGATGTTATTCAGTATCTTCCATATGCCACATTACTAAAGACATTGTGAAGTACAAAGTGTAAGAGAATAACAAAAATACATTGTGAAGACATATAGAAACCACCTATTATTGGTATATCATACTATAAAGATAAATTAGAAAATGATTGATATTTGACCCCAAAAAAAATGATTGATATATTTTATCTTCAAATTCGTGATCGGTTGTTTAGATAACATAATTTATCAAATGGCCAAATATATGTACATAACAAAGTTTTAAACAAGTAAATTTGCAATGGTAACTTCGATATTTTTCATGTAGCATTAAAATTATTTATTTTAAATCAAATATTATTTAATATCTACAAAAGCTTTGTTGTTTTTATCATAACAGAAATATTAAATGAATAAATAAATAGTTATTAAATTGAATAAATTGTATAAAAAATCTTGCACGGATGCGAGAGTCATATTCTAGTATATATAATAACAGAAGAGAATTAACTGGGGGTGTCAAAATAGGTTAAAACTCATGGGTCAATCCAACCCAATCCAAACCATTAATTCTAGTGGGTTGATTATTCTGACTCTAATGGGTGTAGGAGTCTCTGTGGTGATTAGTCATATGGATTAAGTTGAAATGGGTTGAAATAAAATGGGTTAATCGGTTGTTAATGGTTGACCCATCAACATTTAGCTAAACAAAAACATGATTTCACAATTTTTCTCGCCAAAAATATGATCTCGCCATTTTCCCACAAAAACACGATTTTGCAATTTTCTCGCCAAAAACGCAATACCGTTAAAAATTCATGCCAAAAACGCAATACTGTTAAGTTTCCTGCCAAAAAACACGATTTCATAAAATAATTTCCCGCAAAATGTTAGTACATAAGATTTTCCCGCAAAAAATGCAAATCCGTAAAATTTTCTCGAAAAACGTAATTCCGTAAAAATTTTCCTCCAAAAACATGATTTTTTAAAACAATTTTCCGCAAAAAATGCAATTCCGTAAAATTTTCCCTCCAAAAATAAAATTTCATAAAAAAAATTCCCGCCAAAAATATGATTTCTAATTTTTTTTTCAAATTTCACAATTGATATACATATATACTCCATTAATCAATTTATATATGGTTTGGGTCTAAGTCCATCCAACTCATTTAAATTTGATGGATTAATGGGTTGATCCAACCCAATTACTAAATGAGTTAGGTTGATCCATAACTCATTAATATAATTACTCTACTCTTAAAGTTATGTGTTGGATCGGGTTAGGTTGGATTGAAATATCTATTTTAACACCCTAGTATTACCATTAGAAAAGACTTTATTATAGATTAAGCAGAAACGTAAGAGTTTGATGAAGGAGGAAGAATTACATATATAGTTTACGTACAACAACAACGATATTTAGGAGTTTTAGGGGGAATAAGTCCTTCGTATAGAATGCAAAGACCATTTGTGTAAGACAGTTCTTTACAATATTTAACGCAGTCTTGATCCCAAAACTTCTCGTTACATTCTTGAAATACTTTTCCACAATATTTCAGCTACCATCATTAAAAAGGGGAAAAAAAAAAGGAATTAGATATTTAATTTCTTGGAGAAGGATACGAATATGCATATAGGTCATATTCACGTATATAAAGAAAGACACCAAAGAATAGGTCATTGGAAATTATCAAAATAACCTCAAAAGTGAATGCAGTGAAGTGGTTATAACTTCTAGGAAATTTTATTAATCAATAAAAAAAGGATTAATTAGCATACTAGGCAAATTTAAATTATTAATTAGTAAACTATGTTGGGATTTTTTCTATAAAAAAAAATATTTTTCTTAAACCTTTTTTTTATTATTAATTCTCTCTTTCTTTCTCTTTGTTTTTTTATCTTTGTTTTATATATAAAACTCTAAGCCTAGAACTCTATTTATAGAGTTAGGATTCTAAACAATATAGTAAATTTCTATTTCCTAGATTTTGACTTTTTTTCATGATTTTCTTTTCTCCAATTTCTTTTGTTACTTGATTTTCCTTTTGCTTGTTTTTTTCTTTTCTTTGTTTTCCTTGAATTTCCTTTTTACTTGATATTCCATTTTCTTGTATAGAAAACGAATCTATCCCAACAAACTAACCATGAAAATAATATAGTAAATGACCAATGGAGATTGCAAAATAACAAAACTACCCGACATATTTGACAATCTATTTTATGGTTTCTATGTAGACCATTTGTTAGTCTATTCTATATAGACTAGCACAAATATCAGTTATTTTTATTTTAAAATTATTTCTATATAACTAATTACAAAATTAAAATTATTAGACTTTAAACATAAATATTAAATTCTAGTCTAGAAAAATACAATTGCAAAAATGCTATTTTTGGTGTGTCACTTTGTAAAAATGTCACTATTTATGGATTTTTAAAGCCAAAATCTTTTAAATTTATAAATCCTAAAAAAAAATTTGAGTTCTAACAAACCTTAAACTTTCAAAACTTAACTCTAATACAACATAGTTAATCCGAACGTAAATAATATAATAAATAAATAATTTTGAAAAAATGGTATTTTTGCAAATTTTTTGAAAATGAAGCATTTTTGAAAAGTGGCACTTCAAAAGTGGCATTTTTCAAAAAATTTTTACATTAAATATTAAAATTTATAAACAAATTTAAATTTTAAAAAATGGTTATTAATGTTGGAAGAATTATTATATTCTATACTATGTAAAATCTTAAATAGTATAGATTCTATCATATCAAAAAGGGCATTTTCGTCCATGAACACATATACACACTATAAACAGTATTTTTTAAAATTATTATTTTTTGGCTAGTTTTGTCAATTTCCATAAAAAAAAATATCGGCGTGTCACAAGAAAAGATTCTAGGATTTTTTTTCTTTTTCTGTTCATAGAATTGGATTCAATACAAACACCCTTCTATTTTTTACAAAACTCACATGTCTTGCCAGTCAAATGATATATATAATCTATCAATATGTAAATTAAAGTCTATTATACAGCTTTTAAAACTAACTTCAACAAATATTACATTAAATCTAGAGCTTCTTATAAGGTATATCCAACGTATACAACAAATAAAATATATCTATGTGCTTTAACAAAATAAATGCAAATAAGAAAAATATGTGAAAGTGTATAATACCGGAGACGATATCAATAGTTCGGCGGCAATGGACGGAAGAAACCGCGATAAGAACGGTGAGGGTAAAGGCAACCAACAATTTTGAGGAACATACAATTCGATTTCTTACGCACTATAAGTTTTTTCTTTGAAAGTTTTTTTTTCTCGCATACTAATGCGTAAGCATGTGATTAGTCTATTTATAATTAGATGAAATGGTCGTTGGTCAAAAATCATATTCCATACGTACCCAAAAAAAAAAAATCATATTCCATATTATTCGTTTTTAGAGTTTTTACCATGCATGACCAATTATATTGACCATTACAGTAATAAATATTATAGCTAACTATCCCAATTATCATTATATATATGTACATATAGATATTTCCATGTAGATATTTCCAATTAAAATTGAAAATTCTTTACCAAATAAATATATATTGTGGAATTAGATAAGAATTTACGACCAGATTCTTAATTTCTTATAGTATTCCATAAATTTGTCTTACAAAATCATTTTCAAGATCTTTTGAAATCAGCCAAGAAGACTTCCCGAACATAGTACCAGACTTTTGATATGCCGTGGACAATTTTTATCAATATATTAATTACTTCATCCGTTCCTAAAAGATAAACATTTTACAAAAAAATCTCGTTTGATAAAGATATATATTTTTATGTTTTCTGTGCATTTTTTTTATTTAATTATAAGAAATTGAAAATTTCAAAAAAATTATTGAAATGCTATTGGTTGAAAGTTTTTGAAAACCGTTTCTTGCAGAAATCAATACATTTATTATGGATCATTAATTGTTTTTATTAATATGTGTGAAACTTCCAAAACGTCTTTTTTTAGGAAAAGAGAATGTACAAATCTTCTTGACGCGTTCATGTGATATCAAATAACCGTATCATTGGATATAGCAAAACCCTCTGAAAACGATATGATTTATCATCTATGCCCAAATTTTCCCTATCCAAGAAAATTCTATCATCTATGCCCACAGTGTTAATACTTTGATCCCGAAATGACCTTTTGAAAACTATAAAAGCAATGTAAAAAAAAAAAAAAATCACGACACTTTTCAGTATAGAAAGAGTCAATTTTTTTTTAATTCGTCTGGATTTATTATTATTCTATTACAAATTTTTTAGAACTGTTACATCGACAATTCTACAACGGATGAGTTTTCCGCCTTGATCCATGCCAACGATCATATGTTGCACCAAGCTGAAGATCTTCTGTAAACATGTTTCCATTAATCTGCACTAAAATTAATAAATTGTATTTTTTGTGAGATTAGAACCTCAGATCTCCTAATATAAAATCATTAATAAAGTATTTATCAAACCATTGGATCAAGAGGGTTTTAACAAAAAGTTGGGTTCAGATCCACCCGAAGGTGGAAAGCCTTAACCGATCGATATGTGTTCAAAGACCCGAAGGTCAAGCCCGTCTCTATTAGAGGAGATGCCAACCATCTCTCCTTTCTATGAACACAAAAGAAGTTCTGAAACAACCAGATATTTTTTTTTTTTTTTTTTTTTAAAACACCCGAAATAATATTCTCATAAATATTAAACCACACAATAATTCAACACAATAACAAAAGCGGAAAAGATATACACAAAAACGAGACACTAGATCATCTTCTCTTCACAGCCAGATTCCACGATCACACTTTGTCTTTACCTGCATCACATGGTTATAAGAGATGCGTGAGTATTATCATAAATACTCAGTGGTACGATCATCCCATCTACTTGGCTAGATGCACGGGTATAGGGAACAATCAAAACACCACACAACACAATTAAACAAAAAGTCAACACGAAAAGTCAACCCCGAAAAATCAACCCTAAAAAGTCAACCCCGAAAAGTCAACGTAAAGTCAACCACAAACCACGATACTTACGTTGATCTAAACATTAAAAACGCCCCAAACAAGCATTGATCGAACAACAAATCAACTCAATTCGCAATCAAACGCACCAAATACACCCATCTACCCGCGAAGACCATGGTCACGCACTCACCTGTTTTGCGACTGGAATAACTTCCGACTCACTGGACCAAATCGCGAAGGGAAAACGGTTCTGGAAACTAGACACCAACAGCTTTCCAACGGTGTATAGATCGTTTCCTATATCGAAGCGGTTCGACTGGAAAACAGCCCACAAATTCGACGATTGGAACTGAAACAGAAACGACCCGTTGAACAAGAACACAGAGATTCCGATGAACGGATACCCCAAATTCGAATCGGAAAAAGGTTCTGGAAACTAGACAGATAGGGCTTTCTAACCGTATATAGATCGACCTCTGAGTCTTTATATAACGATGGTAAATCAGCCCGTAAATTCGATAATCGAAACTGGAAACAGAAAATCCAGTCTCAGAAAACAGAACCGACACACTGATTTTAAAAGAACACAGAGAACGGATCATACCTCGGAATCAAGATCGGAAACCTGATCTGAAAACTAGACAGAGCGATCTTTCCAACCGTATATAGATTGTCCTCTGATTCTTAACGGTTCGACGGCAATGCTCTCTCGAATTGGACTGATTGCAGATAAAAACTGCAGAAACCTCCCAAAACAAAACGACCATAACTCCTCAAATACCCAACCGATTGACAAGCGGTTTTCTCCTAAATCAAGATCAAAGAGTGAAGAACTTACTCTGAAATTTTCACTCCGATCCAACTTGATCTTCACCACAGTTTTCCTCCTCCAAAACCAACAGCACACACCCTCAACTCCCAAGAACACTCAAGAACACTTGTTCTCATCCTCAAATCTCTCAATCCTCAAGAGAAATCTCTCTGTTTTCTCCTCTAAAACTGAGCTCAATCATCCCACAAGCCTTTTATAGACAAAACCTTCGGTTTAACCAAACCGAACCAAAATTAATTGTTTCTCCAAACCGAACCGTCGGTTTAATTGCAACTTGTGTCAACGACACCCGAACCAAAAATACATATTTTGATTCGCGGACGTTACAATTCTCCCCCACTAACATGGATTCGACCTCGAATCACGCAACATCGTCTCGCTACGGTCTCCACTACTTGACCCGAACGCGGCCAGCAACCTTCGAGATAACACTCGAATTCCCTAACTCGTCCTGCTAAAGTTAACACTCTTGCCTAAAATCCGTCCAGATTTATCCGGAGCATCATCGATGCACGCCCCATGGTCCGGATTAGGGCTGTCCGATTGACCGTCCAACAATCAAACAAGAACATGTCCGACCAACCGTCAACCCTGCCTTGGACTAAATGATCGTACAACAATCAAACGAGAACACGTACGACCATCAGCGTAACATATGGTGCCAGAAATGTCCGTACCGAATTCCAGACCCCAGTAATAACCTCAGACTCGACGTACACAACACAAAACCCCTGGCCCTCAGCCAGCACCACTCGCAATCACACCTGATCCCCGAGTTCTACTAGGCTCACACTAGCCTCATTGCACCATCTCTATGGATACAATCCTGACCCAACCCGGTCAGCCCACGATCAGAGATCATCACCCGATCTCAATCACCTAACCCCGTCCCACTAAGGTTGACACTCTCATCCAAAACCCGCCCAAATTCCCCCAGGAAACATCCACGATGCAACACTCGCTGATCCAGATCAGGGTTGTCCAATAAATCGCGCAACAATCAAACAAGAACATGCCCGACCCACCGTAGACCCAGACCTTGGATCAATTGGTCGCCCAACAATCAAACAAGAACATGTACGACCAAAGAGGCTACATATATTTACCAGGGTCGTCTAAACTAAGGTTCCAAACTCGAGTAACAACCCTAGATTAGACATTCACAAACCACCTGAGATCATTCCCGATCCCTGAAGTTCATCCAATCTCATACTTATAATAATCACACTACAGGTACTATTGCTCAAACCCATATCTCTATACACCACTCCCACTCGCAGGGTCGTCACCCATCGAGCTCTCGATGTATACCATACCGGCTCTCGGTATGCCCCAGCCCCTCCGCTTCAGGACACATAGTCCATCAGCTCTCGGCTGCAGAGGAATCACACATCCTCTGGAGAGATCACAATCCCTCAAAGTATATGCAGAAGAATATCACCATCCCCTGGAGCAGTAACACTGTAACATGCATCATAAGCACCTGTCGACCGATTGACTTCCGTGGTTCCTATACCGATATTCCCTAACCCGGAATATCACTCATGACCAATCCCCAGGTCATCTGAAACAACCCAATCGCCAGGGTGTTTCCAACCCCGATATTCCCTAACCCAGAATATCACTTATGACCAATCCCCCAGGTCATCTGAAACAACCCAATCACCAGGGTATTTCCATCGGAGTCCCTGGAAAAGACAGTCCTAACTCACATAAGACTTCTGTTCCAGACTCCCCCTAGAAAATAGACAGGTTCTAACTCACATAAAACCTCTATTTTCCAGCGCCATCTAGGGATCTACCCGTCCTAACCCCTTAGGACTCCCATCCCTAGATACCTAGACAAGCCCTAACTCCCATAGAGCTTCTATCCTAGCCCCTCAAATGACCTCCCCGTCATCACACACATGACCTAACCCAGTCATCAACCCATGACCTCCCAGTCATACCATAAGAACATCCGTCTTATAACAGAAGATAATAAGGAACATCCCATCTTATTAATCTCAACAATGTATATCGTTACAATCCAAATGAAAAATACATACAACTCATAGCAACAAGCTAATACAACCACTGAAAACCAGAAAAACACTAAAGCCTCCGCTTGCTTCTCGAACCATTTCGAGAACTTTGCCTTCATCCTTGCCTCTGGTTCCCAAGTCTCCTCCTCGACACCATCACAGTCCCACACGACTCTCACCAATGGTATCCTCTTCCGGCGCAGAACCTTGACTCTCCTCTCGAGAATCCTCACAGGTCTCGCCGCTAACGTCATGTTGGGCTGAAGATCCTCCGGGATCCTAGCCAACACCTCCTCAGACTCATGTAGACACTTCCGCAGCATCGATACATGAAATACCTTATGAAACGCTCTCATACTCTGAGGTAACTCCAACCGATAAGCCACTGGTTCGACCCGTTCTACCACTCTGAACGGACCCATAAACCTTGGACTTAGCTTATTCTCTGAAATGGATCTGTTCGGACCCCTTAACATCGCTACCTTGAGATACACCAGATCTCCCAGCTCAAACTCCAACTCTTTTCGTCTCTTATCAGCATAACTCTTCTGCCGATCCTGAGCTTCCCTCATGTTCAGTCTCAAGACACGGATCTTCTCCGTCGTCTCCTGAACAAAATCCGCACCAAACATGCTCCTTTCCCCCACTTGAGTCCAGCATAATGGTGTCCTACACGGCCTCCCATACTGAGCCTCATATGGAGCCATCCCAATACTCGCCTGGTATGAGTTATTGTACGCGAACTCAACCAGATTCAGATGATCCACCCAATGACCACCATAATCCAGCACGCACATCCTCAACAGGTCCTCTAAAGTCTGAATAGTCCTTTCCGACTGCCCATCTGTCTGAGGATGATACGCCGTGCTCATGTGCACCTTAGTGTCCATCTCTGCCTGAAACGCCCTCCAGAACTCAGACGTAAACCTCGGATCCCTGTCTGACATAATACTCGCTGGCACCCCATGCAGCCTCACTATCTCACGCACATACTTCTTAGCCAACACCACCATCCCATCGGTCTTTTTGATGGCAAGAAAATGTGCTGACTTGGTTAGACGATCCACTATCACCCAAATCGCATCACTCGTCCGCGACACTGGCAATCCTGTCACAAAATCCATGGTAATAATATCCTACTTCCACTCGGGAATAGGCAAACTCTACAACATACCACTCGGAACCTGATGCTCAGCCTTCACTAACTGACACACGTTGCATGCTGCAACCCAGTTAGCTACCTCTCTCTTCATCCCAACCCAGTGATAATATCGTTTCAAATCACGATACATTTTAGTCGCCCCCAGATGAATAGACAACATGTTCGAATGGGCCTCTCTCAGAATATCCTGCCTCAGATCCTCGTCCTTGGGTACACAAACCCGCCCATTCACCAGTATCATCCCACTCGCTGAGACCACATACTCCGAACTTGTCGCCTTAGAAGCATCAATCAACCCCTGATCCTGCTCCTGCGCAACCCGAATCCTGCTCCGTAAATCTGCCTGGTTAGCTGCCTCTAACCCCAACGGCTCCTGAGATATCAGCACAACCTCAATGTACTGAGCTTACTTGCTAACTCCTCCAAATCCCGCACATGAGCCGAAGCAACTCGCTTCCGACTCAAAGCATCAGCCACCAGATTATCCTTACCTGGATGGTACCCAATCTCCAGGTCATAGTCCGCGACTAACTCCATCCAGCGCCTCTGTCTCTAGTTCAGATCCGGCTGAGTGAAGAAATACTTCAGACTCTTGTGGTCTGTGAACACCTGAACCTTTCCGCCATAAAGATACGACCTCCAAATTTTTAGAGCGAAAATCACCTCAGCCAACTCCAAATCATGGGTAGGGTAGTTGCACTCATGCTTCCTCAACTGCCTCGAAGCATACGCAATAACCTTTCCTTGCTGCATCAGGACACAACCCAGACCAACTCCTGAAGCATCTGTATACACCACATATGGCTCACCCGGCTCGGGTAACGCCAACACTGGTGTACTGGTCAACATCTCTTTCAGCTTCCCGAAACTCTCCTCACAAGCCGAAGACCAAACAAAAGGGATATCCTTCCCGGTCAACCTCGTCATTGACTTAGCCATACTCGCAAACCCCTTGACGAATCTCCGATAATAACCTGCCAACCCAAGAAAACTCCTGATCTCAGTGGCATTCCTCGGTCTAGGCCACCCTCTGATAGCCTCAATCTTAGCCGGATCCACCGACACTCCGTCTGCAGACACAACGTGGCCAAGAAAGCTAATCTCCCTCTGCCAGAAACTGCACTTACTAAACTTCGCAAACAGCTTCTGCTCCCGCAGCTTCCCCAGAACTACCCTCAGATGCAACTTATGCTCCTCAGGACTCTTCGAATACACCAGGATATCATCAATAAAGATTATCACAAACACATCCAAATACTCTTGGAATACCCCGTTCATCAACCGCATGAACGCTGCTGGTGCATTCGTCAAACCAAAAGGCATCACCACGAACTCAAAATGCCCATACCTCGTTCTGAAAGCAGTTTTCCTAACATCTGCCTCATCAATAGGAATCTGATGGTATCCCGAAGCCAGATCGATCTTGGAGAACCAAGTAGCCCTTCGCAACTGATCCAACAACTCATCAATGCGCGGCAGAGGGTACCTGTTCTTCACGGTGACTCGGTTAAGTCCCCGATAATCGATACACAACCGGAAACTACCATCCTTCTTCTTCACAAACAACACCGGCGCTCCCCACGGTGAAACACTTGGCCGAATAAAACCCTTATCCATCAATTCCTCCAGCTGCTTCTTTAGCTCTGCCATCTCTGCTGGAGCCATACGGTAAGGTGCCTTAGATATCGGAGTAGTCCCGGGTTCCAACTCAATAACGAACGGATCCGACCGCGCTGGCGGTAATCCTTCCAATGACTGAAACACATCCTGGAAATCCTGAACAACTCGAATATCTTCAACTGCAACCTCTCCAACAGACTCAGGTATCACTATCGTCACCAGAACCTCCACGCCACGAGCCCGCCCAAAAGTAGCTAACGAATTACCACCCGCAACCTTAACTACTCCGAGCTGCTCCCCGGGATCACTCTGGATTCCGCTGCTCTCCGCACACTCTAGCGTAATAAAGCTATTTGTAACTCCCGAATCAAACAACACGTGGGACTTATACCCACCCACAACTAAGGTCCCTACACGATTCCATGTGCCTAAGAACCCTAACGTACCACCCCGTCCATCCTAGGACAGCTCGCCAACCTGTGATCCATGCTTCCACACCCGAAGCATCTCAGACCACCCTAAACCCTCTGACTTGGTTCTGAAGTGCTCTCCCACTTCCTCTTCTGTCCTTGCGCAGGCTTACCGCCCCTGCCTGAACTCACCTGCTGCTGAGATCTCCTCGGCTGCTGCTGCTGACTAATGGACTAACCACCACAACCTGCTTCCCGAGATCCTCCTCGATCGCAGCAGCCATCTCAACCAGCTCCGTCCTCGTGGTGAACCTACTCGCTCTGCAGCGAATCCTCAAATCTGGACGAAATCCTTTCAAGAACCTCTTAACCTGGGCATCCTCGCCCTCCATGCCTCTCCCCGCATGTACCAGAAGTCGACTGCACTCAGCATCGAACCTCCTCACTGACCGATCTCCCCGAGTCAGGTCCAGAAACCTACACTCCAAACGGTCCACCGCCTCCTGGGAGAAATACTTGGCGTTAAACTCCGCCAAGAAATCCTCCCAGACCATCTCGGCCTGTACCATGCTGGCCTCTACACCTCTCCACCAGAGATGCGCATCACCCTCCAGATAATGCACCGCCAGATCTACTCTGTATCCTTCCGGACACCTGATAGAGCGAAAGTTACGTTTCACAATCACCCGCCACTCATCGGCCCCTCAGGCTTAGTACCTCTCGAGAAAAAAATACAGTACCAATCCGCTATATCTGCTCCATCATCCTCAGATAAGATGGAAGCTCCTCTACCCCAGCCATACACGGCTGCACCCCAGCCAATCCTGGCTGCACCCCAGCCAACCCCGGCTGTACCCCAGCCATATCCGGCTACACCCCAGCCAACCCCGGCTGCACACCAGGAGCATGACCCGGAGCAGGCACCCCTCCCGGTAACCTCTCCAGAATCATCTGTAGTAGACCCGCCAAACAATCATCTCGATCCAGGGCAACGCCTACGGTAGCACCCCCACCAGGGCCCACCGCACCGCCAGCTACACCAGGACCTACACTAGCCCCTCCAGCCCTCTCACTGGAACCCGTAGCTGTCACATCCACGGACCCCTCCTGAAACGCCTGCGAGTCAGCTACCCACTCCTGTGTAGTCTCTTAGGCCATACACGCGGCAGCAGACTCACTCACAAGTCCCTGCCCGCGCTTACGCCCTCTACACCCAACTTGGCCTTCCCGGCCAATACCTCTTGCAACTCTAGTACCTCTACCCATTTATCTTCACTACCAGAAGCATAAACTAAAAATACTAGAAAGCAAGAAATGTCAAACACACATACCGTGGAATCTCATTGAAGGCTCGGAGAAGATGATTTAGGACTCCAAACCCATACAGCAATCAATTGACTAACTCACATAATCAATCAATTCAACACATGCAATCAACTACGTTCTCCCGCCCTAGAACCATAAGGGTCCATACGCGCCCTAGAACCGCTAGGGCTCTGATACCAAAATGAAACAACCAGATATTTTTTTTTTTTTTTTTTTTTTAAAACACCCGAAATAATATTCCCATAAATATTAAACCACACAATAATTCAACACAATAACAAAAGAGGAAAAGATATACACAAAAACGAGACACTAGATCATCTCCTCTTCACAGCCAGATTCCACGATCACACTTTGTCTTTACCTGCATCACATGGTTATAAGAGATGCGTGAGTATTATCATAAATACTCAGTGGTACGATCATCCCATCTACTTGGCTAGATGCACGGGTATAGGGAACAATCAAAACACCACACAACACAATTAAACAAAAAGTCAACACGAAAAGTCAACCCCGAAAAGTCAACCCTAAAAAGTCAACCCCGAAAAGTCAACGTAAAGTCAACCACAAACCACGATACTTACGTTGATCTAAACATTAAAAACGCCCCAAACAAGCATTGATCGAACAACAAATCAACTCAATTCGTAATCAAACGCACCAAATACACCCATCTACCCGCGAAGACCATAGTCACGCACTCACCTGTTTTGCGACTGGAATAACTTCCGACTCACTGGACCAAATCGCGAAGGGAAAACGGTTCTGGAAACTAGAAACCAACAGCTTTCCAACGGTGTATAGATCGTTTCCTATATCAAAGCGGTTCGACTGGAAAACAGCCTGCAAATTCGACGATCGGAACTGAAACAGAAACGACCCGTTGAACAAGAACACAGAGATTCCGATGAACGGATACCCCAAATTCGGATCGGAAAAAGGTTCTGGAAACTAGACAGATAGGGCTTTCTAACCGTATATAGATCGACTTCTGAGTCTTTATATAACGATGGTAAATCAGCCCGTAAATTCGGTAATCGAAACTGGAAACAGAAAATCCAGTCTCAGAAAACAGAACCGACACACTAATTTTAAAAGAACACAGAGAACGGATCATACCTCGGAATCAAGATCGGAAACCTGATCTGAAAACTAGAGAGAGCGATCTTTCCAACCGTATATAGATTGTCCTCTGATTCTCAACGGTTCGACGGCAATCCTCTCTCGAATTGGACTGATTGCAGATAAAAACTGCAGAAACCTCCCAAAACAAAACGACCATAACTCCTCAAATACCCAACCGATTGACAAGCGGTTTTCTCCTAAATCAAGATCAAAGAGTGAAGAACTTACCCTGAAATTTTCACTCCGATCCAACTTGATCTTCACCGCCGTTTTCCTCCTCCAAAACCGACGGCACACACCCTCAACTCCCAAGAACACTCAAGAACACTTGTTCTCATCCTCAATTCTCTCAATCCTCAAGAGAAATCTCTCTGTTTTCTCCTCTAAAACTGAGCTCAATCATCCCACAAGCCTTTTATAGGCAAAAACTTCGGTTTAACCAAACCGAACCGAAATTAATTGTTTCTCCAAACCGAACCGTCGGTTTAATTGCAACTTGTGTCAACGTCACCCGAACCAAAAATACACATTTTGATTCGCGGACGTTACAAGTTCAGTTTGGATGGGAGATATATTGCTAGTGTTGGTGAGATTGTGTTATTCATATTTCGAAGGTTGTTGAAACTGAAAGAAAGGAAGAATTATTGCAAAATTTGAACTCGTTAAAACTTTAAAAGTGTTCTTAGAATTCTGAATTGTTCTCTCTTTGTTTACTTTCTAAATCTAGTTTAACCACGTACAAAGGAAGGACTGAGAGAAATACGGGGGGAGGTATAGAAGATACAAAACAACAACAAAAAACAGATCACCATGGTCTACATGGATCATGAAGTTACATCCTCACATCCTTGGAATCAACATCTAACTCTTTCTCAATTCCACCGTTGAAGATTCTTTCATAAACGTCTTTGAGAACTCTTAAAACATTCGCCAACGATCCATCCTTCTGACTCTCGTCTCTCTTCTCCTCTCCATACGATTTTGAGTAATCCACATCGCGGCTTGTCTTGTCTCTGAAATAGTTGTACTTGGTGATCTCTAGCAAGTTTCTTTTGTGATCAGGCCAAACATGAGAACTATCATCCACAATCACGACTCCACATTCATGAACCAAAACAAGATCAAGCGTCTTTATATAAGGACTCTCCTTTCTGGTTATGACTCGACGTCCAAAGTATACTTTCTCTGGATCAATCAGTTTCAAAACGGTATTTGCGTAATCGCGATCACCCATCGTGTAAACATACATGGAGAACATCTTGTTGGCTTCTTTAAGAAACTCGCAAACGAAAGGTCTTAGCTTTATCAAAAACTCGCTTGAGTAGCCTCTGTTGAACCTCCATAGATCTTCCCTTAAATCTACTTCTCCGATTAGATACTTTTCTTCTTCGGTAAGCTCCGAAACTGATGCAACCGGACTTGATATAGGAGCTGATTTGGACGAGTTGGATGAGAGTGAGGATAGCGATGGAGCTGCTCAGCCCAAACAAGTTTCTGGCCAATTGCCTAAGGATGTTCTTCCTTTCTCAGCCCATTCCAATCCAGATCAAGACCCATTCTATTTGTCTAAAGGCCCAATTACCAGATCACAAACCAGGAGATTGAGGAAATCGATTGCTGCTTTGGTTTACACTGAACCAGAACCGAATTCAATGGAAGATCAAGACCAAAACCGAGTCAAACTCTACAATTACTCAGTCTTTGGTCTTGCCTAGTTTTCTACAGTTTTCTTTTTCGTAAAACAGCAAGTCTGTTGGTCTCCTTTCTAAAAAAACGTTTGGATTTGTTTCAGTTAAAGCATTCACCTTTTTTTTGCAAAAAAATATCTCCAAAACCTTGTGAATCCTTTGTTCATCATATGAACATTGATTGCTGAAGAGTTCATTCTCTAATTGCAAACTGTTCGTGATCGAAATCAGAGTTCATTCTCTTGATCACAAACACATCTATACAAGTTGTGATCAGTTCATAGATCATCACTGAAGAACACTAATCATCACGACGTCCAGCCCCCTGTTCCATCATCATCAGTCATCAATCGATCATTATCATCAACAGAATAGATCCACTCTTCATCCAAATCCTTTGATCCGCCTTCAAAGAATCAGGGACAATCTGAATCTCCTCATCAGGGGTTCATCAAGTGGTATCAGAGCAGATTGAAGGCTCGGGATCTAGGGTTTGTTTCAAAACTGTTCGAATTCTCTCTTTCTTTTGGGAAACACGTTTTGAGTTTTCTATTTCTATAAATCTGTCCAAATTCTCTTTTCTGTCTATCTGTTTGTATCTGCAAGAGGGCCATCCAGCTTTAAAAAAAAAAAAATCATAGAGAAATCATAGAAAGTCGAGGAGAAATCCGACTTAGGCTGAGGAGAAAACCGGCCTGGCTGAGGAGAAATCCAGCCCTGGTGGTAAAACCTCTTGCAAAACAAAGTCTCTTAAACTGTCTATCTTCTTCTGTTTTGGGATTGGGGTTTGTTCTCTGGAAGCTTGATCTCTGTTTGTTGCTGAGCTACTGGATTCACAAGAAAAATCACAAAAAAACACTTGAGAGAAACACTTGTGAGTTGAGAGGCTTCGGCTTTTGGTTTGTACTAACTTATTCTTTGTTTAGTTTCTTGAACAGAAAGCCATGTCAGATAGGAACAAGGAGCAAGAGGAATCTGCACCTATTAACTTTAATCAATTGCAGATGGAAGCAATGATGGCTGAGATCGTGAAAAGAATGAAGGCCAATGATCTTATTAACGACAATACTAATGCTATCTTTGGACAGACCTCGCAGGCAAGAAGAGTTGCAAGGAGTAAGAGGAGAGGCAAGAGGATTGATACAGGAGAGACTGAGAACGATGACACATCCTCTGGAAGAGATACTGAAGAAGTAAGCTCAGTAAGGACAGCGGCTCAGGCCAGACCCACTACTAACCAAGCACAGAGAGACAGACCTGATGATAGTCTTGGTAACCTCAAGCTAAGAGTACCAACTTTCAGTGGCAAGAATGATCCTGACACTTACTTGGAGTGGGAAAAGAAGATGGAGCTTGTTTTTGATTGTCAAAACTTTTCTGAAACAAAGAAAGTAAAGCTAGCTGTGACTGAATTTGGAGGATATGCACTTCATTGGTGGGATCAGGTTGTCACTACCAGACGTAGAACAGGAGAACCTCAAGTGGCTTCTTGGTTTGAGCTCAAAACAATCATGAAGAAGAGGTTTGTTCCTAGCCACTACAACAGAGAAGTCCATCAGAAACTAAGGAGACTTACACAAGGCAGCAGAAGTGTTGAAGACTACTATCAAGAGATGGAGATCCTCATGATCAAGGCTGCGGTTGATGAAGTTCCTGATGCAACAATGGCTCGTTTTCAGGCTGGTCTTAACAGGGACATCCAGGACCGTTTGGAAATGCAGGACTATGAAGACATCTATGAGCTTCTTCACAAGGCTATTCTTATTGAACAGCAGCTGAAGAGAAAGAATACTACAAAGGGATCCTACGGCAACAACTTCAGATCATCTAACATCAAGGACAACAAGATCTTTGTCAAGCCAAAAGAAGAATCAAAAAGCTACCAGCATGATGATAAGGGCAAGGCACCAGCAGTAAGAGCAAGAGATGTGAAGTGCTTCAAGTGCCATGGATTTGGACACTATGCTAATGAGTGTACCAACAAGAAGGTGATGATCCTCTTGGATAGTGGCGAGCTGGTTTCTGAAGAAGAAAAGGCTGATGCATCAGAAGAAGAAGTTATAGACTACCCAGTTCATGGAGAGCTTCTGGTTACAAGGAGATCACTAAAAGTCCAGACCAAACCAGAAGAAAATGATCAAAGGGAGAATCTCTTTCATACTAGATGCACTGTTTATGATAAAGTTTGTAGTTTGATTATAGATGGTGGGAGCTGTACTAACGTTGCTAGTGAATCTCTTGTAGGTAAGCTGGGATTAATGACTGGAAAACATCCTAAACCATATCTGCTTCAATGGCTTAATGAAGATGGCGAGTTGAAAGTCACAGAACAAGTAATGGTGCCTATAACCATTGGGAGATATCAAGATGAGATTGTTTGTGATGTTCTGCCAATGGATTCAAGCCATATCTTGCTGGGAAGGCCTTGGCAGTTCGACAAGAAAGCCATTCATGATGGGTTCACAAACCGCCATTCATTCATCCACCGAGATAAGAAGATTGTTCTTGCACCGTTGTCACCACAGGAGGTTCATGCTGACCAAATCCAACTCAAACACAAGCGGCAGGAAGCTAAAGACAAGGAAAAACCAACTGATGGAAAGAAAAGCAAGGAGGTACATCCCATGGCCAAAAACAGTGAGGTTAAGAAAGCTATGTACCTTCAACAGCCTATGCTTTTGTTTGTCTTTAAGGGTGCACTAATGACTTCTTCTAACTTGGAACCGGTGCTACCGAGTGAGTTTGAGTTTATTTTCCAGGAATATGCTGATATCTTTCCAGAAGAAAGCCCCAACGGTCTGCCACCAATCAGAGGAATTGAACACCAAATAGATTTGGTTCCTGGAGCTTCTCTGCCTAATCGACCCGCATATAGGACTAATCCTGAAGAGACTAAGGAACTCCAAAGGCAAGTGGACGAGTTAATGGAGAAAGGACACATCAGAGAGAGCATGAGTCCTTGTGCAGTGCCTGTACTCTTGGTGCCAAAGAAAGATGGAAGTTGGCGCATGTGTGTTGACTGCCGAGCTATCAATAATATCACGGTAAAGTACAGACATCCTATCCCTAGACTTGACGATATGTTGGATGAATTGCATGGGTCCTGTGTATTCTCTAAGATAGATTTGAAAAGTGGTTATCATCAGATTAGGATGAAAGAGGGAGATGAGTGGAAAACTGCATTTAAAACCAAACATGGATTGTATGAATGGCTTGTTATGCCATTTGGTCTAACAAATGCACCCAGTACATTCATGAGATTGATGAACCACGTCCTAAGAGCATTCATAGGTCATTTTGTTGTAGTTTATTTTGATGATATTTTGATTTACAGCAAGAGTTTGAATGAGCATATTAGTCATCTGAAATCTGTTCTTGAAGTGCTTAGGAAAGAGTCACTTTTTGCTAATTTTAAGAAGTGTACTTTTGGAGCAGATCACCTTGTGTTTTTAGGCTTTGTTGTTACAGCTCAAGGAATCAAGGTGGACGAGGAAAAGATCAAAGCAATTCGAGATTGGCCAAGTCCCCAAAACGTTAGTGAAGTAAGAAGCTTTCATGGATTGGCTGGTTTCTACAGAAGATTTGTAAAAGATTTCAGCACCATTGCAGCACCTCTTACTGAAGTTATCAAGAAGAATGTGGGTTTCCAGTGGGGAAAGGCACAAGAGGAGGCTTTCCAAAACCTAAAAGGGAAGTTGACTAATGCCCCTTTACTAGTTCTTCCTGATTTTACCAAGACCTTTGAGATTGAGTGTGATGCTTCTGGTGTAGGAATTGGAGCAGTGCTGATGCAGGAGAAGAGGCCAATCGCCTATTTCAGTGAGAAACTTGGGGGAGCTATGCTGAATTATCCTACCTATGACAAGGAGCTCTATGCCTTGATCAAAGCTCTTGAGACCTGGCAGCACTATCTCTGGCCAAAGGAGTTCGTGATACACACTGATCATGAGTCACTCAAACACCTCAAGGGCCAACACAAGCTGAACAAGAGACACGCCAAGTGGGTTGAATTTCTTGAAACGTTTCCTTATGTTATCCACTACAAACAAGGTAAAGAAAATGTTGTTGCTGATGCACTGTCTAGAAGGTATACCTTGCTTACTTCCATGGAAACTAAGTTGTTAGGTTTTGATCAAGTAAAAACCTATTATGCTGATGATCCTGATTTCAAAGAACATTTTAAGAACAGTGAGATGCACACTAGTGGCAAATACTACCAATCTGATGGGTTTTTATTCTTTGAAAATCGATTGTGTTTGCCTAAGTGTTCTTTGAGAGAGTTGTATATCAGGGAATCACATGGAGGAGGTTTGATGGGGCACTTTGGCGTAGCCAAAACTCTCAGTATTCTAAAAGAGCATTTCTTCTGGCCAAGCATGAAGAAGGACGTGGAGAAACATTGCAGCAGATGCATTGTTTGCACTCAGGCCAAAGCCAAGAACCGACCCCAAGGTTTGTATACTCCTCTTCCAATACCTAAAGCCCCTTGGGTTGATCTTTCTATGGACTTTGTCCTTGGGTTGCCTAGGACTAGGAGAGGTAGGGATTCTATCTTTGTCGTTGTTGACAGGTTCTCTAAAATGGCTCATTTCATTGCTTGCAATAAGACTGATAGTGCTGTAAATGTTGCTGATCTATTCTTTAGGGAAGTGGTACGTTTGCATGGAATGCCTAGAACCATTGTATCTGATAGAGATACTAAATTCCTTAGTTATTTCTGGAAAACTCTCTGGTCTAGACTAGGAACTAAGCTCTTGTTTTCTACTACTTGTCACCCACAAACTGATGGGCAAACTGAAGTAGTTAATAGGACCTTGTCTACTCTTTTGCGCATTATGGTTAAGAAAAACATTAAGTCTTGGGAGGATTGCTTGCCTCATGTCGAGTTTGCTTATAACCATTCAGTTCATAGGACTACAAGGTACTCTCCTTTTCAGATTGTGTATGGGTTTAGTCCTTTGACTCCTCTGGATTTGTTACCTTTGCCTATCAATGAGCAGACTAACCTTGATGGACAGGCCAAGGCCGAGTTTACTATTTCTTTGCATGAACAGGTTAAGAAGAACATAGAAGCAAGGACTAAAGAGTATGAGAAATATGCCAACAAGAAGAGGCGTGAGTTGATACTAGAACCAGGAGACTTGGTATCAATTTACTTAAGGAAAGACAGATTTCCTAATGAGAGAAAGTCCAAACTTTTGCCAAGGACAGATGGGCCATTCAAAGTTCTAGAGCGCATTAACAACAACGCTTATAAGATAGATCTTCAAGGTAAGTATTCTGTTAGTTCAACCTTCAATGTTGCTGACTTGATCCCATTTTGTGCAGATGAATCGGATTTGAGGTCAAATCCTTTTAAAGAAGGAGGGGATGATGCAACCGGACTTGATATAGGAGCTGATTTGGACGAGTTGGATGAGAGTGAGGATAGCGATGGAGCTGCTCAGCCCAAACAAGTTTCTGGCCAATTGCCTAAGGATGTTCTTCCTTTCTCAGCCCATTCCAATCCAGATCAAGACCCATTCTATTTGTCTAAAGGCCCAATTACCAGATCACAAACCAGGAGATTGAGGAAATCGATTGCTGCTTTGGTTTACACTGAACCAGAACCGAATTCAATGGAAGATCAAGACCAAAACCGAGTCAAACTCTACAATTACTCAGTCTTTGGTCTTGCCTAGTTTTCTACAGTTTTCTTTTTCGTAAAACAGCAAGTCTGTTGGTCTCTCCTTTCTAAAAAAACGTTTGGATTTGTTTCAGTTAAAGCATTCACCTTTTTTTTGCAAAAAAATATCTCCAAAACCTTGTGAATCCTTTGTTCATCATATGAACATTGATTGCTGAAGAGTTCATTCTCTAATTGCAAACTGTTCGTGATCGAAATCAGAGTTCATTCTCTTGATCACAAACACATCTATACAAGTTGTGATCAGTTCATAGATCATCACTGAAGAACACTAATCATCACGACGTCCAGCCCCCGGTTCCATCATCATCAGTCATCAATCGATCATTATCATCAACAGAATAGATCCACTCTTCATCCAAATCCTTTGATCCGCCTTCAAAGAATCAGGGACAATCTGAATCTCCTCATCAGGGGTTCATCAGAAACCATAACGATGTGGAGAAGCGTGTGGTCCAAGTCAAGTACCAAGTGAAGTTTCTTGTCGTTGAGACAAGTGACTTGAGTTGTAAGTCGCTTCGTCAAGTTGATTGCTTCGTGGCTTAACTGCAAACCGTCGACGAGATAGTCGAATGCTCGGCCTTCGTGTCTCTCCACCGTCTATCTGCAGTTGCAACAGATTCCGTAACGAACGAAGAAGTGACCACAATTAGACGACGAGTAAGAAGAATTCTTCCTTCTTTTGGATTCTGGTTCAAGTGAAAGATTTCCAAACACGGACATATTTGTTATTGTTGATGAAAGAAAACGCCAAAATTTATGAGAGATTGATAATGAGAAACACGCAATGATGAGTATAGTCAGATTAATAAAAAGAGTACAAAACCAAGGGAAATATGGAGACTTTTACACACGTGGCCTCTTACCGACTACGGTATGTGTTTTTTTTCCTTTTTGGTTGTTATACGGACACGATCCCTCTAGGGTTAAGTTGTTATACTTTTGGTCATTTGCAATAATAACCTAAAAAAATATAATTAAGAATCTAAAAAATTCTTAAAAAGAGATAGAAAGATATAATGAAAGAAAAAAAGAGATTTTGGTTAGTTTGTATATTATAATTTTTTTTTTATATTTCTAACAAATAATCCATATACTTTTTGTGTTGGCTTTTCCTTTTCATTTTTGTTTATTTTCATCATTTAGTTTTTGTTTAACTAAGTAAAGAGGTATAATCATAATTCAATATATAGTTTTAATTTCAAACAATTGCTACATATGTAAATTCAAATTTGGTAAAATCTGTTTTGTTGATAGAAAAATTAACATCAAAATTAAAGTAATAATGGACGTTAATTTTTATTTTTACTAGGACTCGTACCCCCGCGAAATCGCGGGGGAAAAAGGTTATTTGTTAAAAAAACAATTAAAATTATATTTAATACGATAATAAATAAGTATACAATGTAAATATAAAAACATTTTTTAATGGTAAAAATAAAAATATGAAAAGGTATATGCAAACGCACAACACTACAAACTATTTTTTAGAATTATGGAAATTTTTTTATAAATGAAAAGACCAAAATATTATGAGAATGTGACGTAACCATATAATAAATTAACAATAATAAACGAGTTTTTCAAATAAGATACAACTATATGATTAATTAATAACTATAAAATCATTTTCTCGAAAAGAGACAACCGAATAAGATTCATTAATAACTATTACAACATTTTTTTTTCAAAAAGACGCAACACTAAAATGCATTAAAAACTATAAAGTGGTTTATTCTCGAAAAGACAACCATATCATGCATTATATTTATAAAACGGTTTTTTTAAAAGATGCAACTTTATGATGTATTAATAACCATATAATGATTTTTACTAAAAGATGCCACCAGATGAAACATAATAATGATAAAACAGTTTTTGAAAAGATGTAATTTTACATAGACCAATTTTTTCAAAAGACGCAATCCAACGATGCATTAATAACCATGAAATGAAATTTCTAGAAAAGATGTAATCCTAAGATGAATTAATAACAACAAAACAATAACTATTCAGAAATACAACCTTAGAATGCATTAATAACCATAAAACGGTTTTTCGAAAAGAAGCAACCCTAAAAGATATTAATAACTAAAAATGATTTTTTCGAAAAGATACAAACCTAAGAGACACTAATAACCATAAAACAATATTATTGAGAAGATGAAATCCTAGCATTAATAACCTAGAATGTAAACTATCAGAAAAAATTTCAAGAAGATACATCTTTACATAAACAAATTTTTTTCCGAAAAGACACAACCCTAAGATGTTTTAATAACCATAAAACCAAATTTCTCAAAAAAAACACAACCCTAGGATGTATTAATAACCACAAAATAATTTTTACTAAGAAGACGCAATCAAATCATTTATTAATAACTATAAAAGGGTTTCTTTAGAAAGCCACAGTTCTCAAAGACATTGCTAACCTTAAAAAATCTAAAAGACGCAACGCTTAGAGATTAATAACCAAAAATCATTTCTTTTTCAAAAACCCAATTCCTAAGAAATATTTAATAATCGTAAAATAATTTTTTTAAAAAGACGCAACCTAAAAGACACTAATAACCATAAAACATTTTTTTTTCAAAAATATGTAACCCTAAAAGACACTAATAACCATAAAACATTTTTTTCTGGAAAGACACAACCCTAACATTAATAACCATAAAATGGTTATTTTAAAAAAAAAAACAACCCTAAAATATATTTTCCAGGATTGCTATTATTGATAGACGTGATCCTTCAAAAACTTTTCTAGAATTATTATTTAAATAAAGAAACAAAATATTGTGAAACTCTAAAATAATTTTTGACGTTTTTTTATCACATCATGTTTTGAGTGAATTTTAAAGTTAGTAATCATAAATGAAAAAACGTTCAATGAAACAAATATATAGAGTTTGAAAACACACAAATCTATATAGCAGTGTTTTTTTTAAAAGATGCAACCATAGAGATTAAAAACCATAAAACATTTTTTTCGAAATAGCGTAATCCTAAAAGACACTAATAACAGCAAAATGTAATATCTTGAAAAGATGCAACCCTAGCATTAAAAACCAAAAATATATGTCAAACGGTTTTTTAAAAAAAAAATGCAACCCTTGAAAATAATCATAAAGTGGTTATACTGAAAATACTCAATTTTTGGAAATCGGTTATTTTTGAAAGGACACAACCACAAAACAGTTATATTGAAAATGCGCAACCCTTGGAAATAACGATAAAGTGGTTATCTTAAAAAATCTAATCTTTAGAAATAACCATAAAAAAATTATTTTCGAAAAAAAACACAACCATAAAGCAGTTATCTACATATTAAATGCAACATTTGGAAATAATTAGAAAGCGGTTAGATCTAAAAGACACAACTCTTAGAAATAACCATAAAACGGTTTTTTCCTAAAGGACACAATCTTAAATAACCATAAAGCGGTTATTAAAAAAGTCAATTTTTGAAAAAGAGGTTATATAAAAAAAAAGATAACTCTTAGAAATAATTATAAAGCGGTTATATTAAATAAACGCAATCTCTCAAAATAACCAATAAACGATTTTTTCAGAAAAATGCAATTTTTTGAAATAAATATAAAGCGGTTATTTTCGAAAGAACACAACCGTAAAGTGGTTATCTATATAGTAGATGCAACATTTGGAAATAACCATTATACGATTATATCGAAAATACCAATTCTTAAAAAAACGGTTATATAAAAAAAACGTAACCCTTGAAAATAACCATTAAACAGTTATTTCCGAAAAGACACAATTTTAAATAACCATTAAGCGGTTATATCGAAAATGCAACTCTTGTAAATTGGTTACATGGTAAAAATGCAACCCTTGGCCCACAAAAAAAAACGTTTTTCCTTCCTAACTCATTTCACGGATTGGAACCATAGCTATTCGTCTTACCAATAGAGCAATTCACAGATTTTTACGCCATTTAAATTGATTCATTTTTAATTTAGAATTTTTAAATCATCTAGTGCATATAAAAATATAGTTGATAACCAAATTGCTTGTGGGTGCCTCTATTTTGTAAAAATGTTAACGCGACTTCAATAATTCGATGTATACAACCCGTAAAAACTTCTTTCAAATATGAAGAATCAATCTTTCCATAGAGAATTGTTAGATTTTATTAGTTTTTTACATGTAAAATTTGCCATAAAATCTGCATTGTCTAAAAAAATCTAAAATTCTTTATTCAAATCAAGGATTTTTGGAACTTTTACAGTAGTAAAAAGTTAAATACTATTAAATAATATAAAAATAATCGAACGATTTTTTATATCTTTGCTATGTGTTAAGTTAATTACAGTAGGCATGATTAACAAAATATTCAACGGGATAAAAAGTGAAAAGATATACTCTCTCCGTTTAAAAATATAAGTTATTTTAATTAAAGTTGCGAATATTAAAAAACTACTTTTATTTTAAAAAATGTAATTTAATATATATAATAAAAATAATTTACCAAATAAAAAAAAAGAGATTGCAGAATATTATTGGGCAACTTATATTTTGAAACGGAAGGAGTATATATATAGGCGAAATAGTTTGTTTTGAAAATACGTGACCCTTAAAAATAATCATAAAGCGGTTATGTCGAAAAGACGCAACTCTTAACAAAACGGTTATATCGGCAAGAAGCAACTTTTGATAAAACGGTTATATTGAGAAGATGCAACTTTTAGAAATAGCCACCAAACGGTTTTTTTTTTACGAAAAGACACAACCTTTCGAGAAAATGCAACTCTTAAAAACAATCTCTACATTTAAACCGAGAATTCACACCCCAAAAATATTCTTTTTTTGTTTGCTATTATATATAGATAAATTTCTCGGGCCGCGAGTAACGTGTCGGCCAAGCCTATCAATATCAATAAAGACCGCTACTAAAAGACTCACTCGATCCAAAGTCGAAACGTTGTTCCATTCCTTTTTCCTTTGTTCGATAAACGAGGTCGGTAAATCGGTAATTTTTATTTAATCATGTCAATTCTCTGAATGCTTATACAATGTTTGATCAAATACCTAACATTGATTTTTTTTTATCTAATTGATTTTTTTAGGGTTTGGGAGTCATGAATTCAAGAAACATTGTAACGCAGGAGCATAAAGTGGTCGTGTGGTGGGACATCAACCGGTGTCCGGTCCCCGATGGTTATGATGCTAGTTCGGTCGGTGTGAGGATAGAAGAGACGTTGAAGAAGGCAGGTTACTCTGGTCCTGTCGCCATCACGGCCATTGGCAACCTAAAACACACCTTAAAACAAAGCCCTCATGTTCTTCGAGCTATTCTGGCGGAATCCGTCTTAAACACGTCCTCAGTGGTTAATCATCTTTATCTCTTCCTATATTTCTAATTAGGGTTTAGCTCATTAGTATTTTTTTTATTAGGGTTTGATTTGAATTGTCTCTCAATCATCATGTTGGATATGGCGTCTTGTAGACGGAAGAATCCACCTCCTGCTGCTATAATGCTCATATCCGGTTGGGATAAAGACTTGTGGTATCATCTTAGCGTGCTACAGGATGTTGGATACACCATTCTTCGGGCATTTCCTCCTCAAGCATCTACCACCGAGCCATATTCTCCGGTCACATATCACTGCCCTTGGGCTTGTGACTGGAAAGCCTTGCTCGGAAGTCGTAAACAATCTCAATTTTTTAGTTGTTTCCAGCAGCTTGAATCTGGCTGGGTTTGCACTCTGTGCGAACCTTATGGCAAAAGCTTTGCTGGCCCAAAATTTGAAGACTTCACCACACATCTCAAGAGTAGAGACCATGCACTGTGTAAGCGTCCTTGCCTCCATCTCAATACATTTGTCATAGTCTAACGGATTCTAGTTTATGTTTGCCTTTCAAAGAAAATATATGTTATTGTTTTTAACTGGATGTATGCATTTGGATTGTCAAGCAGGAGATCGACAGGCCAGAACGCATCAAGGATTCTGATTCTGATTCTGATGCTAAAACATTGAAGACGAATAGCATTGGAGAAGAGGAGGATCAGATGATCATCGATAGCTTGCCACTGCCGAAGGAGGATGCTAAAGTGTTTATGTGGTGGGACATCAACACCTGCCCGGTTCCCCTTGGTTATGATGCTCGTCGGGTCCGTCCGACTATAGAATCGGCGTTGAACAAGTCAGGCTACTCTTGTCCTCTCACCATCACCGCCGTTGGCAACCTAAACCTCCCCTTAAGACAGAGCCCTGACATTCTTCCGGCCATCTCTTCCTCTGGAATCCTTCTTCAACACCTCCCCAGCGGTTTCGAACGCCTTTGGATTGAATTGATGATGTGGAAAATGGAAAATCCACCTCCGGCTACTTTAATGCTCATATCATCCCGTAGCGCCAAACACTTATCTCTTATCTTTGGTTCGAAATATTTAGGCCGTTCCTCTACAAGTTTCCTCCCTGCCCGCTTCTAACCATCTCTGGGTCTGGGAAAGCTTTCTGAAAGGTGTTTGTCTTCTCTCTCTCGCAGTTGAAATAACCAGCAAAACTGTTTCTCAACTCTGTCTTCTTTCCCACAGATTCCGAGTCTCAGGTTCTTCAAGAGAAGTGCAGTGAATCTGGCTGGGATTGCACACTATGCAAACTTGATGACCAAAGCATTGAAGATCTCACCACGCATCTCAAGAGTAGAGACCATGCACTGAGTGTAAGCAGCCTTGCCTCGTCTAAATACGCTTGTCATTGTAACTCTGTTTGAGCATAAGTTTCCCTTTCTCACTTGTAGTTTATGTTTGCCTTTCAAAGAAAATATCAAATGACCTCATGTTACCTTTGTGCATTTGGTTTGTCATGCAGGAGTTGGACACGATTAAGAGGCCTCTGAGCAAGAAGATCTGCAAGTTTATAGATTCCTACTGTATGCCAGTCCCCTAGGGTAGGCTGGAGGAGCCATCAAAGGCAAGTTTTTAAAAGCTGTTTTTTTTAGTTAATTTCAACAGAAAACAAAAAATATATGATTTTCAGAAACAATTGAGCTCAACTATATATATACTCCATACGTGCAGCGATAGAAAGCATGATTTTGATTGATTTACTGACTTTGGTTGATGATGCTAAAACATTGAAGGCGAGGGGCGAGGAAGAAGGAGAAGGAGAAGGAGAAGGAGAAGGAGAAGGAGAAGGAGAAGGAGAGGGAGAAGAGGAAGAGGAAGAGGAAGAGGAAGAGGAAGAGGAAGGAGCAGGAGAGGGAGAAGACCAATGGGAAAGTAGTAGCTTAGACATCATGCTGTCTAAGCGGCTGTTGAAAAGAAAAGTTGATTGGTGCCGAAAAAGCAGATTAGAGGAAGACGTGAACTAACCCAATCCTAGTCTCGTTTAAGTTCAAGTTAATTCAATACTCTGTATCAACTTTAACGAGCATAAGACAATTTATAGATTATATAGTTTATTGAATAGATAACATTCTGCTATTTATAGATGATATTGTAATAAATCTTGTTTAGCAGGAAAAAAAAAATATTGTAATAAATCTTATAAACCGGTTCCAAGAAAAGAAATGTTCATACTTTGGTTTCTCCACCTAAGAAGTTGGGAATAAGAATGGGAAGGTCTTTTTACCCCCGGAAGACTAAAGAGGTCTTGAAATCAATCTGCTAAAACCGACAATAGGTTAATACGAATACTAAGTTGGAATTGTCAAAGCCTTGGAAACCGATTTACAATAAGCCATGAAAAACAAGAGGGTCTTTGACGCATGCGTTCACGTTTGTCCCTTTTAATTTAATTGAATTATAACTCAGTGCGTCTATTTAGATTTTTCATGCCTCAAAAATAAACTATCATGGAAAGGAAGGAGTTCTCAAGTGGTCTAATGTTGGTTAGATCGGGGCCAAGCAAATTCAGATTGGCAAGGAATATTTGGGAATGGTTGGATGGATTGGTTGGGAAGGTTATAAGGAGGTAATAATAAGAAAAAATTACTCAAATCCCATGAAACTATGTGAATATGACTAGAATACCATATATCTTTCAAAAATGACTCAAATATTTTCACACCTCTGGTTAATTACGATAAACACCCTTGATTAATTTTTCTTAATTGAGATTATTTTTAATTAAAATAATCAAAAATAAATCCACATCATTAAGAAATAACCGTGATCAGAAAAGAGTCAAGTTTCAAAAGTAAAAACGTTTTAAGTTATCCTCTCAAAAAGTTATCCTCTCAAAGGAAAAAAAGTACGCAAACTTTCTCAACTGTTCATTCGAAATCGACATTGTTTCTTTCCTCGTGATCGTCTTCTACACAATCGAAATCGACTTCCCTCGTAATCGTCTTCTCCGCATTCGCCTATAATCATCTTATCCGGTAGGTTGTTGCTAAGTTTTTTTTTACTGCGACTGAGTTATTAATAGTGTTGTGGCTGAGTTAGGGTTTTTTTGCGGCTGAGTTATCAATTATATTATGGGTGAATTAGGGTTTTAGCGGCTGAGTTATTAATTATGTTGTGACTGAGTTATAAATTGTGGCTGAGTTAGGGTTTTTTGCGACTGAGTTATAACTTATGTTGTGGCTGAGTTATGGTATAGAAAGACGAAACGTCGCGACACGGCTGAGTTAGTTTACTATTGCGGCTGAGTTATAAATTATGTTGTGGCTGAGTTATATATTATGTTTTGGCTGAGTTAGTTTTCTATTGCGGCTGATTTATTTGTCTTTTGTCATCAGATGGAACATCAAGGAACTGAGATGGAACATCAAACACCTGAATACCCAAGAAGATCAATACGCTCTGCTAATCTAGAAAATAGAGAGCTTAATCACAATTCCTATATGGGAGATTTTGGTTTGGTTAGAACACAATTAGGGCTTGAGGTGTGGGAAGAACTGAAGAAGTTTCCAGTTGGAATAATTGCTAAGCTAGTCGATGGAAAATGTGTGTGGTCTGGTAGGACTGTACACTATCTACTATGTCGACAGCTGAAAGTAGAGAAGAAGGAGATATGGAGCGTGGTTGGTGATCAACCTATCAGGTTCAGCTTACTCGAGTTTGGTGAGATCACTGGGTTAAACACAGACCCAGTGCCAACAGAAAGTAGAAATGAACCTGACCAATACAGAGAGTTTTGGGACGAGTTGAATGTGCCGCATGGCCTTGGACCCAAGCCTGACGAACGGAGGGCAGCAATAACAGGTTGTAGGTCCTGGAGTTTTGAAAAGCGTAAATGGTTAGGGCTGTTAGTTCTTCTAGCCATGGGAATTTATGCCGGGCATCATAATTCTAGGATACCTTTTGAAACGGCAAAAAGGGTATTCGATGATGAAGCCATGATGACTTACCCATGGGGTCGGGCTGCATTTGAAGCGCTGGTTGGTAGTATTCAGTCTTTGAATCCAGTAGGAAGGACATACTCCATCAGCGGCATGGTTTACACTTTATTGGCTTGGGCATATGAATCTATCACTTGCTTTCGTGAGCGTTTTAGCAGAATAATCCATGCGGTAGAAATTCCGCTTCTTCGATATGAAGCAACGCGCACACGAGCAAGTTTTGATACAGTCCTGAAAAAGGAGATTGAAGACCATGGTCATGTAAGTTTTAGGCTGATTTATTATTTATTTGATGGATGAGTTTTCTTTATTTCACGGCTGAGTTATGATTTTTTTTATGGCTGAGTTATGATTTATTTGTGTGATGGCTGAGTTATTTTTTATTTGATGGCTGAGTTATGATTTGTTTGATGGCTGAGTTATTTTTTATTTGATGGCTGAGTTATTCTTCATTTTACGGCTGAGTTATTCTTTATTTGATGGCTGAGTTATGATTTGTTTGATGGCTGAGTTATGATTTATCTGTGTGATGGCTGAGTTATTCTTTATTTGATGGCTGAGTTATTCTTTTATGGCTGAGTTATGATTATTCAATGGCTGAGTTATGAGTTACTGTTGTAGGTGCGTGTTAGGCATATGGTTTTCAAGGAGTCTATAGAGGAGATGTTTCCTCAGTGGCCGGGTGAAGACGATGACACACATCTGAGTAACCTGATAAGAGACCTACATTCTGGTAGGTATGTAGTAGGTGATTATTGGGATGTTCAGAGTAAGGAGAAGAAGGAGAAGAAGAAAAAAACAAAGTTGGCTTTAGTTCCTTTTAACTCTGAGTCTGAGCGACCCAGAAAGAAGCAGAAGAAAGCTGCTGAGGAGGATGAAGCTGCTGATTTAAAGAAGACGGAAGAGAAGGCAGCGGGTGCTAGCGAGGACGCGGCGGCTATGAATACCATAGTCGCTACACTGGAGAAAATTGCCACTAAATTTGATAGATATGACTCTATTTTTGAGAGGGTTTGCTCGCAGTTTTCCGTCTACGATTCCAAGATGGAAGATATGGAGAAGAATTTTGCTGATAGAGTCAAAGATATGGAGAAGAATATTGCTGACAGAGTCAGAGATGCAGTGGATGAGCGTCTGAAAGTTTTGGGTTTATCCGAAAGTGCCCAAAACTATGTTCCCAGTCCAAAAACGCGAGCAGGGCAAAAGTCAGATAATAGTCGAACGGTACCTAATACGGTATCTGAGACCCCTGACAATGTTGCGTGGGCTAAAACGACATCGCCTGAGGAGCTTGCTAAGGCCGAAAGCCGAACTCCGCAGCAGTTTTTTCCAAAACAGAAGGAAGCTGTGGGGTCAAAATTGAAGGCGAAAGAACAAATTTCTAAGGGTACGCCTGAGGCGAAAAAGAATTTGGTGTTTGGTAGTGAACTTGATTTCGTAACCGTTTCGCCTGCCAAGCAAGAATTACGACGCGGAACCAGGAGGCACCCAACAGAAAAAGAAAACGAGGAATTTTTGAAAAAGAAGGCTGAGGATGCTGCTAAGAAGAAGTCTGAAGCTGCTGCTAAAAGGAAGGAGATCGCTCTTAAGAAGAAAGAAGATAAAGCAGCAGCTGATTTAAAGAAGAAAGAAGCGGCTGCGAAGAAGAGTCGTGAGGGCGTAATAAGAATACAATTGCCGGCTGTGAAGACGAAGGGGAAGGGGAAGATGGAAGGTCCAACTGATGTTGAGGATGTGACCGATGAAGTTCTCGCAAAAGAAAACCAACTGTTACCGGAGTCTGAGGAGGAAGAAGATGAAAGACTTCGGTTAGCGAGAATTAAGGAGTATCGGTTGAGGGTTCAATTAGTTTCAACTGGGTTAGCAAAGAAGCCAAATCCTCCTTCAGCAGTTTTTCCTTCTGTTGGAGACAATGGGACGACGTGCATGAGGAAGGGTTTTGAACCTTCATCAGCGATCTATGATCCTCTCGCACCTGTTGACCCGGCTAATCTGGAGAAACTTAAGCAACATCTGAAGCCATTCGAGTATAGACTTTTACACCATTCTTTTTTTTTAATTTTATACAGCTATTAGCAATATTTGTCTAAACTGACTTGTGTTTGATTATTAGGGCCATTGCACTGACCGATCTTAATAACGAGGAAGTGAGTTTCTACAGAATTCTCATGACTGAAAGAAAGCATTGGCCAAATCTACAGTATGGATGGTTGTTTGATACTGTAAGTATAATTTACGGCTGAGTTTTGATTATTTAATGGCTGAGTTATTAGTTATTTAATGGCTGAGTTATGGTTATTTATGGCTGAGTTATTTGTTATTTGATGGCTGAGTTATTTGTTATTTGATGGCTGAGTTATGATTATTTAATGGCTGAGTTATTGTTGTTTCATGGCTGAGTTATTGTTGTTTGATGGCTGAGTTATGTCTGTTTGATGGCTGAGTTATGGTTGTTCGATGGCTGAGTTATGGTTGTTTGATGGCTGAGTTATTAGTTATTTGGTGGCTGAGTTATGATTGTTTAATGGCTGAGTTATGATAATTCGATGGCTGACTTAATCTTCTGTGTACAGCATGTTGCTTTGTATATGAGAGTCCTCACCAAAAGGTCCATGCAAGATCCCAGCCCATTCTGGTCCAAGCGCATTGCCTTTGTGGACACATGGTTCCTAGGATTATGGGTTCGGGATTTTGAGCAGTTCAAGATGAATCCAAAGATGTTCAAATTCAAGGACTCAGGGTATGAGAATCTCATATACGGTAAGATTCCCGGCGACCTTCCAACAAATAAAAAGTGGCTTGAAGATGTTGATCACTTGTACGGAGTGCTTCATACTGGAGGCGATCATTGGGTGGCGTTTCACGTGGATCTTCTGAAAGAGAAGATCGATGCATATGATCCCATCATTGGACAGGTAACTCCGGAAAGTGAACAGAAAATGCTACAAGCATTTAGGCCGCTGTTGCAAATGATCCCTGCAATGATCAATGCTGTCATTCCTGGTAAAAAAACCGCTTGCCTTCAACAATTTGCCTTCAGACGGAAAAGCGACAAAAACATTCCCCAAAACACCCAAGTTGGCGACTGTGGCGTGTATTCAGCGAAGTTTGTCGAGTGTCTAGCGCTTGGTGTAACTTTCGATGGGATATGCGACAAAAATATTCAGGGTATACGGGTGAAAATGGCAGCAGAGATCTTTGATGAAAAGGGATATGATATATTGGCCCAGTTTAGCTGATTTAGCCATTATGAACCTTCTATTCTTCTATTTGTATGTTCAATGAACCTTCTATTCTTCTATTTGTATGTATGTTCAATGAACCTTCTAACTCAGCCTTAATAAATAACTCAGCCGTTTCGTTTTGATAACTCAGCCATTTGATGTAGATAACTCAGCCATACCCTAAACCCTAAAATCGAAAATGAAATTTAAGACTTACAAATTATAATTGAGATCAATTTATTAATATAAATTGAATATAAATCATCTGAATGTAAATACTTTATTTTTTCAATTTACAAGTTGAGACTCTAACTTGATCTTGATATATATATTGTCTTACAAGTAATTAAAACTTTACCTATAGTTAAGACCCAAAATAATATACAATAAACCACATAGCATTTTTTCAATTGAATGTGTATAATTTGTTTCATTTGAGACTCTAAATCATATATTTTCTAAATGCTAAACCCTAAAACCCAAACCATGAAACCTAAACCCTAAACCCTAAATCCATAACTCAGCCGTGAAGTTCCTATAACTCAGCCGTCAAATGTAAATTTGGGCGGGAAATTTGCGACGTTTCGTCTTCCTATCGCTCCATCTCGCGACGTTTCTTCTCTCTCTCTCTCTGTATATATAGCCCTTCGCGTAAACATTTTCTCTCCCATCACTATTTTTTATAGAAAAAACTGAAGTAAAAAAACCTAATCTCATAAAAACATACATCATGTCGATTGTCCCTGCTATGACATCCCAGTTCAAGAGCATGATCAATGACATACAACAAAAAACGCAAGATCGGGATAACCTCCCTCTTCTAAACCCTGGTGCAGGTGTCTGGTATGACCAAACCACAGTTACGTGGTTTAAGTTTTTACACGATCTCTCGCAGGCGATCCCGGATATTCTTCGAGAGGGATGGGTTGAGCCGTGGCCGACTTACTGCTTCATTCCCGATGATGTTAAGGGACAATGGTTTCTTAAACTAACTGTAAGCATAATTTAACTTTCGTATTAGATTTAACTTTTTGTTTCTTAAACACTAATTGTTTTTGTTTCTTTTTATAGCGAAAATACAGATGGGATCCGAGGCATAATTTGACGGTTTGGACACAGTTTAATCTGCTGGCTAGAACGCTTTTTCGCACTCAAATGCGGGCGTTTAAGAGGATATGGCATCATGGCGGCGAGAAGCCTGATTGGATTACAAATAGAGTTTGGCTTGCTCTTGTCGAGATGTTTGATGAGTTGGGCCCAGATAATTTTGAGTTTGGACAATGTAATTTTAAATAAATGTTTGAAACCCTAAATATTTTGTATAAATTTTTAGTTTGTTTATCTAAATGAATCAGCCGTTTACTACAATTTTTGTTTTTGCTTACAACAATTTATACAAGTTTTTATATAACTCAGCCGTCAAGTATAATAACTCAGCCTTACTAAAAATAACTCAGCCGTGAAGTTAATAACTCAGCCTTTCTAAACATAACTCAGCCGTCAAGTACAATAACTCAGCCTTACTAAACATAACTCAGCCGTCAAGTACAATAACTCAGCCTTACTAAACATAACTCAGCCGTCAAGTATAATAACTCAGCCGTTTCGGGACGTTTCGTCTTCCTATTTTGGCCGGTTTATTAATTGAAGTTCAATTAATTGAAATTATAATTTTTCCCGCCGGTTTATTAATTGAAATTATAATTTTTCCCGCCCGGTTTATTAATTGAAATTATAATCGAACCTAAATCCATAACTCAGTCGTGTCGCGACGTTTCGGTTGACCAAAATCCATAACTCAGCCGTGTCGCATCGTTTCGGCTTACCAAAATCCATAACTCAGCCGTGTCGTGTCGTTTCGTATTTCTATTTTGACCCGGTCTATTTTGGAAAAGTCAAACCAAAAATCAAACCAAAATCCATACAATTAAAGCCATATTGTAAACAAAATCCATAACTCAGACGTAATACAACCAAATATTTATATTGGACAAGTTCTTGCATTATGTCCAACCTGTTTACAACGAGAACATGTGTGTTCTTTCCTAGGACGTTTATTCTCAAGTGCAACTTCTAGAGCATATTTCATCCTACTTTTCTTAGGCCTTCCTGGTGGTTGACGAACAACCGGGGGAAAGCACGGTTGGTTAGCCACGTTATCTGGAACTTGGAGCGCTGAATCTACCGGCATGATCGACTGAGCATATGCGTTTACCAAATAATTGTTTTGATAGTAAGGACTGCACAGGGATATCCGACATTTGTCCCTGTTCTCGGCAGCTGCGATTGCATGCACGCATGGTAATTTCTCCCCTTCGAAACGCCGGCATGTGCATGTTTTTCCGTCCAAATTCACAACATGCGAAGAAACCCCAGAAGATCCATATATAACTTCAGTGTGATATTCATCAATCCTTCGTGCCGTCATAAGTCTAGCGGCAGTAACACGACCCTATTATAAATACAGAATAATAGAATAAACAAATGTTACGGCTGACTTATCAAATGTTACGACAGACTTATCAAATGTTACGGCTGACTTATCAAATGTTACGACAGACTTATCAAATGTTACGGCTGACTTATCAAATGTTACGACAGACTTATCAAATGTTACGGCTGACTTATCAAATGTTACGGCTGACTTACATGTAGTAGCTTCTCGACACCACGCGAAAGCGTAGTTAGCTGCGATATAGCATCCTCTCTCCGTTCAACAAACCATCTGGTCATCATAACCCGTATCGATTCTAATAATCGAACAATGTTAAGACTTCTAGCATTTGACAGTGCATGGTTCATTGATTCCGCTATGTTCGTAGTCATCAAATTATACCTTTCACCTGGGAAATGAACACGCGCCCACAGGTTGACACCAGCTCTTTCAAGGTAGCCATGGAGTTGAGGATTAATCGCTTGAATCTCCTCGTATATCGCAGTAAAATCAGGCATCGTAAAACATCTCGCCGCTTGCTTCACCAGACGAAAAATATCTTTTCCTCTGAACTGTCCCCAAAATGTTCTTATATAAATGATAAGTGCAAATTCCCCGAGAAGCCAACGGATACACATTCCCAATTGCTTTCCCTATCGAATTATGCCTATCCGAGATTATCGCAAGACCCTCATCGTCAGGAATCACAAGTTTTAGTTGCGTAAAAAACCAGTGCCATGAATCATCATTTTCAGTGTCAACCACACCGAAGGCAATTGGGAAAATCTGAAAGTTACCATCCTGAGCTAGTGCTGTGAGAAGCGTTCCTTTGTATTTACCATTAAGAAACGTACCGTCGACAACGACAACTTTACGCATGAAAGGAAACCCATTTACGCTCGCACCAAATGCAAGGAACGTATACATGAATCTTCCAAACTCATCGATTTGTAGACGCGCAATTGTACCCGGATTTGCCCTTCTTATCTTGTATAAGTAAGAAGGCAAGTCTTCAAACCCACTCTCAGGAGTTCCCATCTCGAGTTCCCTTGCAAATCTTAGCGTTCTATGTGATTTCCAATAATCCATCTGACCACATGGAAAATAATACAAATAAGTCAGCCGCATCGTAAAAATAAATCAGCCGTAAAGTTTATATAACTCAGCCGTCAAGTTTATATAACTCAGCCGTTGAGTTTATATAACTCAGCCATTGAGTTTATATAACTCAGCCGTTGAGTTTAAATAACTCAGCCGTTGAGTATATATAACTCAGCCCTTAAGTTTATATAACTCAGCCGACTCGTTTATATAAATCAGCCGTTAAGTTTATATAACTCAGCCATTGAGTCAGCCGCAACGTACTAATAATTACCTTTACACCAAATTGCTTTTTGATAGATATTCCGACACTCGTAGGTCGAACTGACGGACCAACGTCGCCGAGAAAGTCCTTGTACAACTCTCCTAAAATAGCCGATGTTGCTTTTCGAGATCGACTAGAACGCTCAGTTATAGAACATGTATGATCCGAATCGTATATACGAACATAAAATGCCGGGGGATCCCCTAGTGTAGTAGCACGAACTCTCCAGAGACATCCACCAACCCAACACTTAACAACGAGTGTATCCGAATCGGATACGTGTACATCAAAATCAAATCGATCCTTCACCGTAAGAAGTTTCAGTCGTTTCTCCAAATCGGCTTTACTCTCAAATCGTTGCCCTACCGAGAGGTTTAGGGAAGACAAATCTAACCTTGGAACCTCCGGATTCCCTTTAGATCCGATCGTCGACAGGTTATGAGATCTCTTCTTAGGAGGTAGTGTCGGTGAATCTTCGTCTTGTGTTGGAGACTCACCGAATAAACTGAAGTTATCACCATCAGATGACTCACCATCCGAGTCGTCGAACATATCAAATCGGCTATCAAATTCTTCGTCTTCTTCGCCTACTTCATTTTCTTTGACTACTTCATTTTCTTCGCCTTCTTCATCTTCTTCGTCTTCTTCATTTACTTCATCTTCTTCTAATTCATCCTCCAAGTTGAAACCATCATAACTCCCACCGTAATCTTCGTGTCTAGATTCAACTTCGGAGCTATAACTGAATAACATTTTATTCTTCTCTCTCGCTCCGTCATTCCGACTAATTTCATTCTCCGTAATCTCCACACAAAGACGTAAGTGTTCAATTTTTCTGAGGCTTAAAAAAACTTGCAACTGTCGAGTATTTGAGAGGTAAACTGGTGGAGTATCGTGCGCCATTGTTTTCAAAGCTTTATTCGAGAACATGTAGCTCAGCTGAATCTGATGGCTCGATTCCTTCAATCCGTAATCATCGAGTACTATCTTCGCAAGTTCGTCTAGTATTGTTTTCTCATTTATATGCACAACTCTACATCCTCTACCGTCGGTGTTGAATACATATCTGTGTTTCTTAACCCAGTTACCGGACACAATAATTACAGGATCCATAAGATCTCTGATGAATGAAAAAGCTAGATGAAGAAGTGTAAGAAGAAGGCGAAGGTCGTAGATGAAGAACCCTAATTTGACTGTCGTAACTTTAATAATGACATGGAAAGTAAGAGCTGATGACATGGAATATCGGACCAGATGACATGGAATATCGGTAAGTCAGCCGCCAAACTAACACATAACTCAGCCATTAATAAATCAGCCATCAAGTATAGTGTAAGTCCGCCGCGACGTGAATAGTATTTCAGTAATTAATCTTTCGCTAATAAATCAGTCGTAATTAGGCTATAAAATATTAAGTCAGCCGTATCGTCAAATAAATCGGCCGTCAGATGAATGATATTCTAGTAATTAATCTTCCGCTCATAAGTCAGCCGTAAAAAGGCTGAGTTATTGTTAACCCAGCCAATTACGGCTGATTTACGTAACAGCCGTATCTGCTTCCCAACCGGAGAACATAACTCGGCCGTAACTTGTGTTCGTAAGTCAGCCGATCTCTCATAAGTCAGCCAAATTTCTGTAAATCAGCCGTCAATAATGGCTGATTTATGTTCGTAAGTCAGCCGTTACCTCATAAATCAGTCCACCGTTGTATAACTCAGCCGTAACTTGTGTTCGTAAGTCAGCCGTTATCTCATAAGTCAGCCAGATTTCTGTAAGTCAGGCGTCACTAACGGCTGATTTATGTTCGTAAGTCAGCCGATCTCTCATAAGTCTGCCGCGTTTAATAACTCAGCCACAACTAACCATAACTCAGCCGCAACGTAACCATAACTCAGCCGTTTCCATTTACGGCTGAGTTCATTAGTACACGTCAGCGATTTTCTACGTGGTTGCTTACGTGGCTATGGCATTCTTGTAATTACATTTTTTGTCACAACGTAACAAAAGGGCACGCTGGGTATTTAAAAAATGTCAGTAATAAAAAAAAGTTTTATATGGTTCTAGTAATATTTCCTAATTTCCATGGGATTTGAGCTAAACACCCTAATAATAATTACTAGATGTGAGAGCAATCCTAGCATGAATAATTTATCGTTTACGGATATAATAAAAATTTGTCGACACGAGATGTCTATACTTTACATTAATATTAAAATTAGAAACTATTTAACAGAAATAAAACGACACAATGTTATAATCTAATCGATTAATTAACAATTAACAATTATTACGTGCTGCAGCCTGCAGTTCAAGTAATTAGAATTTCATTATGTGTCAAGGTGTTATAAAAAATTAATTAAACTAGTACAATTCTCTAACCTGTCGGTCTTCGACATTAGTGTGCGCGAGATAAAAAAGAAAGAAAACTTCTCATTTGGCTTCACTAACTCTTCTTGTAGATGTTTAAACGTCTACCACTCCATATGTGTAAATACCATCTTCACTAAGTCAGAACAATCTGTTGTAATGGTCACAAACTTCTTCTCAAATTGCAAGCTTCCTTCATAGACTACATCTCAGAATCCTGAAAAGCGTACCATTCAACAACAGAAAAAGTATATGTGTCTTTCCAAGACTCATCAAGGTAACATTTCATTCATGTGTAATCCAAAACTGCATCTAAACGGGGTTGGCCTCAATCGGTTTGGAAATATCATTAATTTTAGTGCTATTTTTTTAGTAGCAACCAATTTTTATTTTAGATTGAAAAGTAAAGTAAAGTAAACATTTTTTATGTAGCACGCAAAAAATGTCGTTATCTGTAAAGTAAACATTTTTTTTAAATACTTGGAACTTCCGGATCATTGATTCATAATCTCCTCCGATACCAGGGTCAGTCGTTGATAATTGTAGTGGTCGGATTCCACCCCGGTAAGATCAAGGCTGGAAATTGGTTAATTCTGGAAACTGGATCGAAAATGACTGGACGAACCCAGCCATCCGGCGTCCGACGAGGCGACATATCCGGCGAGGCAGGTTGTGCGACCATGCACAAACAGAGAGCTTGGTAAAACCAGAAACACTACTAGGCGGGAAGGACAAGCCTGCAACAGAGAAATGGACTGACACAACCAAGAAGCCCACGAGACAGACCCGCTACGTGGAGAAGCCCAGAACGTGACAAGGCGGGCTAAGCCCAAGACTCGTCAAGACGGGCCGAGCAGGTCGGTGCAGCCTAGCTGACTATAGGGTTGACCTAACCGACCTAGTTTACTATATATATCAATATATTCTCCCTCAGAAGGGGGATCCGCAATTATTTACACTGAAACTTTTGTATTCTTAAGTTTTGGAAGACTCAATTCTCTTGAAACTCTTGACAAATCTAACTGTGCCGGTTCTACCATCCACAGTAATACCATATTTAAAGCGTAAATCACCCCTCCAAAGTGGAATTAAACTTATGACATGTAAAGTAAACATTTCCTTCCCCATCTATGTCAAGATCATCCGTAAATATCAAAGGCACACATCATAGATCTGTCTTGTTTGTAGTCAGGGCCGGCCCAGAAGATAGGCAGGTTAGGCCACCGCTTAAGGCCACCAAAAAAATTATTATTTTATGGACTATATTTTAATTTTAGAATATTAAATTTATTGGGTTACAAACATTTAAATTGAAATAAATTAATGATTTTTAGATTATAAATAAATGATGAAAATTTTTGGGCCACAAGTACAAGAAAATATATATAGATTTGTAGAATATATTGTTTTTAAACTAATACAATATAAATTTTTTTTAATAATAGATATTTAAGAAAGATTTTTTTTTTTTTTTTGGGTCACCGTTTTTGTTCGACGCTGTTTGTAGTAGAGGTCGCCAACGGTAAGCCAACTTATTGTCTGCATAAGACTTGTGAGAACCCAAGATATAAGTTTTCGTATTCTTTGTCTGAAACTTCGATGGAGCTTATGAACATCTACAACAGTATAAACCTGGCGAATTTTATCTTCTTCTTTGATTCGCCATGGCTTTAAATACTCCAAAATCTTAGGACAACGTTCTTCTTCTTCTTCAGTAATTGTTTTTACTTTTTCTTCTCCATCTTAGGTTACTCAAAGACATTTAAATCCAAAATCTCAAAGATAATAATTTAATCGAAACTTTGCAAACCTTGACAACAATCAGATTTCAGTTCAACTTCCTCCATGAATGCTTTACGAGATCTGGTTATCAACCTTAACCAGTGAAATCCCTGATTGGAGAGCTACAAGGTCCTGAAATTGCTTTAGGTCTCAGCTACAAGAATTTACACGAAAAATGTCATCTACAAATTTTGATATTAGCTAAACTTGAATCTCTTTATCAGTGTCACAACCGCTGGAGTGAGCTCATTCTTATTAGGAAACACACTTTTACGGTTTTACCCTCTCCCCAATAATTGCTACATATGTAAATTCAAATTTGGTAAAATCTTTTTGAATCATTTTTTACTTTTTCAAAAATAAAAATAAATATATGTTTTGTTGATAGGAAAATTAACATAAAAATCAAAGGAATAATGGACGTTTTTTTTTCCTTATGAGAAAACGAATAATGGACGTTAGTTTTGATTAATGATTACTATAAATTGTCATCCCGCGAGTAACGTGTCGGTCAAGCGTATCAATATAAATAAAGACGTGCTACTAAAAGACTCACTCGATCCAAATTCGAAACTTTGTTCCATCCGTTTTTCTTTTGTTCCATAAACGAGGTCGGTGATTTTGATGTCAATCTCTCCGTATTGATTCTTATAGGGTTTGGAGTCATGTATTCAGAAATTAGAGGCTGGCGACAGTGTGGTGGGATATCAACCTCGGTCGGTTTGAGGATAGAAGAGACGTTGAAGAAGGCAGGCTACTCTGGTCCTGCGACTATCACGGCCATAGGGAACCTAAAACACACCTTAAAGAGAGCCCTGATGTTCTTCGAGACATCTATTCCTGCGGAATCCGTCTTAAACACGTCCTCACGGATTAATCATCTTATCTTTTCCTATAATTCAAATTAGGGTTTAGATTCATCAAGATTTTTCTGATTTCTGTAATTCTTATTTGTGTATCTCACTCAATCATCTTGGAGGATATGAAGGCTGCTTTAATGCTCATAACCGGTGGTGTGGAAGAAGACTTGGCGTTTAGGCTTGGCCTGCTACAAGATCCTGGATACATCATTCTTACGGCATATTCTCTAAAACCTACCTCCAGGGCAAAACCTCTAAAACATATCCGGGGTTGGGACTGGGAAATCTTGCCGAAGTGTACTCGAGAAAGGGCACCTTGTCGTTTGGACAGCTCTAAAGCTGGCTGGGTTTGCACACTATGCGAACCTTATAGCCAAATAGGCTCTTCTGGCCTAAACTTTGAAGATTTCACCACGCATCTCAAGAGTAGCGACCATGCACTGAGTGTAAGCGTCCTTGCCTTGCCTCCATCTAAATATTCTACCGCATCAATACATTTGTCATTGTCTAACGGATTGTAGTTTATGTTTGCCTTTCCAAGAAAATATATATCTCGATCCCATGTTAATTATCTTTTTCAACTGGATGTATGCATTTGTTTTTTTCAAGCAGGAGATCGGCAGGCTAGAACGCATCAAGTATTCTGATCCTGGTTCTGATTCTGAAGAGGAGCACCGAATGAGGATCGACAGCATGCCAATTCAGAAGAAGGATGCTAAAATGACGGTGTGATGGGACATCAACAGCTGCCCGGTTCCCTCTGGTTATGATGCTCATCGTGTCCGTCCGATTAGAATCAGCATTGAAGAAGTCAGGCTACTCTGGTCCTCTCACCATCACCGCCATTGGTAACCTAAAACTCCCCTGAAGACAGAGCCCTGATGTTCTTCCAGCCATTTATTCCACTGGTATCCTTCTTAAACACTTCCACAGCGGTTTCATAAACATTTGGACTCAATTGCTCATATCAAAAAGAAAAATTCCACCTCCGGCTACTGTAATGTTCATATAATCTGATAGCGTAAAAGATATCTTTGGTTCGAAATACACCATATTCTTCAGGCAGTTCCTCTACAACATTCCTCCCTGCCTACTTCTAACCATCTTTGGGTTTGGGAAAGCTTGCTGAAAGGTGTTTGTCTTCTCTCTCACACACCAGCAAATTAAAGCTGTTACTCAACTCTTTCTTTTTTTCCCACAGATTCAGAATCTCAACTTTTTTAAGAGAAGTGCATTGACTCTAGCTGGGTTTGCACACTATGCGATTTTTGTGACAGAAAAACCTTTTCTGGCCTAAACTTTGAAGGTTTCACCACGCATCTCAAGAGTAGAGACCATGCAATGAGTGTAAGCGTCCTTTCCTCCTCGTCTAAATATACTGTATTGTATCAATACTTTTGTCATGCCCTAACTCTGTTTGAGCACAAGTTTCCCTTTCTCATTTGTAAATTACCAAAATTGGACCTCATGTTACCTTTGTGCATTTGGTTTATCATGCAGAAGTTGGACACGATTAAGAGACCTATGAGAAGGGAGATGATTGAGTTAATATACCGGAGCAATCAAAGGCAAGTTTTTAAATATCTCAAGTTGAATTTAAGAGCTAATTTCAACAGGAAAAAATATATATAAATGATATCTCAGTAACAATTGAGTTCAACTATATATACTCCAAATGAGAGCATATGATATCTGGCACGTATTTTCAGAGGAAACATGATGTGGATCTGTTATAAGAAGTTAGATAGGTTTTTATTGTTGGGATCAAACAGAAGTTGGATAGTTTTCATTTCCATTTAACAGATTAATGCTGTTTCATGGGTCCATTTAACAATAATGTTCATCTGTATATATCTCTCTTAAAAGTATCCATTGGTACATTTTTATTTTGTGAGTTGGTTTCCTAAATTGGAATACAGATTGAATTATACGGTGATTAAAATTTTAAAAGTGCATAACCATTTGGTTCACTGGTGAGTCTCGTAAAATGTGGTATATATATACTCTCTCTGTTTAAAAATATAAGTTGTGTTAGCCAAAAACACGGATATTAAGAAACTATTTTTTTACTAAAACGTATCATTTAATATATTTAATAAAAATAATTTGATCAATCATATAAAAAACTGCAAAATACTAGTGGTCATACAATATTCAATAAAGTTAAAAAGTATCTAGGATTGTCAAAACAACTTACATTTTGAAACCAAAAAAAACCTCCAAAACAACTTACATTTTGAAACGGAGGGAGTATTTTTTTTATTGACATTTTAAGTTTTTTTTTTAAGTTAGGTATATATAAGTCTCTATTTTAACATTTATCACCAAATACATAAATATGTGTATACATACGTATTATAAATTTTTATTTAATATCATAACTATATATACCAAATTTTAATATGTACTGAGGTTTTGTTGATGTTTTACTAAGGAAATGGGGCCCAAAAGTGATGTGTCTTGTTCGGCTTTAATTAGCGTAGTATCGACATAACGTGCTGATTCTTTTGCCTGCCATATTCAAGAACAGATCAATCTATTATATACCTTTCAAGTATTCATCTAGGCGATAAATATGTTAGTCTCATCCACACATAAAAATAGAATAAGATAAAGTAAGTCATAAAGATCATCAAATAAAGAATTTGATTTTAACTTTACCCAAAGAAAGAATATGTACTATCAACTTCGGTTGTGGATTCATATATACATAATTCATTAAAAAAAAGATTCAAGATAATTTATAACGACAAACCTACACATTTACGTGAAAACCCATGCATGCTTACACATATCTAACTAAACTTTAAGCCACTTCAAACTCATATAGATAGATATCTAACAGTTAGGTAATTCTGAAATTGTTTAAAATCGCTATAAAAGGAGAATGAATCCATTAAGTTGTTACGATTGATTTTTGTATGTTCAAGAGGTGTAGTTGTTCGTTTAGACGACATACATACATAAATACTAAGATAATGAAACGGTGTTGAAAATGAGAGCCATAAAAACGGTGTTGTTGCAAGAATACTGGTTGAACAATAACAAAACAAATTTTAGCAAAACAAAAAAAAAACAATATCAAAACAAACACAAAATTTTTGTTATCGGCCGTTGTTATTAAAACAAACTCGTGCGTTGCCGCGCGGATAATAAAAATTGTTACTACATATACAACTCTTGGACATTAATGTTTAAGGGATCATATATTCAAATGTCATTTGCATAAGTTCAAAACATATGTTGATAACCGGTGAAAAAATAGAAAATAAAAAATCGGGCCATTTGTAAAAGTAAAAAAATAAGATTGATGACGTATTTGTGAAACCAATGAAAATCTATAGTTTGATCGATTTGGCCTTTGATTGTTTGCAGATTTTGGAATAGATTTTGGTTTTCGTTTTTCAAAAAACCAATTTATTAGCCATTCAAGATTTTAGAAAAATAGATTTCCTACAATTTAGGGAAACTAATTTTTGAAAGATTTTACCATTTTCTTAACAAAAACCAAAAACCACATTTTATGAGTTTCCATCATTTTATATGATAGGATGTTTTAAAAATTCTTTGGGTTATATATTTAAGTTTTCCAAGTTTCCATACTAAAATTACAAGTTTATTGACTTTTTAATCATTTGAATTGTATTATGCAATACTTTTGTTATTCGCTGAATTGTTTTAAGGGGCAATTACAAAAATGCCACTTTTTGTGTGCACATTTGCAAAAATGCCACTTAAGGGTGTTCATTTACAAAAATGCCACTAATTATAGATTTATAAAGCCTATATCTTAAAATTCTAAACCCTAAAAAATGTTTTGACACCTAAAACCTCTTAAACCCTCATAACTAAACCCTAATAGAACATAATTAACCCAAACATAAATGATATAAAGAAAAAATAATTTTGAAAAAGTGGCATTTTTGTAAAAATTTCAAAAATGTGGCATTTTTGTAAAGTGGCACTTGAAAAGTGGCATTTTTTGAAATTTCTCTTGTTTTAATTCTTCTATATCATATTAGGTTTCTGATGTTTTAACTATATTATGTGTTTTTCCAAATTGTGTATTTTAGTTAAACCATTTTTGAACTATATTGGAGGGAATATAGTTTATTTAAAGACAACCAAAATTTTTTTAAATGTTTTCATATCTGTAGTTTTTCTGTTTAGCAAAAAACAAAATTTATAATTTTTTCTATGTTGTTAATCAATTTTTTAATTTTTTTAATAATTATATACAATTAAGATCGCTCACAAGATATAGAAAATGACAATCACTATGTGGGAGAAAGTCTATTAGAGCATACTCAATGCTAAGAAATCAGAAGAGTTTCTCACATATATTATTTTAGTAACAATCATATATTATAATTGTTTGTTTAAAATTTAAATCATAAAAAGAAAACGAGACCAATTATGTTAAGAGGAAATTTGGAAAACTACCTCTTTTGTGTTTTCAAATTTGAAAAATACATCTTTATTTTTTAGTTTTTGAAAACTACACTTTTTGACTATTAAAATTACTAAAATAACCTTAACAAAATTTGAATAATAATAGAGAAATTGCAAAAATGCCACTTTTTATGTGCACATTTGCAAAAATACCATTTAGGAGTGTTCATTTGCAAAAATGCCACTAATTATAGATTTTTAAACCCTATATCTTAAAATTCTAAACACCCATAAACCCTCGTAACTAAACCCTAATAGAACATAATTAACTCAAACATAAATAATATAAAAAAAATTTTTTTGAAAAAGTGGCATTTTTGTAAAGATTTCAAAAGTGGCACTTGAAAAGTGGCATTTTTTGAAATTTCTCAATAATGATAGAAATATCTTTTATATGTTTTTAAAATAAAATTACTGTCTTGTGCTGATAAAATTATATATTATTAATCTTCATTTTATCCGATAATATTATTTATCTATGAATATTTAGTTGATTTTCCAAACTATATACACAAGACAAAGTTAAAACTTTAAATATATATATGAACGATTTTTCTAAACGTAAAACATAGAAAAAAACTATAACCATTTTATTAAAAATTTTGAAGAGGACTTCTTTTTTATCTTTGGTTGACTTGAATTTTCTTCTAACTTGAATTTTAATTGCGCAAACATAGAGCATATATAAATCAGTGCATTGTAATACGGATTTAATATTCTGAAACCTAGCTCTATTGTTTGATTTTTAACTTTGCTGCTCCCTTTATGTGCATTATTATACAATATACATATTATAGTTCAAAAAGACAAAAAATTATTAGAAACTCTTAGTCATTTTATTCATTCCATTATTTGAAAAAAGAAAAATCATTTCCAAAAAATTAGAGTCGGCGTAGATGCTTCATTTTTTTTTTTTTGAATTGTTGTGCTATCATATGCTTGTATATATATTACTAATGTGCTAAAGAAGAAACATGGTAAACAATTTCTCTTTATTTTAATGAAAAATTTCAAAAAATACCACTTTTCAAGTTGTCACTTTACAAAAATGCCATATTTTTACAATTTTTACAAAAATGCCATCTTTTCAAAATTATTTATTCATTATATCATTTATGTTTGGGTTAACTATGTTGTATTAGAGTTTAATTTTGAGAGTTTAAGGAATTTTAGGGGTCAAAATATTTTTTAAGGTTTAGAATTTTAAGATTTAGACTCTAAAAAATCATAATTAGTGGCATTTTTGCAAATGGACACCAAAAGTGGTATTTTTGCAAATATGGACACAAAAAATGGTATTTTTGCTAATGCCCCTATTTTTATTATATCTTATTATATAAAGGAGAATGCGCGCGATGTGAGCTTGACACATAGGCAAAATTCTTAAGCCCTAGATCGTGACATGTGTAATTGTTAATTTAGATTGTGACATGTATCAATATTAAAAAAATATTTAAAAATAAAATAAAGAATATATTCTAAACAAGGATTATTAACTAATTAAGAAAACAAAAATCGTTTTACTAAACTATGAATATTTCCAATATTAACAAAAAATAATTAAAATAAAATAAAGAATATATTCTAAACAAAGATTACTGACTAATTAAGAAAAAGAAAAAAACCGTTCTACTAAAATAGGTGAGACTTCTATATTTTATATTACAAAATACATTCTTTCTATTATAAATTTTATCTAAATAGTTAAAGATAAAAAAAATGTCATATTGATAAGTGTGATTTTGCTAATATAAACATTACATAAGCCATATAATAAATAAATAATATATATAGAATAAAAATTTCAATTAAAATAAATATAAAGACGAATGATATTTAAATTGGAAAAAAAAAGACAAAATTTTATAGACGAATAATAAAAAAAAAAGGTATATAAATTGGAAAAACAAAAGTTAGAAAGATTATAGAAACCTCAATTTAAAGTTTTAAAATATATACAACCATGTAAAAATAAAATCTATAAGAATACTTATTTTATCAATATAGAGTTATAAAATATCACAAAAAAATAGAAATATTCGACCTATGATGCTATTGATACTCTTCAATTGTATATATTGAAAATTTATATAAGTTGAAAAACAATTATATTATATTTACTATTAAGTTAATATTGTATAAAATTTGGCGAGTATAAATCTCTATGAAAAATGAAACGGTGACACTAATAAGATACAATTATCAATCATGTACTTATGTGATAGTTTTTATGAGGTCACTAACATAAAATTTACTCATTTTTTATTTAACTATCTAGTTTTTTAGTTGTTTTTATTTTCTATCACATAATAATAAATATTCATGATGGATTAAAATAAATTTTCTCTGTTATTAAGAATATGATTTAAATTCTGATAATATATATTTTTGGATTTACGTGATATGTATTAGAACATGAGAGTTATGATATAAATTGACTTCTACTGGTTTCAGGATCCACGTTAAATAATATTTTAAAATTTAACGGGTTACTAATTAAAACTTAAATATTTATTTTATTAATTTTTATAGTATTTACCCGCTTATTAACGCGGGTCCTATTCTAATATATATATAAATATGAGATTTTTTTTTTAAGATAAACTTTGATGTATCTCAATAGATTTATTTAATAACAAAATTTAAATCAATAAAACTTATTTATCTCAAATAAATAGTAAAATATTAATGATAATAACAAATATAATTTTCATTATTATTTATTATAATATGTGACATTTAATTGAAATCATGATCGAAACATCTTTTCACGTAGAAAAAGGTTAGTTTTTTAAAAAAATGTATTTTTCAAATTTAAAAAAACAGAAATAGGATATTTTTTAAAAAATACCTTATGTTAAAATATATGTCATTTGAGTTTTTTAAGATTGTGTCAGAGGTTCTCAACAAAGAACCGGTTCTTATGTTTTGTGTTACTTTTCATTATTTTTCTTTTTTTAATATAGAGAAACTTTTCATTTTTTTTTAATATAGAGAAGCTCGCGATGCGAGTGCTCTTAGCTCATGTAACAATCATATACACAACACCATATCTCACTATAAAAAGTAAAAGAGTCCAATAACACTATTTAGCGAAAAGATTATATGGAAGGAGATGAGTAACTAAGAGCATGTCCATTGCTCTCCTTAGTTTTTTAGTCTCTTAGGTGTATTATATTAATAATAATTAGTTATTTATTTAAACTTTAATTTATAAAGTAAAAGATGACCAATTATAGTAGTCCACCTATGATATGAGTCTCTTCAAAGAAATTGTGGAAGTTGTCAAACCAGAACGTCTCTATTCTTTCTCTCCATTTTCTAATTTTTTCTATTTTTTTATTGTGCAGAGACTCCGTAAAAGACTTGCGATGTACATGTTCTAACTGGCCATATCACATGTTTCATTTTTCTTGCTCTTCACGTCCTTGGGGTCCTCAAATAATGCCTCGTTCCCATCTGCAAAAAAGTTTCTAGCAAATATATAAATGAAGAAAGTTAGCCACTTTCGATCCAAACAAAAAACAGCCACTTGAAGAAGATAATAACCAACACTAAATCAAAAGCCAACTAAACTTTAAAAAAACTTGATTTTAGTTAAGACTTGCTATTCAGACAGCCATAACCATGAAAATATGAAATAAACAAGTGCAAGGTAAATGTGCAAAGAAAAAAGGCCATTTTAAGAAATGATGCACTTTTTTAATCAACTAAGAAATAATACACAACAAAAAAAAAACGCATCAACATAGTGATTTAGTAATATAAAAGTTCAATTTACAAAATCCTTACTCCAAATTCCGAAAGCTACAAAACCATGCATTACACTTAGAGCATCTCGAACCTTACACCAAATCCTACTAACCTAGAAAATTCAATTCTAGAGAAAATCAAAGCAACAAATTTCCCATGCCCATTCAACATAGTAAAATTATCAGTGCAAAGTCATCGGACAATCAATTCATATGGGAATATCAAAATTATCGCAGGTGTTTTGATAGGAAAAAGTAATGTTTGAAACTATATCGAGTGCTCCTCCCGAAGAAAACGCATAGAAGTGAGGATCTCACAACAAGTGACAATTTGAACGAATTAAATCAATGTTATGGGAAAATGAATTATTGCCGTATGGGCCATTCTCATCAAAGTATTCAAATGTTTTGTATGGCCAGAACAAATTAAAGCATATCAAAATCTACACATCTTATTATTATTTGGACTATAAAATGAAACAAACATGGGTTAAACGATTCGACAATCTCCAACGAAATGTAAGTCTACATAATAACATCATCTGATCCTGAATTAGTTTAGCGAATTAATTAATTCGGAATTAGAGGCCGTGAAGAGAGGCAAATTTTCAAGCCAGTCAGAGGCATAAGGACAACGTGTCATAACCGGAACGGTTGAAACGAACACAATGGATGCAGAGGGAAAATTGGATTAGAAAGAAGAACTGTTCATTGAACCCTCATTTAATTTTCTGGTGAATAAGGTCTCAGTTACCCTGCTTTTATTACCAAAGCGATACAAATGTCGAATTAAAAACAAAAAAGAGAGTTGTGGAAAGAAGATTGGTACAGGTGTCAAACAGGCCTTGAACCCGCGGGCCAGGCCTGACTAGGCCCACCACGGGCGGGTTCGGACATAATATTTTTTGTCCGCAAAGAAGCGGGTCTCGCGGATTGATCCGGTGCGATCTGCAGGTTAAACGAGCTAACCCGTTGCGGGTTACCCGCTATTAAACAAACCATCTAAGAGAAGTTGGTTTAATGTTGGTTTCGATGTTGGTTTGTCGAGTTTCCATTGGTTTAATAATGATTTTTCATAAAGAGAATTGTTTTAAAATTTGAAACCTTAGTTACGACAAAAAAATAAAGGAAGATTGAAACATTTTGCCCCAACTAGAAGGTTTTATTAGTTACTAAAATTCTATTAAAAAACCTAAACACCGTTTCTATTATTTGCTCTCTCTACAAGGAAACTCAAGAGTCATTTACCAACTCTCAAAACCAGAGAAAGCATCGTTAGAGTCTCAGAGACATAATCAGAACTAAGAATTGTAATGGTAAGTTGATGATTCAATTTTCAGTCATGTTTGATGTTTGAGGATCTTGAGGTTGTCTTCGATGCATAATGACTCTATTATATTCTGTTTTATTTTCAGTCAAACTACCCTTTAAATCTCATAACTTTTGAAGTTATCTAGTCTCTTTTCTTAAAAGCAATTTGTTTTATTTACATAATAACTTAATATTAGTATGTTTCGTTGTTGATATTTTGACAGGACTCACGTGATTCTAACGAAAAAAGATCGGTCGACTTAGAAACTCAAAGAATTATTGATGCTATGAATGCCGAAAACGAAAATGAGCGAAAAAGGGTTGACAGAACAGAATCATCCAAGCCTCCTAAAAGACCAATCATTGAGCCTCCTAAAAGACCAATCATTGATGTCGAGGAGGAGGAGGAGGAGGAAATCGGGAAAATCTGAAGAAAAAGCACAATGTATTCATTTTAAGATTGATTGTGCTTACAATTCACATAGAATTGGTACGACCACTTACAGAAAACATATAAAAAAGTGCAAGGTGAAGCCTAAAAATGGAGACGTTGGAAAAATGATGATCAATGCAGAAGGAAAATTGAAAGCCAGGAAGATTGATCATTCTGTTTTTCATGAAATGGTAGCTAAGTGTATTATTCAGCATGATCTCCCATTTGCGTATGTGGAATATGAGAGAGTTAGATCAGTTTGGAAGTATTTAAATGCGGATGTGAAGTTCATCAGCCGGAACACAGCCGCATCAGATGTTTACAAATTCTATGAGAATGAGACGAAGAAGCTAAAGAGAAAATTAGCTGATCTTTCTGGAAGGATTTCCTTTACTTTTGATTTGTGGTCTGCAATCACTCATGAGGGCTACATGTGTTTGACAGCACATTACATTGACAGAGACTCTGGAAATTGAACAACAAGATTCTTGCATTTTGTGCTTCACCGCCTTCGCATACAGGTATGCACTTAGCTATCCAGCTTCTTGAGACGTGGAAAGAATGGGGAATTGAAAAGAAAGTGTTTTCCATCACCTTAGACAATGCTACTAACAATGATACCATGCAAGATTTTTTGAAAAATCAGCTTGTGTTGCGGAATGATTTATTGTGTGGAGGAGATTTTTTTCATGTAAGATGCTCAACACATATTCTTAATCTCATTGTTCAAGATGGACTGAAAGTGATTGGGGATTCACTGCATAAGATCAGGGAGAGTATAAAGTATGTCCAAGCCTCTGAATCTTGTGAAATATTGTTTGCAAAATGTGTGCAATCAGTTGGTGTAAAACTAAAGGCTGACTTGCTCTTGGATATGCCAACTCGGTGGAATTCAACATATAAAATGCTTGATAGGGCCATGAAATACCGAGCTGCTTTTGCTAATGTGAAAGTCATTGATGCCAAAAGATACAAGTTTCACCCAACAGAAGATGAATGGATTCGAATGCAGGGGATGTGTGTTTTTTTGGAGCCATTTGATGAGATCACTCATCTTATGTCTGGTTCTACATATCCAACTTCAAATTTGTATTTCATGCAAGTTTGGAAGATCCAAAACTTGTTGAAAGAGAATGAGAATAATAGAGATGATATTATCAGAATAATGATTATCCCGATGAAAGAGAAGTTTGAGAAGTATTGGGAAGAAGTTAGTGACATTTTTGCAATGGCTACGGTGTTTGATCCACGGTTGAAGCTAACACTTGTAGAGTATTGTTTTACAAAAATTGATAAGAGTTCTTGTAAGGGAAAGATGAAACATTTGCGTGATAAATTACGTACTCTTTTTGAAGCATATGGGAACAAGTCCGAAGCAGCATCATCTTCTTCGGAGACGCATGATTTTTTTCAGCGGAAAGACGATGATGAAGAAGCAAGAGGAACTTTCGAAAATTACAATGTAAGTATACTTTTATGTTCTTTGTTGTAAACTAGTCACTGTTACATTGACTTAACCATGGAATATAGCCATATACGGTTAGAGTAGAGTGCTTGTGGAATATAGCCATATACAGACCATAGTATATATGATTGAATCTATGTAGTTGAACTTGGCTCGTTCATATTAGTTACATTCAGAGGTTTAAAAAAATCATTTTTGTGAAAAAAAAAGAATAAGTGAAAGACGTGATCTTGATGGATTCACAAGTCTTGTGTTCTTGGTTATTTGCTATTTTCTTACTGTCATTTGAAGATTTGATTGGAGGCTTGGAGCTTTTGTTATAATTTATGATTTGTTTTATTTCTATATAATTTTTTACGTTTCATTTTTTTAATTCTTTTGTATAATTACTTACATACTTTTATTAATGTTATAGGATTTCTTCGCCTTTCGCAAAGAAACTGTTGTTGTTAGTGGAAAGTCTTCTTTGGATTTATATCTAGATGAACTGCCGTTAGACGTGAGGAATTTTGAGAGTTTAGATATTCTGAAATATTGGAAAGATAACTCTCAACGCTATGGGAAATTAGCTTCTATGGCTTGTGACCGTCTTAGTATTCCTATTATAACGGTAGCTTATGAATCATCTTTCAGCATTGGGGCTCGAGTTTTAGAAGCCGACTTCTTCCAAAAAATGTTCAAGCACTGATCTGCAGTCGCAATTGGTTAAAGGGTTTTGAACCATATGAAAATGGTAAACCTCTTAGTTTTTTTACAATTATACAATTATACTTTATATTCATTATGTTACTTCATTTGATTTATGTAGAGGTGGATGAAGAATTTCATGGTGAAGATGAAACACTACCTTCTTTCCAATCAATCGTGGATGGTGAAGATTGATTGAATTTCAGTTTCTAATGCTCTAAAACATTTTGAATCTCTTCTTAGTTCCTATCTTGTTTCTTGAATTTATTGTTATTTTGATTTTGAAATACCATTGTTTTGTGTTTCCGTTAAACTCTTTGATAACTTTGTTTTCACTTTCAGTTAAACATTTGGATTATTTTATTTACAATTTAAGCTAAACACTTTGATTATTTTGATAGAAATGTATGTATTAATGTGTATTTTAAGAGTAGACTTATGATGGCCCGCGGGTCGGTCCGCTAATCCATAGAATATTGCGGGTTGGGTATGGACATAGCATTTACGGACCGTGGTTCTAGCGGGCTGACCCGCTGCAGTCTTAAAAAAAACTCGTCGCGGGGCGGGCCAAATGGACGCGGGCCGGCCGTTTGACACGTCTAAAGATTGGTAAGAAGGTGTGAAGAGATGTGATTATTCGTAATTGTCTCTATGGAAGAAAGATGTTGATAGTGAAGTTTCGTTCTGAAAAATCATAAAGCAAACCTTGGCAGCTTAAATGCATAGATCGTAGGAAAACGGATGGTTAGCAAAAAATCCCTCATAAATAGGAACTGTCCTCGGGTCCTTTGCTAGCTGCTTTCTAATAGTGATCACGATCATCCACCGGATCTTAAACAAATAAATACGACTCAACTCCGTAAAGATCATATTATCACCCCTAAATAATAGTAACTCTAAATGCAAAGCACACTTAGAGGTTGTATAATTCATACATGCACTGATAAACTTTGAAGGGATATCCCTTTGAATCCGCTTAAGTTCGATGCAAATTCTCTTGCGTAGATGAAAACTCATGGTCACTAAGCGGTCAAACTTGCATCGAGATTCAAAGGGATGTCCCTTCGAAGTTTATCAGGGCAGGTATGAATTCTACAACCCCTAAGTGTGCTTTGCATTTAGAGTTAGTATTATTTAGGGATGATAATATGATCTTTATAGAGTTGAGTCTTACTTATTTTTTAAAGTCCGGTGGATGATCGTGATCACTATTGGGAAGCAGCTATCAAAAGACCCATAGGGACTTTTTGGCTAACCATCCGTTTTCCTACGACCTATCCGTTTAAACCGCCAGAGGTTTGCTTTATGGTTTTTCAGAACGAAACTTCACTATCATCATCATTTAGCGGAGGAAACATTTGGTCTAGTGAAAATGAGGTCGAGACGGCAATGAACCACGCTTGTGACGACGGAAGAAACGAATCTACGGTGATCAATTCTGCAAAATATAAGTTTTCGATTATCAAAAAATCCATTCTCAAAACAAAATCACGAATATAGAAGACGGCGACAAAACACGACTCTACAATGATCAATTGTGCAAACTATCAATTTCGATTATGGAAAACATCATTCTCAAAACATAATCTCTTACACTAAGGAATAGATGCAAGGACACGATTTCCCTAATCAATCAATCAAGCAAGGAATCAAGATTATGGTTCCTAGAATTCTTTGAAGAATGTCTTTGCTATCGATTCGTAAAAAAAATATGATAAATGTGAAAACGATTGATCGATTAAAGAGAATGAAACTATGAAGACAATAACGGTACGAATGTTTTCTAACCCAAAAAAAAATATGACAAAATAGAATCCAAAATCAGTAAAAACTCACAAACAGAAATCAAGTGGGGATGACTAACATGTGGATCGGCAGAAGAGGTCCAAGTTTACGGCCTAACAAAAGAAATCGATGAGAGTTTATGCGATTGATGGATCTCGTTATCAACCCAGAACCAAAAAAGAAAACATTTGTTATTCTTAATCATATACAGATGAAAAAAAAAAAGCGATTATAAACAAATTAGGTGTTAATCGGTTACAGATTTCTCTGTTTTTTAAATATTTTCTTGGTCGTGAAAAAAATCGAACTAGAAATTAAAAGAGAATGAATTTGTGGAGAATGTATCATGTATTCTCTTTATATAATCTATACATTGGTCATTGGGTGTTTGTGGGTTGTGTCTTTACACAACAACCATTGCGTTTTATCACAAATTTTCCCGAGAAGGCATGAGTGAAGAATGACATCAGCGGAAACAGTTTTTTCCTTTTTTTAAATAAATTTTGAAACTGATATCAACCATTAGATGTTAATTTTTTTCCTATAAAAAAATGACGTTATCAATTCTTAAAAACAGGTTTTCTATTATATATAGATAAGAGTGTTTGGAAATTATATATGAAAACTGACACATCAAATTTGTTTAGTGCCTTGACTGATTAGTCGCGGTGTCTAATAAATTCTAAATTTTTTATATACTATTTGAAACTGATATATAGTTTTCTTAATCAATCAAGTAAGAGTGTAAGGCCAATTAATCGGTCGGTCACATAACTCAAACTAAATCAATAATAACTCCAAGTAATTGGTTAACCAGATTCTTAATTTATCAAAGTTGTGACACTGTTAGACGACCAACTCTCAAAACAAATTACAACATCACGTTTTTATTTCAACGACTAAGTGAATTAAAGAAAATAAAGATAATGAGAATCAAATTTTCAACGACAGTGGCCTCGGTGCTGTTAAGGTAAATTAGGTTTTAATTGAAACAAAATTAAATCAATCATCACCAGCACCTCACATATATAGAAAAACTAAACATTATTCGTCATTTAAATATTTTTGGTTTGATATTCAGTGGTTTAGGACAGTAATCGTCTTTATAGGCTTAATTAACTAAACAGCTGTGTTATAAGAATCAAACCATGTGGTATGTCTGTGATTATTATATTGAAACCTGCTCTACATATTGTTCTTTCTATTATTAGCCTGTCGTTAATTACTTATGGCTCTAATTTTCTTTTCTTTTCAAATTTAAATTTCTTAGGTGACCAGAAAGCATTTACAATTTGCTTAAGAAAAACAGTTGCCATAAATGGATCTTATAAAGATTTGGTCGTCTCTAATGCCAACTCTGTGTATTGAAACTATTTATTTCTTTGTGTATTGAAACGTAGGAGCATGGACTAGGTTTAATTAATCTTGAAGAATATGTTTCAGTTTAGATCAAAGCTCTGTCTCTTAAAACAAAGTTAATTACATTTATTGTAAAAACGTTTTCTTGTTTGAGTTAATTTAACATTCATTTAAAAGGAAACCATAGAATATAAATGGTTGTGATACAAATACAATAAATACTTAAATGTTACTAGATTCTAACTTTTCCTTTTTAAGTTACAGAATATCTTTTATACATTTCATAAGGTGTTATAGTTTAATTTATGTTGAGGTGATATTATGATAACGTTTGTAGTTACAATACAATGCAGAAAAAAATGATCATAATATTAACTTCATTTCAAACGTCATCACATTTACTTGCAGTGTTCTAAATTTAGATTTGTCTATTCCGGTTCAAAAAAATATAAATCAGCATTCCATAATAACAAATAACAATTACAAAAATATCATTTTTTGTATGCATATTTGCAAAAATGCTACTTAGAGATGTCAATTTGCAAAAATACCACTAACTATAGTTTATAAAGCCTATATCTTAAAATTCTAAAACCTAAAAAATGTTTTGACCCCTAAAACCCCTTAAACCCTCATAACTAAACACTAATAGAACATAATTAACCCAAATATAAATAATATAAACAAAAAATAATTTTGAAAAAACGGTATTTTTGTAAAGATTTCAAAAATGTGGTATTTTAATAAAGTAGCACTTGAAAAGTGGTATTTTTAAAAATTTCTCTAATAACAAAAATAAAATATAATGGTAATTTGTTACTATATAATAAATTAATAATTGAAAAATGTAAACCTTATAATTTCTGTACACAAGATTTGAATATAGATGATAACACGATGATAATATTAGTGTAAACCATTAAACTATAAGCTTCGATCATTATAAATTTATAATTGTTTTTGACCCAAGTCAAATGATTATAACAAATTATCTAATACTACTCCTAAGTGATAGACTAACAATTATGCAATCGAATTTTTGAATTTAATGGATGAGTGTAAGAGGTCGAAGCACATTTAAGAACCAGGCCGTTCGCTACTTGAGAGATGAGTTGTAAGACCATCCAGTAGTTTCCAATGTGAATGTCTCTAAATAAAAAAATATTTAAAATACACTATTTCTTCCTTTTACTCAACTTTATACATTTTTTTTCATCTTTTTACTCAATTTTTATTAATTTTATATTTAAACACACTCACATTCTCTCTCCAAATGTCACTATTTATGTCTTCCTAAAGACACAATCTCTCCAATAATACCCACTATCTCATCTCTTTACTCAAATTTTATTAATTTTATATTTCAATACACCCCATTATTTCAACCAAAAACACTCTCTTTCTTCGTTTTACTCAACTTTTAATAATTTTATATTTAAAGACACATACAAAATGTCTCCAATGCGGATGCTCTAATAGCTCTCTCTTGCATCGAAGGCACGGACATCGAAAACAAATAAATACTAGTAGTATAAATTGTAGTATAATTTAATTTCTCATATGTTTAATTCCTTTGATACTAGTATAGTGAAAGAGTATAATAGTAATTACTAATTAGTAATACAAACTATTTTCATCATTTTTTACCGTACGTGTGTAGTCTTAGAGGAGGAGGAGACGCTTTACTAATTAAGTTACGGTATGTCTATTTCATGATTCATCATCGGTCACGTTTAGTAGTGTTACTTAAATTTTGTCGATTAATAAATATACCCTTTAAAATACACTTGTAGTATATTGCTACTGTCATGATTATCTTTTTATTCCTTCGATGACAAAAACTAAAAAAGCTTTGTCCCTATATGCTTTGAACGTGCATTAATAATGCGTGTTGGAATTAAATAATACTACTATGTTGTATTTGCAATTGATTAATAGATTTCTTGTCATTAGTTTTAAGTTTCAACAAAACAAAAAAAAAGACAACAAAACAAAGGTTGACAAAACAAAGAAAAAAGTTCTTGTTATTAGTCATCATCATGCATCATGTATTTGTCCAAAAAATGTCAAGTAACTACCACAAAATAAAATAAAATAAATCAACCTGAGGAAAATTTATGTTGATATCCAAAGGAACACTAGTTATTGGTTACAATTGATCTAGTTACACTAGAATGAATATTCCCCGCGTATATGTTTAAATTTTCAACTAAAACAAAATTTAAACTCCATTTGGAAAGAAGATTGGATATGTATATGCTAAAAAAGTTGAATACTTGTTTGACATAATATTATTATTAAATTAGCATAAAATTGCTATTAATATAATAAATACTTATAAAAATGAATATTATACCATCACAGTTCGTAAGAATTCTCTTTTTGGATCATTTTTCTCTCTAAAATTTCAAAAATAATAAAACGAAGCAACTAAGCAAGAATTATTATTTTTCTAAATTTGTGTATTTCGTAAAGTTTTGTTCCCAACCTCTGTTTGCTCACTCTTACTATGTGATAACAAAACAAAGTAATGTTAATTATAAATTTATAGTGGAAAGAGATGGATGCCTTTTTAGATGAAAGAAGCCACATGATATCGTAAAAACATGTTTTATCTAATCCATACAAATATATTGTTCCTTGTTCAACTATTTTAAAAACTTTTGAAATCATTTCAATATTTCATTTTGGCATCAGTCATATTAATTTCAATAATTTATGTCGCAATTTATTGGTAAGATTTGATATATCGTTTTCCTCCTCTGCGTACACCCAATTGAAAGCTATATATATGCCTCTCTACGTATACGTATGAACATTAGCTATTTTTTCAAAAAACAATTAAGCTATTTTTATTATTTATAAATCATACAAAAAACGTCTAGCAGCATGTGCATATGCTTTCCATTATGGTTACTAGGCACGATTTCTGCAATAATTTAGACTAATAAAACATATAATACAGCAAAATAACATCCTAGTTATTCCATTAAACCATATAGCATTGCCCTTAATTAAGAAAATGAAATCCCTAAAAAGATCATCATACTTTTGTTAGACTCCATATATAATCCCATTACATTATTTATCGAATTACTAAATATAGTTTAAAAATTTGTAAAAACAATTACTCTTAGCTAGCTCAATTCTTAATTTTACCATGCTACTAATCAGACTAACCATATCAACTTCATTTATTCTACACCAACTATGTTGATTTAATAGATCTACGTAACTATTCTGATTTATTGTTTCAAAAAAAAAATTCTGATTATAAAAATTAGCTTTAATTGAAAATACAAGTAAAATGGTTTAATAAAAGTACAAACATAATTAAAATTTAATGTTTATACCATTATTCCGATGATGATACCATTTGAAATGTGGTAAAAGGGTGAGAAATTGTTTTTAGCATATTGTATATACAATAAAATAAAATAAAACGAAATTAAATTAAATAAATAAAAAAAGAAAAAGAAAGACAGAAATTAGAATTGAATAAAAATGGTTGCGGCCTCTCTCCCTCTCTCTTTTGGCAGGACAATAAACATTTAAACACATAACTAAAAACAGTTTCTCCTCTCTCTCTCTCTCTCTCTCTCTCTCTCTCATTAATCCGATCTGACTCTCTCTTCCCTCTCAACCCCCATTGGCGACTTCCTTTCGATTCTCGGAAACCCTAATTCCTCTACTCCAAGCTCTCAATTCCACACTATTCAAATCTCACTACCTTATCGGATCTCTCTGGCTCTCCAGAGGGAAGCCATTTCCCCCCCCCCCCCCCCCCCCCCCCTGAGATGCCACATTCATGATGATGAAGATGATGATGATGATGAATAGACGAAGCGACGTTGCTAGATTCGAAACCAAGGAAGAAGAAGAAGAAAACGACGACTGTTTCTACGAGTCTCTCGATCGTGTACTCTCTTCCTGTTCCTGTTCTACTTCAAACTCTGATTACGACTCCGACCCAAACATCTCCGATTCGATCCACGATCCGAATCCGTTTCCCGTTCCTAGGTTTCCTATTGGAAACTCCGGGTTCGAGCTTTGGAAATCCGAGCCTGAATCTGTGTCGGAGAGACGAATCAGGCTTTTGCGTGGATTGGGTCTTAGTAACGAGCCGGATCTACTACCTCCGGCGAGCCAGTTTCGTTCTGGAAGCCGTAGAAAAGGAATCTGCAGCTCTCATTTCGCCAGATCGGTTTCGTCTGATGTACTGATTCCGAAACATCACGGTAATTGCGTTTCGTCTTCGCTTACGAGTTTTCCGGTGAGATCAGATGTAGCCGCTAGCGACAATGTCGATCCTGGTAAGGTCCAGAACTATACCGGATCTAGGTGTTCTTGTTCTTCCTTACCAGTTTCTTCTTCTTCTGTAAATATGCTCAATGATCAGTCGCGTGTGCGAAACAATGTGCGTATTGGTGGTGTTGATTTTTTAAGCAAAGAGACGATAGAAACAACATCATCTCTTAGGGACATTGTAGAGAAACAGAGTTTGAACTATTTATCTCATGGGAATGGCAGAGATGTTGTTCTGGAGGAGCAAATGTGCACCATTAGGAATCTAGATACTGGGAAAGAGTTTGTGGTGAATGAAGTTCGAGAAGATGGAATGTTGGAGAAGTTGAAGGAGGTCGGTACTGATCGGCAATTGACTCTGGAGGAGTTTGAGATGTGTGTTGGGACATCCCCGATCGTTCTCGAGCTGATGAGGAGGCAAATTGTTGAAGATGTTAGTAAAGACACTGTGGATTTGAGTACTAATGTAATAGGAAGCAGAGTAACTAAGCATAGACGGAGAGGGAGTTGGCTAAAGAGTATAAAGAGTGTTGCTAGTAGTGTGACAGGTTACAAAGAGCGACGAAGCACTGATGATAGAGATTCGCCATCCGAGAGAGGAGGTCAGAGATTTAGCTCTGCGACTGATGATAGCCGAGATATGTCCTTTCATGACCCGGAGAGAGTTAAGGTTAGGCAGTATGGAAAGTCATGTAAAGAACTCACAGCACTTTTCAAGAGCCAAGAGATTCAAGCTCATAGAGGGTCGATATGGAGCATTAAATTCAGTTTGGATGGGAGGTATCTTGCTAGTGCTGGCGAGGACTGTGTTATTCAAATTTGGAAGGTTGTTGAGTCAGAAAGAAAGGGAGAACTCTTGTCGATGGATAAACAACAGGACGATGGAAACATAAATTTGTTTCTTTTGGCAAATGGATCACCAGAACCAGCTTCAATGTCTCCAAGGAGAAGAGGAAGAACATCTTTTAGCCGAAAATCTGTGAGCCTGGACAATGTGTTGGTTCCAGAAACAGTCTTTGGTCTTTCAGAGAAACCCGTGTGCTCATTTGTCGGGCATTTGAATGATGTGCTTGATCTTTCGTGGTCAAAATCTCAGGTTCTTACTATTCCTGAGCATCCCATTTCTTGCTATCCTTAACCTTTTCCTTTTGTGTGGCACTAAATTTTGTATGCAAATCTCGTTACAACTTGCTAGTGCCAAGTTAAGGCTTTCTGAATTGTTATGTGAGAATCTGCTTCGTTCGGCTATTCTTCTTTGATCAGATGCATTAATACTCAAGCCTTTGCATTTCCATTGTTTCTATTTCCAGCACCTGCTTTCCTCTTCCATGGACAAGACTGTTCGTCTATGGGATTTATCTAGCAAGACATGTTTGAAAGTCTTCTCACATAGTGACTACGGTGAGTGGATAAGCCTTTTTATTCCCCATCAATGACCATGATTTACTTTTGCTCTTAGTCTCTGTAGGAAACTAAACGTACATTGTAAATAGAATAAATACACCGCTTTAAGTATCAATTCTGTTTCTGGAAAGATTCATATATCAATATATTGATGTTATGAAATTCCAGTCTCAAGCCTAAATCTCTGCAGACACAGGAAGAAGAGATAACAATCTATATGTCCGTTATGTAACATAAGATTTTCTCTCATCTGTTTTTTTTTGTTTACAGTGACTTGCATCCAGTTTAATCCCGTGGATGACAATTACTTCATCAGTGGATCGTTGGATGCAAAAGTTCGCATATGGAGCATTTCTGATCATCAAGTTGTTGACTGGAATGATCTTCATGAGATGGTCACAGCTGCCTGCTATACACCGGATGGGCAGGTACACCATTTAGTTTCTTCTATGATACGAAACGTTTGGGTAATATCAAACCACGCATTACCTTAATGAATCTCTCCTGGTTTGTAAAGGGTGCATTGGTTGGTTCATACAAGGGGACTTGTTGCTTATACAACACACATGGTAATATAAGCTCATTAACTTTACTTATCTCTTCCTTTAAAGTCTAAACTGTTTCTCCGTCTCGTCTTTTGAACTTAATTTCTTTTCATTTTTTAAAAAAATTTTAGATAACAAACTGCAGCAGAGAAGTGAAATCAATCTGAAGAACAGGAAAAAGAAATCCAATCACAAGAAAATCACTGGTTTTCAGGTAAAGCTAACACAGCAACTTAAACACCATTCTGTTCTCATATTTTTAGTTATGTACTTAAGAATGTAATTTAAATGTTTGTATGGATAATCTGATTATTCTCATGAACCAGTTCGTGGCTGGAAGTTCATCGGAAGTGCTTGTCACATCTGCGGATTCACGTACACGTGTTGTCGACGGTGTTGACCTCGTTCACAAATTTAAAGGTAAACAGTACTAAGCTTAAACTTTCTTCTTCGTTGTTATAACTCAGGTTATGTTATAGCATTATGTCCGTGGAAGCAAATTTCTCGGTCTATTGTCTTCTGAGATTCATGAGTCCCACTTCACATAAAAATGATTATGCTCTTAAACTTCTATTGAAAGTAGATAAGCTCCAGGTCCTTATGTTTTTATGTTTGGTCTTTAGAAAGAAGCTAAATTTTTAGCAAATGCCGGTTTGCAGGATTTCGCAACACGAATAGCCAGATCTCGGCCTCACTTACATCAAACGGGAAATTCTTAGTCTCAGCGAGTGAGGACTCTAATGTGTATGTATGGAACTACGACTCAGACTCTCGAGCTGGAAGAAGCAAACGTGTCACAGTCACAAACTCATACGAAAACTTTTACTGTCGAGACGTCTCTGTGGCTGCACCTTGGCCTGGCAAAATAGGTAACAATCAAAGCAACAACAGCCCCGACGAGTCGCCTTTCATAGCCAATAACCCTCCAACACCTGTCAACGATCCAACCAACAACAAAACCGTCACCAACGGTATCATTTCGAGCGCCACAAACCGATACTTCTTCGATCGAATCTCAGCGACGTGGCCTGAGGAGAAACTTTTGCTGGCTGCAAAGAACCGAGCCCGAACCAGCCCTCGTGTTAGTGTGGATATGTCTAACGGACTGTTTAACACGAAACCGAGTGCTTCGGCTTGGTCTATGGTGATAGTGACCGGCGGTTTACGAGGCGAAATCAGAACATTTCAGAATTTTGGATTTCCGGTTCGTCTATGAGGCGAGGATATAAAGTTTCACAAATCAAAGCCCCAAGGCAAAAAAGTGAATTTTACTTAGTAAACCCATCTCTTGTCAAAAAGTGTATAGATTGAGAGAAGGTTGGTTCCATCACTGACTTTTTTTTTACCACGCTTCTTTTTTTTTACTTATTTGTTATCTCTAAAATTCAAATCTCTAGCAAATATATATATATATAATTTTTTTTTCTATGAAAGATTCTCAAATAGGCGGGTTCATATACCACAGTTTTCTAACTTCGTTGGAAAGTTTATGTATTCTTCAAGTTGAAACTCTGCATGGAGAATATTATGGCAATTCTTTTGTATACACATTTTATATTTTGGGAATTTAGCAGCAATAACACTAAAAAAATAATAATAATTAAGAGAATAGCTATATTGAGTTATTGGTTAGAATACACTATGTATAATATGTATTAATACCTAAAATATCCTTCTTTTATCACTTCTCTCTATCGTTCTTTTACTTCAGCGTCTCCAATCTCTTATAGAGATAATTGATTTCTTCTCCTCCATATTAAAAAGAAAAAAGAAAAAAAAACCGACCAAGCTAAGCAAGATCTCGCAAGGAGGAACGAGAGTAAGATTAGAGTGAAAAGCAGCACAACATGGATGATCTGTGCGACTCCGACGTCCTTGGGGGCTGACTCGACGGATGAAGATTGCGTTAACCACCGCCTTCTTGTGTCGCAACAAGTGGAGAACAAGTGATCTTGTAAAGTGTTGAGATTCAGTGTCTATGAATTTCGAAGAATGAAATCCGAGTGAGTTGGATTTAATTTGAAGGTTCTTCGTGCATCACCAAACAAAATCCATTAATACCACTAATATAAATTTACAACAGCTCGAAGTGGAGGAAGAAGGTGAAATCAAAGAACTCCCTTTGAGCACAAATCGTTACTTACATGTTTGGACTCTTTACTTTTGTTTGATTTTACACATGACCCTATTATTCTTTGGCTCAATTATTTTTTAGTTTGTCAGATCGGTTAATGCTTCGAGTATGAAGATGTAATTAAAGTGTGTATTAATGGTTTGAGATGAATAACAAATGTATGTAATGAGGGTTGAGACCTTTTATTTGGATCCACCTTCGTACGGGTATCGAATTTGTGATTTTGTTTTATACTATTGGCTTTTATATTGAGTTTGTTTTGTTTTTTAGTCTATACTATCTTTCATAATTGTGTAGTATAGTTTGATTTTAAATAGAAACATAAATTTGTTTTAAAAGGACAAAATCGTCAAAAAAATAGTGTTTGCTTACTTTTTGAATTTCCGAAATCATATGGCTATATTCTTCATTTTCCTTCCCAATATGATTATTCCCCTAATTCACCCTTATATTTTTCATTAGGCCTATTATCTATATATACGGAAATCATTTATATAAAAAAAAAACTTTTAATCTTTCTTCTTCTTCTTCTTCTTTTTTTTTTTTTCTTTTAATCTTTCTTGAATTCATCATTTCAATGAACAATTATATCCGAAGATCAGAGCGTCCATAACATTGCAGAGCATATTTTGTTCCATAGCTTTCTCTCTCTATTCACCCATACCCAAAGAGATGGGACATTGGAGTCCCATGAAATTATACATTAAAATATCTACTGAGAGGAAATCTAATACTCGAACTCTCATTGGCTGTAATAAAATGACGTTGCAGAAACTTCCTCTAAAGATAATCTTATCCACACATATCCTCGGAAAAACATCTGCGGGGACCACCTTCCCCTTGTCCCAACTCCTTTCTATATAAACACACACATAGCATTACACATTTGCAAAATAGTATCACATTCACCTCTTAAACTGAAACAATGGCGCTTCAAGCTGCTTCTTTGGTCTCCTCTGCTTTCTCTGTCCGAAAAGATGTAATTTTATCAAATCCTTTTTCAAAACATATTTTTGTTTATTCATCATTGCCTTTGTTTTTTTTACCTGTCTTGGAGATTAATTTTGCATATTTTGGTTTCAGGGAAAATTAAACGCTTCAGCATCAATCAAGGAGTCTAGTCTTTTTGGTGTTTCGCTTTCCGATGAAAATAAATTTGACTTTGTCTCTTCCTCCTTGAGATGCAAGGTAGACAAAACACGATCCTAGTTCTAAATGTGTGAGTCTATTCTTTGAAAATGATGTAATGAAACTAAATAGGATTGCTTTCTACTCTGCAGAGGCCACATAGCTTGAGTAAAAATGGAGCAATAATTCGAGCTCAAACAATCGCAACTTCGGCCCCATCGGTCACAAGATCTTCCTTAGACGGTAAGAAAATCCTTAGAAAAGGAAACGTGGTGGTCACGGGAGCTTCCTCAGGGCTAGGGCTAGCAACGGCAAAGGCACTAGCCGAGACAGGTAAATGGCACGTGATAATGGCGTGCAGAGACTTCCTCAAGGCCGAGAGAGCCGCTAAATCCGCAGGGATGCCTAAGGACAGCTACACGGTGATGCATTTGGACTTGGCGTCTTTGGACAGCGTGAGGCAGTTCGTTGATAACTTCAGGCGAACCGAGATGCCTCTCGATGTGTTGGTCTGCAATGCCGCGGTTTATCAGCCAACAGCTAATCAACCAACTTTCACTGCTGAAGGATTTGAGCTTAGTGTTGGGACGAACCATCTGGGACACTTTCTTCTCTCAAGATTGTTGATTGATGACTTGAAGAACTCTGATTACCCGTCGAAACGTCTCATCATCGTCGGATCCATAACCGGTATATATAGCCTCAAGAAGAATTCTTAGTGTACTTACTACTTACCCTAAACCTAAATCCGAATTCTTAAATGTTTTGTTTCTTGTTTAACAGGAAACACTAATACATTGGCGGGTAATGTACCTCCCAAGGCCAATCTAGGGGATTTGAGAGGACTAGCGGGCGGATTGAATGGACTAAACAGCTCCGCGATGATAGATGGAGGAGATTTCAACGGCGCAAAGGCATATAAAGACAGTAAAGTCTGCAACATGTTAACAATGCAGGAGTTTCACAGGCGTTTCCATGAAGAAACCGGTATCACTTTTGCTTCCCTTTACCCTGGTTGTATAGCGACAACCGGTTTGTTCAGAGAGCATATTCCTCTCTTCCGTACCCTCTTCCCTCCATTCCAGAAATACATCACCAAAGGTTACGTCTCCGAGATAGAGGCTGGCAAAAGACTTGGTCAGGTAAGGAAATAAGTGAAACCTTATTTTGCTTGTGACGCAAGAAACCTTTCATTCAATTTCGTTGGAAGTATAATCAACCAATGTATTGATTTGTTGAAGGTGGTGAGTGATCCGAGCTTGACGAAGTCGGGAGTGTACTGGAGCTGGAATAAGACCTCGGCTTCATTCGAGAATCAGTTGTCTCAAGAAGCTAGCGATATCGAGAAGGCACGTAGGGTTTGGGAAGTCAGCGAGAAGCTCGTAGGCTTGGCCTAAAAGTTGATAGGAGTCTCTTCCTTTTCTCTGTAAGAAATAAAATAAAGAGGAGACATCGATAAAGCCTTTAACAACTTTGAGTCACTAGTTGTGTGTGTTGGCTAATTCTATTTGTTGACAAAACAAATGATTCCTTTTTCCCCCTTTATTTATGTTGTTCGGTCATGAAGAAAAAATGGAATAAAAATTTCTGCTCGGAAATTTTAGTTCGGAATGGGCTTCGTCTTTGTTATAATCATGCATGGGTCTGGGCTCGTTTAGCATTGTAGAATGAACAATATAATACTCATCATGAGGCTAGCTATCGTAGATAATAAAACAATTAATTAAATAATAACAAATTAATTAATAATCATGGCAATTTTTTTGTATATGATTGTAAATATCTTAAGGAGTGAGAGGGTTTGTAAAATTTACAAAAATTTCTTTACTAGCATACAATTTTCATTACATCAGCAAAAAAATTTCCTGGTTCTCTTAGCAAGAATCGTGAAAGAAACAATATCATCTGACCGACATGGCAAATATAGATCTATGGGAAAAATTAATGTTGTTTGCTGACCGACATGATCACGAGTTTGTTTATGTGTTTACATGATAAAAAGTTGTTCTAGACTTCTAGTTGACTGAGAATAAAGAAGTATTACTAAGGATCCCTACTCGAATGAACAGAGAAAATTTTGTTGTTCTATGTGCTTTACGAGTTAATAAAATTCACCAAAATCACAACAAATTTATATAAACAGAGAAAATTTTGTTGTTCTATGTGCTCGGGAATGGATGAGAATACATATATAAACAAGACAAATTATTCAAGTTTTTAGTTGCTCAAGTTAAGTTTTCTAGTATTCTCCTATAGTGTTTACGAACAAAACTAGATTTGAAATAATTAACACTGATAAAAGAAAAATTAAAACGGATGATATTCGTGTAGGAAATATTCATAATCATTTTTTTTTATTCATCTAAGGTTTGTGAATGAGTGAAATAGCGATTGTTCTAAATTTCAGACAAATTTACTATGCCATATCCTAAGAAAAAAAAAAACTTGAACTAAGAAAATTGTTTGTAATCTAATTAGCGCACATAATGTTTATACGAGTGAGAAGAGAGATCTTTGTATGTGTGAGACTATGTTGTTTGGTTTTGGTTCTCTTAGTTTTAATGGTTATGTAGTCTTTCTTTATTCCACAAACCCTGCTTTTTTTATATGCCACAAATCAATAATTCATATTTTTGCATTGCTTAAGTTGAAGTATTATTTTCCTCTAGTGTTTACGAACAAGAAACATAAAAATAGAACTGAAGTAAAACCGGATTAAATTCATTTTCCCAAGGTTTTATGCATGAGTGACTTAGGATAAAATGATCCAAGGACGACTTCACGATGGCATCTCTTGCAACATTCGCATCCACGACGAATGGTTCTATTTACCCCACACTCACGATAAACAGTTTCACTCTAAGCATACGAAACAATAATGGACGGTCATAAATTTGGTTGTTATAAAATATAGATGCTACACAGTCAAAATCTATTATATAATCAGAGAGTTTTTTCTCCTCTTAAGATGTTCACATCATCACTTTAAAGCATTCACTTCATAAAAAAAAAGTAATTACATTAAAACTAAAGTTTAATAATTCATTTAATTTTTTTTCATCTTTTAATTATTGTTTTCTATTAATTACCACACAACATAAAAATTAAAATTTACATAAAACGAAAATTAAAAATAAAGTACAATACAATAAATATAAATAGATATTAGAAGAACTAAAATAAAAAAAATTGATACAAAAATTAATATAAATATTTCCAACTTTAAAATTGATTAATAAATCATACATCATTTTAAGTACAAAAACATTATACATCTTTTTAAGTACAAAAAATATATGAATATATGGTAAAGATTATGTTTATTTCATAAACTTGAAAAAATTGTAAAACATTCACATAAAATAATAAATGATTAAAATTATAGATAAATAACATTAGACAATTCTAAAAGAGTAGAAATCAAATGATGATGAATGTTTGAGGCGATGTAATAAAGTTATTAAAATGAGGATTGTGAAGTAGAAAATATGATTAGATAGTGAAAATTTGACGTTTGTTGAAAGATATGAACAATTTCACTACAAAAATATGAGCATCAATATAGATTATTAACTTATTATATGTGAGCAAAGAGAAAGTGAAAATAGAATAGATTTAGAAAGGAGAACAAGTATGTTTTAGAAGATGTAAAATTTTAAATGAGATAAATAAGTGTTTTAGAGCTCAAATAATGTAGGCAACAGACTATATAAAACTTTCATATTCTTTTTATTATGTGAATTGAATGGTTTTTTTATAAAAAATATACTACATATATTAGTAGACTAGGTTATCAGATTTGAAACCAGCTAAATTTTGTTTGGTCGCACCAGTATGGTAGTTTGGATAGGAAAAAAATATTTTAAGTTGATAAAGAAAATTCTAATAACATGTTGTGTTTGCTTTAACTGGTAAAGCGTACTCATCGAATCTATTGTGGTTGCATATATATATCTTCTAAAATTCACATCATTATATTTTTATTTCATAATTTATTTTTGACATATTAAAAATAATAACCCATGCAACGCGTGGGTATCAATCTAGTAAATATAAATGTTACAGCTTTTAGTCTCTAACCGTCAGCATAATAATAATTTATACTCCATCTGTTTCAATATGTATGATGTTTTAGAAATTTTGCACATATTAAGAAAACATATTAATTTTAATCTATTAATACATTTTTTTTTGGCACTAAACAGTTTCCATGATTTTAAGCCAATAGTAATTCAATAAAATCAATTAATGTGTATTGAAATTTACAATTTACCATCAGTAAAAACTACATTGAAAATTGATGAAACAATTTTTTTTTCTAAAACATGGTAGATATTGAAATCAATAAGGGAGTATATGTTTTTGTTTCAGACGTACATAAGTCATAACGGTCGATTCTTAAAATGTAACTCTTGTAGTGAATAATAATGAATATACGGTATAGGTTCAACTTGAGTTCCTCTATAAATTGTTTTTGTCTCTTTTGAAAACAAAACCATCCCAATCAAACAATTGACTGTATCCTCTTGTTTTACAATAAGAGCAATGGAAGGGAGGATCCAAATGCTCGTGTCTCGTGAGTGTTGGTGCAAACGTTGAGATGATGAAGAAAAAGATGGGTGGACCAAGGAAAGTGAGATTCGACGGTGGCAACTAAAACAAGATTTTCTTGGATTATTTCCTTGGTTTCTCCTTCTCTGGTAGAAGCAGACGCTCATCGTCGAATTTCATCTTCTTTGGACTCTTGAACTCTTGATTGCGACGCAAAATATATTCTTTTTGAGTAGACAAAGATCCGCCGGTGTTCTCTCAGCCCCTTCCTCTTCGATCATTGACAATGGAGCTCCTCCATCCAAGTCCGCGGAAGTTTACCCCACAGATCTAAAGGTTGTCGTTCCCTCCAATGCTATTGCCGGTCCCCCTCTGGTCGCCGTTGAGGTTGAGTGTCATTACGGGAAGAATTGTGGTGGTCTGGGATCCGTCAGTACTATGGTGATTTACCAGGCTTCTGCTCAGCTAGTCACTTGCGGTATCTTCATTCCGGCTCAGAATGTAAGTTTGACGGTCTCTTTTGTTTATGGCTTCAATCTAGTTGAGCAAAGATTGACGCTTTGGCAGGAGTTGTCATTGCTAACAGATTAAAGCCTATTCTCCAGGATTGTATTAGCCCGAATCAAGCAGTTTTTCTTAAAGGTCGTAGCCTTGGTGAAAATGTTTTGCTTGCGTCGGATCTAATAAGGAACTACCAAAAGACATCTTGTCCAAAGAGCTGCATGTTGAAGATTGATATTAGAAAGGCTTTTGATACCGTATGCTGGGACTTTGTTATGAAGTTGCTCGAAGCTCAAAAGTTTCCTCCTCTATTCTGTGTATGGATAAAAGAGTGCATCTCCTCTCCTCATTTTTCTGTTGCCATCAATCGTGAACTTGCTGGATTCTTCCCGGAGGAAAAAGGTATTCGCCAAGGTGACCCGATCTCGCCTTATCTATTCATTATGGTGATGGAAGTCTTGTCAAAGCTCCTTGAGCAGGCGGTTGAGTAGGTTAAATTCAGGCTTCATCCTCTTTGCTCAGAGCCGAGAATCACCCACCTCCTATTTGCTTATGACTTGTTGGTCTTTACGGATGGAGCTTGTCACTCACTTACTGAAATTGCAGAGGTAATGTCTTCTTTCAAACTGATGAGTGGGCTTGATATGAATGCACAGAAATCAGAAATCTTATTTGGAGATTGAGCAGGCGGTTTTATGTGGTTTATCTAGTATCAAGCTTGGATCCTTTCCTACAAGGTACTTGGGTCTGCCTCTCAACCCGGCTAGAATCTCCTTTGCTACCCTGCAACCGTTTATTGAAAAGATCACATCCAAGCTTCACTCTTGGACGGTTAAGCTATTGTCTTTTGCTGGAAAAATCACCCTCATCTCTTCCGTTATATATGGGATAGTAAACTTCTGGAGTGCTGTGTTTGTCCTCCCAAAGCGGTTCTATGAAAAGATAGACTTTCCTTTGGAAAAACAAAACGTCATCAGCAGTGGGTGCTCATGTGGCATGAAAAGTGCAAGCCGAAGGCAGAAGGTGGTCTTGGCATAAGACTTCTTGAGGACTTTGCAGTGGTTTTCTGATGTTTGTCCTTTTTCCGGTTATAAGATTTAAACCTAGGATTTCACTAATCAGATGTAGAATAGTGAGGTTCGTAAAGGGACCAGCAATACGCTCTAATTCTATGGATTTCAATCTCAGCTAAGCAATGCAAGTTGGGGTTTTAATGTCACAAAAATAATTCGAACAAAGCACAAGTAAAAATCGGTTGTAAACAATAATAAAAAGGCGTTAGGTCAGGGATAATTCTCAGGGATTCGATTATCAAGAACCAAGCAATTATTCAGGTATGCGATTACAACCAAGTCTAGAACTCAACCATAAATATAAGGAGATCCACTTTCGTGGCATCTACAACTTTCATAATCAATCTAACACCCTAACTGTCGTTGAGGTTACAAGGATTATCAAGCTTTAGCGATTAGGGTTGATAAGTTCACGAGATGCCCTAACTTCAACTTTCGTTGGCTACGGATCAAATCGCCCACCTAAGTCAATTACAATAATTTACAAACTTTTGATAAGTAAATTCAACCTAAGATCAAAGGCTAGGTGATCAATCTAACCTAGGCAATATGATCGACAATAGGTGGAGACTATCGAATGATTATATAAAAACCTATCTATACTTAGTTCATGAATCAAATCCCATCGAAAACCCCCTAACCTAACAAGTGGATTACTCGCTCATGGTCAAACAAGTAACAGCAGCAAGAGATGAAAGAAACTTCATTAAATCAAAAGCAAAAGAGTTTAGGGTTTAGAAAACTTCGATAAGAACGTGAAGGATAAACTCTAAAACAATGGTTTGAATCTCTCTCTCTCTCTCTCTCTCTCGTCGTGACCTTGCTGCTGTGTGTCGCTGTCTTGTGTTGGCGTGTTCCTCTCAAAAATCAGCAATAAAGACCTATTTAAAGGCCCATTACGGCTGGCCCAAAAATAGGCTCGCAGAATTAGGGTTTTGCAAAAGGCCCATTAATGATTCTGCTGGGAGCGGGTGCTCCCGTATGGACTGGGTGCTCCCTCCTTCGTACCAGGTGCTCCCTCCGGATTGATCGATCATAGAATTTACGTCGGTCGATCTGAATTTCAGATCGACCGATCTGCTCGGATATCGATCGATCTGCTCCATTCTGGGTGTCAGGTGCTCTCTTTCTCCAGAATGTCCAAAAAAGGTCCAACTTCATTCTTTTCTAGCCAATTCTGATTGTAAGTTCCAGTTATTGCTTCCAGCCGCTTTTTGTACCTAGAACGACTCGATAGAGAGTGAAAGACTCGATAAAAGCCTACAAAACAAGGGTTAGAATGCGCCAAAAACGCATTATATCAATTCCCCCAGACTTAGATCTTTGTTTGTCCTCAAACAAATTCAAGACCAAGTGAAGGAGAAAGGTTTGAAAACGCGGGAACTCTTTTATCCTCAGTGAACCGGGTTTAAAAACTTTCAATCTACAGACCACATAATCCAGATCACGAATAGCAAAGCTTTACCAAAACATCCTCAACACATTTCTCAACCAAGTTCCATTTCCCAAACACAAACTCAACGCATTCAAAGTTGCGTGAGGGTCTCGCTAAAGACACCATTTAGGGTAGACGACGCTAGAGGGTATAAGGCCATTTAGAGGTGGAGCTAAAAGTGTTTAAAGTGTTTAAAGGTTACCCGATGTTTCGTAGAGGATGCAGGATATCGCGCAAAATTGCAAGAGAGAACGGGTGCGTTGATATCCACATTCTCTAAACCACTCTTTCTTCTCCACATCTCTCCAACGTCTCAACATCTCATTATCCACATTGGGTATATTCGCTGTGTAGAGAGACATTTCTAATATACAGATTTTACCACTCTTCATCATCTGTTGAGATTCAAAAGCAGCGCTTTCACTACTGTTGTTCCTTGTGAGGAGACAGGGTCGTGAGATCGCTCGTCCTCTACATCCGTTCTACGGGACTCGGACTACTGCTTTTGAGCTCTGGATGATCATTTCTTGAGTACCGATTCACTGGAAATGCATTTCCTCATCGCGTATTCAAGAACTATCATGTCATCCCAAATTTTTTTTTTTTTTTTTTTTTTTAAGAGGGTTTGATCACAAGCGTATGTCTCTCAAACACGAAGAAAAGTCAGAGTTGCTGTACATACCCAAAAGCGTGAAATCATCTCTTGGAAATAAGAGCGGGTGCTCCTTCTGGGGAGCAGGTGCTCTCTGTTCTTCAGAAAGAGTGATCTAGATGCAGTGTTGACCCAATTCTCTCCAACCCTTTTGGGCATATGCTGCACATGTGACAATGAAGTAACAAGAATGCAAGGGGTTTGAAAAGAGGTAAGGGTTAAGGAGGGTACTAACTAAAAATGAGTTAGCTATTCAGGATCAACAAGAGTGATAAAAGGAGTAAGGAGTCCTGAATATGATTCGTTTCCCTAATCTAGTGCCAATAGCGAGATAAATTTTTGGTCAATATGGAACCTGGAAGATAGTGTGTCGAAGTGTTCCAGCTGTTCTTTGTACTCATGCTCTGAAGAAATGGTCACTAGAGAGAAAGTTAAACACAAATAGTTCAAATATCATCATGAGATAAAGTCCTAATTCCCTACAAAGTTTTGACTCAATAAAACAAATGAAAAATAGACTCAAACAGGACATAAGAAAATAAAAAGAAAAATAAAAGGTCATTAGCAACAACTCCCCCCAGACTTACTTCACACCGTCTCGGTGGGAAAATAAGAAAAGAGAGAGCAGAAGAAAAAGAAAGCATGATGAAAATGTAAGAAAGTAAAAATGTTCAGAGAAAATACGAGAGGGGGAGAAGGATAGCGATGACTAGTCGCTGGCGGTAGCATCGGATTCCTTGTCGTCATCCGTGAGTGGCTTCTTCCTCTTGGATGATCGTGTGTTGGGGGCGAGCAGACGAGGACGGTTGAGCAGCTGGTGGCTGGACCGGTACGGTGGACGGAATTGTCTCCGCGGCTTGTGAGCCGCTGCATCCCTTCTGCAGCATGTGCAAAAGGCGGCGAAGGAGCCCGTTGTTCTTCTTAGTGGAAGTCACCATCCAACGGCGGTACTCAGCGTCATCCGGGTTGTCGGAGATATCGTCAAGTGTCAGCTCGCTGGTGTAAGGCCGGCTGTAGTGAGCGCGAGACTGCTGCGTACGCTGTGTGTCAGCTGCCAAATCCTCTTCTTCCTCTTGGCTCAGCGGGTCCTCAGCAGCGGGAGCAGGAGCAGGTGCAGAAGTGGAGGTGCTCTTTCGGGTAGCAGAGGTGCTCCCTTTCTTCTTTGGGGTGCTCCTGGTTGGTGCTCCAGGGACTGGGCACAAATACTCTGTCCCAGGGGTGAACCCGATGTTGGCAGCAACCTCTAAATCGGTCAGTGATGGTTGAGGCAACCTGCAAAACAAAATACTACCCGCGCGTGACGTGAAACGGTAAGTGGTGGGTTCAGCCAAGATTTCACATGAGAGGAGGTAGGCCGTGTCCATAGACTCGTACTCCGTGCTGCGCGTATATCCGCCGACATCGATGTCCAGGTGAAGGAACAAGCGTGTCAGCAGGCTCCCTATCCGCTCTGTGTGGGCTTTGCCCTTGGCAACCTTGGTCCTCTTATCAGCTATACATGAGGCAAAAAGTGCTCCCATGTTGACGCTTCCATCGAACTCGCAGGCCAAACCGGCTTCACCACTAATGGTGTCTCGCACGACATTGTAAAGCATGATCAATTCATCGGTTCGCACCTTGCTTGCATCATCTCGTGAGAAGAAAACAGTGCTGATGGCTTTGACACCGATTCGAAGAGCAGGGTTGCGAATGATGGACTGGGCTGCGGATCTGGAGAAGTAATCTCCACTTGCGATAAAATCCCAGAATTTGTGCGCAACCGGTAGGCGTGTGGGGAAAGTCACCTTCTCCTCCATGGAGTCAAAACCGTAAAGGTCGCAGAGATCCCGGACAGTCACCTCATACCTCTTTCCTCCAGCAAAGAAAGAGAGAACTCCCTGTGAAGCCACTGGTCTACGTGGGTCCGAATAGGTCAGTTTGGCAGATGCCAAACACTGCCTCACCAAATCTGGGTATAGATCATCGGGCTGTGTGAGCAGATCGGTTAGTTGGCAAGCCTCAAGTATACTGTTCACATCATAGAGCAGCCCTAGATCCTTTAGCGTTTGCCCACACAAGAAGCGAGTCGGCTCAATGGTAATGTCTAGCCAGTTATTGTAGTAATATGCGTCCGCCTGGTCCCATTCCACGTCGGAATCGAGAGGAAGGGTTGAATTGCGCAAATCAAAACATTGGCATTCGTCACGTGGCCAATGGCTAGTTGCGAGTTGGGTGGAGGTGGAGACACCTTTTCCCTTGCGTGAGCGGGATGGGTTACCAAAGGACGTTGTCAGTTTGGACATCCTGCAAAGACAGCAGCAAACACGAACCAAAGCCAGCATAAGTTCATTGTCCCAATATCCACACAAATACATATCCAAGCGGGTAACTACAATAGATGAAAATCAACAAAGACAACAGTCCGGACAGATAAACCAATTGTCCCATAAGAGTAATCCCCATCCCCTTAATTCCGATTTCACACCACAAAAGTGGGTTTGGTTTCAAGCGAAAATTTAAGTCAAATTTGCACACCCCTATGTACTCGAAATCAGCCCTAAACAAGTTTAGAGTAACCCTAAGCAATCGCATTCAACCAATCAAGCCAAACAAACCCGGAATTTTACCATTTGTCGCGAAAACGGCGGAGATAAAAAGTGAGTTTCGAAGCGTTACCTTGCTTGTTTGGAGAAACTAGTTGTAGATTCGAAAAGAGGGCGAAAAATCGAGTGGGATAGAGCCTAAAATTGCTCAGATTGGTTGAGAATCGAAGGAGTTGTGCTTTGGGCAAAAAGCTTTGAAACCGTTTCAATGGTGGAAAAGAAAAACGCAGAAGGAAGGAGAAAAAGGAGTGAGAGGGGCGCGAGATATATAGGGTGTTTTTAGGGATGACCCATTATGCCTATTTTTATATCCATTTGAAATTGGAAAAATCCCTTGATTAATATCTCTCGGGCCCACCTCATCATCCTTATTGGACTTACCTGGTGATAGACCCAGACCGAATTTCGAAAATTCGTTTTCCGTTTTAGGTCGGGGAGCAGGTGCTCCGCTCTGGGCTTCAGGTGCTCTCATCTGGGTTTCAGGTGCTCCCTCCGTGCTGTGGTGAAATTCTCATCCGGATCGATCGATCTCGGGATTTACGTTGGTCGATCCAAAATTCAGATCGATCGATCCGACGTTGAGATCGATCGTTCTACTCCTCAAAGCGCGAAATCGATCGATCTGGGAACTGACGGCGGTCGATCGGAAATTCAAATCGATCGATCTCTTCACAGATCGATCGATCTCCACCACCTCTCCCTCTTTTTTTTTTTTTTTTTTTTTTTTGGAAACCTGAAAATTCCAAACTCAAACAAAAGTTAGTAATAAAAGAAATCAAATTGAAAAAGTTAGAAAACGTACCGGTGGGTTGCCTCCCACCAAGCGCTTGGTTAAAGTTGTTAGCTTGACTTGATTAGCCTTTTAGGCTTTGGGCGTGTCACCTAAGGTGATAACTCCACCTTCGGTCGGGGCTGCATCGGCTAAGTACGGTTTGCAGCGCTGTCCATTGACCACGAACTCTTTTCCTTTGGCGTCCAGCAACACCAGGGCTCCATATGATCGAACGTCTTTGACGAGGAAAGGGCCGGACCACCTAGATCGTAATTTTCCAGGAAAAAGTTTAAAGCGAGAGTTAAAGAGAAGTACCATGTCATTGGGTTGGAAGTTTCGGTTGAGAATTCTCATGTCGTGGTACATCTTGGTTCGTTCCTTGTACAATTTCGAACTCTCGTAGGCTAGGTGCCTAATCTCCTCTAACTCGTTAAGTTGCATGGATCGCCTTTCCAAGGCGGGTTTGATGTCGTAGTTCATTAACTTAACTGCCCATGCTGCCTTATACTCAAGCTCTACCGGAAGGTGGCACGACTTACCATACACCAAGTGAAAGGGCATTATCCCTAATGGCGTTTTATAAGCGGTTCGGTAAGCCCAAACTGTGTCGTCCAACTTGGCTGCCCAATCTTTCCTTGTGGTGCCTACGGTCTTTTGCAAAATGTCCTTGATCTGCCGATTACTAACCTCAACCTGACCACTAGTTTGCGGGTGATATGGCGTTGCAACCTTATGCTTTACGCCGTTCTTTCTCAAAAGGTTCTCAAAAACCCTATTGATGAAATGGGTCCCACCATCACTAATCACCACCCGCGGAACTCCAAACCTGGGGAATATTATGGTTTTGAACATCTTTAAAACCACAGCGGCATCGTTAGTTGGGGAAGCAATGGCCTCAACCCATTTTGACACATAATCAACAGCCACTAAGATGTACTTGTTTCCATAGGAGGATGGAAACGGCCCCATAAAGTCTATTCCCCATACGTCAAACACTTCAACTTCCAAGATGAAGTGTTGAGGCATCTCGTTCCGTCGCGAGATATTTCCTTGCCTCTGACATTTGTCGCATCGTGAGATAAATGCGTGTGCATCGCGGAACATCGTTGGCCACCAATATCCAGCTTGGAGCACCTTGGACACTGTCTTAAAGGTCGCGAAATGTCCAGCGTAACTTGAACTGTGGCAGTGAAACAAGATTCCCGGGATTTCCTCATCGGGAACACATCTCCGGAAAAGACCGTCGGAGCATTGTTTGTAAAGGTATGGTTCATCCCAGAAGTACCTCCTTACGTTGCACAAGAATTTCCTCTTCTTGTCTCCCACAAAGTCAGCTGGTTCCTGGTCAGCAGCTAGGTAATTCGCGATCTCACCAAACCACGGAAAACTTGGAGCAACCGTTTTTAAAACAACCGCATAAACCTGGTCTGGATCAGGTGCTCTGTTCTGGGTAGCGGGTGCTCCCGTATGGACTGGGTGCTCCAGAACGCAGATTCCAATGGCGTACACTTGTTCATCCGGCAGCGCATCATCAAGCGGGACAGTTTCATCCACTTTCAGGCGGGATAAATGATCAGCAGCTCCATTCTCAGTACCTTTCTTATCAACAATCTGCAGGTCAAACTCCTGAAGCAACAAAATCCATCTCAAAAGCCTAGGTTTTGCATCCTTCTTGGTCAGCAAGTACTTCAACGCTGCGTGGTCGGTATGAACAATGACCTTTGAGCCTACGAGATATGATCTGAATTTTTCAAAGGCAAAAACAACTGCCAATAATTCCTTCTCAGTTGTCGCATACTTGCATTGAGCCTCATCCAGCGTGCGACTCGCGTAGTAGATAACGTGGAGTCTCTTATCTTTCCTTTGCCCCAAGACTGCTCCTACAGCGTAATCACTCGCGTCTGTCATTACCTCAAATGGTTGATCCCAATCCGGTGGTTGAACAATGGGCGCACTCACCAATGCTCCTTTAATCGTGTGAAACGCCTCGAGGCAAGCCCCATCAAACACAATCTTGGTCTCCTTACACAAGAGTTGCGTTAGAGGTCTTGCTATCTTTGAAAAATCCTTGATGAAACGTCTGTAAAAGCCCGCGTGACCAAGGAAACTCCTTATTCCTTTAACTGAATCCGGTGGTTGCAGGCTCATCATTACCTCAACCTTTGCCTTGTCAACCTCAATACCCTTTTCTGAGATTCGATGACCCAGAACTATACCATCTCTTACCATGAAATGGCACTTCTCCCAGTTCAGCACTAGGTGTTTCTCTTCACAACGTTGCAAAACCCTGCACAAATTGGACAAGCAAACAGAAAAAGAGCTTCCATAGACGGAGAAGTCGTCCATGAAAACCTCCATTATATCCTCAATTAAATCAGTAAAGATGGACATCATGCACCTTTGAAAGGTCGCGGGGGCATTGCATAGTCCGAAAGGCATCCTCCGATAAGCAAAAGTGCCGTAGGGACATGTGAAGATCGTCTTTTCCTGATCATCCGGGTGGATAGGTATCTGAAAGAAGCCTGAATAACCGTCTAAAAAGCAGTAGTAAGGGTGGTTAGCTAATCTTTCGAGCATTTGATCAATGAATGGTAAGGGAAAATGATCTTTCCTAGTCGCTGCGTTTAGCTTTCTATAGTCTATGCACATCCTATGCCCTGTAACAGTCCTAGTCGGTATCAGTTCGTTCCTATCATTGGCGATCACAGTTATCTCGCCCTTCTTAGGTACTACATGCACAGGACTGACCCAGTTACTATCAGATATAGCATAAATAACACCAGCTTCTAAGAGTTTCATTATTTCCTTCTTAACAACATCCTTCAAATTCGGATTCAATCGCCTTTGATGCTCTACAGAAGTTCTAGATTCATCCTCTAAGTGTATCCTATGCATGCATAAATCAGGTGAGATTCCAGGGATATCATCTAGTGAATAACCTAAAGCTTTCCTGTATTTCCTAAGCTCGCATAAAAGTAAGGCGGATTCCACATTGTTAAGATCAGCATTTATTATAACAGGATATGTGGAGTTAGGACCGAGAAATGCGTACCTTAGCCCAGCTGGTAAGGTTTTGAGCTCAAGTTTAGGAGCTTTCAGCTCGCTCCAAGGATCATCAGTAAGGTTCCGAAGAGCAGAGGCAGGTGCTCCGTCTTCTCCCTTTGTGTCGAGTCTCAGAAAGTCCGTCGATTTCTCCATCTGCCCGGAATCCAGCATCCTTGCGAACCCAATGGTATCTTCGCTCAAATAACCATGTTCGCTCTCAGCTTTTGTCAATGCGACATCCAAGGGATCATCAGCAAGTATCTCTTCAATCTCTCCCTCCGAGATTTCGAGATTATCCTCAATGGCAAAAGTCTGCCCATCAATGGTCGGTTTCTTCAGCATCCGATCCATCTCAAACTCCATAATAATGTCTCCCAGTTGGAGACCAATCGTTCCGTTCTTTACATCAATGATCGCACCAGTTGTGCGCAGGAAAGGACGTCCCAGAATTAGAGGGTCCTTCGGCTCATCATCCAATTCCAACACCACGAAATCCGCTGGAATGAAAATGTTCCCAATCCTGACCTGCAAATCTTCCAAAATTCCTACAGGCAACTTGATGGATCTGTCAGCAAACACTAATGAAATCCGTGTAGGTTTAAATTTTGTGTACCCGAGTTTCCTTGCGACTGAATAGGGCATTAGATTCACGCTGGAACCTAGATCACACAAAGAACAAGCGAATCGCACATGACCAATATCAACGGAAAGAACGAACTTACCTGGGTCCTCTTGCTTTTTAATGGTTTTGTTTTGTAGCACAGCGCTACAATTCTTGCTCACAACCATGGCACTTTGCTCTGAAGGAATCCGTCCAGTGACCAGGTCCTTGACATACCTTTTCATAGACGGCATCATCTGAATTGCGTCAGCCAGTGTCAGCTTAACCGTCAAATCTTGCAACATCTCCTTACATTTTGCCTCCTCCAAATCTTTCTGCGACTTCCTTGGAGGTACTGGGTAAGGGATAGGGGGCCTGTAAACACGAGAACGAAACTTATCAATAATCTCATTTGGTCTTAATACCTTAGAATTTGGTTCAGCAGATTCTTCATCGTTTTTCTCTGTTTCGGGAGCAGGTGCTCCCTCATCTGGAGCAGGTGTTCCAGGAACAAGAGCAGGTGCTCCAGGGACAGGAGCAGGTGCTCCTTCTGGGCAGTTTTCAGCTTCTGCCCTTACGACTCCAGGTAAAGTTCTCCCACTTCTCAGCTCTATGGCATTCACAAATTCTCTTGGGTTTGCATCAGTTTTACCAGGCAATACTCCCTGGGGTCTCTTAATTGCTTCTGCCGTCTGAGCAACTTGTGTGTCGAGCTTTTTTACGTGGTTGCGAACTGCTTCGAGCTGACCATTAAGGTCCGAGTACATACCATCCACCTTTGTGTTGATCTCAGTAGCACACTTCTGCTGGTTCGCCATCAGTTGCTGCATCATACCTTTCAATTCATCCTGAGAAGTACTTCCAGAGCTCGGGGGAGCCTGAAAGTTAGGGTATTGTGGTTTCTGGCTTTGAAAAATAAGGAACGACTTCCCTTGGAAACCCTGAGGAAAGGTTTTCTGGAAACCTTGATCCTGAGGTTTCGTGAATTGAGAGCTGGTTTGCTGCGGATAAACCTGGTCCTGCGGGTTCTCAACATTCGTACTCCTGTAGGAGAAATTAGGATGGTTCATGTAGTTCTGGTTGAAACCGCGATTCCTCACAAATCCTTGGCCATTAACGTAACTTACCTCTTCCTGAGCATTGTCTCCATCCTCAACCATTTCCTCAGCAAGTGGCTCGCCAGCCTCATCAGCAAAATGAACCATCCTTTGGTTCGCCTTGAGCAACAAGTTGACTTTGGCTGCAAGGTCATCGATCTTAGCAGAATCCGTTCCATTGGATTTCGTAGTCCTGTCATACTCCTGGGACTTGTTGCTTGAACTTGCAGCCAAGTTCTCAATCAGCTTATATGCTCCCTCTTTGGTTTTGGTCATGAAATCACCATCGCTAGCAGCATTGAGTGCGTTCCTATAATCCCAATCCACACCATCGTAGAAAATCCCCAGCAGGTTTTCATCAGTGAACCCATGGTGTGGGCACTCTCTCTTGTACTCCTTAAACCTTTCCCAAGCCTCACAGAAGGACTCTCCGGAATGTTGGTGGAAGGAAGATATCTTGTTCCTTAAACTCGCGGTTTTGGATTTTGTGTAGAAATGATCCAGAAACGCAGCTCTGCATTGCGCCCAAGTCGTAATGGATCCAGCAGGTAAAGACTTAAGCCAACGAGAAGCTTTGTCCGCGAGTGAAAACGGAAACAGCTTGCATTTCACGAAATCCGGGTTCATCCCATTAGAGCTTGTTGTGGAGCAAATCTCCTCGAAATTCTCTATATGGTCCATCGGAATTTCAGCAGGCAATCCGTGGAACAAGTGCTGCTTAACCAGCGATATCATCTGTGGTTTGATCTCATAATCATTACTTTCAACAGCGGGGAGAACTATCGCAGCTCGGTTTCGGTAATAGGCATGGGGATTGTCCATATCCCCTATGGTTCGTTGCTGCTCACGCGCGCGTTGTTGCTGTAGTTCACGCGTGTGCTGCTGTTGCATTTGAGCCATATGCTCTTGCAACCTTTGCAATTCAACTGCCATGTCGTTGTTGCCTTGTTCGCCCATATCAGCGGGATTAGGCCTTTGTCGTCTATTTCCTCGTTCTAGTTTCGCGAGTTCAGGATTACTCAAAGTGACAAGGGGAGTCTGAAGATTTCTCCTTGTTGTCCTTGAGTTCATGCACCTGAAACACACGTAAAGAAAAACAAAAGAACGAGATTAGTGCTTAGTCTAAAATCGTAGTCGAGAAGTAGAGGTATCGAGTGGTCCCCGTCGCAACGGCGCCAATTTGATGTTTGTCCTTTTTCCGGTTATAAGATTTAAACCTAGGATTTCACTAATCAGATGTAGAATAGTGAGGTTCGTAAAGGGACCAGCAATACGCTCTAATTCTATGGATTTCAATCTCAGCTAAGCAATGCAAGTTGGGGTTTTAATGTCACAAAAATAATTCGAACAAAGCACAAGTAAAAATCGGTTGTAAACAATAATAAAAAGGCGTTAGGTCAGGGATAATTCTCAGGGATTCGATTATCAAGAACCAAACAATTATTCAGGTATGCGATTACGACCAAGTCTAGAACTCAACCATAAATATAAGGAGATCCACTTTCGTGGCATCTACAACTTTCACAATCAATCTAACACCCTAACTGTCGTTGAGGTTACAAGGATTATCAAGCTTTAGCGATTAGGGTTGATAAGTTCACGAGATGCCCTAACTTCAACTTTCGTTGGCTACGGATCAAATCGCCCACCTAAGTCAATTCCAGCAATTTACAAACTTTTGATAAGTAAATTCAACCTAAGATCAAAGGCTAGGTGATCAATCTAACCTAGGCAATATGATCGACAATAGGTGGAGACTATCGAATGATTATATAAAAACCTATCTATGCTTAGTTCATGAATCAAATCCCATCGAAAACCCCCTAACCTAACAAGTGGATTACTCGCTCATTGTCAAACAAGTAACAGCAGCAAGAGATGAAAGAAACTTCATTAAATCAAAAGCAAAAGAGTTTAGGGTTTAGAAAACTTCGATAAGAACGTGAAGGATAAACTCTAAAACAATGGTTTAAATCTCTCTCTCTCTCTCTCTCGTCGTGACCTTGCTGCTGTGTGTCGCTGTCTTGTGTTGGCGTGTTCCTCTCAAAAATCAGCAATAAAGACCTATTTAAAGGCCCATTACGGCTGGCCCAAAAATAGGCTCGCAGAATTAGGGTTTTGCAAAAGGCCCATTAATGATTCTGCTGGGAGCGGGTGCTCCCGTATGGACTGGGTGCTCCCTCCTTCGTACCAGGTGCTCCCTCCGGATCGATCGATCATAGAATTTACGTCGATCGATCTGAAATTCAGATCGACCGATCTGCTCGGATATCGATCGATCTGCTCCATTCTGGGTGTCAGGTGCTCTCTTTCTCCAGAATGTCCAAAAAGGGTCCAACTTCATTCTTTTCTAGCCAATTCTGATTGTAAGTTCCAGTTATTGCTTCCAGCCGCTTTTTGTACCTAGAACGACTCGATAGAGAGTGAAAGACTCGATAAAAGCCTACAAAACAAGGGTTAGAATGCGCCAAAAACGCATTATATCATTTTCCAACTAAAGCAAATCTGGAATCTCTTCTCTATTGCAGGGTCCTTGTGGGTTGCTTGGATTAAGGGAAATATTTTTCAGAGGAAAAGTTATTGGTTAACAGAGGATTCACCTCGCTTCTCTCGTACCATCAGGAATATGCTCTTACTCAAGCCGGTTTTAATTGATTTTATCCGTTGTGAGTTGGGAGATGGGAAAGTAGCTTCCTTTTGGTATGATTCCTGGACCGATTTCGGCCCTCTTATTGCTTACATTGGTGAAACTGGGCCAAGGCAGTTGCGCATTAGAAGAGATGCTCGTGTGTTAGACGCTACGATTAATGATGGCTGGAATATGCCAGTAGCATGATCTGAGAGAACCAATACGTTCTTGCTCAATCTCACTACCATTGACCCCTCCCAACGAGTCAAAAGGTCCTGATGTATTCCTATGGCCCTCTTGTCCCTTGGAGGAATGTGGTTTGGAGTAAGGAAGCTGTTCCGCGTTATGCTTTTACTACGTGGATGGCTATTAAAGCTCGCCTCCCTACCAGAGATAGACTGAGATCTTGGAGGCTTAAATGTTTCGGACACGTGTTTTGTGCACCTCTGGGATTGAAACTCATGAGCATCTCTTCTTTGAATGCCCATTCTCTGCTCAGATATGGTCTTTTTTTGCTTCTAGGATCTGGCCAGCACCGCCTATGAGGCTCTCGGCCGCAACGTCTTGGATTCTACAACCGAGAAGCTATCCGTTGTCTCATGCATCCATTGTGTCATCAAGCTCATTTCCCTAATGTAAAAGCTCTCTAATAACAATGAAATTTTCAGAAAATGGTATAAATTTAACAAAAAAAAAAACTCTTGATTGCGTTGACTTTTTAGTGCGTATTGTCATTTAGTATTATGGCTTCAATCTCCAATACTAGGAGAGTCATAGAAGATATTCACCTAAACGGGTGGTTGATTTATTTCCAGGTTTTATCATCAACAATGAGACATTTCGTCAAAAAGTTATATTCTCTAGTTCTACTGAAAGTAGGTTTTTAGAAACAGAGCAAGTGTTTTTTAGAGGATTTAGTTCTCTGTAAGATTCATAACAAGATTTCTGCTGAAAGTAGGCTTTTAGAAAAGTAGAACAACAAAAAGGGACACTGTCAGGACCGCCGTGCGACCACCCCGGCAAGAAACAGACCAAGCCGAGTAACGATCCTCTACAGCACTGGATACATCTAAGAGATGATTGTTGTCGTTAATCACGCTCTGATTGCACGGTCATGGTTCTTCAACCAGGGTTAAGGGCTTGTCTCCTTAGAAATCAAGGATACAGAGGTATCCTCCATAGAACTGATCCTGTTCAAGTACCAATGTTGCTTCTTCGGAGTTATATATACAACGTGATTACTCTTCAAATTAAAGTACCGATGTGGGTTGATTTATATAAATATTGGGCCAAGGCCTACTTAGTTAATTTAACGCCCTCTCTAAACTTATGTATAGATAGATATGTGTAAACTTATGTTACTTTAAGAGTAGAGAGATATGCACGCTCTACTCTTGAACCACCGCAAAGATGCATGCACGTGACAGTGACTATCCCCGTTGTAAGCAGTCCATCGCGGACCATATACAACACCCAAGAACATTACGGAATATACACACACAAAAATCTTAGCTCAAGTATATAAAACCGAGGCAAGTAAAGTATTAATCTTGATATCTGAGTGAGAAACTGTGTTACAAAGGCTCTCAGCTTTTAGACCATTGTGAGTTCTCTCATATTTCAAACTACTGTCACTCAATCATAAACAAATAACTTCAATTTTATCCGCAGTCATAGAGAATCTTTCAGCTGATACTGTCAAAAGTTTGTTAAGAGACATGTTTTCACCTCTGCTCTTCAACTTTTCTTCATACCGATGCTTGATCCTGCTATCAAGCTTGTATCCAAGAAATGCAGGGAATGCAAGAAGCTCTTCGACTTCACGACCCATGTACTCGATCAAATACTCCAGTTTTTCCTCTAAAGAACTATGATTATACTGCAGAACTGGAGGATGCTTTGTGCCCATAGCTAGAATGTCTTCGAACGAAAGACCGTAACTCAAGTACAGTCCAATTACCTTCTGCATATTGTCAGAGCTTGTTCTGGTCACTGCTCCCATTGCAAACACCAGTTCCTTTGTTCTATGCTTATATCCAATCTTCACCAGAAACCCGAGTTTGTGCGAGAGGTTATCTTCGGATAGAGCTAGAAACAACGGTGCTTTACTCAAGAATTTGAAGATGCCAGGGGAATCAAAGCCGCATTCCTTCAGAAACTCTAACCTAGGGCGAAGTTTCCTCTCTTTACTGGTGCTGATAACATTAGGGAACACATGAACAATCTTAAACACTTGTTGGCTCGTCAAGCCAGCAAAAGACTTGAGGAACTCGACGTGGTTGTTCATATGCTCAACGCTGTAACTCAATATGGCAGGGAGTCTACATAGCACGGTTCCAGTGGCGACATCATCTTCCCCGCTAAGATTCCTGATGAATTCAACCCTAGGAATCAACTGAGTATCCAAGTCAATGTTGAGAATGACTGGCCGCCTCGCAATTATACCGATTCCACCAAAAGGTTCCAAGTAACTAATCAGTCTCTCAATGTCTTCAACGGATTTCTGATACAGTAGTTTATTCAAGTATACTTTGTTCAAGACGTGAGAGATCTTTTCCTTTGGTATACCATGGTGGATAAGCAATCTCACCTTCTGATTGAAACTAAGCAAGAAAGATGTGTCTACCACAGCGAGTAGACGCTCAACTAGTTCAGGATCAAGCCTTCCTTCGAGTTCAACAAGCAAGAATTCAATAACGAGATCCAATTCCTCTGAAGTCAATAGATTAGGGCATTTTGCAATCAAACCCTGAAGCGCAAAGTCATTGATTTTCAGAGACTGAAGAGCAGCAACACGAGTACCGATTTTAACCAAAGACGTCGACTTTATATCTGGGTTCTTCGTCACAATCATCTCAGTTTCTTCTTCTTTAAACCCAATATCTCGGAACAACGAAAACAGAGACTCTGCAAAGCAAAAAAAAGGACACCAAGTGTTTGCGAATATGCCTCAGAGAAAACAATGCATATGGATACGAGCAGAGAAGTACCAAATTCACTTACCCATTTGACTTGCAGAGTCAATCGGAGAATTAAGGCAATTACATCGGAAAACAAGACCATATTCCCGACGATCTATGCAGCGAACAAGCAATGGCTGTAGCTCAGTCTTAAATGTAGAAGCAGGGACGCTTCCATGGGAACAGAGAGCAGTAACCGGCGGGAGATGAAGCCGGAGATTAGTCGGCGGCGAGAAAAGGGAAACGGAACAAGTAAGGAGGGATAAAATCACCATTGGCGATAAACAAAAACCAAGGTTTCTTCTGATTAGAGGAATCCACATCCAGATTTAACGGTCGTATTTGATTAACCAAAGATGTACCAACACGCTGTTGAATAATATTGGGCCCTCAAAATAGTATTGGGCCTGGAGAGACACTCTACTAAATTCGGAGAAAATGTAAAATAACGGTAAATGCATTTTTATTGATCAACCAAAATTGCTATCTACATTCACAAGTAACCAATGTGACACAAATTGTACTTACAAGGACCACAAAAGAATTTCATATTCCGGGTGTTATGTACAAAGAAATCTCCTCTTAATATTTGTTTTTCCGACTTTCATAAACTGGTTCTCTAAAATATCATCTCAAACAATTATGGAACACAAAGTCGATCATGGAAATTATATAATTAGTGATAATGATAAAAAAACAGTTTAAAAGAATTATGATAAAAATCAATTCTTTAAAGACGAAATAATTCAGTCAGTTTTAATTATTTTTCGACTATGGAAAAACTTTCTTTATTATATAATCATGCTTGCAATGTTAGAACTAGAATAAAGAATGCGAAAGGAGGGTGTATGTTTTATTCTTCCAAAGGTCGTATTGATCGATTCTATAAAAAATTTCCGTCATTATCTCATCTTACGACTTCCATTCTTTTTTTATTTGTGTCTATGTTCTTATAATTTAATTTATCATTTAACAAAAAGTCTACATATAGGTCAAAACAATGACTCATATTGAAAAGAAATAATAAATTGGCAAAGAAGGACATGCGATCATAAGCTAAGCTCTACGATTTCATATTTGTGTATTGAAAATGATGATAGAGGCTTGGACCATCAAATTTTAGTTTCCTGTTCATTAAACGGCGAAAATGAGACAAAGTGCAAGACCAACATGTGAAAAACATGTGAAAAACAATGGCTACATAATGTTTAAATTTAGTTACTTTATTTCACTAAATACTTTTGGTTCGTCATACAACTCTTATATTGGACTATTCATCAATGTTCAAGGCAAGATGAATTTAAAAAACTTCTCTTATTTTAAAGTCTATTAATTTCTAGGATCAATTACAAAAATGCTACTTTTTGTGTGCACATTTGCAAAAATACCATTTACGAGTATTCATTTACAAAAATGCCATTAATTATAGATTTATAAAGATTTTATCTTAAAATTCTAAACCCTAAAAAATGTTTTGACACCTAAAAGCCCTTAAATACTCAAAACTAAACCCTAATAGAACATAATTAACCCAAACATAAATAATATAAAAAAAATAATTTTGAAAAAGTAGCATTTTTTAAAAAATTTTAAAAGTGTGGCATTTTTGTAAAGTGATATTTGAAAAATGACATTTTTTGAAATTTCTCTAATTTTTCTAATTAGTTCTATCGAGTGTTTGCATAAACTGTAGTTAATTGATTTCTAATATTCTCTGCATAGCGAAACAAAAACATGCATTATTGAGAATAGAGCATGACTGCAGTTCCATGCAAAATTGTTAATTATAAATTCATTAAATACTACTGCAAATCTTTTTTTTTTCTTTTTAGAAGATGAAAGTAGAAAAAAACTACTATATTTATACACATTAGTAGTACTAATCTCTATAATTTCATTTTTCCGCGCGAATTTGATTCCTAATTAGTGATAATGATAAATAAACAGTTAAAAAGTATATATTTTTTAAAGAATTATGATAAAAATCAGTTGTTTAAAGACGAAATAATTCAGTCAGTATTAATTATTTTTTTACAGTGGAGAAACTTTCTACAAAGTTACTTTCTCTGACCAAACTTGGAAAACATCAAATAAATGTGTTGCCAGTGAACAAAATTCCATAGTCAAGTCTTCCCCAAAAAGAAAAGTCAACAATGTTTATATCGTAGATTTTGGTTTTACATACAAAATTGGACATTAAATAACATTCGCTATCAACTAACGTTACGGTATAGATGTAAATTAAAAGGACCAATAAATCCCATAATTTAATTTGGGATAGAAAAATAAACCCTAAAGGATTTGAAGTCTTCTTCGTAAATTATAGAATTGGTCCGTAATGGACGGTGGTCGTCGTTTCACACTCTCCGTCCACCATTCTTTCTTCTTTCTCTAAAAAGCAATGGCCTTTCAAGCTCCATCAATGGCTCTTTAGCTTCAGAAACAAAAACAAACAAAACCCCAATTCTATATTAACCTTTACCATAAGTTTATTCCTCTTCTTCTCATCACTCGTGTCCTTTTCTCAAATCTCTCTGTCGTCTTCCTCTCACCGCCTCTCTCGTGATTTCTTCTTTATCCAACCAAAAAAATCTCACCTTTATATAAAAATCCGATACATCTATCCATTTAAACCATACCCTTTTACTTGTTCTTCGATTCGACTGTTTCTTCTTCTTCTTTTGACTGATGGCTTTGCTTGCGAGTATAATCATAGGGCTAATCACGGGATGGTTAGCTTTCGTTGTCGGATTGCTTATAGGATGGACATGGAAACCGAGATGGGCTTCTTCTTGTAATGACCCTAGTAAAGTCAAACTTCGATGTTCTGCTCCTAGATCTTTTGATTTGTCTTCACCTTCATCTCCTTCTCCTCGTTCTGCAACTTCTCCTTTGAAAGGTTTTGGATCAGCTCCTTGTTTAAAGGCTCTTGTTTGTGATACATGGACCATGGCTTTAAGACAGCAGAAAACGATTTCTCCTTTTTCTTCTTCTTCATCATCTGAACATGTTGATGTAATTCCTGGGTAAGCTTAAACTTCTGATGTTCTTCTGCAAAAAAAATGGTTTCTTTTGGTTTGTTTGTTAATTGGGTTTGTTGTTTGTAGAGTGGAGAAAACAGAGGAGAGATTGCCTAATACTGTAACGGAGTTAGATTTGAGATATCTTGTGCAATTGGTTGAGAGGAAAGATGGTGGTAATGCTTGGATTCAGATTATGGATCGTTTTACTTCTGGTATGAGATATCAAGCTTGGTTAAGAGAACCAAAGGTAAACATTTTGTTTCTTGGTTTTGAATTTTTGAGGAATTGGATTTGGATTTCTCATTCTTTTGTGTGTTTTGTTGTTTAGAATGGTCCTACTGAGTATAGAAGCAGAACTGTGTTCGAAGATGCAACTCCTGAGATTTTAAGAGATTTTTTCTGGGATGATGAGTTTAGACCATCTTGGGATACAATGCTTTCTAATTCCACTACTGTTGAAGAGTGTCCTAGTACTGGAACCATGATTGTTAAATGGATACGCAAGGTTAGTCTCTGGTTACTATTTTTCTCTGTGATGATTGATTGTGATTTTTGGTTGTTTGATCATTCCTTTAATGGTTGTTCTCTGTGTTACAGTTCCCTTTCTTCTGCAGTGATAGAGAGTATGTGATCGGTCGCAGGATATGGAACTGTGGAAACTCTTATTACTGTGTTACAAAGGTATGTATGTAGTAACAGAAATGGAATCTCTTACATTGATGTGAATAAAGAGTAGAAGTGAAAAAAGGAAGAAACTTGAGTTAGCATCTATGTCGGTGTTCTGCCTGCATTGGATTGCAACTGAATTGCCAGCTTAGAAGAACAAACCTTTAAATCGGTTAGATAGAGAACAAGCAGAATGTGATAAGGATTGTGAACAAGCAGTGTGGTTTTGGTGTTAGATGTAGTAAAAATCAAGTCTCTAGAAGAGGAAAAGATTCAGTTTTTGTGCTACTCTAAGATTGTCTCTCGTTCTTGCTTTAGGGAGTATCAGTTCCTTCTATACCGCGTAACAGCAAACTAAGGCGCGTGGATTTGTTCTACTCGAGCTGGTGCATTCGACCAGGTAAAAATCCACATCCACGACTTTGCTATCTTCCTAAAACCGAATTAGCTTCAAAACAAAGTGTAACATTTTCCCAAATTTGGTTATCCAGTGGAATCAAGAAGAGACGATGGAGTAACAAGTGCCTGCGAGGTGCTTTTGTTTCACCACGAAGACATGGGGATACCAAGAGAAATCGCAAAGCTCGGAGTGAAACGAGGAATGTGGGGAGCAGTAAAGAAGATGGAACCCGGTTTACGCGCTTACCAAAACCAAAGACTCTCAGCAGGAGGAGAAACCAAACTTTCTCGGTCCGCAATCATGGCTCAAATCAACACCAAAATCACATCAGACCATCTCATTTCACTCAGCAACGGCGCATCGCCAGTCACCGAAACTCCCGTTACATCAAACCAAGGAAATCACGCTTTGAATCTAAAGAAACTGTTGATTATTGGCGGAACTGTTGCGGTTGTTTGCAGTTTGAGCACAGGGGTTCTTGTTCCTCCTGCGTTTCTTTTAGGGTTAGGTCAAAGGTTTGCTAATGGAGGAAGAAAACGTCAGCTCCAAGGAACAACCACAACGACAACAACAACTCAGACTCAGAGTCAAACTACTTCTACATAGAGACAACAACAAGCCAAGAGCTTATACAAATATCATAGTTATAGATTCGTTTTAAATAGATTAAGAATAATCCAAGAACACAGATAATTCCAGAGTAATTTGTAGAATTGGAATTAAGCTGTCTGATTAATCTTTTTATACAAAGGAAGAGTTTTTTGTTTACAAGTAATAAATAATCAATAAAAATTGAAAAAAGGTTTCATATTTTCATGCTTATTATAATAATAATCATCAAAAAGGAAGAATTGTTTCGAAACAATGAACACCATCAAGCTCTGGAGCTATCCTCAACGGTTGGATCTTCTTCTTCTTCTTCTTATTGTCATTCTTCTCATCGTCTGATGAAATCTGATTTTTGCCGGCGTTCTGTTCTGTCGCCGGCGACTGATTTCCGCCGGAGCTCTGTTTCTGGCTGCTTGGAAATTTCATCTTGAAGCTGTTGGATTCGGCGTAAAGAGCATCAAAGGGGCTGAAAATCGACATCATCTTCGAATTTCTTCTAGCTTTTGAGATTTGAGATTTTGGAATTTTTGTTTCTTGACGAATAGAAGAAGTAGAAGGAATGGTAAATATTTATAATCGGTAATGAAAAGAAATCTAGAAGAGTGTAGAAAGAGAAAGAGAAGTTTGACAAGTTTTGAGTTTATGGAAGATTCACTGAAACTGGTTTGGTCGGTGAACGAACAGAGTCCACGTGGAATTTCTGAATGCGATTGGTTGTATATCAGATAATATTTTCAACAATAGCTCATTATTTTATTTTTCTCTAATTACATAATAATCTTGTTCCAAACAAAACAAAATTAAAGCAAACTCTATATCAAATTATTCATAAATCATTATTAAACAGAGCATAGTTTAAAAACAAAGGTGGTGAAGTAAGAGACGTAGTAGACATGAGAGCAAGTTTATATATAAATCATCATCATATTTAAATGGAGATTTTTGGTTCCTTTAGATCTTCTTGAGCAACTCAATGATGTTAACACCAAAGGCGTCGCAGACAACTTTGATGCCCTTGAAGCCTGATGCTTTAGCTAATGCCTCAAACTCTTTCTCGGTCCGTTCTTTGCCTCCGGGATTGTGAGCCAACATAATGCAGTCGACATGGACTACTTGTTTGGTCGATAGGCTTGAGTCTGGAGTCTCTGGAAGTATACATTCTGCTAATATCACTTTTCCGTTCTCTGGAAGTGCTTCGTAGCAGTTCTTCAAGAATTTCGTGCAGTGTTCGTCGCTCCAATCGTGGCATATCCACTGTTACAACAATGAGAGAAATCGAAAGAAAATGTTATGAGATTCGTTGAAGAATAACTTATAATGTCAAGGACTTTCAGTGTAAGTAATTAGACTTGATTTTGATCAAGAAAACTTGATGTATTACTAACCTTCATGAAAATGGCATCACCTTTGGGGACACTTACAAACATATCTCCTCCAACATGCTCAATACCTGCATTATTTTATTTATGTGTCAATATCTTAATCATAATCTAAAACCAAAATGATTCAAGAAGATCGGATTTTGCTAATTGTTAGGGAAATGTAATATACCGGGATGAGATGGAGCATCTTCAATGACGTGTTGGAGATCAAAGTTGATGCCTTTAAGGTTAGGGTACTTAGAGACAATCATTTTGAGAGTAGCACCAATGCCACCACCAACATCAACCAAAGAAGTCAATCCCTCGAAACCCTTATAGGTCTCGAGAATCTTCTTCATGGTGATTGTGGAATGGTTAGACATTCCATTGTTGAAGACCTTGTTGAATCTAGGGTCAGTCCCGTGGTACTCGAAAGCGCTCATACCATAAGCCTTGTTGAATGGAATCCCACCATCAAGAATTGCATCCTTCAAATGGTACCTGAAACAAGTCTCTTTGACATGAGTTTAAGAAAACACACAGACACACACACTCCTTATGGATCTTTGCTCTAACACTCTTCGGCTATATTTTCTTTTGATTTTCTCAACAACTTTTCAAAACACATAACATCTATTGTAACTAAGTTTTTGTTTGAATAATACTTTTACATTCATTCAAAAAAAAAAAAAACTTATCCTTACCCTTCAACTTTTTTCTTCTCCAAATTATAACCCTCGACTTTGAGTTATCACTAGTTAGGATAATCTGTTTTAATATTGAGAATCTCAATTTGAGATCAATCTCTATTTTACCATTTTATGGCCAAAACAGCCGCCGGTTCGATTGTAGAAAACCAAAACCAAATATCAAGTCTTCTATTTCTTTTCTTGTTGCTCAATAATGCGAAGACCTATCCTCTTCCTATTAATTCTGTTCCTATTCAATTTCCTTATTTTGTTGCTCTCGATGATCGGAAGAACGATTCCATCTACCCTATTTAAAGCCATGAAACAAAAAAAAAAAGACAAGGGTCTTTTTCGCAAAAGATAATGTTTCTTCTAGCTCTTGATATGAGACCAACTAACATATTTTTTTTCCAATTTTCTCCTTACTATTCGTATAATTTTCGCATAACAAACAAAACTTTCATCTAAGGAGCTCGTTTAACCAATTAAAAAAAATCGTATATAAGATAGTTTGCTAGTGGACAGTAGGTATAGTTTACGTGTCAAAAGCGCGTGATTTTGTCTATCTTTGTCTATTTGTAATTTTTTTTTTGTCGCTGTCTAATTGTCTTTTGAGACTTAGCGTCTCTCTAGAGATCTCTCAACTTTACCTTTGGAATTGCAATAATTTTCATGAGCCAAGAAGCATAGCTCAAGGAACCACATTATCTCTAAAAGAAAGAGAAAAAAAATAATCCCAACTTGATTTGCCATAAGATCCATTAAAAAATCAAAACATATATATGATGATCTCGTAAAAAAAACTTACCAGCTTTCCATGAGAACCTTGTCTTGGTTCATGAGACAAAGAGCAGCAATGGAGACACCATCTTCATTCTTGGTCAAGTACTTGCAAACCGGACCAAGCCCGTAAATCCTCTCGACGGCGTCGCCACCACCGGGAAGTGTACGTTTGGAGCATGTAAGGACTGAGTAAGCCGTAAGAAGGCGGAGGATACGGTCGAGCATGACCGGAGCTTCGGGGTTTTTTGTCGGAAGATGAGAAGCGATCTCGGATGGAGACATGGGAGAAGAGTTCTTAGCCATGATCTCGAGAAGGTCAAGCTCTAAAGCTGATTTTAAAGCCATCGGAAGAACGGAGGCGCTGGCTAGCTGCATGGCAAAAAGGGCAGCTTCGTCGTCGGTAACTTGCACCGGAGTTAGCTGTGTCTCCGCCGTTGAACCCATTTTTGGTGGAAAATCTTTGAGATTTTTAGATTGCTTAGGCTTTTTGTGTGAGATGGGTGAGAAGTGTGGGGGTTGAGAGGTTTATTTATATGGAATACAGTATTAAAGAAGGTCCAATTGAAAACATATCATTTTTTTTAATCATATTAGAGACTGTCACCATCACAATGGCCAAAGAAAATTCAATATTCATGAATGTAATACATCCATACAAATTATTACATAAAAAAAATTATAGCGTGAAAAATCAAAATTTTATTGCTGAAATTATTACCATCATTTGATTTTGTGGGCCAAAAAAAAAATTACCATCATTTTGTTTTGTATTTTATCATATAAATTAGAATATCTTTGTCATTTATTCTGGCCCCTTCAACAATTTAAAACAATGATTCATATTTGTGAGCAATACCGGGTTCTTTAACAATAACAACTTTGTAGAAAAAAAAAAATTAACAACTTAACAAGCATGCTAGTTTTACATGTTTAGACCTAGCTAACTACTACCTCACAATTCTATGTACTGCTACATTATTGTTATTATTTTAAATTGTATCTAAATCAATGTACATTTATTTTTGTTTGAGTTTTCGTCACTTTGCTTTGAACTATCACATTTTGGTTATAACTCATAAGTTTATTATTTTTAACTGCTTGCGCATAAAACCATCTTCTCGCGGAACGGTGTTAGAGTATCATCAATGGAAATTCTTAATCCAAATTCTTAAATATAAAATTATTAAAACACACACTCTTTTTTTCTTTTACTCAATTTTTTACTTTCTCTTTCATCATTTTACTCAATTTTTATTAATTTTATATTTAAACACTCTCCCATCATTATAAAAACACTCTCCAAAAGTTCTTATTTAAGCAACTTTTTTTTTTTTTTACTCAACTTTTATTAATTTTATATTTAAACACACTCATTATCTTCTTTCTTTATTCTATACACGCCACAAAAACATTCACTTTCTTCTTTTTATTCAAATTTTAATAATTTTATATTTTAAGAACTCTTTAAGCACCCCCATTGATGATGCTCTTAGACTCTTGTGGTATTGGTGTCTCGTACTATTACAAATTTAGGAAGTAATGGTACGTCTTCTATGGAACAAATAAAATTAATATTCGGATATGTGGGATATATGCGCTATAAGTAGAGAGGCTCCATCTCCATGTGCAATATCAATACGTATGGAGGATATATGTTCCACGTATTATCTAGTGGTACTGGTAGGTGTTTAAGTGTAATCTAGCTTGGAAATGCTCCATGTGCATTATGGCGGACCTGATGCTTCATTGTGCTCGTATCAGGAGCAGACTCTAAGATGGGTGTCATCCAATAGATTCTTCGACGCCCGAATCTAAACAAGATTACATGATTGGTATAAAGAGAAGTTAGTTTTAATATGGATTAAGAAGTAGCTCACACACTAATTTGATGCTTGTGAGCTTAATTTATTAGGATATTTTCATTTTTTTTAACATATCTACGACCAACAAAAACAATGTCAACTAATTACATATTTTACCGTAGTTTGTGGGTCATTTATAGTTTTGTAAATACGTTATGAACGGTTAAGAAAAAAATTAATTAAAAATAGGCTAATTTCCTAAAAAAATAGAGAAATATACAATTTTGGTTAGGTCAAAATTTTAATTTTTATATTAGGGTTTAGAATTTTAGATTTAGATATCGTTTCTGTATTTCCTATTCTTTTTTATAGTATAAGATTTAAATTTAGATTATTTATAATTTTTTTTAAAAATACTATTTTCTTAATTTTTTTTATAAAATATGGATTTTCCTTAAAGAGTCCCAACATTTTATACATCCGTACATGTTTTTTTTATATGCGTAAGGTAATTCTATCTTTTGACCAAAAAAAAGAAGGTAATTCTATCTTTATGTACTATGAAAATTTTAGAAGATATAAACTGCAATAATCACACTTAAATTTAATTGAAAACTATTTTTAGATTAGGTATATCAACCTTAATAAAAAAAGCAAAGAAGATTAGATATATCAACAAATAAAGAGATTCACAAAAGGAAAAAGATGAGTGAGACTTTAAGAGAGTCTGTGCAATGCAAGCGGAACAGGTAGTTTGGTGAGTGGGAGCCACACGCCACAAGTATTCCTAATTTTTTTTTTTTTGAAACTTTGATACAATTATTCCTAATTACTTGTCACTTTTCCCTTAATATCGTATAAATATTTTCAACGCTGTATCATTTCCTTGACATTTGTTTTCGAAGAATGTTGTCAAGTTCCTTAAACAACAAAAAAAGAATCGGAAAGCTTTACCTAAAAATGCTTAAATACTCTTAACTATGAAAAATAGTTCGGTAGAAGATTATTCTTTCATCTTTAAACTATATATTACGTAATACTTTAGTTATATTTATATATTAAAAAAAATATTGAAACATATAGCTATGTTACTATAGTTATATACTATTACGTAATAGCTTTATGTAGTAAGACTAAAGGCTATTAATCTGTATATATAAGTACTGTAATCTGTATATATAAGTACCGTATATACTAATCGCATTGTATGACTTTACAATTGAAGGTAACTTTTATTGTAACTAAAAAATTTAAAACCGGACTGATGTATAAAGAAAAATACCATCGCAATCTTGCAAGTCATAGTTGGTTCCCTTTCTTTGAATTGTTTAACCAGAAAACTATATCTTTGCTATTCCACACCAACCACAAGAGAAATCCAAATCACAATAATTCGATCTTTTATCATTATTTTATTTTTTAAAAATGCATTATGTCCAATCGAGGTACGTGTGACTTTGTTATAGGATAGAATTTCATATTATATAAAAAAAAAAGATTCTGACTCTCACCTACTCCTTTGATAGAAATTATTTAATTGTGAACACATTTTCAAACACTTCTCCATAACTTAACACCTACAATAATATCTCTAGGACCACAAATCTCTCTAGTACAAGTATTTAGTGGTTTCGTATAGTATTTACACATGCTTTCTTTTCTGTCCGTTGAAATGTTTTATTATGTACCCAAAATAAAGTTGCTTTATATGAAGAAAATATTTAAAGTTCACCATTTATTTCAAAAGTTTAATATTTACATATGCGTTTTTGTGTCCGTTGAAATATAGTTTAAGTTACCGAAGAAATTGGTGGAGTATTTGTTATAACAAAAGTTGTAATTATGATTAATCAGTTTAAGTTCAATCAGACAACAGTTTCCAATTTATGATTGGTTCAGATTTTTGTATTAAAATTTACTAATATTCAATAAATTAATTTAAAAAATTGGTTCCAAATTATTTTATCGATACAACTAATATCTCTACAAGTTAAGGCTCCGAATGGTAACCAACCACACCACCGCACTAAACAGTAACAAAAATCTATATGTATACATGTGTATCTAACAAAAATCTATACTTATATATAGGGAAAACAGTCATTTAAATACCCAACTCTCTGGATTGCGCCAAAAATGTATGAACTTCTTAATTAGTCGTTTTAAGTACAAAGTTGCGTTGATCTGGACAAATTAGACACAAAATTAGTCAAACTTAAAACGCGTTTAATTGTCGCTAACAGCCATTACTGTGGATGTTTGACCATAAACGATGTCGTTTTATGAACAGAAAAATACCCCAAAATCGATCTTAAATCCCTAATTCCTCTTTCTCTTCTCCATCTACTCTCAACAAAATCAATCTTAAGCTTCTGAATTCCGAGGATTCCGACTTCCGAGGGAGACGAAGAGGAGATATTCATCGATCTCGTTTCTTGGTGGGTAATTATTCATCGATCTCTTCGTTTTATTTGCTCAACATCATAATTCCTCTTTCTCTCATCTACTCTCTTCTCTCTTCCTCACTCTCTCAAAATCGATCTTCTCTCTTCGTGTATGTAGTTGTTGTAGCTGAGACGACGAATAAAGGAACCCATTTGTCTCAAACTTCAATTGTAGGAGAGAGATGAGTTCAATTTCAAATTTGGAGAAGTCAAGTGTGAAACCAAAGGAGAAACGTGGTATTCCATCAAAGTGTATGTGTGGATGTGAGATTCAGCTGTTTACATCGAAGACACAAGATAATACAGGTCGTCTTTTCCACCGTTGTGTTACAATGTTAGATGTAAGTATTCTCTTAGCTTTTTTCTCAATGTAACATGTGAGCATTATATATGATATGTTATTGTTGTTATTGTATTATTGTATTATCAGGATCATCTCTTCAAATGGGTAGAAGAATCGATGCTTGAGGAGCTTGAAGATGCACTACCAAAACTCGGGAACATGGAGACTGAAGTTTACAACATGAAATCTGAGATTGATGGTTTGAGGGATATGATCCATGACTTCAAAAAAGATGTAATGAATAGCAAGACTCAGATCTCAGCATCAACCCAACGACCATCAGGGAATCTTTCAGGAAAAGTTGAGACAAATCAGAGAGCGCACTGCAATGTAATATCAGTTCAGAGAAAGATGGAGATTTACCAGCACCACTTACATGGGAAGAGGTAGAGTTACCTGCGGAATCATTACCATACTACCTAGAATCCCATACCCTCAAGGGCTGAAGGATGATATTGATGAAGAGAAGCTAGTAGAGTTCAATAAGATGGTTAAAGAGCTTCCTCCTCATACCTCGTTTGAAGATGCACTTAGAGGTGATCCTGCATATCGCAATTTTTCTAGGGATACAAAGAAAAGTCTTACAATTGTCAAGGCTCTCTTTGTTGAAGCACGGAGTACACCACCTTCTAGGAAGCAATTGTCAAAGCTCGAAGACCCTGGGAAGTTTGTTGTTCCATGTTCAATTTCAGGATTTGAATTTGATGAATCTCTTTGTGATTCTGGTTCTTCTATTAACCTCGTGTCTAAGGCTATTGCAGAGAAGCTTGGGGTTGCTAATATGAGACCTGCTCATATATCTCTCAAGTTTGCAGACTCTTCCACCAAGATTTCACATGGCACAATTCATGATTTACCTTTCAGGTTGGAAACTGTCTAATTCCTACTGATTTTTAGGTGGTGGAGATGAGCGAAGATCCTGATATACCCTTGATTCTGGGAAGGCCGTTTCTGGCAACAATGGGCGCTGTTGTGGATTTGCCTAATGAGAGAGTCTCATTCTCCAACATTGACAAGAATGTGTTCAACGAAGTCATACCTACTAATGAAGCAACCAAAATTGCGTCTTGTGTTACTGTTGTCAATGGAGAGAAGCTGTCAATTGAGACAACGAGAGAGCTTGATGATAAGTGTGAAGTCAAGGAAATCTTGGATGGAGACCCTCACATTTTTGCCAAGGAAGCCAGTAAAAGGACAAAGTTAAAGGGGAAGATGAAGAGCCAAAGAATCAAGGGAGATTCTCATATGAGTTTAGTACCCAAGAGACTTGTCGACGATGCGATTGAGTATGAGGTGAAATGCAAAGGAACTTCAAAACCTTTCTCCAAAGTAAGAGATATTCTCACATCTGAGTTGAAAGAAAAAGGAGCAGAAGTTGTGAAAAGTATGTTGAGCAGGGTTCCAGAGTTTAAGATGACTGATTGGGGAGCTTGTTGTGAAACAAGTTCCGATGCTCGTCTTGAATGATACCTGAGACCGAAGTCAAGCTAATGACTTAAAACAAGCGTTTGGTGGGAGGCAACCCACCGGTACGTGTAGATATTTCTTATAATTTGTTTTCATTTTTCAATTTGATATTTTGGTTTTGGTTTTCGATTTTGTTTCAAAAAAAAAAAAAAAAATCTTGACGTGTCGGATTGATGGAACGACCCCGTAGCTCGACCTCGGCATACGTCAATGTGGTCGGTCTTTCACTCGCCCCACCGCATAGCCCGACCCCATACGGTCGGTCTTCAAGCCCCTTGATCCGAGACGCGATTCTTCGCGATGCCTTCCAAGCTCGACCTTGTAGCTCGACGTTGTCATACGATTAACGTGGTCGGTCTTCCATGCATCTTCCATGCACACGAGAGGTAAATTTTTCTTTGTTTTGGTTTTAATTATAATTGAACCAACTAAACCGGTTTAAATCGGTTAACATTGGTTTTAAAAAAAAATCAATTCCTTTTATAATTTTATTTTATTATTTATTGAGTCTGTTCCACCCATTTCTGTCGATTGCTTCTACACCGGGGACGGTGTAAAGTAAGTCTGGGGAGGGTGTTTATCTTGTTACTAACATATTTTTTTCTTTGTCTCATTTTGGTGTTTTTCTTGAGTCATTCTAGGTTGTTTTATTGAGTCAAGAGTATTATAGTTAGAGAACTATGATGTAAATTTTTCTCTTTGTTTATTGACTATTTATCTGAGTGACCTTTATTGCAGAATGAATTCAGATCCGACTAATGGAAAATCCAATGACTTACTGGTTAACTAGAGACGTCTCTTATTTCTAGCAAGTTCCACTAAGCCTGAGGTAATTACACCCTCATTGGAATGATTGGTGTCTATAGAGCTTGATTCCTCATTCGTAGATGATAGATGTACCCCGGCAGAAAAGTAATTGTATTCCTCTCCTATGTTCCGAGAATAAAAAAAATAGTGGTCTAAGGTTAATAATAGTGCAAAGATTCTCACGACCCTGTCTCCTCACAAGGAACAACAGTAGTGAGTCTTCACGACCCTGTCTCCTCACAATGAACAACAGTAGTGAATGTTATTCTAAAACTCTAACGGAAAAGTTTCTCACGACCCTGTCTCCTCACAAGGAACAACAGTAGTGAGTCCTGTTATGAGACCAAAGCAAGTCTGGGGGAGAGGAAGAGTACCAAAAGGTTGTATTGGTGATTTGTCATGGTATTGTACGGGAATGAATCTAGAAAGTTCTTGGCACTGAGATTATCAATGAGGCTAGCGATGATGAGTTGTGGAAAGTGCTGCGAAATCTTGAGATGAATTTGGGAAGCTGGAAAAGTCTGCGGAGAAGTACATGGTGGTTCGATTTGATTCGTCCTTGCAATATATGGATTACGAATTTAGTGGTCATTAAACGTTCCAAAAGGGAAGCTGAGTTTCCGCATTTTCAAACCTCTTTCACAGGTTTAGTCTTCTGTTTTGCTTGAGGGCAAGCAAAAAATTAAGTCTGGAGGAGTTGATGTATCCTGGTTTTCACAGCTTTTAATACGGTTTTTATAACTATATATAATGGTTTTTCATGCTTTTATACCTCAAGTGGTAGTTTTAGTGTGTTTCTAATGTTTAGAGTCTTTTATAGGTCATTTGGACAAAAAGGAAAGAAAATGAGATATTGGACAGTTCAAAAGCATCAGATGTAGAGCAACCGTTGGAGACCTTTAATTCATTGGATTGAGCTGAAATTTGGAGAAGAGATAGATGATTGAGTCATCTTTATTCCAAATTAAGTTTGAAGCCATTTGGATCAACAGGCAGAAAGTTATACTAATTCTCGTGGAGACATATGAATCTGGTCCGCGAATAAAGCATGTGAAGACATTAGACCGACCGGAGAGCTCGACCTAAAGACGAAGACAACGCGGTCGATCTAGTCCTAGCCCGACCTAAGAGACCGACCTTAGCCTTCCTTGCACGAGACCGGTCTTCCATGCTGAAAAGACGGATTTTCCTTTTTCGTCTACAACTTCTCCAATTCGACCCAAGAAAGATCTAAACCTATTTATACACGTTTTTAGCCACTTGAGCATAGTGAGACACATATTATTCCATAGATTTTACTTACTTTCGTTTTTGTGTTTCAAGGGAGAAGTTTTCAACTCTGTACCTCCAATAGAGAAGATTTTTAAACCCTTATACTTCTTAATAAAGTTTACAATGATTTCTTCTACATCTCTTTACTTTGTTGCTTTGATTATGTCTGAGTAATATCTTAGTTAGGTTGAGGGGATTCAAAGGATTTTCATGATTTATTAGATTTAAGATTGTTCAAAAAGGATATTTCATTCGGTTCTTCATCTATGATTCATGTTTAATGCTATTGCTTGATTGATCACCTAGCAATTTTTCTTAGGATAATTTACTCATCAAAAGTGTTGTTAAATTGCTTGAACTAATCTAGATGAGCAAAACGTCTTAACCAACGAGAGCTGAGTTAAGGAGTTTTACGAACATATCGAACCTGTTTTTATTGCATGTTTAACTTCATAGGAATCAAACGAGAGTTTAGATGCTTAAGTTGTTAGACATAGTGATTAGTACTGCCAGAGTAGGCTAATTATATACTAGTGATTCGAGTTCAAGACGGTTCTTAATCAATTCCCTATTGAATGATCTGATTTCCTGCAATCCATGATTTCATGCGATAACCCTGAAACCTGACGCTTTTCTCTATTGAATTTTTCGCTCGTTTATTTGCTATTTTCGTGATTCATAAACAACAACAACTCATATTTTTGTCTTAGCTTCACTTTACTTTCTAGGATTTATAGCGTTTCACTTGGTCTCTGTGGATTTGATCCCATAACTACTACTACGATTGCTATGCACTTGCAGTATTATTTTGGGTTTAAAACCTCTATGTGTCATCTCCTCAAACTCATCATCTGCATTTTCAACTACTTTACAGTCGTCATTGGCTACAACCTCGGCCTCATCGTCATCATTAAGTCTCGTTACAATCTCGACTTCTTGAGGAGACATAACAGGACACCGTCATGTTGCAAGCTTCTTTCTTCTCATCCTTCCGAAATCGATGGAGTTACAAAAAGCAATGAGAGAAAATCGATTTTGAGAGAGGAAGAGTTCAGAAGCTTAAGATCGATTTTGTTGGGAGTAGATGGGTAAGAGAAAGAGGAATTAGGGATTAAGATCGATTTTGGGGTTTTTCTGCTCATAAAACGACGTTGTTAAGGGTGAAACGTCCACAGTAACGGCTGTTAGCGACAATTAACCGCGTTTTAAGTTTGACTAATTTTGTGTCTAATATGGCCAGGTCAACGCAACTTTGTACTTAAAACGACTCATTAAGAAGTTCATACGTTTTTTGGCGCAATCCGGAGAGTTGGGTAAAATGACTGTTTTTCCGTTATTTTTTATTACTATTTGTCCCGCACTGCACTGTCACCATTTGGAACCTTAATAAAATACTTAGGTAGCGATATTATCAACTTATAGAAAGATTATTGTAAAAAGGGATTTATTAAGGGACAATTGGAAAACCAAGACTTTTGACTAAATTATAAAGAAGGGGTTTTAATAAAAAAATCCCCTCAACTATCCTCGATAATGAAAAATCTCCTCAACTATTTTTTTAGTAAAAAAATCCATCAACTATACTTCGTTAATGAAATCAACCCTCCGTCTAAAATAACGTTTAATCCTAATAAACATTGTTGTCTTTTGTTACAAAAACGACAAAACATCTCAAATATTGACCAAAACATCAAGTTGTTTTCCGAAAAACAACACAAAGTGAATCTTACGTAAAAAAAAACGTGATCGTAGGTGTACTGTAAATCGTGATTAATGCTAAAATCATTCAGGAAATCAGCCGCAATCTTAGATGCATTGTAGAGATTCACCACACCTATTGAGTAACATATGTGAGTTTCGTTGTAGAATCTCACAAACATAGACCGACTGTTTATTGAAGTATATAATCTCCAATCAAAACGACCTTGAACACAAGTTACAGCTAATTTTTTCTTTGCACACTTTTGTTTTTTTTTTTTCATGTAAACAACTTGATATTTTGGTCAATATTTAAGACGTTTTGTCGTTTTTGTAACAAAAGATAACAATTTTTATTAGGATTAAATGTTATTGTAGATAGAGAGATGATTTCACTAACGAAACATAGCTGAGGGCTTTATTACTAAAAAATAGTTGAGGAGATTTTTCAAGATCCGATGATAGTTGAGGAGATTTTTTATTGAAAACCCCAAGAAAAATTATTTTATTCAAGCAAAAATTAACCTTACAAAGCTCAGAATTTAGATTATAGTTTTAAGGATTCATAAGTTTTGTTGCGGTAACATACACATGATGTGTTCATTTTTTGTTTTTCTTTTACAAAATGTTTTGTTTTTCTTTTATAAAATGTTTTCATTTTATTGTGAAATTTAAATTATGCACTCAAGTTATTATCCAATGTACTTAATTTGATCATCGAATGAATGAACTTTTTAGTTGTATTTTTAGTAGATCAATTTGATGAAGTAGTTTATTTAAGTATAATGCAAAATATAACGATTTGAGGTATGGCCTTACATGTATTGTTTATGTATAGTGTAATCTATAGAATCTATGAAAGGCAGTAACAAAAAAAGTGACTACATATGTAGTCTAGTGGTTTGTGATATATAGTGTTATTATTGTGTCATGATTCGGATTCAAATCATGATGCATGATGTAAAAAAAAAAAGGTTTAGCATAGCAATTTTGGAAAGAAACAAAAATCAGACATCTCCATTTTCAAAGTCTACTAAGAAATATATCATACCGGATATATATTCCAAATTCCTACCAACTACCTTGTTAAGTGATACGTCATGATCTTAGAACTTTCATTAATCATAATTATATCAATAAAAGAATAAGTAAAATAGTGTTATTGATGTAACATATTACCTTTGGCACCTAAATGAATTGTGAAAAAATTGTCTGAAATGACACTTAATTGAAAACCTAACTGTGTTTATAGAACTTATTTCCGAACCTTTGTGGGTTTGTCACTTTCGAGTGGAAAAGGATAGAAATACCCTTCTCTTCATGCAGTGTTCTCTTGTACACGCCCATGTTATATATATAAACGTACATGTCATATATATTCGTGTGCAATAAATATTATCAATTATGTTATACATGCACATATATAATATGATAGACGTGTACACTACCTTTTTTTTTATCAATTATTGTATATATCTACATATATAATTCGTTATATGTGTACGTGTTGATATGCTCAAATTTAACCCTGAGCTACTCTCTCAAATTAAGAGATCCTCGTAGTACTTAGGGATCGAATCCACAGGGAAAAAAATTACACAATCAATCTAAGTATTCGAATTATGCTAAGCTAAGTAATATAAATGTAATGCGAGAATCAAAACAAAACAAGCAAAAGATGGCGATAAGTTCTTGTTATCGATGAGACAAAAAGCTAGGCGATGGGTAATTCTTCGGGTATGAATCAAAATCAAGGATAAAGTACTGTCAGGGTTTGATTAGGCACCGTTCTAGAACTCAAACACGAAGGTAAAGCCAATCAACTTCCGTTGCAGAGACTATCTATGACTAGAAACCTAAATTCCAAATTCCTTTGCAAACCTAGAGAATCAAGTCAAGCATTAACATTCAGGTTCAATTGTTCACAAAATCCCTAAGCCAAATTCCTTTGCGAATAGGTGATTTTGCTCATCTAAGATTAGTTCCAGTTGATAATAACACTTCCGCGTCTATTAAACAACCTAGGGTTTCCAATTTTAGTTGGCCAGTCCTAAAATCAGAGTTAAAACAATCTAGATGAAGAACCAAAAGATGAACCCTAACAAATCTATAATCCTAACAATTTCTCATCAAACCCTAGAATTCCCCACAACCTAACAAGCAAACTACTCAGACATAGATGATGAAATCATTCTCATATATGAATAGAATTGCATAAATAAGATAGAGTTAGAGATACAGAGGGTTTGTATGCTGAAGATCTGTGAAATCTCTCTGAAAAGCTCCCTAAGCAATCTCTCTCAAGGTCTCAATGAAAAACAAGATAATCAACTAAAAACTTAAGTTAAACTATATATACAAAGGTAAAAAGTCATCATGGGCCTTGGAAAACTCGTGTGGAAATCTTCATTAAATCTCGTGTCGATCGACAGGAGTAATGTGTGTCGATCGACAGGACGCTTTCTGGTAAAATCTCCTGCTTCGTCAACTCGCGTGTCGATCGACAGGCTTAATCACTGTCGATCGACAGAGAAGCTTCTGTAGCCGATTCCAACTTGATCTTACTCCAAAATGTTCCAAAATCTTCCATTAAGCTCCAAACGACCAAATACCTGTAAAGACACTAAAAACACCAAAAAGACTCTACAAAAACGACTATATCATGGTTGAAAATGGGTAAAAACCATGATATATCAACTCCCCCAGACTTAGCCTTTGCTTGGCCTCAAGCAAAACTAAAACCAAGAATGTGGAAGAGGTTTGAAAACACAGAACATACCTTCCCTTGATGCAGCGAATTGACCCTTCCAACTTAGTGAACCACATAATTCAGAACCAACCAAAATCAGACCGCCATGTACTTCTCCGCAGACATTCGCAGCCTTCCAAATTCTTCCACCACTTCACAGCATAATCCGTTGGTCTTCATCGCTTGGTCTCAATGTTCTAAATGCCAAGAACCTTCTAGACTCATTCCCATACTATACCGTGACAAATCAATCTATACAACACTTGGTATTCTTCTCTCCCCCAGACTTATTTGTTTCTCTATTCTTTTTTTTTTTCTTTTTTCTTTATATGTTTGTTGAAACTCAAGCAGTGCATATTGCTATTGCTGTTCCTTCCCAGGAGACAGGGTCGCGACTCACTACCGTTGTTCCTTGTGAGGAGACAGTTTCATGAGAGTGCTCGTCTTCCTTATCCGTTCTACGGGACTCAGACTACTGCTTTTGAGCTGGGTGATCACCTCTTGAGTACAGACTCACCGGATTTTATTCCTCGTCTTATACTCAGGAGCTATCATTTCACCCCAATCTTAACACAATTGATGATTTTTTTTTTATGAGAGAGAGGAGTACCATTACTTTCAACAGGAGATTGCACTTGTCAGGTACGAATGAGGAGTCAAGCTCTATGAACATCGATCCCAAAGAGAACCGTGCAGTAGCTCTGACTTGGCGGATTATACCGGAAGTAGCAGACGTCTCCAGTCAACTGGTCAATCCTAGGATTCCCCATTAGTCTAGCTTTGAAATTGACTCTGGAAGAATGGTCACATGCTGAAAAAGACAATCCACTGAACCAAAAGAAGGGTTGTCCTAACTAGTTTTGACTCAATATAAACAAAAATTTGACTCAAAATAAACCAAAACAAAAAGAAACACGTTAGTAGTTTCCTCCCCCAGACTTAACCAACACTGTCCCCAGTGTTGTCAAGCTGAGTTTGCAAAAGAAATCAAAGAAAAATTGAACTTGAATGAAATAAACGAGATTTACCAAAGTGGGGACCCTGTCGATCGACACAAACAAGTCATGTCGATCGACACGAGGTCTGCGGGATCGGATCGTTGTGATGTCGAGAATTTTGAAAATTGAAGGTCATGTCGATCGACACACAGGTTCGTGTCGATCGACAGATACCTCACTGTCGCAGACTGCAAGTTTTCTGCATCACTCAACAAACACGATCAAAGAAGAAGGCACACAATGCAAATCCTTAAGATGATCAAGTTCAAGCTTCTAAAAAAAAAATAAAAAAAATTCAAAGACTAACTGACTCAAAAGAAAATAAGAGATAAAATAGAAAAACTTACAAGTGGGTTGCCTCCCACTAAGCGCTTGTTTTCAGTCATTAGCTCGACTGTGTCAGGCTCAGGTCTCGGGTGGGTCGGTGAAGGGTACAACACCGGGAAGCAGCTTCATGGTGTTTAACATCATCTCCTGGATCACTTCCTCTCCTTTCTCACTTAACTCCATAGGAATGATAATTCTGAACTTGGAGAATGGCTTGGAAGTCTTCTTGCTTTTGGCCTTAGCTGGTTTGGGTCCTCCATTAGAACGCAAGGGTGGTGGAATAGAGGGCGGTACCTTCTTGCACTTGGGCTTTACTGGCTTGGTGTCTCCATGATGTGCTGTGGAAGGGATATGAGTTGAAATTTTAGCACAAGGGATTGTCTTCTTTTCTTGCAGTGGCTTCTCTCCAGTAGTGACGGTCAAACAAGAGATCTCTTTGACGTGGACAGCGGGATAGTAGACATCTTTGTTGATCCTCGAGAAAGAGATTCGCTCATTGGTAAAGTCCACCAACGCACCCACTGTGGCAAGGAAGGCTTGCCCAAGAATCAATGGGTCATCGTTGTCCTCCTTTCTCTCCAGCACATAAAAGTCTGTAGGAACAAGACAATCTCCTACTTGAAGCTTTAGATCCCGAATGAAACCCTTTGAACTTGTAGAAGAAGCGTTTGCAAACTTGAGAGATGCCTTTGTAGGTTCAAAATCCAAAATCCCCAGCCTCTTTGCCACAGCCATGGACATGACATTTGCATTAGCACATGTATCACAGAGAGAATCCGTTAGTTCTATACCATCGACTACACATGGAACAACAAACCTCCCCGGAGTTGCTAGTTTAGTCAGCTCCCTCATCGGTGGTTTAGTAGGTTCCTCTGGGGTCATGTCCTCAATCAATGAGCATACTTCTACGGAAAGTATAGCACTGAACTGCTTTGAACTCAAGTTCTTGATAGCCATCCTCTGCAAACACTTTCTGACCACCGGAGAGAGCTTCTCAGCACATATCAATGGAAACTCCACAACAAGCTTTTCCATGATGGCCTTGCATTGGGCATCCTCTATCTCTTGCTTAGACTTCCTCCTTGGAAAGGGTAGCTTAGGCTTGTAAATCCTCTTTTCTGAGCTATTCGATGACTCTGAAGAAAGTGGGCTGTTCTGGGCAGCATGTCGATCGACATGAGCATTGTGTCGATCGACAGGAGACTTCCTGTCCTTGTCATCAGCGATTGCGTAACATCCTGTCGATCGACAAGCTCCAGTTCTGTCGATCGACACGAGCTCTGCTGTCTCCAAATCTGCGACTTCTCCTTCCTCACATCCCACAGTGATTGCATTGATATGCAACCTTGGGTTCATCTCAGTCTTAGCCGGTAGGAATCCTTCTTGTCTTTTCACCGACTCCGCCGTTTGGGCTACCTGAGTGTCCAGCTTCTTCATGTGGAGATTGATAGCCTCAATCTTGCCATTCAAATCGGTGTACAAGGCATCTATCTTGCCATTGAAGTTCACCGTCATCTGTTGCTGACCTTCCAAGAGCTGCTCTAGCATCAACTCCATCTTGCTATCTGAGGACTTAGGAGGAGGAGCCTGGTAAGAAGATGAGCCATAGTTTCTCTGATAAGGCTTCTGGAACTCGTTCTTCTGATACCCTTGCTGACTACCAAACCTTTGATAACCAGCTCCATTGATGTAGTTAACATCCTTTTCTTCTGGCTCAAAGGTCTCCACTTCTGCAGCAAACTGGACTGCCTTCTTCCCCACTAGCAAGTTGTGCACTGTGTCTAGCTTGGCTTCCATCTTAGCCATCTGTCCTGCATCCATGCTTCTACCAAGTTGCTTCCTCTCGAAGTCTATGTTTTTGGTGCTACTGCTGGAGGCCATGTTCTCGATGAGTGCTAGCGCATTACTTGGAACATTGGTGTTGAAATTCCCCTTACTAGCAGAATCCAACGCACTCTGGTGCCTCCAATCAATCCCTCTGAAGAAGATACCTAGTAGCTGCACGTCACTATAACCATGGTGAGGACAGTCCCTCTGATAGGACTTGAATCTGGTCCAAGCAGCCTTGAATGCCTCTGTTGGTCCCTGCTTGAATGTAGAAATCTTCATCCTTAGATCCTCGGACCTCGCCTCATCAAAGAAGTTGATGAGGAAAGCATTCTTGGTCTCCGCCCAAGTAGTAAGAGACCCCGGTGCTAGCTGTTTCAGCCAGTAAGCTGCGTCTCCACTCAGAGAATAGGGAAAAAGCTTACAGAAGAGGTAGTCTTCTGGAACTCCATTGGCCTTAATGCTAGAAGCTAAGTCCTCGAACATCTCAATGTGGTCCATTGGATGCTCCGAAGGAAGACCATGGAAGGGATGCTGAGCCACCAAGGAGAAATAAGCTGGCTTCAGCTCAAAATCATTCCTAGGGAATGCGGGAGGCCTGATAGCTGCCCTGTTGGCATAAAACTGCTCTGGCCTGTAATGCTCTCCCAAAGTACGCACATGCCCAGCTGGCGCTTGCTGCTCAATCTCCTCAGCTATCACAGCTCCATTCTCATCTAGACACTGACCATTAGCGTTGTACTTGTTACCCTGGTGGTCTGTGATGGTCCCATCCACACCTTGGATCAAAATCACCCTGTTGTTGACCATTCTGGCTGCTTTCGTTGCTGTTCGGTTAGTTCGCTCTAAAGCTCCTAACTCAGAAATAAAATATACTAACTCTTGATTCTGGTTTTGCGACTAAGCATGCACCTGAAACAGCAAAAAAAAAAAAATAGAAGTAAGTAAATAAATAAAAAAATAAAAACTTAGACAAAATCCTAGTAACTAAAATCGAATGGTAAATTCGATTCCCCGGCAACGGCGCCAAAATTTGATATGCTCAAATTTAACCCTGAGCTACTCTCTCAAATTAAGAGATCCTCGTAGTACTTAGGGATCGAATCCACAGGGAAAAGAATTACACAATCAATCTAAGTATTCGAATTATGCTAAGCTAAGTAATATAAATGTAATGCGAGAATCAAAACAAAACAAGCAAAAGATGGCGATAAGTTCTTGTTATCGATGAGACAAAAAGCTAGGCGATGGGTAATTCTTCGGGTATGAATCAAAATCAAGGATAAACTACTGTCAGGGTTTGATTAGGCACCGTTCTAGAACTCAAACACGAAGGTAAAGCCAATCAACTTCCGTTGCAGAGACTATCTAGGACTAGAAACCTAAATTCCAAATTCCTTTGCAAACCTAGAGAATCAAGTCAAGCATTAACATTCAGGTTCAATTGTTCACAAAATCCCTAAGCCAAATTCCTTTGCGAATAGGTGATTTTGCTCATTTAAGATTAGTTCCAGTTGATAATAACACTTCCGCGTCTATTAAACAACCTAGGGTTTCCAATTTTAGTTGGCCAGTCCTAAAATCAGAGTTAAAACAATCTAGATGAAGAACCAAAAGATGAACCCTAACAAATCTATAATCCTAACAATTTCTCATCAAACCCTAGAATTCCCCACAACCTAACAAGCAAACTACTCAGACATAGATGATGAAATCATTCTCATATATGAATAGAATTACATAAATAAGATAGAGTTAGAGATACAGAGGGTTTGTATGCTGAAGATCTGTGAAATCTCTCTGAAAAGCTCCCTAAGCAATCTCTCTCAAGGTCTCAATGAAAAACAAGATAATCAACTAAAAACTTAAGTTAAACTATATATACAAAGGTAAAAAGTCATCATGAGCCTTGGAAAACTCGTGTGGAAATCTTCATTAAATCTCGTGTCGATCGACAGGAGTAATGTGTGTCGATCGACAGGACGCTTTCTGGTAAAATCTTCTGCTTCGTCAACTCGCATGTCGATCGACAGGCTTAATCACTGTCGATCGACAGAGAAGCTTCTGTAGCCGATTCCAACTTGATCTTACTCCAAAATGTTCCAAAATCTTCCATTAAGCTCCAAACGACCAAATACCTGTAAAGACACTAAAAACACCAAAAAGACTCTACAAAAACGACTTATATCATGGTTGAAAATGGGTAAAAACCATGATATATCACGTGTACACATGTAAACAGTTATATAGATGTACATATATTTTTAGAATACGATATATGCACGTACATATGTAAACAGTTATATAGATGTACATATATTTTTAGAATACGATATATGTACATACAATTATACATCTATAAATATAATACGTATTGTACATGTACACGCATGTACTTTAAAATATATATATGTACACATACATATATACATATAGATATATACCATATGTATGAAATACATATACACAAATATTTATATGTACACGTACATGTATACGTACACATGTATATATTTATAAATATATATTTGTTGTACACATACACATGCATATATCATATACTATACATATGAAACACGTGTACATACATTCTAATATGTACAAATACATAGCTGTATATATATGTACATGTACAAATCATATATGCATATAGATATAATATATATTATACATATACACAAAATATATGAAATATACAAAATGTAATATATATATATATATACGTACACACACATACACGTACACATATTAATGTGAAGAGGAAGAAAACAATGGCATAATCGTAATATATTGAGTAGAGGAGGGTAAAAATGTGATGAATAATACTCATAAGTGTTAAAATGGCACCATTTTCTCCATAGTGTCAAAATGTGATGAATAGTACACAATGCTTCTCTAGGAAAGTGCTATATATGTCAATTTACTCATGAATTGTACCGTAAAATAAATAGAAATGAGTTGTAGCTCGCCAAAAAATATACCACAATTTTTTTGTTGCTACTTTTTTCTTCTTCTTGTAATATAAATTGTATCTATCACAAAGTCACATGTGACTCAATTGAATTTGAACATAATGCATTTCAAAAAAAAAAAAATTAAATGATAGAAAGATCATATACCATAAATGTGCTGGTACAATTTTTTCATGCATGGGTATATATACATACTTATTAGCAATTTTTTTTTTCTAAAAGACTTATTCGTAATTTACTTCTATGATTTTCTCAAAGCTCGTTTTAATCTTTTTGTTTTTACTCTATAAACGTAATATAATCCAAAACTACAAAAATAAATATATTTCCCCAATTAAATAAATATTTACAATAATAAAATCTATTATCAGGTTTGTAGCAGTTAAGAGATGTCAAAATGAGTAAATATTCATGGGTTGATCCAATTCAATCCATATGCCTATGCAAGGTAATACTTCACCTTATAAAGCTAAATGTAGGGGAAAAACTTTGCCACATATTTTCTATTTTTTTCCTCAAATCAACCATTATATATTAAACCCGCCCGCAATGCTAAAGGTAAAATCTTAGTTGAATTCAAACATGATATTTCATAGTATGCAGTTTAATTATTTTAAAAGTACAAGTAATCAAGAAGTCAGGCTATCAAATTTTTCTTTGAATTTTGCAAAAGAATGCAATAGGATAGGTAAACTATAACTACTTTTTCTCGATCCTTATTTTTTTAAACCATCTTTATTTTGTTTTTAAACCATTTTTTTTTTAGAGATATTTTAGATACCTCATATAGTTTACAGTGATTGTTGTTTGATGTTTCTGCTCTTTCTTCCTCTCTCTTTCTACGCCTTGCTCGAGCATCGAACCCGTCAAGCTTAACACTTCACAGGGACTACACAGACCAAACGAGCTACAAGAGCAAGGCAAGTTTTCTCGACCCCTTATAACATAATTTCACCGAAGGAAACATAAATAAAAGGATACTTCATTTTAAATTAATTAGGTTTGAAAATTGAGAATGTCATAACTATTTTATTAGTTCATCATACATTCATATTGGCATGTCTTAAAAGTATTGTTTTTTAAAAACGGCTGTCTACACTTCTAGGCTCCAGTTTAGCGGTTTAAACGGTCAAAATCATATATGAAAACATATTCCAAACTGTATCCAAATATGTTAAATCTTTAAATCAATCATTCGGATTTCGGAGTACAATTCAAAATTTCCAAATACCCAATTTTGAAACCAGATCAAATCGGATATCAGATGGTAAATATTTTGTTGAACCATATACATGTTAAAAAAAGTGATTTTATTTTCAATATACACGTAAACATGTGGACATTTACATTTATTTTATTTTCAATATACACGTATACATGTGTGAACGGTACACATAGATACGTACATAAAACATTGTTAATTTATCTTCGATATACAACGATGCAGAGAGAAGAAAGCGATTAATCTCAAGTCCAAATCATACAAAATTATTGAACGATAATAATATTGGTGAGGTATAAGTACAACTGTGGTTGACTCTGTATCGACCGAACCGACCATGTAATGTCGTAGAGAGTGTGTCAATATACTTTTATTTTAGTACGTCCTCATTGGTCCATTTTTATGTGCTGCTTCCGGCCTTTTAGTCAACTTTAATTTGATTATCTCCTTTAACTGTTTTTTTTTTTTTTGAGAAAATAATCATTTTCATTGTTATTAGGGAAATTTGTAAAAAGAACTTCAAAGTTCAAACTAATCAACTTTTGCAAACGACTCTTCAACGAATAAAAACAGAAATATAACTCCCTAAAATAACACTAAGGCCTAAGCCATATATTCAATTTGAGAAACTGAAATCTTAGATTGTGTATAGAAACGGAAAACTTAAACCCTAGATTTTTCCCAACATTTCATGAGTCCATAAACTGGTGCTGTTTTATACACAATTTTATTTGTTTCATGTATGTTGTTTTTCCCACCCGAAACGACAAGTTTTATGTTACGTTATCAATATCGCCGTGGTGTTAATTTCGAGGACTATAATACTGATCAGTAAAATTGGTTGAAATGTTATTTAACATTTTCAGTAGGTGGAATCTTGTTTTGAAATAACTGGTTAGTTTTAGGGAATCTTGTTCTTGTTATGTAGTATCATATGTATTTCTTTCTTTCGAAGGCAAATAGAATCTGGTAATATTTAGGTTTGTACTTTGTAGATTTGGGCCATTACTTGAGCCCACATGACTAAAGCAAAATAAGGCCCACATGCTCTAATTAATTGCAATAATTGCTCCTTCTCTCATCTTGATCTATCTATTATTTACGAAGCTTAAAAACTGATGTAGCAGTTCGAGAAGTCCTCTCAAAGGGGTACTAAATTTTATTTATCTAATGATGTCTTTAATGTTTTCACTAATTAAATTTTGTCCGTAAAATCAGATGGGCTTTCATTATGATTGTATTGGGTTGTGTTCGAAATTATAATTTTGTTTCAAAGCCATTTTGTAATAAACCCTAGGTTTCACCATATACTTCTTATAAATATTGATCCCCCAATCGCAAGGAACATTAATATCGAACCCTAGGTATGCTTTCTGCATCGTTTTCTTATTGATTAATTATTGTTATTCTTTTGCGTTTGTTATTGATCAATATTTCGTGTTATTTTGATACATCATGCATATAAATTGGTTTCTGTTGTTTTTAATATCTTGCCCCTTTGTTTTATGTTTTGCAGATAAAATAACGAAATACTGAAAGACGGTGATCCAGAGTCCAGGTCGGTGATCTATTGTTCTCTTACTGATTTCTTATTATTGCTGCAAATTTTGTATTCTTTTGCTACCTATATATTAATTGTTTTGCGTTGTGTATTTATATAAAATTGTCGCTCACATGTGGTTGTTTTTTTAATTTATATTTTTAATAAATCACACTGTCGACATCATTAAGCTTAGTGTTCTTTTGTTTCATACATATTACGTATAGAAATTATTAGTTTAATATGATTTGTGTTTCAATCACAAAATTGTGTGATAGAAACACAAAATTGTATGTTTCTTGGTTTTGTCGTGTCCCTCCTTTTTAACGAGGTAAGATTTATTATGCTACTTTTCGGTCTTTAGTGATGGTACCTTTAATTATGTAAAGTGCTTAGATATAGTGATGCGGCCATATCTAAGTTATGGTGTGATAGAATTAAGCTCTTTTGGTATTATAAGAGTTAACGTGTGACAGCATTATCATGTAGTGACAATTTTTTTTACTTTTAACTTCAACTGATTTGATGTTTTTGTAGATGTGAGCGGTCATTAAGAAGGTTTGATAACAACTCTCTCTATTTTCTATGCCTCAAACACAAGATATCAAAAGGCAAAGACTTGAAACTGGCTTCTTATCCAAGGTCTACTACACTCACTGTCCTCTCATCTTTAAACCCCTTTTTGTGATTAATCATGTTTTGCTTTTGTGAACTGTGTATCACGGCTGGACAAAACTCTTTCTGTAGATAAGATTCCAAGAAAAGTAATGCACTTAAGATTTAAACATTCGTTGTTTCATCTTCTTATATATTATAATTTTTTTTGGTTGTGGTTGTATGGCTCCAAAGGGACCCAACCTCAAGAGTGTTAACAAGAAGTGGCTTACATGTGGATTACCTAGACCAATAGACAATATCTCTAGGGCCTTTTTAGCAGATTCTACAAATTTGAGATGGGTTTTGTGTTTGTTTATTGTTCTGTACCATTTCATTCAGTGTTAGTGGGACCACAACTCCATTGACGAGCACAACTTCGACAAGAGTCACTACAACAACTAATACTCTACTCAGTCACACCATCAGCAAGATGAGGATTGGAAACACCGTTTGGAACATGAGGTATTAATTGTGTTCATCTTTGTGTTTTGCAAGGAGAACGAGGATGAGAAAGAAGAAGATCAAGAGTTTGGGAATGAGATTCAATGGTGTAGAAAAGTTTTTAGCTTTAAAGCTTCTGTTTTACAAAGCAGTAGAGGGATTGGGAAGACAGATATCGGTGCTTTATTTTGTTTAGGTGGGAGAGTTTCAAAGGCTTTGGTTCATCCATTAGATTTGATATTTTGTTCGTCGATTCATTTCTTATTGTTCTAATACTATACTCTTTTTGTTTTGTGCCAATCTGTTTGTTGTTTCAGGATATTCCAGTACGTTCTTCATTCCTTTTATATGTTTCTTATTCCTATAAGAAAACCACCAGCTGCTTAAAAGCATATCTATGGTCATTTCGGAGCTAATCTCAGCTCTTTTCCTAACATCTGCGATTCCGTTTCTGATCAAGGTAAGTAATCCATGATTTATAATTGATCGGTTTGTGCTTAATAAATTCCTGACATATTGTTCTTTAGGGTTTAGAACTTTTGTTTTTGATTTTCCACTGAGATCTTGGAGATTGTTAAGTCTCATTCTCTATATTTACAGAATGGTTGGTATGTTATGTTTTTAAAAAAAATTGCTATTCTCTGCATATGTAATCTCTCTTTACATATGCAGTTCTGCTGTTTTTTAATTCTTCTTATTGTTTTCTTATTATCATGTATTGTTCAGTTACTTAATTTACCCTTATAGTTTTAAACATCTCTTTGGCAGTTCTATGCTGATTGAGTATTTTTATATTTTTGATTTTCTTATACATTAACATAGAACTAATGTATAAGAACGTGACAACCGTACACTAGGTCTGACCACATCAGAATCAAATAATTTTATTTCAATTATTTGCAGGTCTTATTTTCTTTATCAATGTATGTTTCTGGGTTTTGTTTGTGTTTTGGTTGTTATTTTCGTGTTTTGTCTGGTTTTCTTTTTAAACATCTTTGGTTTTGGTATCTCATATATGTTATCATGGTCTCCCAGGTTGGTTTTGTCGTGAAAACTGACAAGGTATTATATATTTTATTTAGGGCGATGGTTTGATTTTGATTTTCTCTTTTTCTGATTAAACCCTACAAGTGTGTTGATTTTGTAGTCCATGCTCTTGGTCTTTCGTCCAAGCTTCTCTATGCATTGTTCTTGAAACTATCGTAAAGAAGAATGTGATTGAAGAAGGTGAGGATAGTATAAAACTATTTTCTGTCATCAAATCTTACTTTGGTTGTAGGAACGAGTTAGAGTTAGAATATTAGATATCGATCTGTAAACATGTTTGGTGAATGTGCAGTGTCAAATTTGCGTGGCAAGCTCTCATGTGTTTGTCCAAAAAGGCATATACGTATAGGTTGTGGAGAGGTTAGTGGCAAAGGCTGAAAATTGTGTCATTGGTGACATTTTTGATTCTACGTCTCTAGAAGGACCCCAAGTAAGACAAGACTAATTAATTATAAGTTGATTGTTTGGGTTTTCTCATGTTGATAAAATCTGGAATTTATTTGATTGATTGTTTGATCATGGACATCTCTAGCAAAAAGCCTTGTGTTCATGCCTACGGGTTTCTGCCATGTGCAGACAATGTTGAATGACATGTCTTTCAAGTTCTCCTTTGGTTGTCTCTTGATAATTGGTGAATACTTCTTATCTAAAGGAAGGTCAAAACTATGTCATCTTCGAGGTTGGTCCCTATGGCGGAATCGTCTTCCCTCTCCTTACAATGTAAGAAATCCTTTCTTCTTTTGGTTTTTGAATATTTTAACCTCTAATGGAAGATTAAGCTTCTTTTTCTAGGTCTGATCTCAGCGACTGTATTAATGGAGAGCCGAGAAATCGCAAACTCGATGGTGGTTAATAACGTTGGAGTTACTGTCGGTTACATTGGAGCTTGTGTTGTCTTTGGCTTATCTGGTTTGACATCAGATCAGTCCATTAGAAAAGGAGAAGTCCATACACTAATCACGGTACGATCTCTTTTTCTTCTTCTACTACCTTCTTTGTGTGTATAGAATCGTGACATCACTTAATACAGGACGCAAATAGTCCAAGACGACAAGTTTACAAGAACAATCTATTGATACGTATTGCTGATATGTTCAAAACCATTAGAGATTTATCTTTTGAGCGAAGCCTATTTTGTTTTTCCGTTGTTATTCTGTGTTTTCTATGCAGAAACTAGCATAGAAGCATATCCTAAAAACAAGAAAGCGACAGGGATTATGCTACTGACTTTACTGCCTTTTGTTATGGTCACATTTTCAGCGATATTCGATTCAATATCTTGGGATGACATCATTGTTTTGATCACACTCATTATATATGGTTCTGCTTGTGTTGTTTACTTTATTTGTTCGGTAATAAGACTCGGAAAAAAATGAAGTAAAGTCTCAAAATTAATACTCCCTCCCTCCGTTTCTTAATATATAATTTAATGTATCAATTAAACAAAAAAATTGTATAATACTATTGATTACACATTTTTCAATAAAAATAAAATCTACATAGATATCTGAAAACATCTTATATTATGAAACACAAAAATACTTTTAAAACATCTTATATTAAGAGTTCGTGGTCAGGTACCCGCCTTCGTAGATTTGGTTTAAATACATGGTCAGGCAAAAAGACATTTATAAATTGCGAATAAGATGTAATTGGTTGTTATCAATCAATCAAGAATGGATTAACAAAATAAATATTTTATTCTGCAATTAATGCAAACCATGTTTCAATAGCCTGTCATTGCATCTTTTATAATGTTTATCCCAATCGGAAACCATTGGGATTAAATAAAATATGTTTTCAGTTTAACGTTTATAATTGGGAATCCACGTTTGGCTTATTAAATTTTTTATATTTATATTTGCATATGATGATTTTTACTAAGATCAGCTATAAACGTGGATTCCACAAAACCAATATAAGCATTGCAAGAAAGATGACAATTAGCATTCCTAGAATGAATTCAATGATAGCTCTTAAGCCTCTCTTTGTGAGCAACTTTTCAAAAGACATTTCTTTGGTTGTTCCAACTTCAAAACCTAGGGAAAAGAACGTGTGTATATATCTTGGAGGTTGTTTCTTATATTCATTTTTATATATTGATTGTTGGATTATATACCTTTGGTGTATTATTGAAAATCTAATGAAAATATTTTTACGTTCTTTTCTTTGACAGTATCATGGTGTTATCCGGTATGTGATTTCTTCTATTATTAGTGGCCCATTTTTATAATTTAAATGTTATAGTTTCTTTGTCTTAAACTAATATTGATTAGAGTTTTCCGGATTTGCTCTAGTATCTTGGAGGTTGTATAATCCTATTTTATACTCCCTCTGTTTTTTAATATAGGATGTTTTAAGATTTTTTTGTTTGTTTGTTAATATAGCATGTTTTCACTTTTCAATGCACCATTAATTGATTTTTTTGTGTTTTTGACTGTTTAAATTCTGCAGATTGATTTATTATTGGTTAAAATGTTTTGGGTAAATAAAAAGTGATTTTTTTTTTCAAAAAACAAGAAGAATTAAATAATTTCTTAAAGGGAGTGCAAAAACCTTAAACATCGTATATTAAAAAACAGAGAGAGAATCTTTTTGCATATGTAAGTTCTTTTTTTATAGGTTGATTATCAATATTTGCATGTTGATATTCTCTTTGTTAAGGTCATGTGGTTTATATTCATCTACCCGGTTATTTTTGTATGGACCCTATTTATCTAGAAAAATCTATCCTATGCGTGTTGGATTGTTTGCCGGACAGTCTTATCCATCTTATGGTATCTTTGTAAGACAATATTGTTTGATTGATCTTTGATACATCATTATCTCGAGTCTTTGATACATTACTAATAACTAATAGTGTTAGTTTTTTGTTTACAATTGCAGTTTTCTCCATATAATAAAAAAAACTGTTAAATTTCCAATAAATTGCAGATTGTAAAAGAATGAGAGACAAACAAAATTTCGCTTCGAAAAGACAACATTGAGGAGTTAGAGGTTGGTTTAAGTGGAACACACATGCATCTCTTTCTCTACCACGAGGCCTCCTTCTCTAATAAAAAAATGTAGTGAAAACCGATTGCTTATTTTAATGGGATAATTTGCCATATAACACAAAAAATTATAATTAAATAAATAGCCAAAATTACTGTTCATGTTGTATAATATGTATTATGAACTATTTTGCCCTTATGACAATGTCTTCTATTCTATGTACCTCTACATAATATATTACATAATGAATTCTATAAATTTTGTTATTTTCAAGAATTTATAATTTTGAGGTTTGGGTTAACTATTTTAGTTTTAGGGTTTAGTTCTAAGGTTTAGGGTTTAGGGTTTATGGTTGAGGCTTTAGTATATAACTTCAAACCCTCATTTTCTCTTCTCTTTTTTTTTTGCATTTAAATCCTATGTTATGTAACATAGTATGGATAAAATGTATGTTCTATGTTAGTTGTTAGTTTCTGCATGTCTATACTATATCAGTTGTTACTTTTCCAATTATATTTATTACATGGTTATTACACTAATTATATTATTATTTTTGGTTAGTTTGCAAATTGACCCTATTTTAATTTAGAGTCGTTTGTGTGTTTGGCATATTCTTAAAAATACCACACTTTTTTTTGTTTTTGTTATATGATGTAGGGAGAACTACTTTTATTTAGAAACTTCAAGTTTTTGTGTTCTTCTAGGATTAGGGTTTGTTGATGTGTGATATAGTAGTGACTTCTTCAACACGTAAAGGAAGATAAAAATATGGTATTTGAGATCTCAATAGATGTATGTATAATTTTTTTATTATGTAAAAATATTTGATAACTTTTTCTTTATAAAGTAGATATGTAGATTTGAAAATATTTATAGATGAAGAAGAAAAATAAGACTAGAAACTGGAGAGGACGAAAACAATCAAGAAATTCTACTTATTGTTTTATTTTGTGTTATTTACAGTTATCTCCTTTGCTTGAATGTTTTCGATTCTTCTAAGACACTCTAAAACAATCTAAAACGTTTGCGACAATTCCAAAATAAATGACACAAAAAAGTGAGTAAACTCTGGCAAGTTTAAGAGAATGAGTATCACGAGATCATGATTCAAAAATCTATGGTAAGCCTCATGTTATTAGAGAAGATGATGATGATGATGATGATGATGTGATTAGAGAAGATATTTAATTTACTCCAACGATACCAAAAAAACATTAATCTTTTTAAGACATCATGGATTTAGCTAATATATACCGCGGATTGGGAGATATTCACAGCTTCATTCTATATGATAGAATGTGAATGCGGTAGAAAATATCACTTAACTTAAATGAGTGTAAATTGAAATTTGAAAAAAGTTTCAGCGTTCCTAGAGGATGTAGTTTAACCATTTATTCGACCACAAGAAATATTTGAAAAAAGTTTCAGCGTTCCTAGAGGATGTGGTAAATAATTTGGACCAATTTTGTTTGTTTGATGTAAATCATCTTACAAACGCAAACATTTTTGTGATAATTTTGCATGTTGGTTATATTTTGATGTAAGCAATTAAAAACTCAAGTTTATCTAGAATATTTGAGTTTTTGTGTTTTTCTGTGATTAGTGTTTATGGGCTACTGTAATGATTTATTCAACGTGTAAACGAGGTAAATATAAGAATATATCCAATTCGTATGTAAAATCAACAAAAGATATATGTTTAGTTTTTTGTTAATACGTATAAATGTTTCAAAACTTTTATTTTTTGAAAGTGAGAGATTTGAGGCGCAATGAACATGTGTAGATTTAAAAATATTTTAGAAGAAGAAGAAGCAAAAAAAAATCCAATATTTTCATTCTCTTTTAATCATGATGTCAGTAAGACGGAGAGAATTTTTATTTTACCTATGGATAAAAAGAATAATATAAGTAATGGACATGTTTAATTTTAAAATATTCATATAATTGTAATGTTTATTTATCAATGATTTTAAAATCACTATAAATTATTGACGATGATGGTCGATCATTGTACGGTTGTTCTTTAATTTTTTCCATGAGAATATTAATGTATGTGACATTGTTTCTTGGTTAGTCTCTGTTGCTCTTTGTTTTCATGTTGTGTGATTTATATGTTGGTTGTGTAATTCTATTTATAACACTCCGAAATATTTTTAATTGCAGAGCATTCCACTGATTATTTTATTTTGTGGTATTTTCTCAACTATCTCCTTTACTTAAATGTTTTTGATTCTTTTGAGACACTCTAAAACGTTTGCGACAACTCCAAATTAAGTGACACCGAAGAAAGTGAATAAATTCTGACAAGTTTAACAGAAGGAGTAACACGAGATTATGGTTCAAACTCTATGATAAGCCTCATGTTATTAGAGAAGAAGAAGATAATGATGTGATTAGAGAAGAGATTCAAGTTACTCTAAAGATACCAACAAACATTAACCCTTTTAGGATAAGATGGATTTAGCTATATATACATAGACAATGAATGGTTTGGAGTGAATTATGCCGCTGATTGGAGGAGATTCACAGCCTCATTCTATACGTTAGAACATGGATGAGTTTGTTAAACACGATAACGACTTTATGGCTTGGACCATTATGTAGAATCAAATCCATTCCACGTTTTAGGAATAAATCTTGACATTCTTTATTGGATTCGTTTTCACTTTATTTTAATATTGATTAACTTTGGACTTACGTTAATGGTTAACTGAAACACGGAAAAAGGGTTAAAAACTTCAAGTTTGGTTTATCACCTTATATTTTAATTTTCATCTGCATTACATATCATATTTAATGCGAAAGGACTATGACGGAGAATAAAAGGGGAGGAAAAGAATAAATAAAAAGATTTAAAGTATAAAGAGACATAAAAGCAAGATTTGTAAACAATTTTATCATTAATTCCGACTATCATCTATAATCCAAAAGAAAATATAAGAGGTTATGGTGATCATGCATTTTCGTTTAGACAAAGATGAAAAGCTTTTATAATGAGGTTTTCCAAAATATTTAATTTGTATTATATCATTTATTGTCATAGTATTTTCTTTTTGTTATAATGATATATTATTTATTCTGTTTTTTAGGTTCCGTTTTATGAGCTAGATGTTAAAATCTCCTCATTTTAATAAATACTATAGCCACATATTTTTCGAAAGTTTATCCAAGGTTTAGATTATTCAAACATTAACTTACAACTTAAACCCGGCGTTTCTAAATATTATTGTTTTAACTTGGCATCAATGTTCAGTTTCTTATACTTGATTTATAAAATAAAATCTATTTATTAATGACAAATAAACATATTAGTATAAGAAGAAAGTTTTCGGTGAAGAAGAAAGAAGACGAATAAAGAAAAAAAAATGGAAGATGCAACCCTAGAGACTAATTACTTGTAAAACTTTTACGAAGAAAAAGACAAAACAATATATGTTGTTACTTTTTAGTCTTCCCATGAGTTCGTATATGGCTTGAACGGGTATCCTTCCAATTCACTTCCATTATGAACTTCAACTTCTATCTTCTAATCCATTCATTTATCTACTTATTGGAATTTATCTTTGCATATACCTGGTTGTAATGTACTTTGCGGTTAGATCACTCAGACCTTACATCCACAACACTTTATCTTCTCTATATACCTTTTTTCGATTTTCTCAGTTTGATTTAGTATATTTGTTCTCTACATGGTTTAATTTGTATGCTAGAGTCTATTGAAATACAAGTAATATATTTTTTTATCTCCTTTACTAAGTATACTCCAATCACAAATGCATTCCAATCTGACTTAGTTAGTCATTGCGAATCATTATCTATTTTGTGAGGGAATTAGGCCTCATACTAAATTTTACTATCGCTTAAAATCTATATATTTAGTCAAATCGATCATTTAAATCGTTTCATATTGTATATATATTTGTGGGAATTTAGGCTCCCATATTAGGGTTTAGAACCCTTTAAAATCTACGTATATATTTAGTCAATGCAAACAGGTTAAATCATTCCAAATTTTGCGTTCATTTGTAAGGGTTTAGGTTTCCATATAACCCTTAAAAATCAAGGTCATCATCAAGTAGACCGAATGAATTAAGCATGGCGCTGATAAAGAAATTTGTCAAGAACATATTACCTCCAACCGGTAAGTCTTGATAGTCCTACACCATGCAAGACCAAAGTTTCATTCGCTAGTTGACAACTGAATATTTTGTTGTGTGTAATATGCTTTCCCAATTTAGTTTGGATTCTTATAAATAGTGGTGATAGCCAATAACTTATCATTTGAAAGATTTGCCTACATGACGTGTGCTTTTTGCATGTGTAGAGCATTTATGACACCTAAATGATTACTTACGTATCTGATGACACTTTTGGAAACTATGTTATGGTCTTAATGCTGCTAGAACTTATTACACTAATAGGAGGTAATGATAAATATTTATTTTCTAATTCGACTATATATTAGAAAATACAATTTTTGGTTTATATTTTTTAATTGTTAAAAGCCAAACTCCTGTATAGCTCAATGATCTATGAGAATTATATAAAACCAAAGACGAGGACCTTGCGATGGAAGTAATCCATATTTCTCAAAGAGGAAGAGTTTTGGAATTCAGGTTAGTTATTTAGTTAGTTATTTAGTTAATTATTTACAACGGTTTGATTTCATTATTCTTAAATTTGATTTTTAGTTATGTTATCTTTTTCCTATCTAAATATTAGTTGGTTTTGGTTATGATCAAGTTTAAGTCGTTATTATTATCCTTTCTGAAGCCACTCACGATGAATCATCTTTTTCGTATGTTTTTATGCCTCTTTTGCTCGCAAGTAAACATTTTTTACATGGAGGGTAATGTTTGTCACTACAAGATCCTATATATGTTTCAGGGTTTTGGGGTATGTTGGAGAAACAACAGTTCTATAGGGATATAGTGGTTGAAGTTTTTAATTTTTGAGTCTTTTAAGTTCTTTGATAAATTAAGCGTTTTGTAACTTATGATATGGTTTCATTGTAGCATGGGGACTCGATGAATGGATGGGCATGATGGTGCTTGCGAGATCGATTCTAAACATGCCTCGCCCCCCTGATTGGTTTAAGTGAAGCACACCTACATCTCTTTCTCTAGCACGAAGCCTCCCTCTCTAATAAAATAATGTAGTGAAAACAGACTGCTTATTTTAATTTGATGTCATTTGTATGTTTGGCGTATTCTTACAAATGTGACACTTTTTTTGTTATATGATGTAGGGAGAACTACGTTGATTTAGAAACTTCATGCTTTTGTGTTTTTCTGGAATACGGTTTGTTGTTGTGTGATATGGTAATGACTTATTCAACAAGTAAACAAATACAAAAATATTGTTTTTGAGATCCCAATATATGTACGTTTAATTTTTTAATGTGTAAAAATGTTTGATAACTTTTTTTTATAGTAGATGTGTAGATTTGAAAATATATATAGATGAAGAAGAAAAATAATAATAGAAATTGGAGAGGATGAAAAACAATCAAGAAATTATACTGATTGTTTAATTTTGTGTTCTTTACTCAGTTATCTCCTTTGCTTGAATGTTTTCAATTCTTTTGAAAGACTCTAAAACAATCTAAAAAGTATGCGACAATTCCAAAATAAGTGACACTGAAAAAAGTGAGTAATCTCTTCCGAGTTTAGAGAATGAGCAGCACGAGATTATGATTCAAAACTTTATGGTAAGCCTCATGTTACTAGAGAAGAAGAAGAAGAAGATGATGATGATCGTGCGATTAAAGAAGAGATTTAAGTTAATCCAAAGATACAAAAAAACATTAATATTTTTAGAATAAGATGTATTTAGTTAATATATACCGCTGATTGGGGGAGATTCACATTCTCTTTCAATATGTTAGAATGTGAATGCGGTAGAAAATAACACTTGACTTAAATGAGTGTAATTTGAAATTTCAAAAAGTTATAGCGTTCCTAGAGGATGTAACTTAACCATTTATTCGGCCACAAAAAATATTGGGAGAGTGGTAAATACCAATTTTGTTTGTTTGATGTAAATCTCCTTTCAAACACAAACATTTTTGTGAGATTTTTGCATGTTGGTTATATTTTGATGTAAGAAAAACACATATGTTTATCTAGAATTTTTGAGTTTTTGTGTTTTTCTAGGATTAGTGTTTATTGATATGGGCTATTGTAATGATCAATTCAACGTATAAATGTGGTAAAAATAAAAACATATCCAATTCGTATGTAAAAGGGACAAAAGATGTATGTTAAGTTTTTGTTTTTTTGGTTAGTCAAGTATGTTTTTTTTTTTGTAATAGTTATAAATGTTTCAAAACTTTAATTGTTTGAAAGTGAGAGATTTGAGGGCAATGAACATGTGTAGATTTAAAAACATTCTAGAAGAATGAGAAGAAAAAAAGACATATTTTTAGCCTCTTTTGATCGTGATGTCATTTGTAAACCGGAGAAGAGTTGTATTTGACCGACAGATAAAAATAAGAATCATATATATAATAGCTAAGTTCACTCTCCTCCTAGGCTATCCACGTCAGCTTCTTTTTTAAAGTGGCCCCACTCTCCTTATTAATACTAACCGAGCCAAAGCCTATTAAAACAAAACGCAAGCCTTCAACCGTCGCTTTCATTGATTCCATGTTAAATTCACAAATGCATCTTCTCCGAAGCCCATTTACATTCACTACAACTAAATAAGCCCACAAATGATTAGCCCACAAACTTTCAAGCCCAAGTCAAACACACACCCTCACACTCGACTCTTCTCCTTTTCTTCTAGACCTTTGAAGTCGTCGCCTCCGACGTTCAACTTCACCCTCTTTGTAGTTGCCGCCATTATACTGGTAAATTAACTCCCCCTACAATGCGCCCACGTCTCCACCTCTCGCCTTCGATTGAAGCTCTCATTTTAGCCATTTCAACATTACCATATAAATTCCGCAACAACCACAACCGAAACCCACATTCACTCATCTTCCTCTCTAAAATTTTCACCCAGTTGCTCTCTACGTTCACTCTGAAATGGCTGCTCTTGATTTGGTCGCTATTCCGGCTCAGGCTACTTATGTCACTTTTGATCTTACGTTTAGGTCGCTCACCCCAACAAGTTGTCGGTCGACTCCTTCGCTTCTGGGATGCTCGGAACATCAAGAAGGATGGTGAATTCATGGGGATTGTCCTCCTTTTTCTCGATGAGAAGGTTTGAATATTACCTTACCAAGCCCTTCGCATCTTATGTTTCCGATTTATAATTCCAAACATAACTTATTCTCCTCACCTATGCAGTGCCCTGTCATTCATGGTTTCATCCCAGCTGCATGGGCAAACCAATACCGAGACGTCTTACGCGAAGGTCTAATTTTCCAATTCAGTGTATTTGAGGTAGGCCGATGCACAAACCTCTACAGGATCACCGACCATCCATTTGTCGTTCATTTCCTACCAGACACAACCATTGTTCCACTAACCAATATTGGAGTCTCTATTGCAAAAGAGAAATTCATGCTGCGAAAAATCCGACCACCTCCAGGCTCTGGCTAATACGAACCTTGATCTCCCAGTTATAGTAACATCTCCTCCGTTCTCTCATCTTTAGCACTATATCACATACTCAAACATACCCCTAACATAGATACCACTTATAAATCCCAGATGTTATCGGCCAAATCCGCTTTGTGCAAGGCGCAAACTTAACCGATGCAACTTCAACAGAACGTTTAGTCATCCGCTTCCAAATTGAACCGTACTCTCACTAAACTGTTTTAATTAACAACTGCAATCTTACTGCCCTTTTTTTCCTCTCACTAAACAATGTAAACATCATTTGGTACAGGTCAACTACTGTTTCCTTAGCACTCTGGGACGATACAGCAACCACCTTCCGTGCATACCTATCCTCTGCTGATCCTACAAACTATGTCATGTTGGTCACTACCATCAACCCAAAGCTGTTTGGAGGTGCTCTATTCTTAAACTCCACACCAGCAACAAGATTCTTTTTTGACCCAACAATCGAGGCCATAAAAGAGTTCACCAAAAGGTCATGGTTGATTATACTCTTTCAAACTTCAATCTCCAGTGAAAAGAAAAAATCACTCTAATGTCACCTGATTTACAGCTTGGAAACTGAAGCAGCAAGACCCTTCACCCGCGCTGATACCTCTAACGGGATCCAGAAGAAAGAATTGGTCTCAATCGCATACCTATACAAGTATATATCTCAGGCTAACGAGCAGGTAACGCATAGTTGACAATACACTTATCTATAGGAACGTATCAATAAATATAGATGCGTAACTACCACATTACTACATGCAAAACAGTCCCAAGATGCTGATTTCCTTTGCAAAGCACGTGTTGTTGGGGTCCTACAAAATCATGGCTGGTCTTACATTTCTTACTCTGGATGCAGCCGAAAACTTGACAAATATGGAACCACCCTACGCTGCACCAAATGCATATCTCCAACAGTTACAGGAGTTGTGAGGTAAAGCTACTCAAAACTGATGCTAAGTTTTAAAATTCATTTTCCATAACTTTGTCAATCCTATCACAGATTACCATCAAACTATCAACTTATTTACTTGAGTTATAACCTATAGAATTGATTATATAAATATGCTTACTATACACCCTACCTTATGATATACTTTCACTCATCAACCTGAATGCAATATTCCTTCACATCTTACTCACTATGATATCCATCAACTGATTTAAGTAACCGCATTTACATCCTAAACTGTTTACTCAGGTACCGGGTAGAACTCGTTGTCACTGATGGTGACCATCCTGCAACCTTTGTCGTATTTGACAAAGAGATAACCAAAGTCACCACGAAAACTGCGGCTACTCTCACTCTTGAGGCTGTAAGTATCTACTGCACACTACACTTGGATTGTTAGGCTCTTGCACAAAATACCCAACAAAAAACTGTAAAAATAATACTTCACTGTTTGGTCCTAACCTCTAGGGAAGTGATGCCAACAACAGCGACCTACCAAACTGTTTAACACACCTTTCTGGAAAGACCTTCCTCTTCCAGCTACGGGTGACTCCCTTCAACTTCACTTCCAAACTTCGAACATTCACCGTCTCCACTATGGCTCCGGCTGAATCTGAGGTAAGAAAAACACTCCATAATTTCCATGCAATCAAATATACATGGTGGTTTACCATTGGTTAGATGTTTACATGTTTCCCTATCTTGATTTTAAATGTCAACAAACTCTAATGATAATTTTTCCTTGCAGGGTGAAATAGTGCCACTTGGTAAGACAAATGACTTAGACAATGATGCAGATGATGGAGATGATGGACCAACAACTTCTGCAGTTGCTAAGACTGCCAAGCCTATTATGGCAGCCGGCCTGGAGAAAACTGAATCTTCTGATGGTGTTGTTGTTATCAATGCACGCAAGCGAACCCGCGAGTAGTTCTCCAAAACCACTCCGTCAATCCCGACAGCAATTACACTTTGTTTCTGTTTTACTCATTTCTATTTCGTATGTTTTGTTTTCATTTTCTCCATGTGCTCTATGTGAGCAACTCTTTTATGTTTCAAAATAAAGGGATTTAGCCGCGCAATACTGCTGTCAAAAAGGACAATTCAAAAGATCCAAGGTAATTGCCTAATACCATACGAAACACAATAAACAGACGTAGGAAGTAAAATCTTAACCATATTTTGTATAGATTACTGTAATACACACAGAAAATAAAATTTAATCTCACAAAACAATCCAATGATATTTCAGGAAACACTAAGGGGAACACACACAAAAATAAATCAAACAGCAAACAACGCTTGACGGGTAAATTAGAATGCCCATTTTGTCATGCCTTGGTGTGGAGCCAGGAAAAAATGGGAACAATAGGACCTAACAAACTCCCAGTGTTTACTATATGTTGCAGCAAGGACGTGTCAAGCTTCCAGAGGAGCCTCAGGCCCCACCGATGTTGACGAGACTGTTAACAAAATCACCTCACTTCTAGCAAAATATCAGGACCTACAATTCAGTGCTTGCATTCACATCAATGGGAGCTCAAATTGATCAGTCTGTGATGCACAAAAGTGGTCCATTCACATTTAGAGTCCATGGTCAGAATTCTCACAGGATTGGGGCATTATTGCCAGAGAACGGTATCCGCCCAAAGTTTGGACAACTTTACATCTTCGATACCGCTAATGAGGTGAAAAACAGGATCTCGGCAGTGAAAAGAATCGATAAAGCTGGGGAATTGGACGAGCAAATAATGAAAGACTTGATCACAACAATTGACACATTTAATTGTTTGGCAAAAGCTTTTAGAAAAGCACGGGACAAGTACGAAAAAGGAGATTGTCCGGAGTTCAGTATTAGGCTGATTGGGATAAAGGACCGGGGTAGGCAATAAGATATGCCAACCACAGATGAAATTGCTAGATTAATTGTGGGGGACGTAACAAGTGAGATAAGCGAAAGGGATGTAATAGTACATCACAAGTCAGCTGGCCTCCATCAGATAAGTGATTTGCATCCTCTGTTCATAACTCTTCAATATCCTCTATTGTTCCCATATGGAGAAATTTGTTTCCATGAAGGAATACCAGCAGTGGAAAGGGAAGGCAAAGTAAGAAAAAAAACTTTCATCACTAAGCGAGAATTCTATGCCTACCAGATTCAAACACGACTGAGGAAAAGAATGACAATTGTAAGATCCAGACGCTTACTGCATCAATATATTGTTGATGCATATATGGCCATTGAACAAGAGGGATTGCGTTGGTATCGTCTAAATCAGAAGAAATTACGCGCTGATCTATACAACAATGTCAAGGATGCAGTTACTAAGGGTGACACAGATGCTAAAACAATTGGCAAAAGAGTGATACTGCCATCAAGCTACACAGGCAGTCCACGGTACATGGTTGAAAAATACCATCAATGGCTATATGTCGATGGTATGGAAACCCAGATTTATTTATCACTATGACAACCAATCCAAAGTGGCCAGAAATTACAGAGCATTTAAAATGTATGGGAAGACACAGCAAATGACAGACCGGACCTAGAATGCAGAGTGTTCAAGATAAAGTTAGATGAGCTGCTTGCTAACTTCAACAAGGGTCGGTTTTTCCCAAAACCAATTGCAGGTTAGTCCAATTTACATTTATGAACACTCCTACCATTAATTATTGCAAACCATCAAACTAACCATTCTCTCCTTATAACAGTTGTCTACACAATCGAGTTTCAAAAACGCGGCTTGCCACATGCACAGATACTTTTATGGCTACAAGGAGATCTAAAAACTCCTAAAGATATAGACAAATATATCTCAGCAAAAATACCTGATAAAGAAGCAGATCTTGAAGGCTACAGACTTGTGGAACAACACATGAAGCATGGACCATGTGGGAAAGACCGCTCGTCCTCCCCATGCATGGAGAAATGAGTTTGTAGTAAAAAAGTTCTCACGCGTCTTTGTATCCCATACTCAAATCAATGAAGGAGTATTTATTCTGTACGAACGTCCTGAAAATGGAAGAGTGGTAATCAAGGGTCAAACTCAGCTTGATAATCGGTTTGTCGTCCCTTACAATATGGATATCTTAAAGAAGTACGAAGCTCACATCAATGTAGAATGGTGCAACAAGACAAGTGCAATTAAATATCTATTCAAATACATTACAAAAGGTGTCGACAGAGCAACATTTCTGATCCACAAAGGCAATGGTGGAAATTCTACAGGAGAAGTCTAAGGTTTAGATGGGAAACAAAGAAATGAGATAAATGAGTATTTGCATTGCCGATACTTATTAGCGTGTGAAGCAATGTGGAGAATATTCGGATTCAACATTCACCACCACAACCCAGCAGTACAACGTCTACCTATACACTTGCCTAGGGAGCAAACAACTATATTCGAAGAGGAAGAAGATCTAGAGAAAGTGGAATTCCGTTATGGGCATGGGAGAACAATGCTTACAGAGTGGTTCGAGCTAAATAAGATCTACGAGGAAGTGAGGAAACTGAAGTACGTGGAGCTGCCATTGCATTTTCTGTGGGACACTTCGAATAAAATGTATGCAAAAAAAAAGCAACGTGGCAACAACGGTAGGATTGTAAATATACATCCCACTGCGGGTGAGAAATATTATCTTCGGATGTTGGTAAGCGTCGTCATGGGACCAACAAGTTTTGAAGATTTGATGACCGTTGGAGGCATTCTACATACAAGTTTCAAAGCAGCATGTTATGCAAGAGGGATGCTAGGCGAAGACAAAAAATGGCATGAGGCTATGGACGAAGCATCGCAGTGGGCAACCTCATACCTACTTAGTGTTAGAATATGCGGAATGTTTAAGAGAGTTTAAGAGAGATTTAGAGAGAATAGAGAGAATGAGAGACTAAGAGAGTGTATGAACTGATTGAATCAATTGATTAATATCATTACAAGGTTGCACATATATATATACATTGAAAATCAGACCAGTTCTAGTCTATATATAACGGTCATGTGATCATGGCCGTCCATGCTCCATACGTTCCTTCTGTTAAAGCTGAATGCGATCTCAGCCGTCCATGTGTGGTCCCAACTGTGTGTGTAAGATGATTTGTTGTGTAGTGACCACTTGTTGTGGTCCCAAAGGTTGTAGATGAATTGGACCACAATCTGATTAGATTATGTCTTGTACTTGTGTACATTCTTGTACCTTGTACGATAATACCTTGTACTTGTGTACTGTACGGTCAGTACTGTCCGTACGACGGGTTGTACAAAGCCAACCATAACCTTACTGATCCGGTTTAACACTCCCCCTCAAGCTAAGTCATAAGGAAGCTTGAGACTTAGCTTTGAAGTTAAGAAACTCACCTCATTAAAAAACTAAGTGTGGAAAACCCAATGGGACAAAACCGTACTTAGGGAAAAAGAGTGTAAGCTCTTTACTTAGAGGATTTTGAGCTTGGAAGACTTATGAGACCCATCTTCTCACATATAAACTCACACGTCTTCAAGCTTGTTGTCTTGGTGAATATATCCGCCAACTGATCCGAGCTTCTTGTATAGCAAGGAAGAATTACTCCTAACTCCATTTGCTCCCTGACCTTGTGGCAGTCCACCTCTATATGCTTTGTTCTTTCGTGGAACACTTGGTTTGACGCAATGTGGATTGCGGATTGATTGTCACAATGCATGGTGATTGGTTTTGAAGTTTCTATGCCTAAATCAGTGAGAAGCATCTTCAACCACATTAACTCAGTTGTGAGTCTTCTCATGGCTCTATATTCGCCTTCAGTACTAGAACAGGCCACCACTTTCTGCTTCTTGCTCTTCCACGTAACTAAGTTACCACCAATAAACGTGCAATAGCCTGTAGTGGATCTTCTATCTACTCTATCACCAGCCCAATCAGCATCGCAATAACCCACTATCTCTGAGCTCCCATTGCAACCCATCCAGATTCCTTGTTTCGAAGTTCCCTTGATGTATCTTAGAATGCGGTTCACCATCTTCCAATGAGACAGTCTTGGAGCTTGCATATGTTGGCTCGCCTGGTTCACAGCAAAACACAAGTCGGGACGAGTTATTGTAACGTATATAAGCTTACCAACCAAGCACCGGTATAGCTTTGCATTCTCAAAGAGGCTCTCTTCATTCTTCCCCTGTTGGTTAGCTTTATATGCATCCTCTATTGGTATTCTTGCTGGTTTTGCATCCATCAAACCTGTTTCATTCACAAGATCACGAATGTACTTCCTTTGGGATAAGAAGAGACCTTCCTTTGATCTACACACTTCAATCCCAAGGAAGTACCTTAGTTCCCTAAGGTCTTTGATATCAAAGACTGATTTTAAGTAATCTTTAGTGTCTTGAATACCAACCTTGTCATTCCCAGAGATGATTATATCATCCACATATATGAGAATGACTATAATACCTGTTTGGCTTTGAAGGGTGAAGAGAGTGTGATCAGCCTCTGATCTTCTAAATCCGCGGTCCAAGAGAGTTATGCTCAACTTCCGGTACCACGCTCTAGGTGACTGTTTCAGACCATAGATTGCTTTTCTCAACTTCAACACTTTGCCCGGAGTAACGAACACGCCTGGTGGGGGAGTCATGTAGACCTCTTCTTCTAACTCCCCCTGAAGAAATGCATTCTTCACATCCATCTACCATAGCTCCTATTCCAAATTTGTAGCAAGGGATAACACAACTCTGATGGTGTGAAGCTTAGCAACCGGAGCAAATGTCTCTCTATAGTCTTCCCCATACGTTTGGGTGAAACCCCTAACCACCAACCTTGCCTTGTGCCTTTCTATCTCTCCATTGCTATGGTATTTGATAGTAAAGACCCATTTGGAACTCACTATCTTCTTCTTCCTTGGTAGGTCAGCCTCATCCCAAGTGTGATTTCTCTCCATTGCTTGTTTCTCATCACCAACTGCATCACGCCAAACCTTGAGCTCCGTTGCCTCCTCGTACGTCCTTGGAATCTCCTCTTTGTCCAGAACTCCAATGAAAGCTTGGTACTCCTCCGGGATATGAGCTAACGAACAAACTGCCTGCATTAGATGAGCAACAGTCTGGTTGTTGTAATACACCCTTGTGTTGATCCAATTTGATGCGAGCTGCCTTAGCCTATTGCTTCTTCGGAGGACTGGCTCACTGATTTGGGGAGCAACTGGTTGTTCCGGCACTGATTGCGGCTGGAGATCATGAAGATTCGGACTCGGATGCGGCTGCCGCGGACTAGGCTGCGTCTGCAGTGGACTGGAATGCGGTTGACGCGGCAGACACTGCTGTGGCAGTGCATGAGGATCCGGTCCAGGTTGCTGTGGGGAGATGTCGTGAATTTCTTCCATATTCTCCTCTCCCATTTCGTCATTGTGCACTTCCGTTTCAATTTCAGCCTCGGATTCCACTTCCTCATCATTTGTTGTTTCCCCCATTTGTTCTTGAGTGACTGTGGGGGCAGGACTTGCGGCTGTTATGCTTCCTCCTCTTAATGTCTCCAAGAGGGTTCGAAGAATGGCAGCCCGATCAGAGGTTGAATGAGACAAATCCTTCAAGTTCTCCCAATTTCTTTCTTCGTAAAACCCCCTTGTCTCAATGAACTTGACATCTCTCGAAACCAAAACTCTTATTGTCTCTGGAATGTAGCACTTATAACCCTTTTGATTGATAGAATAGCCAATGAACATGCCTTTTGTGCTCTTTACATCAAGTTTGTTCCTTTGTTCTCCTGGTATTAAAACAAAGCAAACACAACCAAACACTTTTAGGTAATCAATTGAAGGTTTGGATAGATATAATACCTCAAATGGAGAGACATCTTGAAGAACTTTAGTGGGCAGCCTATTAATCAAATAACAGGTCGTGGCCACGGCATCCCCCCAAAATCTCTTAGGCACGTTCATATGGAACATCAAAGACCGAGCTACTTCCATGAGGTGCCGGTTCTTTCGTTTCGCAACCCCATTCTGCTGAGGGGTATAGGGACAACTTGTTTGGTGCACAATGCCGTATTTGTTCAAATGTTGTTTGAATGCTTGACTAGTGTACTCCCCTCCATTATCTGATCTCAACACTTTGATCTTAGCATTATAGTGGTTAGTCACATAGTTTTGAAAGTTAATAAACGCTTCTAAGACTCGATCCTTTAAAGGCAACAACGTAATCCAAGTGTATGTTGATTTTTCATCAATGAAGGTAACAAAATACTTATGATTTTCTCTAGACATGCAAGGAGAAGTCCTAACATCTGAATGAATTAGATCAAAACATTTCTCATAAATAGTAGAAGATTTGGGAAAAACAGTTTTGCAATGTTTACCCAAAATACAATCTTCGCAAGCATTATTCTCAAACTTAACATTTGGTAACATCAAACTTAAAGCTATATGTGAGGGTGGCCTAATCTAGCATGCCACAATGCATTATTATCAAGAGCAGAAGTAAACACAAAAGCATTAGATAACGATGATGGTTTAGTGTCTTCAAGAACATAAAGACCATTCTTAGTTGTTCCTTGCCCAAGGAGCTTACTCGATTCAATATCCTGAAAGAAGACTTCATTAGGACTGAATATGGCATAACAATTTAAATCCGAAGTTGCTTTCTTAATAGATAACAGATTGGACGTGAATGATGGCATATAAAAAGCCTTAGATTCTTTATCAAACAACTTAAGGTTCCCAATTCCTTCAATCTTAACCATTTCACCATTTGCAATAATTACATTCCCTAAAGCCGGTTTAATGTTACTAATCAACTTAGCATCACTAATCATATGATGGCTTGCACCAGAATCAACGATTAGAGGTTTATCACTTAAAACATGATTAGCAACACTACTTAGGTCATGTGTATGCAATGCATTAAGGCTAAAGGCTTGTATTGGGTTACCAGATTCTTTAAGGGCTTTGATGAGGATGTCAAGATCAGATTTCTTCACATACTCGGCTGAAGCTCTCATGGCTGCTCCTTCACCTTCATTGAGCTGAATTGATGATCCAGCAACTTCGTGTGAGTTTGCAGCTGCGTTGGCTCTCGGTTTCCTTTGGTTTCTCCCACGGTTAGGCTTGAGGTGAGGGTATAGTATCCAGTATTTGTTCTTGAGATGGCCCTTCTTTTTGCAATGCTCACAGATCCACACCTCTCTTTCTTCAGCCCCATAGGTGCCTTTGTTAGCAGTCATCAATTCACCCTTGTTAGCCATGACCAGTTCACTGCCTTTGGTCCCAAATAGGCCCAAAGAATCTTGTTCCTTCTGAATTTGAGCACATACTTCATCCAAGCTTGGTAGCTTCTCAGCTCTTAACAAGTGTTTGATGAAATCATTAAACATTGGATTCAACACCATGAGAAGAGCAAAGACTTTATCTTGTTCTCTCCTCTCATTCAGAATGGAAGCTTTGAGTGTGGCTGGTCTTAGCATTTCCAGCTCAGCCCACAAGCTTCTGAACTTCCCAAAGAAGTCATTGAATCCCAATTCTCCTTGTGAGAGGTTGTTGATGGCTCGTTTAACCTCAAACACCCTGGTGAGGTTGAAGACATTTCCAAACACATTCTTTAATGTATCCCACAGCTCCTTAGCTCCTTCACAGTAGGAGTATGCTTCAAGAACAGAAATGTCCAAAGACCCTTGAAGGGTGGAGAGTACAACCTGATCCTCTTGGAACCAATCATCAGAATCAGCTGCAACCACCTCTCGTCCTTCTACTTTCGGCTCAACACCTGATGCCTTGGAGTTTTCAACATGACTCCATAGCTTTCTTCCACACAACACAGCTTTGGCAGTTCTCACCCAAAGCAAGTAGTTTTCTGCTCCCTTGAGCACAACAGGTAGTGAAACCATCTTGTTCCCTTCCATTCTTCACAAGAACAGCTCAATTTCACCTAGAAATGATATGAATGTGTTCTGGTTTGCAACGAAAAACATGAAGCAACCAGAAGAGAAAGTGTTTAAAAGAGAAAAACAAGGTTTAAACCAACAGATTACAAGACCATATGCTCTGATACCATGTTAGAATATGCGGAATGTTTAAGAGAGTTTAAGAGAGATTTAGAGAGAATAGAGAGAATGAGAGACTAAGAGAGTGTATGAACTGATTGAATCAATTGATTAACATCATTACAAGGTTGTACATATATATATACATTGAAAATCAGACCAGTTCTAGTCTATATATAACGGTCATGTGATCATGGCCGTCCATGCTCCATACGCTCCTTCTGTTCAAGCTGAATGCGATCTCAGCCGTCCATATGTGGTTCCAACTGTGTGTGTAAGATGATTTGTTGTGTAGTGACCACTTGTTGTGGTCCCAAAGGTTGGTAGATGAATTGGACCATAATCTGATCAGATTGTGTCTTGTACTTGTGTACCTTCTTGTACCTTGTACCTTGTACGATAGTACCTTATACTTGTGTACTCTACGGTCAGTACTGTCCGTACGACGGGTTGTACAAAGCCAACCATAACCTTACTGATCTGGTTTAACACTTAGAAACCTATTTGTGCTAATCTTGATCTACTGCAAAGTCTCACAACCAATCAAATTCTGGGAACACTGTTGGGAATATATGTCAGATGATGTTTTGAGCATGCAGAAAAGAGTTCTCATTTTTCCCAAACTCAAACTCACCCCAGAACAACTCAAAGAATACACACTGATTGAAATTGAGAAACTTCTACGACATCATGAGCGGTCATTAATAGATTTTTCGGGTATGCCTCTTCCAAATAAGACCATTTAGGAAGAGCTAAACAACTCTCTTCTGGGTCAAGAGTTTCAATTCGACATTGCAGCAGAGCACGAGATACATCAAAAGTTATTTCCCAAGCTGAACGACGAACAACTGAAAGTTTACAATGATGTTCTCAAATCAGTATCAACGAAGAAGGGAAGTTGTGGAGCTGGAGGCACAGGAAAAACATTTTTGTACAAGACTATCATTTCTGCTATAAGATCAAAGGGGAAAACCGTCATGCTTGTTGCATCGTCGGCTATTGCTGCTTTTTGTGACATTAAAGTAGGTTCTACGCTGGCACAATTAATAAGTAAAGTGGATCTTATTATTCGGGATGAAGCTCCTATGACACACCGCCATACGTTTGAAGCGGTTGACGGAACTTTAAGGGATATTTTATCAGCGACTGACAGCGAAGCTCTAACCAAACCATTTGGTGGGAAAGCTGTTCTCCTAGGGGATGATTTCAGATAAATCTTACCAGTGATACCACAAGGAACCAGACAAGAAACTGTTTGTGCAGCAATTAATCGTTCACATCTTTGGGATTCATGCCACAAATACGTCCTGACACAAAATATGAGAGTAGACACAAAGGAACAGAAATTTGCAGACTGGATTCAACAAGTCGGAGACAGAGTAACACCAAGAATCAACAAGGGTCTAGACGAATATCAGCAAGAAGACAGGGGCATAATTGACGAGAGTCTAATGCTACCCCAGACAGACAAACCAATGAAGGTGCTCTCTGAATCGACGTTTCCAAATTTTACTGCCTCATTTCAAGATTGGGCCAAACTTTCTAAGACAGCTATTTTAACACCAAAAAATGAGACGGTTGATGAGATCAACGCTTTCCTGCTCTCTAAAGTGTCGGGTCAAGAGATGAAGTATTTAAGTTGTGACAGTATCGGCCCAGATGAAAGACAGCACATCGATACTAACGATAGAGAGAAACTACGTAACGATGCAGGCCAAGCAGAAGAACTGGAGATGACATATCCACATGAATATCTAAATTCACTGGAGTTCCCCGGATTACAAATGCATATGAGATGCTTAAAGGTTGGAGTCCCAATAATGCTAATAAGAAATCTCAACCAAAAAGATGGACTATGCAATGGAACAAGGCTTATTATTACTAAACTGGGAAACAAGGTCATAGAAGCAGAGTTTGTTTCAGATACAAAAGAGGAAAAAACCGTGTTAATCCCAAGGATTATACTATCACCACAAGATTCAAAGCATCCATTCACTCTAAGAAGGCGTCAGTTTCCAGTGAGGATATGCTACGCAATGACGATAAACAAAAGTCAAGGACAAACCTTGAATAAAGTAGCATTATATCTGCCAAATCCGGTGTTCAGCCACGGCCAACTCTATGTGGCTTTGTCACGAGTCACATCTCGAAAAGGTCTTAAAGTCCTAGACACATCAAAAGACAAGCAGACAATTAACTCCGTCACCAACATTGTCTACAAGGAAGCTTTTAATGGTCTACCGGCAATCTCAGGTACCAAAATTCACAAGTGTATCCTTCATATTGAATAGAAACGCAGCTTATGCAATAAACAAGTGGATTTATTGGATATATGCCGTTATACTAAAAAAAATCAACAGATAACAATCTCTTTTCCAAACAACACATTTGCAAGAGAAAATAGTGGCAAAGGAAGCAAAGGCACGGACACTAAAGATTTACACCCTCAAACTCAACGGGTAATGCGCCATTCAGTTCAATTATATGTACATATAGATATTCGAAGAAAGAAAATGAATCACTGTTATATAAATGACGAAATTAAACAACACAACCTCACCGATGTTTGCTTTTCACATACTCACTAGGTTGAAACAATTTACTCAAGAAGACAACAGATCAATTTCGACCCGGAGACTTGGTGAACACCCAGAGCGGATTCAAGCTTCAAGATCAGCCCAAACCTACATGTTCCAAATATGTTGTCAAACAAACCACTACTTCCAAAACTCAGATTGATTTTACTATAGGATTTTAATCTTACCATTAAAGCTTATTACGAGACCTCTCTAACCCCGCACTATCATAATTTTGAGATGGGTGAGGTACAATCTTTTCCAGAAAAGGAAATAGAGACTCTAACAAGAGAAAAGCAGCAACATCTGGAGGTAAGAGGGAAGTCAGAAGAGAGGGACGATTGACCCGGCAATGACTCGGTAGAATAATTCAAACAACAAGATAAAGACGAACGACTGATTGGAGTCTCCCAAACACTCACCTACTCCCACCCACCTAACAGTCGCTATTATAATCACCGAGAAATTACATTCAAACACCTACTTCAAATAGTTTACATCTGCTGTGGATATAATTCAAATCTACTAACTGAATTCCCATCTCAATCCAAGGAACCAAATAAATATTTCCCAAATCCAAATTGATTTTAGCCAGGAGTTGAAATCTTCCCACTTGGCCTTTACAAGAGAAAACATTTAAGTTTTTAAAACCGCAAAAGCAGAGTTCTCAAATGGCCACCTACAGAGGATGTAGTAGAAAAGAAAAGAGAAGACACGGAGACGAAAAGAAGAGGCTACAAAGACTAGAAGAGATAAGCGAGTAGCGTTGATTTTAACCGACCCACAAGCAATTAATATTACAATCACGGCCCAACATATAAATTCGAGCATACGAACCAACATAGACACAATATAATCACTTAAGCGAGAGGAGAAGGCATTTAAATCAAACTATCCCTCAAACAATAAACCAATTCTGAAATTAACATATTGACATACACACTTTTAAACCGGTAAATTCCGAACAACCATAAAAATGGTAAACATATATACGAAAAAAATATAAACACCCCCCCCCCCAAATCTGGGACACATCCATTCCCATAATTTTAATCACAACTGAACAACATATGAAAATAGCTACAACAAAATCCACCAATTACAAACATCTCGAATGTCCATAACAAGGAAACATACCATATAAAATAAAACTGGGGAAACAATTACGCATACATATAAGGTTACCTTTAACCAACTCATAACTAAATAACATCCCAAAAAAAAACAAATGCAACTATACCTGCGCAATCAATCCCTAGTATAAATAATGAACATGTGTACTTTAAAATATGATTGTAATGAATATGTATAATGATTTTAAAATCACACTATAAATCATTGACGATGATTGTCGATCATTGTATTGTTGTTCCTTTTTCCAGGACAATGTTTGTGATATTGTTTCTTGGTTAGTCTGTGTTACTCTTTGTTTCCATTTTGTGTGATTTATATGTTGGTTGTGTAAATTCTATTTAGAACACTCTGAAACATTTTTAATTGCAGAGCATTCTACTGATTGTTTTATTTGGTGGTATTTTCTAAGCTATCTCCTTTACTCTAATGTTTTTGATTCTTTTGAGTTACTCTAAAACGTTTGTGACAACTCCAGAATAAGTGACACTGAAGAAAGTGAGTAAACTTTTGCAAGTTTAAGAGAAGGAGCAGCACGAGATTATGGTTCAAAACTCTATAATAAGCCTCATGTTATTAGAGAAGAAGAAGAAGAAGAAGAAGAAGAAGTTGATGTGATTAGAGAAGAGATTCAAGTTACCCCAAATATACCAAAAAATATTAGTCATTTTATGATAAGATGGATTTAGTTATATATACATAGAGAATGAATGGTTTGAAGTGAATTATACTTATACCGCTGATTGGGGGAATTCACAGCCTCATTCTATACGTTAGAATGTGAATGCGGTTTAAAAGAACATTTCACTTAAATGGACGTAAATTCAAAACTTCATAGATCCCTGCTAAACTATTATACATATGAAAAATATGAAAATATTATACATATGAAAAATATTGTAGCACTACTCAGAACGTAGTGATAGTAAACAACTTATAATATCAGAAGACGATTTTGAAAAAAAGTTATTCAATGCAATTTGTTGGATTATAGGTTACTTTCCATGCGATTTACAAGAGCATCATTACTATTCCATGCTGATTTTGATTGTGTCCAAACTCTAACTGAATTTTCTGTTTATAAGTTCGATAGCCAAACTCAACCATGCTCATGCCATGTGATGATATGGCAAAGAGAATGATTGAATTTGGGATGGTTTTATATGTAGTTGAAGATGATTTTAGTAAACATTGCAATCTCACACAAACTTAAATACAAATGGATAGATCTTCTTAAAGGGCAAGTAGCTTGATTGGTCGTGGCCACTTTGTTGACGGATCTTTGTGTACCTCGCCGGTGTGTGCATTGTGTGGCTAGATGTTGGTGATCAATTCTACATTAGTAAATTGCTCGAATGAACAAAAACTGTGTGTCTATGAACCCTATCATATCATTGCGAAGAGAGAAAACGTCATCTTACCGCATTCGTAGAAGGGATGTATTAGCCCTATAAAGCAACCTAATAAATATACATTTAGAGTTCTTTTGAATTTATGTGGGTTTAAAAGCAAATTTCACTTAAAATCCACATATTTAGTCAAATCGATCATTTAAAATCGTTTCATATTGTATGTATATTTTTTGTGAACCATACAAAGTAATAATTTAGGTAGATCAATTCTTAAGTTATATGAAACTATTACAAGTATATTTTCTTATGTTTAAGGAGAATAATAACAAATTAGAGTGTCGCAGGGATAATACCAAAATGACTATTGTATTAACTTCATTCCTAAAAATATAAACATGTATTTTTTAAAAATGAATGGATAAAAAAAAATTATGTTTTAATTCGTTAATAACATATTAATAAAGTAACTAACACTAGTTCTTCGTTATAAACACAAGTCTCGGAAGTCAGGGAAACCACTCTTAATACTAAAACATAAAGGCCTTACTCCAATTGTAACGTTTGGCTTTCCCTATCTCTGTGACTTGGGAGAGAAAATGGGGACGAAGGCAAGAACAACGACTCTAGTTTCGGAAGAAGAAGAAGAGACTCCTCTCAGAGGCATATTCTGTCTTAAAACCAGACAAGACATGAAGAGAATCGAGGAAACTGAGGACTGTTTCATACTCGATTTCGATCCTTTTGATTGCTTCGACCTGACAAGACTCTCTATATCTGGTGATAACGATCTTGCTATAATCCATGAGACAGGCCAGGTTTTGAGTTTTGATATTTTGTGTTCTAGATTAGGGTTTATCTCTATCGTTATTTTGATTGCAATTTTGAAAAAAAAAAAAATTGATGGAATATATTGTTGAGCAGGTGGCTTGTAGAGATTACCCACATCCAAGACATTTATGCTTGAACTTTCCCTTTGGATCAACTCCTAATGCAAACCATTGTGATTTGGTAATTTTTATTTTATCTCTTCTTTGTGAGTATATTTGCCAAATTTTTAAAGAAATTGATCAACTTGGTGTTTATTGTTTTTCTATAAATCTCCTATGAAAGTTACTGTCGTAAGTTTACCAACAATATATGCAGTGTTACTGTTACGTTTGCGATAAGCCTGCTCCTTGTGCACAATGGAAGTCTTCGCATTGCAATGCTTCAGCGGATTCTATGGAGCGGAAGTTACTGATCCCTGAGAATGAGAGCTACTCTAACGCTGATTAAGATCATCTTTTAGTAGATCAACATATATAGCTTTGGAACACTATGTAATGACAATAATGCGTAACTATTTCAGTATGAGAATTTTATGTGGGTATTCAAAACGCATTTGCTCAGTTAAATTGTGTTGCTTGCTGAAAGATTCCGGTGTAGAGCTCGGTAAAACGGGTTATATAATCGGCGAACATGAGTCGATTTCAAAGTTGAGAAAATAGTAAACACAAAGCGGTTTTATATAAAAGATCTACCTTTGAACTTGCAGCTTCTTTGACAAGTATAAGGAGAATATTGCTCTTAAGCTTCATTAAGGTTTTTGCCACATATATCATGATAGAAGTCAGTCAGTTACATGTTATTCTAAATTTATAAAGCATAGGTTTATTTCAACTTTCTTTCTTTAACTTCTCAAATAATTTATGTATAGAGGATTGTTCATTGTTCTTTTAATTACAAAATAATTTTGTTCAAATAACCAAAAACTCAGATTGTTTTGTAAATGACATTTTCTGAATGACAAAGGCTGTTCGTATGTGATTGTGGAGTTTAATGTAATGACATTTTCTTTGTATGAGATTTTGTTAATTCGTTTAAGTTGTATTGCAAATTCTGAAACGAATGAACTAACTATTTCTTGACAAGTAATGGAGAATATTGCTGCTTCCAAGTTGCAAGCTAAATTGTCTCAGGCTTTTTCGTCATCAGGATTCTTCCAAAGGAATTAAGATTGACACAAGAAGTTGCATAACTCTCTCATGTTCTTTGTTATCTGCTGAAACAAAGTTCACAGGGAAGTAAGATTGAGGTTTTGTGAGCATTTGCATTGTTCTTCCTTCTTATCCTTTTAAAATATATATATATATATATATATATATATATATATATATATATATATATATAATTTTGATCCAATTTAAGCGTATAACACAACTATGATTGGGGTTCGTAGGACCGTTGATTACTGACTTTTTGTATGATTTTTACTTTTTCTGTTAATTAATAATGTGGCATTTTAAAAAAAAAAATCTTAAGGTTTCTATATTTCTTCTGAAATTTAACGATACCTACTGTATTTTTTGTTTTAAATGGTAGAAGAGTGTAATAAAAAATTTATTTTATTTCGGGGAGAGAGCCAATGGTAAATGGCAAAGGTACTTCTCTTTGACATTTTGATCACATGGATTCGATCCGTGTGTGTGGGATCGGGTAATCTGTTCTCATAAATGCAAACTCCGATTGGTCAAACAGAAAAGTGTAACCACGACGTTTCTTGAATAGTGTACACTATTGAAATAACAGTATCACTCCACGATAGTAAATATGATTATAAATAGTAAATATGATTGAGGTAATATATGAATTTTATAATATTAATTGTATTGGGATTGATGAATAGAGAAAGAAAGAGGAGAGAGATAGAGAGAAATGTTATATTTACCTACTAAATATGGGCAATATAGAGGGAGAGAGATAGAGAGAAATGTTATATTTACCTACTAAATATGGGCAATATAGAGGAAAACCCAAAAAAGGTTTGGATAAATATAAAAATTTTATAATATTAAAAATTTCTTATATTTACTTTTATTTACCATCTATAATCATGCTCTAAGCTCTCTTATATCTCCAACCATTATATTAAAATTGAGTTTCAGTAAGTGTTATAATTCGATTTAACTTGCAGTAAAAAAATATGTGGTAGAAACTGTAGATTTATGTAGTAAGTTTGCTGTAAAAATATGAATTAACATTTTTGTCAATATAACTGGCTGGTGACTTTTATGATGTATAAGTTACAGTACGTATTATTAGAAAGAAATTAAATTTAAAATTATTTTAAATAATAATATTTATAACAAATTTAATAATAAAATAGACTAATTAAAGTAATTCTAACTCAAACATAAACCATTTTTCATAACATTGATAAAAATAATAAAATAGATTAAATAAATATGATATTACTTACACATAAACTAAAATAAAATTGTAACATGAATAAAAACTAACAACGTAGATTTTAAAAGTTTTAAAAATTATACTACAAAATTAAATCAATAATTAAAATAATAGGAAAAACTTGTTTGAATCAAATTATATAACCAACTTGATACACCTTTGCTATTTAAGACCTAAATATTTGAATAACTAAAAATGGAATAAGCAAAGAGAAAAAAATAATATAAAAAGTCTCGTGGAAACAAAAATATCAAACCAAATCACTAACTCAACATCTAATTCATCCTATTTTCCATGATTTTAGATTAACGTTTGAGTTAGCAATTTTACAAAGGACATAACTCAAAATAGTAAATCAACTATAACTCATTCTAACTCAAACTCAAATTTTAAAATTTTAGTTTGATTCAATTGGTAACATTTTTTAGTTACTAATGAGTTAGACCATTAACTCAAACTAAATCAATGAAAACTCATGTCACCAATCAAAGCCATTATAAAATTTGTCTGTAAGTAGTATCTAAGTTTTCTTTAGCCTAGCCTGTCGGAAAAAATATATATAACTTTGGCATGCTAAACCAAAAAGGAGCAAGGAACAATGCGATTTTTTCGCTAAGAAGAATAAATTAAATAAACATATGGAAATTAAATAAACATATGGATCGGATCTATAAAAGTGTCTTTGTGCTGTTATTTTTACTTGTGTTATGCATGTATTGTAAAAATTATCTTTTCATATATATATATATGAAAAACAAGTTCATACTAATGTTTTAAAATTCGCTCAGCTTAATACTTTACGGTACTCTATTAAAATAGTATTGTTTCCTTCTATCCTTATTATACTAAATCACGAGTCACACTATCAATAATACTATGTCACATGGCTTGGTTTCATTTTAAAAAATTTATTAAAAAACATTTTTTTTAAAACGTAAATTGTTTTTCTATAACAAACCAAATAACTTGATTCTAGAAATCCCTAAAATTACTCACCACACACTACGTTTATAGTCACACGATCTTTGAAATTAAACTCACGGTTTTTAAACTGTTTAATCTTCCTCATAAAAAGTTAATTTCATGAATGGTTACGCAAATCTCTCTTTCCTCTCGCTCACTTTCTCTCCATCGTTTTTTTTTTCCTTTTCTTATTCTCATTTTCTCAAATCTATATTCTCTCAACCCATACCTAAAATCTACGATTTGCCTAGAATCTTCAAAGCAATCATGTCATGAATCAAAGAGATGAAACTCTGATTTGCCTACAATCTTCTCGTGAGTTTTTTCATTGGTTTGAGATTGCGGGACCGAGTGAGGGGAGTGAATCGATGGGGAAGCGAAGGAGGAATGTGTCGGAGAGGTAAATGAAGACTACGACAGAGACAAAGAAGACGGTGGAGCCAAGGATATCACCTTCGGTCCACATGAAATTTGCTATGTAGGTGAGGGTGGAGCACAATGATGCCATTTGGAGTAACTCAAGTTTGAGGATACGGGAGAGAGAGGCGATGCCATTGTCCTTCATCAATGAAAACACATGTCATAGCGTAAACAAGTGCCATTGTGTCGTGAATCTTGGTACATGGAGTAAACTGATGTCATTCACTTTTTCAATCTGAAATAGCAAATTCCTATTTCTCTATATATATATATACATCTATTTTTTAAACGTGTGATAGGTCATCGGGAGAGTGGACTGGAACACAAGGCAACTTCTCCTCTCATACTATTCGCAAGAGGTATTAACTTATTTTGATACTATATTCTAGCTTTTGTCTTTGTCGTTTTTCATTCAAGTCATCATCATTGCTAATGATTCTTTTTCATTGTCTATTTTAGGGGGAAAAAAACTTCTTGAGATAGTACAGTCTATTGGAAGCTAATGTGCAAAAGATTTTACGGTCAACTTTAAAATGGTAGACCTAAGTTTCCAAGTTTAGCCTATTTCAGTGTAAGAATAAACAATAACATGTGTTTTGGTCCTTTTGGAGCTGACATCATAATTTGGTATTAAATTATTTTATGTGTTTTCATTTGAATAATGTTCAACGATATCATTAAACATTTCTCTTTTCGTTTTTTCAAACAAAAAATGTTTTATCATTAATATCCTAAGTGATTGTTAACAAAAAAAACATAAGTTGGGTAGTAAAACATTTTTAGTTGAGAGTCTTTTTGTTAGAGAAGTAATATTTCTTTATATAAAAAAACATTGTTTCTGATTCTTTTCATATGTGAATGCTTTTTTATACATAAAAACATATGCTCTTATCATTACTCCTAATGAACATAAACATAACACGTCTGATATGTTGGATACTCCATATGATAGAAAAAAAATTGGCGAACTTTGAAATAAAAGTTGAAGAGAAGGTTCAAATGGTTGCTAAGATCAACGAATCAATTTTAGCACCCATCTGTATTATCTTATTTTCTCGAACTCTGTTTAACTTTACATTTGTAAACTAATTCAATGTTTCTCTTTTGATTTAAAAATATTTTTTTAACATTTTTAAAGAAATTATAATGTATCATTATTTAATAAATTTTCTTTTGCAATAGATTTGTTTCTCAAAGTTGTGAAATTTTTTAATAGTTTTCTTATAAATAATTTAGAGATTAGTATTTAGATTTTATGGCCATATCTACTTTCAGTAAAATAAAAGTAATATTTTTTTTTTTTAATTTATATATATAACAGAAGAACAATCCTCGTGCTTTAGCACGGGTAATAATACTAGTACATGATATAATTATATGAATCGATTCATGGTAATCTATCTACTATTCGAAGATCCGTCATGTTAGTTGTAGGATCAGGGTTCGAGTCTTTTAATTATGATTTCAATCATGGTTGACTATTGTAGACGTCTTAAGTAACAAGAAAATATGGATTTCCACAAGTTACGGGTGGAGCCTAGGATTCTCCCAGACTCCGGTTAACAGAAACAAAAAATGATAATATGATATGGTGATGCAAATGTAATGGAAAGCCTATCTCTTCAAGAGCATATGTCAAAGGTTGTATCGATTACAATTATTATGGGTAGTATTGACCATGAAAGTAGATAGAAATTCAATATATCAACAATAATTCATAGTTGTAACGATATCAATAATAATTGTAACTTGTTGGAAAATGGTGTCAAAGGTTGTATCGATTACAATTATTATGGGTAGTATTGACCATGGAAGTAGATAGAAATTCAATATATCAACAATAATTCATAGTTGTAACGATAGAAAATGGTACTCTTTCCGTTTCACAAAGAGTGTCATTTTGACATAATTTTCTTGTTATAAAAAGAGTATCATTTTAGATTTTCAATGCATATTTTGTCAAACTTATTCCAATTTTAATCTCAATTAAAATGATCAAATAACTTTTAAATAAAACAAAATAAAAATCTCAAGAGTCACTTTCTATACAAAATCAAGTCTCAATTAAATTAGTCTTCTCGTAATCCTAATTATGTTAAATCATCACACATACATCAAAGTGACACGAACTTGTAATTTGTAGATGATTGATGGAGTATATCTAAATAAATAAAAAATATATAGTTGGATTCATATGGATCATAAATAATTAAATTTATAAACTCTCAAATAATTTAAATTTTGTTTACCTCAAGTTGACTCCAATTGTTTCTATTTTAATTTTAAGTTAATGAACAATTGAGAAAATGTTACCTCTAATTTTGTTTTTATCTAGATCGTAGGAAAGTTTTGATATTTAAAATGCATTTGTTTTTCATTAATGACTAATTGACTCATTTAACTAGAATATGAAGAGATGCATGAATGCTTTATTAGTATCTTTTACAAATAAATAAATGTATATCTAAATAGATTAAAGAAAACAATTGTAATTATGTAGTTAGTTTAAGGGTATTAAAAAACTTTAGCTTTGTTTATTAATGTGCATGAATATGGTTAAAGTGATACTATTTCATAAACAGAGGGAGTAATAACTATACAAACTAAAAGAGATGGGAAACGATGCAATCCAAGTGATGATACAATAGTAAAGCCTCGTCCAGATCTGCAATGCACCTATAGACTCTATACCCTCTTTAAGAATATGAGACAGGTTGTGTTTTGAAGTCTTTAAAATGGGTTGGTAGCGAAAGAGGTTAATAATTTGTTTTTGTGGTTTGTGAAAGTCTAGAATACAACCATGTAAAGCTTTTGTAATAAAATTTGGAAATTTGGGGTGACAGTAAGAGGACCTACATGCCATGACGCGTTTACCGAACGCAAAAATCTCGAGTAAACCGTAGCTTTCAGACTGTTCTTATCTCGCCTTGATGCATTGTTCATACAAACCATAAGATTCAATAATTTTGTAGAACAATAATAACCTAATCCGCGTGTAATGGCTTGGGTTGGTAGCCTAGGGTGCAAATGGTTGTACTACAAGTTGAATAATATTAAATGGATAAAAAAAATGGTGGAATATTAATAGAGAGAAAAACAAAAAGAAAAAAACTAAGAAAAAAATTGTTACGTGTGTTCCTTTCCTTTATAACAGAAGAATAATTAATTTTGATCAGAAAACTGGTTTTTTTCACCAACTATGTAGGTTCCCATTTTAACAAATAAATTATATTTGCAAATGGTGGAGTTTTGGCTGAATTTAGTGGAATAGCTAATTCTATCAAAAGTTGTTCCTCCAAAAGAACATCCATTGGCACTCCAGTTTTAAGACGTAAATTTGCGGATAATTCAATTATTCGGTTGAATAATCGAGCTACTTTCAAAAACAAAAAAAAAAAAAGAATAATAATAATCGAGCTACACATTAATTGGTCATTTTTGTTGTAGGTATATATCTGGATTACTTAACATGATGAACCGGTAAAATAAAATAAAAAGTGTGTTTGTTCATTGAATTAGTTGGATTAGATTCAGACTACAGTTTAAAATAAACAATTAACGTGATCGGCGAAAATTTGAAAACACACAAACAAATTGAGTGGTTTTACATAGCGATATCCTATGATAAGTTAAAAACCACCAGTAATCGATCCAAACATTTCAGAATTTTGGTAATTGAACTCTTTTTCATCCATTTTATATCCAACCAATTTTTTCTCTATATAGCTTTTCATGCATTACATGGATATTGATATATGTCAGAATTTAGAATATTTTCGTATCTAGATTAAAAAATTGTTATATGGTAGTAAGGCAGGAAGAAATTTCTTGTCTAGCATCATGTAGACAACAATATATATTTGTTTCGAGGCCTACAAATAAAATCCTACAAATTGATTTTAGTTAATGGGTCCATCAGAATTTCAGATTTTAATCATTATAAATTTCCGTTTATATTTTTTTTCTTAACCCATTTGATATATTTTTGCATCATTATATAAATGTCTAACTTTATAGTTGTAATTAATATATTTTAATTAAAAAATAAGGAATATATGCACACAATATCAATAAATATATTTTATTTTTGATTAATTTTTTTGTTTTCATAAATGATATGAAACTAATATGTTAGTCACATCAAAACTATCAAATATAACTTTCTGCTATACTGAATATATTTTAAAAGAAAATTTTCATATTTTATTTGATAAACATTATATTTAAATAAAATTTATATTTTTAAATATCGCGTTGGGTTTCTAGAAGGCTAGGCACGGCAACACCTGCATATACCTACAATTTGATTATCACTATTAGTTATTAGAGACAATTGAAAAAATATCATTTTGGAGTGTACATTTGCAAAAATGTCATTTAAAGGTGTACATTTGCAAAAATGCCATTAATTTTAGATTTTTAAAGCCTAAATTTTAAAATTATAAACTTTAAAAAATGTTTTGATCCCTAAAACCCTCAAAACTAAAATTTAATACAACATAGTTAACCCAAACACAAATGATATAGTGAACTTTTTTTTTGAAAAAATAATATTTTTGCAAAAATTTTGAAAATGTGATATTTTTGAAAAGTGGCATTTTTTAAAAAATTTCTAGTTATTAAGTTAAATAAAACTAGCATATAAGTACCCCAAATGACTTTTTTTTTTTCTTTTTGATCTCAGTTATATAAAAATTGTGAAAGATAAAAAAAATTCCTCACGTTTCAAGACCATGGACTTTTGGTTCGTAATTAAGAGAACTAATTAAGAGAATTTTTCATTATGCTACTGTAGTTTCATGATTTTAATTCAGTGTAACATATTTTCTCATCACAATTAATTATTTAATCACTGTAGCTTTGGAACTAGTGTAGTTAGTTAGTAACACTTGGCTCTTAAGATTGGCTTTTGCATTATAAAACTCCCCATTAATTTGACTAGTTGAATGCTCAAGAGTCTTTTAAACCAAACTAGTACATTATTTAATACTCCACTGTAAGTCTGTAATTATCAACTTGACCACTTGATATGTATTTTAGTGAAGTAGAAAATTAATAAACCTAAACACTTTACTGACCAAATTGTCATTTTGACGTGAGCAGTGACTTCAAATAGACAGTAAATAACGAATAGCGATTCTGATTAGCCCCATTTTTGAATTAAATAAGATTATCATATATTGCAATAAACCAAAATCAGTAACTTAATTTTAGATATATATAATGGCAAAAATCCAAATCACATGGAAAAAAAAAGATCGAGAAACAAAAACGATTAATGATCACTACATTACGGATTTACAAAAAAACTCTGTTTGATTCAAAACCCAGAAACGACGAGACACTCCGGTAAAAACCCAGAGCAAATCTGAAGCCAAAAAACTGAGAAGCCAAAAAAACTGAGAAACACAATCAGAAATCGACGAGGTGAGAGGAGAAATCAGGAATCATGGAAGACGACGAAGGTGAAGGAAAGAGGAAACCGCCGATCCGTAAAGCGTTTCTATCGCCGGAACGCCGTGGGAGAATGCCGGCGGTGATTTTAGCGAGAGCCGCCGTGTATTCCACAAGTAGCTTAGTGATAATCACAACTGAAATCATGATTCGATTTTGTTTTTGGATTGGTGGATCTAGAAATTTCTCGGCTCTTTTGTTTTTGAAAAATGAAAATTTTGAGTTAGTGAGAGAATATGTGAGATACCTCTTTGACTTTATATAGGCGAGTGGCGACCATTTCTTAATGTTAAAATTTTGATTTTTTATAACCAGACAAATATATAGATGGGAACTTAAAGATTCATCAAGGATTTGTTGTTTTGCAATCATGTAAATTATATATAGCTTTATCTATTAGTATTTGTTTAGTACTGCACAAATCAATAATTCATTGACTTATTCATGATTAGCATAAATCTCTCTTTCGACCAAAAAAAATATATATATATATCTCTATATACATAACCCCGTAACTTTTTGTTTTGTTTTTGGCAATAAATAGAAGGGTTAATTAACATACTAGCCAAATTTAAATTATTAATTAATAAACTAACCGTGTAATAAATATAATATAGTAGGTAGCCAATGGAGATTGTAAATTATCCTTGACATAAATATAGACTATTTGTCAGTCTAGTCTATGTAGCCTAACATAAATATTAATTATTTTTATTTTAAAATTATTTCTATAGAACTAACCCCGAAATGCAAATTATCAGAACTTAAACCTAAAACATTAAATTCTATTCCACAAAAATTAAGGAGTAATTGCAAAAATATCATTTTTGATGTGTTTATTTTCAAAAATGTCATTATAGGTTGTCTCCTTACAAAAAAATACCACTAATTAAAAAAAAAAAATCTTAAATCCTCAAATTCTAAACCCTAAAATTTTTTTGATCCAAACAAACCCTAAAATTTTTTATCCAAACAAACCCTAAACTCTCAAAACTAAACCTTAATGTTTAATTCTCAAAAATTAAACATTAAACTTTATAAATAAATTTAAACTGCAAAAATGGTTATTAATGTTGGAAAATTTATTATATTCTAGGGACAATTGCAAAAATGCCATTTTTGATGTGTACATTTGCAAAAATACCACTTAGGGGGTTCATCTGCAAAAATGCCACTAATTATAGATTTTTAAAACCTAAATCTTAAAATTATAAACCCTCAAAAATGTTTTGACCCCTAAAACCCCTTAAACTCTAAAAATTAAACCCTAATACAACATAGTTAACCCAAAAATAAACGATATAATGAAGTTTTTTTTTGAAAAAATAACATTTTTGCAAAGATTTTGAAAAAGTAACATTTTTGAAAAGTGGTATTTTTAAAAAAATTTCTATATTCTATACTATGTAAAAACTAAATAGTATAGATTTTATCATATCAAAAAGAGCATTTTCGTCCATACACACTATAAACAGTAATTTTGGTTAGATCATGAATTATATATATTTTTTTGGTTATTATTGCCAATTTCTCTATATAGAAACCCAATTTTTTTTTGTTATGACGAAAACAAAATGAACAAGAGAAGTCCATAGATATAAAACTAGATCTTAATCTAGAATGGAAGAATGTATTTTTAACCATTCGAAATATAGGTTACGCCACTCCAAAAAATGTTTTTCATTTTTTTCAAATGATATAAACTAAAACAACTCATATTTTTGTATTCAAATATTAAAACATTATTTTCTAATAAAACTATTTGGTTATCATCTTTTTGCATATGATTTTCAAAAATATCAAAGATCAACCGTTAAAGAACAAATATACATGCACATGGTCGACCCTAGTCCATGGACAGTAACAAATTTGATACCGTTAAATTAAAAATAAAAATTTGGCGCGTAAAGCATAAATTTCACCTGCTTTAGCCTAGTACCGATCCTGTACATGCACTACATAAGACGCGATCGAAGTCACTTTAAACATAGGGTGTTTTGTTTTCCAAAAACCGCTTGACGGTCAAATCAGAATGAGTTCGAACAAAATATTGGTTAGTTCAAGAGATCATTTTCTCTTTTTTTTTTGCTAAACAAAGAGAAATCTTCAAGAGATCATTAGTTAGTTCAAGAGATCATTTTCAAGAGATCTTCTGTGAATCTAAAATCCATATGCGCTATATCTTCATTGTCTTGATAACTAAAATTTACAATAATATACATAAGTAATACCAAACAAAAAGAATATTAGTTAGCAAAAAGAAAGAATATTAGTTAGTTGACTTATAGTTCAGTTTTTTTTTTTTTTTTCTAAAATATGAACCTATTAAAAACAGCCAATATGATCGAGAATAACATGTTCGGTTTACAATTTCACTTCTTTTTTAGGTCGAGAAATTCATACAAATTTAATTGGACGAAGAGTTACTCTATACTTTTCCTCCCCTTAAAAATCCATACATTTTGTTGGATTACTAAGCAATGTATTTTAAGAGCTCACCAATTGGTATGATGTATTCTATAATTTTTTTACGTAGTTGTATTTGAACAGCAATTATGTTGGATCGATTCTTATTGGAGATAGAAATTAATGGCTTATCTAATTGTGTGTAATATAACTTGCCACGTTCCCATGTTGCCCTAATGTTACATCATCAGAATCATCACATTTAATTGATAGATATGTAGTCAGCTAATGAGTTGTGAATTTTACTACTCCACTAATGTGTATCGGAAAAATTCCTGAAAAATACCCTAACTTAATTTTATTGACTGAAAAAATATCCGAACTTTTTTTGTTGCCCGATTAATATCCAAACTATTTAATGTTAGTATTTTAATATTCGAACTTTTAAAGTGTTCTAGTTTTACTACATAACCATTAATGGGATTAACCCGATGGACGGAAGTTAATAAACGCTGTTAGTTTTTAATAAACAGTGTTTGCTACAATGTTCTTCCCCAAATTGATTTTGGGATGTAAGAACCCTAAAATCCCAAATTGATTTTGGATGGATTTCAGATTTTTCCATGAACAAGCAAGCAATCCTTCAATGCAATATACCACCTGCGAAGCAGTCCAGAGAATATAAGAGATCGCATAGCACCAGGAAGGAAATTATGATAGAGGAAGTATACTCTCCGAGGAATCCATTTCTACCTTCTCGCATTTCCTCAACATTTCAAGGGATATATAAGACCTAATAGAGTGCCCAACCTACCAAAAGCAGTTAAAGATTTGAGTTACTAGAATTTTTATTCATGAATATTATAAATATCTATCCATATAATGGATGTATATATCTGGTCATAAGAAGCAATATGTAAATGGAAACATGTAATGTGTACATAACACAATTAGTCTTACCGATATTATTGGAACTTTCGTGCTCTCCAACTCTTGTCTGACGAAATCAATCTGTACGATAACTAACAGATTTGAGATCTTAACTCCACGGCATGTACAATAGATGAACTTGAAGGATTTCAAATTCGAGAGCAATCGGGTGAAGAAATTAAATTGCACAAAGATAATAATAAGGTGATTCTTACAAGGTTATTGAAGGAATGCTTGCTTGTTCATGGAAAATTCTGAAATCCATCCAAAATTAATTTGGGATTTTTGGGTTCTTACATCTCAAATCAATTTGGGGAAGAATATTGTAGCAAACACTGTTCATTAAAAACTAACAGCATTTATTAGTTTTCGTCAGTCTGGTTAATTCCGTTAATGGTTATGTAGTAAAACAAGAACACATTAAAAGTTCGAGTATTGAAATACTAACGTTAAATAGTTTGGGTATTAATCGGGTAACGAAAAAAATTCGGATATTTTTTCAGCCAATAAAATTAAGTTAGGGTATTTTTCAAAAATTTTCCTAATCTGTATTTTGTAAATAAATAGTTATCTGAAGAACCTGATGAAAGATGGATCTTCCACGGACTCAATAATGAAAAAATTTCCAACATACTCAGTTACTTGTTTTCTTGTGTAGCGGTCTTCACGGAACTAAAATAAGCAACATGACTCGTTTTGACAAAATCCGGAGGTGAAAATTGGTTTTCAATGTGACAAGTGACCAAGTTTCATATAATCGATGCTTCATAAGAATATGTCCCACTTCTAAATGTATTCCATAAATTTAAATAATGAAATTAATGTTTGCCCAAAAATATGCTTCAGATTCGAGTCTTCGGGATGTGTGAATTATAATTTTTAAATAATCGATGCTTCATAATAATTCGTGATCAAATCTGAAAATTTGTCTAGATTGTGGGTAAAAAAAGAGAATTTTCTACTCCAAAATAGCTAATTCATTTAGCGATTGGTGGATATATTGCCAGAGATGTTAAATAGATATATATTTTCTTATCAAATACTCTCTCTGTTTCAATATATATGATGTTTTAAAATAAAATTGTTTTAAAATATAAAAAAATTTCAAAAAATAACATTTTTTTACAATTTTTGCAAAAATACCATTTTTTCAAAATTATTTATTTATTATATCATTTATGTTTGGGTTACATATATTGTATTAGGGTTTAGTTTTGAAGCTTTAAGGGGTTTTAGGGGTCAAAAGATTTTTTAGGGTTTAGAATTTTAAGATTTAGGTTGTAAAAAATCATACTTAGTGATGTTTTTCAAATGGACACCAAAAGTGGTATTTTTGCAAATGTGGACACAAAAAATGGTATTTTTGCAAATGTCCCTAAAATGTATGATATTTTTAATTTTCAATGCAGTTTTTATTAACTAATGATGATGAATTGTAAAATTCAAGATACATTAATTGATTTTATTGAACTACTATTGGTTTAAAGTTATGGAAAACTGTTTTGTACAAAAAACAATATATTAATAGGTCAAAATTAATATGTTTTCTTAATATGTGCAAAAATTTTAAAACATCATACATATTGAAACGGAGGGAATATAATTTATGATAATGTTTTACTATTAAAATATTTGATATATCTATATAACTTTTTAAAAAATATTGATGCTCAAGATCCTATTTTCGTCTCTGGTTATTGCCATTTTTTGGTATGGGACCATGAATATCTCAGGATCGGTTGTGATGGTGTATGTATGAAATTAGTTTTATTTTGAGAAATTTCAAAAAATACCATTTTTTAAGTACCACTTTACAAAAATACTATACTTTTGAAATCTTTACAAAAATGCCACTTTTTCAAAAAAAAAAAAAAATTTATATTATTTATGTTTGGGTTAATTATGTTCTATTAGGATTTAGTTTTGAGTGTTTAGGAAGTTTTAGGTGTCAAAACATTTTTTAGGGTTTAGAATTTTAAAATATAGGCTTTATAAATCTATAATTAGTGGTATTTTTGTAAATGGACACCTCTAAGTGGGATTTTTGCAAATGTGCACACAAAAAGTGACATTTTTATAATTACCCCATTTATTTTTACATAGTACAGTGAACTTATGTATGGATAGAATGTGAATGTGAATGTGAATGTGAATGTGAATGTGAATGTGTGTTATGAAGAAACTGTATAGGAACGGGATGATAAGATGAGAAATCGACCAATAGATGAGAGACATAAGAGTCGCCGTTAAATCAATTTAAAAAAAGACGTTTAATAAATAAAATGCAACTGTACATCGTGTTTTTATATTAACTATATAATTTTATTATCGATCAATGGATATTCAGAAAAGTTCTAGTCAATTGACAAAGCCAGCGAGCATTCACATTTTGGTGGAAATACATATTATGATATAATATACTTCCTTCATCATTTCAAAATATAACATGTTTTAGCTAAAATCACATATATTAAAAAACTAATTTTAAAAAAAATATCATTGAATATATCTAATAAAAATAATTTTAAGAAATTTCAAAAAATACCACTTTTCAAGTGCCACTTTACCAAAATACCACATTTTTGAAATCTTTACAAAAATGCCATTTTTTCAAAATTATTTTTTTTTTATATTATTTATGTTTGGGTTAATTATATTCTATTAGGGTTTCGTTTTGAGTGTTTATGGGGTTTTAGGTGTCAAAACATTTTAGGGTTTAGAATTTTAAGATATAGACTTTATAAATCTATAATTAGTGGCATTTTTGTAAATGGATACCCCTAAATGGCATTTTTGCAAATATTCACATAAAAAGTGGTATTTTTGTAATTGTCCCAATAATTTAACTAATCACACAAAATACTAATAATTATATAATATTTAATAAAGTTAAAAAGTACGTATAATTGTCAAAACATCTTATATTTTAAAACAAAAAAACTTTCAAAATATCTTACATTTTGAAATGGATGAAATATTTTCTTTTTGGAGCTTTTTGTAAACTTAAGTATATTGGAATACTAGAGATTGCCCACGCGATGCGTGAGTTTAAAAATTATCTATTTTTCTATACTAAATTTACATAAAAATTACATTAATTAACATAAGAATTACATAAATGTATACAAAAGACTTAATTGTAACTTTTTTGAATTAATTTACATAAGAATAAACTACTCTCTCTGTCCCATTTTATTAGATGTTTTAGAAAAAATTATTTGTTCCATTTTATTTGATTTTATCATGTTTCTATGCAAATTATTTATTAATTAAATATATTATGACCATATAATATTTTAAGGTTCTTCAAAACCAAAACTATGAGAGGCTGCCATGTGGCAACTATTCTTTTGACATGTATCCCATTTTACAATAAAAATGAATTGAAGTTTGTATATATTTAATGGTATAGTAATTAAATATTTAATGACCATGTATATGTTATATAATGCATATATTGAATGTCATCTAATTTTTTGACATTTTTTTAATTTATTTATTGAAAAACAAATTAAATTTCTTTTAATAATTTTAACAATTAATTCTAACAATTTAAGACTCCCTCTGTCCCATTTTATGCAGTATATTTTTCTATTGGTTGAAATATTTTTAGTTAAGTAATAAATAATGTTTTTAATGATTTTTAATCTTTTATTTGATTTTTTCGTGTTTCTATGCAAATTATTTATTAATTAAATATGTTATGACCATTCATATTATGCAGTATATTTTTCTATTGGTTGAAATATTTTTAATTAAGTAATAAATAATGTTTTTAGTGGTTTCTTAATCTTTGTGCATTCAATTAGAAAGCTTATAAAACTTAGAAATATTATATAAGTTTTTGTGACTTTTTGTTTTAAAATCGTATTTATCTATCTAAAGTTTTAAATGTTTTTGTATATTATATTGTTGGATTTAATAAATAAAATATAGATTTTTCAAACTGTTAAAAGTTCACAATAACACATTTAATTTGGAATTATAATTTTTGGTAGATATCACAAAAAAAAGAAAGATAATTGGTTAAAATATTCTTGGTTTATTTTACTGAAACTAATCATCTTTATGTTAAACTTTAAATTTTAAAATTAACTTACATAAGATTTAGCTATTAAATTGTAAGAATTAATTGTTAAAGTTATTAACAACACTTAATTTTTTTCAATAAATAAATCAAAAAGACAAATTTCAAAAGAGTAGATGACACATGGCATCTTCTCATGACTTAGGTTTAAAAAACCTATTTTGTAACTTAGATTTTTTTTTCGAACGTATTTTGTAAACTTAACTGATTGATTATTTATGAATTTAATACTATAAAGTTTGATGTTTATACTAAATAATTATCTAGGTTCGAAAACTAAACACTTGTAGCAAATTATTGATATAATGTTATATGTAAAAGAAATCATTAATAAAAAATTTGTATATGAATTGACATAAATTTGTAGGAGATATATATTATGTAAGTTAAAAATGTAAAGTAAAGTTAAGAAATATGTTTGGTTTTCTTTTTTCTTGCATCAAACACATTCGTAAAAAGAAAGTATTGATCCGCCAAGTTGTAGTACGCTTGGCGCCTCTACCAAAACATATGCATCATCTCAACAGAGATTTTGGAACTTATCTCTATGTTTATTTCATTAGAATTTTAAATCGTAAAAAGAGAATAATTATTGTTTGACTATATTTTTATCTCTCTTTTGATCATTTTGATGTGATTTTTATCTTTCACATCAACTTATTAGTGAATTGTATTATCAACTCATTAGTGAATTGTATTATGTTTTTCTCGTCATGATTACAGTGTGGAAGGAATAATAAAACGAATTTTGTTTTTTATATATCATTATTATGATTACAGTAGGTTTTTAGGTATTATGTTTTTATGGATTGCACTAATTTGTTTTTTTTATGTGTTATTAAGTTTTTTTGATGTAGTATATTGTTGGGTTTTAATTTAATAATTGCACCATTTTTTATGTGCTATTAAGTTTTGTTGGTGTAGTACAATAAATAAAATATATATTTTCTAAACCGTTTAATATTTTACAATAACACATTAAATTTGGAATCATATTTTTTATAGGTACCAAAAAAAGAAAGAAAACAATGGCTAATATATATTACAACTTATAGGAATTAATTAAAATTAGAATTATTTATTAAATTGTTGGAATTGATTGTCAAAGTTATTAGAAAGAGAAAAATAGATCTAAATTATTATTTTTCTCTTAATTAAATAAATTAAAAAAGACACATGTTAAAAGAGTAGATGACACATGGCAACCTCTCGTAATTTTAGTAGTAGATGACACATGGCAACCTCTAGTAACGTTGGTTTGAAAAAATATATTATACAACATTAAGTCAATTCCGTGTATTCAACGTAAAAATGTCGAATAGCGGCTAATCAAAGAACAATTGGCCACTATAATTTAAGAATGGGCCCTTTAGTGAATCGACTCACCTGCTCTTTATATTTATTAGTGTACGTACGTGTATACCTGTATGCATGTACTATATAGAAAGATATGATCTTGAAGATTTTTTTCTCAACCACCGGAGAATATGTGGACTTTCTGGATTATTAGGCCAACTTCAAGCTTCATTTCGAAGATTTAATGTTAATGGATTGAATTGACAGATCCAATGAGAGTCACGTTGTTGGAAGGATTATCAATTACGAGTGATTAACTTGGTTTAGAAGGGATTGGCCCTTAATAAAATGTAAATGAATTGACAAAACCGGTCTTAAATATGAATTTCTTCTTTTTACATTTTCACGTTTTGATAACAAAATTCTGTTACTCTTATTATTTAAAATATTACTCTCTCTGTTTAAATATGTATAATGTTTTGAGATTTTCACGTATATTAAGAAAACATATTACTCTTTTCCTTTTACGATATTTTCTATTCAAAATTGTTTTACGTAGATTAAGAAAACAATATGTTTTACTCCTACCTAATGCATTAACTTATTTGATATGCTTAATTCATAAGTTAAAAATGAAAAAATTAGTCATAAATATGTATTGAAAATATAAAATGACAAATAATATGAAATAAAAAATTAAGTCTAAAATGATAACTAATATGAAACAGAGGGAGTAATGTTTGAATTATTTTTTTATACTAAACAGTTTTCCATAACTTTAAACCAATAATAATAATTCAATAACATCAATTAATGTGTTTTGAAGTTTACATCAAACATTTTGAAACAACTTTTTTTTTAAAACATCAAACAATATTACGGAGGGAATAATTCTTTTACGATTTTTAAATTAATAAACGGGTAAAAATGTAATTAAAAATGCAACATAGCATTAGTCTAACTTTTTTTTTACAGACATCACTAATCTAATTAATAAAACGGATTTTCTAGTGTTTGATAATTATTTTACTAATTTTTTTTCAAATTCATTTCTCTCGAATCATTTGATCTTCCGTCATTCCACTGTCCAACTAACATACCACTCCTCCAATGAAGATGCAAAATTAACAGTATTTTAATCGATGATTTTTCGAATCATTTGATCGAACTATTACTACTATACATAAAGGCTTTTGCACACACACACACAAAAACTTAAACCTAAGGTAATAGTTAACGTAATTTGAATTAAATCATAAAAAATTAACTTACCTATGAGCTAAATATTTCTGCAAAATTTTTAATATAGATGCAGAAGATGAAGTGCATGTTGTTGAGCTCGATCGTCGTGTTATGCATACGAGGAGACTGTATTTTTTAATCCATATTTTTTTTCACGACAGGTCAGATCTGTTATCACTTTTGTCTTTGTTTTAGGTGAAACTTAACTTTTCTTTTTAGCGAAAAGACAAAAACTAAAATTTATAAAACTACAAAAGAAAACTTTTCCTTTGCACAGATTTAGAGATTTGATGTTTAGCAAAAAAAAAAAAAAGATTTATAGATGGGAAATTTGGTACAGACAAAAAATTATATATTAGGTGACTGAGGATGGCTATGATATTTTCTATATATTGTGAAATAATACCAAAACTGCTCTGAAGGTGAACGCGTGAAGTACAAACAAAATCTGATGCAGAATTATTTAATATATCAGATTTATTGAAAAAAGATATTCTCTTGAGCGTTTTTCACAAAGACGAAAGGAGAGAGCAGATGTGAGAGAAGCAGCGACTAAGGCCGGAGAGTAGAAATCGGGTAGTGAGATAGTGAGAAACGAAAAGCATTAGATACAAAATTGATGGGTGAGTTTGGATCCCAATGCCATTAGATCTCTCTTCAAACTCAGAATCGATGGAAATTTTGAGTTAAAAAGTAACTCCTCTCCCAAACCCCTAATTTGTTAAGATTTTCTTCGATATATTTATAGAAGTTTTTGCTAAGTGAGGCTGAATGAGTTCATTAGTAATTTGGTGGAGAATCTGATTCCTTATAGTAAGTTCTACTAGTTATATGGAATTTGAGATGTTTCTTATGAGTTTTCATTTTTTGTTTATTTGGATGAGCTATGTTCTGTTGATTTTTACAGGTCGAGTTTGCAGCTCTTGTCCATGATATAGGTGACTTCCTTTAAAATTTTTTCCTTTTTTTTACTATAAGTAATTTGTTTATACTCCACATATTAATCATAATGTATATCTCTGGCTCTCTCTCTCTTACCGGTGATTACAAGCAAGAGTTTGTTAAAAAAAATTTGTTGTATCTAAATTTGTAAACAGAACAAGTTTATTAGGATTCTGGAATACTATGTGTTGATGAATTAATTTATTTTCAGTAATTGTCTCAACAAATTGAGAACGTTTGGCCACTATTTCTGGTTTGTTGAACCTAAACAATTTATTAAGATGTAATTAAAGCTAACACTTATGTCTATTTGCAAATATAGGTACACCACGATCAGTATGAAGATCAAGTACACATACACCTTTAGATCCAAAAGCAAAGGAGCCGCCATGGGTTGAAGTTGGCCCATTGCAAGGTGGGGGAGGGTGATGATAGTGATCTGGATGATAGCATCCCAATTGCAAGGCGGGAAGCACACGTCCAAGAACCATGAGTATTAAATTCACACTGTCTGATACAAGGAAAACCGCACCTCCAGTATGTAAACCACTTTCCGAGCAAGCGCAAGCGAAAGGCGGGAAGTGGAAAGCACAACATGATATTGTAACGTCGATTTTGTTATGTGTAAATAAAATTTGTATTCTGTTCACTATTCTATTTCACATTTCAGTCATAACTATTCTATGTCATACTGCTCTATGTCTATCTAAACCCCTTTTGCATACTATGGTACATATTGCTACACATGGAACTCCAAACAAAAGTTATTTTACCCTCTTCATACGTGCCATATGCGTCTATCCGAGAATATTGTTTGTTCCAATTTCATCTATATCTAGATCTCAAATACTCTTCTTCACAGTTTGCATTACATGTTGTACATCTTCCACTGAAATATAAAACAACTACATGGACGAGGGCAACCAGTTTTGAACAAGTATAATAGAATAGACTCCATAATGATCTACATAGACGAGGGCAATCTCTGCTTCACCCAAATAATCCTTCTCTTCTTCTTCCTCCTCTTCCTCTCTATCTCCACCTTCTTGATCTTATTCAAATCCAAAATCGTCGGAGACGTCATTCTCATCTTTTTCTGACATAGAACCAACTGATTTCTCCGGTGGAATCGATGATTTTGTCGCAATCTTTTCCTCAATGGAAGAATTCAGATTCTCGTCGCATCTTCCATTGATTTCTCCTCTTCATACTCAAAATCACCAGGAATTCGACGAAAAATTAAGCTTCTGAGTGTTGTTTGCAACATTACCATGGTCTTGCTAATAGAGATCCAATTTTCGCTTTAATGGAAACGATGACTCTTGCTGACGTTAACGTCCGCCATAGATGAATCTTCTTCTGTCTTGGTCTATAAAGAATCACCGGTCTTCGTTCGATGACAATTTAGAGAGGTCTTTCAGAAAACTCTAAATTTTAGATATTTAAATGTAAATTTTTTTTGTTATGTTAGTAATTCGACGTTTTTGAGAGAAAATACTCCACGTCACTAGGGAGAGAAGCAGTCTCCACGTGAACGTGAGGATAAAATCGTCTATATGGACCTTTTTTGGTTAGTGCCTTATTATTGTTGTCCCAATATAGTTATAGAGCTAATTTCACCCTTTATAGATTTGATGCTGTTTTTTTTTTTTTTTTTTTTTTTCCCACAGACCGCTAGATATTGCATCATTGTTTACTTTATACGATGCATAAGACAAACTAAAATTTATTACAAAAAAGTACACAAATTGTTTTGTTTTATAGCATTTTTTTGTCGATATCTCAAAATGAAATGGCATCGTTTCGAAGTTGTAGAATTGTAGAGAAATTGGCTAAATTACCATCATTTGAACTTTATTTTATTCCAATACACTTTTTACCACATGAATAAGTTTTATTAGACTTTAATTTTGAAAAAACTTGATTTTATTTTCTAATTTTGTTCAAAAAAATTCAAAACAATTTAAAATTTGAAATAAATCCCAAACAATTTCTAAAAAAATTAATTTTTTCTTTAAACAAGAATAATTAAATTTTGTTAACAAATAAATTATAGTTTCAATTTTCAATTTTCAAAGCCAAATTAAATTGGTAAAATTCTAAAATTTCTAAAGAAATCTTACATTTACAAAACATAATATGAATTTGAAGGTAAAAATTAAAGAGAAAATTAACAAAAATATCATTTATCACCAAAATACTTCAAAAAATGCCACAAATTATTGTAAGGAGGAGGAGGAGGAGGAGAAAAACATAGATGGTGGTGGTGAAAGACGGTGACGACGACGGTGAAGAAAAACTGTGTCGGTGGTGGTGGACAAAAATAGATTGTGTCGGTGGTGGTGGACAAAAATAGACTGTGTCGGTGGTGGTGGACAAAAATGACTGTGAACAGACGGTGGTTGTGGACGAAAACAGTGGTAGATGGTTTATGAACAAAATTCAATGGTAGTGGACAATAAACACTAACTATACTATCAAACTTAATCAGGGGTATATTATTTCAAATCATGTGAATAGTAAATTGTGGCAGATTTTCGAATGTCAAAGAATAAATTATATTTTTCGAAGATTTTTGGTGAGAAATGGTATTTTTGGTAAAATTCCCAAAATTAAATTATATTCCAAATTTTTATTTTCAAAAACCAAATAAATTTTATAAAAAAAATCCTCAAATTTTCTTTATAAAATAGTCTGATATATGTCATTCATGTATTTTCTACTAAATTATTTAAGATATATTTCTCCTTTAAACTATATTTGTGGGCCAACATTGTTTTTTTTAAAATATTTCTAACAAAATTAATTTGTCTGAGATATATTATTTTTGAAATTTTGTAACCATATAAATTTTTTTGAAGCGTTTAATTTTTTTTAATGATTTTAGAAGTTTTCAAAATTTAAATTGGTTTTTGAAATTCAAAATTCAAAACGTAATATTTAAAAATATTTTGTAAATTGTCGAATAAGAAAAATGAATATTTAGATACTAGATTTAGATAATTTAATAACTAAATTCGCAGAAAACACATTCTACACTATTTAGTAGATGATAAAAAATGTGGTAGAATTTATACTCTAGCATGATATAATATATTGAGAACGGTATAATATGTATTCTGGTTTGGTACCTGTTAGTGCAAATCGTGGAATAAACACTCTACGAAGATGTAGCACATAGAGCAAGTAGTAGAACACAAATTCTACGCTTGGTAGATATAAATCTACAAGGCAGAACCAATAATCTACCGACCCGTAGACGTAGAACGTGGATTCTAGAAGCCGTAGAAGCAAACTATATAATTATTTTTGAACATTATTTTTAATTAATAAAAATATTTTGATATATACAAATGACTATTCTTTAGGTGTTTGTAATTAAAAGATTTTTAAAAAATTTAGAAACTCTTTGATTATAATTATTTTTATTAGGTGAAGGGTGGTTTAGGCAAAAAAAAGGTCAAAAATGAGAAAAGGGCATTGGGACAAAATGAATTTCAATGTGGGGTAATTTTACAAATCTCCAAATTTTGTAGTCATAGGAACAATCACTTTGTTTGTGATGGTGGTAAGTAAGAGACTTAGATCTAAGCTTCTATTTTGTTTGTTTCTTCCTCAATATACAGACTTAGTTAGATTTTGATGGTCTTGTAAATACATCTCGGCTAATGCAGCAAACAATGCTGATCCAATGGGAAGAACATTCTCGTCGAGGAAAAAATAAGGCGAATGAACCGAATGCACAGAACCGATTTCTTCGTTTTTGATACCGATTCCTAAATAGTAACCGGGTATTCTTTGTTGATAGAAGGCGAAATCCTCACCTGCCATTATCTTTTTACCCGGTTTCACCTTCTCGGGTCCAACCAAGAGTTTCGAAACCTTTTCAGCGTGCTCGTGTAGCTTGTGATCATTCACAGTTGCTGGATACATAGGATGATCTTCTTCATGCATGTCTATATCCGCCTCGCATCTGTATACTTCAGCTTGTCCGTTCACCACCTGTTACCAAAACCGGGTTAGCTCTCGCTCGAAAGTCAAACTAAAGATAGATAAAACATTTTAACTATAGCAACGGATTGTGCCATGAAAGCTTACTAGAACAGAGTAACAAGAGACTGGTGGATTGATCATTAGGAAATTAAGAACCAAATTTGGTTTCTTCTCTGCATTGCTTATTGAAAGATTTGTTTGAAACAGTTTGTAACTACCTCTTTCAACCTGCGCATCAACCAGATCATGCCATCGGTCGTAAGACTCCTCAAAGTTCCCCCAAATTCTACATACGGGGGAATCACATCAAACTCAGAAGCGCCGCTTTTCATAAATGTAACAGACAACACCTAAAACCAAAAACAGGAACGTTTAGCATCAGAAGACTTAAGTTGGTCTTGCAAATAGTGAGATCTATATGAATAAATGACAGTTAGAGTTATCGATTGGGAAAATATAAAACATACATGGCTTAAGAGAGGATCTACTTCTCTGGAGATTATCTGCTGCAATGCTAAGATGGTAGATGATGCAGCCAACACCGGATCAACACAAGGATGGGTCTCGGAAGAAGAAGCCGGTAATTTTCCACTCATTTTTACACTGAAAATGCTTGTGGCTGCCATAGCAGGACCCGAGATTGTTGCTATTTCACCTGTAGGTAAGCCAGAATGAACATGCATCCCAAATATTGCTTCAGATTCACCCAAAGCACCTTCTTTTATCATACGCCAAGCACCGGCACCACCTTCTTCCGCCGGCTGGAAAAGAAGCCTCACTGTTCCCTTTTTCATCAGAACCAAGGAGAATTTCTCATTCACAAAAATCTCTATTAAACCCTTTCTATAACAAAGCAAACACAGTTACAGCTTTCAACATTCTCCAAGAACATGAACACTACGGGCAATGCAAGATTCATCCTTTTGTTGCAAAACACTAAACCAGTTGTGCCCCTATTAAGATGTTAAGCTAATCTCACAAATTCACAACACATTTAACTTGAACGAAACTTACATTGAGCTCATGTTTGCGTTTGCTAAGCAATTTCGCAGCTCCAAGGAGCATAGTGGTGTGTGAATCATGGCCACAAGCATGCATTTTGCCGTCGATCTTGCTCTTATGATCCCACTCAACCAATTCCTGCATCGCAATACAGAAATTTGAGAAATCCGCAGAAATTGCAAAAAACAATAAGAGAGAGAGAGAGAAATCGAGTTTACTTGCAAGGCGAGTGCGTCCATATCAGCCCGGAGAGCAACAAAGGGAGGAAGACCCGACCCGATTTGGGCAACAATACCGGTTTTAGCAACCGGGTAAGAGTACGAAACCCCTAATTGGTCAAGCTGGCGACGAATCAAGGCACTGGTTTCGTGTAACTCGTAAAGGAGTTCTGGGTTTTCATGGATTTGTCTTCTAACGGAGACCAACCAGTCTTTATCACCCAAAGCTTCGTTTAGCAATTGGCGTGGATGCTCTTGTTGATCTCCATGGACGGAAGCGATGACAAGAAAGAGCAGAAGAAGAAGAGGCGTCGAATGTGCAATCGAGGATTTAGCCATCTCAAATTTGGAATCCGGATTTTGAAAGTAGAAGACGACTTTTTAGCAAACAGTTGGTGCAAAGTGTACCAATCGAATGCGACGTTTGTGGGGTACCTGACGTAATTTTTTTTTATGGAATATCAAATCTTTAAAGATTAAATTAATAAATAAATTTAAGAATCACTCCCAAAAAAGGTTTGTCAATGGACCAATTAGAGAGAGTTAAAAAAAGTAAAATCACATTTCATATGTGATTAGTATCATTTGTAAAAGGAAGTGTGGAATTAGGAATTGTTTAATAGCTTTTGTTCATTTCACTTCCTATCTAACAATATGCTCTTAAAGTTTAATTATTTGCAAAAACAAAAACAAAGAAGGCCAAAATATATTAAAGAAAGAAAAAGAGTTGCAAAAAAACTGCTGCTTAAAACCTCTACTACAACATTTTTTTACATGAAGCTTCCATATTTGGTTTACAATTTTGTACAAAGTATAATGTAGAGAGACTAGAGACCTCGTTGCCCTTTCTCTCTTCTTCCCCGCAACGCAGAAACCACAGGGTGAGAGCGGTCAAGCGGGTCGAATCTTCATATTGATTCCAAGTGTTTCTACTCTGTAAGGGGGGACCAAAAGGTCTCTCAAATGGAAGAAGCTAAAGGTTGTTGTTGGGTATTTTGTCATGAAACCAACTGAGAGCGAGGCATTCTTATGGGAGAGAATACAACGGTTAGCCTCGCGTGATCTGAGAGGGAGTAATTTTCTGGCCACATTCCTTTTTCCACTTCAGGAGGAAACAAGACTGCGTTCTTTACACTGAAACCAACGGTTTGTTCCTGGTTACCTTTTGCTTCTCCGTCCTCTGCATCTCTCTGTTCTGACCAGTTTTGGTTCCAAATTCTTTGCTGCAATGAGTTAAATAAGCAATTGAGCAACATGTAAGACTATTTCAAACGCAAGATCAAGGGTTTTAGATGCTCTTGGCAATTACCAAATCTAGATGTTCAATGCTGATTATGTTTCAGCTATTGTAACCTAAACTACTACTGGGAAATAGCTTATGCATTGTCCTAATAAGTTTTAGAGAGAAGACTAGTCTCATGAAGAAACAATACCTGAAACTCCTTGTAATCTAGAAGACCGTTTCCATCAATGTCAGCTTGAATCCACAGATCTTTAATCTCTTTTGTGGTGAGTCCATTGCAATGACCCGTTAAATTAAGCTGAGTAGAGAAAGAGAATGAAATATTTATTGAAAGGGAAAGAGAGACAACTCTGCGAACATTTAACCGAAGAAGGCAAAGCAAGGTCAAAATAATGATTAATTGCCTTATATACCTGTCGAAGAGTCTCACAGAAGCCCATGAATGTAATGTAGTCACCATCATTGTCGGTTTTCAGAAAGGCAAAAGCATCTTCAGCTGTTAGTGAGGCTCTTCTCAGTAGATACTGCAAATCAAAATGGTCAGATGTTACAGGGAGAAGCTAGAAAACAATCCTGTTCCAAAAAATCATTTAGAGAAGATTTGCAAAGCAAGAGACATTCTTCTTCATTCGTATTATCTAATTTCATGTTAAACCGTTTTGTTAGATAAGCAAGAGTACATCAGTTTTGACAATGAAATACAACAAGAGATGAAAACTTGCGATAAGAAAAACTGAGAGTCTCACCCTGAACATGCCAAATACTGCCTCACTCCAGCTTGTTTTTAGAAGCTTTCTATACCGATTTGGATTTAGAAGCCATATAAAATCTACGGCGCATATGTTACCCCGATGATTCCGGTGGCTTACCCACTGTAAAACCAAAGAAGATAACAAGAGTTTCAGAATCCTGATCGCCAACTTAAAACATCAAAAAACTCTACAGCATACCCAAAAGTATTCTCCTTATGAAGAAAGACAGTGACCTTGTGAGCATCTGAATCTGTATACCGATGAGCAGTGTCGTAAGAAGACACAAAACCTTGTGACCTGAGAAACTTGTAGACATGTCCTCGCTTACTTCCGTTCCAATCTCTGCCACAACGACACAGCAGAGAAACTTTTAGTACTGATCCTCGGATGTAAACTATAAAAATGTAAAACCAAGACAAGGCAGTTACCCGCAAAGTATAATAGGCATGGGACTGAGATTAACTTCCTTCTGATAAGACTCTACATACTGAAGAATCTTATAAACCTGTCAAAACAAAATCTTGTTTAGAAAAGACTGAAAACACACAAAAACTTAAGCGCCTAGTACAACGATTTGAGATGGAAAAATCTACCTGCTGTAATCTTACTATGGACAGTGTTGAATCATGAGGAAACAACAAATGAGTGTTGACGATCAAAACTTCTTGATGAGCATCGTACTGAGAGTAAGGAGGAACTAATTCTACGTGTAGCAATTGCGCGACTCGGTCACCACAATCGTTAAAAAGCAAATCCCTCGAGTTCACGACTCTAAAATAGTCCTTATGTACAGCCGTAAGCAGACCTGTTTCCAATCACACACATGAAAACATTTCTAAAATGAAACAGAGAAACATGAAGGCAAGAAGGAAACATACCATCACCACGATTGTTGGTACGGCCAAGCTTGTAACTAAGATAACCAGCGTCTCCAAGTCTCTTCTCATACATACTAACAAGCTCTTCGTTGCCTACCCAAAACTCCTAAAATCATCACAACATTGGAACATAAGAAAAACCAACGAAATTCGACATTGTTGTAAATTCTCAGAGGAAATTCGTCGAACAACCTGCAAACATATGATCGAAGACCTCTCGTACAATAACCAATCAAGGATTCTGTGATTCCTACCCAACCAATACGCCCGATTATCGCTTTCACGAAGACTTTGATCCTGCATTTCATCACCAACACACATCGATTCAAACAAACACACAAAAGACCAAAAAACGAGAATCAAAAGGCGATGATGAGAAGAAGAAGAAGAAGAAGAAGAAGAAGAAAGAAAGAAACCTTTTGAGAGAGGCGTTTGTAGATCGGAGCAAGGATGTTGAAAGTAGTACAAGAAATACAAGGTTGCTGATGCTGGTCTTTAATGGAGGAAGAGATTGCATAGCTTCCTATCTTCGATATTCTCCCCTTCATTATATCTCTCTCTCAACCGCCGGGGAAAATATACAGAGAAAAAAACAAGCAAAATCTCCGGCGGTCGCTTCTCTTCGAAACAGGGAAACAAAAAAAAACGGAAAAAAAGAAGAAAATTCGATGAAGATGGAGAAGAAGAAGAATCGCAACCGCCCTGAACTTCCTCTGAATCTTCGATTTTCGTTTTTTTTTTTTTTAGTGAAAATCGATTAAAACCCAACAAAAAAAATTAAAATTTTGATCCCAAAATTAGAAACTTTAGCGATAAATTTCAGGACTAAGGCTATTTCTAAAGCTTTCTTCGTCTTCTTCCTCACAAAGATATATGTGTGTATATATATATACGTGCGTGTGCATGCAATGAATATGTATTTGCGTATTTATTATGGTGGTGAAGCACTCTGTTATATATAGCCGTAATTTAATGACGGGGAAATTTAAATATTTTTATTTCCTAAATTTGTTCTAAAGTCAAAAATTAAATATTTCGTTTATCCCTTTACCTTTTTAAAAAGTTTAATTTAATTTTATTGCTTTCGATCGACGCACGATCGAAGGGTGGCCCCCATATTTATAGTACCTTTCTGCCTTCCATGGAATTGAAATATGATTTGCTTTTAATTAGTTTTATAATAAAGTATTTTATTTTATTTTATTGTTAATCTTCATGGAAAAGAAAACAATGAATAGACATAATAATGCGTTTGTAGCCGTTTTGTCGAATTTTGGTTAACGGTTTTTTTTATTCACTAATTGACGGATTTGCGTCGGTTTATATAGTTAAAATTTTGATAGTACAACGTAACAACAATTAAAAAAAAGTTTCCTCGTTATAGACTTATAGGAAAAAAAAAAAAAGTTGCTACGTGGTTTAGTGACGGATTAAGAGACAGTGACAATTACATTTCATTTTTCTTTTATTTTCACGTGACTATTGCATTTCATTTGTAAATTAATCTCTTTTACTACATACGTGTCGTATTTAAAAAAAAAAAAAAATCACTAAGATAAATTCATTTTTGATGAGCTGGTTATGTGTGTTGTAATTTAGTACTTCTATTGCTAGGATTGATTTGCGTAAGAATATTTGTTCAATGGTTTACATGTTTGTAAATTGTAAGTTGAATAGTTTTGTATTTTTTTATTGATGAGATTTTTAAAAATTCATTTAATCAATTCAAATGATCGATGAGTGATGAGAATGTTTTATGGACATTATTTTTGAACTGTCTTCTACGGAAGTTTGAAAGTATACTTGAATTTTGAGATATTAAGGGATTAAAAATGGTAAACGATGTGTTTTTAGGTTTAGCAAAAAAAATATATATATGTTTTTAGGACAATGAAAAACTACATTAAACACTACTAGTTTACATGTCCCATTCAACCAGTACCTATGACGCAAAATCCCGACCTTTGAATGGACTTTTAACCTAGTTCTAACTTCCAACTCTACCACATTTGAATCGAGTTGTCTTTTCAATTCGGCGACTTCAAGGATTGGCAACACGACAAACTTCACCATCATTGTAACACCCTGATCCAGATTAGGTCAACGTTGACTCGATTGGCCGCGCAATAATCAAAGAAGAACATGCGCAACCAACCGTAGACCCGGAACCAGACCAAAGATCCTACATATGTGCACTAAGTCGTTTGTTCTGAAGTTCAAGAAACACATTCAAGAACCCTAGACTAAACGTCCAAGCACACATTTTCCTATCGAACATAACCCAAGGCTTTTCAACCCGAGTTATGAGCGATAGTTGGTTCGTCCTGGACTAGGACTAGTATCATATGCAACTCAAGTTTAAACAAACTTCCTTTTATACATATACATATGGTTTACAATAAGTTACCAAACCATTTATACATGTTGTGGCCACGAGCCTATGTACTCAAAGTACACTACTACATATTAAACACATACTTGTTTTACAGAAAGCAGACAATCTACACCAACCTTCCTAAGCTCCTTCAACCCATGCTAAGATCCCACTAGTGGTTACCTGCAAAACAAATAGAGTCGTGAGCACTAATTACTCAGTGAGACTAGGCTCCCCTAACAAGAAATAATAATATCCCGCCCAAACCCAAAATAACAATCAACAAGCAATCACACAATCATCAGAGGATGCACATGCGTAAAAGATAAATCAAACATAACATAACCAATGATCTTCCACACTAAAGTCCTTTCTCATGTAACCAAACCCTAAACCGCGAATTGACAACTTCCTTCCATTGTCCCTTTTACCTCACACGGCCCTAACCACAAAGGTTAAAAGACCAGTGATCCGACATGTAATACACCGGCCCTAGGCTGCAATCCCGTTCCTCCAGTGTTACAATCGGTAGTCATGGCCCTAGACTGCAATCTCGTTCCTCTGTGACTAGCGATATCTGGAAGTGTCCACCGCTCTCTACAATTGTTAGAACATTACATGATCCTCTTGATCACTTGTAACGCCTAACCTCACACACAACATAAAAGTTTACCTTTGACCCGCAGGTATCTAGACAGATCACACATGGATCTGCTTCCTCTTGAAATCCTGTATCCACAAAGGATAGTGGCAAATACAAACATAAAGATCACATGACTCATGCAGCATGCAATCACACAATCAAACATCATGCACAAACAATCAAAGAAAATACTTAACCAAATTCCTAAAATTCTAGCAAGAACCTCCATGACTATAAAACATAACAATAAACAAGCAACGTGTGCTCTACTCATCTAGCACACGACAAGCATCACCAAGACTCACCTTATTCAAACGTTTAGGACTTAGATTCAGACTTAGGCTTAGAACGGATCTAGGTTCCTTGACTACTCCACGATCTAACAAATCTTCCATTTTCTTAAAACAGACAGAGTTTCGGCTTGAATCTCGATCATTCCAACCATCAAAACCACAAAGGGTTGGATTCAAGATTACAAGACGAAACTAAGTCAGATAGAAAAGTTAGGATCGTTACACCTTACCCTAAAAACTTCACGGCACTACTGGATGGTTTCCCGACAACAGACCGCGAATTGGATCAAGATCACGAACTATTTTTGTCAGAGGTTTGAAACGTTTTCTATGTAAGAAATGGGAGCTACTTGGTCCTATTTATAGGGTTAAACAAGCATGTAGGCACAGTTGGACGGTCAGAAGTGTGTGTCGTGCTTTCCGATGAGTCGTTGCACACGATCGCGACACCTCGTGCTTGCGGATTTGTCGTGCTTGTGGATTTGTCGTGCTTCCGATGACTCGTCACACAAGATCGCGACACTTCGTCGTGCTTGCGCATTTGTCGTGCTTGTGGATTTGTCGTGCTTCCAATGACTCGTACACAAGATCACGACACCTCGTGCTTACAGAATTTGTCGTGCTTGCGGATTCCAAGCACGTCAATCCCGAGCAGCTGTGTCGTGCTTCTGTAAAATTTTATATTTTTGTAAAAATATCAAGTTTGAAAGCATCTTGCCACCTCGTGCTTCTCGTCACGTCGTGTTTCGGGCCACCTCGTGCTTAAAATCCCATCATACTTGACATTTTTTCTTCCATCAACTAGGTCTTGGCTCGATAATCTCCCGTAACTGTTTTGATCTCTTGACAGGATTATTACAATCATACTTGTGGCTTGTATCACCATTATTTAACGAAAAAGCAGAGAGATCTCGTTCGGCGATTGTTGTGTCCTTGAACATAAGTTCGAGCCAAATGCTCTCCAATGTCGCAGGGTAGTTCCTGGTCGGATTTCTGAGATTAAAAATCAAGTTCACATCCCCGTAGATGTTTCGAAAAGCGTCGAAGTATATGTTGTTCAAAGAACCCTTTGAGACATTTAAGAGTCTAAGTAACCCTAGGTTTGTCATTTAGATATACAATGAGGGTTCCGATAATGAACATGGTTAGAAGAACCGCTGTAACGACCGCGAACCAAATTACGGAATATTTGGTCGTGTGTCGATCGACACAGGGAGTGTGTGTCGATCGACACGAAAAAAAAATAAAATAAAATAAAATAAAATAAAATAATAGAAAAAAAAAAATTCTCTTTAAAAGGCAGAGTGTCGGCAGGGCTTGTGAGCTCAGTTGTTTCAGAGAGAAAATATCAGTTTTGTGGGGATTTGAGTGAGGAAATCAAGTGATTTCGAGTTGGGTTTTTGGAGGGTAAGAACAACTTATGTTCGTGTTTTGGAGGAGACAAACGGAGGTCAAGATCACGGCGGATCGGAGTGAAATTTGTAGGGTAAGTACTCCTGTCGTTGTTCTTGTCGTAGGAAAAATCCGTTTGTCAATCGGACGGTTAGATTATTATTTATGGTCGTTTAAAGTTGGGTTCGTTGTGCTGTTTCCAGTTCCGATCATTACCGATCATCGAGTTTGCGGGCTTAACTGCCGTCGAACCAGAAGGACCCAGAGAGCGATCTATATACGGTTAGAAAGCCCTCTCTGTCTACTTTTCAGTTCGGGTTTCCGATCTTGATTCCGTTGTGTTTTCCGTTCCCAGTGAGCTTTCTTGTTAAACGGGTTATTTCTGTTCCAGTTCGGATCATCGAACTTGCGAGTTGTTTTCTCGTCGAACCGTTGGGAACCAAGGGACGATCTTTATACGGTTGGAAAGCTATCTGTGTCTAGTTTCTATATCAGGTTTCGGATCCTGATTCGGAGGTATTATCCGTTCTCGGTGTGCTTTCAAAGTCAGTGTATCGTTTCTGTCTTATGAAATCCTAATTCGCTTTAGGTGATTTGTAGAGGAGATGAACGGCTAGGCAAATCAGATCGAAACAGGGTGAAAAATTGTGGGTAAGTTCTTCAAACCTTTTTCTTGATGTGGGCAAAAACGGTTCATCATTTCGTTGATTATTCATCGAGTTATGGCTGTTTGAACTCGCTGGGTTTGTGCAGATTAGTTATCTGCGATCAGTTGGCTTTGGGGTTGATTTGCGAATGAACTAAAAGGAATCTGGAGGCTATCCTTATACCAACGCGTAGCTGTGTCTGTCTAGTTTCCAGAACAGTCGTCCGTTTTGGTTTTGGACCAGTGGTTCGTCGTGTACAAGTCTTTTTGTAACCGTTGGTCCCATTCTCTTTTCGATTCTTCGAGGTGAGTGCGTGACCGTAGGTTTATCTGGGTAAAGGGATTGATCCCAATGCATTGTTTGATGATTTGGTGGTTGATTCACGTGTTATGAATGTTATGTGTTGTTTGGTGTCGTGGTTTGTCTTTTATGCCTGTGTGTATAACCTGTAGACGGGATGACCGTCTCACTGAGTATTTGTGATAATACTCACGCAACTCTTTTTGCCATGTGTTGCAGGTAAAGGGAAAATGTGATCGTGGAATCATGGCCGGAAAGAGGAGATGATCTAGTGCTCGTTTTCGTGATGATAAGTTAGAATTGCTAGGGTGTTAGCAATTCTAGGATTATATTTAATAATTATCGAACTGAATATTTAACCGATATTTATTGTGTTATATTTAATAATTATGGGATTATGGGATTATTAAATGATATTATTATTATTAAATGATTTTTATTGTTTGATTGTTTAATCGTTGTTCCGCATTAATATTAGATTGGACCGTTGAGGATCACTAATTGTGATAATAGTGATCCGGGTCAAAATTTTTTTTTTTTATTTGACGGGTTGGGTCGTCACAACCGCAGCGATTCCGCATACGCCGCCTAACAACCACACAAAAGTGTTTGTCCGTCCGGAGAGTCATCGAGTCGAGAGGCGTTGAGGTGTAGTTGAAAGAGTTTGAAGATTTCGAAGAGACTGTGGAGTTTCAATCTCCCTAGGAGTCGTAGGAGTACCTTCCGGCGGCGTAAACCATGTTTCAGGTGATGAAATGACGTCAGACATGGCGGTGACGGTGAACGGAGGAAGAGATTTGATTTAATCAATTATGAAAATGTAATAATTGGTCAGATGATATATAGAGATTAATAAATTTGAGCAGATTTCCATGCCCAAGCGTGAAATAAATAATTCGGTTGACTAATCGATTTTAAAAATACATTTTTTAATATTTAAACGCGCATGACAAATCATATGATTTTTAATATCTACAAAATTAGAAAAAGAATATGTATTATGCATAAATATAATAAAATTAAATACTTATTATCAAGCATATGTTAAGAGAAATTTCAAAAAATGCCAATTTTCAAGTGCTACTTTTCAAAAATACACACATTAATGCTATTAGTGGCATTCTTACAAATACACATAGTAAACCATAATCTGTAATGCTTATGTTTAAAATACCTTTTAGTAGAGTAAAAATCATCAACATAATCGTACTCAATCAGCTTGTCATGTTTTGCAGCCGATATAGCGTGAGCGCAAGGAAATTTTTCGATAGCAAACATACCACATGTGCACGATTTTTGCTCAAAATTCACAACGTTTATAAGCCGATCTCCTTTCACCTCAAACTCAGATTCATTAACTTGACCAAATTCTTATAATAAGATAGATATATACATTCCTACTACACAAGATAACAGAAAATAATCGTCCTACAACAAAATAAAATTTAGCGTGCCTTTTCAAAAGCATCATAAGGTTGAGATAGATGAAAACTAAGAAGACCCACGAGACTTACGAGGTCTTACATTCCTTGAGCATTGAGCTTCATCTCTAGTATGGTTTCTTACACTCCTTGAGCATTCAGGTTTATCTGGTACGGGTTTGTTGAAGATATTGTCGAACCTGGACACTCCTAAGTGGTATTCTTGCAAATGAACACACCAAAAGTGGCATTTTTGTAATTGCCCCATATGTTAATGCCATTAGTTTTGATATTTTTATGTGTAAAAATGATTAGAACATATACAAATTTTATTTATTTCAATATCTTTAACTGTATATATTTCATTATATCTTAATTAAATTTTATGTTTTTCGTTAAGCTTTATAAAAGTGATCAAAACATTAAGCCTTTCCATTTTTGTTTGCTTAAATTTATTCTATGTTTTGCTTATATTTTATTTATGTTTTGCATGGAAAACAAATTATTTCAATTTTATTTCAATTAGAAAAACTGTTAAAATTTAAGTAGAAAAAATACATGATCTATATGCTTTGTCACTAAACAAAAATAAACCATTATTTGCTTATATGATTTATCATGATCAACTAATGTTTTGCTTACATTATATATATGTCATAATAAAATTTATCAATCATTTTCTAATCTATTTTTATAGTATGATTATAGTATGATTACTTCTCATTTTATTTTGTCATTTATCTTTGTCTCGTGAGTTTATATATATTTTGATTTTTGTTCATCATAGAGAAATATTTGAGATTTTATGATATAATATCTTAAACGTTAGTCTTTCTGGAAGGTTAAAAAATAAAAGAGTTAAGATAATGTCTTAAGTTAAATGTGTGGTTAAACAAAATGAAGTTAATTGAATGTAAGATTTTATTTTTATTGAAGTACAAATATTTTAATAAGAAATAGACCGTTCATATTTCATGAAATATTTAGATCTTAGAAATAATATAGAGAATATTTTTTTCTTTTTAACATTTTAGAAATAGGATTACGTCAGCTCATTATTACTAATTATTTTAACTATAAATATAAACACATTTTTCATTCATTTACTTAATGTTTTACGTTTTTGTTCTAATTTTTTTATTAGTTACAAAAATAAATAAATATGATTTAGTGTGTATTAAATGAATTTTGTTTTTAAACTTAAATATTGTCAAAAATAGTTTTGCCTGATATATCTAATTTTCTAGTTTTAAATATTAATTTTTATTTTCATTCATTTATTTAATGTTTCACGTTTTTGTTCTATTTTTTTTATTAGTTATAAAAAATAAATAAATATGATTTAGTGTATATTAAATGATTTTTTTTAAATTTAAATGTTTTCAAAAATAGTTTTGTCTACGTGGACATTTTGGATATGATTTTGATATTTTTAATTCAACCGACCATTTAATTACCAAGCGTTGATTATTCATAATTTAATCATTGTGATGGCCGTGTTATACAAGTCTTAGCTTAATTATAACTATGTTAAATCAAACTTACTTCTCATCTAGTTACGTTTCAAACACGTAATAATAAACACACTTTATTCGCCCGAGATATGAAACTGATATTACTCTCGGATAAAAAAAATGACTCTAGCAGAATATCTTACCAAAAATATATCTAATCTAATATATTTAACTATTTATTTCATGCATATATTCTGTTACCAAAAAAATGACTCATTTCGTCCAATTGCATAACCAAAAATATTTCGTCCAATTGCATAACCGAACTCTTTTTTTGTTAACTAGTATATAATGTCCTTTGATATGACTTAAAGAATTGTTTGATTATGCAATTGGCCGAAAGGTTCATAAAGCGACACGACAATCAACCGACACCTCTGGATTGTCTTTGGTCCTTCATAATCTTCACGAGTCCATTTCTTCCCACCCTTTTACTTTTAACAATAAAAGTACATTCTATTAAAATATTATTATCAGACTTTTAAAACAAAAAAAAAAAATCAAAAGTTAATCTTGTAGCCATCATAATGAGAATAGTTAAATAATTTTGCACTTGAGGATAATTAAATTCTAGTCTAGACTCAGAGAACAACTCTTCACTTAGAGCATAATCAACCATAAGTGTTAAAGGTTTTGTAATAGGGTTGCTAATGAATTTAATACAATTAAATAATCTTAACAACTTTGAATTGAGTTGCTAAAAATGGTAAAATTAGCAACTTTGAATTGAGTTGCTAATGAATTTAAGATTATTTAATTATTTTTAATTCATTAACAACCCATTAAAATATTTACTAACAACTCTTGTTGATCATGCTCTTATAACTCTTTCTTAAGTGAAACCACTAGTCCACCACTATTTAATTTTATTCACTTTTCTGTTTAATCGTTTCTCAATGTTAGTGCCTACTTTTTTTTAATGTGATATTTACATTACAAATCTCTGTACAATGATTTTGTATCGTTGGTTTAAAATCAATGAAACAAGAAACTAAATGTTGAAATAGTATCCGATTAATGGAAAAAGTAAACATATTTAATTTTTGCGCTTTAATTTGTTTTATTTTCCAAATTTTGTATACCACTGATCTTATTTTTCATTTCATACAGCTGACTTTTAACACGAGAAAAACACAGACCAATTAGCAACGATCATATATATCACACAACAAAAAATCCATAGAAGTCGTCACTGCACAAGTCAAAATACTGTATTTTGTTATGAATGGCATAAAAAAAAATAGAAATTTTGTGAAATACAACTTTTCAAAAATATTACTTTTTCAAAAATTTTGAGAAAATCCCACTTTTTCAAAATTACTTACTCAAATTCATGTTTGAGTTAACTATGTTATATTAGGGTATAGTTTTGATGGTTTAAGGTTTGTTAGGGGCAGTGTTCTAAAAACGTTCTAGACGGCACTTAGGCGCTAGGTCCCTATAAACCGTGGCGATTACCGCTTTGCTGCCTAAAATATTCTGGTATTATAATAATAAAATAATATAAATTTTTGCATATATAAATTGTAAAATGTTATATATTTGGCTATAAAATGATGAATATAAATATAATATAAATTTTGTTAGTTATAAATTATAGTTTTTATATATTTTATCATATATATTTAATATATTATGTATTTTTGTAAAACGTTTAGATCGCCTATTAAATCGCCTAGGCTCCGATTAGGCGTTCTAGACACTAGGTATTGGGTCACCGCCCGCTTAGCGCCTAACGCTTTCTTGAACATTGGTTAGGGGTTAAAACTTTTTTTAGAGTATAAAGTTTTTGAGATTTAGAATTTAAAAATCTTTAATTAGTGGTATATTTTAAAATAAACAATACATAGTAGCATTTTTTAAAATAGATACACTATTTTTGCAATTGTCCCATAGAAAACAAATGAACACAACAACATGTACATGTTTCCATATCCATTTGCAATTGTATTTCTCTTTTGATTTTTTTTTACCAAAAACATACAATATAAGTCGGGAGAGTGACACATCCAATTCGGATGCACTAACACAAATCATTAGACTATATATGTTTTGGTCGATTTTTTTTCTTTTCAATTTTAATATATTTAAAGAACTTGTTGTAACTCCAAATAAAAAATAAAGCTACATTGAACGCTTTTGTGGCTATTGTAACTTTGTAAGAGTGGGGTTAAGAGTACAAAAACGAATAAGGTTAGAATTCCGTGTTGTCAAAGGTTTAAAAACAAGATATTATATTCTCATCATTAGTATATAAAATTTAAAACAATCATATTACTATTATATTCTTAGAATTATACAAATAACCTTTTTCCTCGTTACAATAAGAAGAGAGGACCAGATTAGCCGGAATTAACTGAACGTTGAAAATGCAAAAACGACTATATACAATTGTATCTTCAAGACATTCAACTAGTCCACTAATACTTTGGACCAGTAAGGAATATCGTACGTAGTTTTTATATGCAAGGATTGAAGTAACAACACATCACTGTTTAGGTGTAAGTCTTCCATTATATGTCACTCTTGTGGTGGGTATCAGTCTTTTACATGTCAAAACGATATTTAACCAGAAGAAGAAGAAGATTACTTTAGAATTCTAACTTGATAGAGACCAAACATGGTGTAAATTGATATAGCTATATATTTTTTTCTTGAAATGTTCCAATCAAATTGGGTCACGGATCTAACTTCTAAGGTATACTTAGGATTCGTCCACAAAACTATCATTCATATTCCATACGTTAACTTAAACGCACGAATAGTTTATTTGTTCTAAAAATCCATTTGTTCTAAGAATCTATCGATAGATCGACTTTGTAAAACTTTGATCGTTGTTTACCATAATGATGAGTATCCACTGTGTGGATATAAATTCCAAACGGAGAAAATATACTAAAGAATCAGTACTGGGGTACAGAGGCACAATTCCAAACTAAAAACTGGACTACTTTGGTTCCATTCTAGATGGATTAAAACGGAATTCGATTAAACTGAAACAAAATTTGGTGAAGAGTAAAAACCGGCTTGAATAACATAACAAACAGAGACAAACAAGAACAACAAAGTAGTAAGCTAGAGATAAAACACACACATAAATAGCCGGATAATCTATGTACAGCTGCAAAAGACGAGGAAAAGAAAAGCGGTCTTTTACCTCCGCTATAACAAATCAACGTTGCTCTCTGCATTTTAGGACGACGTTACCTCCGCTTCAACTTGTTGTCGAGCAAGGTACTTCTCTCTTCTCTCCTTCTGATAGACGAAACCAAATTTGGTAAATTAAAAATGGAATCCACTGGAGCAAGAAAGTAAAAACATAAAATCCGTACAAAGCGGAGGGTATCTTGTATATCTATCATACCCATTCGTCTATGACAAGACCCTCACCGACCACGCGAGGCCCAGTCTCTGGTGGAGGCTTCTTTCTTACTTCAACTGCAGCTTCAGCTTCATCCAATTGACGCTTCAGTTTCTCCAGTGCCTGATAATTAGATCGTAATCCGCCTTATTATAAGGTTCAAACCAAGGAAATTTCTAGTATATGTGGTCATATCAGCATGAGAATCTACTTAAAAGCTTACAGCACTTGGGCGGTCTGGATCAATGAAAATGACCCGAAGAACCTGCTCCACTGCTACTTGATCCTTTTGCTCATCAAACTGTATGATAAACACCAAAATATGCATCATCTAAAAATACTATGACGAAAATGACACAACATCTTAGGGATTTAATAATCTTATGCCTCAAAAATTTTATGAGGCAGAGACGAGCTTATCCTTTTACAACCTATTAACCAGTTGCATTGCATTGGCCTATAAGTGTTCTGTATGGATGTATTCTAAGATTGAATATAATTACTTTAAACGATGGACTTCTTTGCTATAACAAATCAGTGCATGATAAAGTATAAACATCGAAAAATGCATCATCTAAAAATAGTAAGAAGAAGATGACTCAGAACATCTAATGCCTCAAAACTTTCTGAGGCGGAAGTGGGGTTATCCTTTGATAACCTATATACCAATTGCATAGCACTAGCTTATAAGAGTTCTGCAACTACGAATATATTCTAAGATTGAATAAACTTGCTTTCAAAGATGGACTTCTGAAACGAACAGTACTACTAATGGAGTTTTAGTAGGAGTGACATAACATACCAACTCAGGCACATACTCTACTCCTGCTTTCACTTTCAGGCTCATAATCTTAAACTTAACCTTGCTCTTCTGGCCCAACTGCTGTTTTTCATTGTTCTCTGGGTGTTCCACAAACTTAAACACTGCGCATAAACGGTTATAAGGAGATACGTATCAGAGGCTGTATAAAATAGCTGAAGTAGTTTCCAGAATCTCATTACCAGTTGCAAAGACGCTCTCTCCTGGTGCCAAAACACCACCAGGTGGACGCATGTAACAACTTTTTGGTGCAGTTGTTTGGAACTAAAACAAGAGAGAGCAGAGTAACTTAGATGCCAAAAGACCACAATTGTATCATTTTCACTACAAATAGACAATACAAGTCAACCTAAAATCAACTTCTCTGCAATATCTACCTAGTTGCTTAACTTGTTGAGAATCAAGAGCAATGTTGATGTCAATGATACATACAATACAACTCGGTTACCTTAAATGCAGTATGAGATTTGCTAGTATTCTTAAGCTTGATTGCACTTCGCACTTGTTTACCAGGTTCATCTGAAACATAAACCACAATTTCTAACTTCGTTCTCTCTAAGAAAAAAAGAAACAACAAAATCTTGATTACGTTTCAATCCCTAAATCCGTAGGAATTATTAACTTCCTCTACAGAGAGAGAGAGAGAGAGAGCTTCTAAGGATCCTATGTTCATAACTTCGATTCTCTAACTACAAAAACGATCAGAACCAAATCAATCAAGTTTCAGAGAAATGAACTATTCTGAAAAACCAGGCAAAATCGAAGGAACAAAGAGGACGTACAAGGGAAATACAGATAACTTGAAGGATCTAATCGGAGACGACGGCGAGCCGGAAGAAGTGATCTCGCGACGGAAGACACACTCATGGCGGAGGACGGCTTGGGAACGCCGGAGATATCCGTATTCCGATGACCATGTCGGCTGCTACGGTAATTTTGACTTGGATTCTGTGTTGAAGAGGAAGAAGATGAGGTGGTGCTTCTTCTCCTCTGCCAAAACGGGCATAGCCAGAACAGCTTCTTGTCCGCACTCGGATTCCGACGGTCAGTGATCGACATCGGAATTAATCGATTTCCGGTGACCGGAGAACAACCTCGACTTCTGGACAATCTCTTCCTCCTCTATTGTCGAGGAAGAGAGACAAATCGATGTGAATTTGAAAGATTGAAGAAAGAATCGACAAAAGAAGAAATAAACAAAATGGCGTTTTGTTTTGGCTTTTTACGCCTGCGTGCGCGTCTGCACGAGTCACGAGTTTTTTTAAAACTCTAAAATCGAATTTCAAATGATTTATTATTTGTTAGTTTATTGTTTTAGTGAAGTCCGTGAAGGTGTGTGTGTGGGTACATTCGTCGTCTGAAAACGAGTTTTGGCAAACAAAAAGTCCAATGACTGTTTTTTTTGCGGGTTTGTCATTTTATTTAGAAAAAATGACTCAAATTCCATGAAACTATGGCAATATAACTAGAATACCATATATCTTTTAAAAATGACTCAAATATTTTCACACCCCTGGTTAATTACGATAAACACCCTTGATTAATTTTTCTTAATTGAGATTATTTTTAATTAAAAAATCAAAAATAAATCCACATCATTAAGAAATAACCGTGATGAGAAAAAAGTCACGCTTCAAAAGCAAAAACGTTTAAGTTCCACATCATTAAAAAATAACCGTGATTAGAAAAGAGTCAAGTTTCAAAAGCAAAAACGTTAAGTTCCACTTCATTAAGAAATAGCCGTGATTAGAAAAGAGTCAAGTGTCAAAAGCAAAAACGTTAAGTTCTCTTTCAAAGGAAAAAAAAGAACCGCAAACTTTGTCAACTGTTCATTCGAAATCGACATTGTTTCTTTCCTCGTGATCGTCTTCTCCACAATCGAAATCGACTTCCCTCGTAATCGTCTTCTCCGCATTCGCCTATAATCTTCTTATCCGGTAGGTTGTTGCTAAGTTTTTTTTTACTGCGACTGAGTTATTAATAGTGTTGTGGCTGAGTTAGGGTTTTTTTGCGGCTGAGTTATCAATTATATTATGGGTGAATTAGGGTTTTAGCGGCTGAGTTATTAATTATGTTGTGGCTGAGTTATAAATTGTGGCTGAGTTAGGGTTTTTTGCGGCTGAGTTATAACTTATGTTGTGGCTGAGTTATGGTATAGAAAGACGAAACGTCGCGACACGGCTGAGTTAGTTTACTATTGCGGCTGAGTTATAAATTATGTTGTGGCTGAGTTATATATTATGTTTTGGCTGAGTTAGTTTTCTATTGCGGCTGATTTATTTAAATCTTTTGTCATCAGATGGAACATCAAGCAACTGAGATGGAACATCAAACACCTGAATACCCAAGAAGATCAATACGCTCTGCTAATCTAGAAAATAGAGAGCTTAATCACAATTCCTATATGGGAGATTTTGGTTTGGTTAGAACACAATTAGGGCTTGAGGTGTGGGAAGAACTGAAGAAGTTTCCAGTTGGAATAATTGCTAAGCTAGTCGATGGAAAATGTGTGTGGTCTGGTAGAACTGTACACTATCTACTATGTCGACAGCTGAAAGTAGAGAAGAAGGAGATATGGAGCGTGGTTGGTGATCAACCTATCAGGTTCAGCTTACTCGAGTTTGGTGAGATCACTGGGTTAAACACAGACCCAGTGCCAACAGAAAGTAGAAATGAACCTGACCAATACAGAGAGTTTTGGGACGAGTTGAATGTGCCGCATGGCCTTGGACCCAAGCCTGACGAACTGAGGGCAGCAATAACAGGTTGTAGGTCCTGGAGTTTTGAAAAGCGTAAATGGTTAGGGCTGTTAGTTCTTCTAGCCATGGGAATTTATGCCGGGCATCATAATTCTAGGATACCTTTTGAAACGGCAAAAAGGGTATTCGATGATGAAGCCATGATGACTTACCCATGGGGTCGGGCTGCATTTGAAGCGCTGGTTGGAAGTATTCAGTCTTTGAATCCAGTAGGAAGGACATACTCCATCAGCGGCATGGTTTACGCTTTATTGGCTTGGGCATATGAATCTATCACTTGCTTTCGTGAGCGTTTTAGCAGAATAATCCATGCGGTAGAAATTTCGCTTCTTCGATATGAAGCAACGCGCACACGAGCAAGTTTTGATACAGTCCTGAAAAAGGAGATTGAAGACCATGGTCATGTAAGTTTTAGGCTGATTTATTATTTATTTGATGGCTAAGTTATTCTTTATTTCACGGCTGAGTTATGATTTTTTTTTATGGCTGAGTTATGATTTGTTTGTGTGATGGCTGAGTTATTTTTTATTTGATGGCTGAGTTATGATTTGTTTGATGGCTGAGTTATTTTTTATTTGATGGCTGAGTTATTCTTCATTTTACGGCTGAGTTATTCTTTATTTGATGGCTGAGTTATGATTTGTTTGATGGCTGAGTTATGATTTGTCTGTGTGATGGCTGAGTTATTCTTTCTTTGATGGCTGAGTTATTCTTTTATGGCTGAGTTATGATTATTCAATGGCTGAGTTATGAGTTACTGTTGTAGGTGCGTGTTAGGCATATGGTTTTCAAGGAGTCTATAGAGGAGATGTTTCCTCAGTGGCCGGGTGAAGACGATGACACACATCTGAGTAACCTGATAAGAGACCTACATTCTGGTAGGTATGTAGTAGGTGATTATTGGGATGTTCAGAGTAAGGAGAAGAAGGAGAAGAAGAAAAAAACAAAGTTGGCTTTAGTTCCTTTTAACTCTGAGTCTGAGCGACCCAGAAAGAAGCAGAAGAAAGCTGCTGAGGAGGATGAAGCTGCTGATTTAAAGAAAACGGAAGAGAAGGCAGCGGGTGCTGGCGAGGACGCGGCGGCTATGAATACCATAGTCGCTACACTGGAGAAAATTGCCACTAAATTTGATAGATATGACTCTATTTTTGAGAGGGTTTGCTCGCAGTTTTCCGTCTACGATTCCAAGATGGAAGATACGGAGAAGAATTTTGCTGATAGAGTCAAAGATATGGAGAAGAATATTGTTGACAGAGTCAGAGATGCAGTGGATGAGCGTCTGAAAGTTTTGGGTTTATCCGAAAGTGCCCAAAACTATGTTCCCAGTCCAAAAACGCGAGCAGGGCAAAAGTCAGATAATAGTCGAACGGTACCTAATATGTTATCTGAGACCCCTGACAATGTTGCGTGGGCTAAAACGACATCGCCTGAGGAGCTTGCTAAGGCCGAAAGCCGAACTCCGCAGCAGTTTTTTCCAAAACAGAAGGAAGCTGTGGGGTCAAAATTGAAGGCGAAAGAACACATTTCTAAGGGTACGCCTGAGGCGAAAAAGAATTTGGTGTTTGGTAGTGAACTTGATTTCGTAACTGTTTCGCCTGGCAAGCAAGAATTACGACGCGGAACCAGGAGGCACCCAACAGAAAAAGAAAACGAGGAATTTTTGAAAAAGAAGGCTGAGGATGCTGCTAAGAAGAAGTCTGACGCTGCTGCTAAAAGGAAGGAGATCGCTCTTAAGAAGAAAGAAGATAAAGCAGCAGCTGATTTAAAGAAGAAGGAAGAGAAGGCAGCGGCTGAGTTAAAGAAGAAAGAAGCGGCTGCGAAGAAGAGTCGTGAGGGCGTAATAAGAATACAATTGCCGGCTGTGAAGACGAAGGGGAAGGGGAAGATGGAAGGTCCAACTGATGTTGAGGATGTGACCGATGAAGTTCTCGCAAAAGAAAACCAACTGTTACCGGAGTCTGAGGAGGAAGAAGATGAAAGACTTCGGTTAGCGAGAATTAAGGAGTATCGGTCGAGGGTTCAATTAGCTACAACTGGGTTAGCAAAGAAGCCAAATCCTCCTTCAGCAGTTTTTCCTTCTGTTGGAGACAATGGGACGACGTGCATGAGGAAGGGTTTTGAACCTTCATCAGCGATCTATGATCCTCTCGCACCTGTTGACCCGGCTAATCTGGAGAAACTTAAGCAACATCTGAAGCCATTCGAGTATAGACTTTTACACCATTCTTTTTTTTTTAATTTTATACAGCTATTAGCAATATTTGTCTAAACTGACTTGTGTTTGATTATTAGGGCCATTGCACTGACCGATCTTAATAACGAGGAAGTGAGTTTCTACAGCATTCTCATGACTGAAAGAAAGCATTGGCCAAATCTACAGTATGGATGGTTGTTTGATACTGTAAGTATAATTTACGGCTGAGTTTTGATTATTTAATGGCTGAGTTATTAGTTATTTAATGGCTGAGTTATGGTTATTTATGGCTGAGTTATTTATTATTTGATGACTGAGTTATTTGTTATTTGATGGCTGAGTTATGATTATTTAATGGCTGAGTTATTGTTGTTCCATGGCTGAGTTATTGTTGTTTGATGGCTGAGTTATGTCTGTTTGATGGCTGAGTTATGGTTGTTCGATGGCTGAGTTATGGTTGTTTGATGGCTGAGTTATTAGTTATTTGGTGGCTGAGTTATGATTATTTAATGGCTGAGTTATGATAATTCGATGGCTGACTTAATCTTCTGTGTACAGCATGTTGCTTCGTATATGAGAGTCCTCACCAAAAGGTCCATGCAAGATCCCAGCCCATTCTGGTCCAAGCGCATTGCCTTTGTGGACACATGGTTCCTAGGATTATGGGTTCGGGATTTTGAACAGTTCAAGATGAATCCAAAGATGTTCAAATTCAAGGACTCAGGGTATGAGAATCTCATATACGGTAAGATTCCCGGCGACCTTCCAACAAATAAAAAGTGGCTTGAAGATGTTGATCACTTGTACGGAGTGCTTCATACTGGAGGAGATCATTGGGTGGCGTTTCACGTGGATCTTCTGAAGGAGAAGATCGATGCATATGATCCCATCATTGGACAGGTAACTCCGGAAAGTGAACAGAAAATGCTACAAGCATTTAGGCCGCTGTTGCAAATGATCCCTGCAATGATCAATGCTGTAATTCCTGGTAAAAAAACCGCTTGCCTTCAACAATTTGCCTTCAGACGGAAAAGCGGCAAAAACATTCCCCAAAACACCCAAGTTGGCGACTGTGGCGTGTATTCAGCGAAGTTTGTCGAGTGTCTAGCGCTTGGTGTAACTTTCGATGGGATATGCGACAAAAATATTCAGGGTATACGGGTGAAAATGGCAGCAGAGATCTTTGATGAAAAGGGATATGATATGTTGGCCCAGTTTAGCTGATTTAGCCATTATGAACCTTCTATTCTTCTATTTGTATGTTCAATGAACCTTCTATTCTTCTATTTGTATGTATGTTCAATGAACCTTCTAACTCAGCCTTAATAAATAACTCAGCCGTTTCGTTTTGATAACTCAGCCATTTGATGTAGATAACTCAGCCATACCCTAAACCCTAAAATCGAAAATGAAATTTAAGACTTACAAAATTATAATTGAGATCAATTTATTAATATAAATTGAATATAAATCATCTGAATGTAAATACTTTATTTTTTCAATTTACAAGTTGAGACTCTAACTTGATCTTGATATATATATTGTCTTACAAGTACTTAAAACTTTACCTATAGTTAAGACCCAAAATAATATACAATAAACCACATAGCATTTTTTCAATTGAATGTGTATAATTTGTTTCATTTGAGACTCTAAATCATATATTTTCTAAATGCTAAACCCTAAAACCCAAACCATGAAACCTAAACCCTAAATCCATAACTCAGCCGTGAAGTTCCTATAACTCAACCGTCAAATGTAAATTTGGGCGGGAAATTTGCGACGTTTCGTCTTCCTATCGCTCCATCTTGCGACGTTTCTTCTCTCTCTCTCTCTCTGTATATATAGCCCTTCGCGTAAACATTTTCTCTCCCATCACTATTTTTTATAGAAAAAACTGATGTAAAAAAACCTAATCTCATAAAAACATACATCATGTCGATTGTCCCTGCTATGACATCCCAGTTCAAGAGCATGATCAATGACATACAACAAAAAACGCAAGATCGGGATAACCTCCCTCTTCTAAACCCTGGTGCAGGTGTCTGGTATGACCAAACCACTGTTACGTGGTTTAAGTTTTTACACGATCTCTCGCAGGCGATCCCGGATATTCTTCGAGAGGGATGGGTTGAGCCGTGGCCGACTTACTGCTTCATTCCCGATGATGTTAAGGGACAATGGTTTCTTAAACTAACTGTAAGCATAATTTAACTTTCGTATTAGATTTAACTTTTTGTTTCTTAAACACTAATACTTTTTGTTTCTTTTTATAGCGAAAATACAGATGGGATCCGAGATATAATTTGACGGTTTGGACACAGTTTAATCTGCTGGCTAGAACGCTTTTTCGCACTCAAATGCGGGCGTTTAAGAGGATATGGCATCATGGCGGCGAGAAGCCTGATTGGATTACAAATAGAGTTTGGCTTGCTCTCGTCGAGATGTTTGATGAGTTTGGCCCAGATAATTTTGAGTTTGGACAATGTAATTTTAAATAAATGTTTGAAACCCTAAATATTTTGTATAAATTTTTAGTTTGTTTATTTAAATGAATCAGCCGTTTACTACAATTTTTGTTTTTGCTTACAACAATTTATACAAGTTTTTATATATCTCAGCCGTCAAGTATAATAACTCAGCCTTACTAAAAATAACTCAGCCGTGAAGTTAATAACTCAGCCTTTCTAAACATAACTCAGCCGTCAAGTACAATAACTCAGCCTTTCTAAACATAACTCAGCCGTCAAGTACAATAACTCAGCCTTACTAAACATAACGCAGCCGTCAAGTATAATAACTCAGCCGTTTTGGGACGTTTCGTCTTCCTATTTTGGCCGGTTTATTAATTGAAATTATAATTTTTCCCGCCCGGTTTATTAATTGAAATTATAATCGAACCTAAATCCATAACTCAGTCGTGTCGCGACGTTTCGGTTTACCAAAATCCATAACTCAGCCGTGTCGCGTCGTTTCGGCTTACCAAAATCCATAACTCAGCCGTGTCGTGTCGTTTCGTATTTCTATTTTGACCCGGTCTATTTTGGAAAAGTCAAACCAAAAATCAAACCAAAATCCATACAATTAAAGCCATATTGTAAACAAAATCCATAACTCAGCCGTAATACAACCAAACATTTATATTGGACAAGTTCTTGCATTATGTCCAACCTGTTTACAACGAGAACATGTGTGTTCTTTCCTAGGACGTTTATTCTCAAGTGCAACTTCTAGAGCAGATTTCATCCTACTTTTCTTAGGCCTTCCTGGTGGTTGACGAACAACCGGGGGAAAGCACGGTTGGTTAGCCACGTTATCTGGAACTTGGAGCGCTGAATCTACCGGCATGATCGACTGAGCATATGCGTTTACCAAATAATTGTTTTGATAGTAAGGACTGCACAGGGATATCCGACATTTGTCCCTGTTCTCGGCAGCTGCGATTGCATGCACGCATGGTAATTTCTCCCCTTCGAAACGCCGGCATGTGCATGTTTTTCCGTCCAAATTCACAACATGCGAAGAAACCCCAGAAGATCCATATATAACTTCAGTGTGATATTCATCAATCCTTCGTGCCGTCATAAGTCTAGCGGCAGTAACACGACCCTATTATAAATATAGAATAATAGAATAAAAAAATGTTACGGCTGACTTATCAAATGTTACGACAGACTTATCAAATGTTACGGCTGACTTATCAAATGTTACGACTGACTTATCAAATGTTACGACAGACTTATCAAATGTTACGGCTGACTTATCAAATGTTACGACAGACTTATCAAATGTTACGGCTGACTTATCAAATGTTACGACAGACTTATCAAATGTTACGGCTGACTTATCAAATGTTACGGCTGACTTACATGTAGTAGCTTCTCGACACCACGCGAAAGCGTAGTTAGCTGCGATATAGCATCCTCTCTCCGTTCAACAAACCATCTGGTCATCATAACCCGTATCGATTCTAATAATCGAACAATGTTAAGAATTCTAGCATTTGACAGTGTGTGGTTCATTGATTCCGCTATGTTCGTAGTCATCAAATTATACCTTTCACCCGGGAAATGAACACGCGCCCACAGGTTGACACCAGCTCTTTCAAGGTAGCCATGGAGTTGAGGATTAATCGCTTGAATCTCCTCGTATATCGCAGTAAAATCAGGCATCGTAAAACATCTCGCCGCTTGCTTCACCAGACGAAAAATATCTTTTCCTTTGAACTGTCCCAAAATGTTCTTATATAAATGATAAGTGCAAATTCCCCGAGAAGCCAACGGATACACATTCCCAATTGCTTTCCCTATCGAATTATGCCTATCCGAGATTATCGCAAGACCCTCATCGTCAGGAATCACAAGTTTTAGTTGCGTAAAAAACCAGTGCCACGAATCATCATTTTCAGTGTCAACCACACCGAAGGCAATTGAGAAAATCTGAAAGTTACCATCCTGAGCTAGTGCTGTGAGAAGCGTTCCTTTGTATTTACCATTAAGAAACGTACCGTCGACAACGACAACTTTACGCATGAAAGGAAACCCATTTACGCTCGCACCAAATGCAAGGAACATATACATGAATCTTCCAAACTCATCGATTTGTAGACGCGCAATTGTACCCGGATTTGCCCTTCTTATCTTGTATAAGTAAGAAGGCAAGTCTTCAAACCCACTCTCAGGAGTTCCCATCTCGAGTTCCCTTGCAAATCTTAGCGTTCTATGTGATTTTCAATAATCCATCTGACCACATGGAAAATAATACAAATAAGTCAGCCGCATCGTAAAAATAAATCAGCCGTAAAGTTTATATAACTCAGCCGTCAAGTTTATATAACTCAGCCGTTGAGTTTATATAACTCAGCCATTGAGTTTATATAACTCAGCCGTTGAGTTTAAATAACTCAGCCGTTGAGTATATATAACTCAGCCCTTAAGTTTATATAACTCAGCCGACTCGTTTATATAAATCAGCCGTTAAGTTTATATAACTCAGCCATTGAGTCAGCCGCAACGTACTAATAATTACCTTTACACCAAATTGCTTTTTGATAGATATTCCGACACTCGTAGGTCGAACTGACGGACCAACGTCGCCGAGAAAGTCCTTGTACAACTCTCCTAAAATAGCCGCTGTTGCTTTTCGAGATCGACTAGAACGCTCAGTTATAGAACATGTATGATCCGAATCGTATATACGAACATAAAATGTCAGGGGATCCCCTAGTGTAGTAGCACGAACTCTCCAGAGACATCCACCAACCCAACACTTAACAACGAGTGTATCCAAGTCGGATACGTGTACATCAAAATCAAATCGATCCTTGACCGTAAGAAGTTTCAGTCGTTTCTCCAAATCGGCTTTAGTCTCAAATCGTTGCCCTACCGAGAGGTTTAGGGAAGACAAATCTAACCTTGGAACCTCCGGATTCCCTTTAGATCCGATCGTCGACAGGTTATGAGATCTCTTCTTAGGAGGTAGTGTCGGTGAATCTTCGTCTTGTGTTGGAGACTCACCGAATAAACTGAAATTATCACCATCAGATGACTCACCATCCGAGTCGTCGAACATATCAAATCGGCTATCAAATTCTTCGTCTTCTTCGCCTACTTCATTTTCTTTGACTACTTCATTTTCTTCGCCTTCTTCATCTTCTTCGTCTTCTTCATCTACTTCATCTTCTTCTAATTCATCCTCCAAGTTGAAATCATCATAACTCCCACCGTAATCTTCGTATCTAGATTCAACTTCGGAGCTATAACTGAATCACCTTTTATTCTTCTCTCTCGCTCCGTCATTCCGACTAATTTCATTCTCCGTAATCTCCACACAAAGACGTAAGTGTTCAATTTTTCTGAGGCTTAAAAAAACTTGCAACTGTCGAGTATTTGAGAGGTAAACTGGTGGAGTATCGTGCGCCATTGTTTTCAAAGCTTTATTCGAGAACATGTAGCTCAGCTGAATCTGATGGCTCGATTCCTTCAATCCGTAATCATCGAGTACTATCTTCGCAAGTTCGTCTAGTGTTGTTTTCTCATTTATATGCACAACTCTACATCCTCTACCGTCGGTGTTGAATACATATCTGTGTTTCTTAACCCAGTTACCGGAAACAATAATTACATGATCCATAAGATCTCTGATGAATGAAAAAGCTAGATGAAGAAGAGTAAGAAGAAGAAGGCGAAGGTCGTAGATGAAGAACCCTAATTTGACTGTCGTAACTTTAATAATGACATGGAAAGTAAGAGCTGATGACATGGAAAATCGGACCAGATGACATGGAATATCGGTAAGTCAGCCGCCAAACTAACACATAACTCAGCCATTAATAAATCAGCCATCAAGTATAGTGTAAGTCCGCCGCGACGTGAATAGTATTTCAGTAATTAATCTTTCGCTAATAAATCAGCCGTAATTAGGCTATAAAATATTAAGTCAGCCGTATCGTCAAATAAATCGGCCGTCAGATGAATGGTATTCTAGTAATTAATCTTCCGCTCATAAGTCAGCCATAAAGAGGCTGAGTTATTGTTAACCCAGCCAATTACGGCTGATTTACGTAACAGCCGTATCTGCTTCCCAACCGGAGAACATAACTCGGCCGTAACTTGTGTTCGTAAGTCAGCCGATCTCTCATAAGTCAGCCAAATTTCTGTAAATCAGCCGTCAATAATGGCTGATTTATGTTCGTAAGTCAGCCGTTACCTCATAAATCAGTCCGCCGTTGTATAACTCAGCCGTAACTTGTGTTCGTAAGTCAGCCGTTATCTCATAAGTCAGCCAGATTTCTGTAAGTCAGGCGTCACTAACGGCTAATTTATGTTCGTAAGTCAGCCGATCTCTCATAAGTCTGCTGCGTTTAATAACTCAGACACAACTAACCATAACTCAGCCGCAACGTAACCATAACTCAGCCGTTTCCATTTACGGCTGAGTTCATTAGTACACGTCAGCGATTTTCTACGTGGTTGCTTACGTGGCTATGGCATTCTTGTAATTACATTTTTTGTCACAACGTAACAAAAGGGCACGCTGGGTATTTAAAAAATGTCAGTAATAAAAAAAAATTTTATATGGTTCTAGTAATATTTCCTAATTTCCATGGGATTTGAGCTAAACACCCTTTTATTTATACAAAAGGAATTTAAATGAGATGTGAGTGGTGGTTGTGAATTACTTTTGGATTCGTTGCGTTGTCTATTTAGTTGGTAACGCTGTTTTTCGCATTTCAACATTTTAAATTTTAATAGAGTATTGTTTTTTTTAGATGTTGTTTTTAATAATGTAGAAGTTTTGGGATTTTTGATTTTGCAACCTAATCGTTGGTAGTTATTGTTTACTAGGGGTCGTTGCGCGAGTTTGGTTTCTTTTGATTTTCTTGTGCTATTTTCCTATGTTTTGTACCTATATCATGTATAGAGTGTATTGGTAAGTATTTATGTTAGTATATAAATATATTTTTTACATTCATTAACACATTCTAATATCATATGGTTAATTATCAATTTGGGTGTGAAAATTTGTTCAAATTTTTTTTTTTTTTTCAATTTGGCATTGATTTTAAATAAATATTTTTTAGGTTTTGAGAACTTATTATTATATTCATTTATTGCAATATAACTCTATCCAACCTTCTAACATATAACTATAATCGTGCAACGCATAGATCAATATATTTATTTTTATCATTTTTTCGTAAGACACTAATATAGCTATAGAAAGTTAATTTATACATGATATTTTTTTTTACCTTTTCTTAAACACTTAAAAATTATATTTTCTAGATTTTTTGGGCTAAAAGCATTGTCCCAAATATTAAATTATTAAATATTTATTTTTCTTGGATTATGGTGTACAACTATAGTAAAACCTCTATAAATTAATAATGTTGGGATTTTGAAAATTTATTAATTTAGAGAGATATTAATTAATTGATAAATTAATAAATATTAATTTGTAGAAAGAAATATATTTTAGGTAATAATTCTCTTAATTCTTTTTCGTCGAATGATGTTATATGAAGGAATTTAGTTGAATCTTTTGCAAAAATGACATGAATTAACTTAAAATTATGACTAAAATATTTGATTATCGAAATAGAATGAATGTTAACATCATAATATACTATTCAATTAAAATGATACATGTTTTTATGTACAAAATTTAGAAAAATCATGGTTATTATCATGATGAATACATTATAAAGAATTATGTGTAAAGAATCAATTATTTTGTTTATAATTTTTCGCAAATTTTTTATACATACCTACAAAATAATTCTAAAAACAAAAAGTAAATCTAAAGATAACTTCTAACAAGATACAACTTTATGTCAACAAAAATCATTAAAATCATGTTTTGGTACATTATCATAGTTATATAGGCATAATTATATGTAATTATTAATTTATACTATTATTGGGACCATATTTTACATAGGTTTCAAAAAAATTATTATCTTATCATCTTATCAAATTTCGTATATTTTTACATTGGTCCGACTCGGGACCGGAGAATTTTATTACTTTATAGAGATTATTAATTTAAAGAGTATTAATTTATAGAGGTTTTACAGTACATTTTTACATAAAGATCCTATATCATTGCCCATGTATTTTGTTGTACAATTTATGAATAATGTCACCATTAATTTTTTACTTTATATGTATCAAAACTTAAGATTTTTTAAAATACCATTTTTAGTGTGCCACTAATACAACATAGTTAATTCAAATATAAATAATCTAATGAGTAAATAATTTTGAAAATTGGATAATAAGTAGATAATTTTGAAAAGTGGCATTTGTGCAAGGATTTTTTTAAAATGACATTTTTGAATAGTGTCATATCTTAACATTCTCTTTTTATATTTATTTTAAATTATAGTATTACAACGTTTTCAATCTTTTTCTTTTATATTTCAAAAAAAACTCAAATATAACATTTTGAATAAAATCTTATTTTTCAAAATTTCACCTTATTTTCTCATCTTTAGTAAAATTATCCAATATCCTCTTTTTGAATAAAATATTTTTCTCATTTATTAGTGAACGTTAATTTCTCAAAATTTTTTATAGTGAAATCACATATCTTCTTCTTTTTAAACATTCAACCTCCTGACAATCGGTTGAAACACAATTATGATGATTCAATAAAAAACATAATTTTTTTTTTCTATTATCTCATATCATTCATTTATATTTTTATTCATAGCTCTTATATATAAACTCATAATATTTTGATTACTTTCTAATAACTACAATATAAATGAAATACATTCATTATTGTAATTTTTATTTAGAAAATAAAATACTCAAATAATCCTAAAATATGGTTCGCGTGATACATGAGTAATACAATTTTATTAAAATTAAAAACAAAAAATTGATTTAACCATTTACAATTTTATGCTAATTTTAATCATTCATTTAATTTATTTTAGTAGAATATAACTCGCGCGATGTGCGATTTTTTTCTTAAACTAATTTATGCCTCTTATATATTTTAAATATATAACACTTTAATTTTTTTCTTTCATACTTCCATGAAATTCAAATATGACATTATGAACAAAATCGTATATTTCCAAATTTTCATCTTATTATCTCATCTTTAATAAGATGGTTCAATATCCTTTTAATGAAATAATATATATTATTTCTCTATAGATCAACAGTCTCTTAACAATCGTTTTTTTGTCAACAGTCTTTTAACAATCGTTTGACACTCATATTATTTATTATTTGGTTTCTTTGATGTCGTTTATATTTTTATTCATTTGTTCTTATATGTATGTTCATTTTACATATTTTCAATTTTTGAAATTGAATATATAAAATTTTATCGTTATCATAAGCTCATAAGAAAATATATTTATTGTTGTAATTTTATATTTACAACAATAAAATACTCAAATAATTTTATATGTTTAACAAAAAAAATAAATTATATATGCTACTTTTAGTTATTTATTGACTTATTTTCGTTTTTTATTTAATTAGAAATTTTAGTAGCTATAAGTAACAATAAATATACATAAACATGAGTTAAATAAAAGTTAAAATTAAAATTAATTGTAAAAAAATATTTTATCTACGTGGACACCTTAAATGAAGAGAAAACTTTGCTATTTTATATATAGATTGTGATAGATGAATGGTTTCGTCAAATCCCTTTGTAAACTTAATTATATATATATATATATATATATATGTTCAAACAAATCCTTTAACAAAAACAAAAAGTTGCTTTCCTTCAAATTAAGTTTTCATGATTTGTATTGTTATTCTTACGATGTCAATTGCTTCACAGCTTAGTGTGCCGATAGAGTACCGCTTGATCATGCTTTCATGTTTTTTTTTTTTTAAGTCATTTTTTGCCATGTGGCCATTTGAATGGTTTACTATTTTGTTCAAAAAAACAAATTGTAACCTATATTATTCATTTTCATTAATGATATTCACATTTTTAACAAAAAAAAAAGTATTTTCGACTTAGAAGATATATAAGTTTTGGGGCAAAACCTATATATCCTCTAAGTAAAAAATAACGGTGGGTTTTTAATCCATGAATTGAATTAGGGTTTATATTCATTTCTTTATGAACTAGTACGCATTCTTAGTTATCCAAAGTATTTTTTATTATGTTTTATTACATTCGGATTGATGAAATTGAACTATTGTTAGTCATTTGGATTTTATCTTTGTATCCACAAATATTTTGATGTTTAGGATCATATCATTTGTTTCAACTAGAGGAGAAGTGTCAACGTATAAGAATTGCTACTACAACATTTATGTACATAAAAGGAGAATTTTTGTAGTTGAAATTTTGTTACTTTCTTTCTATTAGATGCATGCATATTCTCTCAATGTACTTTCACTAGAAAAGATGAAACAATAATACCCAGGGCGGTCCTAAACAAAATAAAAAATGGTGCCCATAGAATACATAATGAGGACCTATAATATATACCATCTAATTCATTTTTGTATAGTTTTTATATTAATTTTAGATAGTTTTTTTAAAAATACTTTTTTTTGTTCTCGACCAATTCATTCATTTCAATATCAACATTTACAATGGCCATTTTACAACATATACTTGAGAATGAGCTCTTGCTTGCTTTGCTAAGCAATCCGCTATGACAGTTGTTTGACGTGAAACCCACATAAAAGTGAAATTACAACGACTAGCTATCTTAATAATATCTTGAATCTGAATAGCATAAGGCAAATGTTGCATTTGTGGAGAAACCAAATCCTCCTCTACCCGCTTTAAGAAGCTATAGACCTTCTGAAGGTCTCCACAAAAAACCACATCTCGGCAGCCTAGCCTTTGCAATTCCACAGCAGCCATTCTCAAGGCCTCAATTTCCGCATCCTCATAATACGATGTACCTGGAAAAGATCCCAAGCCAGTAATTAATTGCCGTAAACTTCCATCATGTAAACTCCACCCTATGCCAATTCGCTCATTCGGAGACATCCAAGAAGCATCAACAAGACAACATTGTTTTTGCACCTGAGCACAAATTTGATTCAACATTTTTGGAACTACACTCCGATTCCCTCTTAGTGTTTGAACTGCTCCACACTCCTGAGACTTATCCTTCTGATCAACCTCTGACGCCTCCACCCATAGATTATAGTCCTGCATAGCCTTATTAATAATCAGTGGAATGGGAAATCTTTTGTGATTGAAAATCACTTCATTTCTTTGCTTCCAAACTCGCCAGCCCAAAAAATGAATTAAAATGACTTGATCAGGAAGGTCCTTGTTACCTGACAAGAATGACTCATAATTACTGATAAAATCATTCGAAAGCAAAGTTTTAGTTTCAGGATTCATGACTGGAGCAAGCTCCCAAATCTCCCTATTCACTCTATATTGGAATAGCATATGATTAATAGAATCTTCCTTTTCTCCGCAGACAAAGCAAATACTATCCCTAAGAATCCTTCTTTGCTTAAGCCTATTTGCCACTGGAATAGCTCCATTTAAAGCTCTCCACCAAAAATGCTTAATCTTAGGAGGCATTTTATAATTCCAAAGAGATTTGAATAAAGAAATTGGGCTGCAAGAAGACTAACCTGCTTGGATCTTAAGTAGTTTTATCCAGATTTAACCGTATACTCCCCATGAGCAGTGTGCATCCATGTTATTCTATCTTACACCCCTATTATTGAGGGTCTCAGCTGTTGTATTAAAGGCACATCCAGAGGATGAACTAATGAGTTCAACCTTTGACAGTCCCAAACAGTTGTATTGCTTACAAAGAGATCTTTTACCTTGTTCTGAAGTGATGCTGGCATTGAATGGAGTTAGCGCAGAAGATGGATTTGTAGGTAGCCAAGGATCTCTCCAAACATTCACCTTTTCCCCTGTACCAATGAGCCATTTTATTCCTTGCATTAACAACCTATTGCCTTGAAGTATGCTTCTCCAAGCATAATTTGAGGACCATTTTTGTTTGGCCTCCAGCAACGTTGTCTTGGGAAAGTATTTTGCCTTGTACACCTTAGCTAACAAAGATTCTGAATTTTGAAGTATCCTCCAGCTTTGTTTAGCCAACAAAGCAATATTAAAATCTTTGAGGTCCCTAATGCCAAGTCCACCCAGCTGCTTAGGCACAGTAATCTTACTCCAAGATATCCAGCTTGCCTTCATTTTATCCTGGTGAGCAGACCAAAAAAACTTTCTGATTACCGCTGTTAATCTTTCAATCAATTTTTTTGGCATCATAAAGCATGACATATAGTAAGTTGGTAAAGTTGTAAGCACTGACTTAATAAGAACCTCTTTTCCCGCCGGAGATAATAGCTTTGCATACCAATTCTCAACTTTTTGAATCATCCTTTGAACTATATAAGAGAATGTATCCGTTTTGCTTCTGCCAACAAACTCGGGCAATCCTAGATATCTACCAAAACCACCAACCTTTTGGATATGAGTTTGCTGTAAAAGAAGCTGTTTTATATTCGGGTAGATACCTTTGGAAAACATAATAGCCGATTTACTAAAATTCACCTCTTGACCTGATGCTTCCAAAAAGTCCAAAAAGTTGTAATATTCCTCCGGTGTAGCTTTACAAAAAATCAATGAATCATCTGCAAAAAGAAGATGTGTGATAATAGGACCATTCTTACAAACTTGATAACCCGAAATTTGACCTCTGCCCTGACCTTAAACCAACAGAAAAGACAAAGCTTCCGTGCATAACAAATATATATAAGGTGAAAGAGGATCACCTTGCCTTATTCCCCTTGTAGGTACAATGGTTTCAGTTGGAGTTCCATTAACCAATACTGCATATGTGACAGAGGTGATACACTTCATGATCCATTTACACCAAATATCAGCAAACCCCAACCTATGCATCATCTCATCAACAAAATGCCATTCAACTCTATCAAAAACCTTGCTAATAGCTAATTTTAAAGCCATATGAGCAGTCTTAAGTTTTCTCATATGCAGAGAATGCAACATTTCATGAGCAATAAGCACATTATCAGTTATAGATCGACCAGGAATAAAAGCATATTGGTACTCAGAAATTAGAGAATGCAAAAATGGCTTGAGCCTTTCAGCTAATACTTTTGATAATAGCCAAACTGATTGGTCTAAACTCTCTAACTTCTGTTGGATTCTCAACCTTAGGGTCTAAACATATATGAGTATTGTTTATTACCGGCTCTAATTCCACAGTGGTTAAAAAATTATGAATAAAACTCATTACTGAATCCTTTATTGTTTGCCAATGATCTTTATAGAACCCCACTGTAAGGCCATCTGGAGCTAGAGCTTTATCTGTGTCCATCATTTGAAGAGCTTGGTAGATTTTAGCTTCAGTAATAGGCCTTGTTAAAGATTGGTTCATTTCATCTGCTACTCGAGGTTGCATCTGTTGTAAAAACTCGATGGATACTGTAGGTCCACTGGCAGTGAAAATGTCTGCAAAATAATCCAGCACCAGTTTATTAATATCTTCTTGCTTAAATAATAAACTGCTTGAACCATTAGATAAAGGCAAAATTGGATTAAAAGCTCTCATTTGCTTGGTTTTGGCATGAAAGAATTTGGTATTCTTATCTCCAGCTTGCGACCATAAAACTCTACTTTTAGCTCGCTAAAACTCCTCCTCCAATCTGTGTACGCATAAAGTAAATTAGATTTAAATTCTCCAATAACTTGGTAATCCACAACTGGCTGCTCATAAGCTTTATGCAAAGCCTTGTTTAGATCTTTGATTCTTTTGAGTATTAGTGACATTTTGAGATCTCCACCTTGATAAACTTTTTCTGCATAATTCCAATGCTTTACTGAATTGATGACTTGGAATGCTGCTGCATTTAGACTCCCACATATTCTTAATCTGCTCTTTGAATTCTGGCTCAAACTTCCATCTACGATCATACTTAAACAGTTTTTTCCTCTTCCAAGATTCAGTTTCAGTATGCAAAATAATAGATCGATGATCAGAACAGTTCCATGGTAAAATTTGAGCCAATACAGTAGGATATAACTCTAACCAATCACAAGTTGCAACAACTCTATCTATCCTTGTTCGCACTGTATGAGAGTACCTCTTTCCAACCCAAGTAAATTAACCTCCAATAATTTTGACATCATGTAGACCACAATGAGATAACAAAATTCGAAAAGGATAAAAAGAATGATCAGACCTGCATGCTCCACCCTCTTTCTCATGTGGATTTTTGACATCATTAAAATCACCAAGCACCAATCTTGGCATATTATCATAACGACCATCTTCCACATGTGCGATCATGTTCTTCCATTGTATGTTGCGATATTTAATTACAGGATTACCATACACATAAGACAAACAAAAACGCTTATCACCATCAGTTATATACATATCAGTTTGATACAAGGATGGAGTAGAGACAAGGCTTAGCTGGATATGTACATCCCGAAAAATGGCTAAGCCACCCGAGAGCCCATCTGCCGGAAGAACAAAAGAATGGGCATAACTAAGTTCCTTACACAGTTTTTCTACAACATTATAGACGTTTTTTGTTTCAATGAGGAACATGATATCAGGTATAGAAGACTTCTTGATATCTTTGAGATACTGAATTGTCAAGTCGTTCCCCAAGTCTTGACAATCCAGATGCATGATCCTCATGGCTGAACTGGTGGTTTAAGGGAAACCACCAAACCTTTGTTAGCGTCTGGGTCACCACTTTGGTCCTTGCTTGAAGAAGCCTCTGCTATATTCTTCTCCTTCATACCCTTGCCAAATTGCCTTTTCGGAGTGGACGATACAACCTCCAACTCAATCTCATGGAACTTTCTTTTTGTTCCTTGATCAAAGTACTTCCAATCACAACATCCTCTGTACATGCATTCACCCCATCTGTAGGAGAGACTGGCCTCTTTCCTAAACCTTGCTCGAGTAAGTAGTCAGATGTAGGAGCTAACATTGGAGGTATAGGCTGTTGAGCCCCTGAGCTCTCCCCAAGATCTTGTCCTGTGTTTAGACCTTCTATAGCAGCTTTTTTTCATGATTAGTAATGAAAGGATCATTACCTAATTCCATTAAAACTCCAGCCGTAGCAGTTAGAGTTGATGCTTTTGGATGTTTCATACTTCCACAAGTAGTGCATAACTTCTGAAACTTCTTATACTTGAATTCCAACTCAACAGGTTCACCTGAATTCATTATCTGAACCAACCGAACAAGAGAGATTTCACTATATGTTGTCATAGTCACTCTAACCCATATCTCGGCTGGTTTATTAAGACGAAGGATAGGTTTAGCAATTCGAACTTCATCCACATGCCCCATCTTCGAGCCAATACTAGTGACTATGTTATGCCTCCGATAAACTTCAGGAAGCTTCTCAATCTGAATCCAGAAAAAAATATTCTGCAGAAAATCTGGACGCTTCCTATTGCTCCATCTATCTACAGCTACCATCCAACCTCTGTATTCATAGGGAGCTCCTTCCAAAATTGCCATCAATTGATATTCCTTCGCAAAATAAAAATTGATAGTTCCATCATCATTGATCTTCGCATCAACACATCCCTTAGATTTCCAAGCACCTTGCAATGCTTTCTTGATACCCGCTGGATTATGATGTGCAAGATTAAGCCCCATAGCCACCAAACAAAGTTGATGCTCCTTCTCAAACTTTACTTGTGCATCCTGATAAACATCCCATTTTTCACGATCCAAACCCAAACGAAGTCCCTCAAGGACCTCCCAAATTGATTTATGCGATTCCATTTCATCAGATCTGGTAGTATGGGAGAGATAGTCAAAGGAAATGATGGAAATTTGAGAGAAAAAACACTCCAGATTTCACTGGAAAAGAGATCGAACAAGTCGAAACGTAGTCTCTCGAACTTTCGCGAAAGAGAGAAAAATATAGACAAGTCAAGTAGTTTTTTAAAAAATACTTAAATTTTGTAATTGTAGGATTCTTTTTTTTTTTATTATTTTTTTCTCAATAAACTAAAATTACTTCAATTTTTTTTTTAAATGCTTTTTCCAAAAAAAAAATGGAGAGCATAAGCCATTGTTTCATCATGCTTTCCTCATGGCAGGACAGGGCCGGCCCTGATAATACCAAAATGCACACGCGATTTATATCAAAGGAATAAAACAAACAAATTTGTCTACTTATATGACGGGTGTTCTGGTTATATAACATGTGGTTTGTGGAGAAATTATATGAGACATCTACCAACAAGAAATCATGGCCATGTTACTTCATGCAAAGACTAATGAGACCTTAAGCTAGTCAAACTTTTAACTCCTACTTCGACCATTTGAATCAAAAGTGAAAGCTGTGCAAAACTTGAATCTACAGTAATCGCCTAACCGGAGATGACATAATCGTTGTCTATGTGTACGACACTGTCGACTGATTTCACTGGATTTAATTGGGTTAGAACTCTTAGACGAAGAGCAAAACTTGCAGTAAGTCGAGGAGTTTTTCTTGAAGATCGACTTAGATTATTTTTTATCAAAAACGAAAGAAGTTGAGAAAACGATTCGAGAGATTTAAAAAAAAAAATGCCATGTGTCAATCATGGAAAGCGCCACATGTCACTCATATGAAGAGTATTGACCTCAGTTCATATTCTTGTAACAAACACTACATGAGGATCATCTCACTTCATATTAATGAAAAGATTTAACGCACTTTTGGTGCGTTCCTACCGGGGCCGACCGGATAGCCGATAGGGTATATCAAAAAAAAAAAAAAAAGATTTAACGAGTTTAAAAAAAAAAATTTCTTTCCTATTAAAAGACAAGTACAATTAGTGAGAATGATTATTTATTTTAATCTTATTGGCTCAAAACTATGACTTATCATAAAAAAATTATGACATGTCTATAGAAAAAGATGACATGGATTAAATCTTTAATTATTTTTTAATATAAATTTTATCACAAATTAAATTAAAATAATTAATTTCAAAAATTAAAATTTATATTTTGAAAATTAAAATTTATATTTTGAAAATTTGTTTATAACAACCATTCCAAAATTCTTTTTAAAAACTACTATTTTATGGTTATAGTTTCTTCTTTCAAACTTTTAAAAACCAATTTAGAACAAAAATATTTTTAATTTTTGATAATCTATTTACAAATTTTTCACTCTTTCCCAAATAATTCACAATATGTTACTGCATTAATTACAAACATATTTATGCAAAAAAAAAAATGCAAACATGGACAAACTTCAATTCTCAAGTTAATATATGTTTATATTAACATAAAATATTTCAAATAGCTACCTCAATAATATCCAATTTTTTAATAAAATAATAGACAATCAAAACAGTTTTTTTTTTAAGTATCAAAATAGTGAATATGGATTATATTTTAAAACTTTTAGTTAAGATTTGATCTTTATTTGTAAGTTTATTCCTTATCGAATATTACTCCATTCAAAATTTTTGAATAATTTTTCTCCTTGAATGAAAAAGCAAATAATATGGAATACACGGACTACTTAATTTGAAAATTATTAGTTTGTGGTTTAACACCAACTATCTATTGACACACAAAAATTAATATTCTTATAAGAAAATATTATAAAAATGAAAAAACCTCTAACAATAATATTAAATATGTTAGTTAAAGTAGAAAAAATATATAAAGAATATAATCACAACCGAAATATATATATATATATATCTAATATAACCCAACAATAGTCCATTTTAATTTAAATATAATCATGTCGTAATTAACAAAAAATATTTTAGCAAAAAAAAAAAAAATTAACCAACAACGATTATTTGGTAACAGAAAAATATGCCATAATTTAGTGATTTCAAAAACTCACAACTTTTTGAATCTTCAACAAGAACCAAAATTTTCGTCAAAACTAAATCTTTTGATCCAAAATTTGAAGATATAATATGTGTTTTCGGATTCTTAGCAACCAATAATCCATCATCAATATACCCTCTCAAATATTTATGAGATTAGCATAATCGAATTTAGCTCCGTAATATTTGCAAAAGATCAAATATTTGAAAAAATATATATATCATTAGATAGTTATGGCTTTAAAGGTTATGGAAATATATACAAAATGGGTAAAAAATATAATCAATTAAGATATTTATTTTTCTAAAAAGATTTGGAAACACCAAACCCTATTTTTCTCTAAACTACATCCCCCTATATATACCTCAAGCTCTGGTATGTTTTTTATCCATTAGTTCGATTGTGCTGATTTTTTTTCCTTCGTTCATTTGTTGCTTTTGTTTGTATGCATAATATATTATATCTAATCAATTCTGATTTTTTTTTCTTTGTTTTTGTAGGTGTTCTTAAAGCAAATTCTTTTGATTTGTGTTATACATGAGGTTTTGTTCTTCAACAAGGTATATTTTTTAATTTTATTTTGTTTGTATGCATAATATATTATATCTGATTAATTTTGATTTTTTTCTTTGTTTTTGTAGTTGTTCTTAAAGCAAGTTCTTTTAATTTGTGTTATACATGAGGTTTTTTTCTTCAACAAGGTATATTTATTAATTTTATTTTATTTGCTTGGTAGGTTTCATTATTTTTGCTTCGATAGGTTTAGATATATATAAATATTTCTTTTTATCTTTTTTTTTTTAAAAGTTATATTTATTTGTATCTTATATAATGATTATGAAATATGTTTTTTTCTTTATAACCGAAAAACATACGATTAATTTTAAAATTGATCAACTTGAATATCTAACATATGAGATTTGGTTTTAGAGATTGATCAGAGGCGTGATGTGATATAATATTGTATTTTCTCCCTCAATTCAAGTGTGTTTTTGCTTATTTTCCTTGTGGAATCGGTTTAGTCGGGCCTCGACTCACTATTTCCTAATAAGATAAAACTGTTTCATCTATCACTAAATTTTCGATTTAAAGTAACTAAGTCTTAATTTTATAATAAAGCTTTTCGAAAGATTTTTAATCCCCTTTTATAATTTTATAAAAATTTTAAAGATGATAGGTAAATTATTATTATTTTATATTTTTATAAACGTTTTAATTCTATATCCCCAAAACTGAATTATTTTTATTTTAAATAGGTAAATTTCTTAATTAAATTATTATTATTTTTTAACTAAATGAGTAAAGAAGAAGATGCATATGACTGATAAAGGCTAGAAATGCAGATTATGACCACTGATTTCTTCTAATTCATGTGGTCTTTCTCTAATCAAATTTTCAACACAATTTTTTCTCATAATTAACATAATCATTATAAACTCCCGAAAATAAAAATAACAGTTTTCAGAAATACCAGCAACAAAATAATGAATTATGAAGTTTAAAAGAAAATTCAATTAAATACAATATGAATAGATCTTCTATTACATTCAAAGATTTTCTATATTATAAAGATTTTTGTTATTTAAAATTTATGGGATTTGAATAAAAATCTACTCACTATTATCTACTCTTTAATATTTTTGTTCGGTTCTTAATTATGCTTCTTCTTTTTATCTCATCTAATTAGTTTTCTGAATTTAGATTTTGAGATTTTTAAAAAATAATACAAACAAAAAGAAGAAGAAGACGATGAAAAAGTATAAATAAAAATTAGAAAATTCGAATTATACAAAGAAAAGGAAAAATAATGAAGAAGAGGAAAGAAAAATAAGAAAATAAATCGAAAAAATAAAAAAACTTTGATTAAAAAAGGAAAATAAAATAAAGAAATACAAGTAATAATAGATAAGAAAAATATGAAAAAAGAATAAAGGAACGAAAAAAAATTTAAAATTTGCATATAATGTTTAAAAATAACAATCATTTATGTTTATTTTTATAAACAATAAATCGTGTTATTTATATTCTAAAATTTATCTATTTCTCTAAAATATTTCATACCCGTATACGGTGCGGGTTAATTATCTAGTTCATATTATTGAAAAAAAAGATAATACTTTTCCTATTGAAAGCCAAGTACAATTATTTAATCTCTTTAGATGTTATAATTTGATTGGTTTAAAATTATGACATGTTTTTTCAAAAATGATGACATGTCCATAGAGAAATGATGACATGGATTCCTAATTAAAAACCACTAGATTTAATTTATGATTTCTATTTTAATTTATGAATAATAAATTGATGATGACAAAAAAATGAACTATATTAAAAAGTGCGGACGCTTGACGATGGTCTAGATTCAAACCAATATTTTCTTTTGACATCAATCCTCCATATGCATGTAATCTCGCCAGATACATATTTCACTGACCGAATGCATGCAAGATTTTTTTTTGACATTAATTTTACATATGCATGCAAGATTTAAATAATTTGTTCATGGTAGAAAATAGAATTGAATACAACATATACATATTTCCTCTACGAAACTATACACGACTAAAAATAAATACATGGCTATAAGCTTTCTATCATGAACAAATTATAATATTTTAAAAGAAAATATTTTTTCAAAAAAAGATCGACATTAAAGATCGACACAACAAAATTACAACGAAAAATCTAAGCAAAAGTTTAAAAAAAAAAAATTAGAAAATAATATATTTTGTCAATATTTTCTTTAGGTATATTTGTTGGATATCCTCAGTAGATACCTTACGATTTGATACTCTAAATTTCACTGGGCCGTTATTTGTTCTTTTTTGCAGTCATACTATATTTTATATAAGTCCACATGAGTTTCTCAGTGTTACAATCACCAATTCACCGTCATAAAAATCTACAAAAGTTCTTTTTCTCTTTTTTTTTTCATATGCTCTAATGGTCAAGTTTTTAGAAGCTAATGTTACCGATCTAAGGAACACCACAAATACATGGCATATTCATGTTAAGGTATTTCATAAACTATATAATTTATTCGACCTTTTTCATGTGTCGTTTACTATATTTTATATTTTATGTAAAATGGATCAAATACCATATTTACATAGTTAACTAACTTTAACTAAATATTAAGGTATTACGTGCATGGAACCAAGATTCAACAACCGCTGGAAAAATTACAGATTTTATTTTATCTGATGAACATGTAAGTATATTCAAATGTTTTCCCAACAATTAATTTATATCTTAAAAAATAGTTGACTATTTTGTTTTTTTACAGGGTTCCAAAATTCAGACTTTTATAAACCAGAATTTGATAGACTATTACATTCCAAAAATCAAAGAAAACAAATGGTATGAAATCACTAATTTCATTTTTTTACACCAATAAGATGGTGGTGGAAAAACTACAAATCACCTTGATAAACTCGTGTTTGATCATTCAACTGAAATTGTAACGACTGAATCAAAAACTCCAAATGAGTAATTTGAGTTTGTATTTTTCCGGGATTCATGCAGGATACTATAAAACTATTTTTTTCATTGGTAAGTTACAAATACTCATGTTTACCATTTTATTATAGTATAATATATTAGTTTATATTTTCTTTGATCATCGAACCATTATATGTATTAACTTCATGATTTATGATCTGATAGATTTGACTGGGAAAGTTACAAAAGTTGTACAACTTAAAAGTGGCCAATCTATGGAAGCATCTCCAAAATAATCAAAAGCAAATGAAGCAAATACGGATTATCCCATGCTCTACTTTGACCTCAATGATCAAAACTAATATATGTATTTTTTATAGTTCTTTTTTTTTTAACAATAATATTTTGATAATATTATCTAACTATAACAAAATATGTTTGTATATATTTATAATATGTACACATAAGATGTGAGCTGGAAGGTTCAATTGCTATTGATTTCCTCAATGATTATAAAAATTGTGAAGATGGCATTGTAATATGTGTGATTAGATGAGGTCAAAATTTTGTATTAGTATTTTAAATCACTTATTTAAATTATATAATAACTATATATTAATTTCAATTCAATTCCCTTCAATCAAAGACATTTTTTTTACTTATAACTTCAATCTACTTAATTAATTCCAAATAAATTAAATTATTCTTGAATTTAATAATTAAAAAGTTAATATCTCTCTTATAGTTTTGGAAACATATACAACCTTTGTGTGCTCACAAACCCAAAATATATTGAGAAATGCCACTTTTGAAGTGTTTATTTTCAAAAATGCCACTTTTTTAAAATCTTTGCAAAAATGCTATTTTTTCAAAATTATGTATTCATTATATCATTTATGTTTGGGTTAACAATGTTGTATTAGAGTTTAATTTTGAGGGTTTATGGATCAAAACAATTTATAGGGTTTATAATTTTAATATTTAGGCTCTAAAAATTTACAATTTGTGGTATTTTTGCAACAACCAATAGTGACATTTTTGCAAATATATACATTAAAAGTGTCATTTTTGCAATTCTCCCAAAACTATCTACGTTTAAGAGAATAACGTATTAATCTTTGTATGCTGACAAATCCAAAAAATATTTGCAATCTTTTTAATTATTCTCATTTCAAGGCAACCATATATACTCCGATTGTTTTTATCATCATAAATTTAAATAAATTATTGTTTACTTTTAGTTTAATTCTCACAAATCTAAATAAACTACGACGATATTCAAAATATTATTTCTATATATATTATTTTTTTACATGCATATAAGGTTTAAAACTAACAATCATTCATATTTACTTTATGCACAATAAATCGTATTATTAAATAATAAAATTAATATATTTTTCTAAAATGTTTTATATCCGCACACGATGCGGGTCAATCATCTAGTTATAAATAATCAGTAAAGCCCAAATTGTATTAAATCGTTGACTATGGGGCAATTACAAAAATACCACTTTTTGTGTGCACATTTGCAAGAATGCCATTTAAGGGTGTCTATTTACAAAAATGCCACTAATTATAGATTTATAAAGCTTATATCTTAAAATTCTAAACCCTAAAAAATGTTTTGACACCTAAAACCCCCTAAACACTTAAAACTAAACCCTAATAGAATATAATTAACCCAAACATAAATAATATAAAGAAAAAAATAATTTTGAAAAAGTGGCATTTTTGTAAAGATTTCAAAAGTGTGGCATTTTTGTAAAGTGGCACTTGAAAAGTGACATTTTTTGAAAATTTTCTTTATAAATTAAAAAAGAAGTATAAATTGAGTCTAATTAAATGTTGTTTGATTTTGATTATTTTAATTTAATCCATATCATTTTTTTTACAAGCTATGTCATAATATAGATCCAATGAAATTAAAACAAATAAGCAAAATAGGTAAACCTATTTGGTTTTAATAGGAAGGGAATATAATAATTTATCTTGAATTTTGTTTTTCTTTTTCTAACCTTTTCTTTGATTTTTTTTTGGGCGATTCAATTTCGCCTTATAGATTGATCATCCTTTTAGGTACAAACTCTCTTTTGTTTAGTATCTCTCAAGGCTTATAACGGTATAGTTTTTTTTTTTTTTTTGAAATCGTATAAAATTTTAGCTTTTAGATATGTTTTGATATATATTGGCATGATGATCATGTTTGGTTCAGAGAATTACCGAGCAGGATTCTCTACCCTCGCAACAACTAATGCAGTGACAGTGACTGAGAGGAGATTTTGTGAAGGCTATCATGTGATATTCGTCCCAATAACAGAAGCTTCCCTTTTGAAGTGGTAATTCAATTTCATTGATGATTTCGTAGAGTTCAAAGATGGGAACAAGATATCTCCGTAACATTGGTTTAGTCTTCACTCCCAACATGTCCGAGATGAGTTCTTGCACCACCAGTATTTCATTGCAATCTTCCAAGATTTCTCAATCAACCCCACCCCATGATATTGTAGATAACAGATCCATTTTAAAGGTAAAATTCAAAAGTAAGAGGATATTATCTTAGACATATTCATTTCTTACATGCAGTTTAACAACTACAGTCATGCATATTTAAATATAAAAACCAACGTGTTTTTTAGAAAATTTCATACCCGTATGAATTATAGATCATCGCGTCCTTGGTTTTACTTCGGCATCAAGCCCACGTTTTATTTTATTTTTAAAAATAAAATAAAAAACCCATTTATTTACCTCCTCTCCAAGTTTTTCCGTTCGTCTTATATAAACGAAGCCAGTAGGCCACGTAAGAGGTTTTCTGTTAAGGGTTTAACAAAATTTTCTTTCCCCAATTTGTCTAGTTTAGAGCTACAAGATGAGCCAAATCGCCCTCTCAAGATCCATCGGTGTAACTGCCCTGAACTCGTTGAGATGTGGAGTTCTTCCGCCTCCGTTAATGCTCGCCGCCGTCGCCACTCTCCGCCGCTTTAGCACTGCCGGAAATCCTTTCAGGTCTTTTTAAGCTTTACGATCTTTCGTTTACGCTATGTGAAATTTGAATGAGAATCTGTAGGAATCTTAGGTTTGATTGGTTTATGAATCGTCTGTTTTTGTAGCTACCAAAAAAGCAAGTCGCCGCTAAGCAAGTCGCCGCCGGTGATGAAGTCGCATATCCGTCAACTTTCGACAGCTCCGACGAATCCGTTACTCTCCGGCGCTACCTCCGTCGTCCGCGGATTCAGCTCCTCCGCTGGAAATCCTTTCAACAGGTTATTTGAGATTTGGATATTTCGTTTACGCTGTTTTGAAATTTGAATGAGAATCGAATCGATGCGTTTGGGTTTGAGATTTCGGAATGAATCTTAGGTTTGATTGTTTTTTTTGTTTTTGGTAGTTACCAAATTACGCCGCCGGTGAACTGGGGAATCCGGATCGTGCCGGAGAGGAAGGCGTGTGTAATTGAGCGGTTCGGTAAATACGCCAAGACTCTACCGTCGGGGATTCACTTTCTTCTTCCGTTTGTGGATCGTATTGCTTATGTTCATTCCCTCAAGGAGGAAGCAATCCCGATTGGTAATCAGACTGCGATTACTAAGGACAATGTTAGCATCCACATCGATGGTGTTCTATACGTCAAGGTTATCTTCTTTGCTTACTCGATTCCAGTTTCTTGGGATGTTTCTGTGTTGATTTTGTGCTAGTTCTTAAGGGATCCTTCTTTGTATGTTGAGTTTCTTGCAGATAGTGGATCCTATGCTGGCTTCTTATGGTGTTGAGAACCCAATCTATGCTGTTGTACAGTTGGCTCAGACCACTATGCGTAGTGAGCTTGGTAAGATTACGCTTGACAAGACCTTTGAGGAACGAGATACTCTCAATGAAAAGATTGTGGTTCGTTCTCTATCCTTCAATTTCTCATAGTCACTGATGTTATTGTGGATTTTTTAGTGCCTAAGATTACAATTCATATTGTTTGGCTGTGCTGTTTATCTGTTCATCACTGGTTATGATTTTGAATATACTTTTGCTAGATAAGAGTATTTAAGATTAGGCTGGGTAATGCATTTATAGTATATGTGTTGGATATCGCAAACATATGAACTTTTCGAGATGGGATTATTCTTGCAGGAATCTATCAATGTTGCTGCAAAAGACTGGGGTCTTCAGTGCCTTCGTTATGAGATAAGTGAGTTTTTTTTCTGTTGACTCTTCAGTGGTGTTAGCTGATTAATCTTTTTGCCTATTTCTAATACATGTATTGTATATCCATCCAGGGGATATCATGCCTCCTAATGGAGTGAGGGTTGCTATGGAAATGCAAGCTGAAGCTGAACGTAGAAAGAGAGCCCAGATTCTTGAGTCTGAAGGTAAATTTGCGTGGCTTGTCCTTTGAAAACTTATGTTCTGTGATTGAACAGTGTGCTTGCTACAGCTCAATTCGTTCAAATTCTTGGCTCAAAACTACCCACTTGCGTTTTTGGTTTATTTGCATTTGGAACACAACAAAGCCAGCTCAATTTGTTTCTAATAACCTGCTTTACTAATAACCATAACAGGAGAACGCCAAGCCCATATCAATATTGCTGATGGTAAGAAAAGTTCTGTAATCTTGGAGTCAGAAGCATCAAAGATGGACCAAGTCAATCGCGCACACGGTTAGTGTTTAATATTTAGCAACCAATTAAAGTAGAAAACATGAACTCATCAGAGTAAGATGTCGTGTTTGTTCATCACAGCATTCTTATAATTCGTGGTTTCTTACTCTTTCACTATGCCTTGAAAGCTACATTACTGACTGATGCTTGACATGCTTGCAGTCTCCTATCGGTTCTGTGTCACTTTGGTCCTATATTAATTTGTACTTGTTGTTTTCCAGGTGAGGCGGAAGCAATATTGGCTAGAGCACAAGCAACAGCCAAGGGACTGGCCTTGTTGTCTCAAACCCTCAAGGAAACTGGTGGAGTGGAGGTGAGTACATGAGATCAAGTAGCAGTTCATGAGCATGGCTTTTCACAATTTTGAGTTTAATGAACTAAACTTGATTACTTTGGTGTGAATAGAATTTGCACAAATTGCTAGTCGTCTAGTCCTTCAAATATAGTCTGGTTTCATACCAGTAATCAATGCATTAAGTCTTCTAACCCGTATACCCATGGAGATTATCTGTGTTGGGCTTGCAAATGTCTGAGTTTAAATTTGCTTGTTTTGGGACATCATTCTTAATCATTTTTGCGATATGCAGGCTGCGAGTTTGAGAATTGCGGAGCAGTACATTCAAGCATTTGGCAACATTGCTAAGGAGGTAAGTAATTATTAAACACAAACATGCTATACTGGATTTCCATTGGTTATCTGATAACGTCTATTATATAATCTTGTCCTCCCTTGGGATTATCTAATAGAATATTTGATCTTTTGTTAGGGTACAACAATGCTGCTTCCAAGTTCTGCTGCGAATCCTGCTAACATGATTGCTCAAGCTTTAACAATGTACAAAAGCCTCATCAACGACGGTGCCAACAGTGGTTACAAGTTAACTCCAGCGGAAGAATCCTCCTCTGTCAAAATGGTTACTGACAAACATCAATCTAAAAACTGAAGCTCACTAACTGGGGATTTCTCTTGAGCGGCCCTGCTAGAAGCCGTAGTAGATGGAAAACAATAATTCTTTTGTCCTAAGAAAGCTTTTAGACATTTTCGGCTTTTTTTTTGTTTGTGGTCTTTTTTCATATGAGAAACAGTTATCTTATCTTACTTCAGTTTGCAATCTAGAAAACTGATCTAAGCTCAAATTTCGGAAAAAGATTTTGCACCGGATTTGGTCTTAATGTTGGTCTCTTTTGTTCTTTAACATGTTAATTTCAACTGCATTGCTTACCATGAAAAAATAATCCATATCTCTAAAAAATATCCTTGTAATATCCAATTCTTGTTCTGTTTTTCCTTTTCCTTTTATTTCTATTTTGGTTGTTGCTATTGTCGAGAGTCTTAATTGGCACAGGCAAGAGCTTGTGAGCAGATTTGGGGCTGGAGAAGAAACTGTCTAAACCAGAGGTAGAAGAAGAACGGTGGAGAATGAGTTTTGTTTCTCCCCTCTTGAATTGGTCGTTGACAGAGAAGAGCCTCAAAGAATCTTAAGGTGATATGAATATTTAGTCTTTTTTTCCGAAAATAGCTTTTGTCTTGTATGTGTCTCCGTACAAGTACTATATATATCTCTTTCTTGTCTTCTCCTACATTTGCTCAGCCTCTAATAAAGAGAAACAGTTTTGGCTTTGTTGAAAAAGGGATCAACAAAGGGATTTTCATTTTTCTTGTTGGCTCCACAGTTCTTCCCATTGTAATTTGTTTTCTTCGTTTCATACCGATTCTTTTCATTTAAACACCATGGGAGCCTGTGCGAGCAAACCTAAGGAGTCTGATATCCCTGAAAACTCTGTGACTGAAAAAACTGTCGTCGAGTCCAAGAACGTTGAGGCCGAAGCTGTATCTCAGGTTTTGTGGATCCTTTTCATTTGGTTTTCATCATTAGTGACAATCACTTGTATCCATTTTTCCATGTGTTTGGGTGAAAAATGCGTGATTCTTTTTGTTTATTCTTCTTTCCGGTTGATTTTACAGGAGAAGGCAGATGAAGTTGTTGCAGAGAAGAAGGAAGAGTCTGCAGAGACACAGAAAGATGCTGAGGTAGCCAAGCCTGCCGAGGCTGAGACAGCAAAGCCTGTCGAGGCTGAGACAGTCAAGGCTGCCGAGGCTGAGAAAGCTCCAGAGGCGGTGAAGACCGAAGAAGCTGTGGTCGAAACTGTTGTTGTTGAGAAAGCATCTGGTGAGACTGAGCCACCAAAACAAGAGGAGGCTGTGGTTGCCAATGACACCAAAACCAAGGAAGAGCCTCTTGTAACCCTTTGATTTCGCAATTTCATTCTCTCATTCTCAATTTCCCAACTCTGTAACAATCTTGTATGTTTCTCATCACTTTTGTATATTGATATTGTTGTAATTATTGTGACCAACTCAAAACATCTATCACATTGTGATTCTTCTTCATTCATACTTACATTAGCTTATGATTCTCTCTTTCTCAACTCCAAACTTAGTAAAGTCAGCTTTTTTTGCTCGATTTTATAAACCATTTATTAACTAAAAATTTTTGCAAAACATTTCAAAAATCTTCTTTGTCAAGATAAGGTTCCAAAATATGATGACATTGCGAATTTTGGTTTATTGAAATTGGTTTTTGTTACAATTCTGAAACCACAAGGGGGAGGAAAAAATGCAGACTTTATCGATAGCATTTTGCAACTGTGCCCTAGTGGTTGGAAGAATCTCTATCGGAAACAGAAACCGTGTTCTTAATTTGAGCTTAATCTCTTCTTCTTCATCTTCTTCTGCTCCTACTCTGATTTGCGGAGCAAAATCCAAAACTCAGACCGATAGTTTGAGAGTGTTGGAATGGGACAAGCTCTGCGATGTTGTCGCTTCTTTTGCTCGTACTTCCTTAGGTCGCGAAGCTACAAAGGTTTGATTTTTCTTCTTCTTCTTCTTCTTCTTCTTCTTCTTCTTCTTCTTCTTCTTCTTCTTCTTCTTCTTCTTCTTCTTCTATGTACCTCCCTAGATTCTCTGCTTTAAAACTTACATGGGCACTGTTGGCTTCAGAAAAAGCTTTGGTCTCTTGACCAGAATTTCGATGAAAGTTTGAAGCTTTTAGATGAAACAGAAGCCGCCATTAGAATGCTTGAACATGGTTCCTTTTGTCTTGACCTCTCCAGCATTCATATCTCCTTGGTAAATTCACATCCTCAATACCTAAAGTTATAATCTTTTTTGTTATCGATTTTGTAGTTTTTGATGTAAATATTGATTCGTGTAAAGGTTGAATCGGGGATTCTTCATGCTAAGAGCAGGTTATCCGTAAGAGCAGACCAAGCACTTGAGGTGGCTTCTCTTCTTCGATTTTTCGAAAGGTTGCAGATTGATCTCAAAGCTGCCATTAAGCAAGATGGAGATTGGTACAAACGGTTTATGCCTCTATCTGAAATGGTATTTGCAATCTCTATACCTTTTTAACTTCAACATTGTGGTGGTCTCATCTTCTCTCTTTGTTTTCTTACAGATAATGCAACCTGTGATAAATAGATCATTTGTCAAGTTGGTTGAACAAGTTATAGATCCTGATGGAACAATTAAAAATTCTGCGGTTTGTTCTTTATCTCACTTTTACTACAATGTCAAGTAGCTTGATCCTTATATTAACACTAATTGTTTATTGTTTCAGAGTAGTTCCCTGGGACTATCACGTGGGCGAGTGCAGACACTTGAAAGAAAGGTCAAGTTAGTTTTCCTTTGTAACTGCGGAATTTCATTGAAGATTGTCAAATACTGTAGTATCTTAAGACACTAGTTTTCGATTTGATATCTTAGTTCTTGGAATATAAAGTAAGATTGTCTGAAACCCTCCCGTTGTCTCCCTTCAGCTGCAACAACTGCTTGATGTTATTATAAGGCGCCAAAAGAATGAAGAATCTGTCATGGTAAACATTCCCTCAACATTATGTAGGAAAAAGAGCAAATCTTCACTTTTGAAGTTGCCACTGTTGATTATTTATAAAAAAAAAAATTCCAGACAGTGGCTGAGATTGATGGAAGATGGTGTATACAAATGAGCTCGAATCAACTAACTTCTGTTAACGGTCTTCTGCTTTCCAGGTAAAATTGAAAAGTTAACATTCTATCATTGATTTATAGAGAATTTATGCTTATCTTTCAATAAGTTGTCTTCAAATTCTATCTCTTGAAGGTTATATTTGTTACAGTGGTTCAGGTGGAGAGACTGCTGCAGAGCCAATAGCTGCGGTCTCTATGAACGATGATCTCCAAAGTGCGAGAGCATCAGTTGCAAAGGCCGAGGCAGAGATTCTTTCAATGCTAACTGAAAAGGTAATTTAGTATTTCGTTAGTGTTGGAAATTTATTTTTCCCTTTGATTTCCTATCTGCTGGTTGACCTTTTTGTTCATCTTGACGCAAGCACAACAGATGCAAGTGGATCTTTATCAAATCGAGGATGTGATGAAGTACTCAATTCAGCTTGATGTGGTAAGTATGCTTTTATCACCAACCATTTCTCTTTCCATTAAAGCAAACTCAAGAAAAAAAATCTCAACTTTCCAAAAGGAGATTTTACAGTGTTTTTTTTGTTTGGGCTAGATAAACGCTCGAGCAACTTACAGTCGTGCATATGGTGGTACACATCCTGATATATACTTACCACCTGAAGATGGGGTTGGATCTTTGTCTGCTGGAGACTCCTCACTGGAGAATAATTTCTCAAGTGAGGAATCGCTTCCTAGAAAAGAATGGTTGCTGTATCTACCTAAATGTTACCATCCTCTACTGCTTTATCAACACAAGAAAAGTATAAGAAAGACACGGGAGACTGTAAAATATCATAAAACAGTAAGTTCTCCAATGATACGATCATTAATTAGATTGATGTAAAGTCGATGGTAAATACATGGTTGATTTTTCAGGCAGACACGGTATCAGGAGCTCTGCCAGTTCCAGCTGATTTCCAGATCACGAAGGGCACTAGAGTTTTGGTTATTACTGGACCAAACACAGGAGGTAAAACCATTTGCTTGAAATCGGTTGGACTCGCTGCTATGATGGCAAAATCAGGTAAGCCATAAGTAACTTACAATTTCTTCTGTTGTTTGCTTCTGCGAATTCAAACAAAACCAAAGATACAAAGGCCTTTGGGGGAGAGAGATTTCAATCACTTAATATTAATGTAATACTTTTTGCAGGTCTTTATGTTCTAGCATCTGAATCTGCACGCGTACCTTGGTTTGACAACATTTATGCTGATATTGGTGATGAGCAATCTTTGTTGCAGTCACTTTCTACCTTTTCTGGTCATTTGAAGCAAATTAGTGTAAGTCTGATTCTCTGTTGTTGTCACGCCTTTCATTTCATCACAAGGTGATATACTTTCAACATATTTCTCCTTATTCTTAAGAACTAAGACCAAATAGAGTTAAGAAAATTGGCTTGGCCAAATGTGATATTTTGGCCAAGACTCAAAGACAGTTTATTGCCAGTTTTGTTCAGAAACTGGCAACATGATTTAATGGCTTAGATAGATAATCAGTTTCTGAACAAAACAGAAAGATAGATTACCAGTTTAATATACCTTTTTATCGGTTCGTGAGATTATTTCTCCTCACCAGTTTATTTTTACTCTGATTGATTTAATTCGCAGGAAATTCTCTCGCATTCAACTAGCCGGTCACTTGTGTTGTTAGATGAAGTAAGTTAAAGGAATGGTCGTGATCTATGGTTATGAGATTCAACGTCGTGACATATGTATTTTAATTTGGTAAAAGGTTGGAGCAGGAACAAATCCACTTGAAGGAGCTGCATTAGGAATGTCAATACTCGAATCTTTTGCTGAAAGTGGTTCTCTACTTACGATGGCAACTACACATCACGGAGAGCTTAAGACGCTTAAATACAGGTTTAAATTTGCACTCACCATTTCCATGGATCATCCAAGTTGTTTAAAAGAGTGTATAAACTTCTTCTCTTCCTTGCACCTTTTGCAGCAATTCCGCCTTTGAGAATGCTTGCATGGAATTTGATGACCTCAACTTAAAACCCACTTTCAATATCTTATGGGGAGTACCAGGTTTAGCTACAGACCCATCTAGATTTTCTTATCCCTGAATTGGATGGAGTTATATGTTTCACTCAACCAAGTTTGAAAATGGTTGTCAGGTCGTTCAAATGCAATAAACATAGCCGAAAGATTGGGGCTTCCATGTGAAATCATTGGGAGTGCTCGTGAACTCTATGGGTCTGCAAGTGCTGAGATCAATGAGGTAATACTTGACATGGAACAGTACAAGCAAGAATACCAGAGGCTTTTGAACGAGTCACGTCGTTATCTAAGGTAAAGAATATATGGTTGTTTCAGAGATTTAACTTCTGTAAGAACTATATGAAACAAGATTCAAGACATGAGAGTCAGGAGCTTGTACTCGTATGAGCTTCATGTTCATGTTTTTCATTTCTGGTTCTAGGGTCTCACGAGAGCTTCATGAGAATCTACTTACAGCAAAAAGGAACATTGATGACCATGCCACTAGAGAAAGACTAAAGATAAGACAAGAACTAACTCAGGCTGGTTCGATGACCCATTCTACTCTTCGCAGAACATTGCAACAGTTTCGCGCATCTGCTGCACAATCTTCTCGATCAAAGGTAGCTACACAACTCCAAACAAAAGTCGAAACGACCAACGTTGGAGATGATGGAACTCATTCGTCATCTGTGGTAGTCAAACAACCAACATCTGGTACGTAAATAAGTTTAAGCTCTTTTCAAAGATATCTATTATCTGGTTTCGGTCTTTGAATCTAAACCATCTTTCTGCGCTAACATAAGGTGCTGCGCAAAAAGGAAATGAGAAGCGTCCTAAAGTTGGTAGCTCAGTATTTGTTTCCTCTCTTGGCAAAAAAGCGACTGTTTTGAAGGTAGAACAGTCAAAGAAAGAGATCTTAGTTCAAGTAGGCATCATGACGATGAAAGTGAAACTTACTGATGTTGTGGCCTGAATCTCAATGACACTGTTAAATTCATCAGTGTCTAAACCAATACTGGTATATTAGCTTCAAGTACAAAGGATGTATCTAATGTGGTACATTACCTACTTATTGCATATATACTTGCTGTATGCATCTTATAAAGCATATTGGCAAAGGTCTGAGTCTGTACAGATTGATTGTTCACAATACACGTGAGTTTATGTTTTCTTTACTTGGAAGCTCCTGGTTCTTTACCTGTTGATTCAACATTTGTCTCGTTCAAGCCTATGCGCGAGAAATGGGACTTGAGGCCAATCCAACATTGGTAGTAGTCGTGATCGAGGAAAGGAGACTCCAGAGCCCAATGGCAGACTCTAGGGATCAAGGCTGATTCGAACATGAAAGCCATTGTACCTGTTAATTTTGAAGGAGCCATTGCATTTACACGAGCAATTGTCGCCTACAAAATTATTATAAAAATGCTTCAGAGTTCAATTGTATTTTCACATTCAGTAGATGCGACCTCAGGTGGAAAATGAAATCAAACTTGTGGTTGCTACTGCATATGATGGATTGATACCTCGTAGGTGGTTGTATCTGGACCATGAGGTGTCATACAACTGTGAAGACTAGCGCCACCTGGGACAAATCCATCAGCTTTGGCCTGTGAAAGGTGGATTTTAGCTCCAGATTTAGTAGGAGGAAGAACACAAGCCAGCAAATGAATAGCAGAAGCAGGAACCTAAAACATTTTACCTCGTATGCACCATAGATGAGTCCCATAAATTCACTCATGCAGTTACGGTGGTAGTAAGGAGGTCGAAAAGTATGCTCAGCAACCAACCATCGAGGAGGGAATATGACAAAATCAAGTAAAGCCACACCGGGTTTATCTGTTGGTGCTGTAAGAACTGTAGTATACAACCGGCCAAAGAGCAATTTACATCAAATGTCAGTAATCAACTGATAACAAAACTGAAAGAAAAGTAACAGTTAGACATAATTTTAGTGCTCTTACCTGTATTTATCGATGGATCTGCATGATCCACAAGGACAGTGTTGTATGGACAGAATTTCTGCAGGTCATACTGCAGATGGAAAATGGTATCTTCAGCAAAAAGTGCGATACTTTTACACAAAAGCCTATGATCAATTAACCTGTATTCACCTTATAAGGCACATAATTGCCATGCCAGGCGACCACATTGAATGGAGAGAAATCTTGTTTGGCAGTAAAAAGTTCACCGCCAAACTTCTGAACAATGGTGTATTCAGGCCGCAATCCTTCCTCAAACCATGCCGTTGGTGCAAGAAAATCCCTTGGTGAAGCAAGACCATTGGCACCTGTACAAATCCAGCAATGAGATTCTTATGGGGCTCGACTAGACAGGGTTGTATAAAATACAATCCAGGTTTATTCAGGTTGAATCTAAAAGAACTCAAAGAGTACCTATTGGTCCAAGATCAGGAAGCTGAAAATGAGCCCCATAGATTTCAGCAACATAACCACGCGACTTTCCATCCGGTAGATCTATGGAGAAACGGAATCCTTGTGGTATGACAAAAATTTCACCAGGAGATACTAAAAGCCTTCCACACTCGGTTTCAATCCATAGCCCTACACACCCACTCCATATATCAGAACAAAATATATCATCAAGCCAAAGAATTTATCAAGGACAATACTGAATCCATTCTTGATACATGACTGACTAAACCAAACCATTTATACTTGCCCTCAATTCCTAATCTTGACGGTATATACATACATACACACAATTTCAATGAGAAGTAATGGGGACTAACTAACTTACTTCCTGTCTGAGGAACTAACAAAAAGTCACCATCTGCGTTGCAAAATGCAGAGTCTTTCATTCCTTTATTAGCGGTGTACCTTCCAAAAAAACAGAATGGTCATTAGTACTGATCTAAAACCACAAATCATTTGAACACATGAAACCAAAAAAGAGATCTATGTATACATGTGAATTGCAAATCCATGGCGAAGAAAAGAGCTTCCAGCTCCACATATAGTGTATAACCCATCAATGAAATCAGTAGGCGAATCAGGAATATCCTCAGGCCTCCACCGAAGCTGAGTCGGATTCGTACGACTATTCGATCCATCGAATTCACTCACAAGCTTTGTATGAGCAGGTACTCGAGGCTTGAATGGTTCGTGTGTGACCGATGGTTTGATCCGATACAACCAACTTCAAAAATCCCATAACAAGAACAAGTCAAATTCGACGGAATCAAAATGATGATTATAATAATAGGTCAAAATTAAAGAAACCTTCGTTGATTGAGCTTGCGAGGTGAAGTAAAAGAAGTTCCGGAGATCTGCTCGGCGTAAAGACCGTAAGGACAAACGAGAGGACTGTTCTGATCTCGCGGAAGAGCTCCGGCGATCGCCTCCGAGGAAAAGTGGTTACCGATGCCTGATTGATATTCCAACTCTTCTCCAATCTTCTTCTTCTTCTCGTCCATGGCTTCTTCTTCTTGACGTGAGAGTGAAAGAGACGAAACATGTTTATAACAAAAAACATGTGGGAGTGAAGCTGACGTGGAATGACTGATCGAAGAGATAATTGGGCTTTGGTATAAATGGGCCTAAAACAATCAGGCTTAGTTTTATTAATTTTGTAAAGTAAATTATCCCACATCGGAATAAGTAGTGAGGTCGAGAGGTATTGTGATAGGTATAAAACAAAGAGCCTCTCGTTGCATTAGAACTCATCTTTGCGCTTGGGGCAATGACGCAGCTAATGAGGTACTAACCGAGGCGCGTCTATTGCTGGTTGAAAACTATTTCCAAACCCCCTCTTGGGCCTGGGCTTGACTCAGGCTTTTGAGAATTTCTGGAAGGGCTCCCTTCGGGGTAAAGCCCTGCAATCTTCCATAGTACAATTTTTTTTTTTACTTCTTTCTTAAATTTCGTATAATAAATTTTAACGTGTTAAAATGGAAAAAAGACATTTTCAATTTGACCTTAGAGGCGCACATATATCAAATCAGTTTTTACAATGTTTTTACATATTTATCTGATGGATATAATAAAAAAACACTCACATCAGGAATATGTCCATATTTTTCTCTTATCAAATTCATATACTAGAAAATTTTCATTGTAAGGAAGACAAAAAAAATTACATGTTCGTAAAATATAAAATAACTATATTTTTGTTTAGCGTCAAACGCGAGATTATAATATTCGAAAAGAAAAATTCATGATTTCTTATAATACACCGGAAAAATAGAAATAACAAAGACCAAATTATATATCTTCCATATAGATAAATATATTTTATTTTATAAAATTTAATTTGCACGACACTTAGATTAAATGTAAGTGTTTTTATGTAAATTGAATACGTTTGATATTATCGTTTCTTTTAAAATTATTTAAGTTTACCAAAACCAAAAAAAAATTATCATGTTAGTATGTAAATCTTTTCAAATAAATAATAAAAAGTGAAACTGATGATATTTTCGAAATAAGTATGGAAATTTTTTTTAACAATAACTCAACTTAATATTATTTGCTAAAAAAATATCCAAACTTGTTTGCCTACCCGATAAATACACAAACTATTTAAAATTGTTATTGATATACTCGAACTTTTAAAATATATTGATTTTACTACCTCAACATTAACGGTGTCAATCCGACTAACAAAAATTACTAAACGCTGTCACATTTTAATGAACACGTGTTTGCTACCGTACTTCTTGTTCTTTCCCAAATCGATTTTGGGATTTATACACCCTAAAACCCCAGGTTGATTTTGGATTTCATATTAATATATAAAGGTCATGAAACTACAATCCTTTATTTGTATAAAACCCAAATCTTGTTCTTCCCCAAGTCACAGTTTTTATTTGTATAAATTTCATGATTTGGTTAGTTCTTTCATTTTATTGATCGTTGCCTTGGTGGTGAAAGCTATATATATATATGTTCATTCCTATTAATAAAAACAAATGGAATAGTGGGGCATTAACCTGTAAGTTTTTTTGGTCAACTACAGTAATCTGTAAGTTTTAGTTAGCTAATTTCAAATTCAAATTTTGATCGATCATCGATGTGATTGCTCATTGATGTGATCTGACTCAAATAAATGGCTTGTGGAATGGATTAAAGAAGATCTGTCCATGAGACAAAAATCTTGGCAGTGTGGAAGAAACAGGACAATTCAATAATCGATCAAATTCAGTAAAGACCGTTCGGTTTAAAGATATTTCTCTTCTTCTCAATCTTTTGATTTTTGCTACGACGTAACAGACAAAATATGGAGCAATAACTTGGGCTTTTGGATATAAGTGGGCCTTCCCCTATATATCCCTAAAAATCAACGCATATACTATAAGTGGGCTTTTTTTGTTCATGTGTACAGTCCCACATCGCTAGTTCTGAGAGAAACTTCCTTCTATATATTACCCCGAAGAAGCAATGGTGGTCACGACCTTACTTGAACAGGATCAGTTCTATAGGCTCGTACCTCTGTATCCTTGAATTCTAAGGAGACAGGCCCTTAACCCTGGTTGATGAACCATGACCGTGCGATCAGAGCGTGATTAACGGCCCCGATCATCTCTTAGATGCCATCCGGTGCTGTAGAGGATCGTTACTCGGCTCGGTCTGATCCTTGCCGGGGTGGTCGCACGGCGGTCTGACAGGTCCCATTTTTTTTTTCCACTTTTTTCTAAAGCTTACTTTCACAGGTTACTTCATCGTTTCAAAGCAAAGGTAACATATATTTAGTCGGATCAATGGTCAATGTTCATTGACTGTCTATAAATAATCCACATAAGCTGTTCGATAAAATGTCTGTGAGAGTGGGGTTTCAATTTATTCTCAACAGTCCTTAAGTGTTGATTTAGGTTTCTAATAAAAGACTGAGAACGTTATGTTCCGAGAGTTAATACTTTGAGAATCGTCTCCTTGGTTAAGACAAACCTTTGAAACAAAACATATAATAAGTCCAGTTTTTGTTGGCTGTTTACTTTGCAATAAAACCAGAGGTTTGCTCTGTATCAATGCTACTTGTCTAGAGAGAGACCAGTCGAAGAAGACAAAACCGTGAATTGGCTTTTGTAATTAAACGTACACAGATACTTGCTTATTCATTTACTTGACATCCAACACAGATCACAAAACCGAGCAGCTGGGAAACAAACACCCATGGAAGTCGTTTCAGTAAAGTCATGGAGCCATGAGTACAGAGGAATAGTAGCCTTGGACTAAAGAATAACGTGTGCTGTGCTCTAACTCGGCTAGGCCTGCTTTGGGAAGGGTTTCTCAAAACTCCCATCAACTAATTCCAACGTTTAAGAAACTCTCGATGTTATCCGGTGTTAGTCAAAAGCCTCTTCCTGCATTAAAACTCATCTTTGCGCTTGGGGCAATGATACAGCTAATGAGGTACTAACCGAGGAGCGTCTACTGATTAACGGCCACAATATGATCTGACAAGTTACCTCCCTTTTTCCGGCTGTTTCCTAAATTTCCGAAGCTTAGTTCCAACTGGAATGTGGTGATGAATCTACATAGAATTGAATTCAGACACTCTCCTTCATTGTATCGATGGAAGTAATGAGTATAACCTGTTCACGAAATGTATAATAGGACTAGTTTAAGCATTTTGAATGATGGTTCCACTTCCATAGCTACTTTACTTGATTCAGTTTATACTGGATGGACCTCCGTTCTAGTTTACAGAAATCATCTTTGCCTCTATTTTGCTACACTTGCTCCAACGTGGCAAATCAAATATGGAACAATACATTTGGGATGGGCTTAAAATTCATATCTGGGCTAAATCAACCCACGAATAGTTTGTTCTTACAGATTTGTGAGTTCCCACATCGGTTACAATACACAAGAACACAGAGTAAACCGCTGTATAAAAAGGAAATAAGAGCTTCTTGCTAAAATCACGGAGCTGCGCAGTGAGAACAAAGCGAACTATTCTTTCGCCTTTTACTAAAGAATACCGTGTTCTCTCTGCTCTTAAGCAGCATACGCCTATTTTTGGAAAGGGTTTCCATAAAAAAACCCTCCATCAATTTTTTGAGTTTGAAATTATTTATTTCGTAACTTGGTTGTTTCACCTTTTGTGGGGTGATTCCAATTTTTATCAACGTACTTTCAAAACGACAAAACAATTGAGTTTTCCTTTTGATCCGGAAATGTTCCCACATTGTTTATGCGGTGGTATCGGCCTTGCTTGAATAGACCTACAACTCGAGTTAGTCTTATTCCTGGTGGATGATCCATGATTGTGCATTCAGGGCAGTAATATACATGTCAGTAAGTCATTTCTATTCTTTTCTTCAATTGCAGAGGATGATTTGAGTTTTGGACATTGATGTTGTCTGGTGGTCGTACGACGGTGTGACAGGTCCCATTTCTTTCCGACGATTTTTGTTTTCTAAATTTCCGAAGATGAATTGTATCGATGAAAGTATTGAGTATAATTCTCTAACCCTTCCCATTTGGCCAGTCGAAGTGGTGTTACACTTTAGGTCCATTCGAAAACCTGGTGAGAGGGTTACTCGACGGCTACACTCACCCTGGGGGATTAGTCGGGTGGTAAAAAACCTTGATTACCTCCTGGTTATCAAAAAAAAAAAATAATATTGAGTATAACTTGTTCACGAAATATATGTGATATGATCCACTTCTCTGTTTTTGTGTTCCACAATGCCTTCAATGTTGATTTAAGTTTCTAAATTTGCAATTCTTTTAGAATAAATGGTTAAGAAAAAGGATGAAAGTTATAAAGATTATACTAGAAATTTGTAGTAAAGTTTCCAGTTAATAATATATCAGATGTTAAAAAAAAAAAATTGTAGTATATTAAATTATTGCCGTAGATGATAAAAACAAGTGAAAAACCAACAAAAAATATGTGAATTCCATGACTGATTGGAATAAACATATGACTCTTTATATTGAAACTAACTTGAAGCTATAACGAGACTAGTTTAAAGAGTTTTGAACGATGGTTCCACTTTCATAGCTACTTCACTTGTGTGTGGGAGCGGGAACGTTGATGCGAGAACCCTCCACAAATTTGTTAGTTTATAATTGAGTTTAAATGTATTATGTTATAATACATAGTTACGTGTGAGTATGCAAAGTAAAAGGTGTGTTTACAAGTTGTGACTTGTTAGAGAAGAAAGGGTAGTTATTTAGTTTAAGAGTTACAAGGAGGAAAAAGACACAACTCTTCACTTGTGTCTATTTTATATCTATATAAGTGTGTCAATTGTGTTGATGTAAATTTGTCGAGAATAAAGAGAAGTTTTTCCAGATTTTGTTTTGTTTTTTTATTCTCTTCCAACATCGTATCGGAGCATTAACGATCCAAAGGCCAATAATTCCGCAAAACGGTTCGAGCAAATCCTCGTCAAAAATTCAAACAAAAACAGAGTGATTCTCATGTTTGATGGAGTGGGTTTTTGATGTATTAAGATGAAGACCATCTTAAATTTAAGAGATTTGGTGACGGTGGTGGAAAACGCAGTTCCGAACCTACCGGAGGAAACATTCGAGGTCTTGAAATCAAAAGATAAATAGGAGGATTTATCAACGAAGGATTTGATGGTGATTCAACGGTTGCAAACGGTTCTTGGAAATAATCAATTGAGAGGAAGATAAATTGAACTGAAATTACGATTTCTATTAAGATGCTTGAAAGATTCAAGTTCAGAAAATTCAATATAAAAAAGATGAAGATAACTACCCAATAACCCACGATAAGAAAATCTCCAAATTACAATAACCTAATTGCTTGAAACTACCCACGTTCTCTTAACCATTAAACCAATAAACCATTTCCTACACCAATAAACCAAGACTTAATTTTGAATCAATCAACAACGGTCGTCACGGTTCAGATATGTCTTCGTATAGCATTGGCAATCGCATCAAAGAGTGCTTGGATGCATTGGAGTCGGAATTTCAAGATAAACAAATTGATTTTGGGAATCAATTAAGAGTTCATGCAAAATAAGAAGATGGTAATTGGATTACCAAGGTTTCACGTGAACAAAGAAGTTTGTGGAGCATGCAAACTTGGAAAACAAGCAAGAGATGCTTTTCCAAAAGAGTCTCAAACACGAACGAAGAAGAAACGAATGATCTCAAGAAACCAGATCGGAAAAGAGTCTCCGGCGAGGGAACCGGGTCGGGTAACGATGGGGAGGAGTCGGGTCGACCGAGTGTGTCATCTACGACGTCGTCTTCGAGTTACGTGAAGAGAAAGAGCCATACGAGCGCACGTGACTCGAACGTGTTACGGAACTTGATGAAGTGTTGTTGGTTTGGACATTAACGACGCCGTTTTAGTGCCTTTGAACAAGTCTTCTTCTAGTGGGGCTTTTGGTGCGGTTTGGGAAGATGATCACAGATTCAAATACCAACAACAGCACAATGCTCGAAAACGCTTTGAAGGATGGAGTAAACAAAGGGTTTAACAACACTGTCCGTGCCGGAGTTGATAGAAACGCATGAAAATCGTGTCTCTTCATGGAGTGAAGACACGTTTTGAAGATATGTTCAATGCTCGACCAAAAGGGGGAATTCTGTTATAGCAGATTTTGGGAGAAAGTTGTGTGGAGTTTGTGAGAAAGACGTTCACACGGAAAAGCCGCATGTTGAAAGAAACAAAGCAAGGCGAATTAGCAAAAAAAAAAAAAAAAAAAAATCAAAAGTGGTGTTGGGTTTGCGAGGAAAACTACAACACGGAGAAAGTCGCATGTTGAAAAGAAACATTGCAAGACTTCTCAAAGTGAAACAGGCTGGTGATCGAAGGAAGACACCAAGCAAGGAAAAGGCTGCTTACCTAAGAGAAAAAGGGAGTAGGAACCCTTTATAAAGATAACCGAAGAAGACGTGGAGAAGATTCACGCTTAAGACGTCAAGGAGACATGATGAAAGTCCACGAGAGACTTTCAAGGAGACATGGAGAAAGCTCGAGGGTAAGAGAAAACCCAAAGAGTTCCAATGTCTGAAATGGGAATCGGTTACAAAGATAACCAAAGAAGATACGTCAAGGAGACGTGAGGACAGTCCACGAGAGACTTGAAGGAGACATGGAGAACCCAAGAGTTCCAATGTCTGAAAAAGAAAGAATTGACGAGAAGATGTCAATTGCAAAGGAAACACAAAGAAGAAGAAGAAAATGTCAAAAGTTGTGACATTTGAAGAAGACGAAGGAGAGGATACAAATGGTGGAGTGTGAAGATTCAACTCATACAACGAAGCCTCTGAAATTAGAGAATGGAGAGAAGCCATGGATGAAGTAGCTGAATGATCGAGAAGAAGAAGGTTTGGTATCTTGTAAAGAAATCAAAGACTAAAGGACAACTACAGCATCTTAAAGTGAGACGGAAACTCAATTAAGGGGGAGTGTTAGTTTATAATTGAGTTTAAATGTATTATGTTATAATACATAGTTACGTGTGAGTATTCAAAGTAAAAGGTGTGTTTACAAGTTGTGACTTGTTAAAGAAGAAAGGGTAGTTATTTAGTTTAAGAGTTACAAGGAGACACAACTCTTCACTTGTGTCTACTGTATATCTATATAAGTGTGTCAATTGTGTTGATATAAATTTGTCGAGGATAAAGAGAAGTTTTTCCAGATTTTGTTTTGTTCTTTTATTCTCTTCCAACAAAATTCTTAAGTTTGAAACTATTTATTTTGTTATCCTAATTAAACTTAGTAACGTATGCTAAGGTTGTTTAACTACGGGCGTTTGAAAAGAAACACCAATTATGTCTGCATAGGATAATAATCTTTGCTCCTCTTATGCGGCATACACCTAGTTTGGAAGCCCCATCAATATAAACTTTGCTGAAAACGGTATATACAATTAATCAAAGTAAATCAGATGTTAAACCATCATACTTTCAAAAGTCGAAAAAAATCGAGTGTTCTTTTCGATCCGAAAATTATCTCACATTGTTTACGCGGCTAATGAACTCGTTTTATATAAAAACTTGAGATACTGTTGGTGGTCTTGGCTTTACATGAACATTATCTGTTCTGTAAGGCCTACAACTCGATCGACTTAGTCTTAATCCTGGGGGATGATCCATCATTGTGCATTAAGAGAAACAATATTCATGTCAATGTATAATAAGTACATTTCATTAGGATCCTTTCTATTCTTTTTTCAGTTTTGTTTCTACACAGGATTGTTTTGAGCTTTAGACATTGGTTTGTAAGCATAAATGGTTTTAAGCTAGAACATTTCATTGGAATACTTAACCATCAGAATAAATAACTTCAGTTCTACAAAAGCAAACACTTGTTAGTTAATGATCTATAATTGAGCGATCCGAGCATGATGATGTATCTCTAATGCTGCTAGTGAATGATCTATAATTGAGCGATCCGAGCATGATGATATTTGAGTTTTTGACACTGAGTTTTTAGAATACATGGTTTTAAAATAGATAGTATATCATTGGAATACATAAACTCTTTGAATATTGGAAGTATAAGCTATAATAAAAAACCTTAATTGGAAACATTTTCAGTGATGATTTCATTACTAACTTCACTTGTGTGTAGGAGCGGCCATGTTGATGCGAGAACAAGCATCTTTGAAAAGGGGAGGGAAGAATGGATTTAGTGGAAACATTTGTGGCCAACATTTTGCATCCACAGCTGAAGCCGCCTTACAACACATAGATCCACCATTTTCAAACTTTCTTGTGAAAACTGATTTGTGGATTTCATTTACGCAACCTTGAACACTCATAAGTGATGACCAACATTTTTCGAGATCGATTGGAGAACCAGGAAAAGAAAACCCAGGAGTGGTAGGGAGTTGAGGTGTCGTGTGCTTGGGAGCAGCTCCGTTGATGCGAGAGCAAGCATTCTTGAGAAGAGGAGGGAAGAACGGATTCAACGGAAACATTTTTGGCCAACACTTAGCATTCATATCCATAAATGCCTTGCAACACGTCGGTTTAACATTTCCAAACTTACCGGTCACAGAGAATTTGTAGATTTCGAATACACAACCTTGAACATTAAAGAGTGATGACCAACATTTTATGAGATCGATGGGGGAACCAGGAATGGAAAGAGATGTCACGTGTACCTCGGCTTGCCCTAACCGCAATGAACATAGAGTCACGATGAGAATCGTTGAGAGTAGAGCTTGGACCCTACCTTCCATTTTCTTTTTCCTTTTTTTTGTATAGAGAGGAGGAATCAATTGCTTATTGGAATGGTTTAATGTATCTAAAGAAGCAAAACAATTTATAGAGTAACATAACAAGTGACGCTAAATTTAGTCAGAGGGTTACACTTTGAGAGTCAAACGTTATGACAACCTTTGAATTAAAACTTGAAAGAGTTACACTTCACAAGTATAACTGAAGTTGCCTTGTAGGGCTAAAGAAACAATAAATATGTTGTTGACTGTAGTAGGATCGACAAGGGTAACGATTCTACGTGGGCCGAATCTTTCAGGCCCATGGCTTACCACATCAAGCCTCACGTGTTTGCACTTACCAGGCAGCTGTACTTGCCCGGTCACTTCGTTGGCTAATAGCCACCACGAGGAGCGACCTACCAATCCGTGGTTTTATATTTATTTACGTCCAAAATACGCAAACACATAGGAAATAGAGAAGAAGTCGATTTAAAATCCTGAGATAATAAAAGAAAGTACCGAGAGAGCGTGAAAAAATGGGTGATTTTGGAACAAGTGGGTCGTCAAGCATGAGCATTGTGATGTATCCGTGGATAGCTTTTGGTCACATGACTCCTTTCCTTCACCTCTCCAACAAGCTCGCAGAGAAAGGCCACAGGATTTTTTTCTTGCTCCCCAAGAAAGCCCTAACCCAACTCGAACCTCTTAATCTCTATCCGAATCTCATCTCTTTCCGCACCATCGCCATCCCTCAGGTTAAGGGGCTCCCTCCCGGTGCTGAGACTAACTCCGATGTCCCCTTCTTCTTGACCCATTTGCTTGCAGTTGCAATGAACGAAACCCGGCCAGAAGTCGAGACCATTCTCGGTACAATCAAACCGGACCTGATTTTCTATGACTCCGCCTCTTGGATACCGGAAATTGCTAAACCGGTCGGAGCTAGAACCGTTTGCTTCAACATTGTGAGCGCTGCGTCAATCGCGCTCTCACTTGTCCCTGCCGCCGAGCGAGAGGTCATTGATGGGAAAGAAATGTCAGGGGAGGAGTTAGCTAAACCACCTCTAGGTTACCCGTCATCAAAAGTTGTATTGCTTGCGCATGAAGCAAGAACCCTAAGCTTCATCTGGAGGAGGCAGGAGGGGCTTCATTCGTTCTTCGACGAGAAAGTTACCGCGATGAGAAACTGTGACGCCATTGCTATAAGAACTTGCCGTGAGACGGAAGGCAAATTCTGCGATTACATCGGTAGCCAATACAACAAACAGATTTTCCTAACAGGACCAGTTCTCCCAGGATCTGAACCCAATCAGGCCTCGTTAGAGCCTCGATGGGCGGAGTGGCTAACAAAATTCAATCCCGGTTCGGTTGTGTTTTGCGCTTTCGGTAGCCAACCCGTGGTAAACAAAATAGATCAGTTTCAAGAACTCTGTTTAGGGCTAGAATCAACCGGTCTGCCGTTTGTTGTGGCGATTAAGCCTCCTTCGGGAGTATCAACCGTCGAAGAAGCGTTACCGGAAGGGTTCGAAGAACGGGTTCGAGGACGAGGAGTTGTGTACGGAGGTTGGATTCAGCAACCTTTGGTATTAAACCATCCTTCAGTAGGATCTTTTGTTAGCCATTGTGGGTTTGGGTCGATGTGGGAGTCTTTAATGAGTGATTGTCAGATCGTTTTGGTCCCCCAGCACGGTGAACAGATACTGAACGCGAGGCTGATGACGGAGGAGATGGAGGTGGCGGTGGAAGTGGAGAGGGAAGAGAATGGTTGGTTCTCGCGGCAGAGCTTGGGGGATGCTGTGAAGAGTGTGATGGAGGAAGGTAGTGTGGTTGGTGAGAAAGTGAGGAAGAATCATGAAAAGTGGAGATGTGTTTTGAGTGACTCTAGTTTTGCAGATGGTTATATTGATAAGTTTGAACAGAACTTACTTGATCTTGTGAAGTCATGAATGATCAATTTCAATCTTGGGAAATGGTTCGTTCCATTTCGGTTTAATTTGGTTTGTGTGGTTTAGTTTGAGTCTGGAAATGAGATAAGAGTTGTTAACCATGCTGCAATGCTCTTTGCAATTCCCCATAATATTAGCTGATTAGGGGAATTACTTCAGGAAGATAATTAACATTACATTCTATCATCTTTATGAAGGTTAATTACAATTTTTATGTGATAATTGCAATTGTGGATTTGGCATATTTGCAGTTTACAGAAGATTTTTTTTGTTTTTAATCGTCTAGATTTATGAATCCTCTATATATTAATAGAGGAGACACTAGGTAAAAATCTTAGGTATCATCATATGAGGATTTTAAGGAATTCATTTCTTAATAATAATTATTAAAATTTTTTAATAACAAATATATGAAAATAACGAATATGTAGTAATTAATATAGAAAATTTTATTTAAGGAATATAGAAAATATTTTAAAATATCTTATTTTATTTTCAATAATACTAGATTTTTTTATCCGAGTCAAACGCGGTATTAAAATACTCAAAAACAAAAAATCATGATTATTTTTAACAGATTGGAGAAATGAAAAATAACAAAGATAACATATATTTATGTTTGATCAAAATTTAGCTTTATTATATGTATGCACAATACATATAATTTTTGTGTGTTTATAAATGTTAGAATACACGTCTAAATATTAAATTCGATTAAAAATATATTTAATTATTTAATCTCACGCTTGACGTGGGTCAAAATTTAGTTATTACAAATTATGTGAACAATTACACGGACGATTATATAACGGACAATTTTATCCTTGATATGCGGACCTACTCCGAACGACTTTTCTTGCACCACGCTGAAAATTTCTTGTAAATTTTGCCTCCATTAACTTCCACTCTCCGGGATTCGAACTCCATACCTGCTGGTGCAGAAGTATTAATTAACCCTTTGTCGCTGTATTAAGGGTACTTCCAGTTACAGAAGATTAATTAGAATATAGTTTTCGGAAGGTAAATAGTTTAGTATTTTAGCTACTAGAATAGTCTAAAGGACAAGATTTATTTATAATGACTTCAAATGTTAAATTACCTACGTAATACACTTCGATAAAAATGATAATTATATATATCATTTTTAAATATTAATTATTTCTTCGTATATCCAAATATATGAAAAAGATGAAAACAAAGCAAAGGTAGAGATGAGACAAATGTCAAATGAGAATAATTTTCAAGTAAAATTTTCAAACAAAGAAAGTTGATCTTTTCAACAAGCTAGTGAACTTTGTACTTTATGTGGTGCAAAATTTTTGTTGATTGTGTTTTCTCAAGGTGGAAAAGTATTTTCTTTTGGTCATCTAAATGTTAAAGATCCAATTAATCGTTTTCTGTATGATAATGTAATTCTCTCTTTGTTGAGCATTATCAGAATGGTCTTCAACTTGTTTGATGCCCGTCCAAACAAATTTTATTAATGTCTCAATGAAAAATTCACCGAGATAAATACATATCATTTGAAAAAGGGTTAATCAAATCTTTTATATTTGGATGACCAAAAGAAAAGACTTTTCCATCCAAAAAAATACAATCATCAAATATTTGCACTTACAAACTTCTCTAACTTTTTTGAAAAGACCAAACCTTTTTGAAAAAAGGTTACTTGTTCTAATTTGACATTTTTTCCATCTCTATTCTTTGACGATCCTTGTTTTTTTTCACCATTTTTCATATATGTGGATGTACAAAAGAATATTTGATGTTTAGAAATGAAATATAATCATCATATGTATAGAATTTTACTACGTAGGTAATGTAATTTAACATTTTAAGTCATTGTAAGTAATTTTTTTCCTTCACACTAAGTTTTTAGAAAATTATATTTTCCATTTTATGAGTATTTCATAATTGTCTACATATTTTCTAGGGTTAGGAAAAAAAACCGGAATCGAAGAATCAAACTGAATCCAATCCGAAATTACTCGAATCGCTCCTAAACCGAACATGGACCGGATATCTAAAATACCCGAGTGGGTCCTCAACACCTAATACCTAAAAACCCGAACCAAACCGAAAATCAAATGGAACCCGAAGTATCCGAACCATACATTAATTTAAATATATTTAGATTCTAGATCGGATATGTTTAGATAGTTTGAGTACATTTTACAGTTTTTCTTTGTTTTCCGGTTTATTCGGATTTGTGGATATATTTGGGTAAACATAACCAATTTGGCTATATATTTGAATTTTATGTTATTTTTGGATTTTTTTGAATAATTCGAATAGTGAAAAAGAAGTTGAACAAATCCAAATCCGACAAAATCGGGTATTTATGAGTATTTCAGAATTTTTTGAGTATTTCAGATTAAAAACCCCGAACTAAAAAAAATTTCAGGTATTAACGGGTTTTGAGTATATATTTGAACCCAGCCCGAACTAGGAAAGAACCGAACCAAACGCGATCCAAAAACTATAAAAACCCGAATAGCTAAACGTGTTACTTCCTTTATTGCTAACATTCAAATGAATGTATGGGTGTGTGTGAGAATAAATCATTTATATGTGTTATTTAGTACGTTACAAATAAATATAACATATTATCAAAATTGTTCTTATGATAAATAGTATATAAATAACAGTGTTGAAACTATGTTTTTCAATAAATTATAAGATTTACCGTGTTATATTTATTTGTAATAAGATTAGCAGAGATCTGTGTTATATTTATTTGTAATAAGATTAGCAGAGATCTAACCTGTAATTTGCTTTTGGATCAGTGAGTCAAACTCGACTCAAAATTGTGCTGATTTCGGTGGCAACTATGATTGAAGGTTCTGCGTTGTTAATACAATTCAAAATTGTGATGATGTCGTCGTAGATCATCTTCGTCAATGTTGTTTACTTTGGTTGGATCTAGTTTTTGTGTTTGTGCTTGTCGGAAGAAGAAAAAAAAAAGAGCAAGGAAGATGAGAGGAAGTCGAGAGAAAGAGAAAGATGTGTTGTAATTTTTATCCAATATAGTGTTGTATTTAATGTAATAAAAAGTCAAATAAGTCACATTTTAATTAACTTTCCCCACTCGCACCACATAAAAACGTTACTTCCATTGTTGTCACGCATTATTTACATGTTTCCTTTTGTTAGTTTCCTAAGTCTGAAATTCGTTTTGTTAGTTTCAATTCATAATTAGCCCATGGAATCTTGTCATTTATAAAATATAGTATTCTAATTAATGTAATAAAAAGTCAAATAAGTCACAATTAACTTTCCCTACTCGCACCACTGATATGCTCAGGTTTTAACCCTATCAAACTACTACAAGTGCACATCAATTGTTGTAGTATTTTAGGAATCGAATCCACAGAGACCAAGTGTTACACTACGAAAATATGAGATTGAAGTTAAGCTAAGATGGTAAAATGTGATTGGTTGCAATATTGAAACGGAAATAGCAATTATAAACGTGTAAACTTATGGAATTAAAAGCGTTAGGCTTAAGGGATATTCTCGGGAAATCATAGATCATAAATCAGACATTTATACAGGGAACAATTCAGCGCGATCTTAAACTCAAACATAATTGTATAACCAATCGACTGTCGTGGCATCAGAGACTTTATCTAGCAACCTAGAATTCTAAACTGTCGTTTGAACCTAGAATTCTAAACAAGCATTAACGAACCGGTTTGATAAGTTCACAAATCGCCTTAACATCAGCTTTCGTTGGCTAAGGACAATTTGCTCGTCTACGTTCTTTCGGGTATTTAATTACACGTTTGGTGAATTAAACATCCTAACATCAAGAACTAGGTGATCAATCCTAATTCAAGCAATAAGAACAACAATAGACGAAGATAAATACAAATCCCTATTTGTGTCTAATTCAATGATCCATGAATTCTTTTGAACACCCACAAGCCTAACTAATGATCTACTCACACATATTCAAAAGAAATTCACAAAGAGATGATATAACAACCATAACTAAATCAAAGAAAGGATTAAAGAGTTGAGAAATCTTATTAGGGTACAAGGATGAAGAACAATCTCCCAAATCTTCTTACAAAAATCCAAAAACAAGATAAGAGAATCAAGAACAAGAAAAACCAAAGAGAGAAATCAAGAAGAGAAAAACAAAAGAGATGATCAAAGTCAAGAGTTGTTTTGGATAATTGAGTCCAAAAATCAGATAAATATGGCCAAAACACGTTTTTAGCTAAGGAAAACACGTTTTTGTTAAAATAATGCAAGATTAGGTGACTGATTTTTTTGTCTTTTGGGCAGTTTTAATAAGTGGATCGATCGATCCAGTTACTAAAGATATTGATCGATCGATTTTCTTTGTGTTGGGTCGAGCTGCAGATCCTGCGGAATTTTTGAAGAAAACATGGATCGATCGATCCAAAGGTGGATCGATCGATCCAGTTACTAAAAATCTGTATTTGCTTCTTTTGCTCGCCAGACGGACCTGTCTTCACTAAACCTTCCATAACTTTTGATCCTTTGCATTAACCTTCATTCAAACGTGTTTTAACCTGAAAAGACTCTAAAAACATTGAAAATACTCGATAGAACTCAGAAATCAAGGGTTAGAATGCGTTAAAAACGCAACACATCAACTCCCCCGGACTTAGTCTTTTGCTTGACCTCAAGCAAAACAGAAAACTAAGCCTGTGAAAAAGGTTTGAAAATGCGGAAACTCAGCTTCTCTTTTAAAACGTCCAATGACCACTAAAATTGCAATCCACATTCTGCAAGGATGAACCCAACCGAGTCACTATGTACTTCTCCTCAAACTTATCCAATATCCCCAATCCATCTCAAATTTCGTAACACTTTCCACAAGTCATCCTTTCTAACCTCATTGTCAATCCCAGTGCCAAGAACCTTCTAGATTCATTCCCGTACTATATCATGATATATCACCAATACAACATTTATTATTCTTCCTTTTCCTATAATTGCTTTGGTCTCGTAACGGAACTCAGTAATGTTGTTCCTTGTGAGGAGACAGCGTCGTGAACTCTTTTGTTCCGTTACAGTTTTAGAATAGCACTCACTAGTGTTGTTCCTTGTGAGGAGACAGCGTCGTGAACTCTTTTGTGCTATTCTAAACCTTTGAGCCAAAATTAATTTTTTTTTTTTTTTTAAAGTATCGGAAAATTACACGGGGTGAATATATCAAGTATGAACGAGGAATCAAGCTCTATGGACACCAGTCATTCCATTAAGGGTGCAATTAGCTCAGACTTGGTGGAACTTGTTGGAAACGAGAGACGTCTCTAGTTATCCAGTAAGTCTTTGAATTTTTCATTGGTCGGATTGGAATTCATTCTGCATCAATGTCACTTAAATGAAATGGTCAGTAAACAAAGAGATATATATCATCATAGTTTCCTAACCATGAAGCTCTTGACTCAATAAAACATAAAACACACAAAACAAATAAAAATACCAAAAAGGTTCACATAAAACAAAACAAAGAAAATGGCGTTAGTCCCAGCAAATATCCTCCCCCGGACTTACTTCACACCGTCTCGGTGGGAAATAAATCAGAAGAAAGGTACGACATACGCGAAAGTACTAAATATATAAAATAGATATAGATGAAGTAAAGGGGGAGAAATAACAGAATTAATGGTCTCCGGAGCTGGGGCTCCGGCTATCCCATGGTGCCCTCCGACGCCTAGGTAGGCGTGTCTCTCCAGCCTGACCTCCCTGGTCTGAAATCCCATGTCCAACAACACTGGGACCAGCTCTCGCGTCATCCGCTACTGCATGAGTACGGTGTCGAGAAGAAGAAGATGGCTGCATACAAGTGAGTCGTCCTAGCACTCCAAATATCTTCTGTAACATCGTGTGCTGCTTCCTGTGCGAATCCACCAACCACACGATGCGCTCGGTGTCTGAAGCATCTTCAGGAAGCTGTAGAAGATCGCAGTCCGCACTGTACTCCGGTATTACGGGCTCATCTGCAGGATGTGCGTGAGACTGTTGCTGTGGGTGATGTACCTGCTCCCGTGCAGCTCTCCGTGATCCTGAAGTTCGAGGTTGACCGGTAAGTATGAACTGAGGGTCTAACTCGAACTCCAAGTTCTCCCTTGTCACTGGAGGTGTGAAAGCCGGAAGAGGTAGTCTGCATCGCTGAGGAACTTCTGCTCGGTCATAGAACCTGTACTCGTAATCTCCCTTAAGGATGTGAGCATTAGTGAAATACCTCGCATTGAATGTGTCAATCTCCCTGATGCACTCTGTCCCACGCAAATCAATGTTATGATATCGGAAGATCGGTGTTAACAGACTTCCAATAATCTCAACCTTCTTTTTACCGCTTGTGTTCAAACCTCGTTGCTTCTTCTTCACAAGCATCTCAGCAAACACCGCTCCTAAGTTAGTGCGCAATCTCAATGGAGCTTCTTGGTGGTAAGTCGCTCTGACGGAATCTGGAAGCCCATTGTCTATCAAAGACAACTCATCGACCCTTAGAGCACCCGTCTCTTCCTTCCCAGAAAATGATTGACCAATGATCTTCGCGACAACCCGAATCACAGGATTCCGGATCAAGCTAAGCTTAGCGTCACGAGATTGAGCCGTAGTAAATGGTCCTATTGCAATCAAATTCCACAGAACATCAGCCTCTCCAAAATAAGGGAACCTGCATAGCTCCCATGACTTCTCAAATCCATATATATCACACAGGGTTGGTATGGATAACTCGTAGTGAACACCCCTGCATAAGTATGAAAGAGTCCTCTCTGAAGCTTCATGGATGGCGATATCCTTATACCGGACTTCAACCGATGCAAGGAATTGACGGACCAGCTCAGGATACAGAGGATAGGATTTGTAAGCAATCGTGCCAAGTCCCATCTTTGTCAGCATTGCTCGGACATCTTCTCCGATTCCCATTCTCGCCAATGTTGCTTCGCACACAAATTTGGTAGGTGCCATTGTTACTTGAAGCAAACCATTGTAGAAAATGCGGTTGAATCGGTCCCAAGCATGTCCAGGCTGACGCGAATCAAATCCTGTCATGGTCTGAATAGCGGCTATTGATATCTGTGGAATTTCCTCAACCATCGAATCATCAAGGAAGGGTGTCTTTTCAGCGCGAGACCATGGATGAGATGTGTATTCTTCCTGTGTCTCATCAGCAGCGGCAGAAGCGGAAGCTACAGATTTTCCTTTTGCGGTGCGCGAAAACCGAGCGGGTTGAGATGTCCTAGCAGGTGGAGGTTGGCGAGCGGGTTGCGAAATTTCTTCATCATCGCTTGTCTTGCTGTTGTACGTGTTAGCTTGCGGTGGTCTAATCTTTGGTACACCTCGTCTTGCCATTTCCTACAAATTCAAACAAAAATCCATATTTATCGAATTTTTCGAAACATAACAAATTGTTGAATTTGCAAAACCCAAAGAATAGACATCATTTCTATTCCGTTTTAACACCAATTTTAACACCAATGCAGGCTAACTCCGTTTGTTTTTACTAAAACCCCCAAAATTTGGCAAATTCTCAACCTAAAAATTCAACCATTGAAATGGACAAAATTAAGGCATGGGGTTTGTCGAAAATCACTCTAGGAGTGCTTAGCAAGCCACAGAATCACCTATATTCCCTAATTCAAACTCGAATTCTCCTTTTTCTTCAAAAACGTCGAACCGTAAAAGTGTGTTTAGAGACACGTACCTTCGTAGATCGATCGAGACGTTGCTAGAATCAGAAAGAGGAGGAAAATCCGAGTGGAAAACACTCAAAAATCACTTAAATCCGTTGAGGATTGAGAGAGTTAGAGTTTGGTGAAATTTTTGCTCAAGAACAAAGAAAAATCGCGATGGGAGAGGAGAAGAGGGTGAGTTTGGATCGATCAATCCGTTTTTGTTTTAATAACTGTGTGTTTTCGGTTTGGTTTGAGTGAATTAAACCGGTTTGAACCAAAAATAATCGAATCAGAAAACTGACCTGGAGAGTGAATCGATCGATCCACTTGTTAAAATGTCGATCCGGTTTTCATCCTGTGATATAATGCGTTTTTGGCGCATTCTAACCCTTGTTTTGTAGGCTTTTATCGAGTATTTCACTCTCTATCGAGTCGTTCTAGGTACAAAAAGCGGCTGAAAGCAATAACTGGAACTTACAATCGGAATTGGCTAGAAAAGAATGAAGTTGGACCCTTTTTGGACATTCTGGAGAAAGAGAGCACCTGACGCCCAGAAGAGAGCACCTGACGCCCAGAAGAGAGCACCTGACGCCTAGAAGAGAGCACCTGACACCCAGAATGGAGCAGATCGATCGATATCCGAGCAGATCGGTCGATCTGAAATTCAGATCGACCGACGTAAATTCTATGATCGATCGATCCGGAGGGAGCACCTGGTACGAAGGAGGGAGCACCTAGTACGAGAAAGGGAGCACCTGCTCCCAGCAGAATCATTAATGGGCCTTTTGCAAAACCCTAATTCTGCAAGCCTATTTTTGGGCCAGCCGTAATGGGCCTTTAAATAGGTCTTTATTGCTGATTTTTGGGCAGAGCCAATCACGCCACAGCCACAATCACGCAGCAGCAGCAGCAACACCATAGAGATTCACAACGAGAGAGAGAGGGAGAGATTCGAACCATTGTTTTAGAGATTGTCTTTCACGTTTTGTTGGAGTTTTCCTAAAACCCTAATCTCTTTACATTGATTTAATGATGTTTCTTTCATCTTTTGCTGCTGTTACTTGTTTGATCATGAGCGAGTAATCCACTTGTTAGGTTAGGGGGTTTTCGATGGGATTTGATTCATGAACTAAGCATAGATAGGTTTTTATATAATCATTCAATAGTCTCCACCTATTGTCGATCATATTGCCTAGGTTAGATTGATCACCTAGCCTTTGATCTTAGGTTGAATTTACTTATCAAAAGTTTGTAAATTGCTGGAATTGACTTAGGCGGGCGATTTGATCCTTAGCCAACGAAAGTTGAAGTTAGGGCATCTCGTGAACATATCAACCCTAATCGATAAAGCTTGATAATCCTTGTAACCTCAACGACAGTTAGGGTGTTAGATTGATTGTGAAAGTTGTAGATGCCACGAAAGTGGATCTCCTTATATTTATGGTTGAGTTCTAGACTTGGTTGTAATCGCATACCTGAATAATTGCTTGGTTCTTGATAATCGAATCCCTGAGAATTATCCCTGACCTAACGCCTTTCCGCTATTGTTTAAAACCGAATTTACTTTTATTTGCTTTCTAATCGTGACAACTTAAACCACTTGATCGCTTAGCTGAAATTGTATCTCAAAAGATTAGAGTGTATTGCTGGTCCCTTTGAACGAACCTCACTATTCTGCATTCGAATTAGTGATACCTAGGTTTAATCTTATATAAACCCGAAAAAGGATAATCATCAAATTGGCGCCGTTGCGACGGGGACCAACTCGATACCTCTAATTTTACTATACGTTTTTAGTCTAAGATTTACTAACTTGTTCTTCTTTTCTTCTCTTGTGTGTATTTCAGGTGTAACCAAGGTTCTCAAAACCTTCTCACACTCAACAATCAAGAGTTAGCAAGGGTAGAACGAGCAGAAAAAAAAAAAAAAACAAAACAAAAAACAAAAAAGGAAGTCGAATCCAGCCAACATGGGCGACGAAACCGACAACCGAGCTGTAGATGGTCATGTAGCTGCTGCTATTCGGAGGCTAGAACAACAAATGCCGCAGTTGCAACAGCAGCAAAAACCACAGCAGCATCGTGCCATTGGGGATATGGACAATCCCCATGCTTTCTACCGAAACCGGGCTGCTATAGTTCCCCCAGCTGTTGAGAGGTAAGATTATGAGATCAAGCCTCAGATGATATCGCTGGTTAAGCAACACTTGTTCCACGGGCTGCCTGCGGAAATTCCGATGGACCATATAGAAAACTTCGAGGAGATCTGCTCCATGACGAGTTCTAATGGGATGAACCCGGATTTCTTGAAGTGTAAGCTTTTCCCCTTCTCACTCACGGGCAAAGCTTCACGGTGGCTCAAATCTCTACCAGCTGGATCCATCACGACCTGGACACAATGAAGAGCCGCGTTTTTGGACCACTTCTATACCAAGTCAAAAATCGCGAGCCTGAGGAACAAGATCTCTTCTTTCCAGCAACATCCGGGAGAGTCCTTTTGTGAGGCATGGGAACGGTTCAAAGAGTACAAGAGGGAATGTCCACACCATGGGTTTACCGATGAGAACTTGCTGGGTATCTTCTATGATAGAGTCTGAAACAACCCGACCCGTTTTTTTTTTTTTTTTTTTTATACATTGGGATTCGGATCAGTGTTCCCATAAACATTGATCCTCAACTCCCAATCAATTCACACAATAACCAGCGGAAAATCAGAATAAATCAACACAAGACAATTAATCAATAATCAACCTCAAATCAATAAACCAGAAACTTAATCATTCAGCAAGATCTACAAGTTCCACAATTCCAGAATTTACTATCACCCTAGCAATTCTATAGCAACATCACTCAACCGAGACTCTAGATCATCTCCTCTTCCTTGCCCGATTCCACGATCACACTTTCTCTTTACCTGCATCACATGGCAAAACGAGATGCGTGAGTATTATCATAAATACCCAGTGAGACGGTCTTCCCATCTACAGGTCAAATACTCAAATGAAAGAATGCACCAAATACCAGGATTATCACTCAACAATGCATAGACAATCAACAGCACAAAACAGGACAGCAGCATCTCTGTCGATCGACACAACCTCTAGGTGTCGATCGACAGACAATTCTGTCCCTCTGTCGATCGACAGACAACAGTCCTGTCGATCGACACGGACCTGCAGAACCCTAAGATCGAACCTATCCTCTCATGGGACGAATCTCAGGCCTACAGATCGCTTTCCAGCACAAATCCACATCAATTCTACACCAAAACACACAGAAATCAATGTATTCCATCCATTCATACATCCGAGAACCTATGGTCACGCACTCACCTGATTTCTGAAGAGGAATGAACGAAGAACGCGAAGAACCCTAAAGTTCAGCCTCAGATTTCGCCCAGAAATCGATCTCCACTCCGTTCCAGACCCTCTCCCACGAAATCCCAGCAAGAACAAGGTTTAGGATTGAGAACACAAGAGAATTCCACAAGAAAACCTCGAAGAACACTCAATCCTCTTCTCTCTCTCTCAAACTCTCTAAAACCCTTTCTCTGATCCCAAAAACGGCCAAAAAGGAACTGAGACGCGTCCCAATCCTTTTTATACGGAACCCTAGGTTCCCGCAAACCGACCAACTCAAACCGAACCAGAAATCAAAATCCTAGTTCTGATTTTTGACCCATGTCGATCGACACATCCAGCCTTGTCGATCGACACAGTCACCACTGTTCGATTTCTCGAGGAGATAACAACCCGTGTCGATCGACGCACACACACATGTCGATCGACACCCACCAAAACCAACTCCCAAATCTCACTTCGAAACCGTGTCGATCGACACACACTCTGTGTCGTTCGACACAGACCTCACTGGTCGAATCCAACACGCGAACAAACACCCGTGTCGATCGACACACCCTGTTGCGTCGATCGATACCCTACCAAAAATCCTATTTTTGGATCACGGGCTTTACAATTCTCCCCCACTGACAAGGATTCGTCCTCGAATCACCAGCCAATAACCACTCAGATCCGTGCTAAGGTCACCACTTAAGCTCAGAAACCTGACCCAACTTTCCCGGAGATACACCACAATGTATCGCTGTAGTCCCGGCCCAGTCTGCCCGATCGATCGAACAACAATCAAACAAGAACATGTCCGACCCACCGTAGACCCGGCATAAAGGACTAACTGATCGTGCAACAATCAGACAAGAACATGCACGACCAGGACGTAACATTTCTCTCCAAAATTGCCCGAATCGAGGTTCCAGCACAAATACTAACCCTAGACCAGACCCTACCATCCAACCCACACACCTGACCCCACCGGTCAACCCACCTGAGATCCTTCTCGATCCCCGATGGCCATTCGGTCGCCCACTTGCAACCTGCTCAGACGCTATTGCTCATACTCATACTCATGACTCGTACACATATACACCACACCTACTCGCAGGAACGTCACCCTTTGAGCTACAGTGTGCAGAGAATCCACTATTCCCTGGAGAGACCCACTATCCCTCAAAGTACATGTAGGAGACCCACCGTCCCCAGAGGCCCACTACCCCTCGAGTGCATGCAGGGAATCCACTACCCCCTGGAGAGATCCACTATCCCTCAAGTATACAGGAACCCACCGTCCCTAGAGAGGCCCACTATCCCCTCGAATGCATGCAGGGAATCCACTATCCCCTGGAGAGATCCACTATCCCTCATATCTACAGGAACCCACCGTCCCTAGAGAGTAATACTCTGCAGCGTGCCGTCATAGGCATCTATCGACCAGCCCGCCTCCATGGCTCACCATGACATTTCCCCACTGGAAAGACTCAACAACGCTGTAACCCTCACTAGGTTACTACACCAGAACTCGCATCTTACGATCCAACAATAATAAGAAAACATATCTTATTAATCTCCAAACGTACAATCGTTACAACAAAACGAAAATACAACAACTGTAGCCACATGCTACTACAAAACCAATACCAGCGAAAGAAAGAACTCAAGCCTCCGCTTGCTTCTCGAACCACTTCGGAAACTTGGCCTTCATCTTCACCTCCGGCTCCCAAGTCTCCTCCTCGACACCATCGCAGTCCCACACGACTCTCACCAATGGTATCCTCTTACGACGCAGAACCTTGACTCTCCTCTCGAGAATCCTCACAGGCCTCGCCGCTAATGTCATGTTGGGCTGAAGATCCTCCGGGATCCTAGCCAACACCTCCTCAGACTCATGTAGACACTTCCGCAGCTTCGAAACATGAAAGACATCGTGAAAAGCCCTCATACTCTGTGGCAACTCCAACCTGTAAGCTACCGTCCCAACCCGCTCAACCACTCTGAACGGACCCATAAACCTCGGACTCAACTTGTTCTCTGCAATGGATCTGTTAGGACCCCTCAACATGGCTGCCTTGAGATACACCATATCCCCCAGCACGAACTCCAACTCCCTCCTCCGCTTATCGGCATAACTCTTCTGCCGATCCTGGGCCTCCTTCATGTTCAGCTTCAAGACACGGATCTTCTCTGTCGTCTCCTGAACGAAATCTGCACCAAACATGCTCCTCTCCCCCACCTGAGTCCAGCACAATGGTGTCCTACATGGCCTCCCATACAGAGCCTCATACGGAGCCATCCCGATACTCGCCTGATAACTGTTGTTGTACGCAAACTCTACCAAGCTCAGATGATCTGCCCAATGACCACCGTAGTCTAACACACACATCCTCAGCAAGTCCTCCAATGTCTGAATCGTCCTCTCGGACTGCCCATCCGTCTGAGGATGATATGCCGTACTCATATGCACCTTCGTGCCCATCTCAGCCTGAAACGCTCCCCAGAACTCCGAAGCAAATCTCGGATCTCGGTCTGACACAATGCTCGCAGGCACCCCATGCAACCTCACAATCTCCCGCACATACTTCCTAGCCAACACTGCAGCCCCATCAGTCTTCTTAATGGCCAGAAAATGTGCTGTCTTGGTCAGACGATCCACAACCACCCAGATCGCATCATAGGTCCGCGAGATCGGCAAACCTGTCACAAAGTCCATAGTCACCATATCCCACTTCCACTCCGGCATAGGCAGACTCTGCAACAACCCGCTCGGAACCTGATGCTCAGCCTTCACCAGCTGACACACGTTGCACCTCGAAACCCAACTCGCAACATCCCTCTTCATCCCGACTCAGTGATAGTACCTCTTCAAGTCCCGGTACATCTTGGTCGCTCCAGGATGAATCGACAGCATGCTCGAATGAGCCTTACTCAGAATCTCCTGCCTGAGACTCTCATCCTTGGGTACACAGACCCGACCGTTCACCAGTATCATCCCACTCCCGGAGACCTGATACTCCGAACCCGCCTGCTGAGAAGCATCAATCAAACCTTGATCCTTCTCTTGAGCTACCCGAACTCTGCTCAGCAAGTCCGCTCGGTTAGCTGCCTCCAACCCCAACGGCTCCTGCGAGATAACACACAGGCTCAACGCGCCAATCTCGCTCGCCAGCTCCTCTAAATCCCGCTCCTGAGCCGAAGCAACCCTCTTCCGACTCAACGCATCTGCAACCAGATTAGCCTTCCCCGGATGGTACTCAATCTCCTGATCGTAATCCGCTACCAGTTCCATCCAACGCCTCTGCCTCAGGTTCAGCTTTGGCTGAGTGAAGATGTACTTCAAACTCTTGTGATCCGTGAACACCTGGACCTTCCCACCATAAAGGTAAGATCGCCAGATCTTCAGGGCGAAGATCACTGCAGCCAACTCCAAGTCATGTGTAGGGTAATTGCACTCATGCTTCCTCAACTGCCTCGAAGCATAAGCAATCACCTTCCCCTGCTGCATCAGAACACACCCCAACCCCACACCAGATGCATCCGTATACACCACATATGGCTCGCCCGCATCAGGCAACGCCAATACTGGAGTACTAGTCAGCATCTCCTTCAGCTTCCCGAAGCTCTCATCACACTCCGCAGACCACACAAACTGAACATCCTTACCCGTCAACTTCGTCAACGCATGCGCCATACTCGCAAAATCCTTGACGAACCTCCGGTAATACCCAGCTAATCCAAGGAAACTCCTGATCTTCGTCGCATTCCTCGGTCTCGGCCAATCCCTAATAGCCTCGATCTTAGCCGGATCCACTGAAACTCCCTCGGCAGACACGACATGCCCCAGAAAACCCATCTCCCGCTGCCAGAAACTGCACTTACTGAGCTTCGCATACAACTTCTCTTCCCGCAGCTTCTCCAGAACCAACCTCAGATGAACCTCATGTTCCTCCGGAGTCCTCGAGTACACCAAGATATCGTCGATAAAGATAATAACGAACTCATCCAAGTACTCCTGGAACACCCCGTTCATCAGCCTCATGAATGCCGCCGGCGCATTCGTCAACCCAAACGGCATCACCACGAACTCGTAGTGCCCATACCTCGTCCTGAAAGCCGTCTTCCTCACATCGGCCTCATCTATCGGAATCTGATGGTATCCCGAAGCCAAATCGATCTTGAAAAAACAAGTAGCCCCCCGTAACTGATCCAACAACTCATCAATCCGCGACAGAGGATACCTGTTCTTCACTTTAACCTGGTTAAGGCCCCGGTAGTCGATGCATAACCGAAAACTACCATCCTTTTTCTTCACAAACAACACCGGCGCTCCCCACGGTGAACTACTCGGCCGGATGAAACCCTTACCCAGCAAATAATCCAACTGCTTCTTCAACTCTGCCATCTCCGCTGGAGCCATGCGGTAAGGTGCCTTAGATATCGGAGTAGTCCCAGGCTCCAACTCAATCGTGAAAGGATCAGACCTAGACGGCGGGAATCCCTGCAACGACTGAAACACAACCTGGAAATCCCGGACAACCCGAATATCAACCAAAGCGACCTCCCCAACAAACTCTGGCATCACAATCGTCAGCAAGTACGCCTCACAGCCCTTATCAATCAACTGCGCGGCCTGAATCGCCGAAACCATCAAACTACCGGAAGTCGGCCTGATGCCCTGATAGACCAACCTCCCCGCCTCACGCTCAAACACCACTCTACCTCGATGACAATCCAGATGAACCCTGTAACGATTCAGCCAAACCATCCCCAAAATGACGTCGTATAACTCCACTGGACTGATAACCAAATCTGCCGGCATGACCTCTCCTGCCACCAGAACATCTACTCCACAAGCCCGCCCGAAAGTAGCCAAAGTCTTCCCTCCAGCCACTCTAACCACTCCCGGCTGCTCCCCGGAATCGCTCCGGATCCCACTGCACTCCGCACACTCCGGTGTAATGAAGCTATTCGAAGCTCCAGAATCGAACAAGACATGGGAATCACGCCCGCCTACTACTAAGGTCCCTACACCATTCATGTGTCACAGAGCCTAAAGTATTATCACAGATACAAGACTCCCAAAACAAGCAATTCACAACGTTAAAAAAAATTGGAAATTCACCAAGTTAAGGTTAAGTACCTGTGATCGGCCTGGCGCTAGGACCCCCCGTCTCCGCCGAAGTGAACACACGCGGCGCAGCAAGCTGCCTCAACGGCTGCACCTCAACTGCCGCCCCCTGCACCGGCTGCACCACTGCCACTGCCATCTGCAACTTGGGACACCTCACCCTAATGTACCCCGTCTCTCCGCAATGGAAACACGCCTGTGTAGTCCGAACCTCTCTCCTCTTCGGACAAGCTGCCACCCGGTGCTCCGTGCTCCCACAACCATAGCACCCCGTACCACTCTGACCACTCTGGGCCCTCTGACCGGAACCCGAAGAGCCCTCCCACTTCCTCTTCTGTCCCTGAGCCGGTTTACCGCCCCGGCTCGCACCTGCCTGCTGCTGCTGCGGCCTCCTCTGCTGCTGCTGCTGCACCGGTGGGCTAAGCGCTGCAGCCAGCTCCATCCCCATATCAACCTCAATGGCTGCCGCAGTCTCAACCAACTCCGCCCTCGTGGCGTACTTACGAGCCCTGCACAGCGTCCTCAGCACCGGTCGAAGTCCCTGCATGAACCTCCTGATCTGGGACTCCTCGCTCCCAAACTCTCTACCAGCATACACCAACAGCCGACCAAACTGCTCATCATAACCCCGAACCGAACTCACTCCCTGAGTCAGCGCCAAAAACTGCGCCTGCATCCGGTCCACCGCCTCCTGCGGAAAATACGTGGCGTCAAACTCAGCCAAGAAATCCGCCCAGGTCATCCCCGCCTGCGGCCTCCTGCTCGTCACACCTCTCCACCACAAATGTGCATCACCCTCCAAATAGTGAACCGCAAGGTCCACTCTGTATCCCTCGGGACACCTCAGCGCCTGGAAATTACGCTCCAGACGACTCCTCCACGCAGCAGCCTCCTCAGGCTTAGCACCGCCCGAGAAATACCCAGTAGTAATCCTGTGCATCTGCTCCAAAATCCTCAGGTAGGAAGGAGCCTCCTCTGCAGCCGCCACACCTGGCTGCCCCCGGACCACTGCTGGCTGAACACCCGCCGCTAACGGCTCAACACCAGCCACCCCTGGCTGTACACCCGGAGCATACCCCTGAGCCGGTGCCCCACCTGGCAACCGCTCAAGAACCTGAAGCATCATCGCTTCCAAACGGTCTAACCGACCCTGAGCATCGCCCCCGCCAGGACCCCCACCTGGGCCCTGCGCCACACTGGCTAACTCTGTACCACCCACTGGCTCTGGAGGTATCTGCGACTCTGCAACCTCCTCATGCGTGGCCTCCTGAGTCCCACTCGACTCAACAGGATCAACCGCCGGTCCCCGACCACGGCCACGACCACGCCCTCTAGCCCCACGGGCACCACGACCTCTGCCTCTCACTCCACTAGCCATCTCCCACTGACTGCTCACAGCAGACTAGGCATTAGAAACAGAAAGCCATAAGGAAAACAAAACACATACCGTGGAATCATATTGAAGGCTCGGAGGAGATGATCCAGGACTCCAAACCCAAGAAACAATCAATTGACTAATTCTCAAAAGTAATCAATCAACATACTACGTTCACCCGCCCTAGAACCGTAAGGGCTCTGATACCAAATTGAAACAACCCGACCCGTTTTTTTTTTTTTTTTTTTTTATACATTGGGATTCGGATCAGTGTTCCCATAAACATTGATCCTCAACTCCCAATCAATTCACACAATAACCAGCGGAAAATCAGAATAAATCAACACAAGACAATTAATCAATAATCAACCTCAAATCAATAAACCAGAAACTTAATCATTCAGCAAGATCTACAAGTTCCACAATTCCAGAATTTACTATCACCCTAGCAATTCTATAGCAACATCACTCAACCGAGACTCTAGATCATCTCCTCTTCCTTGCCCGATTCCACGATCACACTTTCTCTTTACCTGCATCACATGGCAAAACGAGATGCGTGAGTATTATCATAAATACCCAGTGAGACGGTCTTCCCATCTACAGGTCAAATACTCAAATGAAAGAATGCACCAAATACCAGGATTATCACTCAACAATGCATAGACAATCAACAGCACAAAACAGGACAGCAGCATCTCTGTCGATCGACACAACCTCTAGGTGTCGACCGACAGACAATTCTGTCCCTCTGTCGATCGACAGACAACAGTCCTGTCGATCGACACGGACCTGCAGAACCCTAAGATCGAACCTATCCTCTCATGGGACGAATCTCAGGCCTAAAGAACGCTTTCCAGCACAAATCCACATCAATTCTACACCAAAACACACAGAAATCAATGTATTCCATCCATTCCTACATCCGAGAACCTATGGTCACGCACTCACCTGATTTCTGAAGAGGAATGAACGAAGAACGCGAAGAACCCTAAAGTTCAGCCTCAGATTTCGCCCAGAAATCGATCTCCACTCCGTTCCAGACCCTCTCCCACGAAATCCCAGCAAGAACAAGGTTTAGGATTGAGAACACAAGAGAATTCCACAAGAAAACCTCGAAGAACACTCAATCCTCTTCTCTCTCTCTCAAACTCTCTAAAACCCTTTCTCTGATCCCAAAAACGGCCAAAAAGGAACTGAGACGCGTCCCAATCCTTTTTATACGGAACCCTAGGTTCCCGCAAACCGGCCAACTCAAACCGAACCAAAAATCAAAACCCTAGTTCTGATTTTTGACCCATGTCGATCGACACATCCAGCCCTGTCGATCGACACAGTCACCACTGTTCGATTTCTCGAGGAGATAACAACCCGTGTCGATCGACGCACACACACATGTCGATCGACACCCACCAAAACCAACTCCCAAATCTCACTTCGAAACCGTGTCGATCGACACACACTCGGTGTCGATCGACACAGACCTCACTGGTCGAATCCAACACGCGAACAAACACCCGTGTCGATCGACACACCCTGTTGCGTCGATCGACACCCTACCAAAAATCCTATTTTTGGATCACGGGCGTTACAGAGTCAATTGGAATTACAGGAATACTCTCAATTCTGCTAGCAATGGGAATTTTATGACCAGGACCGTGGAAGAAGCATATCAATTGATAGAGAACTTGGCTGCAAGTTCCAGAAATCACTGCCATGAGTATGATGAGCCTATATATGTCAGCAGTGTTGAGTCAAAGAAGATTGATGAGCTGACAGCGAAAGTGAACCTGTTGTTGAAGAGAAATCAGAGAAGTGTCCAGCTTTGTGAGAACAAAAGTGATGAGCAGCATGCTGAGGTGAACTATGTGGGTGGAGACTATGTGCAGAATCAGAGCTTTCAAGCTCATACGCCTAACTCTCAAGACGAGCTGAAGTCCCTTATGCAATTGGTTTTACTCAGCCAGCAGAAATCTGCTAATGAGATCAATGTCAAGGTGGACAGCATGTACAATGATCTCAATAGTAGGTTTGAAGATGTTTGCACTCATGTGAAGAAGCTTGAAATTCAGGTTGCTCAAACTGTTGAGGCATCAGGAATTCCTCCTGGGAAAGCAGAGGTGAATCCTAGGAATGGATATGTCGATGCAGTTGAGATGAGAAGTGGGAGGATACTGAATTCTGCAGCCGTAGAAAAAACAAGAGAGGACCCTAACTCTTCGTCGGAGCACCTGCTCCAACAGCGTGCTCCAACCAAACCTGCAGAAAATCCTCCAGCGAGGGTTTACACTCCTAAGGTTCCTTACCCAGTTCCACCTAGAGATCAGAGGGATCCCATCAGTGCAGAGAAATTAGATAGTTTCAAGAAAATGGTGAGAAGGATTCCTAAGGAAATCTCCTTTGAAGAGGCCTTGGAAAATCGTCCCATACATGATTTCTTTTGGAACTGTAGAGAGACTCAAGAAGAGATTAAGGCAATCTTTGCAGAAGCAAGGAGTACACCACCACCATTGAGAGTATTGCCTAAGGTTGAAGACCCTGGAAAATTCTTTGTTCCATGCTCCATTGAAAGAGTTGAATTTAAAGAAGCTCTTTGTGATTCTGGGTCTAGTGTGAATCTTATGTCAAAGGCTATTGCAGAGAAGTTGAAAATTGCTGAGGTAAAACCTAGTCATATGACTCTTAGATTTGCAAACTCCTCCACAACAACATCGTACGGCATCATTCACGATTTACCTGTCCAAATAGGGGATTGCCTAGTTCAAACTGATTTTCAGGTTGTGGAGATGAGAGAAGGTTATAATATGTCTTTGCTTCTTGGGAGACCATTCATGGCTACAGTGGGTGCAATCATTGATATGCCTAATAAGCGAGTCTCCTTTTCCAAAGTCAACAAAAAGGTTTTCTACAAAGCCATTCCCCAAAGAACCACCACACACGCCTCTTGCATCTCAGGAGTTGTCAGTTGATATTGTGAAAGAGCTTGGTGATAAGAGTAAGATCAATGAAGTTTCAGTTGGAAATCATCCTCATATCACCAAGAAACTTAGGGACAAGGCGAAGGTGCAGGGAAAAGGACAGTGCAAAAGGATCAAGGGTGATCCTAAAATGACTTTGATCCCTCAAGAATGTGATGGAAACTTGGTTGAATACACGTTGAAGTGCAAAGGTACTCCTAAACCTTTCTCCAAAGTTAGAGTTATTCTTCCATTAGAGTTGAAAGAGAAGGGTATTGGTGTTGTGAATGGAATGCTGAGTAAGGGTCTGAACATGAGAATGTCTGATTGTGGAGCTTGTTTTGGAGCAAGCTCTCACGTCCAACCTGGTTAATACATGGCACCAAAGTCAAGCTAGTGACTTAAACCAAGCGCTTGGTGGGAGGCAACCCACCGGTACGTTTTCTAACTTTTTCAATTTGATTTCTTTTATTACTAACTTTTGTTTGAGTTTTGAATTTTCAGGTTTTCAAAAAAAAAAAAAAAAAAAAAAAAAGGGTGGTGGAGATCGATCGATCTCTTCACAGATCGATCGATTTGAATTTCCGATCGACCGCCGTAAGTTCCTAGATCGATCAATTTCGCGCTTTGAGTAGAACGATCGATCTCAGAGTCGGATCGATCGATCTGAATTTCGGATCGACCAACGTAAATTCTGAGATCGATCGATCCGGATGAGGATCTCACCACAACCCAGAGGGAGCACCTGAAACCCAGATGAGAGCACCTGATGCCCAGAGCGGAGCACCTGCTCCCCAACCTAAAACGGAAAACGAATTTTCAAAATTCGGTCTGGGTCTATCACCAGGTTGCCTCAACCATCACTGACCGATTTGGAGGTTGCTGCCAACATCGGGTTCACCCCTGGAACAGAGTATTTGTGCCCAGCCCCTGGAGCACCAACCAGGAGCACCTCTGCTGCCCGAAAGAGCACCTCCACTTCTGCACCTGCTCCTGCTCCCGCTGTTGAGGACCCGCTGAGCCAAGAGGAAGAAGAGGATTTGGCAGCTGACACACAGCGTACGCAGCAGTCTCGCGCTCACTACCGCCGGCCTTACACCAGCGAGCTGACACTTGATGATATCTCCGACAACCCGGATGACGCTGAATATCGCCGTTGGATGGTGGCTTCCACTAAGAAGAACAACGGGTTCCTTCGCCGCCTTTTGCACATGCTGCAGAAGGGATGCAGCGGCTCACAAGCCGCGGAGACAATGCCGTCCACTGCACCGGTCCAGCCACCTCCTCCGCAACCATCATCATCTGCTCGCCCCACCACATGCTCATCCAAGAGGAAGAAGCCACTCACGGATGACGACAAGGAATCGGATGCTACCGCCAGCGATTAGTCATCGCTATCCTTCTCCCCCTCTCGTATTTTCTCTGAACATTTTTACTTTCTTGCATTTTCATCATGGTTTCTTTTTCTTATGCTCTCTCTTTTCTTATTTTCCCACCGAGACGGTGTGAAGTAAGTCTGGGGGGAGTTGTTGCTAATGACTTTTTATTTTCCTTCTTATTTTCTTATGTCCTGTTTGAGTCTATTTTTCGTTTGTTTTATTGAGTCAAAACTTTGTAGGGAATTAGGACTTTATCTCATGATGATATTTGAACTATTTGTGTTTAACTTTCTCTCTAGTGACCATTTCTTCAGAGCATGAGTACAAGGAACAGCTGGAACACTTCGATACACTATCTTCCAGGTTCCATATTGACCAAAAATTTATCTTGCTATTGGCACTAGATTAGGGAAACGAATCATATTCAGGACTCCTTACTCCTTTTATCACTCTTGTTGATCCTGAATAGCTAGCTCATTTTTAGTTAGTACCCTCCTTAACCCTTACCTCTTTTCAAACCCCTTGCATTCTTGTTACTTCATTGTCACATGTGCAGCATATGCGCAAAAGGGTTGGAGAGAATTGGGTCAACACTGCATCTAGATCACTCTTTCTGAAGAACAGAGAGCACCTGCTCCCCAGAAGGAGCACCCGCTCTTATTTCCAGGAGATGATTTCACGCTTTTGGGTATGTACAGTAACTCTGATTTTTCTTCGTGTTTGAGAGACATACGCTTGTGATCAAACCCTCTTCATCAAAAAAAAAAAAAAAAAAAAAATAGGGATGACATGATAGTTCTTGAATACGCGATGAGGAAATGCATTTCCAGTGAATCGGTACTCAAGAAATGATCATCCAGAGCTCAAAAGCAGTAGTCCGAGTCCCGTAGAACGGATGTAGAGGACGAGCGATCTCACGACCCTGTCTCCTCACAAGGAACAACAGTAGTGAAAGCGCTGCTTTTGAATCTCAACAGATGATGAAGAGTGGTAAAATCTGTATATTAGACACTTTAAACACTTTTAGACACTTTAAACACTGTACATCGGGTAACCTTTAAACACTTTAAACACTTTTAGCTCCACCTCTAAATGGCCTTATACCCTCTAGCGTCGTCTACCCTAAATGGTGTCTTTAGCGAGACCCTCACGCAACTTTGAATGCGTTGAGTTTGTGTTTGGGAAATGGAACTTGGTTGAGAAATGTGTTGAGGATGTTTTGGTAAAGCTTTGCTATTTGTGATCTGGATTATGTGGTCTGCAGATTGAAAAGTTTTAAACCCGGTTCACTGAGGATAAAAGAGTTCCCGCGTTTTCAAACCTTTCTCCTTCACTTGGCCTTGAATTTGTTTGAGGACAAACAAAGATCTAAGTCTGGGGGAATTGATATAATACGTTTTTGGCGCATTCTAACCCTTGTTTTGTAGGCTTTTATCGAGTCTTTCACTCTCTATCGTGTCGTTCTAGGTACAAAAAGCGGCTGGAAGCAATAACTGGAACTTACAATCGGAATTGGCTAGAAAAGAATGAAGTTGGACCCTTTTTGGACATTCTGGAGAAAGAGAGCACCTGACGCCCAGAAGAGAGCACCTGACGCCCAGAAGAGAGCACCTGACACCCAGAATTGAGCAGATCGATCGATATCCGAGCAGATCGGTCGATCTGAATTTCAGATCGACCGATGTAAATTATATGATCGATCGATCCGGAGGGAGCACCTGGTACGAAGGAGGGAGCACCTAGTACGAGAAAGGGAGCACCTTCTCCCAGCAGAATCATTAATGGGCCTTTTGCAAAACCCTAATTCTGCAAGCCTATTTTTGGGCCAGCCGTAATGGGCCTTTAAATAGGTCTTTATTGCTGATTTTTGGGCAGAGACAATCACGCCACAGCCACAATCACGCAGCAGCAGCAGCAACACCATAGAGATTCACAACGAGAGAGAGAGGGAGAGATTCGAACCAATGTTTTAGAGATTGTCTTTCACGTTTTGTTGGAGTTTTCCTAAAACCCTAATCTCTTTACATTGATTTAATGATGTTTCTTTCATCTTTTGCTGCTGTTACTTGTTTGATCATGAGCGAGTAATCCACTTGTTAGGTTAGGGGGTTTTCGATGGGATATGATTCATGAACTAAGCATAGATAGGTTTTTATATAATCATTCGATAGTCTCCACCTATTGTCGATCATATTGCCTAGGTTAGATTGATCACCTAGCCTTTGATCTTAGGTTGAATTTACTTATCAAAAGTTTGTAAATTGCTGGAATTGACTTAGGCGGGCGATTTGATCCTTAGCCAACGAAAGTTGAAGTTAGGGCATCTCGTGAACATATCAACCCTAATCGATAAAGCTTGATAATCCTTGTAACCTCAACGACAGTTAGGGTGTTAGATTGATTGTGAAAGTTGTAGATGCCACGAAAGTGGATCTCCTTATATTTATGGTTGAGTTCTAGACTTGGTTGTAATCGCATACCTGAACAATTGCTTGGTTCTTGATAATCGAATCCCTGAGAATTATCCCTGACCTAACGCTTTTCCGCTATTGTTTAAAACCGAAGTTACTTTTATTTGCTTTCTAATCGTGACAACTTAAACCACTTGATCGCTTAGCTGAAATTGTATCTCAAAAGATTAGAGTGTATTGCTGGTCCCTTTGAACGAACCTCACTATTCTGCATTCGAATTAGTGATACCTAGGTTTAATCTTATATAAACCCGAAAAAGGATAATCATCATCCTGGTCGATCCGTTTTGCGTCCGATCGATCCACAGATCCCGCGGAATTTTGATTGCTGATCGGATCGATCGATCCGATGGTGGATCGATCGATCCATTCTCCCTTTTTTTTTTTTTTTTTTTTTTTTTTTTTTTCAAACACACACAAAAAAATCAAACGAAAATTAAAAATTGAATTATGTACACATACCAGTGGGTTGCCTCCCACTAAGCACTTGTTTTAAGTCACGAGCTTGACTCGGATGCCGTTTAGGCTTGAGGTGGATCACCGAGAGGAACGGTATCTCCCCTAGCGATTTCAATGTCAGCGAGATATGGCTTTAGGCGCTGACCATTAACCACAAATTCACCTCCTGCAGCGTCCAGCAACACTATAGCTCCATATGGTCTCACTTCTTTGATGGTGAAAGGACCAGACCATCTCGATCTCAAATTACCAGGCGAAAGAGTTTCAAGCGAGAATTAAAGAGCAAAACCTGATCATTTGCAGCAAAGGTCCCCGGCAACGGCGCCAAAAACTTGATATGCTCAGGTTTTAACCCTATCAAACTACTGCAAGTGCACAGCAATTGTTGTAGTATTTTAGGGATCGAATCCACATAGACCAAGTGTTACACTACGAAAATATGAGATTGAAGTTAAGCTAAGATGGTAAAATGTGATTGGTTGCAATATTGAAACAGAAATAGCAATTATAAACGTGTAAACTTATGGAATTAAAAGCGTTAGGCTTAAGGGATATTCTCGGGAAATCATAGATCATAAATCAGACATTTATACAGGGAACAATTCAGCGCGATCTTAAACTCAAACATAATTGTATAACCAATCCACTGTCGTGGCATCAGAGACTTTATCTAACAACCTAGAATTCTAAACTGTCGTTTGAACCTAGAATTCTAAACAAGCATTAACGAACCGGTTTGATAAGTTCACAAATCGCCTTAACATCAGCTTTCGTTGGCTAAAGGACAATTTGCTCGTCTACGTTCTTTCGGGTATTTAATTACACTTTTGGTGAATTAAACATCATAACATCAAGAACTAGGTGATCAATCCTAATTCAAGCAATAAGAACAACAATAGACGAAGATAAATACAAATCCCTATTTGTGTCTAATTCAATGATCCATGAATTTTTTTGAACACCCACAAGCCTAACTAATGATCTACTCACACATATTCAAAAGAAATTCACAAAGAGATGATATAACAACCATAACTAAATCAAAGAAAAGGATTAAAGAGTTGAGAAATCTTATTAGGGTACAAGGATGAAGAACAATCTCCCAAATCTTCTTACAAAAATCCAAAAACAAGATAAGAGAATCAAGAACAAGAAAAACCAAAGAGAGAAATCAAGAAGAGAAAAACAAAAGAGATGATGAAAGTCAAGAGTTGTTTTGGATAATTGAGTCCAAAAATCAGATAAATATGGCCAAAACACGTTTTTAGCTAAGGAAAACACGTTTTGGTTAAAATAATGCAAGATTAGGTGACTGATTTTCTTGTCTTTTGGGCAGTTTTAATAAGTGGATCGATCGATCCAGTTACTAAAGATATCGATCGATCGATTTTCTTTGTGTTGGGTCGAGCTGCAGATCCCGCGGAATTTGTGAAGAAAACATGGATCGATCGATCCAAAGGTGGATCGATCGATCCAGTTACTAAAAATCTGTATTTGCTTCTTTTGCTCGCCAGACGGACCTGTCTTCACTAAACCTTCCATAACTTTTGATCCTTTGCATTAACCTTCATTCAAACGTGTTTTAACCTGAAAAGACTCTAAAAACATTGAAAATACTCGATAGAACTCAGAAATCAAGGGTTAGAATGCGTTAAAAACGCAACACATCAGCCACATAAAAAGTGTTACTTCCATTGTTGTCATGTTTTATTTACGTTACTTCCATTGTTGTCACACGTTATTTACATGTGTCATTTTGTTAGTTCCTAAGTCTAAAATTCGGTTTGTTAGTTTCATAATTAACCCATGGAATCTTGTCAAAATTTGGAGTTTTTTTTATAATTTATTTACGGTTGCTGAATTTAATAAAGTTTCTATCTTCCACCCAAAGTGGTGATAGATTTGCTACAAAAATTTTCATTTATCTGATATGCGCAAATTTTTGTTTTACAATTTTATAAATTTAAAGACAAAATTTTGATTTAGTTATTTACTTTTATGTTTTCGTTATTTTTTTAAACTTTATATATATATATATATATATACTATAGTTTTTATCAGTAATTTTTATAATGTTAAAACATGGGTGTTAAAATAATGTGTACCACATAGTAATATTGTTAAAAAAATATGTGCATAATCTTCATTGTTTTTTTCTTCAACTTTCATATAATTTTGTTTCCTAGAATATCATTGTGTAAAATTATATTTTTACATGTGATATGCTATAAAGTTCATATAACATTCTATGTGTGCTTTGTTGTACAATTTATGAATAAAGTTAACACTATTTTTTTACTTTTTTATGTGTAGAAATTTATACTTCTTATATATTTAAAGTAATGGTATTATAATACTTTCAAATTTTTCTTTTATACTTCCATTCAAATATAACATTTTGAATAAAATGGTATATTCCAAATTTTCACCTTATTACCTTATCTTTCAATGAGATAGTTTAATATTTTTTTACTGAAATAATATATCTTCTTTCTCTTTAGATCTTCAGCTTCTTAATAATCGTTTGACACTCAAATCATTTTTTTTTTTTTCCGTTTGATTTTTTTTATGTCATTTATCTATATTATTATTCATTTGTTTTTATATTTATATTCATTTTATATATTTACATTTTTATAATTGAATATGTAATTATTTATCGTTATCATAAGATCATAGATTGATTGGGTAGATTAAATAATCAAAGGATTAAAAAAAATCGTTTCTTAACAATCGTTTGACACTCAAATCATTTAGTTTTGTTTTTCTTTTGATTTTTTAATGTCATTTATCTATATTATTATTATTATTCATTTGTTTTAATATTTCTGTTCCATTTTTATATTTACAGTTTTAAAATTGAATATGTAAACATTTATCATTATCATAAGATCATAGATTGATGGCATAGATTAAATAACAAAAAGATTAAAAAAAACATGTTTCTTAACAATCGTTTGACATTCAAGTCATTTAGTTATTTTTTTTTGATTTTTTGATGTCATTTATCTATGAGAATTTTTTAAAAATGCCACTTTTCAAGTGCCACTTTACAAAAATGCCACACTTTTGAAATCTTTACAAAAATGCCACTTTTTCAAAATTAATTTTTCTTTATATTATTTATGTTTGGGTTAATTATGTTTTATTAGGGTTTAGTTTTGAGTGTTTAGGGTGTTTTAGGGGTCAAAACATTTTTTAGGGTTTATAATTTTAAGATATAGGCTTTATAAATCTATAATTAGTGGTATTTTTGTAAATGGACACTCCTAAGTGGTATTCTTGCAAATGTGCACACAAAAATGGTATTTTTGTAATTACCCCTTTATCTATATTATTATTATTCATTTGTTTTTATATTTATATTCATTTTTTATATTTACAGTTTTAAAATTGAATATGTAAACATTTATCGTTATCATAAGATCATAGATTGATTGCGTGGATTAAATAACAAAAGGATTAAAAAAACCCGTTTCTTAACAATCGTTTGACACTCAAATCATTTATTTTTGTTTTCTTTTGATTTTTTAATGTCATTTATCTATATTATTATTATTATTATTATTATTATTATTATTATTATTATTATTATTCATTTTTTTTATATTTCTATTCATTTTTATATTTACAGTTTTAAAATTGAATATGTAAACATTTATCGTTATCATAAGATCATAGATTGATTGCGTAGATTAAATAACAAAAGGATTTAAAAAAAAATAAAAATTGTCGCAACTAAATATTTGGCCTATTCTTAACAAACTTGAATCATTCAATTTATAAGACTACTCTCCTGAACTTCAGGTAATCTGTAACTGAATTCTAAACAGAAACATAAGAACGCCCCCAAGAACAAGATTAGAAGTAAAACAGAGGAACATTTAACAGAAATGAGGTCAAAATTTCATGCTTTTATGTTCCCATGGTTTGGTTTTGGTCACATGACTGCATTTCTGCATCTTGCTAACAAACTAGCTGAGAAAGGGCACAAAATCACTTTCTTGCTGCCGAAGAAAGCTTTGAAGCAACTCGAACCTCTCAACCTCTTCCCAAATTGCATTGTATTTCATACTCTTACCATACCTCCTGTTGATGGCCTCCCTGCTGGCGCCGAGACAACCTCGGATATCTCGATCTCGTTAGGAAGTTTTCTTGCCTCGGCTATGGATCGGACACGCAATCAGGTCGAAGAAATGGTTTCCATTGGTAAACCGGATCTGATTTTCTTCGATTTTGCTCACTGGATTCCGGAAATAGCTAGAGAATATGGAGCCAAGAGTGTGAATTACGTAACGATTTCCGCAGCATGTGTTGCTATCTCATTTGTCCCTGGTCGTAGTCCAGATGACTTGGCTGTTCCTCCACCGGGTTACCCTTCGTCTAAGGTGTTACTTCGTGGACAAGAAACCAAATCCTTGTCGTTCCTCTCCTATCCGTTTGGTGATGGAACTACGTTTTACGAACGTATGATCACAGGACTTGCAAACTGCGATGTCATTTCGATTAGGACTTGCCAAGAAATGGAAGGAAAATTCTGCGATTTTATCGAAAGCCAATGTCAAAGAAAAGTTCTCTTGACAGGTCCAATGCTTCCTGAGCCGGACAATAGCAAGCAACTAGAAGATCAGTGGAGTCACTGGCTGAGCCGGTTCGAACCCGGATCAGTAATATATTGTGCGTTGGGAAGCCAAATCATTCTTGAAAAGGATCAATTCCAAGAACTCTGTTTAGGAATGGAGCTGACAGGTTTACCGTTTCTTGTAGCGGTAAAGCCACCAAAAGGCGCCTCAACGATCCAAGAAGCCTTACCAAAAGGGTTCGAAGATCGGGTGAAGGGGCGTGGAGTGGTTTGGGGAGGATGGGTGCAACAACCATTGATATTGGCTCATCCATCAGTAGGCTGTTTTGTGAGCCATTGCGGGTTCGGGTCAATGTGGGAGTCTCTAGTGAATGACTGCCAAATAGTGTTTATTCCACATTTGCCTGAACAAGTATTCAACGCCAGACTGATGAGCGAGGAACTCGAGGTCTCGGTTGAGGTGAAAAGAGAGGAAACAGGATGGTTTTCGAAGGAGAGCTTGAACGATGCGATCAGGTCCGTGATGGACATAGACAGCGAGGTAGGTAACCTAGTGAGGAGGAACCATGCCAAATGGAAGGAGTCTCTGGTTAGTACTGGACTAATGAATGGTTATGTCAGTAAGTTTATAGAAGCATTACAGAAACTAGTCTAGAAGATAAATATCATGAAACCTATAAAAAAAAAAGAAAAAAAAAGATAAATATCATGAATAAAATATTTTGTAAAGAAAACTTGCTTAGCCACAATGACGTCATATGTATGGACTTTCTATGATCTTCAGCCTTTACTCTTTATTTCAGTTTTCAATTTGTATGCCAATTCGATTCAACCATACCATAAAATATTAGTACTTTAAAGATCTTAAGAGTCGCAACAAAACAAAGGAATGTTAAGTAGGTAATATCAACACTTTTGAATGTATTACAAAAATTTATGATGTAAATTATACTCGATATACTCAAATTTTATGATATATATATATATATATATATGTTTAACAAAGTGTTAATTTGGATAATATAATATTTTCAAACGAACCCAAAAAATACTTGTAAAAGTTAGTTTAGGAGATAATTAATAAAAGATTATTATTTTGTAATTTTTTTCATAAACATAAATATTTAATTTTGACAACAAAATTGTTTAATTAAAAATTTATAAGTTTAATTAATTTATTCATTTTCAAAAATCTGTCACATTCCGCTAGATTCAACTGTTACGATTTACATTAAAAGTTATTCCACCATATTCCGCAAAAAATCATCAAAAATTCAGCGAGATTCCATAACTTAGCCAAATTCAACAGTTACCATCAATAAAATCATCATAATTTAGACCCTATATTTAGTAGAGAAGTTTTCAACTTAAACTAAACTGAATATATTAATATTATATTGATGAAATGGGCAACTACAAAAATGTCATTTTTTGTGTGCACATTTGCAAGAATGCCACTTAGGGATGTCCATCTGCAAAAATGCCACTAATTATAGATTTATAAGGCCTATATCTTAAATTCTAAATCCTAAAAAATGTTTTGACCCCTAAAACCCTCTAAATACTCAAAACTAAACTCTAATACAACATAGTTAACCCAAACATAAATTATATAATGAAAAAATAATTTTTAAAAAGTGTCATTTTTGCAAAGATTTTGAAAATGTGGCATTTATGAAAAGTGGCACTTGAAAAGTGACATTTTTTGAATTTTTCTTGATGAAATACTCTCTATGAATAAATATAAATTATATATTGGGATATAATTAGTAATTTAGTATTATTTTTAAGTGATATTACTTAGAGTTGATACAATATTGTAAATTAATATTTATGTTTTTTCCATTAATATATATAGTGGATTTGACATATATTTATCAAACTCTATTATGCATAAGTTTAAATTATGTCTTAACATTACTTAAGGTTAATACAAGGTAATTGCTAAAATGCCACTTTTGGTGTGTACATTTGCAAGAAGAGAAATTTCAAAAAATGTCACTTTTCAAGTGATACTTTACAAAAACGCCACACTTTTGAAATCTATACAAAAATGTCACTTTTTGAAAAAAAAAATTCTTTATATTATTTATGTTTGGGTTAATTATGTTCTATTAATGTTTAGTTATGAGGATTTAGGGGGGTTTAGGAGTCAAAATATTTTTTTTGTGTTTAGAATTTCAAGATATATGGTTTAAAAATCTATCATTAGTGGCATTTTTGCAAATGAACATTTCTAAGTGGTATTTTTGCAAATGTGCACATAAAAAGTGATATTTTTTGCAATTTTCCATTGTAAGAATGCCACTTAGGGGTGTCCATTTGCAAAATTATCAATAATTATAGATTTTTAAAACTTAAATCTTAAAATTAGAAACTCTAAAAAATGTTTTGACCCCTAAAACCCCTTAAACCCTGAAAACAAAACCCTAATACAACATAGTTAACCCAAATATAAATTATATAATGAATTTTTTTTTTGAAAATGTGGTATTTTTGAAAAATGGCACTTGTAAAGTGGTATTTTTTGAAATTTCTCATAATTCTCTATATTAAACTAATATTTATGATTTTATTATTGTTATTTTTTATTAATATAATGGATTTGATATGTTTGACAGTATCAATGAAAATTTAATATTAGATTTTAAAAATTAAATAATATTAATATTATATTAACTCAATGAAGTATTTTACCAATAGAAGTTATATTTAACAGGGAGATTCTCAATTTAAAATAAACTAAATATATTGTTCTAAATTATATTGATGAGATATTCTTTTAGTGTTTTTTTTTTTTGCTAAACTATTCTTTTAGTATTTTACCAATGGAGATGCTCTAACCCAACCAATATTTAAACCCAACCAATGGTAACTTCTACACTTTTACGAGCAGATTCTCCAACTTCTCTCGATCGCAGACGGTAATACTTTTAAGCAAGAAAGCAAAGATGCTTATGATTTGAAACAAAACGAAAAGAAGAAGAAAAGACTTGTTTTGGATCTCTTTGACGACTTTAATTTCTCTGCTTGTTTCGATAATTTGGGAAAAGAAATGGAATCAAAGTTTCACGCTTTTATGTTCCCATGGTTCGCTTTTGGTCATATGACTCCGTACTTGCATCTAGCCAACAAGTTAGCTGAAAAGGGTCATAGGGTTACTTTCTTGCTGCCTAAGAAAGCTCAGAAACAGTTAGAACATCACAATCTGTTTCCAGACAGCATCGTCTTTCACCCTCTTACTATTCCTCCTGTTGATGGCCTCCCTGCTGGCGCCGAGACCGCCTCGGATATCCCATTATCTTCAGAAAAGTTCTTGTCCGAAGCCATGGATCTCACTCGTGATCAGGTCGAAGCTGCGGTAAGTGCTTTCAGGCCAGACTTGATTTTCTTTGATTTTGCTCACTGGATTCCAGAAGTAGCTAAAGAGTATATGATCAAGAGTGTGAATTACATCATAGTATCAGCAACCACTATAGCTCATACGCATGTCCCTCGTAGTGAACTAGGTGTTCCCCCGCCAGGTTATCCTTCATCGAAGGTTGTGTTCCGTGGACACGACGCTCATGCTTTAGCGACTTTGTCGATCTACTACAAGAGGCTTTATCATCAGATCACTACGGGTCTTAGGAGCTGCGATGTCATTTCTATAAGGACATGCCGAGAAGTTGAAAGTAAATATTGCGACTATATAGCGCAACAATACCATAAGAAGGTTCTCTTGACTGGCCCAGTGCTCCCTGAGGCAGACAAAAGTAAACCGCTAGAAAATCAATGGAGTCATTTTCTGAATGGGTTTGCACCGAGGTCAGTAGTGTTTTGTGCACTTGGTAGCCAAATCATTCTTGAGAAGGATCAGTTCCAAGAACTCTGTTTAGGGATAGAGGTGACAGGGTTACCGTTTCTTATAGCGGTAAAGCCACCGAGAGGATCATCGACGGTCCAAGAAGGGTTACCAGAAGGTTTCGAGGAGCGGGTGGAAGGTCGTGGTGTGGTTTGGGGAGGATGGGTGCAACAACCATTGATATTGGCTCATCCATCAGTAGGCTGCTTTGTGAGCCATTGCGGATTCGGGTCAATGTGGGAGTCTATGATGAGTGATTGCCAGATAGTGTTGGTTCCATATTTGGGTGAACAAGTTCTTAACACAAGACTGATGACCAAGGAACTTGAGGTCTCAGTAGAAGTGTCGAGGGAAAAGACAGGATGGTTTTCAAAGGAAAGCTTGAGAGATGCTGTCAGGTCTGTGATGGATAAAGACAGCGAGCTCGGGAAGCTAGTGAAGAGCAACCACACCAAATGGAAGGAGATTCTGGTTAGTCGTGGATTATTGACCGGTTACGTGGATAAATTTGTGGAGGCATTGCAAATATATCTGATTTGATCAATGTCTCTCTCTTTTTTGAAATGAATTTTTGTTTCAAAAAATTTGATCAATGTCAATGAACAATTAACATGAAATTTATCATTTCAAAAAGATGTAACATCAAAAACAAACAATAAGCTCATGTAAGATTATTGAGAGGATTATATACAATACACACTCAAAATCGGTTCGATCAACATACTATACTCCAATTTTTTTTGGTTGGATCAATAAATCTTACACAAGGTATGTCTGATTTAATCATAACCTAGGAAAACTCCCCCTTAATATCATACTGATCACACTTTTCTCTTATCCCAAACCTTCAAAAATCAAACATATTTATCAAGAAATCGTTTTAGAAATCCTCTCACACGAATTCTATCGACAACCTTGCGTGCTGTATCGGTCTTTGTTCTTTCTCTAGAGTAATTTGATCCTCTTACGTTATTTTCTCTCAAACTCTCTGCATTGTCACTAATTATAAACCCTAGAGACACAACTTTGTACTTTTTTAGTTTTCTCTCAGTTCACTATTTCGTTTTTTATAAATTCTTCATTTCTTCTCAATATACATATTCTTTAGGCCCCATAATATTTTGATGTTTTGAGATTTTGCACACTCATGAGCTATGGAAATAAAGTCTAATATCTATCTTATTTAGTAAGTATAATATATTAAAATAAATAAATAGGTGTTATAAAAAGAATGATAATATATCATGAAGATAAATATAAATAAAGATGGAAATTTTATACCCAGGAAAGAATGTGATATTAGAAATATAGAAGAACAGAGATTTTATTATTGCTCTTTGTTATCAGAATGAATTGTGTCGAAACAACGATCCCAACGATCGTTTATATAGAGGTAAAATAAATAAATTACTATGCGTGTATAGTAACAGTGAACTCCACACAAATAATATTTTACACAGATGACTTAATGCGTAATTTTATGACTTTGAGAACTTCTCTTTTACTTACTGTTATAACAATAGGAATATACTAGTAACTTATTATAATTTTATCTAGACTTAGTAAAACATATTTAAAATGAAAAAATAAAAATGAAAACCTAAAGCCTCATTTATAAATCTATAATGAACAAAAACAAAATTATTAACCACGCGTCTTTGAAAGCAAGCTTTCATTGTCCACTCTTCCTTTTTCTAACATGGCGGCTTCACAGTAATCCACTTCTCTTTCTAATGTCGTGGTTTCTCTTGAGCCTCATACATAAGATAATCCTTTTCTCTTTTGGCTCTCCATAAGATAAGGTGTTGAACTTCTGTTTCCACAATTTGAGAAACAAGGAGACAAAGAAAAATAATGGGTTCAACGTTTCACGCCTTTATGTTCCCATGGTTCGCTTTTGGTCACATGACTCCATTTCTGCATCTAGCTAACAAACTTGCCGAGAAAGGTAATAGAGTCACTTTCTTGGTACCAAAGAAAGCTCAGAAGCAACTTGAACATCTCAATCTGTTCCCAGAAAACATCGTCTTTTACCCTCTTACTATTCCTCCGGTCGATGGCCTCCCTCCGGGCGCCGAGACAGCCTCGGATATCCCGGTCTCCTTGGGGAAGTTCCTTACCCAAGCCATGGATCTCACACGTGATCAGGTCGAAGCTGCGGTTCTTGCTTTGAAACCGGACTTGATCTTCTTCGATTTGGCCTATTGGGTTCCAGAAATGGCCAGAGGGTACAAAGTGAAGAGTGTGAGTTATTATGTGATATCAGCAGCGTCAATAGCTCATTCACTTGACCCCGGTGCCGAACCAGGAGTTTCTCCACCGGGTTATCCTTCATCAAAGGTTATTTTCTGCGAAAACGACGCTTATTCCTTGTTGCTCATCGCCTCAAGTTCCCACAAGAGGATTTGTAATCGAATCACCAAAAGTCTTATGAACTGTGATGTCATTTCATTAAGGACATGCCACGAAGTCGAAGGTAAGTTCTGCGACTTTATCGAATGTCGATGCCAAAGGAAAGTTCTCTTGACGGGTCCAATGCTTCCTGATCCGGACAAGAGTAAACCACTAGAAGATCGATGGAGTCATTGGCTGAGTGGGTTCGAGCCAAGGTCTGTAGTGTTTTGTGCATTAGGCAGCCAAATTAATCTAGAGAAGGATCAATTCCAAGAACTTTGCTTAGGAATGGAGCTCACTGGTTTACCATTTCTAGTAGTGTTAAACCCGCCAAAAGGTGCAAAGACGATTCAAGAAGCGTTACCAGAAGGGTTTGAGGAGCGGGTGAAAAGCCGTGGAGTTGTTTCGGGAGAATGGGTGCAACAACCATTGATATTGGCTCATCCATCAGTAGGCTGCTTTGTGAGCCACTGCGGGTTCGGGTCAATGTGGGAATCTCTGCTGAGTGATTGCCAAATAGTTTTGCTTCCATATTTGGGTGATCAAGTTCTCAACACAAGATTGATGACCGAGGAACTCGAGGTCTCTGTAGAAGTGTCGAGGGAAAAAAAAGGATGGTTTTCAAAGGAGAGCTTGCGCGATGCGGTCAGGTCTGTGATGGACAAAGACAGTGAGCTAGGGAATCATGTGAAGAGAAACCACTCAAAGTGGAAGGAGATTCTGGTCAGGACAGGATTAATGAGTGGCTATGTTGACAAGTATGTAGAAGCATTAAAGAATTTAGTCCATAATGCATAACTGTTGAATCAAGAAATACTTTGTAGCACAAGTACTAGATTTGATGTTTTATATGTTCAATCTGTGAAAGAACGCATTTATGCGAACCAGTATACATAAATTGCAGTGTCAAACAAGTTAAATTATTTTTATCAAAGTGTGATCATCTGAATAAAAAAATCTCATGGGACAGGCGGGCTAGGCAATTGCCTAGGACCACCACTTAAAAAAAATATCTAGGGCCATTTTTTCTCCTTTCTCTCTGTTTTAAGAGAATTGAAATCTGTACCCCAAGATGGTATTACATTACACGCACTCTATACTTGGATTCTATGGAATGTATGGACTGCGAGAAACCACTTATACTTCACTGATCAGATTTATACAGAAGAAGATGTGGTCCGAAAATCAATCTCGGAAGCGATTTCATGGCAGAAGGCACAATCTACACAGCCTCAATGCCTCTCCTCTTCAATAGAAGAACCTCGGTTTCATGACTCTAACTCTGGATTCGTTTGTCATGTGGACGCAGCCTGGAATGCTGTCTCCTCGAACTGCGGAATGGGCTGGATCCTCACCTCCAATGAGAATTCCTCTGCTTTCACCGCAACAGCCTCTTGTGGTCAAGTCTCTTCAGCTCTTGTGGCAGAGACTAGGTCTTTAAAGGCTGCCTTAATCTATGTTATAGATATGGGATGCTCTAATGTCATAATTAGATCCGATTTGCAAACTCTAATACTGTTATCTAAGTGACTTATAATTAGAAACATAGTGGTAAAAGGCCAGCCCTCAAGAGAACTTTCCTTTGGCATCGACATTCGATAAACCGGGCGCAGCCCCCCGTGGTACGGTATACGTCTGTAAACCGGGTTTTTTGAGATGTATATATATATGGAGTTTAGGTTTTATTCTTTGTAACATACGAGTAATAAGAAACCCTATTTTCATCTCAATCTCTTTTCTTCTTTGCTTTATCGCCTTGGATTCACAACAATGGTATCAGAGCCTTAGGTTAAGATGACTGGAGGATCTCTTAAGTTCGAGATTCCGCGATTCGATGGTAAGGGAAATTTCGGTCTGTGGCAAGGACGAGTAAAGGATCTTCTAACGAAGCAGAAGATCAGGAAAGCATTGACGAATGAAAAACCAGAGGACATGAAGGATGATGATTGGAATGAGATGCAGGAGCAGGCTGTTTCGATAATTCGTTTGTGTCTTTCAGACGATGTGATGCTTCAGGTGGAGGATCTTACAACCTGTAAGGAGATCTGGGAGAAACTGGAGAGTCTGTATATGTCGAAATCATTGTCTAGCAAGTTGTATCTCAAGCAGCGTTTATACGGGTTGAAGATGTCAGAAGGATCTGATCTGATGCAACATGTGCACGCCTTTAATCAAATCGTTGGTAATCTGGCTCGTGTGGGGGTGAAGGTTGACGATGAAGATAAAGCCATGATTTTGTTGTGTTCTTTGCCTCCTTCGTATGAGACTTTGCTAACAGCACTTACGTGCAACAAGGAGACGATTTCCTGTGAGACGGTCACTGTTTCGCTTGAATCTCATTATGAGCGAAGACAGAAAACGGGTGCAGAAGGTTCTCATGGTGATGGATTGTTTGTGAACAATCAGGACAGAGGTAGGCAGATGAACAAACAGGATGGAAGTCGCAGAGGCAGGTCAAAGTCAAAGAATCCGACTAAGGTCATCTGTTATGGTTGTGCTGGCAGAGGTCATCACAAGCGTGATTGTCCGAATAAGGGCAAGAAGCAAGGTAAAATTAGAGGTATCGAGTTGGTCCCCGTCGCAACGGCGCCAATTTAAAACCTAGGTATCACTAATCAATGTAGAATAGTGAGGTTCGTTCAAAGGGACCAGCAATACACTCTAATCTTTTGAGATACGATTTCAGCTAAGCGATCAAGTGGTTTTAAGTTGTCACGATTAGAAAGCAAATATGTAAATACGGTGTAAGCAATGATAATGAAAGAGTTAGGTCAAGGGATATCTCAGGGATTATGACATCAAAACCAAGCAATTATTCAGGTTATCAAGTTATGAACCAATCTAGAACTCAACCATAGATTCAAGAAGACCCACTGTCGTGGCATCAACTACTTCAACAAACAATCTAACACGCTAAACTGTCGTTTGAGGTTACAAAGAATGAAGAGCATTAAGCGATTTGGGTTGATTTGTTCACGAGTTGCTTTAACTTCAACTTTCGTTGGCTAAAGACAACTCGCCCACCTAAATCAATTCCAGCAATCTACAACACTGTCGTGAGTAGATTCATCCTAACATCAGAGGCTAAGTGATCAAGTTAACCTAGGCAATACGATCGATTATAGATGGAGATATCGAATGATGTTCAAAACCTATCTATGCTTAGTTATGATTCTCTAATCCCATCGAAAACCCTCAACCTAACAAGGGGACTACTCGCACATATTTAAGAAACCAACAGCAGTAAGAGATAAAAGAAACATCATTAAATCAATGTAAAGAGATTAGGGTTTTAGGAAAACTCCAACAAAACGTGAAAGACAATCTCTAAAACAATGGTTCGAATCTCTCCCTCTCTCTCGCGTTGTGAATCTCTATGGTGTTGTTGCTGCTGCGTGATTGTGGCTGTGACGTGTTGGCTCTCCCAAAAATCAGTAATAAAGACCTATTTAAAGGCCCATTACGGCTGGCCAAAAAATAGGCTTGCAGAATTAGGGTTTTGCAAAAGGCCCATTAATGATTCTGCTGGGAGCAGGTGCTCCCTTTCTCGTACTAGGTGCTCCCTCCTTCGTACCAGGTGCTCCCTCCGGATCGATCGATCATAGAATTTACGTCGGTCGATCTGAAATTCAGATCGACCGATCTGCTCGGATATCGATCGATCTGCTCCATTCTGGGTGTCAGGTGCTCTCTTCTGGGCGTCAGGTGCTCTCTTTCTCCAGAATGTCCAAAAATGGTCCAACTTCATTCTTTTCTAGCCAATTCCGATTGTAAGTTCCAGTTATTGCTTCCAGCCGCTTTTTGTACCTAGAACGACTCGATAGAGAGTGAAAGACTCGATAAAAGCCTACAAAACAAGGGTTAGAATGCGCCAAAAACGCATTATATCAATTCCCCCAGACTTAGATCTTTGTTTGTCCTCAAACAAATTCAAGACCAAGTGAAGGAGAAAGGTTTGAAAACGCGGGAACTCAGCTTCTCTTTTGGAACGTTTAATGACCATTAATTTTTGTAATCCACATACTGCAAGGACAAATTCCAATCGAACCACCATGTACTTCTCCGCAAACTTTTTCAGCCTCCCAAATTCATCCCAAGATTTCGCAACACTTTCCACAAGCCATCATCGCTATCCTCATTGATAATCTCAGTGCTAAGAACCTTCTAGATTCATTCCCGTACAATACCATGACAGATCCTCAATACAACCTTTTGGTACTCTTTCTCTTCCCCATACTTGTTTTGGTCTCATAACGGGACTCACTACTGTTGTTCCTTGTGAGGAGACAGGGTCGTGAGAATTTTTTTCGTTACGGTTTTAGAATAGCATTCACTACTGTTGTTCCTTGTGAGGAGACAGGGTCGTGAGGATCTTTGCATTATTCTTAATTTTATTCAATCTTGGAACAGGGGAGAGGAATACCAATACTTTTCACACGGGGTGCATCTATCAGGTACGAACGAGGAATCAAGCTCTATAGACACCAATCATTCCAATGAAGGTGCAATTAGCTCAAGCTTAGTGGACCTTGTTGGAAATATGAGACGTCTCTAGTTAACTAATCAGCCTTTGGATTTTTTATTAGTCGGATCTGAATTCAATCTGCAATAATGGTCACTCAGATAAATAGTCAATAAATAAAGAGAAAAATTACATCATAGTTTCCTAACCATAATACTCTTGACTCAATAAAACGACGTGGACTGACTCAATTGGACATAATAAGAAAAAGAAAACAACCAAAATAAACGATATTAGTAGCAACTCCCCCCCAGACTTACTTCACACCGTCTCGGTGTGAGAATAAGAAAAGAGAGAGTGAAAAGAAATAAAATCATAAGAAAAAGCATAGAATAAAATTGTTTGTGATGAATACACATTTGACTAACCTCTTTGTGGGCCTAAATCCGAGTTTCAAAATTTTACCCTGGAGAGCAGGTGCTCTGTATGTTGGAGCAGGTGCTTTGAATTGGGAGCAGGTGCTCTGAATTGGGAGCAGGTGCTCTCTGGAAATCAGATCGATCGATCACAGAACTTACGTCGGTCGATCTGAAATTCAAATCGATCGATCTGTTCAGATATCGATCGATCTCAATGTTGGAGCAGGTGCTCTGAATTGGGAGCAGGTGCTCTGAATTGGGAGTAGGTGCTCTGAATTGGGAGCAGGTGCTCTCTGGAAATCGGATCGATCGATCACAGAACTTACGTCGGTCGATCTGGGCAGGCGATCGATTGATCCTAAGTAGAGATCAATCGATCCTAAGTAGAGATCGATCGATCCTAAGTAGAGATCGATCGATCCGAAGGCAAGCTCCACGTTTTTTTTTTTTGTTTTTTTTTTGTTTTTTTGTTTTTTTTTTGAAAAACCTGAAAACTCAAACTGAAATCAAAGTTAGTAGTAAAAGAAATCAAATTGAAAAAGTTAGAAAACGTACCGGTGGGTTGCCTCCCACCAAGCGCTTGGTTTAAGTCACTAGCTTGACTTTGGTACTATGTATCAACCAGGTTGGACGTGAGAGCTTGCCCCAAAACAAGCTCCACAATCAGACATTCTCATGTTCAGACCCTTACTCAGCATTCCATTCACAACACCAATACCCTTCTCTTTCAACTCTAATGGAAGAATAACTCTAACTCTGGAGAAAGGTTTAGGAGTACCTTTGCACTTCAACTTGTATTCGACCAAGTTTCCATCACATCCTTGAGGGATCAAAGTCATTTTAGGATCACCCTTGATCCTTTTGCACTGTCCTTTTTCCTGCACCTTCGCCTTCTCCCTAAGTTTCTTGGTGATATGAGGATGATTTCTATCTAAAACTTCATTGATCTTACTCTTATCACCAAGCTCTTTCACAATATCAACTGACAACTCCTCTCTATCTACTGCTGAGATGCAAGAGGCGTGTGTGGTGGTTCTTTTGGGAATGGCTTTGTAGAAAACCTTTTTATCGACCTTGGAAAAGGAGACTCGCTTATTAGGCATATCAATGATTGCACCCACTGTAGCCATGAATGGTCTCCCAAGAAGCAAAGACATATCATAACCGTCTCTCATCTCCACAACCTGAAAATCAGTTTGAACTAGGCAATCCCCTATTTGGACAGGTAAATCGTGAATGATGCCGTACGATGTTGTTGTAGAGGAGTTTGCAAATCTAAGAGTCATATGACTAGGTTTTACCTCAGCAATTTTCAACTTCTCTGCAATAGCCTTTGACATAAGATTCACACTAGACCCAGAATCACAAAGAGCTTCTTCAAATTCAACTCTTTCAATGGAGCATGGAACAAAGAATTTTCCAGGGTCTTCAACCTTAGGCAATACTCTCAATGGTGGTGGTGTACTCCTTGCTTCTGCAAAGATTGCCTTAATCTCTTCTTGAGTCTCTCTACAGTTCCAAAAGAAATCATGTATGGGACGATTTTCCAAGGCCTCTTCAAAGGAGATTTCTTTAGGAATCCTTCTCACCATCTTCTTGAAACTATCTAGTTTCTCTGCACTGATGGGATCCCTCTGATCTCTAGGTGGAACTAGGTAAGGAACCTTAGGAGTGTAAACCCTCGCTGGAGGATTTTCTGCAGGTTTGGTTGGAGCACGCCGTTGGAGCAGGTGCTCCGACGAAGAGTTAGGGTCCTCTCTTGTTCTACGGCTGCAGAATTCAATATCCTCCCACTTCTCATCTCAACTGCATCGACATATCCATTCCTAGGATTCACCTCTGCTTTCCCAGGGGGAATTCCTGATGCCTCAACAGTTTGAGCAACCTAAATTTCAAGCTTCTTCACATGAGTGCAAACAGCTTCCAACTTACTATTGAGATCATTGTACATGCTGTCTACCTTGACATTGATCTCATTAGCAGATTTCTGCTGGCTGAGTAAAACCAATTGCATAAGGGACTTCAGCTCTTCTTGAGAGTTAGACGCATGAGCTTGAAAGCTCTGATTCTGCACATGGTCTCCACCCACATAGTTCACCTCAGCATGCTGCTCATCTCTTTTGTTCTCACAAAGCTGGACACCTCTCTGATTTCTCTTCAACAACAGGTTCACTTTCGCTGTCAGCTCATCAATCTTCTTTGACTCAACACTGCTGACATATATAGGCTCATCATACTCATGGCAGCGATTCCTGGAACTTGCAGCCAAATTCTCTATCAATTGATATGCTTCTTCCGCGGTCCTGGTCATAAAATTCCCATTGCTAGTAGAATTGAGCGTATTCCTGTAATTCCAATTGACTCCATCATAGAAGATACTAAGCAGATTCTCATCGGTGAAACAATGATGTGGGCATTCCCTCTTGTACTCTTTGAACCGTTCCCATGCCTCACAAAAGGACTCTCCTGGATGTTGCTGGAAAGAGGAGATTTTGTTCCTTAGACTCGCGGTTTTGGACTTGGTGTAGAAGTGGTCCAAAAACGCGGCTCTACATTGTGTCCAGGTCGTGATGGATCCAGCTGGTAGAGACTTGAGCCACCGTGAAGCTTTGCCCGCGAGTGAGAACGGAAACAGCTTGCATTTCAAGAAATCCGGGTTCATCCCATTAGAGCTTGTCGTGGAGCAAATCTCCTCGAAATTCTCTATATGGTCCATCGGAATTTCCGTAGGCAGCCCGTGGAACAAGTGTTGCTTAACCAGCGATATCATCTGAGGTTTGATCTCATAATCTTGCCTCTCAACAACTGGAGGAACTATAGCAGCCCGGTTTCGGTAGAAAGCATGGGGATTGTCCATATCCCCAATGGCACGATGCTGCCGTGGTCTTTGCTGCTGTTGCAACTGCTGCATTTGTTGTTCTAGCCTTCGAATAGTAGCAGCTACATGACCATTTACAGCTCGGCTGTCGGTTTCGTCGCCCATGTTGGCTGGATTCGACTTCTTTTTTTTTTTTTTTTCTGCTTGTTCTACCCTTGCTAACTCTTGATTGTTGAGTGTGAGAAGGTTTTGAGAACCTTGGTTACACCTGAAATACACACAAGAGAAGAAAAGAAGAACAAGTGAGTAAATCTTAGACTAAAAACGTATGGTAAAATTAGAGGTATCGAGTTGGTCCCCGTCGCAACGGCGCCAATTTGATGATTGTCCTTTTTCGGGTTTATATAAGATTAAAACCTAGGTATCACTAATCAATGTAGAATAGTGAGGTTCGTTCAAAGGGACCAGCAATACACTCTAATCTTTTGAGATACGATTTCAGCTAAGCGATCAAGTGGTTTTAAGTTGTCACGATTAGAAAGCAAATATGTAAATACGGTGTAAGCAATGATAATGAAAGAGTTAGGTCAAGGGATATCTCAGGGATTATGACATCAAAACCAAGCAATTATTCAGGTTATCAAGTTATGAACCAATCTAGAACTCAACCATAGATTCAAGAAGACCCACTGTCGTGGCATCAACTACTTCAACAAACAATCTAACACGCTAAACTGTCGTTTGAGGTTACAAAGAATGAAGAGCATTAAGCGATTTGGGTTGATTTGTTCACGAGTTGCTTTAACTTCAACTTTCGTTGGCTAAAGACAACTCGCCCACCTAAATCAATTCCAGCAATCTACAACACTGTCGTGAGTAGATTCAACCTAACATCAGAGGCTAAGTGATCAAGTTAACCTAGGCAATACGATCGATTATAGGTGGAGATATCGAATGATGTTCAAAACCTATCTATGCTTAGTTATGATTCTCTAATCCCATCGAAAACCCTCAACCTAACAAGGGGACTACTCGCACATATTTAAGAAACCAACAGCAGCAAGAGATAAAAGAAACATCATTAAATCAATGTAAAGAGATTAGGGTTTTAGGAAAACTCCAACAAAACGTGAAAGACAATCTCTAAAACAATGGTTCGAATCTCTCCCTCTCTCTCTCGTTGTGAATCTCTATGGTGTTGCTGCTGTTGCGTGATTGTGGCTGTGGCGTGTTGGCTCTCCCAAAAATCAGCAATAAAGACCTATTTAAAGGCCCATTACGGCTGGCCCAAAAATAGGCTTGCAGAATTAGGGTTTTGCAAAAGGCCCATTAATGATTCTGCTGGGAGCAGGTGCTCCCTTTCTCGTACTAGGTGCTCCCTCCTTCGTACCAGGTGCTCCCTCCGGATCGATCGATCATAGAATTTACGTCGGTCGATCTGAAATTCAGATCGACCGATCTGAAATTCAGATCGACCGATCTGCTCGGATATCGATCGATCTGCTCCATTCTGGGTGTCAGGTGCTCTCTTCTGGGCGTCAGGTGCTCTCTTCTGGGCGTCAGGTGCTCTCTTTCTCCAGAATGTCCAAAAAGGGTCCAACTTCATTCTTTTCTAGCCAATTCCGATTGTAAGTTCCAGTTATTGCTTCCAGCCGCTTTTTGTACATAGAACGACTCGATAGAGAGTGAAAGACTCGATAAAAGCCTACAAAACAAGGGTTAGAATGCGCCAAAAACGCATTATATCAAGGGAAGTCTGCGAATGTAGCGCAGCAAAACGCTGATTCAGGGGATGATGATTTGCTTGCTGTTATGTCAGGTCATCATGCAGATTCTTGGGTGCTGGATACAGGTGCGTCTTTTCATATGACTCCAAACAGGGAGTGGTTTGATACGTACAAGGCTGGAAATATGGGATCAGTTCAGTTGGCAGATGACAGGGTCTGTAGCCTCGTTGGTAGTGGAACTATCAAGTTCAGGATGCATGATGGGGTCATAAGGACGCTTACTGATGTGAGACATGTTCCTTCAGTCAAGAAGAATCTTATATCTCTGGGTACTCTTCACAGAAACGGATTCAGATATCATGCAGATGAAGGAGAAGATGTAGTGAAAGTATGCAAGGGATCTATGGTAATGATGAAAGGAACGATGACAGGAGGGAGCACCTATCGTTTGGTAGGAAGTGTGGTTATAGGTGGAGCTGCAGCTGCTGTTTCTGAATCAGACAGCACGGCCCTATGGCACGGCCCTATGGCACATGCGTTTGGGACATATTGGTACGCATGGGTTGAATGAGCTTCACAAGAGGGGTCTGCTGGGAGGTATGAAGAACTGCAAGATGGATTTTTGCAAGTTTTGTGTGATGGGAAAACAGTCCAAAGTGTCTTTCAAGACGGGTCTACACACGACAAAGGGTCTTCTAGACTATGTCCATTCTGATGTGTGGGGACCAAATCGGGAGCAGTCATTGGGAGGATCTAGATATTTCGTTATCTTCATTGATGATTATTCAAAGAAGGTCTGGGTATACTTCATGAAGCACAAGTCTGAGGTATTTGAAAAATTCAAGATTTGGAAGGCTGAAGTTGAGAATCAGACGGAGAGGGAGGTAAAGTATCTAAGATCAGATAATGGCACAGAGTATACTGATGGGAAATTTATCAAGTTCTGTGAGGAGCATGGTATTCAGAGACACTATACAGTGAGGAAAACGCCACAGCAAAACGGAGTCAGTGAGAGGATGAACCGAACTATCGCTGAGAAGGCAAGGTGTTTGAGATTGAATGCAGGGCTCCCAAAGCAGTTCTGGGCAGAGGCAGTAAACATGGCGGTTTATCTCATCAATAGATTGCCACAGAGCTCTCTTGAAGGAAAAGTTGCTGAAGCTGGGGTAGATGTTGATCTATCAAACTTGAGGATTTTTGGATGTCCAGCCTACATGCTTATACCAAGTGATGAAAGGTCTAAGCTGGATTCAAAATCCAAGAAGAACATTTTTCTAGGCTTTGAGAAAGGTGTTAAGGGCTTCAAGTTATGGGATCCTGAGGCTAAGAAGAGAATTTTCAGTAGAGATGTAGTGTTCGATGAACAGTTTATGGTCGAACAGGCGAGGTCAGAATAGGTGCCATTCACTGTAGAAATTGAAGATGAATCTGAGAAAGCTCAGGAGAAGCCTGGTGAGACTAGGCAATCAGCAGAAAATTTAGAGAAGCCTGCAGAAGATGAGCAGGAAGATCAGCCGGAAGATGAGCAGGATGAAGCAGAGGAGAGTGTTGATACAGGCAGACCAAAGAGGGTCATCAAACCGCCGGTACGTTTTGGTTTTGAAGACATGGTCGGTTTTGCTCTTTCAGTTGAGTCAGATGTTCCATTGACTTATAAAGAGGCTATTGCGAGTCTGGATAAGGAGGAATGGACAGGGGCTGTGATGGAAGAGGATGAGAGTCTTTGTAAGAACCGTACTTGGGATTTTGTCCCTTTACCAAAGGGAAAGAAGGCAATTGGATGCAGGTGGGTTTTCACTAGGAAACCATGGATGTCTGAGAAGGAGTTTCTGAAGTTCAAGGCAAGGTTAGTTGCAAAAGGGTACTCACAAAAGAAGGGAGTAGATTATGATGAGATTTTCTCTCCTGTGGTTAGACATACTTCAATCCGAATTGTGCTTGGTTTGGTAGCTAGCTGGGATCTTCATCTTGAGCAGATGGATGTCAAGACAGCTTTCCTTCATGGAGATTTGGAGGAAGAGATCTACATGGAACAACCAGAGGGACTTGTGAAACCAGGTGAGGAGAAGCTTGTATGCAGATTGAGGAAGTCTCTGTATGGGTTGAAGCAGGCTCCAAGACAATGGTACAAGCGGTTTGACACGTTCATGTTAAAGATTGGCTATCGAAGATGTGAGTATGATTTCTGTGTATATGTGAATTGTCATGATGGTCGTCCTCCTATACTTTTGTTGCTTTATGTTGATGATATGCTCATTGCTAGGAGCGATATGGGTGATATTGCTGAGCTGAAGAGGTTACTGAGCAGAGAGTTTGAGATGAAGGATCTTGGTGCTGCAAAGAAGATTCTTGGGATGGAGATTCACAGAGAGAGGAGCTCTAGGAGATTATGGCTGTCTCAAAAGGGCTACATACAAAGGATTTTAGAAAGGTTTGACATGGGAGGTGCTAAACCAGTTTCTACACCTTTGGCGAATCACTTCAATCTTTCAACTGCTCAGTCTCCTAAGTCTGATGATGAGATCAGAGATATGGAACAAGTTCCTTATGCTAGTGCAGTTGGTTGTCTTATGTATGCTATGGTTTGTACAAGACCAGATCTGGCTCAAGCTGTTAGTCAAGTCAGCAAGTACATGTCTAAACCTGGGAGAGAACATTGGGAAGCTGTGAAATGGGTTCTCAGGTATTTGAAGGGTACAACTGATTATGGGATTATGTTTGGAGGCCAGGATAATGTTTCAGCTATGGGGTATTGTGATTCAGATTATGTAGGAGATTTGGATAATCAAAGGTCCACCACAGGTTTTGTGTTTACACTAGCTGGAGGACCTATATGTTGGAGATCTGTGCTGCAACCGATTGTTGCAATGTCTACCACAGAAGCTGAATATCTAGCGATGGGAGAGGCAGCTAAGGAGGCACTTTGGGTTCTAGGAATTGTGACAGAATTGGGCATTGATCAAGGTGGAGTTCAGCTACACTGTGATAACCAGAGTGCCATTTTTTTGGCGAAGAATCAAGTGTATCATGCAAGGACGAAGCATATAGCGGTGAGATTTCATAAGATTAGGGAGTTGGTTGCTTCTGGTGAGATCGTGCTAGAGAAGGTGCATACGTCGGAGAATGCTGCTGATATGTTGACCAAGCCAGTTACCGTGGAGAAGTTCAAACATTGTTTAGAGCTACTCCATGTCTTCCAGTGCTAAAAAGGAAGAAGAGGTTTCCCCCAAGATTCTGAAGAAGCTGGGGTTAGGAGTGATTATTCGTCAAGGTGGAGTTTGTTATCTAAGTGACTAATAATCAGAAACATAGTGGTAAAAGGCCAGCCCTCGGGTTTGTTATCTAAGTGACTTATAATCAGAAACATAGTTTGTTATCTAAGTGACGTCTGTAAACCGGGTTTTTTGAGATGTATATATATATGGAGTTTAGGTTTTATTCTTTGTAACATACGAGTAATAAGAAACCCTATTTTCGTCTCAATTTCTTTTCTTCTTTGCTTTATCGCCTTGGATTCACAACAAATACGTCTTCTCAACTCGACGGATTCACACATTGAAGTCGCCATGTTACTAGAAGATATTAGAGAGTTAGTCGCCTCTTTGATGATATTGTTTTTCAATTTGTACCCCGCACAATGAATGTAGCGGCAGATGCTTTAGCCAAGCAAGCCCTTTTGGCTCTTGAGCACATTGTACCAGATTTTCTTGTTTGAATGAAAGAACTTTCTTGACAAAAAAAAAAAAGTCTACAAATACAAATTCTAGAGTCCATGTATTTTGACAAATTGTTTTCAATTATTAACAAAAATAAAAGGTGATTAGTTTCTTTTTCTTTTTTTAATCAAACATGATTATAAACACGTAATTAGAAAGTAAATAAAAATCAAAAATATCTACAATATCTTTAGAAAACCTAAACAATTGTAAATTTTCTAAAATCATCTGATTAAAAAATTGTCGCCATCGTTTGCTGCTCTACTTTGTTCTTCGCCAAATCGATCAAGTAAGTTGTTCATATTTTATGATTCTTTAAAATTATAAATTTTTATAATCTCACAGTTAGAAAATTGGTATGTTGTTTCTAAGTAAGACAATCAAATCGATTAAGAAGAAACAAACTGTCGATATAGTATTGGATGTAAATTGTAGTTTTATCACTTGTCTAATTCCTTAGAGATAATTGAATAATATGTCTCAATCGTTTTTTTGCCTTTGATTCTTAGAAAAAATGGCTCCTTTGGGCAAAAGACAACATAAGCCAGGAAACTTAAGAAGAAAAGAGAAAAAAAGGAGAGAAGAAGAAGATAAATCTCTAAAATGTTCTATTTTAAGGTTTGTCAAAAAACCTGAAAACCCTGTAACTCGTGATGTATCTGATGGTGATGATGAGGAAAATAATGAAGATGTTCAAAATGACATGAATCATGAAAGTATGGATGAACACGATAGAAAGTACCGAAACGAGAAAATAATATTTCAGGAAGTGAAAAAAGTGAATCTGAAAGTGAAAAAGATGAAAACAATGAAAGGTTTGTGTTGGATATTTCTGATCTTGGAAATTGGGGAAACATTGATATGAGGATGAGAGATTTATTGGTTGAAAAAGGTCCTCCGACAAGATTACCAATTGATTATCAATTTCGTAAGGATGATATTACTGGTAGACACTTCTCTCATGCGTTCTACGTAAGAGTTATGGACAATAAAGAAAAGCAAGATCGAAGATGGCTCGTTTATTCAAAATCATTAGATAAGGCTTTTTGTTTTTGTTGTAAGTTGTTTAAGCATGACAAAAAGCCTATCCAGCTAGCGACCATTGGATACGCCGATTGGAAAAATCTTTCGAGGAGGCTCCAAGAACATGAAAGTTGTCGTGATCACATTGTTTGTATGACTCGTTGGACAGAGTTAGAGATCAGACTAAAAAAAAATCAAACAATTGATAAGCATGTTCAAGAATGAAAGGGTGTTAAAGGGAACTAAATGTTCTTCGAGAAGTATTACCAACAGATTTAAGAAAGCCTATTGATGTGTTAGACTTTTTGAGAAGAATGAAAGGGTGTTATCCAAATACATCGATTGCTTACAGGATAATGTTGACCATTCCAGTATTAGTTGCAGCGGCTGAAAGAAGTTTCTCCAAACTAAAGCTCATCAAGAATTATATACGGTCTACTATGTCTCAAGAGAGATTGAATGGATTAGTTTTACTATCAATCGAGAAAGCTATGGTTGAAGAAATAGACTATGGGAGTTTGATGGATGATTTCGCAGGAAAAAATGCAAGGAGAGTTATATTTCATAAATAGTTTTTGATGTTTTTTAGGATTTGGTTTTTTTTACAATGATTTGTTGTTTTTACAACAGAATTTATTGTTTACGAAGGACCACATTTTTTTTTATCGCTTTGGGCCACCATTTTATTGGACCGGCCTTGACTATAGGGGACCCGTTGAAAATTTCTCATCCATTAATAGTAACTATTGTGGGTCAGGGTTCAATCAAGCGCTAGATGCTAAAGCAGACAAATCTGAACCAATAGGATTTTAGACAATTTAAATGTTTCTAAAGTAAATCCGTGTCAATCATGAGCATAGAGTAGGAAATACCATTTATCATGGATCTAATAGGATCAGAGGGAATTGTCTATAGTACAATCGTATTTATAACAGTTTTCATAGTTTATAATAAATAATAAATCTAGACATTTAAAAAAATAAATAAATTATATATAATATAATATGATGACATAAAAATATTCAAAGCAGTTCAACATATATAATGGCTAGGCCTAATAATGGCATCGTTTAGGTGGTCTAGACGGCCTTTTTAAATACGGATAATAAGTGATTGCCGTATAGTCCACTTTTGGATGATCAGATTTTTACCACGAGATTGCTCATTGTGAAACTCAAAGTCTCTGTGAAAATGGAGAGAGAAGAAGCAAGATGGTTTTTCGAATAAGATTTTGAGAGAGGCGGTTAAATCTGCTATGAACAATGAGAGCGAGCTAGAGAACCTAGTGAGGAGAAAACACATTAAAATGACGGAGATGTTGGCCAGTCTTGGATTATGGAGCAGTTATATTGACAAGTTTGTAGAAGCATTGTAGAATCGAAACTTACAATACAAATCTTGAATGAAATACATTAATTGGAAAAAAAAATAGCAACAGTACTCATTAATCTTGAAGGAATGAGATAATATCAATGGGTGCAGCAACCATTAGTATTGTTACGCCCATCATCCCATCATTATGGAGCGGTTACGTTGACAATTTTGTAGAAGCATTGCAAAATTTAGTCTTCAATACAAAGCTCGAATAAAATTATAATAATTAGAAGAAAAAAACTATATATATTCGCTTTCGACAGCAAGCTTCAGTGGATGGTCATGATGATCTCTTTGGGTATTGGGCCCAGAGAATAGGCCGGGTTTATAGTTTGTATTGAGTCGAACCACTAGGTCAATGTTGTAACCACTATATAAAGGCATTGCCTCCAAATTTCATACACAAGAAACTCTTTACCACATTCTATGGTTTTTGACATGGTATCAGCGCCGTAAAACCTAACTACTACAAGGTTTTCGGTATCTCGATATGAAATTTAATTGTTCCACTATGCATAAACACAAATCTCTTTCGTAAACACAAAATTTTTCAGCACGATGTCGACAACCGCATCAGCTCTTATCTTTACTATAGCGCCGGCTCGATCCGAAACGCATCGCACCATATCACCTTACAACCTCTCGTCGGGTGATAATCCATGAACCTTGATTTCCAAGCCTCTATTGCGTGGTCCCAACTACGATGAGTGGTCCACGAATTTACATTTGGCTCTCAAGGCTAGGAAGAAGTTCAGATTCGTTGACGACTCTATACCTCAACCGAGTGAAATATCTGATGATTTTGAAGATTGGACTGCAAATAATGCACTTATAGCCTCTTGGACGAAGCTTACTCTCGATGAGAATCTCTCTTCCTCCATGTCTTATATTGATGACTCTCATGAACTTTGCACACACATTCAAAAACGTTTTCGTGTTAAGAATGGACAACGCATACAACGTCTCAAAACGGAGTTAGCTATGTGTAGGCAAAAAGGTTCCGCTATCAAGGCATACTATGAAAAACTTACTCAACTTTGGAGAAGTCTTGCTGACTACCAACAAGCTAAGGCGATGGAATAAGTTCGAAAGGAACGAGAATAAGATAAACTCCATCAATTCTTGATGGGGCTTGTTGAAACAGAGTATGGTCACGTTAAGTCTTCTTTGCTTTCTCGGGTTCCTTATCGACGTTAGAAGAAGCGCAATGCTCTAGTTCAAGATGAAGAATCAAAGTTTCTGGGTCGTATGAATGAAGAACGTGTCGATGGTGTGAGCTTTGCAATTAAAACTACTTCGGGATCGCAAAATTTTACACAATACAAAGGAACTCGATGGTATGTACTTTTTGTGGTCGCAATGGACACTTGGCCAAAAATTTTTTTTAGAAGATTGGCTATCCTCCTTGGTGGGAAGACAATCATCAGATGAAACCTAGAGGACATTTTTCTCGCTACACATCTGTTGGAACAGGTTGTGGTCTGTCTTCAACATCTATGGCTTCGGTCAAAGGGAAACCATCAAGTTCTCATCAAGTGAAACAGGCGTTTGTCACCAACAGTGGATCTTCTTTGAATTTTGGTATGAATTCGCGCGGTTCTCACACCACCAATGCACCTCTAACGGACGTCGATCGTATAGGAATAAGTGGTTTAAGTGATGATCAATGGAAGATGTTGGTTAATCTTCTTAATGAACGCAAATCATCTTCCTCCTCACAACTTACTAGTACGTATTTTTTCGAGTCTTGGATCATTGATACATGCGCATCTAACCACATGACTGGTTCTATTGAATTTCTTATGGATATACGTGATATGACACCGGTCTTGATTAAACTCCTGGATGGCAGATTAACTACGGCCACAAAACACGGACGTGTTCAGTTTGGTTCTAGGCTTAATCTTCGTAGTTGACTAGAGACAGAGGTTGTTTATTTCAGATTACTGATCGCCTATGTATTATTTAGGACCGCATCACACATATGCTGATTGGAGTGGCTGAGCAGCAATATGGGCTATATTTTTTTAGAAATATGGAGGTTGCAACAACAATAACAAGCATTGGTTCTGAATCTATCGAAGTTTGGCATCGACGTTTGGGACATCCTTCTTCTAAAGCATTAGAGATGTTGAATTTTCAGATTTTAGTAATGTTGGTTTTGATTCAAAGGCGTGTGATATATGTATTCGCGCTAAACAGACAAGACATTCTTTTTTTTTTTTTAGCAGTAATAAGACTAGTTTTGCTTTTGAATTGATTCATTATGATCTTTGGAGACCGTATATAACATCTGCTATATGTGGTTCAAGATATTTTCTTACAATTGTCGACTATTCTCGGGGAGTTTGGATCTATTTACTCAAATCATCTATTTACTCAAATCAAAACAAGAAGCCCCGCAACATCTCAAGAACTTCCTTTCGCTTGTAGAAAGACAATTTTCGATTCAAGTTAAAACCATACGAAGCGATAATGGTTCCGAATTCGTGACCTTGTCTACTTTCTTTGCTCAGAATGGTATTATACATAAAACATCTTGCGTTGGTACGTCTCAACAGAACGGTCGAGTCGAACGGAAGCATAACCATATTCTTAACGTTGCTCGTGCTCTCCGATTTCAAGCTCATCTTCCAATCGAGTTTTGGGATTATTGTGCACTCGCGGCGAGTTACTTGATCTATCGCACTCCATCAAAACTACTCAATGGCAAAATGCTATTTGAGCTTGTCTATCACCGACCTCCACCAATGAATCATTTGCGCGTATTTGGTTGTCTTTGCTATGTGCATAACCAAAAGCTTCGAGGCGATAAGTTTGAAACTCGTAGTCATAAATCAGTTTTTCTTGGGTATCCGTTTACAAAGAAGGGTTGGCATGTTTCTAATATTGAAACTAAAAGAGTATCTATTTCTCAGGATGTGTTCTTTCACGAAACAGTTTTCTCTTTTCAAGACATCACTCCGATTCTGCCTTCTTCATCTTTGTCTTCTTCGTCGTGATGTGTACATGAAGATGATGACGTTGTCACTATTCCACCTATTCCAACAGATCATGCACTTGTTCCAACAGCTCCTATTCCAACAGATCTTGCACCTGTTCCAACAGCTTGTGTACCTGTTTGAACAGATCCATTTGTATATACTTCAAATGAAACGGAGGCTCTTGTTGCTCCAAAACCAGTTGTTGTAGTTCAGTCTCCATCAGAATCAAACACCTCGCCTCTTCCGCTTAATACTACTGATAGCACAGATGTTTTTGGACGAGGTCATCGTAAAAAGGAACCACCCACCAAACTCGCTGATTACATCACTACTTTGCTTCACGAGCCGTTTCCCATGGCCACACTTACCCTTTGGATAACTATATCTCTAGTTCGCAGTTTTCCAACAATTATCAGATTCATCTTTTGGCTATTACTTCAGGAAAATAGCCTAAAAACTACAAAGAGGCTATTCTTGATGAAAATTACCGTCTCGCAATACAAGATGAGATGGTGTCTCTTGACAAAGCTGGTACGTTTTCTATCGTTGATCTCCCTCCTGGAAAGAAAGCTCTAGGTTGCAAATTTGTTTTTCGGTTAAAATTCAAACCCGATGGTGATCTCGAACGTCATAAAGCTCGACTTGTTATCCTAAAAAATAATCAAAAAGAAAGACCTGATTATAATGAAACTTTCGCTCCCGTGGCAAAGATGGTTACTGTGAGAGTCTTTCTTCAACAAGTTGTTTCTTTGGATTGGGAAGTCCATCAAATGGACGTGCATAACGCGTTTCTACATGGTGATCTTGACGAGGAAGTATACATACCGCCGGGTTTTCATACAGATGACAAGACTAAGGTTTGTCGTCTCCACAAATTGCTTTACGGGTTGAAACAAGCTCCTCGGTGTTGGTTTGCTAAGTTGAGTATGGCTTTGGTTGAGTACGGTTTTGATCAAAACAGTTCTGATCATTCACTCTTTACGCTTGAGAGAGGTATAATGCACGTTCATGTCTTGGTTTACGTTGACGATCTAATTATTACCGGGAGTACAACCGCAGTGATTTATGAATTTAAGAACTATTTGAGCTCATGTTTTCGTATGAAAGACCTTGGGGTTCTTCGTTATTTCTTAGGTATCTAAGTAGCTCGTAGTCCAAGTGAAATGTATCTTTGCCAGCGTAAGTATACTCTTGACATCATCACCGAAACCGGATTACTTAGAGTCAAGCCGACTTCTTTCCTCTTGAACAGAACCATAAACTTGCTTTGGCCAAAGGATACGAATTATCTAGCCCTTCTCAGTATCTCCTATTGCTTGATCGGTCGTCAAATATATCTTGGAGTTACTCGACCTGAATTGTCCTATGCCGCGCTTCGTGTGGTTCTTTACTTAAAAAATAGTCCGGGTCAAGATATTTTTCTTCGTTCAAATCCTGTGTGATTCTGATTATGCAGCCTGTCCTCTTACGTGTCGGTCTCGTACGGGGTGGTTTATTCAACTCGCTGGATCTCCGATATCTTGGAAAACACGTAAACATGATGTGGTTTCTTTATCTTCAACTGAAACTGAATATCGTGCCATGGTTGATACTATTTCTGAAATTATTTGGTTGCGCAAACTACTTCCTTCCCTTGGCATCTCGTGTGATGCTCCTACTATGGTCCATTCCGATAGTCTTTTTGCTATCAAACTCGCTGCAAATCCGGTCTATCATGCTCGCACAAAACACGTCGGGAAAGATTGTCGTTTTATTCGGGACGAGGTTATTCGAGGGACGGTCGCTACCAAACATGTTTCTACTAAGTCTCAACTTGCGGATATCATGACAAAAGCATTGGCGCGTCGCGAATTTGAAGCTTTGCTTATCAAGTTGGGTGTTTGTAATCTTCACATTCCACCTTGAAGGGGGGAGAGGGGGTATTAGGTCTAGAATAGGCCGAGTTTATAGTTTGTATTGAGTCGAACCACTAGATTAATGTTGTAACCGCTACATAAAGGCATTGTCTTCAAACTTAATATACAAAAAACTCTTTACCACATTCTAGGGCTCTTGACATTGAAAAACACTAGTTCTTTCCGCCGAAAATAGTGTGGTCATCAATTTCACATGTGACAGCTTGTGTACGCTTCTACGTGTTATTACATAGTTCTGGTTTTGCTTGTGTCTTGTTTGCCACACGTGTCTTTGTAAAATTTACATGCAGCTTTACTAGATTCCCCAGCTCGCTCTTTCTCAATCACAGACAGACATGTAACAAGTTGATTTCATTATGATATCATATTATGAGATGGAAGCGAAATTCTACATTCTGGTAGCTAAAACCGCAAGTTTTTTTCATTCAAACCAGAATGCGTGATGCATCGATCAAGAATCATTTCATGAGAACATTGAAAACTATAATTATTTTCTTTAGGGAAATTCAGTATAAATACCTCCACAATTTTATGTTTTTCATTTTTTTCTAATTTAAATTTTCAATTTTTTGGTTTTTTAAGTTTCCAAAAAAAAAAAAAATTGGTTTTACAAACTTATAACTGAATTAATTTTCAAAAGCGAATCTCTAAATCTAACGTTCACAGGATGTTAAGATGACTAATAGTCAACGCCACCCCATTTTGGTAGCTTAAAACCGCAATTTTTCCGTTCAAACGAAAATGCATGCATGTATAAAAAACCTCCACAATTGTTTCTACATGTTCCTATTTTAAAATTTTCAGTTTTTTTTCAAACTTTTAACTTAATTATTATTCTAAAGCAAATCTTTTAAGTAACAGTCATCGCCACCCTTTCTCTTTCTCCTAATTACTATTTATAACTGCCTTATTTCAAACACATTATATTCAACTAATCAAAAACTTTCAACCGATATGTTCAAACGTGGTCACCAATAATAAAATGACCGTTTACAATACATTTCAAATTTGCAGTCACTAAATATAACAAAAATGTTAACAGAGATTTTGATATCTTTAAACCTTTACGTCTTTCTCCATCCATTTAGGTAACATGTGAAATTTCCGTTTTCGGCGTGCAAACTTTTTTTTCATATTAATTAGCAAAGTCTGCAAATTGTGTAAGAGCTACGTTGTGTGATATGGGTTCTACAAAGTCTACGAGATTTGCGATTCTCGAATGTGGTGATTGGTCTAGATTGCCAAGCGGCTTTTACAGCATTCAATAAAATCTCAGAATGGTCTCGGTACCGGGTTCTGCTTAATCAAATCCACCTGCTTAGATCATGCTTTGCTTCTTGTATGTTTGAAATTGAATCGGTTGGAGCCAACTCTATTGCTCGTGCTATTTCATCAAGTGCTATACGGGATGGACGGTTCAACTCTTATCTAGCCATGGGAGGTCTGACTGGGTTAAACGACCGAATTCTCCGAAAACCAAGATTGTAACCTCTTTTTCTCCATTTTCGATGGATTTTGAGGTTTATGTTGTTTCTTTTATTTATGTTTGAGTCCTGGTTTTTGGCTCTGTTTTTGATTTGGTGACTCTGTTTTGAGTTATCAAACAATTTTGTTTCACTAATAAAGTAACTCAGCTGTTTAGAAAAAAGTCACAAAATTATTATAAACTATTAATATATAATATATGATGAGTGGAGCAAGGTAAACTATTAAGATAATTGGAAACGTAATTTTGTTTTCTTTATTTTCTACTTCTGCTCTCATTCCACACTAACCACACACACCACTCTTTATATAGGCAAAACAAACCGACTTATATATGTCGGTTTATACAATATAATATTATAATATTAATAGATATTTATTTATTTATAATACTCTCCCTTAAATATCTTTTTATGTTTTGATATTTTTATACTGCCTCGTTAAAAACCTTATCATGGAAAAACCCAGTAGGACAAAAAACCATGACAAGGGAAAAAGAGTGCAGTCTCTCCCTGGAAAATATATATATATAATCTTTTCTTTATAGATCTCGTAGATAGTGCATTCCGATATTCTGAACATGTTTCCGGAATGTAGTAATCGGAAGCGCCTTTGTAAATAAATATGCTACGTTGTCACTTGAACGAATATATTGAACCTCAATCTCCTTCTTCTCTTCGAGTTCCCAAGTGTAGGAGAAAAATCTTGGAGGAATATGTTTCGTCCTATCGCTCTTGATGTAGCCTTCTTTGATTTGGACAACACATGCAGAATTATCTTCAAATATAATTGTCGGCTCTTTATTGATGGTTATTCCGCTTGCTTCTTGAATATGTTGAGTCATTGATCTGAGCCATACACACTCTCTGCATGTTTCATGAAGTGCAATGATTTCGGCATGATTCGAAGAAGTAGCAACCAAAGTCTGTTACTGAGACCGCCATGAGATTGCAGTTCCACCAATTGTAAAAACGTACCCAGTTTGCGAACGAGCTTTATGCGAATCAGATAAATAACCTGCATCTGTAAAACCAACAAGACCAACCTCGGGGTTTCTTGAATAAAATAATCCAAAATCAATCGTACCTTGAAGGTAACGAAATATGTGTTTTATTCCGTTCCAATGTCTACGAGTAGGAGATGAACTGTATCTTGCAAATAGATTAGTAGCAAAAGCTATATCTGGTCGAGTTCAATTAGCAAGATACATAAGTCCACCAATAGCGCTCATATAAGGTACTTCTGGACCTAATATTTTCTCGCCATTTTCACAAGGTCGAAATGGATCCTTGAAAACATCAAGCGATCTATTAACCATTGGAGTACTCAAAGGAGTCGTTTTATCCATATTAAAGCGTTTTAACACTCTTTTGGTGTAATTTGATTGATGCACAAAAATTCTATTTTTGAGATGTTCAATTTGAAGCCCTAGACAAAATTTTGTCTTTCCAAGATCTTTCATTTCAAACTCCTCTTTCATATGAGTTCTTGCATCATCAATTTCCTTTTGAGTTCCAATTATGTTCAGGTCATCTACGTATACTGCAATGATCACAAATCCTGATGAGGATTTCTTAATAAACACGCAAGGGCATATCGCATTGTTAATGTATCCTTTACTTAACAAATATTCACTTAAGCGATTATACCACATGCGTCTGGATTGCTTTAATCCATACAGTGATCGTTGTAATTTGACCGAACATATTTCCTTAGATGATGCTTCATGCACTTTTAATCCTTCTGGGATCTTTAATCCTTCTGGGATTTTCATGTATATATCAGTATCAAGTGATCCATAAAGATATGCAGTCACAACATCCATTAGGTACATTTCTAAATTCATAGATGCCGCCAAGCTCATTAAGTACCTAAATGTGATTGCATCCATAACCGGAGAATATGTCTCTTCATAATCAATTCCCGGTCTTTGAGAAAAACCTTGTGCCACAAGCCGGGCTTTATATCTTGTGACTTCGTTCTTCTCATTTCTTTTTCGCACAAAGACCCACTTATATCCGACTGGGATTACATCTTTTGGTGTAACAACTATAGGTCCAAAAACATCTCTTTTATTAAGAGAGTCTAATTCATTTCTCATGGCCATTTGCCATTTTTCCCAATCAGATCTTTCGTGGCATTCTGATATAGACTTTGGGTCTGGATCATCTTGATCAATTTCTTTAGATACAGAGAAAGAGAATATTCTATTAGTATCAGCGATTTCATCTCTAACCCATATTTTTCCATTTTGGGCATAATTAATGGAAATCTCATATGTTTCTGAATCATGTTCATTTTCTTCCTCTGGTTCTTCCGGAACCCTTTCATATATATCTTCTAGATATTTTTCTTTATATGGTTCCTCTAGAACCTTCTCATTTTGTTCTCCCAATTTCTTTTTCTTTCGAGGATTTTTATCTTTTGAGCCCATCGGCCTGGCCTCCCCCTCTTTAATTGAACCTTAGGTTCATTCGCTTTGTTTCCATCGATTTGTTCTTCTGGAACATTGATTCTTGATGGAACATTTGCAGCGGGTATATATGATTTTGTCACCCTTTTTGTATTTGTGAACGCATCATGTAACTGGTTTGCCAAATTTTGCAAGTGTACAATTTTCTGAACTTCCAACTCGCGTTGTTTTGTAGGGGGATCAAGATGTACTAAAGATGGTGCACACCAAGTAATATCTTTTGGGATTCCTTTAATTCTTCCCCCTAACGCCGGAAATTCATCTTCATTAAAATGGTAATCGGCAAAACGTGCCGTAAACATATCACCAGTTTTTGGTTCAAGATATCGAATTATACTCGGTGACGTATACCCGACATATATCCCAAGTCTCCTTTGAGGTCCCAGTTTTGTTCTTTGTGGCGGAGCTATAGGGACATAAACCGCACATCCAAAAACACGAAGATGGGATATATTGGGTTCTTGGCCAGATGTTAACTGTAATGGGGAATATTTATTATATGCACTTGGTCTAATCTGGACCAATGCCGCAGCATGCGATATAGCATGACCCCATACATGAATTGGGAGATTTGTTCTCAAGATTAACGGCCTTGCAATGAGTTGCAACCATTTAATTAAACTTTCAGCCATGCCATTTTGTGTATGAACATGGGGAACTGGGTGTTCAACATCAATCCCCATTGCCATACAATAATTATTGAAAGCTTGTGAAGTGAATTCACCGGCGTTATCAAGCCTAACTTTCTTTATGGCATAATCAGGAAATTGTGCTCTTAATCTGATTATTTGGGTAATGAATTTTGCGAAAGCCGTATTCCGTGTTGCCAACAGACACACGTGTGACCATCTACTCGATGCATCAATTAATACCATAAAATAGCGAAACGGCCCGCATGGTGGATGTATTGGTCCACATATATCACCATGTATTCTCTCTAAGAATACTAGATTTTCATTCCCAACTTTAGCCGGTGATGGCCGAGTTATTAGTTTACCTTGAGAACATGCGGAACATGAAAAATCTCTAGATTGAAAAATCTTTTGGTTTTTCAATAGATGTCCGCTAGAGTTTTGCACAATTCTTCTCATCATAACTCATCCTAGATGCCCTAACCTTTCATGCCATATTTTAAATATATTAGTAAACTGCTGGTTTACTACAGCATATGACTCAGTCATATATATCTTTGTGCAATATAATCCAGAAGACGTCATTGGTAATTTTTCCAATATATGCTTTTTTCTGATGTAATGCAAAGATATTCAATGTCATTCTTATTCTTCGTCTCGATATGATATCCATTTTTCCGGATATCTTTGAAACTTAATAAATTTCTGTATGAACTGGGGGAATATAATGCATCATTTATCTCAAACTTTGTTCCCCTTGGCATTGAAAACCTGGCTTTTCCTGAGCCCATAATAATATTTGCATTACCAGATACAGTACTCACGCTTCCGGCGGAGTCTTTTAAATTAAGAACGGAGAAATACTTTTTATCTCTAAGTATTGTGTGCGTTGTCGCACTATCTGCCAGACATGTATCTCCGTCCATAATCTCAAGTTCTGACATTGTTTGGTATAACAATATTAATCAGAGATGCATTAATAAAAAGAAACGAAATTTTATATAACATGAGATTAGAAAATTATTTTAAAAAAATATTTTACAAAAAACTATTTTAAAACTATTTTACAAAATTATTTTAAAAATATTTTACGAACTTATTTTAACAAAATAGTATAAAATCTATTTTACAAAATTATTTTTCAAAAACTATTTTAACATCATACTGCAAAATAAAAACATATAATATAAAATGTTTAAAACTAAAAGCATATTATACAAAGAACATAAAAATACTAGCATCATGTCTTATAGATTTAGTTATCATTTCATTTCTTTCTGTTGATACTTTAGGATCAACAAGAAAGTCAGCAATATCGAAATGAGCATCATCATTGAGACCGTTAAAGGAAGATCCAGCTTCATCAGTGATGAAATTTGTTTCGACATCCTTCCGTTTTTCTTTTTGGGACTCTTGATACAGATCGGCCAAATGTTTTGGCACAGGACATGTTCTTGCCCAATGGCCTTTCATGCCACATCTGTAACAGGCACTTTCTGTTTTTCTTTTATTTACGCGACCAACATCATTTTCTGGAAAATTTTTGTTGGCTTTCCACGCGCTGGTCTGGAATCCTCTTCCTTGTCCTCGGCCTTGTCCACCACCTCTGCCACGTCCGCGTCCACGGCCTCTACCGCGACCACGCCATCGTCCTCGAAAATTATTTGTATTGGATGCTACAACATTCGCACAACATTCGCTTCTGGGAATGGAGCCGATCCAGTTGGACGGGATTCATGATTCATTATAACAATTTCATTATTTTGTTCAGCAACAAGAAGAACTTGCCTTAAATCCGAGTATCGGGTAAATTTCCTTGCCCGATATTGTTGCTGGAGGACTACGTTTCCTGGATGAAATGTTTGGAGAGTTTTCTCGATCATATCAAAATCACTTATACTTTCTCCACATAACATCATCCTCGAAGTAATTCTGAACAAAGCGGAATTATATTCGCTTACACTCTTGTAATCCTCAAACCGCAGATTCAGCCACTCATGTCTTGCCTTTGGTAAGATCACATATTTCTGGTGATCAAACCTATCTTTGAGTGACAGCCAAATATCCGCGGGATTATCTTTTAACGTATCATGAATATGGTGGCGGAGGAATATCATGACCTTTGCCTTTTCCTCATCGGATGTGGTCTTCCATTTATCAATGGTGTCAAGAAGTCCACTTGCTTTTAGATGCATCTTTGCACCTACTGCCCATGTCAAATAATTTTTTCCAGATAAATCAAGGGCATCGATCTCAAGTTTTGCCAAGTTTGACATGATAACTATATAACAAAATTTTAACCATCATATTAAAATTTAATTTTAAATAATTATGATAAAATAGGTGTAATAAGAATATTAGCATAATTTTAAAAATAAAAATAAAAACAGGAGTCAAAACCTTCCATATAAATGATAAATAAATAACAGAACATAAATAATAATAAAAAAAAACAAAAAATAAATAACGGTAAGAAAATAAAAATAAAAAAAGTAATAGGCATAATTCTCAACATAATTAAGGAGGCAGAGCCTACCATGGGATTGTGGAGACATAAAATTTTAATTGATCAAGGAGGCAGCGTCTACCATAATAATGATCAATTTTGAAAAGACATAGCCTATTATATGCCTTTTCCACTGTTAGTGAGGAGGCAGAGCCTACCATAATATTATGAGGAGGAGACAGAGCCTACCACTCCATAAATAATAAATAAATTAAAAATTAAATTGAATAACACAAAAATTAAAATCTTACTCTTTTGGTATGACAGAGGATATGATTTAACAGTATGAATATAGAGTCGTTCGTGCTGATAACGTATGATAAACTATTAATATATAATATATGATGAGTGGAGCAAGGTAAACTATTAAGATAATTGAAAACGTAATTTTGTTTTCTTTATTTTCTTCTTCTGCTCTCGTCCCACACTAATTCTTCTGCTCTCATCCCACACTAACCACACACACCACTCAGGCAAAACAAACCGACTTATATATGTCGGTTTATACAATATAATATTATAATATTAATAGATATTTATTTATTTATAATAAAAATGACATTTTGAGAGCCTTTTTCTATATAATATCGATTTTTTTAATTTAAAAAACAGCTTTCTAATAAGGACAAAAGACGATTAATGGCACATGCCATTCACTACTTCCCCACTAAGCCCAACCAATAATTAACTAAACCACCTTCTACACATTTTGACAAGCAGATTATCCAAGCTAATTATAGGGGCTATTTCAATCACAGAAATATTATAAACTATTAATATATAATATATGATGAGTGGAGCAAGGAAAACTATTAAGATAATTAGAAACGTAATTTTGTTTTCTTTATTTTATTTTTCTGCTTTCCTCCCACACTAACCACACACACCACTCTTTATATAGGCAAAACAAACCGATTTATATATGTCGGTTTATACAATATAATATTATAATATTAATAGATATTTATTTATTTATAATATTTCTCCTTAAATATCTATTTATGTTTTGATATTTTTATACTGCCTCGTTAAAAACCTTATCATGGAAAAACCCAGTAGGACAAAAAACCATGACAAGGGAAAAAGAGTGCAGTCTCTCCCTGGAAAATATATATATATATAATCTTTTCTTTATAGGTCTCGTAGATGGTGCATTCCGATATTCTGAACATGTTTCCGGAATGTAGTAGTCGGAAGCGCCTTTGTAAATAAATATGCTACGTTGTCACTTGAACGAATATATTGAACATCAATCTCCTTCTTCTCTTCGAGTTCCCGAGTGTAGGAGAAAAATCTTGGAGGAATATGTTTCGTCCTATCGCTCTTGATGTAACCTTCTTTGATTTGGACAACACATGCAGAATTATCTTCAAATATAATTGTCGGCTCTTTATTGATGGTTATTCCGCTTCCTTCTTGAATATGTTGAGTCATTGATCTGAGCCATACACACTCTCTGCATGCTTCATGAAGTGCAATGATTTCGGCATGATTCGAAGAAGTAGCAACCAAAGTCTGTTTCTGAGACCGCCATGAGATTGCAGTTCCACCAATTGTAAAAACATACCCAGTTTGCGAACGAGCTTTATGCGGATCAGATAAATAACCTGCATCTGCAAAACCAACAAGACCAACCTCGGGGTTTCTTGAATAAAATAATCCAAAATCAATCGTACCTTGAAGGTAACGAAATATGTGTTTTATTCCGTTCCAATGTCTACGAGTAGGAGATGAACTGTATCTTGCAAGTAGATTAGTAGCAAAAGCTATATCTGGTCGAGTACAATTAGCAAGATACATAAGTCCACTAATAGCGCTCATATAAGGTACTTGTGGACCTAATATTTTCTCGCCATTTTCACAAGGTCGAAATGGATCCTTGAAAACATCAAGCGATCTATTAACCATTGGAGTACTCAAAGGAGTCGCTTTATCCATATTAAAACGTTTTAACACTCTTTTGGTGTAATTTGATTGATGCACAAAAATTCCATTTTTGAGATGTTCAATTTGAAGCCCTAGACAAAATTTTGTCTTTCCAAGATCTTTCATTTCAAACTTCTCTTTCATATGAGTTCTTGCATCATCAATTTCCTTTTGAGTTCCAATTATGTTCAGGTCATCTACGTATACTGCAATGATCACAAATCCTGATGAGGATTTCTTAATAAACACGCAAGGGCATATCGCATTGTTAATGTATCCTTTACTTAACAAATATTCACTTAAGCGATTATACCACATGCGTCTGGATTGCTTTAATCCATACAGTGATCGTTGTAATTTGACCGAACATATTTCCTTAGATGATGCTTCATGCACTTTTAATCCTTCTGGGATCTTTAATCCTTCTGGGATTTTCATGTATATATCAGTATCAAGTGATCCATAAAGATATGCAGTCACAACATCCATTAGGTACATTTCTAAATTCATAGATGCCGCCAAGCTCATTAAGTACCTAAATGTGATTGCATCCATAACCGGAGAATATGTCTCTTCATAATCAATTCCCGGTCTTTGAGAAAAACCTTGTGCCACAAGCCGGGCTTTATATCGTGTGACTTCGTTCTTCTCATTTCTTTTTCGCACAAAGACCCACTTATATCCGACTGGGATTACATCTTTTGGTGTAACAACTATAGGTCCAAAAACATCTCTTTTATTAAGAGAGTCTAATTCATTTCTCATGGCCATTTGCCATTTTTCCCAATCAGATCTTTCGTGGCATTCTGATATAGACTTTGGGTCTGGATCATCTTGATCAATTTTTTTAGATACAGAGAAATAGAATATTCTATTAGTATCATCGATTTCATCTCTAACCCATATTTTTCCATTTTGGGCATAATTAATGGAAATCTCATATGTTTCTAAATCATGTTCATTTTCTTCCTCTGGTTCTTCCGGAACCCTTTCATACATATCTTCTAGATATTTTTCTTTATATGGTTCCTCTAGAACCTTCTCATTTTGTTCTCCCAATTTCTTTTTCTTTCGAGGATTTTTATCTTTTGAGCCCATCGGCCTCCCCCTCTTTAATTGAACCTTAGGTTCATTCGCTTTGTTTCCATCGATTTGTTCTTCTGGAACATTGATTCTTGATGGAACATTTGCAGCGGGTATATATGATTTTGTCACCCTTTTTGTATTTGTGAACGCATCAGGTAACTGGTTTGCCAAATTTTGCAAGTGTACAATTTTCTGAACTTCCAACTCGCGTTGTTTTGTAGGAGGATCAAGATGTACTAAAGATGGTGCACACCAAGTAATATCTTTTGGGATTCCTTTAATTCCTCCCCCTAACGCCGGAAATTCATCTTCATTAAAATGGCAATCGGCAAAACGTGCCGCAAAAACATATCACCAGTTTTTGGTTCAAGATATCGAATTATACTCGGTGACGTATACCCGACATATATCCCAAGTCTCCTTTGAGGTCCCAGTTTTGTTCTTTGTGGCGGAGCTATAGGGACATAAACCGCACATCCAAAAACACGAAGATGGGATATATTGGGTTCTTGGGAGATTTGTTCTCAAGATTAACGGCCTTGCAATGAGTTGCAACCGTTTAATTAAACTTTTAGCCATGCCATTTTGTGTATGAACATGGGGAACTGGGTGTTCAACATCAATCCCCATTACCATACAATAATTATTGAAAGCTTGTGAAGTGAATTCACCGGCGTTATCAAGCCTAACTTTCTTTATGGCATAATCAGGAAATTGTGCTCTTAATCTGATTATTTGGGTAATGAATTTTGCGAAAGCCGTATTCCGTGTTGCCAACAGACACACGTGTGACCATCTACTCGATGCATCAATTAATACCATAAAATAGCGAAACGGCCTGCATGGTGGATATACAGGTCCACATATATCACCATGTATTCTCTCTAAGAATACTAGATTTTCATTCCCAACTTTAGCCGGTGGTGGCCGAGTTATTAGTTTACCTTGAGAACATGCGGAACATGAAAAATCTCTAGATTGAAAAATCTTTTTGTTTTTCAATAGATGTCCGCTAGAGTTTTGCACAATTCTTCTCATCATAACTCATCCTGGATGCCCTAACCTTTCATGCCATATTTTAAATGTATTAGTAAACTGCTGGTTTACTACAGCATATGACTCAGTCATATATATCTTTGTGCAATATAATCCAGAAAACATCATTGGTAATTTTTTCAATATATGCTTCTTTTCTGATGTAATGCAAAGATATTCAATGTCATTCTTATTCTTCGTCTCGATATGATATCCATTTTTCCGGATATCTTTGAAACTTAATAAATTTCTGTATGAACTGGGGGAATATAATGCATCATTTATCTCAACCTTTGTTCCCCTTGCCATTGAAAACCTGGCTTTTCGTGATCCCATAATAATATTTGCATTACCAGATATAGTACTCACGCTTCCGGCGGAGTCTTTTAAATGAAGAACGGAGAAATACTTTTTATCTCTTAGTATTGTGTGCGTTGTCGCACTATCTGCCAGACATGTATCTCCGTCCATGATCTCAAGTTCTGACATTGTCTGGTATAACAATATTAATCAGAGATGCATTAATAAAAAGAAACGAAATTTTATGTACCATGAGGTTAGAAAATTATTTTAAAAATATTTTACAAAAACTATTTTAAAACTATTTTATAAAATTATTTTTAAAAATATTTTACAAACTTATTTTAACAAAATAGTATAAAACCTATTTTACAAACTTATTTTTCAAAACTATTTTAACATCATACTGCAAAATAAAAGCATATAATAAAAATATTTAAAACTAAAAGCATATTATACAAAGTACATAAAGATACTAGCATCATGTCTTATAGATTTAGTTATCATTTCTTTCTGTTGATACTTCAGGATCAACAAGAAAGTCAGCTACATCGAAATGAGCATCATCATTGAGACCGTTAAAGGAAGGTCCAGCTTCATCAGAGATGAAATTTGTTTCAACATTCGTCTGCTTTGCCTTTTGTGACTCTTGATACAGATCGGCCAAATGTTTTGGCACACGACATGTTCGTGCCCAATGGCCTTTCATGCCACATCTGTAACAAGCACTCTCCGTTTTTCTTTTATTTACGCGGCCAGCAACATTTCCATGAGAATTTTGGTTGGCTTTCCACGCGCCGGAGTTATCTGACTGGAATCCTCTTCCTTGTCCTCGGCCTCGTCCACCACCTCTGCCACGTCCGCGTCCACGGCCTCTACCGCGACCACGCCATCGTCCTCGAAAATTATTTGTATTGGATGCTACAACATTCGCTTCTGGGAATGGAGCCGATCCAGTTGGACGAGATTCATGATTCATTATAACAATTTCATTATTTTGTTCAGCAACAAGAAGAACTTGCATTAAATCCGAGTATCGGGTAAATTCTCTTGCCCGATATTGTTGCTGGAGGACTACGTTTCCTGGATGAAATGTTTGGAGAGTTTTCTCGATCATATCAAAATCACTTATACTTTCTCCACATAACATCATCCTCGAAGTAATTCTGAACAAAGCGAAATTATATTCGCTTACACTCTTGTAATCCTCAAACCGCAGATTCAGCCACTCATGTCTTGCTTTTGGTAAGATCACATATTTCTGGTGATCAAACCTATCTTTGAGTGACAGCCAAAGATCTGCGGGATTATCTTTCATAATATATTCATCTTTTAACGTATCATGAATATGGTGGCGGAAGAATATCATGGCCTTTGCCTTTTCCTCATCGAACGTGGTCTTCCATTTATCAATGGTGTCAAGAAGCCCACTTGCTTTTAGATGCATATTTGCATCTACTGCCCATGTCAAATATTTTTTTCCAGATAAATCAAGGGCAGCGATCTCAAGTTTTGCCAAGTTTGACATGATAACTATATAACAAAATTTTAAACATCATATTAAAATTTAATTTTAAATAATTATGATAAAATAGGTGCAATAAGAATAACAGCATAATTTTAAAAATAAAAATAAAAATAGGAGGCAAAACCTTCCATATAAATGATAAATAAATAACAGAACATAAATAAATAACAAAAAAAATAAATAAATAAATAACGGTAAGAAAATAAAAATAAAAAAAAAAGTAATAGGCATAATTTTCAACATAATCAAGGAGGCAGAGCCTACCATGGGATTATGGAGACATAAAATTTTAATTGATCAAGGAGGCAGCGCCTACCATAATAATGATCAATTTTGAAAAGACATAGCCTATTATATGCCTTTTCCACTGTTAGTGAGGAGGCAGAGCCTACCGTAATATTATGAGGAGGAGGCAGAGCCTACCACTCCATAAATAATAAATAAATTAAAAATTAAATTGAATAACACAAAAATTAAAATCTTACTCTTTTGGTATGACAGAGGATATGATTTAACGGTATGGATATAGAGTCGTTCGTGTTGATAACGTATTATAAACTATTAATATATAATATATGATGAGTGGAGCAAGGTAAACTATTAAGATAATTGGAATCGTAATTTTGTTTTCTTTATTTTCTTTTTCTGCTCTCATCCCACACTAACCATACGCACCACTCTTTATATAGGCAAAACAAACCGACTTATATATGTCGGCTTATACAATATAATATTATAATATTAATAGATATTTATTTATTTATAATAAAAATAACATTTTGAGAGCCTTTTTCTATATAATATCGATTTTTTTATTTAAAAAACAGCTTTCTAATAAGGACAAAAGACGATTAATGGCACATGCCATTCACTACTTCCCCACTAAGCCCAACCAATAATTAACTAAACCACCTTCTACACATTTTGACAAATTTTGACAAGCAGATTATCCAAGCTAATTATAGGGGCTATTTCAATCACAGAAATATTATAAACTATTTATATATAATATATGATGAGTGGAGCAAGGTAAACTATTAAGATAATTGGAAACGTAATTTTGTTTTCTTTATTTTCTTCTTCTGCTCTCCTCCCACACTAACCACACACACCACTCTTTATATAGGCAAAACAAACCGACTTATATATGTCGATTTATACAATATAATATTATAATATTAATAGTTTATAATAAGAAACATTTAATTTAAGCAAAAAAAATGAAGAAAAGCAAAGATGCTTATGATTTGAAACACAACAAAAAGAAGAATAAACAAAAACCTGTTTTTCCTCTCTTTGGCAGCTTTATATTTTGTTGCTCTGCTTGTTTCAACAATTTGGGAAAAGAAATGGGGTCAAAGTTTCACGCTTTTATGTTCCCATGGTTCGCTTTTGGTCATATGACTCCGTACTTACATCTAGCCAACAAGATAGCTGAAAAGGGCCATAGGGTTACAGTTTTGCTGCCTAAGAAAGCTCAAAAACAGTTGGAACATCACAATTGTAAGAATTTATGCGGAATTGAAGAATGTAGATTGAAGATTTAAGTATTTGAGAGAGAATGAGAATACAAGATGAAGAGAAGATTAAGTTCTCATTAAGTTGATTATGAAATGAGAGTGATTACAAATCTATATATAGAGAAAAACTCATTGATTTGCTCCGTGATTTACTCTCTTTTGACTCCTTGATTTATTCCTTGATTTATTTCTTATTGTCTCCTTGTTTCCCTCCTTGATTTATTCTCTTTGATTTTCTCCATTTGACCACTTTGATTAATACTCCCCCTCAAGCTTAACCATATGGAACAATGGCTAAGCTTGGAAGTCCGTGAAGCATCACCTCATTAAAAACCTTAGCATAGAAAACCTCATGGGACAAAACTATGCAAAGGGAAAAAGAGTGTGATGTCCACGGTTAGAGGACTTGAAATCAAGGGCGTGTAAGGTTCACAAGTCCAAGCTTACCATAGATATGATTGCAGACTTTGAGACTTGTGGCCTTAGTGAAGATGTCGGCCAATTGGTCTTTACTTCGGGTGTAGCATGGAAGTGTAAGTCCTTGCTCGATCTTCTCTCGAACCTTGTGGCAATCCAACTCAATGTGTTTGGTTCTTTCGTGAAACACCGAGTTGGATGCAATGTGTATTGCGGCTTGGTTGTCACAGTGCATCGTGATGGGTGTGTTGACCGTGAGTCCTAAGCATTCAAGAAGTCCTTTTAGCCATACCAATTCGTTGGTGAGCTTCTTCATGTCCCTATACTCCGCTTCCGCGCTTGAATCCGATATGACCTTTTGCTTCTTTGTCTTCCAAGTCACCAAATTCCCTCTAATGAATGTGCAATAGCCGGTGGTAGACTTCCGATCATTCCTATCACCGGCCCAATCCGCATCACAATAACCGACGATCTCGAAGTTATCATTCTTTCTCATCCAAATGCCTTGACCGTAGCTTCCTTTGAGATACCTCAAAATTCTCTCGACCATATTCCAATGATAAACCGAAGGGACTTTCATGTGTTGACTCACTTGGTTAACCGCAAAGCATAAGTCCGGTCTTGTAAGAGTGAGGTAGATCAATTTCCCAACAAGTCTTCTATATCGGGCTACATCTTCATACGGTTTATTCTCCTCGTTATCTTCTTTTTCTTCTTCAATCCGTCGTGTCTTGTAGCCATCTTCAAGTGGAGTCTTAGCCGGTTTGGCTTCCATAAATCCGGTTTCTTGAAGCAAATCCAAAACATACTTCCTTTGGGAGATAAAGAGTCCATCCGAGAATCTACACACCTCAATTCCGAGAAAGTACTTGAGCTCTCCAAGATCCTTAATGTCAAACACGGATTTGAGGAAGTCCTTTGTTTCTTGAATCCCCTCCTTGTTGTCTCCGGTTATGATCAAGTCATCTACATAAACCAATACCACCACCATGCCTTGAGGTCCTTGGAGAGTGAAGAGAGTGTGGTCGGATTGAGATTTCTTGAAGCCTCTTTCCTTGAGAGTGTTTCTAAACTTCTTGTACCACGCTCTAGGAGATTGCTTGAGTCCATAAATCGCCTTCAGAAGCCTAAGGACTTTTCCCGGAGCAATCGAATCTTCTAAACCCGGTGGAGGTGTCACATAGACTTCTTCCTCAAGTTCCCCTTGTAAGAACGCGTTCTTCACATCCATTTGCCACAAATCCCATGATAAGTTAATAGCTAAGGAGAGGATCACTCTTACCGTATGTAGTTTAGCCACAGGTGCAAAGGTGTCCGTGAAGTCTTCTCCATAGGTTTGAGTGAACCCTCTAGCTACCAATCTCGCCTTGTATCTCTCTATATCTCCATTGCTCAAGTGCTTGATAGTGAACACCCACTTAGAGCTAACCGTCTTCTTTCCTTCGGGAAGGTCGAATTCATCCCAAGTCTCATTCCGGATCATAGCTCCAACCTCATCACCAACCGCATCTTTCCATTTCTCATCCTCCATCGCTTCTTCATAAGTCTTCGGAATAAGGTCTTGATCGATTTTCCCAAGGAACACTTGATGGTCATAAGGCACATGAGCAAGTGAACATACGGCTTGGATTGGATGAGCCACAGCTTCATAATTATAGTAGAACCTCTTATCTCTCCATGTAGATGGGTCGCTTCTTACTCTTGTGCTTCTTCTAAGTATCGGTTGAGTTGGGGCTTGAACTACTTCTTTGGTCGATGAGCTAGGGTCTTCTTCTTGGGTCGGTTGACTTTGTTCTTGGTGGTCCTCTTCCTCCTCTTGTTCGCTTGATTGAGTCTCTTCCGGTTCATGTGCATTTGATGTTGTGGTCTCCGGAATCGGTAAGTTTGGTGTTGTGCTCGATCCTCCTTCCGGCTTGTCTTGTCTTCGGGTGTTGTTGTCTCCAAGGTGTTCCAATAGTATCTTCAAACTTGAGGCTCGGTCGGATGATGCCTCCAAGTCTTTCAAGCTATCCTAATCCTTCTTGTCATAGAACCCTTGATCTTCCAAGAACTTTACATCCCTTGAAACATAAGTCCGGTTGTTGATAGGGTCGTAGCACTTGTATCCCTTTTGGGTCGTTGAATAGCCGAGAAACATGCACTTAGAGCTTTTTGCTTCTAGCTTGTTCCTTTGCTCCTTGGGCACTAATACAAAACAAACACAACCAAACACTCTTAGATGTTCAAGGAAAGGTTTAGTTTTGTTGAGTACCTCGAATGGTGAAATATCCTCTAGGACTTTGGTTGGAATTCGGTTGATGAGGTAGCATGTCATCATCACCGCATCTCCCCATAGTTGCTTAGGAACGTTGGTATAAAACATCATCGACCTTGCCACTTCCATCAAATGCCGGTTCTTTCTTTCGGCTACACCGTTTTGTTGTGGTGTGTAAGGGCAACTCGTTTGATGTATTATTCCATGCTTTGCTAGATGTTCCTTGAATCGATGGCTTGTGTATTCCCCTCCATTATCTGTTCTAAACACTTTAATCTTGGCATTGTAATGGTTAATAGCATAGTTTTGGAAGTTCATAAATGCATCCAACACACGATCTTTAGATGGAAGCAATGTGATCCAAGTGTATTTAGATTTTTCATCAATGAATGTCACAAAATATTTATTATTATCTCTAGATAAGCACGGTGATGTCCAAACATCCGAATGATCACCAAGGATACAAGTCTCACAAGTGGAATGATCAAAAGAAACATTTGGCATCAAAAGTTTGAGTGCACGTGAATGAGGATGTCCTAATCTAGCATGCCACAATTTGTTTGGAAAAATATTTAAACGAGAGCTAAAATTGAAAGCTTGTGAAGTGGTCGGTGCAAAATTCTCTAAAATATAGAGATCATCTTTGGTTCCCCCTTCTCCGATCACTTTACCGGAATCAATATCCTGAAAAAAATACCTCGTTATGACCAAATATTGAATAGCAATTTAGATCATTAGTGATTTTTTTTTACTGATAAAAGATCAGAGGTGAACTTAGGCATGTAGAGAGCTTTAGATTCTTTATCAAATAGTTTTAAATTTCCAATTCCCTTAATGGGAACTCTATCACCATTAGCTATCATCACATTCCCTTTAGCCGGTTCTATATTATTGAGTAAATTTTGGTTGCTAATCATATGGTGTGAAGCACCCGAATCAACAATAAGAGAACTAGTTGGTTTATGTGTAAGCAAGCTATATGGTGTTTGGGTTAAGTGATTTATACCGGAGTCTTTTAAGGAGGCAATGGACTTGATGATCGCCTCCAAATCCGACTTTCTCACGTAGTCCCCATGTGTTGCATCCTCGCCTTGTCTTGATGAACCAGCTTGTCCGTGATCATCCTTGGCTTGAGTGATGTTAGCACGCGGGTCTCTTGATGGTCCTCCTAAAGAACTCGGCTTTAGGTGTGGATGGAGAATCCAACACTTGTCCTTGGTATGTCCTCTCCTCTTGCAATGCTCACATGTCTTCGACCGTCGATCCTCGAACTTGAACACGCCTTTGTTGGCCGTAGGAAGCTCCCCCTTTCCGCCAAACAGGCCTAAAGAGCCTTGTTCTTTTTGAACTTGAGCACATATGTCATCAAGGCTTGGAAGTTTGTCCGAACGAAGGAGATGCTTAATTAGATCATTGAAGATTGGATTCAAGGCGAGCAAGAGACCAAAGACCTTGTCTTGTTCCCTCCTTTCGTTGAGAACACTAGCATCCATGGTGCTTGGTCGAAGCATCTCTAGTTCGGCCCAAAGAGATCGAAATTTTCCAAAGTGCTTGGTGAATTCCATGTCTTCTTGGCTTAGATCGTTGATGGCCTTTTTAATTTCAAAGATACGAGTGAGATTTGACGTGTTGCCATACACGTTTTTGAGAGTCTCCCAAAGCTCACTAGCGGTTTCACAATACGAGTATGCTTCAAGGATTGATGCTTCAAGTGAGTTTTGGAGAATGGTCAAAACGGTTTGGTCCTTTTGGAACCACTTAGACTTCTTGATGAAAAGGGCTGCTTCTTTCCTCCTCATCGCTACTTGAGTCTTCCTCAATGTGACCCCAAAGGTTTTGGCCACAAAGAGCAATCTTTGTGGTTCTTGACCATAACAAGTAATTTGCCCCTTTAAGTGTGACCGGAATAATGATAGCTTTAGAATTATCCATGATGAAAAGATTGAAACTTTTATGAGGATTGAAAAAAAAGAGTAGAAACGGTTTAGAAAATTTTAAGAAGAGAAGAACTAAGAGTAGAGATTTTAAGCTTTAAGAGTAGAAATCGGATTGAAGAGTGAAGTGAATGAAGGTTATGGAGAATCGAATGGAGATTATGAACGAGTTTAGTAAGGATCTATCTCTGATACCATGTAAGAATTTATGCGGAATTGAAGAATGTAGATTGAAGATTTAAGTATTTGAGAGAGAATGAGAATACAAGATGAAGAGAAGATTAAGTTCTCATTAAGTTGATTATGAAATGAGAGTGATTACAAATCTATATATAGAGAAAAACTCATTGATTTGCTCCTTGATTTACTCTCTTTTGACTCCTTGATTTATTCCTTGATTTATTTCTTATTGTCTCCTTGTTTCCCTCCTTGATTTATTCTCCTTGATTTTCTCCATTTGACCACTTTGATTAATAACAATCTGTTCCCAGAGAGCATCGTCTTTTTACCCTCTTACTATCTCTCCTGTTGATGGCCTCCCTGCTGGCGCCGAGACCGCCTCGGATATCCCCATCTCGTTGGGGAAGTTCCTGTCCGCAGCCATGGATCTCACTCGTGATCAGGTCGAAACCGCAGTTCGTGCTTTGAGACCGGACCTGATCTTGTTTGATTTTGCTTATTGGGTTCCGGAAATAGCTAAAGAACATAAAGTCAAGAGTATGTTGTACAACGTGATTTCCGCTACCACTATAGCTCATGACCTTGTCCCTGGTGGTGAGCTAGGAGTTCCTCCACCTGGTTATCCTTCATCAAAGGTGTTGTACCGCGCACACGATGCTCATGCCTTGTTGTCCTTTTCCATCTTCTACAAGAGGGTTTATCACCGGCTCACCACAGGACTTATGAACTGCGATGTCATTTCCATTAGGACATGAGAAGAAGTCGAAGGTAAATTCTGCGATTATATCCAGCATCAATACCACAGGAAGGTTCTCTTGACAGGACCGATGCTTCCTGAGCCAGAAAGGAATACTAAACCACTTGATGATCAATGGAGTCACTGGTTGAGCGGGTTTGGACAAGACTCTGTAGTGTACTGTGCAATGGGAAGTCAAATCACTCTAGAGAAAGACCAATTCCAAGAACTCTGTTTAGGAATGGAGCTCACAGGTGTACCGTTTTTTGTAGCAGTAAAGCCACCAAAAGGAGCAAAGACGATTCGAGAAGCGTTACAAGAAGGGTTTGCGGAGAGGGTGAAAAGTCGTGGAGTGGTTTGGGGAGAATGGGTGCAGCAACCATTGATATTAGCTCATCCATCAGTTGGTTGCTTTGTAAGCCATTGCGGATTCGGTTCAATGTGGGAGTCTCTAATGAGTGATTGCCAAATAGTCTTGCTTCCATATTTGGCTGATCAAGTTCTCAACACAAGATTGATGACCGAGGAACTAGAGGTTTCCGTGGAAGTGCAAAGAGAAGATACAGGATGGTTCTCCAAGGAGAGCTTGAGTGTTGCAATCACATATGTGATGGACAAAGATAGCGAGTTAGGGAATCTGGTGAGGAAGAACCATGCCAAATTGAAGGAGATTCTAGTTACTCCTGGATTTTTAACCGGTTACACTGATAAGTTTGTAGAATCATTGCAGAATCTAGTCCAGGGTACAAATACAATACCTTGAATTAAATACTTGTGAAGAAAAAAAAAGTAGTGGCAGCTATTTCAAATAAGGCAATAAGAAACTAGACCACGAATTAGTTGTTAGTTTAAAGGCAATACTTTACTTTAGTCTTCTCTTTGTTAGTTTTTGTTTATTTAAGCTATATCAGCTCGTTCGATCACCTTTAATATAGCTTGTTGATATGATCAGTGTGTGTGATTCAATTTCAAGTGAAGACGTTTGTTTGATGTCTGAACCGGGAATTGAATGAAAAGGTTATGCAAGATTGAAGCTGGTTTTATGAAGTGAGTGAAATGCTGAGATTAGAGAAGGAAGAGTAAAGTGAATCCTCTTATCACGAGAGAGGGTTTGTCGTTGGAGGTTGGAAGCACTATAAATGCTTCATGCTTCATCTTCTTCTTCTCCAAGGTGACGAACCCAAATTCCCTCACTGTTGAGTGTGGATTGTTCAGGTGTTTTGAGCTGTGTATCTTCATCTCATATCAATATATTGTTTGACCGAATCCAGCCCCAGAGTAGACCTAATAACACTATGTACATGCTGATTTATGGATATCTCCGAATGTCACTCCATCACTTTCTGGTAAACAATATTTTCTCTCTATCATTGATGATAAAACCAGGAAAGTATGGTTAATGTTTCTCAAGACCAAGGATGAAACCTTTGAGAAGTCCGTAGAGTGAAAGAATCTGGTTGAAAACCAAATGAATAAGAAAATTAAAGTTCTGAGAACTGATAATAGGTTGGAGTTTGTAATGAAAGATTCAATGATTACTGCAAACAATATGGTATAGAAAGACATAGAACTTGCACTTACACTCCTCAACAAAATAGAGTTGCTGAGAGGATGAATAAGACAGTTATGGAGAAGGTTAGATGCTTATTCAATGAGTATGGGCTTGGTGAAGAGTTCTGGGCAGAAGCTGCTGCAACTGCAGCCTATATCATTAACCGTTCACCATCTTCTCCAGTTGATCATAATTTTCCAAAATAAATGTGGTTGGGAAGAAAACCAGGTTACAAACACTTAAGGAGATTTGGTGCCATTGCTTATGTACATTAAGATCAAGGGAAGTTACAACCAAGGGCTTTGAAGGGTATATTCTTGGGGTATCCTGAGGGAACAAAAGGATACAAGATATGGTTATTGGAAGAAGAAAAGTGTGTTATCAGTCGTAATGTTGTGTTTCAGGAAGCATTTGTGTTTCAGGATTTGAAGATGGAAAAGGACCTGATACTCAAGTGATGTCTGGAACCGGTGAGTCAAGTGGAGTGAATAGTATTGAGATTGTGGAGATTACTGCAGATAAAAGTTTAGAGAAACAACAAGAAGTTGAAGGAAATTCTAATGAAGGTAGAGTTATTTCAAAAGCTATAACAGAGAACTATAGTGGATCAGATACAGAGGATGCAATGTCTGATGGTAATCAAGGAGAAAGTGTGTCAATTAATCCGGTTACTGGTGGTAGACCAATCAAAGAAAGGAAAAAACCACTAAAGTTTAAAGATGACACTACTTTTGCTTTTGCTCTTATGGCTGCTAAAAGGATTGAAGGTGAGTTACCTCAGTGTTATCATGAGGTAATTCAGGATGAAGACTAGGATAAGTGGAATAGTGCTATGCAGTAAGAGATGGGTTCTATGTTCAAAAATGGAACTTGGGATATAGTTGATAGACCTGCAGATAAGAAAACAATTGGCTGCATATGGATATATGTGAAGAAAACTGATATTTCTGGAGTAGAACCGGAGAGATACAAAGCAAGATTAGTAGCTAAGGGTTTTACACAAAAGGAAGGGATTGATTACCATTACATTTTTGCACCAGTTGTGAAGCACGTGTCTATAAGAATCTTAATGTCAGTTGTTGTTAATCAAGACCTTGAATTGGAGCAAATGGATGTTAAAACAGCTTTCTTACCTGGAGACTTGCAGGAAGAGTTGTATATGGAACAGCCTTAAGGTTTTGAAGAACAAAAGGGAAAGGACAAGGAATGATTGTTGAAAAAGTCTCTCTATGGCTTAAAACAATCACCTAGACAATGGAATAAAAAGTTTGACAAGTTCATGGCTGATCAAAAGTTTAGTAGAAGTGAACATGATGCATGTGTTAATGTGAAGCAAGTAAGTGATGGTTGTTTATATCTGTTGATATATGTGGATGATATGCTCGTAGCTTCTAAGAGTATGTAAGATATAAATAAGCTAAAGAAGGTTTTGAGTTTGGAGTTTGAAATGAAGGATATGGATACTGCAAGTAGAATTCCTGGAATAGATATCAAGAGATATCGAAAGGAAGGTGTATTGTACTTATCTCAATCAAAGTATGTGGAGAAAGTGGTGAACAAATTCAACATGAATGATGCTAAGGTTACTAATACACCAATTGGATCTCATTTCAAGTTGTCTGCGGTTCAAGAAGATTCAGAATGTATTGATACAGAAGTCGTTCCTTATGCTAGTGTTGTGGGAAGTATTATGTATGCCATGGTTGGAACAAGACCGGATGTTGCTTATGCTATTAGGTTGATCAGTCGGTTTCGACTAGGGAGTATGCATTGGGAAGCTGCTAAATAGTTGCTAAGATACTTAAAGGGTTCTTCTGGTTTAAATATGATTTTCACAAGAGACAAAGATTTCAGAGTTCAAGGCTATTGTGATTCTGATTTTCTGGTGATTTAGACAAAAGAAGATCTTTAAGTGGTTATGTATTCATAGTTGAAGGAAATACGGTGAGTTGGAAGTCAACTTTACAATCTTTGGTAGCTTAATCTACAACAGAGGCAGAGTATATTGCATTACATCAGGAAGAGTATATTGCATTACATGAGGCGACAAAAGAAGCAATCTGGATAAAAGGATTGTTAAAGAATATGGGTTTTGAGCAAGAGAAGGTATCTGTTTGGTGTGATTCTCAATCAGCTATATGTTTGTCTAAGAATAACATGTTTCATGAGAGAACAAAACATATGGCGGTGAAGTATAATTTTGTTAGAGAAGCTATTGCATCAGGCGAGGTGGACGTCCAGAAGATTCATACTTCTTGGAACCTTGCGGATATGCTTACAAAGTCTATTTCGGTAAGGAAGTTTACATCAGTTTTAGAGTTTCTAAAGTTGACTAACTGAGATGAATAATCATTGGCTGCTGGAGGAGTAGATCCGAAGTTATGTAGTATGTTGTGAAGAGATGAAAATGAATCAAGGTGGAAAATGTTGATATGATCAGTTTGTGTGATTCAATTTCAAGTGAAGACGTTGGTTTGATGTATGAACCGAGAGTTGAATGAACTGGTTATGTCATATTGAAGCTGGTTTTATGAAGTGAGTGAAACGCAGAATTTAGAGAAGGAAGAGTAAAGTGAATCCTCTTATTGCTAGATAGGGTTTGCCGTTAAAGGTTGGAGGTTGAAAGCACTATAAATGCTTCACGCTTCATCTTCTTGGTCTCCAAGGTGACGAACCCATATTCCCTCATTGTTGAGTGTGGATTGTTCATGTGTTTGAGCTGTGTATCTTCATCTCAGATCAATATATTGTTGGATCGAATCCAGCCCCAGAGTATACCTAATCACACCGGTTAGTGTTTGAATTGGGTTAAAAACCTCGTGTGTTTCTTTCTTGTGTTTTGCTTCTTTGATCTTACAAACGAGAGACGAAACGGAGAGATAGTGAGATAAATCGATATACAAAAACAAACAAACCATTAACGAGCTATTTCATAACGAATATAAGCTTGAACATTGATCTAAAATGTAACATAGCGTAATTATTATTATTATTTATTTTTTTCGAATAATTGTAAAAATATTATTCAGTCAAAAACTATTTTTTACAACAAGTGTTACTATAAGTCGAAGAAAAGTTTGAAACAAATCCAAAACCTAGAGCCAATTACTATAGTTACTTCATTGTTCGATTGCTTCTTGACGTTTGTTCAATAAGGGAGAAGATTTCACTTTCTCATACTATTTTGGAGAAACTTTCTAAACCTTTTAACTACTGTTTTTATTGAATATGGATTTGTTTATTGCTTTTGCTTTACTTTTCATATCTATGGTTGAGTAGTTCCTTTGTTGAGTTCTAGGGGAATCAATTCGAGGGGTTTTCATGGTTCGGTAGATAGGATTTATGAACGAGAGTGGCTCTTTTGTTAGGTTTAAGTACTCTTTCATCTTGATCATGCTTGATATATGTTTTAAGGTTTGATCTCCTTGAAACAGATGTTAGATAAAGTATATAGTTCTAACCGTTTCAATTACTTGTCTGAAAAAGATGTTTGATGAGTTCGATTCTATAGGAAGACGAGAGTTAGATCTTTAGGATTGATGAACAATTGAACCTGTTTGCAATTGCATTAGATCTTAGTCTTCATCGCTGCGAGAGTAGATTGATAAGACAGTTCAAAATAGTAGCTAAGATCGCGAGAACCTGATTAGTTTATTATGCGTTCATGTTCTAGGAGGAAAACCGAATCAATTGTCTCTAGGAATTACCTGAATAATTCGAACTATTTTTTACAACAAGTGTTACTATAAGGCGAAGAAAAGTTTGAAACAAATCCAAAACCTAGAGCCAATTTCTTGTAAGAAAAACAGAGGAAGATCGTTGGTTTCAAGGTCTTTGGGTGTCAAACCATTCGATTATAGCCCGTTATTATAAGAGAAATCTCCTATAATGCGTATCGAACACAACATGTTTCGCACATTCTTGTCAACTATTTTGACGATCCGAGATGGAGAAGATGGTTCTTCGCCATGACAATGCTTTAACGGTCTCGCCAAAGAGTATACAACACAGTTTGGAAGGTGTATCGCAAGAATAACTTGAGTTTGGGGAGATGTGAGCTATATAAGAGACTTACAACTTGTTCCCAATCGGCTGTGTAGTTCGAAGAGAGTAACTTTTTGGTTAAAATACTCCATACTTGAGAGGAGTACGAACATGAGAAGAAGAAGATGTGGTTTCTCGATTCCAACTGATTTTCATAGAGATGACAATCAGTTCTCATACCCGTGTTCCAAGCTAGCATCGTTTCCTTTATTGATCAACGGTTATTAAAAGCTACCCAAGTCATGAAAGCGTATTATGGAGTTGCCTATTTAAACCACACTCCTTTGTAGTGATCGTTCCTTGGCATGTTTGCCTCAAGAACTTCCAAGTTCTTTTAGTAGCAAATTTTTTTGAATATTTCTGCACCGATACCTTCCATATAATTTTGTCCTCACCAAGATTAGGCTTGAAGTTGATGCTTTCAATTTCATTCAGAATCTCTGATCTATAATTCCGGGTCCGACGAGCGTTAAGCACCGACGCTACCATAGCATGAGCAGGGATTCCCAAATCAAACCAAAGTGAGGTATCTGGACCTCCACACATATAAATAATCCAGCCAAATCTCTATATTTTAACAATTTTTTCCACATCCATGATCCTTGTCTTGTATTTTCTTTAAGCATCCAAAAGGAGTCCTAGTGGACATATGTACGTCTGATCCACTTCATCCAAAGCATTGGTTGAACTGATATTTTACGCCATATGAGTTTCAAACATAAGACTTGATTAGCCTCTTTGATTGAACGAATGCCTAAACCTCCTTCCTCTTGAGATTTGCATACATCTTTCCAAGCCAACTTTGCTTTCTTTGTATTCAAGTCGGGTCCAGACCATAAAAGCCTTAGATATGTCTATTTTCATAGCACACCTTGTCGAGAGAGATTCTTTATGATAATCCTTCACTAACTCAGAAGCCAAAAGCACATTTTCCATTAAAAGCATAATTAACTTTTGATTTATTCAAAGACCAATCAAGTTGTTTCTTTTTAAGGTTTTCTTAATTTTTCTACCTTTCCGTCTTTTTTTGCTTTTTTGTCCATTGTGAAGAAATGGGCCCGAGATCGTCAACCCAAGAAGCCAAATCTACATGAGCAAGCTGGGCCTCGGTATGATTGGCCCAATAACATAAGTTGTTTCTTCAAGAGAGAGATGGGCCTGCGAATGTTGAATGGTCCATTTTGGAGGTGAATAAATAGGCAGTCAAAGGGAGAAGTCAAACTTGTAACAGAATTTTCTGATCTTCTTCTTCCTTTAGCTAAAATCCTCCATTATTGTAACTCTCTCTCTAGAAAGCTTCTGTGTAAAACTATAAGCTCATAGTGGATTACCAGGTTCCGATCCTGAAGGGAGATGTACCTGATTCAAAGGGGAACTCCATAAGTGTCTTGTGTTCTTCTTCTTCTTCTACAATCTCTTTCTTCTTTCTTTTCTATTGAGTCGCGACAAGAGAACCTGAGAGAAAGAGAGATTTGAGTGAGATTAACATCGAATTAGTGATCGGATTCGTACCGGATCTTCTACAAATGGTATCAGAGCGTCTGGTTGAGCAATCGGTTTAGATCCAAGGAAGTACGAAGGTGAAGCAGAGATAGAGAAGAACTTACCTGTTCTTGGTGAAGAAGAGGATCGTCTGGGATTATCTTTCACGGATCTTAGGTGAAAGATCAGGCGACTGGGAAATTTGTTACAGCGAGTTCTGGCTGAAGAACTTATGGGAGTATTTCTGATCCTTGAATAACAAATCCGATTCAATCTCAAGTTTCATTCTCTGTTTGTCTTGAACCAGATTACTTGTTGATTTCTTATTGCTTATTCTTTGTTATCTGCAGGTGACAAATTAAGAAAACAAGATCAATGTCAAGATGGAACCAACATCAGGGAGGTTTGAGATAGAGAAATTTGATGGAAAAAGAGATTTCGGCTTGTGGAAATTCAAGTTAGTGGGACAGTTGGAAATACAAGGTTTGGTTTATGTTCTTAAGGAACCAGAGGAAGTACCGACTTCAAGTTTAGGTGTAGAGCTCAAGCCGGCAACTGAAGGAGCAGTGGCTAAACTTGATGGACTGGCACATGATGAGCAGCTTACTCAGGCTCAGATTAAACAGGTTAAGCTGGACCCGTTGTTTGCTTAAAAAGATTTGAGGACAAAAAATCTTATTTCTACTTGTGTAAGTGATCAAATCTTGAGGACGGTTATGAATGAACCTACTGCTTTGGGAATGTGGAAGGCTCTTGAAAGAGACTACCAAACTAAGTCATTACCTAACAGGATTTACTTGAAACAACAATTTGCAAGCTACAAGATGGAGGAGAATAAGTCCATTGAGGAAAATCTGGATGTATTCTTGAAACTTATTGCTGATCTTGAAAGCCTAAAGATTTGAGTCAGTGATGAGGATCAAGCAATACAAGTGCTTACTAGCTTGCTGTCTCTCTATGAGCCTCTAGTGCACACTTTGAAGTATGGAACTCGTAAGGAAACTTTGACAGTTCAAGAGGTAACTAATTCTGCGTATGCCAAAGAAGCTGAGCTGAGGACCGAAGGCTTGCTGTGCAAGGGCAGAGGTCAGGCTGAGGGTTTGTTTGTGGAATCAAGTGGGAGATCAGATAAGAGGAGTGATTATGGTGGTAACAAGCAGTGGAGAGGTAGGTCAAAGAGCAGACAGAGGCACAACTCAAAGCCAAAGACTTCAGGCAAGGCATGTTGGGTTTGTGGCAATGAGAATCACTGGAAAAGGGATTTTCCAGAGAGAAAGAAAGGCAACAACAACTTTCAGAAGTCACAAGATTCTGCAAATGTAGATGTTACTCTTCCTGAACCTGTAGCTTTAATGGCTTGTTCAACTACATCTGTAGATGAGAGTAACTTGGCTAATTCCCTTGAATCTACAGCTGTGAAGCTAGTCTAGTTGCCTCTGAAGATGAGTGGGTTCTTGACTCCAGTTGTACTTTCCACTTGACACCAAGGAAAGATTTACTATCCAACTTTGTGGAATTTGAGGGAACCAGAGTTTTGATGGGAAACAATACCTACTGTATGGTTAAAGGAATGGGCAGTATCACAGTGATCAATGAAGACGGTTCAGAAGTTATTCTCAGCAAAGTCAGATATATGCCAGAGATGGGTAGAAACTTGATCTCCTTTGGTCAGCTGAAGTAGTCAGGTTGCTAGATAAAGTATTTTATACCATGACAGTGGATTGGATGGATGTACATTTATGTTTGAGTTCGAAATTGCGCTGAATTGTTCCATGAATAATTGTCTGATTTATAATTTCTGATTTCCTGCGAATATCCCTAAAACCTGACGATTTTTAATTCCATAGCTTACATCGCTATATTTTATTTTTCATTTACATTATTGCAATTACAATCATATTTCTCTCTTAACTTAACTTCATTCTTACGAATTCGTAGTGTGAAACTTGATTCTCGTCGATTCGATCCCTAAAATACTACAACATTTGATGTCACTTGCATTGATATTTTCTAAGGTTAAAACCTCTGTGTTATCAGCACCTTAACCACACTTGGAGAAAATGATTATAATCCTAATCAAGCCAAAAGTGAAGACCCAAGACCTCTTGACAAGGCTGAAACGAACTGAGCAAGGTTGACAGCTAGAATTTCGTTAAAACGACATCGAGAAGAAACTCGTTTTGCATAGAGAGTTGAGAAGAAGTCACATTCTATCAATGATGCGAGGCTGGAAAACTTCAATTCACAAGTAAGGAAGCTTCCACCCAGTATCTCTTTGGACGAAACTTGGATACAGTACCTGTTGTTGAGAAAGTGGTTTTTACAAAGCGAAGAAGAAGAAAACGATATTGACAAGTAAGGAAGCTTCCACCCAATAGCTCTCTTAGATAACTCTTCAATCTCGTCTTTTTTCTTCTTCCCTTTGCAAAAAGCACTTTCTCATCAACGGGTACTTTCTTCAAGTTTTGCCAAAGGAGATATTGGGTGGAAGCTTCCTTGTGAATTGAAATTTTCCATCCTCTCATCATTGATATAACGTGTTTTCTTCTCAGCTCTTGCTGCAAAACAAGTTTCTTCTCGAGGTCGTTTTACCAAAATTTTAGTCGTCAATCTTGTTGGGTTTGTTTCAGCCTTCTCAAGAGGTCTTGGGTCACTTTCGGATTGATTAGGAGTAGAATCATCTTCTCCAAGTGTGGTTAAGGTACATCAACGAACTGTTCCAGCTGCTTCATCTTCTATCATTTCCAAACGAAGGCAAAAGTTCACCGTTAATTATAAGCTTGACAAACGATCATCGATTTGCTTTACACGCTTGGATAGACTGATTGATTCACCTTTTAGGGCAGTAGTCTTACCAATAAGATCATTAAAATTTAAAGAAAAAAAGAGAATTGAACATCCTTGATCGCTTGTGTGCATTGTAGAGTAAACTTCTCCATGGGTAACTTTGGCTTCTTCCAATGTTTTCTCGGCTTGAATAGCTTTGATTGCAGTGTTATTGAGACAGGTTGTAAGATCCGACTTGAGAATATGTATGTTCATGAAGATATAATGACCTGGGATTGTTCCTTTGACTTTAATTAGTTCGTGTAGCATATTTAATTCTTCTTTTGATCCTTTTTGCAACTTTTTGATATTTTAACCTGTTAAAGCTCTAAAATCTACACATACGAAAACTACCTCTTTTGGTAGATTAGAGCAATAAAATTCATATAAATATAGTAAAATCCATCTGAAAAGTAGTAAAATATAGGGTATATAAGATGCATTACTGGTTTCGGTAAAACTTAAAATGCATAAAAATATAGTAAAATCCATATGAAAAGTAGTAAAATATAGTACAGAGTGCCTAATAAAGCACTTTACAATCTCTGAAAACCACTAAAAGCGCCTATGCCTCTGCTTGCATCGAATTTAAGGTCTGCAAAATCGAGGAACTTCCAAGGAAAAGTTAAATGCATTCTTTATTTTATAAGCATCATCCGATGCCTGCCCTCTGATCAGAAGATGTCCACAATGCATCAACTTAGCAGCAATAAGTAGATTTTATTATCAAGAACATCTTGCATTCAGATTACCTGTTGTGATGTTCCTTTGGATTCGACCGTTGCATAATCAAGCTAGGAACTCAATGCCTCTGTCCGTAAATGTTTATCCATGATAGCCATATGAATAACATGTATAGTGTGCTCTCTTTGAAAAAAAGAGAAGAACATTACTATATATGTCATATTTTACCGATTTTTACTATGTTTTAAATGGGTTTTTAATTAATAAATAACTTGGTTTTGGCATTTAATTGCTATTTCTAGTATTTTCGTGGGTCTTAAAGCCTTTGTAGGTAATTGGAGCATTTTGGGCCTAAAAGGAAGAGAAACAAGCCTTTTTAAAGAAAAAACAAATTATGTCCGTCAGATGGTTCGTCTCACATGAAGATGTTCCCACCGTTAGATTTGAGCTCAAATTTTGCCATGAGATAGACAAGGATCTCAGCTTCACACAACATATTCGGAAGTGGAAATCCGACGATGCGATCTGAAGATAAGCTCAAAATATGGAAAACATACATATTTCCAAATATTCGATGAATATCTCTAAATCTCTTGGGGATATACCTAGCCGACTTCCTCACCTATTTAAACAGAAGGAGGCCACGAAAATCAGTCACCACGCCACACCTAAAGCTTGTCACAAAAAAGTTCCCAAAGTTTCTTTGTTACTTCATTGTTCGATTGCTTCTTGACGTTTGTTCGATAAGGGAGAAGATTTCACTTGCTCATACGATTATGGAGAAGCTTTCTAAACCTTTTAAATACTATTTTTATTGAATATGGATTTGCTTTGCTTTTCATATCTATAATTGAGTAGTTCATTTGTTGAATTCTAAGGGAATCAATTCGAGGGGTTTTCATGGTTCGGTAGATAGGATTTATGAACGAGAGTGGCCCTTTTGTTAGGTTTAGAGTACTCTTTCATCTTGATTATGCTTGATATATGTTTTAAGGTTTGATCTCCTTGAAACAGATGTTAGATAAAGTATAGAGTTTTAACCGTTTCAATTACTTGTCTGAAAAAGATGTTTGATGAATTCGATTCTATAGGAAGACGAGAGTTAGATCTTTAGGATTGAATAAACAATTGAACCTATTTGCAATTGCATTAGATCTTAGTCTTCATCGCTGCGAGAGTAGATTGATAAGACTAGTTCAAAATAGTAGCTAAGATCGCGAGAACCTGATTAGTTTATTATGCGTTCATGTTCTAGGAGGAAAACCGAATCAATTGTCTCTAGGAATTACCTGAATAATTCAAACTATGAACCCTAAGAATCCCCGAAAGTGTTTCTTTATTATTGTTTTAAAACCAAATTCAATTACCATTTGATCACTCTCAAAACCACATGTTTGACTTAGCGTAATTCTTGGTTCACATTGCTATTGAGTGTTTCTAATTCTCCGTGGATTCGATCCCTAAGTACTACGATTTATTGGTTGTGCACTTGCAACCTAGGTTGTTTTACATAGGGTAAAACTTTATTACTCTTCAAGTGTTTGGCACCGATGCCGGGGAATTAGCAAGCCCCATTAGCTCTCGATTAAGAATTTCGACTAAGTTTTTATTTTTTTTACAATTAATTTCAGTTTTTCTTTGTTAACGTTTTAGGTACTTTGCTTGGGACAATGACTTTTGATTTTTATGGAGGCTCAAAAAAGAGCCGAGATGGCGCAAATCATGATGCGCGCTGAAGGAAGAAAGCATGGATTTTCGGATCTAATGGCTCACTCACATAAGCTCAATACATGTGGAGATGCAAGGAGGCCGCTTTCTGTCAAAGAGATGCTAGCTCAAGAACAAGGTTTCTCTAACCCATTCACTCATCCACATGATTCTCGCAGTGGAAGACACTTTCTAGCCCCTATGGAACACCAAGGGAGTGACCAACCATACGTTGTGTCAGGCACATTCTGTTTGCAACCACAAAGCCCACAAGAACTAGCAATTGTCAAACATTTTGATGAGTTATCCGAAATATACGAAAGGAAAGATTTCTTGAAAGCTCAATCCGAACATGATGAAGATTCTCACATCTCTACTCATTTATACTCTAACGACGATTTTTCTTCTGAATTTTATGATACAAAGTTTGAAGCTTGCTTTGCAAAAAGCTTGGTTGCAGACAACAAGGAAATCATTCGATCCGAGTCACTGAGAAAAAAAACAACCATGAAGTTCTCATTTCATCGGATCACATATGAAAAGAAAAGGACCAAGCACCTAAGGAGTTTACCACTCATGTACACCCTCTAGACATCCACGTACCTCAAATTTCATAAGTTGATAATTCATCAAAAAAGCCCATGAAATAGAGGGAGTTTCTCATGACATGATTAATTTATTCCCTAAGAAAAAAAGTCTCTTTGATTGTTATGATGATGTTCATAAAGCTAATGTTGAAACCAATGTGTCTAGGAACAAGGACAGGAAGTTATTTCGCAAAACAAGACCTGAAGAACTTGAGATGAAACGTGCGTTCAAGGAACACATCTTGCAAGATAAAGTTCTTGATCATCCGATAGACAAGAAGATACTCCACATGGTAAGACATGAAAGGTTGGCAGCTGATCATCAACCTCTTTCTAAGAGACAAAAGGCACAAAACGCGAAGAATATGCTAGCACAAGATTCTTCAAACGGTGAAAAAGATGAATCCTTAAGGATTTTCGAGGATGATTCATACCATACAACAAGAAAGAAACACCCTCTTGATGAACAAGGTAACAAACATAAAACCTATGAAATTTTAAATGATCATCCAAGTTTTGCAGGAAAAAGAGAACGCAAAAAGAAGTTCACGATTGAGTCAAAGTCTCCTGATTCTCATAACCAACGAGACTTGGACATTCGAGATGGAGAACTTGCTGAAAAGGATGAACCAATTGACATAATTGATGGGGATTCAAATTTCACAATCAAGAGGGAGAATTTCCTAAGGAGCTCATGGTTGACCAAAAAGCTCCCGATCCGGCATTGAACAACACTTGTCTTCTCGCCCAAAAACATGGCGACCAAGTCGAGTTAAATGACTTAAATAGAAGCGCTTAGTGGAAGGCAACCCACTGGTAATAATCTAATTCTTTTGCTTTAGCTTTGTTTTATTTTTAATCTTTTTATTTAGTGTTTCAGGGAGAAAACAAATTTCAGCTCATCAAGCAAGGCGATCGATCGATCGTAGTGTAAAACAAACATCAGGAAATTCCAGGGGCTTGTTGATCGATCGGACACCATACCAGATCGATCGATCATCAGATGGATTCCCAGAAACTGCAATCATGCAGTGATCGATCGATCACCTACACGATCGATCGATCACCAAACAAAACCGAGTTCGGACAATTTTCAGCAGCTTCCTTATCGATCGAACACCTAAGATGATCGATCAATCACCATCCACGGTCTGTACACCAAATTTTCCTCACTCAAAACAAAAACAAAAAAAAAACAAAAAAAAAAAGCTTTCAACCATGGATTGCAAACATCAATGTATGATCTTCATCTCTACTTTTCATTTGATTATAACCCTCTTTGAGTTGAATTCACACCGGGATGGTGTGATTTAAGTCTGGGGGAATTCATCATTTACTAACGATGTTTGCCTTCTTTTGGTGTTTTTCAAGAAATTTCAAAAAAAAATTATCGAGTCAAAACCGTTTTTATTGAGTCAAAATTACTTGTAGGGAATGATGACATTTCTAGAAACGCTTAGTCTCAGAGACTTGTCACCGCTATGACAGGTTATTCAGGATGGACTAGTTAGAAACCACATGATCGGAAGGGTCCCAGAAGATCTTGCCTCGTAGGGATTCCGATGGAACTGATTTCGGCTTATACATTGATCATCCATCTCACTATTTGCTCTTGAAAGGGGTTAGATCGGAGAAACGAACCAACATTCAGGATTTCTTATTCTTTTTTACCACTCTTTGAATCCTGAATGGCTAGCTCATTTTTAATTGGTACCCACCTTTTACCCATTACCTCTTTTCAAACCTCATCCATTCTTGTTCTTCATTGTCATATGTGCAGACATGTGTAAAAACGTCAGAGAAAAAGAGGACCGACATAGTTTTCAATCATCGCATATGCGAGGAGGTCCGAAGTTACTTACCGGGTACTTGGAGATACATTCAGAGCTTGGTTGTCATTTTCACAATATCATGGTTATTTTCGTGCCCTTGAGACTCTCATCATTATAAGATCAATTTCCCCCTTTGAACAAAAAAAATGTGAGAATATTATGGGAAAGGAAATTGATCACATTTATGAGTCTCAAGACAAGCAAAAAAATCTCAAAGAAAGAAATGGATCAAGAAGGAGAGTTGGATACGATTTTTCAGAGATTTCCAGTGACGTTCAGTGGTTCGTAAAGATGCCATAGAATAAACTGTGTGGGGGAGTATAATAGGGTGATTGAAAACTGTGGGCATCAGGATGATCGTTCTCTCTTGCGATTTTGCATAATGTTTGCATCATTCGGAGCGTCTGGTAACCCTTAAACACTCTTAACTCCACCCTTAAAAGGCCTTTAATACCTAGCGCCGTCTACCCCGAATGACATCCTTTAAAGAGATTCCATCATTACTTGATCATTGTAGACGGTTGGATGTTGTGAAGTTGGGGTTTTTGCAGGTTGAGGTTCGTGGACAAGATTTGCGATGGTTGTGCTAGAATTCAGCGAAAACGTTCTGGAGCGATTTGTTCATATGTTGCGAGTTAATGGGCCGAGATAAGGTTCTCAAGAAAAGTGAGTTTCCGTGATTTTCAACCTCTTTTCTATATTTACGCTAGTGTTTGTTTGTGGACAAACAAAGGTTTAAGTCTGGGGAAATTGATATATGTCATATTTTACCGATTTTTATTATGTTTTAAATGGGTTTTTAATTAATAAATAACTTGGTTTTGGCTTTTAATTGCTATTTCTATTATTTTTGTGGCATTTAATTGCTATTATTGCTATTAAAGAAAAAAACAAATTATGTCCGTCAGATGGTTCACCTCAGATGAAGATGTTCCCACCGTTAGATTCGAGCTCAAATTTTGCCACGAGATACACAAAGATCTCAGCTTCACACAGCATATTCGAGAGTGGAAATCCGACAAAGCGATCTGAAGATATGCTCAAAATACTGAAAAAGAGGCAGATTTCCAAATATTCGATGAATATCTCTAAATCTCTTGGGGATATACCTAGCCGACTTCCTCACCTCTTTAAACCGAAGGAGGCCACGAAAATCAGTCACCACGCCACACCTAAAGCTTGTCACAAAAAGTTCCCAAAGTTTCTTAGTTACTTCATTTTTCGATTGCTTCTTGACGTTTGTTCGATAAGGAAGAAGATTTCACTCCTCATACTATTTTGGAGAAACTTTCTAAACCCTTTAACTACTGTTTTTATTGAATATGGATTTGCTTATTGCTTTTGTTTTGCTTTTCTTATGTATGATTGAGTAGTTCCTTTGTTGGGTTCTAGGAGAATCAATTCGAGGGGTTTCCATGGTTCGGTAGATAGAATTTATGAATGAGAGTGGCCTTTTTGTTAGGTTTAGAGTACTCATTCATCTTGATCATGCTTGATATATGTTTTAGGGTTTGATCTCCTTAAAACAGATGTTAGATAAAGTATAGAGTTCTAACCGTTCCAATTACTTGTCTGAAAAAGATGTTTGATGAGTTTGATTCTATAGGAAGACTAGAGTAAGATCTTTGGGATTGAATGAACAATTGAACATGTTTGCAATTACATTAGATCTTAATCTTCATTGCTGCGAGAGTAGATTGATAAGACTAGTTTGAAATAGTAGCTAAGATCGCGAGAGCCTGACTAGTTTATTATGCGTTCATGTTCCAGGAGAAAAACTGAATCAATTGTCTCTAGGAATTACCTGAATAATTCGAACTATGAGCCCTAAGAATCCCCAAAACCCCAATGTTTCTTTATTATGTTTTTAAACCGATTTCAATTACCATTTGATCACTCTCAAAACCACATGTTTGACATAGCGTAATTATTTGTTCACATTGCTATTGAGTGTTTCTAATTCTCTATGGATTCGATCCCTAAGTACTACGATTGATTGGTTGTGCACTTTCAACCTAAATTGGTTTATATAGGGTAAAACTTTATTACTCATCAATTACGCATTTTCTATAATCTCCATAAAAAAAAAAGGTTTTCATTCCCACACTACCCATAATCAGTTAGCCATAGTTGTACATTTTGCAGCAACGAATTATGCATTACCCCTCCCGAAGATGGAGTTGAAACTGGAGCCAGTTCCCATACTTCTTGTACAACTCTACACTACAACATCATGTGGTTGATGGATTCATTGGCCTTACCACACAATTGACATCTCTGATATACCTTTAAATCCCTCTATATTAAAGCTTTTGCAACGCTGTTATGCGCTAGTCTCCACCATAACATTTTTATAATTAACTAAGCTAATTAGCTTTGCTGGCATATTTATTTGCCATAATTTCTTACGTACATGTTGAGATGTTTGAGCATTTGATAGTTGTCTATGACGATGATAGCTAGATTTAACTGAATACATACCATTGTTTGTATGAACCCAAAATAATATATCACTTTGGTGATATTGGGTTGCATCATGACGATGTTACTAACGTCAGTTGGACATACCAATGCATCCGGATTTTAATAATTTTATGTCCTTGTTCCTGGAATCATAAGATCACTAAACCATAACATATGGCTTTGAGATAAGACCATGGTTAGTTGTTGGCTCTGGTGGCATTGTTGGCAACCAATTATCACTCAAACATGAATTTGTTCCCATGTACCTACCAGCCACCTTTTACCATGCCTAAGCAAAGATTGAGATTGAATTACTCTTCCAGACATAACTTGAGAAAGAATAACTCTTAGCCCTAAATAAACTAGTCTTTTTGAAATATTAAGTCTTAAAACACTCAGGCTAGTAAAGATGGACATTGAATCAACCGCAAGACTTGTTTGGCTAATAATGTCGAAGCAGAGTATTTGTTGAAGAAACAGGGATGTGTAAAGTTTATGTGTTGCTCAAAAGCTGAAGGAAAAGTCAGAAAGCTGAGGACATAAGTCAACGTGCTAGCTAGCACCTCGAGCAAAGAGTTGCGCGAATGGGAAGCTTGCTGCAAAAGCTGGGTTCAAATATCAATGTAGATGTCTTACCCTCTGCAAAAGTAAAAAAGAAGCAAGTGGGTTTGGTGGTTCTCAAGGACTGATGGGACTGACAGCCAGAGAAACAGTGCGGGTTGGTCTGCCATCAAGGATCTTGGAACAGTGGCTTGCCCTTTGGGATTAAAGGGGAGTCAATAGAATTAGGGTTACTTATGCAACATATATAAAAGGAGAGGGAGGCTGATCTTATGCCATTGGCTCTCCCGAAATAGCTCATTGAAGAACTTAGAAACAGAGTGAAAGAATATGTTGTGTTTAGAGAAAACGAGAGACTTTGTAACTGTTGTTACGTTGCAGTATTGGGTAGATTAGGGATATGTTCAGGAGCGAATCACAATGTATGATGTCGCGTAACTCTGGATAGAATATGATTTCTTAATCTTAATCTATTCTATAAAAGTATTCTTGTAATCTATATGTTGCAGCAGTTGCTATGACTTCGTAATTGTTGTTATGTTGCATTATTGGGTAGATTATGAACATTTCAGGATCGAATCACTGTGTGTGATGTCGTGTAACTCTGGTTAGAATATGATTTTTGAATCTGTTCAATAGAAATTTTTGGTAATCTATATGTTGCAATAATTGCTTTGTGTAAGCAGTGTTGTGTCATGTGAGGAAAAGCAATAAAGACTAAGTGTTTTTATTGGAATTGCTTTGTGTTGTGTTTCATATCTATGTAGTTGACTTGTGCAAGGATTCTTGCTTTTACAAATAAAGCTACATAAAAGTATTTTTTGTTTGCTTGCCGTAGGTTGTTGCGGCTGCGGTATGCGGCCAAATGATAGCGTCTGAAATTTTTAATCGCTAAAAAATCTAGCGTTTGACTAAAACAGTTGCGACGCTGTGGCTGCCAAACAAACAACAATCGCAGAATCTAGCCGCGGGTTTTCACACCGTGTCGCGAGGCGGTAGACAAATGAACAGCAGAAAAATCACTAAGATCACGAATCCAAAGTCCACCCTCCATTTTCGAATCATAATCTTGTTCGAAACATCCCAAGTAATCTTATTTCAATCTTTAATGGTTAATGGATGACCTCCAAAATCTATCTACGTATTGCTGTGTTAATCTGTTTAAGAAACCAATCTCCTTTCGTTTTTCATAGCCTGAGTTTTTTTTTTAATCGTCTGGATTTATTATTATTTGTTACAAATTATGAGAACTGTTACATAGACGATTCTACAACGGACAAGTCTTCCGCCTTGATTCACGCCAATCGATTATATATTGTCCCACGCTGAAGATCTCTTGCAAACCTGCCTCCATTAATCAGCATCAATATTTAATAAATCGCATCTTCCAGGGTTCAAACCCCAGATCTTCTTGGTGTAGAAGCATTAATGAACCCTTAACCGAACCATTGGGCCAAGGTAGCTTCCACTGGTATTTGTTTCTTTGACATAGTATCTACTATGGTCGACAAAGAAAAGAAATATATAATAATCTACGCAATGAAACCATGCGTTTTATAAAATTATTGAGTATTTTAGTAAATTCGGTAGGAATAAACCGACTATTTTTGGACTTTTACGGACTCGAATCAAATTTTCGTTTATGGAATTATTCAGAGCTGTATGAAACCATGTGTTTTCTCGAGACTTTACATTAGATTAATGTGTAATCATACTACTCTTCTAATAACAAATGATATTAGATTAATGTGTAATCATACAACTCTTCTAATAAAGACAAAAGACAGCACATAGCACATGCAATCTACCCCAATAATAATTGAACCTTCACAAACTTTGACAAGCTAAATATATAGGTGTCCTTCCTTGGGAGGGGAGAAACATCGTACCTTCTGCATTGAAAAGAAATCAAAGATGCTGATGTTTTGAAACACAACAAAAATTTCCTTCTTCGGTGACTTAAAATTTTTGTGTTCTACTTGTTTCAACAATTTGGGAAAAGAAATGGGATCAAAGTTTCACGCTTTTATGTTTCCGTGGTTCGCTTTTGGTCATATGACTCCGTACTTGCATCTAGCCAACAAGTTAGCTGAGAAAGGTCACAAAGTTACTTTCTTGCTGCCTAAGAAAGCTCAAAAACAGTTGGAACATCACAATCTGTTCCCGGAGAGCATCGTCTTTCACCCTCTTACAATTCCTCCTGTTGATGGCCTTCCTGCTGGGGCCGAGACTGCCTCGGATATCCCGGTCTCGTTAATGAAGTTCTTGTCCGTGGCCATGGATCTGACACGCGATCAGGTGGAAGCCGCGGTTCGTGCCTTGAGACCGAACCTGATCTTGTTCGATCTTGCTTGCTGGATCCCGGAAATGGCTAAAGAGCATAGTGTCAAGAGTATGATGTACAACGTGACATCAGCTACCTGTTTAGCTCATGATATTGTCCCTGGTAGTGAACTAGGAGTTCCTCCACCTGGCTATCCTTCATCAAAAGTGGTGTACCGCGGACACGATGCTCACTCCTTGTTGTCCTACTCCATCTTCTACCAGAGGGTTTTTCACCGGCTCAGCACAGGTCTAATAAATTGCGATTTCATTTCGATTAGGACATGCGAAGAAATCGAAGGTAAATTCTGCGACTATATCGAGCATCAATACCAGAAGAAGGTTCTCTTGACGGGTCCAATGCTTCCTGAGCCAGAAAAGAGTACTAAGCCACTTGAAGATCAATGGAGTCACTGGCTGAGCGGGTTTGGACAAGACTCTGTAGTGTACTGTGCATTGGGAAGTCAAATCACTCTAGAGAAAGACCAATTCCAAGAACTCTGTTTAGGTATGGAGCTCACAGGTCTACCGTTTTTTGTAGCAGTAAAGCCACCAAAAGGAGCAAAGACGATTCAAGAAGCTTTACCAGAAGGGTTTGCGGAGAGGGTGAAAGGTCGTGGAGTGGTTTGGGGAGAATGGGTGCAGCAACCATTGATATTAGCTCATACATCAGTTGGTTGCTTTGTAAGCCATTGCGGATTCGGTTCAATGTGGGAGTCTCTAATGAGTGATTGCCAAATAGTCTTGCTTCCATATTTGGCTGAGCAAGTTCTCAACACAAGATTGATGACCGAGGAACTAGAGGTTTCCGTGGAAGTGCAAAGAGAAGATACAGGATGGTTCTCCAAGGAGAGCTTGAGTGTTGCGATCACATCTGTGATGGACAAAGATAGCGAGTTAGGGAATCTGGTGAGGAAGAACCATGTCAAATTGAAGGAGTCTTTGGGTAGTCCTGGATTATTAACCGATTACACCGATAAATTTGTTGACACTTTGGAGAATCTAGTCAACAACGCAAATCATGAGTGAAATACTTTATTTATAAAGTACGTAGCTGCGGTTTCTGTTTAAACAATTATAAACTAGACAGTGAAGTAGAACTTGTAACTGTTGTCTTTGTTTAAATTAAAAAAAATTTGATAAAATAATAAAATAATAAACTTTTTGAAATTCCTATATAAAATATGATCTTAATAATAGTATAAATTAAAATTTATATTTTTTATATATATTTCAAAACATTTTAGTAACATATGATACTCGTGTTAATTGTTTTCTTAAACAATTAGATTCTCTTTAAAACTAATATCTAACGTTTTTATTGTATTAAAAAGTCATGGTTTTGTCAAACTCGATTTGCATCCAAAAATTGAAAGAGTTTTAGAAGCGTTAAATATGTTTTTATTAGTGATTGTCCAAGCGTTGCGTGAGATTTAAAGTTAACATGATAAAATATGCAATAATTTATAATGTATTGATTATTTGTACATTTAATTTCATATAAATTTAGTGTTTATAGTAAATAATTATCTAAGTTAGAAAACTAACCATTGTACCAAATTATTGTATAAATACAATGTAATAGGCAAAAAAGAAAAAAGACTGTTACAACATAAGAAAACATCTTTGTTGACACAAATCTTTAACTTGTATGTTTTTATCTATATTCATTACGGTTTCCTAAAACAACGATTGTAAAAATCTATTGATTAGACATATTATAGTATATTTTGTTTCTATAGAGACATCTGCATATCCTCAACAGAAATGTTGGAATGTATCTTTCTGTTTATTTTATTAGAATCTTGAATCATAATGAGAGAATAATTGATGCTTGATTGTATTTATATATCACTTTATTTGTCGATTTTCTGTGATATTTATCTTTCACATTGATTCATTGGTAAAATGATTCTTTTTTCTAGATTTACAATTTGTGGTGGGGTAAGGTTTTCTTTCAAAAATCTTGGTTAGGAGAGTTATTTTGTCCAACGTAACTTTTTTTTTAATTGTATTAGGAAGTGATTGGTAAATTGGCTTTATGAAAACATTTAATAAAACGTTATGCATCTTAAAACTTTTTTTTTAAATATCGCATATCTTTTTTTTTTTCATGTTATGCATTTTTATTAAACTTATCTTCTGTGATTTTTGTTTTAAAATCAGAGTTAACTATATAAAAGCCAAAGTTTTAACTTTTAAACGTGTTTTTGTATAGTATACTGTTTAATTTGGTAAACAAAATATATTTTATATACATATATTTACATAAGAATACCATAAATGTGCACAAAACAGTTAAATGTAATTTTTGAAATTAATTTACATAAAAATTACCTATTAAATTATTAGAAATAATTGATAAAGTTATTAAAAACAATTTAATTTTCATTTTTAATAAATAAATTAAAAATTCAAATGTCAAAAAATTAGATGACACATGGGAGTTTCTCATGACTTTGGTTTTGAGGAAACCTTAAAATAATTTTAAGTTTTAAACGTTTTTTTTATAGTATACTGTTTAATTTGGTAAATGAAATATATATTTTATATTTATATATTTACATAAAAATTACATAAATGTGCATAAGACACTTAAATATAATTTGTTGGAATTAATTTACATAAGAATTACCTATTAAATTGTTACAACTAATTGATAAAGATATTAAGAGAATTTAATTTTCATTTTTTTAATAAATAAATTAAAAGGCCAAAAGTCAAAAAATTAGATGACACATGGCACCCTTGCATAATTTTGGTTTTGAGAAACCTTAAAATATTATGTTACAACTACTTGATAAAGATATTAAGAGAATTTAATTTTCATTTTTAATAAATAAATTAAAAGGCCAAAATTCAAAAAATTAGATGACACATGGCACCCTCTCATAACTTTGGTTTTGAGAAATCTTAAAATATTATATTAAATTGTTATCTCATCTTCAATTATATAATAAATATTAAAAATTATAACTGTAATTTCTTCTAAACTTAAATTTCGGAATATGTATTATATTCATCTGGTTAGTCAAGTACGTTATCGATAACCGAGATTATTAATATAATATGAGGTAAGATAAATATGTAAACAATAAAATATAATGAATTTTAAATAAAAAAGTTTAGAATAATTTCAATGAATTTCAATGTAAATTTCTGATATTTATATTTTTCTGTACAAAAATATAGATTAGGTAAATGTCTCTAAAATTAATAAATATTAGATGGGCCTACCTTAATTGCTGAGTCAGGTGTGTGCTAGCTAAAAGCTTGCTGGTGGGCCTACCTTACCTACAACAGGTTGAGAATGAAAAGAATGTGAGAGTTGTGAAAGATTGATTGTTGAGTGTAGGGGTGGGCGTTCGGGTTCGAGGCGGGTAGTTGCATTCGTCGGGTACCCGATTTGAAAATTGTAGGGACCCAATCGGGTAATCTACATATCGGGTCGGGTACGGATCGGGTAGTACCGGGTTCGGATATTATCCGAAATATCCGAACATTGTAAATTTGAAACAAAAATTTGTAAAATACTAAGTTTAAAACAGAAAACTGAAAAAATATTTTAAATATTTTAAATTAGATTTAAGATAAAATTATAATACTCAAATTTTTTTTGTTTATTAGCACATTCAAACAAAAATAAACACTATTTAATATAAAAATTATGTAACATTTTAGAATTATTCAATATATCTATAAAAAATTACTAAAAAAACTAATAAACATATGATTTCGGGTACCCGTTCGGATATCGGGTATTACCCGATCGGGTTCGGGTACCCTAACCACAAATAAATCAAACCCGATCGGGTAATGTAACAATACCATACCCGACCCGAACCCATTTTTTCGGGTCGGATTCGGGTTCGGGTATCGGGTATGGGTATTATGCCCACCCCTAGTTGAGTGATTGCAGGAGGCATTGATGTGTTCAGTTTTACCCCAAACAAAACAACCTAGACTACAAGTGTACAGTCAATCGATCGTATTACTTAAGAATCGAATCTACAGAGATTTAGAGCACACAAAAGCAATATAAACTAAGGAATTACGCTAAATCAAACAGGATTTTTGTGGTTTCCAATAATCAAGCAAGTATCAAATTCGGTGTAAACAATAAGAGGAAAACGTTGGGCTTTCAGGATTCTCAGGGATTCATAATTCGAATTATTCAGACAAAAATCCTAGGGGCAATTGACTCGATTCTACTTTTTCCTAGAACATGAACACATAATAAGTTAAGCATACTCTCGCACCGATAACTCATAATTCGAATTCATCCTATCAATCAACTCTCGCAGCGACAAGACTCATTCTCATGCAATGTAAACAAGCTCAATTGTTCATCTAACTCAATAAATTAACTTTCGCAATCTAAAGAATCATACTCATCAAATACCATATTTATGACAATATAAAGGAAGGGTTGGTACACAAAACATTGTCTAAGATCAGTTTCAAAGTAATCAATCCCAGAAACATGCAATAAGAGCATATCTAGATGAAGGAATACGCTTAATCTATTAAAAATGTCACCCTAGTTACAAAACCTATTTACTTAACCATGAAATCCCCTCGAATTCATCCTTTTGAACCCAACAAATGACTACTCATGGGGTGGGCGTTTCGGTTTTCAGTTCGGTTACAGTTCGGTCTCTTCGGTTTTATAAAAACTCAAACCATATATACACCATTTGTATTTCGGTAGGGATTGGTTTCGGTTTATATCATATTATAGAACGGAAAACAGTATATATCAAATCAAAACTATCAAAATGTTAAAATAAATATGAATAAAACAACATAAAAAATCTAAAGAACAGTGTCATCTACAATATATATATATATATCCACAACAATATTATTGTATATATGGAACATACGAATTTGAAGCATGCAAAGAAATTAGGACGACGAAGACAACATATCGATTAGATGTTTGACCAATACAAACAAAGAGAGTGATAGAGAGAATTGAGAAGATAATAAATAAAAAACAGCGTGAGAAAAGTGAAAACCTAATTAGAGATGACACTTTGTAACACATGTGTTACTTATTACACATGTCTTAGCAAAACTATAAAACTAAAGTTTTTTGAAAAACCGAAAATCCTAACGGTTTTGCGGTTTTAAACCGAAACCAAAATAGTTTTAAAATAACAACCAAATGGTTTTATTGACAAAACCGAACCGAAACATCTAATTAGGATTCGGTTTGGTTCGGTTCGGTTCGGTTTGGTTTGTTTGCCCACCCCTAGTTCATATATGACAAAGCAAATCATAGCAAAAGCCATAGAAAACTTGATATCATTAAGAGCAATGAAAAAGGGTTCGAGAAAAATTCTCTATGGGTCACAAAGAGGTGAGATCCTTCTCCTTTAATCGAAACAAGCAACAAAATATAATAAGTGAAAGAGATGAATGCCTTAAAAACTTTGTGAAGATCTTTTTGTTTTGAAGAGTGGCGTTGAGAACATGATAATTTTCGTGGCCTCTCTGCTGCTTTTATAGGTAGAGAAGTCGGCTAAGGCATCTTCCAAAAGATTTAGGAGATTTTCTTCAAAAAAAAAAAATTCCCTTTTACTCGGATGAACTCTCCATTAAAAAACCAGGGGCTCGCGTCTGATCGATCGCCTGTAGGTGTCTGATCGAATGCGGGTGAATATTTTGAACTGCCTTTTAACTTACTTCTTACTCTCACAGATTTCAGTAAATCAACGATATTTCAATATCTAACCGTTGGATTGTGGCGATCAAATATCCAATTTGAATCTGATATCCTCCACTATCTCGTGACAAAATTTGAGCTCGCTCCGACGGTGGAAACATCTCCATATGAAGTGAAACATCCAACGGACATGATCTATCTTTTCTTAAAAATGCTTGATTTCCCCTTTTTTTGCCCAAATTGCTCTAATTTCATGTATAGACTTCAAAACCCACAAAAATACTAGAAATAGCTTTTAAAACCCAAAACTTATTCATTTCTTTATTAAAAACCTATTAAAAATATAAGACAACGGGTAAAATATCATATATACCAGGCACGTGTAGGAGTTGTGGTAATTAAGGGTAGATTAGGATTAGTTAGATTGTGAGACGGGAATGACCGTCTACCTGTACTCACCCTTTACCAGACTTGCAGGATATGTGATCCGGTTAGGTGGACCATAGAATGAAGAAGGAGGAGGAAGCAGGAAGCAAGAAGGAAAATACTTTCCCAATGCGTGGTGGTGTTGTACCCTTTATATTGTATCTTTTAGAACAATGTACTAAGAAATTTGTCAGCAATAAAATATACGAAATTTTCTAACTTTCAGGCTTAGATTTTCTGGTCCGTTGAATCGGATGTTACACGAATACCTCTTTTACAAACTTTTATGATCCCTTTATATCAGTTCAAAAACTATATACAACTAGGAAAATAAATTATTTTATTCAAAAAAAAACACTGGCCAAGCTCCAATACCAATAGAGTTTAACGACAAAAAACCTTTGAAAACCATACGTAAAACTAGTAAACTATGATGTATCATCGACCTAGAGCCGGATCTAAACCCATTAATATGAAACATTAGAATGGTCCTCCCAATCTGTAGGGTCACTTTTTTTTTAAGTCGAATTTATATATGTATTAATTAAAAATATGATAAAAAATGAAAATTTAGTGAGATTGTAAACTATTTTTTTGTTTGGATCTAATATTTTATGAGATTATATGTTAAAAGACTAAAAATGTTAAATAGGTTTTTTCATAATTTTATTTTACAAAAGAAGATATGAATCTAGGGTTGTTATAAAAATTAGACTTTTTTAAAAAAAAAGTTATTTATATTAAATGTTGGTTATTTTTTTTAGTATAGCGTCCGAAAATCTCAGATCCGGCTCTGCAGCAATCTTCATATTTAGCGACACCGAAATCTCCGAGGTAAACAGAACCCATCAGATTTGAGATACAAAATCCTCAACCAAAGACTGCCTCAAAGCAATTTTGCTAAAACCACTACGCATTCAAAACCGGGATAAACTCAAACTGAGAATAAAGCTATGGAGGAGGATAAAGGAGAAAGAGAACAGCCGAGGATCGGTCAAAAACCTTGAAATATATCGAGGGTTACTGCAGAGACAGGAAGCAGTGATTAATTATCTATTCAATTAAGCAATGTGTTTTATGAATGTTTTTACAGTATTTTAATAGATTAGGTGGGAATAAACCAAATATTTTTGGACTTACATACTCAGATCAAATAGGGTGATATATCATGGTTTTTACCTGTTTTTGACCATGATATAAGTCCATTTTATAGAATCTTTGTGGTATTTTTCGAGTCTTTTGGAATCGTGATAGGTTAAGGGACGATTGGAGCATAATGGGAGCTTTTGGAGCATTTTGGAGCATCAAGGAAAGAAGTGCCGAAGTGATCAAGACGGAGTCAAGATTTGGAGCTTGCGTCGACCGACGCAGCCCCTTTGCGTCGATCGACGCAAACATGTCCGCGAACCGAGCTATGAGATTGCGTCGACCGACGCATACTTCTAGCATCAATCGACGCAAGTGCATATTGAAGAATTTCCTCTTTTGCCCAAAAAGCCCAGAAGTTTACAGAAGAAGCCTAATCCGATTTTAAGACTATATATAGTTTTTCTTTAGGTTTTCATGAATATATCTCGTTTTCTATTGAGACTTGGAGAGAGAGAGATTGGGAGAGCTTTTAGGGAGACAAGTCTGTGCTTGACATCCATCGATTTCGAACCCTCTGTATCTCTTACTTTATCTTTTTATGCAATTTATTTCATTCATAATTTTTTCTTCATCTATGTCTGAGTAGTTTGCTTGTTAGGTTTTGGGGATTCAAGGGTTTGCTGAGAAATTGTTATGATTGAAACTCTGTTAGGATTTAACTATATGTTCTTCATCTAGATTGTTATAACTCTGATTTTAGGACTGGCCAACTGAAATTGGAAACCCTAGGTTGATTTGATAGATGCGAAAGTATTATTAAAGAACCTGACCTAATCTTAGATGAGCAAAATTATCTATTCGCAAAAAAAATTGGCTTAGTAATTTTGTGAACAATCGAATTTGAACTTAATGCTTGTCTTTATTCACTGAATTTGTAAAGAAATTTGGAATTTAGGGATTTAGTCATAGATAATCTCTGCAACGAAAGTTGATTGGATTTACACTTGTGTTTGAGTTCTAGAACTGTGCTTAATAAAATCCTAACAGTCTTTTATCCTTGATTTCGATTCATTCCTGAGAATTACCCAATGCCTAACTTTTTTGTCTCATTGATTACTAGAACCTAAATCATAATCTGCTTGCCTTGTTTTACTATTTTCTTAATTTTAACACATATTTACTTAGTATAATTCGAATTCATTAGTTGTTTGTGTGATTCGATTCCTGTGGATTCGACTCCTAAGTACTACAACGATCTCTTAATTTGAGAGAGTAGCTCAGGAAAATTTGAGCTTATCATAGGGCCAGAACGGCCAGTCTGGTTCCGTTTAACACTCACTCAAACCTTGTATTGTATAATATAAAATCGATTTCTTGTAACTTTTACACGCACCTTTGTATTTTCTCGAGGAATTAGATTAGATTAATGTGTAATCATACTACTCTTCTACTAATAAGGACAGAAAACAATACATGGCACATGCAATCCACGCCACTGAACCACTAACCTAACCACCCCCAACAACTGTTCATTCACAAATTTTCCCAAGCTAAATATATAGGGGTCTTCTTGGGAGGGACAATCATCACAATCTTAAAAACTTCTTAGCAAGAAAAGAAGAAACACAAAAATACTTTGAAACACAACAAAAAATTCCTTCTTTTGGCCCTCTTTGGCAGCTTTAAATTTATTTGTTCTGTTTGTTTCGACAATTTGGGAAAATAATGGGATCAAAGTTTCATGCTTTTATGTTTCCATGGTTCGCTTTTGGTCATATGACTCCGTACTTGCATCTAGCCAACAAGTTAGCTGAAAAGGGCCATAGGGTTACTTTCTTGATCCCTAAGAAAGCTCAGAAACAGTTGGAACATCACAATCTGTTCCCAGAGAGCATCTTCTTTCACCCTCCTGTTAATGGCCTCCCTGCTGGCACCGAACCGCCTCGGATATCCCCATCTCGTTGGCAAATTTATTGTACGTAGCCATGGATCTTACACGCGAGCAGGTCGAAACCGCGGTACGTGCTTTGAGACAGGACCTGATCTTGTTCGATTTTGCATACTGGGTTCCGGAAATGGCTAAAGAACATAACGTCAAGAGTATGATGTACAACGTGGTTTCCGCTACCGCTATAGCTCATACACTTGCCCCAGGTGGTGAATTAGGAATTACTCCACCAGGTTATCCTTCGTCATCAGTGAAGTAACGTGAACAAGATGCTCACTCCTTGTTGTCTTTATCCATCTTCTACAAAAAGCTGTATCAGCGGCTCAACACAGGTCTTATGAACTGCGATGTCATTTCAATTAGGACATGCGGAGAAGTTGAAGGTAAATTCTGCGATTATATCGAGCGTCAATTCAAAAGGAAGGTACTCTTGACGGGTCCAATGCTTCCTGAGCCAGAAAAGAGTAAACCACTTGACGATCAATGGAGTCACTGGCTGAGCCGGTTTAGATCGGAGTCTGTAGTGTTCTGTGCACTAGGCAGCGAAGTCATTTTAGAGAAGGACCAATTCCAAGAACTCTGTTTAGGAATGGAGCTCACGAATTTACCATTTCTTGTAGCGGTAAAGCCACCAAAAGGAGCAAAGACGATTCAAGAAGCATTACCAGAAGGGTTCGAGGAAAGGGTGAAGAATCGTGGAGTGATTTGGGGAGAATGGGTGCAGCAACCATTGTTATTGGCTCATCCATCAGTAGGCTGCTTTGTGAACCATTGCGGGTTCGGATCAATGTGGGAGTCTCTACTGAGTGATTGCCAAATAGTCTTGCTTCCATATTTAAATGATCAAGTTCTCAACACTAGACTGATGACTGAAGATTTCGAGGTTTCAGTGGAAGTGCAAAGAGAAGAAACAGGATGGTTCTCCAAGGAGAGCTTGAGTGTTGCAATCACTTCTGTGATGGATAAAGATAGCAAGATCGGGAATCTGGTGAGGAAGAACCACGCCAAATTGAAGGAGATTCTAGTTAGTCCTGGATTATTAACCGGTTACACCGATAAGTTTATAGAATCACTCCAGAATCTTGTCAAGGATACAAAACCTTGAATGAAAAGAAAACTTGATGTGATCAAATAACGTATATGAAACTAGACTACCACGTAGTTATTGGTTTCTTGTGTTTATTCAATAACGGAATTCTTGTCTCTCATTCTTCTATGCTCTTATTGTTGGGAATGTCCTGAAATCTTTCATACTTACTCTAGAAAGTTAAAATGTCAAGGTTGACAATCGTATAATATTAGACGGTTATAATGTTTTGCTAGAAACCGCTTATAATTTATGGGCGTGACAGCTTATTACTAATATTATACGATCCTATATGGTCACACACCTAAGCAAACTAGATCACAAATATATTGAGTTTTTGATGAAAGTCAATTCTTTGTACCACTCATGTCAATATTCTTCTAGAAGATGAGTGCACAATTATGTCAATATTCTTCTAGAAGATGAGTGCACAATTATGTCAACATTCTCCATTCATTTGATGTGTAAGTTTTGTTAGAATATTACACTAATGGGATGTCAACATTCTCCATATTTATGAGTGCAAGTTTGGCCAAAATATATGATTTAAAAAGGATTAATTATGATTAATCTTTTGCATTCTTTCACTATAAATATGGAGGCTCTCATTTGATGAAAACACAACAACAACAACAAAACCCAATACAAAATACAAAAGAGTTTGTCTTTGATAACAAGAGATTTTGATCTCTACGGTACTAGCATCCCGTTTGATCTAGTTTTTGTGCGTGTGGATACCGATAGAGGCACGACGTTTGGAGTGCTACGCAACCTTGGTTTGATTCAATACATTTTTCCGCTGCCAAAAAGATTGAGGTATATTCGAATCCTAAGAACCTAGATCTAATTTAGTATTTACACGATTCCTGGAAATTAAATTCTAAATTGATATTTATAAATAGTTATAAATCGACTATGAATTCCAACAGTGGTATCAGAGCGTACGTGTATAATATTGAAATTGGTCTAGTTTAATATATATGTGATATATATGCTAATTGTATGAATAACTCGATTTGCTTGAATTTATGAAATTTATTGAATCATGTTTACGCAAACTAAAATCATTAGATTTATGGTTTTAAGTTATTTTGTATGTTGTTGAAACTAAATAATTAATCGGGAGATTATAATTTGGTTATAATAAATTATTGTGCATAATTCATGTTTATTAAAAGTGTTGGTATCTTTTATAATGATAAAAGTACTAATTTATTTAATAACTGAGCCATACACGTTAATATAACCATGCATTATAATTTGATTATAGATGATTGCTATGTTTAATTATTTTGTATGAGAAAATGTTCTCCATAAAATCGTAGGATATATTATCTAATGATATAGGCATATAGCATGTAGATATGAATATGATGGCATGGTAGTTGGTGTTGAAATTGGGCATAATGCATTATGACAATTGCTTAAGTTATAATTTAATAATATCCACTTACATGCATAACTCGTATGCATATTTAAGTGGATCATAATTATAATAACCAAATACATGAAATTTTGTCATATAGAACACCTTATCCATATATATTTATGCATATTTGCGTATCGACATATTGAATCATGCATGTTGTAATATTTATAATTAAGTTACCGTGCACCATTCATGTTTGTTATTGTTGATAATGGATATTAAGTTAATTTTCTAAGATCAAGAAAAATATGTATCAGTATTATTAATATTTTTATATTTTATATTAGATATAAATATAAATTTATTTAAAATTATAATTCTAATTTGATTAAAATTTTGAATTGATCTAGATTAGTTATAGAACTAATAACTTAAAATTTTAATTAGATTAAAATTAAATGTTAAGAATAATTATAATTATAATTAATAATTTAAGAGTCAATTTAAAACATATTAGATATGTATTATATTATATGTTTTATATTTGATATAAATTTATAATATAAATAAAATTGACTTAAAATTTAATCCTCAATTTAATTTCAAGTATCTTTGATGCTTATCCAATCTTTGTCAACTGTCAAGACTTATTTCGTTGTGTGATAGGCCTGTCAAGCAGGGTGTTCACTTCTACGTAAGTAAGGCAGATGGTAATGGTTACCATATGAAGTGAGATTGGTATACTTGACTAGGCTATCAAAATGGTTTTGGGCTTAGAGGCATGTGTTGAATTGACATAAGATGTCATCCGACAACCAAGAGTTATATTGGATATAATTAGCAAAGTATGTTGCTTACCTAAATAGCTAGACATTCGGGCGATGAGCCAAAACTCACTTGAATTCTAGTAAAATATGGATCTTGGATCATTATATTCAACTTGAGGATAATATTGTTTTGAATATAATATGAGTTTTCTTAATTGTTGAGATTTCTCGATTTAATGAACATCATATTAATCTTTACTATTCTTTCCGATAGCTATGTCAACCCCTCACAGTTCATTTTTACTGCGATCCGTCCTTGAGAAGGACAAGCTGAGTGGATCGAACTTCCTCGAATGGTATCGAAACCTGAGAATTGTTCTCAAACAGGAGAAGAAGGACTATGTTCTCGAAAAGAGTCTCCCAATTGAAAAACCTAAGACTAATGCTCAACATGCAGAAAGGACTGCTTATGATAAGCATGTCGCTGATAGGGTTGATGTGTGTTGTCTTATGTTGGCTACCATGAACTCAGACTTGCAAAAGCAATATGAAAACGTGGATTCGCCAATTGACATGATCACTAGCCTGAAAGGGATGTTTCAGGAGCAGGCACGAACTGAGAGATACCAGACTGTTAAGGCTCTCATTGAGTGCAAGCTGCCTAAAGGCAGTCTAGTTAGCCCACATGTCATAAAGATGATGGGTTATATTGATAACTTGGCTAAACTAGATGCTCCTATTAGCCAAGAGTTGGCTACTGACATCATCCTACAGTCATTGCCGTCAAGTTATGATCAGTTTGTTATGAACTACAACATGAACAACTTGACAAAGACTTTGACTGAGCTGCATGGAATGCTCAAGACAGTTGAGCCAAACATCCAGAAGGACACCCCGCATGTACTCACGGTACAAGGGGGTAAAAAGTTTAAGAAACATGGTAATAACAAAGGAAAAGGTAAGGCAAGCTGGGTTGAGAATCCGGGCAAGCCTAACCCTGCTCCTAAGTTTAAGCCCGGTCCTTCTGGTAAAGACAAGTGCCATTATTGTAATGGTTCTGGGCATTGGAAGAGAAACTGTAAGAAATACTTGGAAGATCTGAAACAGAAGAAGACTTTCGAGACTTCTTCTAAAGGTATTTATGTTATAGAAGTAAATGTTACTACTTCTGGTTCTACTTCTTGGGTATTGGATACCGGTTGTGGTGCTCATATTTGTACGAATATGCAGGGCCTAAGCAACAGTAGGACTTTGGAGAAGGGACAAGTGGACCTGCGCGTGGGAAATGGAGCAAGAGTTGCTGCATTAGCTGTAGGAACATTTCATTTGTCTTTACCTTCGAGCATGGTTTTAGAACTTAATAATTGCTACTATGTACCTGCTATAAGCAGAAATATCATTTCTATCCCTTGTTTGGATTTGGAAGGATTTCACTTTTCGATTAAAAACAAGTGTTGTTTATTTGATCGTGGTAATATTAAGTATAGTAGCGGTCCATTGGAGAATGGACTTTATATTCTAGACCAAAGTATACCTATCTATAATATTAGTACTAAAAGATTAAAGACGAAAAACTCTAATCCTACGTTTCTTTGGCATTGTCGTTTAGGCCATATAAATGAAAAACGCATTCAAAAGCTTCATAGTGATGGACTTTTGAGCTCATTTGATTATGAATCATATGAGAAATGTGAATCTTGTTTATTGGGAAAAATGACTAAGGCTCCTTTTACTGGACACAGTGAACGGGCAAGTGACTTATTGGGCCTCATACATAGTGATGTGTGTGGACCAATGAGTTTAAATGCTAGAGGAAATTACCAGTACTTCATTACATTTACTGACGATTTCAGTAGATATGGTTATGTTTATCTAATGAAACATAAATCTGAATCTTTTGAAAAGTTCAAAGAATTTCAGAATGAAGTGCAAAACCAACTTGGCAAGAAAATCAAGGCTCTCCGATCAGATCGAGGAGGCGAATATTTGAGCCAAACTTTCCAAGATCATCTGAGGGAATGTGGAATTGTTTCACAACTCACTCCTCCAGGAACACCGCAATGGAATGGTGTATCCGAAAGGAGAAATCGGACTTTATTAGATATGGTTCGATCAATGATGAGTCATACAGATCTTCCATTATCCTTTTGGGGATATGCTCTAGAAACGTCTGCGTTTACGCTAAACAGATGTCCATCAAAATCAGTTGAAAAGACTCCATATGAGATGTGGACCGGAAAAGTTCCTAATTTGTCTTTTCTCAAGATTTGGGGTTGTGAAGCTTATGTAAAACGTTTAATTGCTGATAAGCTTGGACCCAAATCAGATAAGTGCTACTTCGTTGGTTACCCCAAGGAAACCAAAGGTTATTACTTTTACAACCCTGTTGAGAACAAAGTGTTTGTTGCTCGAAATTGCGTCTTTATGGAAAAAGAATTTCTTTCTAAGAAAAACAGTGGGAGTAAAGTACAACTCGAAGAGGTTCGAGAGACACATGAGATTGCTGAAACTTCTCAAGAAGAGCATCAATTAGATCTACGAAGAGTCGTAGAATCTACACCTGTGGAACCTGAGATACGTAGGTCCGAGAGGTCTCGTCACGAACCTAATAGATATGGGGTTTGGATGACAGATCATCATGATTTATTAATTATAGAGAATGATGAACCTACATCTCATGAAGAAGCAATGATGGGCTCTGATTCCGATAAATGGTTAAAGGCCGAAGAATCCGAAATGGAATCCATGTTAGAAAACCAAGTATGGACTTTGGTAGATTTACCTGATGGTGTAAAAGCCATTGAATGTAAATGGATTTTCAAAAAGAAAATTGACATGGATGGTAATATTCAGATATACAAAGCTAGATTGGTGGCTAAAGGTTACAAGCAGATTCATGGTATAGACTATGATGAAACCTATTCCCCAGTCGCAATGCTTAAGTCCATTCGGATTCTCCTAGCAACTGCCGCTTATTATGATTATGAGATATAGCAGATGGATGTGAAAACAGCTTTCCTTAATGGAAATCTTGAGGAGGATGTGTACATGACACAACCTGAGGGTTTCATAGATCCTGAAAATGCTGGGAAAGTATGCAAGCTTCATCGTTCCATTTATGGTCTGAAGCAAGCATCTCGGAGTTGAAATCTTCGTTTTAATGAAGCGATCAAAGAGTTTGATTTTATTAGAAACGAAGAAGAACCTTGCGTTTATAAGAAGACTAGTGGGAGCGCAGTTGCATTTCTGGTATTATATGTAGATGACATACTGCTCATTGGAAATGACATTTCTTTGCTTCAGTCTGTTAAGACTTGGCTAAGTGGTTGTTTCTCAATGAAGGACATGGGAGAAGCCGCTTATATTCTTGGAATAAAAATCTATAGAGATAGATTGAATAAAATCATAGGACTGAGTCAAGATACTTATATAGATAAGATCTTACATAGGTTCAACATGCATGATTCCAAGAAAGGTTTTATTCCAATGTCTCATGGCATAACTCTCAGCAAGACACAGTGTCCTTCGACACATGATGAGCGAGAGCGGATGAGTAGAATCCCATATGCTTCTGCTATAGGATCTATCATGTATGCCATGATATGTACTCGTCCAGATGTTGCATATGCTTTGAGCATGACGAGCAGATACCAATCAGATCCAGGTGAAAATCACTGGACGGCGGTCAAGACCATTCTAAAGTATTTGAGAAATACTAAGGATAAATTCTTGGTCTATGGAGGAAGTGATGAGCTTGTTGTGAGTGGTTACACTGATGCTAGCTTTCAGACAGACAAAGATGATTTTCGATCACAATCTGGATTTATCTTCTGTCTTAATGGAGGAGCTGTGAGCTGGAAGAGCTCCAAGCAAAACACTGTAACAGATTCCACAACCGAAGCTGAGTACATCGCTGCTTCTGAAGCAGCAAAGGAAGCTGTTTGGATTAGGAAGTTCATTACTGAGCTTGGTGTGATTCCTAACATATCTGGGCCGCTGGATCTCTATTGTGACAACAATGGAGCCATCGCTCAGGCAAAGGAACCCAGATCACACCAGAAATCCAAACACATAGAGAGACGATATCATCTTATTCGTGATATTATTAATAGAAGAGATGTGAAGATTAGTAGAGTCTCGACGGATGCAAACGTTGCTGATCCTTTGACCAAGCCTCTACCACGGCCTAAGCATGAGTTTCATACTGCTGCTATAGGCATTAGATTTCTTAAGATGTGATCTTGATTCTAGTGGGAGAATTTTATTTTATGATATGATGTTCATGTTTACCTACATTTGATTTGATTTTTCAAATTAATGAAATTTGTTTCAGTATTATTTTGTTATTAGATAATTAAATAATAGTCCCAAAATAATTTATATCATTCTTAGAGGTCATCAAGTGCGTGACTTGATCATGAAACCTTCTAAGTGAAAAATGAGATAAATTATAGAGGTCCCTAGTCAAAGTTATTAACATGGGACATTAATAACTATATATGACTAGTATGTGAGGTGACTGATGACTAAGTTTCGTGAAGTCATTGATATGTAGTATTAAAGTCAATCACAAAGATATGTGTTGGAGAACACAGTATTGGACTGACCCGCAATGAGAACTCTACGAGAATGTTATATGAGTGTCATAAGAGTTTTTCATCTTAACTATAGAGTATAGTCCTTTGACCTGAGTTCATCATGATTTCTTACATATGGATTAGTTTGTTTTGACTCTGTCAAACGTCAGCCGTAAAAGGTGATTATAAAGACAGTGCTCAGACATACTATGAAATGTGTATTGAACAGGGATGGAACAAGATGGAATTTGTCCCTCCTATATAACAGGAGATAAGTATCTTTGGGCCTATCGAAGATTTGATACTGAAAATGCATGGCCGTGCTCAAACAAAGTGAAAGTCACTCGTTTGTTTTATCAGTATAAATCAGAGATTGATAAAAGTGATCTAACTTAATAAGGATGACGCAATTTCTTGCCTTATGTTAAGATCGAGATATAGAGACGAAGGGATTATAGGAATGGATGATTCCAGTACAAGTGGGAGATTGTTGGGAATGTCCTGAAATCTTTCATACTTACTCTAGAAAGTTAAAATGTCAAGGTTGACAATCGTATAATATTAGACGGTTATAATGTTTTGCTAGAAACCGCTTATAATTTATGGGCGTGACAGCTTATTACTAATATTATACGATCCTATATGGTCACACACCTAAGCAAACTAGATCACAAATATATTGGGTTTTTGATGAAAGTCAATTCTTTGTACCACTCATGTCAATATTCTTCTAGAAGATGAGTGCACAATTATGTCAATATTCTTCTAGAAGATGAGTGCACAATTATGTCAACATTCTCCATTCATTTGATGTGTAAGTTTTGTTAGAATATTACACTAATGGGATGTCAACATTCTCCATATTTATGAGTGCAAGTTTGGCCAAAATATATGATTTAAAAAGGATTAATTATGATTAATCTTTTGCATTCTTTCACTATAAATATGGAGGCTCTCATTTGATGAAAACACAACAACAACAACAAAACCCAATACAAAATACAAAAGAGTTTGTCTTTGATAACAAGAGATTTTGATCTCTACGGTACTAGCATCCCGTTTGATCTAGTTTTTGTGCGTGTGGATACCGATAGAGGCACGACGTTTGGAGTGCTACGCAACCTTGGTTTGATTCAATACATTTTTCCGCTGCCAAAAAGATTGAGGTATATTCGAATCCTAAGAACCTAGATCTAATTTAGTATTTACACGATTCCTGGAAATTGAATTCTAAATTGATATTTATAAATAGTTATAAATCGACTATGAATTCCAACACTTATAAGTTATAACCATAATAAAACATGAAGAAAAATCATTTCTCCTTTCACTTCCCACACAAACTGTATAAGCGAATGAAGAAAAATCATTTCTCTTTTTAATTACAGATTTGAAATCTATGTTGACCACAAGAAACCGATTAAATGAAGAAAAAACAAAGACAAGAGTGATATATTGGAATCTTGTCTGTGTGGAAACGGAATCAGACCCATGAGGTTGATGAAGTACCATGTCCATTGCTAGCGAAACAAGCATAAAGTTCGTCAAAGACCACCACTTGATCACCATGACCTTCTTCACAAGAACCAAGATTAGAATTATCCACAGGAGAATCTTGATTCGTGAACAGAGCAAGCTGATTCCTCGATCTGTTTAACTCATCTTGGAGAAACTGCACTTGATGTTCTAACTTTGCCTTGTCGGAAAGAGCTGTTTCTAGCTTGGACTGGAGGGTTCCATGGTGGAGCTCGAGAGACTGAGTCTTGGACCTGGCTCGCTTGTTCTGAAACCAGACTGAGACTTGTCTCTGAGGTAGACCTAGCTGGTTCGACAGTTGAAGCTTGAGATCTGGCTCAAGTTTCTTGTTCACAGTAAAGCATTTCTCCAATTGTCTAACTTGCTCTTGTGTTAGCCTCTTTTTCTTGTTTTTGCTCTGAGACTGAGAATTCTCCATTTATTCTCTGTTTGTGTATTTTGCTTTCTTGTGCTATGTACAACGTCGTGGCTACGGCTATATATACATACAAACGCACTCACATCTTAAGCATTTGGGATCTTCTATATAAAATACAATACAGAAAATTAACTCAAATTTTGTATTCATTTTGTGTCCGGATTCAAACTTTCTTATCAACCCTCTTTGAGACGGATGATTATTTTTTTAATTCGTAATATATACTGATAACTTCAGATGCCGAAGAGATTATGGACCAAAAATTCGGAACTCTCACTGTTTTTGTCAAAAAACAAAAAAAAAGCTCTATATTCATACGAAATTACTCAAATTTGTTTCTTGGTTTATAAATTTACCTTTATGTAAGTAAGAGATTGCGATGCATGTAGTAAGTTTTTAAAATCCGCTAAACCTACAACAGAATAATCGTATGGAAAATGGCAATTGAAGAAATTTATTGAATGATCATTATCTTGGGGATTTCCTATAGTAGTTAATAACTTATGCAACTCTATTCTTGTATTGAGGTGCATGCATGGATTATTCAGGTGGCAAGTTAATAGAAATTTGTACCAATTGAATCAAATCTACGATTAAGAAGCGTTAATGACATTGAAATTATCAAGACAATTAAACTGTTGAGAATCAGTAATATAAAAGCATTAACAAAAAAAATTGCATGGAAAGATTAACACAAGCAAGATAGGAGGCGGTTTATTTGGAAGAGGTCATTCAGGAATCAAAGCTTTGGGGCCCAAAAGCCCAACTAGCTGTTCTTTATGGACCCACTGTGCTATTCAAAACTCAAAAGAATGAATTGGGAGTTAGAGAAAATCAGATATTCTGATTTATTAATTACTATAAATTAGTTGATTAACAAGCATTTTTCTCATATACATGCATGTATTCACGTGGGCTGGTCGTATCGTACCCACTTAGATTTAATAGCATTATCATCTAAACATATTATTAATTAAATAATCTATTATACTTTTTTTTTTTTTTAATCTATTATACTTTCCTTTGTTCTTTTCGGGACAATGCATCTTGTATTCTTGTCTTGCGAGTTCTTCCATTTTCAGTTTGGAGTTTGCATATCAGAATCATTAAGTACTTTATGTGGGAGAATCCAAGTTCTAAAATAATTTATTGAGATGAAAAGAAGTTGGCTTAAAGAGCTTTTATTCAAATGCAAAAACATAACAAAAACAAGAAAGACAAAAGAAGAAATTTTAGGTAATCACCAAAAATAAAAGGGTTTTAGATTGATTTGATAAAATGTTGAACATGTTACTTAATCTAGCGTTAGTTACAATTCTCGTAAGCATACAACTCATATAGATGAGAACATTTGTAAAGAAATCTTAAACAACGGGATCTTTCTTTGGTATTTTTTTTTTGAATTGACTTTCTTTGGTATTTTTACTATTGGAACAATATTGGATCTGAGTCAGACTTCTTGTTGGACTTTATATCAGTGGCAAAACCATATTGTACAAGAAGAGGATATATGTTCTGTTCTGGATTTTAAATTTTCATATAGATTCTAAGCAATTTTAATACTAGTTTTTTTGTTTTGTAATTCTATCCCTAATACTTTAAACAGTTCTAATAATGCTATCCATAAAAACAATCTCTACATATGCCCTTGTTTTATGTCATTTACTTTCTCACTTGGTTATATTGTAGACAGCGATCTTGTATCAATTTCATGTATTTTGGACTTGAAAAGAGAATGAGATAATTAGTTGACATAAATAACACAAATGGAAAAAAATATTAAGAAAATAATATTAGAATAAACAAACAAAAAATGACATTACACTACAAGAAAAATGCTCATTCATAACACACGAAAAACGTTATTATATGGTTTTAATAGTGTTTTTATAAACGCTATGTCAGCCGGTGTGATAATAGAGTGCCTAGATACCATAGCGTTTATTAGCCCTGCTATTAAATGTTATCATATCATAGCGTTAAATTGGTGCTCTAATTAATTTGTTTTGTAACTCTTTTCATGCGCTACACTATATTGTTTAGTAGCTCTATTTTGTTATCATGATTTAGTTTGTTGTAGCTATACGTCTAAGCTACAAACCGTGACCTTCATTAGGCTATACGATCTATTGGTTTGGAACATTTTGTTACACATTTACAGAAAACCTATTTTTTTTTTGTAGAAAATTCAATATATAAAAAATATCCATACAAGTCTCAATCCTCAACATACACTACAAGTCTCAATTGAAGTCTTAGCTAAAATTACAACAACAAAATCCACAAAGATAATAAACTTCTTCCTCTGTTTACTTGCACTTCTAAGCTTGCACTTACTTGAACAAGTTTCCTTCCTTCCTGCATAACCAATTTAAGCATAGACAACATGAACTTAACAAATCTAAAATACCTCCACATAATATAATACATCAAATTAGAGAACACTTACAAGAATTTCGGAATGCTTAGCAGTTTGTCTGGTATGGGTCCAGAGAAGAGGTTAAAACCCAAACAAAAAAGAAAACATAAAGTGAGAAGAGAAACCAGAAAATATGGAAGTCATTATATACAACAAGAATATAAGGACCTGAACTTCGAGGTCCATGATTGCAAGCTCAGTTTTGATGTTAGTTATCTTGTGCTCATGTGTTTTAAGCTGCAAAAAGACGCTCAAAAGTAGTCAGTAAGCAAGCTTCGAGACAGCCACGAGCACCTCTATGGAAGAACAAAGTGACAATAGACATCCGAACAACAAAGATCATATCGAAGGAAATGCAATACCAGCTTGAAGACCATTCTCTGATATCAGCTTACGAACAGAATTCTCCAAGGTCTCACGTATATCAGTCATTAACATTTCAGGCTTCACTATGCTTCTCACATATTTCCAAACCTGAAAAAATAGGAAAAATACTCTCAAGGAATGTAAGAAGAGGTAGAAAAACTATAATCAATGACTTTTAATCGGGAAAAATGTCAACTTGGCGATGAACTTCTTTTCAGATGTTGTTCTCCATAGATTGCTACAATACAAAGAACAAGACCAAAATCTTAAAATGGCAGCACAAACAGAGTGATAAAGGTCATAAACAAATAGTCTTGACATACAAAAAAAAAACACAAATCCAATCCATTCAAGAGAAAGCAAGACAAAAAGAAAGTTCTTCACAGATCCACAAAAATCTACGCCTATTGCAAACTATACTAACATATAAGAGGGTTCCCAAAAGCTGTCCATGACGGTATATGAAACTTACTCATCCTTATATTGTTGGATTTCACCTTCAGGAAACTCCCCTGGAAGGAAAAGCTCAGTGACAGGGGTCGATGGTGGATTAGTCTGCTGAGGGAATTCCTTCTTCTTCCTGCAACGTAATCAAAACCATCGTTAAATTAAACACCAACAGTAACAAGTTAGAGTAAAGAAACAGACAACAAACAAGAACATCTCTTGTTTGCTTTTATTTTCTTCTTCTTCGTTGAAGTCTCAGGTTAAAAGAAAAAAAACAAAATTATTACATTAATCAACAATACAAGAATAAACTCATCTATTCTCAAAACAATGAACCAAATCTAAAACTATGAATCTCTTTGAAGAAGAAATCAGCAAGGAGAAACACGAAATCCTAATAAAAAACACAAAAAAGCTCAAAACTTAACATTGTAAAACACATGGATTAAATACCCATGAGTTGGAATTTTAGAAACAAACCCTAATTTTCGAATTACAAACAAATCCATTAAAGAAGAAACCAAATTCGCACAATTAGAGACACCCATGAGGAGGAAGAGACATAACAGCGGAAGAGGAAAAAGCTTAATTTGACGGGAAGTTTGAGTTTGTCTTCTTCCTCTTCTTCTCCAACACAAGTCTCGACTTCATCGCCATCGCTTGAAGGTACACAGCTAGTTGAACGAAGTACTAGCCGAGACGGAAGATTCCTTATCATGAACATGCTCCGACATGGCTCAGACACTCAGAAAGAAGACGATGTGATGCCGCGAGAACGAAGAGGAGGAGGAAGCTTGAGGTTAATCTGTTAATCGAAAGGAAACAAAGCGGCGAAGAGGCAGAAAAACAAGGGGATTTCGAAGTGCGAATTCAGATTCTTCGAGAGAGAGGAATTGGGGAAAAAAAAGAACTATTTAGGGTTTTAATGAGCAAATCGAGTCTCTTTTTGCACTTTTTCATATTCTTTAATTATATGTTTTTTTTTTCTAAGTGAAAATGAAATATTTTTGTTTTGCCACTTAAGTTAATTTAGGTTTGGCGTGAATTTGGTTAAATATTGACAAAAATCTATCATTTTACTTTCCCGCTTATCTATTTTTTCCTTAGCGTAATTAAAACACTATTATATAGTCTCAAATCTAGAATACATGTTTTCATAGCATTTGCAGAAATCAAGCTATTATTATGTGCTATCAGTACACATGTTTCTTGTAGTGTTAGGATTACTTGATGAACTAGTGATATATACGATATTTTATCTATTTTTATATTATTTTCAATATGTTTTTAATAAAGAAATGAATGGTTTTTGGACTTAACATGCTACTTTTAGCATTTTATAGTTTTGAGGTCAATATAGGTTTTTGGAGCATTTTGGACCTAAAAAGAGTAAAATCAAACCTTTTCAAGGAAGTACAAATCATGACCATTAGATGTTTCGCTCCAGATGAAGAAGTTCCCACAGTCAAATCAATCTCATATTTTTTCACGAGATAGAGGAGGATCTCAGCTTCCAAATGAATATTCGATCGTCACAATATGACGGTTAGCTCTTGAGATATCTTCGATCTACTGAAATCTGTTCGAATAAGGATCAAGCTAATAGCGGTTCTTAATATCTACCCGTGATTGACCGAACGCCAGAGACGATCGACCGATCGCAAACTCACTATTTTTTACGGACAAACGGTTTTACATGGTGATCTACTGAGATTCTCTAGTTTCTTGGAAGTCCAATTAACAATCTACCATATCTTGTAGTTCCACAGAAAATGAATACAGAATCATGGCATTTAGTACTCGTGAGCTGGTATGGATTTTCCGCATCTATAAAGCTCTTTCGCTTCCTCCGATCTTGCTAGTTTCTCTACATTAATACAGTTGCAATGCATATTGCCAACAATGTTTTTCTTTATGAAAGAACTAAATATGGAGTAGGATTGTTATACGGTTATGGATAAGATTAAGGTTGGTTTCTTGCGCACCATGCAGTCACGAGAGAACATCAGTTGGCATATGTTCTTACAAAGTCTCTATCATCCTGTTTTTCATGAACTCATTTCCAAGATGGACATGATCAAGATCATATATATTCTATTTTGAGAGCATGTCCATTGCAAGTTTCTTTCATAGTTTTTCAATATCTTTGAAGTTTTGTTTTCCAAAAATACCACTATTTCTTAAATGTTCCAAAAATATCATCATTTATTAAATGTTCCAAAAATACTACAAACAAAAAAAATTGATTTTCAAGGATTATAATTTAAATTTTTGGGTTTGTGTTTAACTATTCTAAAATTATGATATAGTTTTTAGGGATAGAGTTTGAGTTTAAGGTTTAGTTTTGAATGGTAAAAATTAACTTTAGTTGATCTTTTTGGGCTTGGGTTAACTATAGTTTTTAGGGTTTAGGTTTGAATTTAAAGTTTACGTTTTAGTTTTGAATGTTAAAAGTTAACTTTAATTTTGCTATAATGTGTATGTACAAAGTTAACTTTAACTTCAGACAAAGACCGAAACTCCACCAGAAAAAAAACTGAGCGACACTCCTCCGAACAAATCCAACCTCGCAATGCAACAGCCGGAAGAAAGAAAAAGCCGAGCTGGCAAACAACAACCAAAAGAGGATAGAGAACCTAACCAAACCTCTTAGTCATCGACACATGACCAAGAAAGATTTGCCCGGTAAGATCAAGAGCGAAGGAAGGGACAAACCATGAAGAGGAGAGTAATCAACGGACTTACCCTAGATCTGCAGCGACGAACCCAAGGCCAAAGACAGCTTACAAGTATTTTTGAAATACACATTTTTTTGGTTAACCTTTATTTTACCATACAAATATAATACACATACGTGTGCTCAAAACTAATGCTGAAAGTTTTTATAAATTTTTTTTTTCCAACAGGTAACTTTTTTCGACCCCATAATAAAAAAAACATGTACTTTTATTTTTAAAATCCTTCCCTTTACTATTAAAACCAAAGTGCTAATATTTAATTAGCTTAGGTGTTTTAATTTGATTGGTTTGAAACTAATGACATGGATTAGCTAATTAAAATGATGATTTTAATTTTAATTTTTGATTAATATATGTTTAGATCAAATCCATTCAAATTTTAAACTCAAATTCTATTAAAAGAAACCAAATTGTATAGTAATCCTTTTACAATCTACCTGTTTGAGCTAACTTAAATTTTTTGTTTTTTTTTTCATTTTAAAGAGCCCATTACATTTCTCTATACATAACTATTTAAGAAACCAATGAAACTCACATTACTTTATATGATTTTATTTGAAAGTAGCAATTCAAATATAAATGTGATTTTATATTTGCATATTCTTATAATAGTTGAGAAAATTTTGATAGAGAAATATGTTGAGATTGTCTTTTGAATTTAAAGATGTTCTATTTTAAAATCACAATTCGTCTGTTATAAAATAATTCTGTATACTATGACGAGTTATGTGGCTGTGTTTTTCGATTAGTAATTTATTATAATATTTAATCATACCGTAATATAATATATTGAAAAAAGTTCCTCTTAAGTATAAAACCAACATATCTGTATACAATGAAAAGTAAATAAATGAACACCTTCTTAAAAAAACACACCCACATAACTCACTACTCGGAATAGTGTATGTTTTGAAGATATACTATTATACTATGAAAATATTCTTTATCATCTTCTCATTGTAATATTTTGTTTAACGAAACACACTTACATATATTTGTCTAAATCTGTTAGTTTTACTTAACTCAGTGATAATAAAAAATAAAAAATAAAAAATGGTAAGAGACTTGCTTCCAAATGGCAACAGTAGATAGAGAAGACGAAGAAATAGTTAGAGAAGAACGAAGAGACTAAAAAACACTAAAAACTAGCGAAAAAGTTAAGGGTGTTATGAAAGTCAATATAGGCTGCGAAGGCTGCGAAACAATTGTCAAAAGTTTTGCGTAAAATATTATTTGTGTAGAGCCCACTATCACTATGCATGTACAGTAACTTACTTTTATTCGTCTATAAATAGAGAGGTTTCGTTTCATTGTAAAACAACATTCACAACATTCATAATAACTAAAATCTCTCTCGCTCTCTTTCTTCTATTTCTCAGTATACTATTCTCACCGGGTATAAATTTTTCGTCTTTATTTATATTTGTCGAAATAATAAATATTTCTACTCTTTTTATAACATGTTATCAGCACGATCACTCTAAAATTTTAACTTTTATATGCATACTTATTATACCCTATGGTGTGCGGACTATTGTCTCCATAATAATTTATTTATTTATGTGGTTGTTTTACGCACCATAATTTATTTATCTTTATTTATGGTCGGTTGAACCGCCTGATATTTTATTGACTTCTATGGCTGTTTTACGCACCATAATTTATTTATTTACTGTTTTAATTATTTATGGTCGGTTAAACCGCCTGCTATTTTATTTATTTCTATGGCTGCTTATGCACCATAATTTATTTTTACTATTGTAATTATTTATGGACGGTTGAACCGCCTGGTTATTTATTTATCTATGTGGTTGTTTCACACACCATAATTTATTTATTTACTGTTTTAATTATTTATGCTCGGTTCAAACCGCCTGACAATTTATCTGTTATGTTAATAATTTATTTATTTATTAACTAACGTGGATGACTCTGTCACCATAAATCTGTTATTAAATTCATGTTTATATAATTTCCTGTTATATATATTTTATGATTATTATATAAAATATTTACCACCTATTTATAAATTTCATATTTTATCTAAAACTGGTAAATATAATAGATTGCTCATGACAGATTTTCAGATTGATTTTTTCTTAAAGATTTGACCCCCAACGGTCACAAAGAAAATATTTCAAAATAATTTTTAAAATTTTTTCACTTTAAAAACGGCTATATAACGGCTAGTGAACAATATTTTTCAATCTATAAATACACCCATATTTCACTCTTCCAAAATCATTCAATCATTTCATTTCCTTTCAAACACTCCTTCAAACAAATTTTTTTTTCGATTTTGTAAGAAATGTTTCGATGGTTTTTAATTTTTATTTTCCATGTAATTTTTAGTGCTATTTATGGTCTCTTCGTCGGGGACTTTACCCGCGAAGAATATATCATAAATTTTTGTTTACTTTTTTATGCTTTAATGTTTGCTGTAATTGCTATTGTTATTAATGTAAAAGGATTCTAAAATTATATTTCTAATAATAATATTTTTGATTTTGTGTTTAGAAATCAAATGGCAAATATTGAGAAATTACAGTTTCCAGCTCTCCAAGTCACTGGAGAAAATTATATATCATGGTCCACGAATGCTGAACTTCATCTAAGTTCTCAGAACTTATTGGATACAATAAATGAAGAAAATGAATCGCCTATCACTGAAAAGGCAAAGGCGATAATTTTTCTGAGAAAACACTTAGATGAAAATTTAACGCATGATTATGCGAATACAAAAGACCCAGTAGAGCTATGGAAACCTCTTAAAGAAAGGTTTGACAACCAAAGGGCAATAACTCTCCCACATGCTCTTGATGAGTGGGCAAATTTAAGGTTCTTGGATTTTGACAAGGTGGATAAGTATAATTCCGCCATGTTAAGAATTGTGTCCCGATTGGAATATTGTGGTAAGAATGTGAGCGAAGAGGAAATGCTCGAGAAAACTTACCTAACTTTCCATAAGGAACATTTTGTTCTTGCTGAACAATACAGGAACTGTAAACACAAGAGGTTTTCCGAGTTGATTGTGGCTCTAATGTTGGCTGAGAAGAATAATGAGCTTCTCATAAAAAACCACAACGCTCGACCTGTAGGAACAATTGCTGTCCCTGAAGTGAACGCAATGGATGGAAAAAATCTTGGACAAACGGATGTGAGGTATCCGGGGAGAGGAAATCAAACAAACCGGGGTCGTGGTGGTCGATTTAATCGCGGCCGTGGGAGAAATTATAATCCAAAAAAACGGTCATTTAAATGGGTCCGGTCTGAACAAAATCCCAAAGGGAAAGAAAAGAAAGACAATTTCACCCAGAAGCGTGAAAGTGTTTGTTACAGATGCGGATGTAAAGGCCATTGGTCCAAAGTGTGTCGTACTCCTTTACACCTTTGCAAATTGTACCAAGAGTCAGTTAAAGGCAAAGGAAAGGAAGTTAATCTTATGGAACACCCTGAAGGTGATACATACCTTAACGCTTCGGACTTTGATGATGATGCCGAAATGACCGACCTTGCGGATAATTAAGATGTCTGTAATGAGACTACTAAATAGTTTCTGATTATGCCATGTATAATATTGTGTTTTTCTGTATTTTTGAAAAATAATATTGTTTGTAATAAACAAGTCTATATATAACTATTATGTGTTTTATACATGATTACTTTCTTTTTATTGATGTTTATCTTGATTACAGAAATGAACAGCAAAACAAGTGGAACGGTATCCACAGGAAATATTAGAGAAATTTGCATTCCAGATAGTGGAACAACGCACACTATTCTGAGACATAGAAAATATTTCTCTAATTTAAACCCAACGAAAATTATTGTGAATACAATATCGGGTCCTGCAGACCTGATTGAAGGAACTGGTAAAGCCAACTTTATGTTGCCAAATGGAACAAAGTTTTCCATAAATAATGCCTTATATTCTCCGAATTCTAAAAGGAATTTGTTGAGTTTCAAAGACATATACCTTCAAGGATATGATACTCAGTCTGCGACTGAGAATGGAAAAAAATATATGTATGTAACTTCCGATAAATCCGGAAAAATGCTTATATTGGAAAAATTTCCAAAACTTCCTTCAGGACTGCATTATACTCATATAAATGCAATCGAATCGCATTTAGTAATTAAAAGAAATCCAGAAGATTTTACATTATGGCATGATCGCCTAGGTCATCCACGCACTTCGATGATGCGAAAGATCATAGAGAACTCACATGGTCACCCACTGAAAATCCAAGAGATAAATCAGAGGAATAGAAAGACATGTGTTGCATGTTCTCTTGGAAAATTGATCGTAAGGCCATCCCCAACTAAAATTGATAAAGAATCACCAAAGTTTCTTGAAAGAATTCAAGGCGATATATGTGGACCAATACATCCATCATGTGGACCATTCCACTATTTTATGGTATTAATTGATGCATCTAGCAGATGTCACACGTTTGTCTATTATCATCTCGAAATATGGCATTTGCGAGATTTCTAACTCAGATAATCAAACTAAGGGCTCAGTTTTCTGATTATCCAATTAAAAGCGTTAGACTAGACAACGCTGGTGAATTCACATCTCAAGCCTTTAATGATTACTGTATGGTTACGGGAATAGAAGTTGAATATCCTGTAGCCCATGTTCATACACAAAATGGTTTGGCTGAATCATTAATGAAACGTCTGCAATTAATTGCAAGACCGTTGATCATGAGATCAAAACTCCTACCTAGTGTATGGGGGCATGCAATTTTACATGCTGCAACACTTATCCGAGTAAGACCAAGTGCATATCATAAGTACTCCCCATTACAACTAGTATTTGGTCATGAACCAAATATTTCTCATCTAAGGGTTTTTGGTTGTGCGGTGTATGTGCCTGTAGCACCCCCACAACGTACAAAGATGGGACCACAAAGAAGGTTAGGGATATATGTTGGTTATGATTCACCATCCATTATAAGGTATTTGGAACCTCAAACTGGTGATGTCTTTACGGTACGGTTTGCCGATTGTCATTTTGATGAAAAAGAATTCCCAGTTCTAGGGGGAGAAAACAAACAAGTAGGCAAGGATATAAAGTGGAGTGTACCGTCTTTATTACATCTCGATCCTCTTACGAAACAGTCCGAACTGGAAGTTCGACGAATTATGCATTTGCAGAGTATAGCAAATCAGTTACCAGATGCTTTTGCAGATACTAAGACAGTAACTAAGTCGCACATTCCAGCTACAAATGTTCCTGCTCGGATTAAGATTCCTGAAGAATCTGGGAGAGCAGAAGATACACGTGAGTCTAGAACACGCTTGAAGCGTGGAAGACCTGTTGGATCTAAGGATAAAAACCCTAGGAAGAAAAGGAAAATTGAAAAGGTTGATATTCCCAAAGTAGCTGAAAATACTTTGGAAGAATCACATCAAGGAACGAATAATGATGTGGAACATCATGAACCTAAAGAAAACCATGAGGTCTCTATCAATTATATTCATAACGGAAAAGTTTGGAATCGAAATGAGATGGTTATTGTGGATGACGTTTTCTCATATCTTGTGTCAAAAGAAATAAATGAAGAAAACGAAGATCCCGAACCTCAGTCCGTATATGAATGTAAAAAGAGGGATGACTGGAGAAAATGGAAAGAAGCCATTCAAACCGAACTTGATTCGTTAAATAAACGAAGTGTATTCGGACCAATTGTACTTACACATGTAGATGTAAGACCGGTTGGATATAAATGGGTTTTCGTTCGGAAACGAAATGAGGATAATGAGATTACGAGATACAAAGCTCGTCTTGTGGCTCAAGGTTTTTCTCAACGACCTGGAATAGATTATGAGTGATGCATTCATATTTTAGCATATTTAGTATATATTTTCTTTAGCTTTTGTAGTCATTAGACTTACATTTTTGCATATTTTTCATCATTTTGAGTCTCATTTCATACTTAGGATCATTTTAGAGTCTAAGATACATTTCTTTGCATTTTGTGCATTTTTGGTTCCTTTTTAGGTACTTTGGAGACATTGGAGTGAGTTGGATACAAAGCGGCTAGAAGAATTGATCAAATGGGCAAAACACATGCAGGAGAAGTCCGAAGCGGCTGAAAGATCATCTCTGTTGAAGGTCTTACCTTGATCGGATTAATCTGAAATTTTGTGAGCGGAAAGGAAATTGAGTTATCTTTCCAATGGTAGTGGTTTCAACTCATTTGGAGCTGTATTGCGAAAGTTATTGAAGATTTAGTGAAGACATGTCTGCCTGGCGAGCAGATGAAGCAAGCGCAGAACTTGGAAGTGGATCGACCGATCCATAATTGGATCGATCGATCCGATTAAATTCCGAAACAGCGGTGGTTCCACGGATCGACCAGAAGCAAAAGGATCGACCGATTTTAACAAATGGATCGACCGATCCATAATTGGATCGATCGATCCAATTAAATGACCAAAACATCGAACGTTCCACGGATCGACCAGAAGAAAGCGGATCGATCAATTTTAGTAAATGGATCGACCGATCCTATGTGGATCGATCGATCCACTTACTAAAGATTTGGATCGATCGATCCAGGGGTGGATCGGTCGATCCAGTCCTCAAGACTGCACTTTTTGTGACGAAAAATCAGCCACCTACTCCCACTTTATTTGATCAAAACGTGTTTTGGCAATATTTAGAGGATTGGAGACTCAATTATTGACTGGACTTCATTTTTAGATCATCTTTCTTTCTTTGTTTTTCTTTTCTCTTTTCTTGTTTTTCTTGTTCTTGATAATCTTTCCTTGTTTTTGGATTTGTGTAAGAAGAATTGGGAGATTGTTCTTCATCCTTGTATTCTAATAAGATTTCTCAACTCTTTGTGAAACATAATTTCTCTCAAGAAAACTTTATGTTCTTGAGAAGTTTATGAAATTTCAGTTTGTTTTCCTTTGATTTTCTGCAAATCTTATTCTTGTTTTATCTTCTTGATTATGCTTCTATCCATCATGGGATTAAGTGTAAACAAGATGATTAGTGAGTAGATTCATATTGAATCCATGGGGTAGGATGATCCATGGGTGATTAGTTGAAGAGTTAAGGTGTTTTATAGTTAGATTCTTGGATTTCTATGCTTACTAAGTGTTCTTAATGCTAGATTGGAATTGATCACTTTAATCTAGACCTTAAACATTCAATAGCATCGAAAGTGTTCATTGAAGGTTTGATTGAACTTAGTATAGCTCTAGCTTGAATAACCAAAGGGATTTGATGTTAGGATTGCTAGATAGTTAATAGACTTGAACTTAATGTGTGTTTGAGTGAACAAAACCAATGGGAATTGATGTTTAGTTCATGATTGCATAAGGGTTTCTACCTCGGGAGCGGATTGATCTTCATTAGTGTTCTAGACTTATAGAAATTTAAGATTGTTTGAATTTAAACACCTTGACTTGAAGCAAATTGCCTAGGATCAATTACCTTAAACCATGGGTTCTCTTTTATTTAATTGAGTTAAAACTTGTGTTAATTGCTTTGCTTGTAACTTGTTATCACAAAAACCACAACCTTGAATCCACTTAGATTAAGTTATATGATTTGTATTCCTAGTGATTAAAATAGCCTTGAGTTTGGATTGACACCTAAAGTACTACAATTGCTTAGGATTAAACTTATCCATAACAAGTTTGGCGCCGTTGCCATTCTCAAGGCTGATTTTGACATTAGGATTTGGTCATTACTTGAGACTAAGTTTTATTTTCGTTTAGTATGTTACTCATTCTCTATCTTCATCTCTCTTTGGATGATAGGTGTATGAACTTGAGGAGTAAAGGACCAACAAACCTTGTTCCAAGAGTTGACAACATCACAAGCTTCGAAAGAGCGTTGGGAAGAACGAGAAGAGAGAACGAAAAGCAAGCACACTTGCATCGATTGGGGCTTGAGATGGAACGAAATCAAGATCAACCGGAAGGTATCCATGGAGTTGACGACAATAGACAAAATATACAAGGAGTCCATCTCCGAGCTGATCCAGACGAACTTGGCCAAGGAGCTGCAAACCTTAGGCCACAACATCAAGATCGTCAACCAAGAGGCATTGGAACTTATGACAAGCCACATATCAATGGGAGCAGATTGGGAATTCGTGCCCCAGCTGTGGGCAACAACAACTTTGAGATCAAGTCAAGCTTGATCAACATGATAGAGGGCAACAAATACCATGGTCTTGCTTTGGAGGATCCAATCGATCACTTGCACAAATTTGACCAATATTGTGGCACAACAAAGACAAATGGTGTTTCCGAAGATGCATTCAAACTAAGATTGTTTCCATTCTCATTGGGAAGCAAAGCTCACACTTGGGAGAAGAATATACCAAGTGATTCAATTACAACTTGGAATGAGTGCAAAGAAGCCTTCCTCAACAAGTTTTTCTCTAGTGCAAGAACTGCAAAGATAAGGAGTGACATCTCAAGCTTCCAACAAATGAATCTTGAGAGTTTTGGTGAAGCATGGGATAGATTCAAAGGGTACCAAACACAATGTCCACACCATGGCTTCACAAAGGTAAATCTCCTAAACACATTCTACCGAGGAATCTTGCCTACTTATCGAAGCCGACTTGACACTGCTAGTAATGGTTACTACTTGGGACGAATTGAAGATGAAGCTTGGGAGCTTGTCGAGAACATGGCTCAAAGTGACTCTATTTACAATGATGAGTACGATCGACATAACAGAGGTGGTGCAAGTGAAGATACCTCCACCAAAAAGGAATTGCGGTCTCTACAAGAAAAGATGGATCTTCTTCTCAAAGAAATACCTACCCAAGCACACGTCAACTATGTTGGTAACCAAAGCCACGGAATGACTCCAATGCCAAATGAAGTGGAAGGAATGGAAAGACAAGAAGATGTTTCCTACATCAATGCCAATGGTACATGGTACACGAAGGATTCAAACTTTCAATTTCAACCACGCGATCAAGGGAACTACCAGCAAAGAGATCAAGGGAACTTCAACAACAAACCACCATACCAAAATAATTACCAGCCAAAGCCCATCTTCAACAATCAACAAGGGGGATACCACGCAAAACCAACATATCCGCCGGGTTTCAACAACAGAGGCAACCAGTTTGTTCAAGGACAACCAAGTTCGTCACAACAACAACCACATGACACAAGTGTGGAATCAATGTTCAAGCAGATACTTGACTCAAATGCCTCAACAAAGCGGGAGATCAAAGAAGAGTTGAAAACAATGAATTCCAAAATTGATGGGAGCTACAATGAACTCAACAACAAACTCAAAAACTTGGAGCAACAGTTTGCTTCCTTCACTTCTCACACCCAACGACCACTGGGATCACTTCCAGGAAAATCCGAGCAAAATCCAAAAGAGACATTGCATTCTATCACTCTGCGAAGTGGACGAGAATTACCTCAACGAGTCCTCATCAAGGATGATGAGAAACAAGGTGGGGAGGTGGCCATCAATGTGAATGAGGATGTGGTCATTGTGGATGAGAAAACAAATCAAGTGATCATAGAGAAGATTGTTGCAGCTAAAGGCAATGAAAACTTTGGAGAGGAGAAGAAAATTGTGAACAAGAATGAAGCTGCCACTACATCAAACACAATTCCGATTACTCCTTCACCGTATGAGCCGAAGTTACCCTTTCCTGGGAGGTTCAAGAAGCATCTGCTAGAGAAGTACAAAACACTCTTTGAGAAGCAAATGAGTGAAGTGCAGATCACAATGCCAATCCTTGATGCCTTTATGCTAGTTCCTCAATATAGCAAATTCTTGAAGGATGTTGTCGCTGAGAAAAAGAAGGAAATGGAGGGCATGATGGTTCTTACGCACGAGTGTAGTGCCATTATTCAAAGGTTAACCGTGACTAGGAAGCTAGAAGACCCAGGGAGCTTCACCTTACCATGCGCAATAGGCCCCTTGACCTTTGAGAATTGTTTGTGTGACTTGGGAGCAAGTATCAGCCTTATGCCTCTATCTGTTGCAAAGAAGCTCGGTTTTACACAATACAAAAAGTGTAGGATATCCTTGGTATTGGCTGATCGCTCTGTGAAACTTCCTATTGGTATCTTGGAAGATCTCCCTGTCATAATTGGAAATTATGAGATTCCTACCGATTTTGTAGTTTTGGAAATGGATGAAGAGCCCAAAGACCCTCTGATTTTTGGAAGACCATTCTTAGCCACTGTTGGAGCCATGGTAAATGTGAAAGATGGCAAGATTGATCTTCGTTTTGGGGAAGGAAACACTCTTCAGTTTGATGTAAAGGAGATGATGAAGAAGCCCACAATTCAAGGTCAAGTGTTCTACATTGAAGAGAATGAAGAATTGGCTGAAAAGTTCTTGGAAGAGACAGCATTGGAGGACTCTCTACAACATGCTCTTACTATTGATGGAGAATCTCAGTTGGTTGAAGATAGAGTGAGCACGGAGTATGTCAGAATGATGAATTCGCACGAAGGGATAGTTGAAGAGGAGAAGTTCCTGGAACTACCACAAACAATGCACCATATCGCCTCAGTTGCTGTCAAAACCGAGTCTCGGGATGAAGATTGGAGTGAACTCAATGCTCCAAAAATTGATCTCAAACCACTCCCTTTGGGGCTCAGGTATGCATTTCTTGGTCCTCATGATACATACCCTGTCATTGTAAGTAATGAGCTAGAAGAAAATGAATTATCTAAACTTTTGAATGAATTGAAAAAGTTTAGAAGAGCAATAGGATACTCACTAGATGATATAAAGGGAATATCGTCTTCATTGTGCATGCATAGGATACACCTTGAGAATGAATCAATGACTTCAATAGAACGTCAAAGAAGGTTGAACCCCAACCTGAAGGATGTTGTAAAGAAAGAGATTCTTAAGCTCTTAGATGCTGGTGTGATATACCCCATCTCTGATAGTAATTGGGTGTCTCCTGTACATGTAGTTCCAAAGAAAGGCGGTATAACTGTTGTTAGGAATGAGAGAAATGAGTTGATACCAACTAGAACTATAACTGGACATAGGATGTGTATTGATTACCGCAAACTTAACTCCGCCTCTAGGAAGGATCATTTTCCTTTGCCATTCATCGATCAAATGTTAGAGAGGCTAGCAAACCATCCTTATTATTGTTTTCTTGATGGATACTCGGGATTCTTCCAAATTCCCATACATCCCAATGATCAGGAGAAAACGACATTCACTTGTCCTTATGGTACCTTTGCTTATCGAAGAATTCCATTTGGACTGTGTAATGCACCAGCGACATTTCAAAGAGCAATGATGTCGATTTTCTCTGATCTCATTGAGGATGTTGTGGAGGTCTTTATGGATGACTTCTCTGTCTATGGATCTTCGTTTTCTGCTTGTTTGTCCAACTTGTGCAGAGTCTTACAGCGCTGTGAAGATACCAACCTTGTACTCAACTGGGAGAAGTGTCATTTCATGGTCAAAGAAGGGATTGTGCTTGGACACAAGATTTCTAGGAAGGGCATTGAAGTAGATCAGGCCAAGATTGATGTGATGGTAGGGTTAACACCACCAAGGACAGTGAAAGAAGTTCGAAGTTTTCTCGGCCATGCTGGATTCTATCGAAGATTCATCAAAGACTTCTCAAGGATTGCAAGACCATTGACCAAGTTACTGTGCAAAGAAACCATCTTCGAATTTGATGAAGAATGCCTTTAAGCTTTCAAGAAGCTGAAGAATGAGCTAATTAGTGCCCCAATTGTTCAGCCACCAGATTGGAACTTACCATTTGAGATCATGTGTGATGCTAGTGACTATGTTGTAGGAGCTGTTTTGGGACAGAAAAAAGAAAAGAGGACACATGTGATCTACTATGCTAGTAGAACGCTTGACAGTGCACAAGCAAACTATGCAACAACTGAGAAGGAGCTTCTAGCCATTGTGTTTGCAATCGAGAAGTTTCGAAGCTACTTGGTTGGGTCGAAGGTCATTGTCTACACTGACCATGCCGCATTGAGACACTTGCTAGCCAAGAAAGATGCCAAACCGAGGCTATTGAGATGGATTTTACTGTTACAAGAATTTGATCTTGAGATCAAAGACAAGCCCGGAGTTGAGAATGGTGTTGCTGATCACCTTTCCAGATTAAGAGTGGAGTGTGGGTTTCCTGTAACGTCCGTGAACCGAAAAGGGTGGTTGGCTGGTGGTGTGCAGTGTGACACGCGTTGATTCGCGATGGTTTGTGCGGTTTGACGCTGTGTCGCGCGACACAAGGGGGTGTGTCGCGCGACACAAATCTTTTTGCAGACCAATTGGGTCGGTTTGAGGTGTTCGGTTTGGGACGTCGGTTCAGGGAACCTAGGGTTTCGTATAAAACACAGGGGGTTGCATTTTCTTCTGTGTTGCTGGCCGTTTTAGTGATCTGAATTCAGAGAGAAAAGGTTGGGAGAAAGTTGAGAGTTTGTGTGAGTGAGACAGTTTTTGATCGTATTTTTGTGAGGGCAAACGGCGGGGCTTTGCTTGGCGGATTGGGCTGATTTTTGGAGGGTAAGTTCCCCAATCTCTTCTCGTGTCATAGGCGAAAACGGTTCGTCTTTTGGTTGATTATTCACCGAGTTATGGCTGTTTGAACTCGGTGGGTTCGTGCAGATTGTTGTCTGCGATCAGTCGGGTTTGAGGGAGGATTTCCGATTGAACCAGAGGGATTCTGGAGGCGATCTGCATACCGACGCGTAGCTGTGGGTGTCTAGTTTCCGTAACAGTCGCCTGTTTCGGAATTGGATCGGTGGTTCGTCGTGTACGGGGATTTTAGTGAACGTTGGTTCATTCTTTCTATTTCGATCCTTCGAGGTGAGTGCGCGACCATAGACTCTCAGGAAGTAGTTTTATGTGATATGATTGCTTGTTATCGTTCCTTGTTGGATTGTCGTGGTATATGAGATGTTTGATGCAGTTTTCGTGGCCAATTGAACTGAGAATTGAGTCATGAGAGGATGAGACTCGATTTCAGGTTCAGCGCGCTGTGTCGCGCGACACACTGGGGTGTGTCGCTCGACACAGAGGTGTGTCGCGTGACACACGTTACCCGTGTCGCGCGACACAGACTGTGTTAACCCGCTTTTCTGATTGCCGTCAGCTTGACGTATTGATCGTTGTGTTGCGTGTTGTTTGATAATCCTGGTATTGTATCTATTCTATTACTGAGTACATTGTCTGTAGATGGGAGGACCGTCTCGCTGAGTATTTGTGATAATACTCACGCAACTCTTTTTGCCATGTGTTGCAGGTAAAGAGAAAGTGTGATCGTGGAATCGGGCAAGGAAGAGGAGATGATCTAGTGGCTCGGTTGAGTGAATTATGTTGTTAGAATTGCTAGGATGTTAGTGAATTCTGGAATTGAGATTGAACTGGTCTAGTTATTGAATTATGTTATGGTTTGTGATCATGGTTTATGGATGGAATTATTGAATGGTTTACTGGGTTATTTGTCTGGTTTTCCGCTGTTTGATTAACTGGTTGATTAGGCTATTGAGAGTTAGCATTTATGGGAATGCTAATTCGAATCCAATGTAAAAAAAAAAAAAAAAAAACGGGTCGGGTTGTTTCATTTCCTATTGATGAAGGACTTCCTGAAGAGCAAACCAAGGCCATTCGTGCAGTGATGACGGTTTGTGAAACCGGTAGAAAACTTGAAGAAGTGAAAACGATCGATGAGACAGGCCCATGGTATGCTGACTTGGTGAACTATTTAGCATGTGGAAGGGAACCGCTAAACCTAGTAGGGTATGCAAGGAAGAAGTTCTTCAAGGACGTGAAGAGATACTACTGGGATGAACCCTACCTTTACACTCTTAGCAAAGATCAAATCTATAGGAGAGTAGTAGCTGAAGAAGAGGTGGAAGGGATCCTTACACACTGTCATGGATCAACTTATGGAGGTCACTTTGCTACTTTCAAAACTGTTGCAAAGGTACTACAAGCAGGATTTTGGTGGCCTCATATGTTCAAAGACACACAAGACTTTATCTCAAGGTGTGACTCATGCCAAAGGAGAGGAAACATCACCAAGCGAAATGAAATGCCTCAAAATCCTATACTAGAAGTGGAAGTGTTTGATGTGTGGGGCATTGACTTCATGGGACCATTCCCATCATCCTTTGGTAATAAATACATCCTTGTTGCTGTAGACTATGTCTCGAAATGGGTGGAAGCCAAAGCTAGTCAAACCAATGATGCTAAAGTGGTTCAACAAATGTTCAAAAGTATCATCTTTCCAAGGTTTGGAGTTCCTAGAGTTGTGATAAGTGATGGAGGACCTCACTTCATCAACAAACTCTTTGAGAATCTTCTCAAGAAGAATGGTGTCAAGCATAAGGTAGCAACTCCTTACCATCCCCAAACAAGTGGTCAAGTTGAGATTTCCAACCGGGAGATCAAGTCAATTTTGGAAAAGACTGTGGGAACAACAAGGAAGGATTGGTCCACAAAGCTTGATGATGCACTATGGGCTTATAGGACTGCTTACAAGACACCTTTGGGCACCACTCCCTTTAATCTTGTCTATGGGAAGGCTTGCCACTTACCAGTGGAGCTTGAGTACAAAGCATTGTGGGCTGTAAAGCTGCTTAATTTTGACATCAAGAGTGCCAAGGAGAAGCGACTTCTCCAACTTCATGAGCTTGATGAAATTAGACTTGATGCTTTTGAGAACTCAAGGATTTACAAAGAAAAGACAAAAGCCTTTCATGACAAGATGATCTTGAAGAGAGAGTTCAATGTTGGTGATCAAGTGCTGCTCTTTAACTCTCGGTTGAAACTATTCCCCGGGAAACTCAAATCAAGGTGGTCGGGTCCTTTCAAAATCAAGGAAGTAAAACCATATGGAGCAATTGTGCTTTGGAACAAGGATGGTGGAGATTTCACGGTCAATGGGCAAAGAGTTAAGCTGTACATGGCAGCCATACCTATGGAAGAAGGAACCTCGGTTCCACTCTACGATCCTACACCAGCCTAGTCCAAAAAGAAAAGGAAGTCAAGCTAGAGACTTAAAACAAGCTCACTTGGGAGGAAGTCCCATGTCTATCCTTGTATATATATATATATATATGTGTGTGTTTTATCTATCATCTATGAGTAGTTGTTGTTTGATTTGTCTGCATGTTATATGTCATTTCAGAAGGAACAACTAGAAGTGAAAGAAACATGCAAGGAAAGCATGAATAAGATGATGCAACCGTCAAGCTAGTGACGTTAAACGCGCCTCTTGGGACCTCCCAAGTCTATCCTTTGTCAAGCTAGTGACACTAAACAAGCATGAATAATGGGTCCATACGCCTTATAAGCACTCTCCCACAAGCCATCACACCATCCTTACTCTCTTTCTCGCCAAGGTACCACCATTTTTCCTTTGTACATACCATTTTTATTCACTTATTTTTTATTCTCTTGCGTAATGTCTTTCTCTTTGATTTTCATTTCTCACCGAGACGGTGAGAAGTAAGTCCGGGGGAGGGACATTATTTGCTAATGAATCTTTTAATTGTTTTGTTTTTATCTTTGAGTCTCATGCATTGCATTGTAAATGATAAAACCTTCAAAAACCATAAAAATTTGAAAAATTTCGAAAAATACAAAAAGATTTTTCTTTTCATTTAGTTGCATCATTCATATGGAGAATAATGATTGAAATACCTTGTAAAAATTTTTAGTACATAGCTCTCTTTGTGAATGTCTCGATAATGCTCTTTTAGACTTCATAAACCGCGAAAAGCATGCTTCTCCATATCTTTGATCTCTTCACTCTAGATTCTCTAAGTCTTGTTGATTACTTGTTTGAATTGAAACCAACTCCACCTTATTAGACCATAAATTGAATTTTAATTCTCTTGCTTATGAGTTTTAGACCTTAACCATGGTTCACTTATACACATTCAACCATTTTTTATCCCTTTTACCACTCTCTAATGGTTGGAATGGTCATCCCGATTAAAGTACATGATTTGAATGAGGATGGTACCACACCTTGATTACACCTAGCTTTTCTTTGAAACCACCATTAATTTGTTGAGTGAGGCCTTTTTCTATTTGCACCTCATGCATAAAATCTTTAGAGATGGAAACGACAAGTTCTTTTGTTCCATTATGAGTAGTCTCATTGGCTAGTCTAGGTGGGTTGAGAGAATTTTGGAGTCTCATTGTTTTATATTACGGTTTTGGGAATTGGTGAGGGTGAGTAAGGGTGTGAGCTTATGTGAGAAATTGGAGAGATGAAAAGGAAAGAAGTGCAACCAAAACGGTTTAGAGAAAGAAAATCGGATGTCTAAGGAGAGAAAACAAAAAGAAACATTACTCTTAAGCTAAGGAGTAAAGAAGCTCCTAGAAATGAAAAGAATATATATAGAGAATCAAAAGGAGTAGAGATAAGTAAAGCAAGAGTAATTGTCTAAGTATAAGAAAGATCTCCCTAGGTTCTATCCTTGAAATAAAAGAAAGAAAAATGAAGTAATTGGTGTAGAGAACAAGAGTGACTTTGAGTGAAACAAAGAGTATGGGGTGGGTAGAATGGAAGAAAACATCTTGTATGCATCAATTGTTTCCCTTCTCCATTGCTTTTGTGTGTTGACTTGTGCCATATGATTGAGAAAAGTCACTTAAATGTTTTAAAACGCCACTTCACTTCATATTGAACTGATTCTCTTACCAAGCCGCCGATTGGATTAGGTCGAATTCTCATTTGCAAGACTACACGGTTTTGAATCTTAATGAACATAAGGAGTTGGTAGATAAGATACATTTGATCACTTGACATTGAATTTAGAGGCAAAACATTGAAGTTGCGATGAGAATGAGAAGTTTGATTGAGTAGATTGGTTTATTTGTAGCATTGAGATGTATTATCTTGCATTGGCAACTTGATCTTTGGAAAACAATCTCTTGGCTATGAGTTCTCCATTTCAAACCTCTTCACCGGTTTGTTCTCTTTGTTTGCTCGAGGGCGAGCAAAAGGCAAGTCCGGGGGAGTTGATGCATTCATATTTTAGCATATTTAGTATATATTTTCTTTAGCTTTTATAGTCATTAGACTTACATTTTTGCATATTTTTCATCATTTTGAGTCTCATTTTATACTTAGGATCATTTTAGAGTCTAGGATACATTTCTTTGCATTTTGTGCATTTTTGGTTCCTTTTTAGGTACTTTGGAGACATTGGAGTGAGTTGGAGACAAAGCGGCTAGAAGAATTGATCAAATGGGCAAAACACATGCAGGAGAAGTCCGAAGCGGCTGAAAGATCATCTCTGTTGAAGGTCTTACCTTGATTGGATTAATTTGAAATTTTGTGAACGGAAAGGAAATTGAGTTATCTTTCCAATGGAAGTGGTTTCAACTCATTTGGAGCTGTATTGCGAAAGTTATTGAATATTTAGTGAAGACATGTCTGTCTGGCGAGCAGATGAAGCAAGCGCAGAACTTGAAAGTGGATCGACCGATCCATAATTGGATCGATCGATCCGATTAAATGCCGAAACAGCGGTGGTTCCACGGATCGACCAGAAGCAAACGGATCGACCGATTTTAACAAATGGATCGACCGATCCATAATTGGATCGATCGATCCAATTAAATGACCAAAACATCGAACGTTCCACGGATCGACCAGAAGAAAGCGGATCGATCAATTTTAGTAAATGGATCGACCGATCCTATGTGGATCGATCGATCCTATGTGGATCGATCGATCCACTTACTAAAGATTTGGATCGATCGATCCAGGGGTGGATCGGTCGATCCAGTCCTCAAGACTGCACTTTTTGTGACGAAAAATCAGCCACCTACTCCCACTTTATTTGATCAAAACGTGTTTTGGCAATATTTAGAGGATTGGAGACTCAATTATTGACTGGACTTCATTTTTAGATCATCTTTCTTTCTTTGTTTTTCTTTTCTCTTTTCTTGTTTTTCTTGTTCTTGATAATCTTTCCTTGTTTTTGGATTTGTGTAAGAAGAATTGGGAGATTGTTCTTCATCCTTGTATTCTAATAAGATTTCTCAACTCTTTGTGAAACATAATTTCTCTCAAGAAAACTTTATGTTCTTGAGAAGTTTATGAAATTTCAGTTTGTTTTCCTTTGATTTTCTGCAAATCTTATTCTTGTTTTATCTTCTTGATTATGCTTCTATCCATCATGGGATTAAGTGTAAACAAGATGATTAGTGAGTAGATTCATATTGAATCCATGGGGTAGGATGATCCATGGGTGATTAGTTGAAGAGTTAAGGTGTTTTATAGTTAGATTCTTGGATTTCTATGCTTACTAAGTGTTCTTAATGCTAGATTGGAATTGATCACTTTAATCTAGACCTTAAATATTCAATAGCATCGAAAGTGTTCATTGAAGGTTTGAGTGAACTTAGTATAGCTCTAGCTTGAATAACCAAAGGGATTTGATGTTAGGATTGCTAGATAGTTAATAGACTTGAACTTAATGTGTGTTTGAGTGAACAAAACCAATGGGAATTGATGTTTAGTTCATGATTGCATAAGGGTTTCTACCTCGGAGAGGATTGATCTTCATTAGTGTTCTAGACTTATAGAAATTTAAGATTGTTTCAATTTAAACACCTTGACTTGAAGCAAATTGCCTATGATCAATTACCTTAAACCATGGGTTCTCTTTTATTTAATTGAGTTAAAACTTGTGTTAATTGCTTTGCTTGTAACTTGTTATCACAAAAACCACAACCTTGAATCCACTTAGATTAAGTTATATGATTTGTATTCCTAGTGATTAAAATAGCCTTGAGTTTGGATTGACACCTAAAGTACTACAATTGCTTAGGATTAAACTTATCCATAACAATGAGGAAACCTATTCTCCTGTCATGGATGCAATAACGTTTAGATTCTTGATGAGTCTAGCGGCTTGTGAAAATCTAGAGATGCGTCTCATGGATGTTGTTACCGCTTATCTGTATGGATCATTAGATACGGATATCTATATGAGAATTCCTGATGGATTTAAAATGCCAGAAACATTAAGTTCCAAACCCAAAGAGTTATGTGCAATCAAATTGCAAAGATCATTATATGGACTAAAGTAATCTGGACGTATGTGGTATAATCGTCTCAGTGAGCATTTAACAAAAGAAGGATATGTGAACAATCCAATATGCCCATGTGTTTTCATCAAGAAAACAACATCGGGATTTGTGATTATTGCAGTTTATGTTGATGATCTAAATATAATTGGAACTCAGGAAGAAATGCAGAAAGCCTCAGAATATTTAAAAGGGGAATTTGAAATGAAAGATCTCGGACAGACAAAGTATTGTCTTGGTTCACAAATTGAGCATTCTCAAAAAGGTATATTTGTACATCAATCTACATATACCAAAAGAGTGCTAAAACGATTCAATATAGATAAGGCAAATCCATTAAGTACCCCTATGGTCGTTAGATCTCTCCAAGTCGATAATGATCCATTTCGACCACATGAGGAAAATGAGGAGATACTTGGTCCTGAAGTACCGTATCTAAGTGCAATCGGAGCACTCATGTATCTTGCGAATTACACTCGGCCTGATATATCATTTGCTGTTAATCTTTTGGCAAGATTTAGCTCGTCCCCTACACGAAGACATTGGAATGGGATTAAACATATTTTCCGATATCTTCAAGGGACGATTGATTTAGGATTGTTTTATCCTAAAAATACAAATGGCCAAATGGTTGGTTTTGCAGATGCAGGATATTTATCAGATCCACATAAAGCCCGATCACAAACTGGATACATTTTCACGATCGGAGGCACTACTATATCTTGGCGTTCTCAGAAACAGACACTTGTGGCAACTTCTTCAAACCATGCTGAAATCATTGCACTCCATGAGGCAAGTAGAGAATGTGTATGGTTGAGATCAATAAGCCAACACATCAAATCAAGCAGTGGGATCCACGAAAATACGGAGCCAACCGTTTTATATGAAGATAATGCTGCATGTGTCGCTCAAACAAAGGAAGGATATATTAAAAGTGATAGAACCAAACATATCCCTCCAAAGTTCTTCTCATACACCCAAGAGCTTGAGAAGAATAAAGACATTGAAGTAAGATATGTCCGATCATGCGACAATGCTGCAGATCTCTTCACGAAATTACTACCTACCTCGGTGTTCAAGAAGCATGTCTATGCTATTGGAATGCGCCATCAGCGAAATCTATAAACTTGATCACTCGAGGGGGAGCTTGCGTAGTTGCACTCTTTTTGTCCTTCTACGGTTTTTCCCAATGGGTTTTCCTAGAAAGGTTTTTAATGAGGCAACAGATAACATAACGCAAGAGGCATAGTGACATTGGTCTCCAAGGGGAAGTGTTATGAAAGTCAATATAGGCTGCCAAGGCTGCGAAACAATTATCAAAAGTTTTGCGTAAAATATTATTTGTGTGGAGCCCACTATCACTATGCATGTACAGTAACTTACTTTTATTCGTCTATAAATAGAGAGGTTTCGTTTCATTGTAAAACAACATTCACAACATTCATAATAACTAAAATCTCTCTCGCTCTCTTTCTTCTATTTCTCAGTATACTATTCTCACCGGGTATAAAATTTTCGTCTTTATTTATATTTGTCGAAATAATAAATATTTCTACTCTTTTTATAACAAAGGGAAAAAAAAAACGAAGACAAAATTAAAAATACTATGAAGACGAAGACAAAAAAAAAAAATCAGGAGAAGAGAAAAGAAAAATATATATATCTAAATATAATATTGTAAAGTTTTTCTAAACCAAAGTTATGAGAGGCTGTCATGTGTCTCATAACTTTTTGATATGTGTCATTTTTTTCATTTAATAAATTGTAATAATTAATTTTGTTTTGCTTTAATAATTTTAAGAAAAATACAAAAACATCTAATTGATATCTGTTTTTGTTTTTTTCATTTTTCAAAAGTATTTTTCCATATTTATTTATTTTAACTGGTTCAACAAAACTATTATTTATCAATTCTGTATTTTTAACTAATACATAAAATATTATTGAAAAACATCTAATTGATATTTGCTCTTGTTTTTTCATTTTTTAAAAATATTTTCCCATCTTTATTTATTTTAACTGGTTCAACAAAACTATTATTTATCAATTATGTATTTTTAACTAATACATAAAATATTATTGAGAAAATTTGGAAACATCCATAGTTACATTTTATTGACTTGTGGTACATGTTTCCAACAAAAATCATAAACTGATGGTTTGAGAAATTTTTTATCATTTATTTATAGGTATGTATCTTAACTATGCTAAAACTCAAAGAATGAAAATAACGATACAGTTATAGTTAAAAGATAAAATTCATTTGATTAAAATAACGATACAATTAAAAAATAAAATTCATTTGATTTTATATATATGATTTAGTCTTAATCTTATATCTACAAAGATCGAGTTCAATTAGATTTTTTAGAAAGAGTGAAAGGATATATTATAAAACCATAAATACAAAAAAAAAATTAGTCTTAAAAACACAAATTCTATATTTAAAAGACCAAATTGACTCAAAATTAATTTCTTACACTAATTACATGACAAAAAACCGACAAAATAGTGATCATTTGTAATTTATGAACGATCAAACCTCACTATTAAAAAGTATTAAATCCTTCTAACAAAGCAAAAATTAAATTCTTAACAATAACTACGTAAAAAAATCAGTTATAAAAATAGGATTGAAAATAATATATGAAGTTATTATAGTTATAATTTAATTTTATGATTCTTAAATCTTATAAATAAATTTTAATATGATACTAAATTCATAGTTTTAATATGAATATAAAACATATGGAAACATACAATAGTAAAGATTTTTTAACAATGTGTTTAGTAATCAACTCACATAATGTATACCAACTCATATAAATTAAGTCAGTTGATATTCAACTTTTATTAGTAAACGGTCTTTTTATATATATTAGAAATTGTATATGTCCAATAATTTTTTACAAGTGCTTAATCTATAAACACCAAATTTCTGTAATATTAAATATATAAATAATCAATAAGGTGGAAATTATTGTATATTGTACGATGTTAAATTTTAAATCCACGCAAAGCGTGGTTTGCGAAGAGGAAGAAAGAAAGAAAAAAACGTATATGTTTTAGGGTCATTTACAAGAATAACCCAAAAAAATATAATAATTCATTAAGTAACAAAAATGAGTATATGTGGTTTAATGGAATACACTAGAATTAGGACAAATGGTTATAGTTTGAATTTTAATTATTTTTGTTGTTATTGAGCCAAATTTCCCTATGTTTAAATCCTCTCCCAAACAAATTTTGATATGTATTATGTAGGTAATTTAAAAGACTTGAAACTAAGCCAAACGGATTGGCAAATTTCGACACATGGCACTCTAATTTTTGACACGTATACTATTTTATTTTCTTTTTTTCTCTCAACTAATTTTAAAATTCTTCGATGAGAAATAGATTTATTAAATATTAATAAATGATTTAAAATCTAACGATTTCGTAATACTAGAAGCACAAATCACGTCTCCATCACGATTTCAGTTTTTTTATTATTTTCATTTATTTTGTCAATGCTTTTTTTAAAGTGTATTTGTGGAATATACTCAATCAAATACCTTAATTCTTTAGATAAAACTTTGACAAAGATTACTAAAAATCCGTTGCATTAATTACAAACTTTTTAAAATAATTCTAATTACTATATAAACTGATCGAGATTTTAGGAAGATATGCAGAAGATATGTTAACAACAGGTATGTTAATATTATTTTGAAAAAATTTATACGTATCTAATTCTCTCAAAACTCTAATCGGTTTTTTTTCTAGAAAAAATTACTCAAATCCCATGGAACTATGCGAATATGACTAGAATACCATATATCTTTCAAAAATGACTCAAATATTTTCACACCCCTGATTAATTACGATAAACACCCTTGATTAATTTTTCTTAATTGAGATTATTTTTAATTAAAAAATCAAAAACAAATCCACATCATTAAGAAATAACCGTGATCAGAAAAGAGTCAAGTTTTAGTGCCAAAAAAAAAAAAAGAGTCAAATTTCAAAAGCAAAAACGTTTAAGTTCTTCTCTCAAAGGAAAAAAAGAACGCAAAAAAAAACCACAAACTTTTTCAACTGTTCTTTCGAAATCGACATTGTTTCTTTCCTCGTGTTCGTCTTCTCCACAATCGAAATCGACTTCCCTCGTAATCGTCTTCTCCGCAGTCGCCTATAATCGTGGCTGAGTTATAACTTATGTTGTGGCTGAGTTATGGTATAGAAACACGAAACGTCGCGACACGGCTGAGTTGTGGTATAGAAAGACGAAACGTCGCGAGACGGCTGAGTTATTATACTTGACGGCTGAGTTATTATATTTGACGGCTGAGTTATTGTACTTGACGGCTGAGTTATGTTTAATGAGGCTGAGTTATTATACTTGACGGCTGAGTATAATAACTCAGCCTCATTAAACATAACTCAGCCGTCAAGTACAATAACTCAGCCGTCAAGTATAATAACTCAGCCTCATTAGACATAACTCAGCCGTCAAGTATAATAACTCAGCCTCATTAAACATAACTCAGCCGTCAAGTACAATAACTCAGCCGTCAAGTATAATAACTCAGCCGTCAAGTATAACAACTCAGCCGTCAAGTATAATAACTCAGCCTCATTAAACATAACTCAGCCGTCTCGCGACGTTTCGTCTTTCTATACCATAACTCAGCCGTGTCGCTACGTTTCGTGTTTCTATTTTGGCCCGGTTTATTAATTGAAATTATAACTGAATAACCTTTTATTCTTCTCTCTCGCTCCGTCATTCCGACTAATTTCATTCTCCGTAATCTCCACACAAAGACGTAAGTGTTCTATTTTTCTAAGGCTTAAAAAAACTTGCAACTGTCGAGTATTTGAGAGGTAAACTGGTGGAGTATCGTGCGCCATTGTTTTCAAAGTTTTATTCGAGAACATGTAGCTCAGCTGAATCTGATGGCTCGACTCCTTCAATCCGTAATCATCGAGTACTATCTTCGCAAGTTCGTCTAGTGTTGTTTTCTCATTTATATGCACAACTCTACATCCTCTACCGTCGGTGTTGAATACATATCTGTGTTTCTTAACCCAGTTACCGGAAACAATAATTACCGGATCCATAAGATCTCTGATGAATGAAAAAACTAGATGAAGAAGAGTAAGAAGAAGGCGAAGGTCGTAGATGAAGAACCCTAATTTGACTGTCGTAACATTAATAATGACATGGCAAATAGATGACATGGAATATCGGTAAGACAGCCGCCAAACAAACACATAACTCAGCCATTAATAAATCAGCCATCAAGTATAGTGGAAGTCCGCCGCCACGTGAATAGTATTTCAGTAATTAATCTTTCGCTAATAAATCAGCCGTAATAAGGCTATAAAATATTAAGTCAGCCGTATCGTCAAATAAATCAGCCGTCAAATGAATGCTATTCTAGTAATTAATCTTCCGCTGATAAGTCAGCCGTAATAAGGCTGAGTTATTGTTAACCCAGCTAATTACGGCTGATTTACGTAACAGCCGTAACTGCTTCCCAACCGGAGAACATAACTCAGCCGTAACTTGTGTTCGTAAGTCAGCCGATCTCTCATAAGTCAGCCAGATTTCTGTAAATCAGCCGTCACTAACGGTTGATTTATGTTCGTAAGTCAGCCGTTACCTCATAAATCAGCCCACCGTTGTATAACTCAGTCGTAACTTGTGTTCGTAAGTCAGCCGTTATCTCATAAGTCAGCCAGATTTCTGTAAATCAGCCGTCACTAACGGCTGATTTATGTTCGTAAGTCAGTCGATCTCTCATAAGTCAGTCAGATTTCTGTAAGTCAGCCGTCACTAACGGCTGATTTATGTTCGTAAGTCAGCCGATCTCTCATAAGTCTGCCGCGTTTTATAACTCAGCCACAACTAACCATAATTCAGCCGCAACGTAACCATAACTCAGCCGTAGCGCTTTACGGCTGAGTTCATTAATACACGTCAGCGATTTCCTACGTGGTTGCTTACGTGGCTATGGCATTCTTGTAATTACATTTTTTTGTCACAACGTAACAAAAGGACACGCTGGGTATTTAAAAAATGTCAGTAATAAAAACTAGTTTTATATGGTTCTAGTAATATTTACTAATTTCCATGGGATTTGAGCTAAATACCCTTTTTCTACTTTGAAGGTTGCATATTATAGTCTAGAAATATCTAAAAGTCGGTATCCCATCATTGTCATGGTTTGAAAAAGGTGTGACTTCTTAATCTCTCTATCTTTCTGTGACTTTTGTTGTCGCCTATTTGTTTGCTTCAAAAACACATCTCAATCTGTGTAGAATTTTGAGAAGAGGAGGGTAAAGATTGGTGTGGTGTATGTCATGTCTTTAATAAGGGAGGCGCATATATGAGCCGTGAAAGAAATTGGTGGTAGCAAGCAAACATAGTATCATCCTGATGTCATAGGTTAGAGTTATAAGAATGAAAGATGTTTTCTTTTATTCTTATTTAGAAAATTTGTGTGTTTTTATTGCAAGAGAACCACCATATATGTTGGTTTTTGGATTGTTGAAAAGTTTGTGTTGAATCAGAAACGTTTCATATCAGATTTTATTCTTACACCTTTTGTTTCTTATGTTGTGGCTATGTTTGTTATTCATGAAGCTTGTATTACCATTACGGCATCACGTCTTTGACATTTTTACTAAATTGGAGAATTCTCGATCATTCCTATCGAACTATAAGCTTGACCAAGAAACTAAAGAGAAGTGTTTTGTTTGTCACTGTTCTTTATTTCTATATCTTTCTTTATTAGAACTCAAAAAGATCTAAATCCTATTCTTATTTGCAAGGTGAGTCTTGCATAAGGTATGAGTGTGAAGAGTTATTGTCTCAAGTATTCATCCGGTGATGACGATATTGCAGCCTACCTTGAAACTGAGTTAGATTCAAACTCAGTGTTAAAATCATCCTCAAGTTGCCAATCATAGGTAAATTCGCGCAATTATATCCATGCTTTTTTTTCACTCTCACCGTTGTGCTCATTTTACATGAACTATATTTTTTTGTTAGTTGTACTAAAATGAATATTCTGGTTCAGATTTATTATTTGTGCAAACTCAGAAGTTTGGAGCTTCTGTATATGGTGCTCATGGAATGTGAAGCTGGTGTCGTGTTGTCGGTTAGCCTTTTAGCTTTTACCTTTGTTTCTTATTCAAGGGTTATTTGTTCTTTCTCAATCACTGTTTCTTGATGAAAGCATGAAGAACATGAGTACACATATGTCTCATGTATGAAAATTAGTTGAGCTATTGATGTATCCTTCTTTTGATTTATGGTTTTTGTTTAATTAGAATGTCAATTCTTAGTCCACTAAATATTTATTCTTAATCTTCATTATGTTTCTTCCTCTCTTTTTTTTCTTGTGTTGTTTAGGCTATGTCATCTCTTTTGAGCACATTTGTGCAGTGATATATCATCGAATTTCAAATCAAACTGAAAATCTAAAGAATGTAAGTTATTACATAAGCTCTATCTTCATGAATTTTTTCTGTTCTATGCATATCATCAATTTACAAATGTGTGTTTATATTTTTGGGCATTTAGCTCAAATCCCATGGAAATTAGGAAATATTACTAGAACCATATAAAACTTTTTTTTATTACTGACATTTTTTAAATACTCATCGTGCCCTTTTGTTACGTTGTGACAAAAAAATGTAATTACAAGAATGCCATAGCCACGTAAGCAACCACGTAGGAAATCGATGACGTGTACTAATGAACTCAGCCGTAAATGGATACGGCTGAGTTATGGTTACGTTGCGGCTGAGTTATGGTTAGTTGTGGCTGAGTTATTAAAGGCGGCAGACTTATGAGAGATCAGCTGACTTACGAACATAAATCATCCGTTAGTGACGGCTGACTTACAGAAATCTGGCTGACTTATTAGATAACGGCTGACTTATGAACAGAAGTTACAGCTGAGTTATACAACGGCGGGCTGATTTATAAGGTAATGGCTGACTTACGAACATAAATCAGCCGTTAGTGACGGCCCATTTACAGAAATCTGGCTGACTTATGAGAGATCGGCTGACTTACGAACACAAGTTACGGCTGAGTTATGTTCTCCGGTTGGGAAGGAGTTACGGCTGTTACGTAAATCAGCCGTAATTGGCTGGGTTAACAATAACTCAGCCTTATTACGGCTGACTTATCAGCGGAAGATTAATTACTAGAATAGCATTCATTTGACGGCTGATTTATTTGACGATACGGCTGACTTAATATTTTATAGCCTTATTACGGCTGATTTATTAGTGAAAATTACTGAAATACTATTCACGTCGCGGCGGACTTACACTATACTTGATGGCTGATTTATTAATGGCTGAGTTATGTGTTCGTTTGGCGGCTGACTTACCAATATTCCATGTCATCTGTTCCGATTTTCCATGTCATTAGTTCTTATTTGCCATGTCATTATTACTGTTACGACAGTCAAATTAGGGTTCTTCATCTACGACCTTCGCCTTCTTCTTACTCTTCTTCATCTAGCTTTTTCATTCATCAGAGATCTTATGGATCCGGTAATTATTGTTTCCGGTAACTAGATTAAGAAACACAGATATGTATTCAACACCGACGGTAGAGGATGTAGAGTTGTGCATATAAATGAGAAAACAACAGTAGACGAACTTGCGAAGATAGTACTCGATGATTACGGATTGAAGGAGTCGAGCCATCAGATTCAGCTGAGCTACATGTTCTCGAATAAAGCTTTGAAAACAATGGCGCACGATACTCCACCAGTTTACCTCTCAAATACTCGACAGTTGCAAGTTTTTTTAAGCCTCAGAAAAATTGAACACTTACGTCTTTGTGTGGAGATTACGGAGAATAAAATTAGTCGGAATAACGGAGCGAGAGAGAAGAATAAAAGGTTATTCAGTTATAGCTCAGAAGTTGAATCTAGATACGAAGATTACTGTGGGAGTTATGATGGTTTCAACTTGGAGGATGAAGTAGAAGAAGATGAAGTAGAAGAAGAAGATGAGGAAGACGAAGAAGATGAAGAAGGCGAAGAAAATGAAATAGTCGAAGAAAATGAAGAAGACGAAGAAGATGAAGAAGGCGAAGAAAATGAAGTAGTCGAAGAAAATGAAGTAGGCGAAGAAGACGAAGAAGATGGTGAATTTGATAGCCGATTTGATATGTTCGACGACTCGGATGGTGAGTCATCTGATGGAGATAACTTCAGTTTATTCGGTGAGTCTCCAACACAAGACGAAGATTCACCGATACTATCTCCTAAAAAGAGACCTAATAACTTGTCGACGATCGGATCTAAAGGGAATCCGGAGGTTCCAAGGTTAGATTTGTCTTCCCTAAACCTCTCGGTAGGGCAACGATTTGAGAGTAAAGCCGATTTGGAGAAACGACTGAAACTTCTTACAATGAAAGATCGATTTGATTTTGATGTACACGTATCCGATTCGGATACACTCGTTGTTAAGTGTTGGGTTGGTGGATGTCTCTGGAGAGTTCGTGCTACTACACTAGGGGATCCCCCGGCATTTTATGTTCGTATATACGATTCGGATCATACATGTTCTATAACTGAGCGTTCTAGTCGATCTCGAAAAGCAACAGCGGCTATTTTAGGAGAGTTGTACAAGGACTTTCTCGGCGACGTTGGTCTGTCAGTTCGACCTACGAGTGTCGGAATATCTATCAAAAAACAATTTGGTGTAAAGGTAATTATTAGTACTTGCGGCTGAGTCAACGGCAGCCGTTATATAAAAGAGTCGGCTGAGTTACATAAACGAGACGGCTGAGTTATATAAACTTAATGGCTGAGTTATATAAACTCAACGGCTGAGTTATATAAACTCAACGGCAGAGTTATATAAACTCAACGGCTGAGTTATATAAACTTAACGGCTGAGTTACTACTACGTTTTGGCTGACTTATTTTTACGATGCGGCTGACTTATTTTTACGATGCGGCTGACTTATTTGTATTATTTTCCATGTGGTCAGATGGATTATTGGAAATCACATAGAACGCTAAGATTTGCAAGGGAACTCGAGATGGGAACTCCTGAGAGTGGGTTTGAAGACTTGCCTTCTTACTTATACAAGATAAGAAGGGCAAATCCGGGTACAATTGCGCGTCTTCAAATCGATGAGTTTGGAAGATTCATGTATATGTTCCTTGCATTTGGTGCGAGCGTAAATGGGTTTCCTTTCATGCGCAAAGTTGTCGTTGTCGACGGTACGTTTCTTACTGGTAAATACAAAGGAACGCTTCTCACAGCACTAGCTCAGGATGGTAACTTTCAGATTTTCCCAATTGCCTTCGGTGTGGTTGACACTGAAGGCACTGGTTTTTTACGCAACTAAAACTTGTGATTCCTGATGATGAGGGTCTTGCGATAATCTCGGATAGGCATAACTCGATAGGGAAAGCAATTGGGAATGTGTATCCGTTGGCTTCTCGGGGAATTTGCACTTATCATTTATATAAGAACATTTTGGGACAGTTCAGAGGAAAAGATGTTTTTCGTCTGGTGAAGCAAGCGGCAAGATGTTTTAGGATGCCTGATTTTACTGCGATATATGAGGAGATTCAAGCGATTAATCCTGAACTCCATGGCTACCTTGAAAGAGCTGGTGTCAACCTGTGGGCGTGTGTTCATTTCCCTGGCGAAAGGTATAATTTGATGACTACGAACATAGCGGAATCAATGAACCATGCACTGTCAAATGCTAGAAGTCTTAACATTGTTCGACTATTAGAATCGATACGGGTTATGATGACCAGATGGTTTGTTGAACGGAGAGAGGATGCTATATCGCAACAAACCACGCTTTCGCGTGGTGTCGAGAAACTACTACATGTAAGTCAGCCGTAACATTTGATACGTCAGCCGTAACATTTCATAAGTCAGCCAAAGCATTTGATAAGTCTGTCGTAATATTTGATAAGTCAGCCGTTACTTTGTTTATGCTATTTTGACATTTTTTATTCTGTATTTATAATAGGGTCGTGTTACTGCCGCTAGACTTATGACGGCACGAAGGATTGATGAATATCACACTGAAGTTATATATGGATCTTCTGGGGTTTCTTCGCATGTTGTGAATTTGGACGGAAAAACATGCACATGCCGGCGTTTCGAAGGGGAGAAATTACCATGCGTGCATGCAATCGCAGCTGCCGAGAACAGGGATAAATGTCGGATATCCCTGTGCAGTCCTTACTATCAAAACAATAATTTGGTAAACGCATATGCTCAGTCGATCATGCCGGTAGATTCAGCGCTCCAAGTTCCAGATAATGTGGCTAACCAACCGTGCTTTCCCCCGGTTGTTCGTCAACCACCAGGAAGGCCTAAGAAAGGTAGTATGAAATCTGCTCTAGAAGTTGCACTTGAGAATAAACGTCTTAGGAAAGAACACACATGTTCTCGTTGTAAACAGGTTGGACATAATGCAAGAACTTGTCCAATATAAATTGTTAGTTGTATTACGGCTGAGTTATGGATTTTGTTTATAATATGGCTTTAATTGTATGGATTTTGGTTTGATTTTTGGTTTGATTTTTTCCAAAATAGAAACACGAAACGTTGCGACACGACTGAGTTATGGATTTTGGTAAGACGAAACGTCGCGGCACGGCTGAGTTATGGATTTTGGTTTGATTTTTGATTTGATTTTTCCCAAAATAGAAACACGAAACGTTGCGACACGACTGAGTTATGGATTTTGGTAAGACGAAACGTCGCGGCACGGCTGAGTTATGGATTTTTGTTTGATTTTCCCGCCCAAAATAGGGCGGGAAAAATTATAATTTCAATTAATAAACTGGGTGAAAATAGAAATACGAAACGACGCGAGACGGCTGAGTTATGATATAGAAATACGAAACGTCGCGACACGGCTGAGTTATTATACTTGACGGATGAGTTATGTTTAATGAGGCTGAGTTATTATATTTGACGGCTGAGTTATAGGAACTTCACGGCTGAGTTATGTTTAATGAGGCTGAGTTATGTTTAGTAAGGCTGAGTTATTATACTTGACGGCTGAGTTATGTTTAGTAAGACTGAGTTATTATACTTCACGGCTGAGTTATATAAAAACTTGTATAAATTGTTGTAAGCAAAAACAAAAATTGTAGTAAATGGCTGATTCATTTACATAAATAAACTCAAAATTTATACAAAATATTTAGGGTTCAAACATTTATTTAAAATTACATTGTCCAAACTCAAAATTATCTGGGCCAAACTCATCAAACATTTCGACGAGAGCAACCCAAACTCTATCTGTAATTCAATCAGGCTTCTCGCCGCCATGATGCCATATCCTCTTAAACGTCCGCATTTGAGTTCGAAATATCGTTCTAGCCAGCAGATTAAACTGTGTCCAAACCGTCAAATTATGCCTCGAATCCCATCTGTATTTTCGCTATAAAAAGAAACAAAAAGTATTAGTGTTTAAGAAACAAAAAGTTAAATCTAATATGAAAGTTAAATTATGCTTACAGTTAGTTTAAGAAACCACTGTCCCTTAACATCATCGGGAATGAAGTGGTAAGTCGGCCACGGCTCAACCCATCCATCTCGAAGAATATCCGGGATCGCCTGCGAGATATCGTGTAAAAACTTAAACCACGTAACAGTAGTTTGGTCACACCAGACACCCGCACCAGGGTTTAGAAGAGGGAGGTTATCCCGATCTTGCATCTTGTGTATGGCATTGATCATGCTCTCGAACTGGGATGTCATATTAGGGACAATCGACATGATGTATGTTTTTATGAGATTAGGTTTTTTCTATAAAAAAAGTGATGGGAGAGACAATGTTAAAGAGAATGGCTATATATATAGAGAGAGAGAGAGATAGGAAGCCGAAACGTCGCAAGAGGGAGAGATAGGAAGACGAAACGTCGCAAATTTCCCGCCCAAATTTACATTTGACGGCTGAGTTATAGGAATTTCACGGCTGAGTTATGGATTTAGGGTTTAGGGTATAGGGATCATGGTTTGGGTTTTAGGGTTTAGCATTTACAAAATATATGATTTAGAGTCTCAAATGAAACAAATTATACACATTCAATTGAAAAAAATTCTATATATGTGGTTTGCAGTATATTATTTTGGGTCTTAACTATATGTAAAGTTTTAAGTACTTGTAAGACAATTTATATCTCAAGATCAAGTTAGAGTCTCGACTTGTAAATTGAAGAAAGAAAGTATTCACATTCAGATGATTTATATTCATTTTATATTAATAAATTGATCTTAATTATAATTTTGTAAGTCTTAAATTTCATTTTCGATTTTAGGGTTTAGGGTATGGCTGAGTTATCTAAATGAAATGGCTGAGTTATCAAAACAAAACGGCTGAGTTATATACACTAAAAACATACAATTTACGGCTGAGTTATATACCCTAAAAACATACAATTGAACATACAAATAGAAGGTTCATAAGGGCTAAATCAGCTAAACTGCGCCAACATATCATATTTCTTTTCAGTGAAGATCTCTGCTGCCATTTTCACCCGTATACCCTGAATATTTTTATCGCATATTCCATCAAAAGTTACACCAAGCGCTAGACACTCGATAAACTTCGCTGAATACACGCCACAGTCGCCAACTTGGGTGTTTTGGGGAATGTTTTTGCCGCTTTTACGTCTGAATGCAAATTGTTTTCGGCAAACGATTTTTCTTCCAGGAATGACAGCATTGATCATTGCAGGGATCATTTGCAACAGCGGCCTAAATGCTTCTAGTATCTTCTGTTCACTTTCAGGAGTTACTTGTCCAATGATGGGATCGTAGGCATCGATCTTCTCCTTCAGAAGATCCGCGTGAAACGCCACCCAATGATCTCCTCCAGTATGAAGCACTCCGTACAAATGATCAACATCTTCAAGCCACTTCTTGTTTGTCGGAAGGTCGGCGGGAATCTTACCGTATATGAGATTTTCATAACCTGAGTCCTTGAATTTGAACATCTTTGGATTCATCTTGAACTGCTCGAAATCCCGAACCCATAATCCTAGGAACCACGTGTCCACAAAGGCTATGCGCTTGGACCAGAATGGGCTGGGATCTTGCATGGACCTTTTGGTGAGGACTGATATGCTCAGGTTTTAACCCTATCAAACTACTGCAAGTGCACATCAACTGTTGTAGTATTTTAGGGATCGAATCCACAGAGACCAAGTGTTACACTACGAAAATATGAGATTGAAATTAAGCTAAGATGGTAAAATGTGATTGTTTGCAATATGAAACTAAAATAGCAGTTAAAACGATGTAAACTTATGGAATTAAAAGCGTTAGGCTTAAGGGATATTCTCGGGAAATCAAAGATTATGAATCAGACAATTATTCAGGGAGTAATTCAGGAAAATCTTGAACTCAAACATAAATATATAACCAATCCACTGTCGTGGAATTAGAGACTTTATTTAGCAACCTAGGATTCTAAACTGTCGTCTGAACCTAGAATTCTAAACAAGCATTAACGAACCGATTTGATAAGTTCACAAATTGCCTTAACATCAGCTTTCGTTGGTTAAGGACAATTTGCTCATCTATGTTCTTTCGGGTATTTAATTACACTTTTGGTGAATTAAACATCCTAACATCAAGAACTAGGTGATCAATCCTAATTCAAGCAATAAGAACAACAATGGATGAAGATAAATACAAATCCATTTCTATGTCTAATTCAATGATCCATGAAATCCCTTAAATCCCTAAAACCTAACTAATGATCTACTCAACCATAATTAAAGAGAAATCACAAGAAAATGATAAAGTAAACATGATTAAATCAAGGTAAAAAGATGATAGAGTTGAGAAATCTTATTAGAGTACAAGGATGAAGAACAATCTCCCAAATCTTCTTACAAAAATCCAAAAACAAGAAAAGATGATAAAGAACAAGAAAGCAAGAAAAGAGAGAAAATCAAGAAGAGGAAAACCAAAGAAAAATGATCCAAAGTGAAGTGTTCTCAATAATTGAGTCCAAAATCATATAAATATGGCCAAAACACGTTTTTAGCCAAGGAAAACACGTTTTGGTTAAAATAATGCAAGATTAGGTGACTGATTTTTTTTTGTCTTTGGGCAGTTTTAGTAAGTGGATCGATCGATCCATATGTGGATCGATCGATCCAGTTACTAAAGATATCGATCGATCGATTTCCTTTGTGCTGGGTCGAGCTGCAGATCCCGCGGAATTTTTGAAGAAAACATGGATCGATCGATCCGATGGTGGATCGATCGATCCAGTTACTAAAGATACCGATCGATCGATCCTCTTCGTGCTGGATCGAGCTGCAGATCCCGCGATCATTTTGAAGAAAAAACGGATCGATCGATCCGAGGGTGGATCGATCGATCCAGTTGCTAAAAATCTTATTTGCTTCTTTTGCTCGCCAAACGGACCTGTCTTCACTAAACCTTCCATAACTTTTGATCCTTTGCATTAACCTTCATTTAAATCAGAAGAAAGGTACGACATACGCGAAAGTTCTAAATATATTAAATAGATGTAGATAAAGTAGAGGGGGAGAAATAACAGAATCAATGCTCTCCGGAGCTTGCGCTCCGGCTATCCCCTGGTGCCCTCCGACGCCTAGGTAGGCGTGTCTCTCCAGCCTGACCTCCCTGGTCTGAAGTCCCATGTCCAGCAACACTGGGACCAGCTCTCGCGTCATCCGCTGCTGCACGAGTACGATGTCGAGAAGAAGAAGAAGATGGCTGCATACATGTGAGTCATCCGAGCACTCCAAATATCTTCTGTAACATCGTGTGCTGCTTCCTATGCGAATCCACCAACCATGCGATTCGTTCGGTGTCTGAAGCGTCTTCAGCAAGCGGTAGAAGATCGTAGTCCGCACTGTACTCCGGTATTACGGGCTCATCTACAGAATGTACGTGAGATGGTTGCTGTGGGGGATCTACCTGCTCCCGTGCAGCTCTCCGTGATCTTGAAGTTCGAGGTTGACCGGTAAGTATGAACTGAGGGTCCAATTCGAACTCTAAGTTTTCCCTTGTCACGGGAGGTGTGAAAGCCGCAAGAGGTAGTCTGCATCGCTGAGGAACTGCTGCTCGGTCATAGAACCTGTACTCATAATCTCCCTTAAGGATGTGAGCATTAGTGAAGTACCTCGCATTGAACGTGTCAATCTCCCTGATGCACTCTGTCTCACGCAAATCAATGTTATGGTATCGGAAGATCGGTGTTAACAGACTTCCAATAATCTCAATCTTCTGTTTACCGCTTGTGTTCAAACCTCGTTGTTTCTTTTTCACAAGCATCTCAGCAAACATTGCTCCTAAGTTAGTGCGCAATCTCAAGGGAGCTTCTTGGTGGTAAGTCGCTCTGACGGAATCTGGAAGCCCATTGTCTATCAAAGACAACTCGTCGACCCTTAGAGCACCTGTCTCTTCCTTCCCAGAAAATGACTGACCAATGATCTTCGCGACAACCCGAATCACAGGATTCCGGATCAGGCTAAGCTTAGGGTCACGAGATTGAGCCGTAGTAAATGGTCCTGTTGCAATCAAATTCCACAGAACATCAGCCTCTCCAAAATAAGGGAACCTGCATAGCTCCCATGACCTCTCAAATCCATATATCTCACACAGGGTTTGTATAGGTAACTCGTAGTGAACACCCCTGCATAAATATGAAAGAGTCCCCTCCGAAGCTGTATGGATAGCGATATCCTTGTACCGGACTTCAACCGATGCAAGGAATTGGCGGACCAGCTCAGGATACAGAGGATAGGACTTGTAAGCGATCGTGCCAAGCCCTATCTTGGTCAGCATTGCTCGGACATCTTCTCCAATTCCCATTCTCGCCAATGTTGCTTCGCACACAAATTTGGTAGGTGCCATCGTTACTTGAAGCAAACCATTGTAGAAAATGCGGTTGAAACGGTCCCAAGCATGTCCAGGCTGACGCGAATCAAATCCTGTCATGGTCTGAATAGCGGCTATTGATATCCGTGGAATCTCCTCAACCAACGAATCATCAAGGAATGGTGTCTTTTCAGCGCGAGGCCATGGATGAGATGTGTGTTCTTCCTGTGTCTCATCAGCAGCGGCAGAAGCGGAAGCTACAGATTTTCCTTTTACGGTGCGCGAAAACCGAGCGGGTTGAGATGTCCTAGCAGGTGGAAGTTGGCGAGCGGGTTGCGAAATTTCTTCATCACCGCTTGTCTCGCTGTTGTACGTGTTAGCTTGCGGTGGTCTAATCTTTGGTACACCTCGTCTTGTCATTTCCTACAAATTCAAACAAAAATCCATATTTATCGAATTTTTCGAAACATAACCAATTGTTGAATTTGCAAAACCCAAAGAATAGACATCACTTCTATTTCGTTTTAACACCAATTTTAACACCAATGCAGGCTAACTCCGTTTGTTTTTACTAAAACCCCCAAAATTTGTCAAATTCTCAACCTAAAAAATCAACCATTGAAATGGACAAAATTAAGGCATGGGGTTTGTCGAAAATCACTCTAGAAGTACATATAAACTCACGGAATTAACCAATTGGAGCAAATCAAACACGAGAATGGCCTTTTTCCTCAAGAACATCGAACTCGAATTTTGTGTTTAGAGACACATACCTTTGTAGATCGACCAAGCGAGTGCTAGAATCAGTTAGAGGAGGAAATTTCGTGTGAGATAGACCCAAAAATCGTTCAATTTGGTGAAGAACTGAAGAAGTTATGGTTTGAACTAGATTTTGCTCAAAAACTTACAAAAATCGCGATTGAAGGAGGAGAAAAAGATGAAGATGGATCGATAAATCAGTTTCTGTTTTAATAAACTGTTTGTTTCCGGTTTGGTTTGAGTGAATTAAACCGGTTTGAACCCAAAAAATCGAAACAGAAAACTGACCTGGAGAGTGGATCGATCCACTTGTTAAAATCGCGATCCGGTTTTCGTCCTGATCGATCCGTTTTGCGTCCAGTCGATCCACAGATCCCGCGGAATTTTGGTTGCTGATCGGATCGATCGATCCGTCGATCCATTCTCCCCCCTTTTTTTTTTTTTTTTTTTTAATCAAAAACACACCAAAAATCAAACCAAATTAACGAAAATTAAAAATTGAGTTATGTACACATACCAGTGGGTTGCCTCCCACTAAGCGCTTGTTTTAAGTCACGAGCTTGACTCGGATGCCGTTTAGGCTTGAGGTGGATCACCGAGAGGAACGGTATCTCCCCTAGCGATTTCAATGTCAGCGAGATATGGCTTTAGGCGCTGACCATTAACCACAAATCTACCTCCTGCAGCGTCCAGCAACACTACAGCTCCATATGGTCTCACTTCTTTGATGGTGAAAGGACCAGACCATCTCGATCTCAACTTACCAGGAAAGAGTTTCAAGCGAGAATTAAAGAGCAAAACCTGATCATTTGCAGCAAAGTTCCTCGAGATGATCTTCTTATCATGGTAAGCCTTTGTCCTTTCCTTGTAGATTCTCGAATTCTCATAGGCCATATGACGAATCTCATCCAGTTCATTCAATTGTACTAATCTCCTTCAGAAGCAGACTTGATGTCAAAGTTGAGCAACTTAACCGCCCAGGCTGCTTTATACTCTAACTCCACTGGAAGATGACATGACTTTCCATAGACAAGATGAAATGGTGTCGTGCCTAGAGGTGTCTTGTAGGTAGTCCTATATGCCCAAAGAGCGTCATCAAGCTTGATAGCCCAATCTTTCCTCGTAGTGCCTACAACTTTCTGCAGAATGCTCTTGATCTCCCTGTTGGAAATCTCAACCTGTCCACTCGTCTGAGGATGGTAAGGAGTGGCGACCTTGTGCTTGACACCATGCTTCTTCAAAAGACCATCAAAGACCTTATTGATGAAGTGAGAACCACCATCACTGATTACCACTCGAGGTACACCAAACCATGGGAAGATCACCGATTTGAACATCTTCACAACCACTCGAGCATCATTAGTCGGGCTAGCCAGCGCTTCAACCCATTTAGACACATAGTCTACTGCAACGAGAATGTATTGATTTCCATATGAAGATGGGAAAGGACCCATGAAGTCAATACCCCAGACATCAAACAGCTCAACCTCCAAGATGAAATTCTGAGGCATCTCGTTTCTCTTGCTTATGTTGCCTTGCCGCTGACATGGATCACACTTGGAGACGAAAGCATGAGCATCTCTAAACATAGTTGGCCACCAGAAACCAGCTTGTAAAGCCTTAGACACTGTCTTAAAGGTAGCAAAGTGTCCTGCATAAGATGAACCATGACAGTGAAACAGGATACCTGGAACCTCTTCTTCTGATACGCATCTTCTGAAAATTCCATCAGAACACTGCTTATACAAATAAGGTTCATCCCAGAAGTAGTGTCTGATGTCTCTCAAGAACTTCTTCTTCCTGTACCCAACAAAATTATCAGGTTCCCTTTCTGCAGCCAAGTAGTTCGCAAATTCACCAAACCAAGGCATCTCAGGAAACTTGGTTTCTGGAGGTGGAGTGGAATGCACAATATTGCCAATGCTAATGGCATATACGTGCTCCTCAGGTAGGCTATCATCCAAGGGGACATCTTCATTTATACGCATTCTAGAGAGATGGTCTGCAACACCGTTCTCAATTCCTTTCTTATCCTTGATCTCCAAGTCGAACTCCTGCAGCATAAGTATCCATCGCAACAGTCTAGGTTTTGCATCCTTCTTTTTCAGAAGATACCTCAAAGCAGCATGATCAGTGTGAACAATAACCTTAGACCCCACCAGATAAGACCTGAACTTCTCAAAAGCAAACACAATAGCCAGAAGTTCTTTCTCGGTTGTAGCATACTTACACTGCGCCTCATCAAGAGTCCTGCTAGCATAATAAATGACATGGAGCTTCTTTTCCTTTCGCTGTCCCAATACTGCTCCAACTGCATAGTCACTAGCATCTGTCATAACTTCGAAAGGCAACTCCCAGTCTGGCGGTTGGACAATTGGTGCGCTGACAAGTGCTCCCTTGATCGTATGAAAGGCCTCCAGACAATTACTGTCGAAGTCAAACTTCACATCTTTACACAAAAGCTGTGTCATTGGTCTAACAATCTTGGAGAAATCCTTGATGAATCTCCTGTAGAATCCAGCATGTCCCAGAAAACTCCGAACTCCTTTGACAGAATTAGGTGGCTGGAGGTTTATCATCACATCAATCTTCGCCTTGTCTACCTCAATACCGCTTTCTGAAATTCTGTGTCCCAAGACAATCCCATCCCTGACCATAAAATGACACTTCTCCCAATTCAGCACTAGATGTTTCTCCTCACAGCGTTTTAAAACCCTGCACAAATGAGAAAGACAAACAGAAAAGGAAGATCCATGGACAGAAAAATCATCCATAAAAATTTCCATTATGTCCTCAATCATGTCAGTAAAAATTGACATCATGCATCTTTGGAATGTGGCCGGTGCATTACACAAGCCAAATGGCATTCTGCGATAAGCATAAGTGCCATAAGGACAGGTGAATGTTGTCTTCTCCTGATCTTCTGGATGAATGGGCATCTGAAAGAAACCAGAATAACCATCTAGAAAACAGTAGTAAGCATGGCTAGCAAATCTCTCAAGCATCTGATCAATAAATGGTAAAGGAAAATGATCTTTACGAGTAGCAGAATTCAACTTTCTATAATCTATGCACATCCTATGGCCAGTGACAGCTCTAGTCGGAAGTAATTCATCCTTATCAGTCCTAACCACAGTTACTCCACCTTTCTTTGGTACAACATGGACAGGGCTAACCCACTTGCTATCAGAGATGGCGTATATAATACCAGCCTCTAGCAGTTTCATAATTTCTTTCTTAACAACATCTTTCAGATTCGGGTTTAACCGTCTCTGATGTTCTATAGAAGTGGTTGCCTCATCTTCTAGAAAGATCCTGTGCATGCAAAGATCAGGTGAAATTTCTGTGATATCATCTAGAGAATAGCCTAAGGCCCTGCGATACTTTCTAAGCTCACACAAAAGCAAAGCAGTTTCAGCATTGTTCAGTTCAGAATTGATGATGACAGGGTAAGTAGACTTAGGGCCTAGAAACGCATACCTTAGCCCAGATGGAAGTGGTTTGAGCTCAACCTTAGGAGCTTTCAGCTCGCTCCATGGATTTGTAGATGGCATAGGAAGGGGTGTTGCTGGAGATCGCTCTACAGCTTCATCCAAACTCGTGTAAGCAACCATCTTTCCCATTGACTGGCTCGAATCCATCATCTTAACATACCCTGTTGCATCCTCACTCAGAAAACCATCCTCACTCGCAGACCTTGTCAAAGCAATCTCTAAAGGATCATCAACTAGAATCTCTTCTGCATCATTGTCCGAGATTTCTAGTGAATCGTCAACCACAAATGTCTGCCCATCCAGCATAGGCTTCTTCCGCAACTTTTCCATCTCGAACTTCATGATAATATCTCCCAGCTGGAGATCTATTCGCCCATTTTTCACATCTATCACAGCTCCAGCAGTACGTAAGAAAGGACTACCCAAAATAAGAGGATCCTTTGGTTCTTCATCGAGCTCGAGGACTACAAAATCTCCCGGAACCAACACATTACCAATCTGCACATGTAGATCCTCAAGAACTCCAACCGGTAACTTCACAGAGCGATCAGCAAAAACCAAGGAGATTCTAGTGGGTTTGAACTTGGTGAATCCAAGGCGCTTGGCTACTGAGTATGGCATCAAATTAACGCTTGAACCTAAATCACACAAAGAACAAGCAAACGTCATTGACCCAATCTGCACAGATAAAACAAACCTCCTTGGATCTCCCAATTTCCTGGGCATCTTGTTATGTAGGACTGCGCTGCAATCCTTTGAGACTTTAACGAAATCTTCTTCTGCAGAGACTTTACTTGTCACCAAGCCTTTCATATATCTCTTCATCGAGGGAATCATCTGGATTGCATCAACGAGACTGAGCTTCACTGTGAGGTCATCCATCATCTCCTTGCATTTCGCATCTTCTAAATCCTTTCTTGACTTTTTAGGGCGAGTAGGGTATGGAACCTTTGGAGCATAAATACGAGGAGGCAATGATTCCCTTGCAGGATCCTCATTTGCAGTGGGGTTCACCTTCTCAGGTTTTGCATCATCAGTCTCTTTCTCATCAGTGGCTACCTCAGAACTTTTACCTTGCAATGCAGTAGGATTCAACACTTTCCCACTCCTTGTTGTGATGGCACTGACATTTTCAAGCCTAGGATTTTGCTCTCCTTTTCCAGGTAGAACTCCCTGTGGTCTCTTGATTGCCTCAGCAGTCTGAGCGACCTGAATGTCTAACTTCTTCACATGAGATGAGAGAGCTTCAAACTTACCATTGAGATCACTGTACATACTATCCACCTTGACATTGATCTCGTTAGAAGCCTTTTGTTGATTCATTAGAAGCTGCTGCATAAGTTGCTCGAGCTTGCTTTCCTGTGGCGCTGGAACAGAATTCACTGGGGTTTGGAAAGGAACTTGAGCTGCTGGCCTGAAGTTGTTGAATGGTTGTTTCGGCTGAAATCCACCCTGAAATCCGCTCTGACCTGGGTTTTGCACAAACGGTTTCTGAAAACCTTGTGAAAAGTTCTTCTGAAATCCCACATTCTGCCCACTGTTTTGTCCTGCAAACCCTTGAGAGCCAGATATTCCTGCGTTTGGCACATACATTTTCTCCTTCCCCTGATTGACCACCTGTTGTGGATAAACCTGGTCCTGAGGATTCTCAACATTTGTGCTCCTGTAGGACAAATTCGGATGATTTCTGTAGTTCTGGTTGAAACCCCTGTTTTGCATGAAACCTTGCCCATTCACATAATTAACCTCCTGCTACTCATTAGACTCTCCCTCAGTGTAATCTTGGTAGACAATTGCCTCTGTTCCATCTTCGCAAAACTGTACATTCCTCTGATTTTGCTTCAGCAGCTGATTGTATTTCTCATTCAACTCATCGTACTTCTGAGATTCAACGCCACTGACTCGCTTTGACCTGTCATACTCAGAAGAGCTAGCAATAGAACTTGCAGCCATATTCTCAATCAGCTCAGATGCTCCTTGCTCACTTCTGGTCATGAAGTTTCCATTGCTTGCAGCATTCAGTTGGTTCTTGGACTCTCTGTCAACTCCATCATAGAAGATGCTAATAAGTTGTCCCTCTGAGTATCCATGGTGATACTCTCTCTGATAATCCTTGAACCTCTCATAAGCCTCACCGAATGACTCTCCTAAAAACTGCTGGAAAGAAGCAATCTTGTTCCTCAGAGAATTTGTCTTGGATTTGGTGTAGAAATGATCCAAGAATGCAACTCTGCATTGATCCCATGTTGTGAGTGATCCAGACGGTAGAGACTTAAGCCATCTTGAAGCTTTGTCTGCTAGAGAAAAAGGGAACAACTTGCACTTGATCCAGTCCTCAGGGACTCCATTTACTCTGGTAGTGCTGCAAATCTCCTCAAAGTTCTCTATGTGTTCCATTGGGTTCTCAGCAGGTAACCCATGGAAAGTGTAATTCTTCACCAATCCTATCAGTTGGGGATGTAGTTGATAGTCCTGCCTGTTGAGAGCAGGCAGACTAATCGCAGATCGGTTCTGATAGAATGTGTGTGGCGTGTTTGCATCGCCAATACCAGGCTGAACCTGTTGCAACCGCTGCAGTTGTTCTTGTATCCTTTCAAATTCAGCCCTTGTAACCCCTGCAGTATCAGTCACAGGAGCATTGTTTCCTCCTTCCATGTTGACTTGGTTCGATGTCGTTCTTGCTCTGTTAGTTCGTTCTATTCTTCCAAGTGCCTGGTTTTCGAAAAAGAGAAGGTTGTCAGAGCCTTGACTTCTTCTTTGTATAAAACCTGAAACACACAAAAGAACAAAACAAAATTCGTTAGTAACTTCTTAGACTAAATTTCAAACTGAATTTCGAAGGTAACGCTATTGGTCCCCGGCAACGGCGCCAAAAACTTGATATGCTCAGGTTTTAACCCTATCAAACTACTGCAAGTGCACATCAACTGTTGTAGTATTTTAGGGATCGAATCCACAGAGACCAAGTGTTACACTACGAAAATATGAGATTGAAATTAAGCTAAGATGGTAAAATGTGATTGTTTGCAATATGAAACTAAAATAGCAGTTAAAACGATGTAAACTTATGGAATTAAAAGCGTTAGGCTTAAGGGATATTCTCGGGAAATCAAAGATTATGAATCAGACAATTATTCAGGGAGCAATTCAGGAAAATCTTGAACTCAAACATAAATATATAACCAATCCACTGTCGTGGCATTAGAGACTTTATTTAGCAACCTAGGATTCTAAACTGTCGTCTGAACCTAGAATTCTAAACAAGCATTAACGAACCGATTTGATAAGTTCACAAATTGCCTTAACATCAGCTTTCGTTGGTTAAGGACAATTTGCTCATCTATGTTCTTTCGGGTATTTAATTACACTTTTGGTGAATTAAACATCCTAACATCAAGAACTAGGTGATCAATCCTAATTCAAGCAATAAGAACAACAATGGATGAAGATAAATACAAATCCATTTCTATGTCTAATTCAATAATCCATGAAATCCCTTAAATCCCTAAAACCTAACTAATGATCTACTCAACCATAATTAAAGAGAAATCACAAGAAAATGATAAAGTAAACATGATTAAATCAAGGTAAAAAGATGATAGAGTTGAGAAATCTTATTAGAGTACAAGGATGAAGAACAATCTCCCAAATCTTCTTACAAAAATCCAAAAACAAGAAAAGATGATAAAGAACAAGAAAGCAAGAAAAGAGAGAAAATCAAGAAGAGGAAAACCAAAGAAAAATGATCCAAAGTGAAGTGTTCTCAATAATTGAGTCCAAAATCATATAAATATGGCCAAAACACGTTTTTAGCCAAGGAAAACACGTTTTGGTTAAAATAATGCAAGATTAGGTGACTGATTTTTTTTTGTCTTTGGGCAGTTTTAGTAAGTGGATCGATCGATCCAGTTACTAAAGATATCGATCGATCGATTTCCTTTGTGCTGGGTCGAGCTGCAGATCCCGCGGAATTTTTGAAGAAAACATGGATCGATCGATCCGATGGTGGATCGATCGATCCAGTTACTAAAGATACCGATCGATCGATCCTCTTCGTGCTGGATCGAGCTGCAGATCCCGCGATCATTTTGAAGAAAAAACGGATCGATCGATCCGAGGGTGGATCGATCGATCCAGTTGCTAAAAATCTTTATTTGCTTCTTTTGCTCGCCAAACGGACCTGTCTTCACTAAACCTTCCATAACTTTTGATCATTTGCATTAACCTTCATTTAAACGTGTTTTAACCTGAAAAGACTCTAAAAATATAGAAAAAACTCGATAAAACTCAGAAATCAATGGTTAGAATGCGTTAAAAACGCAACATATCAAGGACTCTCATATACGAAGCAACATGCTGTACACAGAAGATTAAGTCAGCCATCGAATTATCATAACTCAGCCATTAAATAAACATAACCCAGCCACCAAATAACTAATAACTCAGCCATCAAACAGACATAACTCAGCCATCAAACAGCCATAACTCAGCCATCAAACAACAATAACTCAGCCATCAAACAACAATAACTCAGCCATCAAACAACGATAACTCAGCCATCAAATAACAAATAACTCAGCCATAAATAACCATAACTCAACCATTAAATAACTAACAACTCAGTCATAAATAATCAAAACTCAGCCGTAAATTATACTTACAGTATTAAACAACCATCCATACTGTAGATTTGGCCAATGCTTTCTTTCAGTCATGAGAATTCTGTAGAAACTCACTTCCTCGTTATTAAGATCGGTCAGTGCAATGGCCCTAATAATCAAACACAAGTCAGTTTAGACAAATATTGCTAATAGCTGTATAAAATTAAAAAAAAAGAATGGTGTAAAAGTCTATACTCGAATGGCTTCAGATGTTGCTTAAGTTTCTCCAGATTAGCCGGGTCAACAGGTGCGAGAGGATCATAGATCGCTGATGAAGGTTCAAAACCCTTCCTCATGCACGTCGTCCCATTGTCTCCAACAGAAGGAAAAACTGCTGAAGGAGGATTTGGCTTCTCTGCTAACCCAGTTGTAGCTAATTGAACCCTCGACCGGTACTCCTTAATTCTCGCTAACCGAAGCCTTTCATCTTCTTCCTCCTCAGACTCCGGTAACAGTTGGTTTTCTTTTGCGAGAACTTCATCGGTCACATCCTCAACATCAGTTGGACCTTCCATCTTCCCCTTCCCCTTCATCTTCACAACCGGCAATTGTATTCTTATTACACCCTCACGACTCTTCTTCGCAGCCGCTTCTTTCTTCTTTAACTCAGCCGCTGCCTTCTCTTCCTTCTTCTTTAAATCAGCCGCTGCCTTCTCTTCTTTCTTCTTAAGAGCGATCTCCTTCCTTTTAGCAGCAGCTTCAGACTTTTTCTTAGCAGCATCCTCAGCCTTCTTTTTCAAAAATTCCTCGTTTTCTTTTTCTGTTGGGTGCCTCCTGGTTCCGCGTCGTAATTCTTGCTTGGCAGGTGAAACAGTTACGAAATCAAGTTCACTACCAAACAAATTCTTTTTCGCCTCAGGCGTACCCTTAGAAATTTGTTCTTTCGCCTTCAATTTTGACCCCACAGCTTCCTTCTGTTTTGGAAAAAACTGCTGCGGAGTTCGGCTTTCGGCCTTAGCAAGCTCCTCAGGCAATGTCGTTTTAGCCCACGCAACATTGTCAGGGGTCTCAGATACCGTATTAGGTACCGTTCGACTATTATCTGACTTTTGCCCTGCTCGCGTTTTTGGACTGGGAACATAGTTTTGGGCACTTTCGGATTAACCCAAAACTTTCAGACGCTCATCCATTGCATCTTTGACTCTATCAGCAAAATTCTTCTTCATATCTTCCATTTTTCGGGTTAGCTCGACAAATTTGGAATCGTAGCCGGAAAACTGCGAGCAAACCCTCTCAAAAATAGAGTCATATCTATCAAATTTAGTGGCAATTTTCTCCAGCGTAGCGATTATGGTATTCATAGCCGCCGCGTCCTCGCTAGCACCCGTTCCCTTTGCATCCTCCTTCTTCGCTACATCAGCAGCTTCATCCTCCTCAGCAGCTTTCTTCTGCTTCTTTCTAGGTCGCTCAGACTCAGAGTTAAAAGGAACTAAAGCCAACTTTTTTTTTTCTTCTTCTCCTTCTCCTTCCTCTGAACATCCCAATAATCACCTACTACATACCTACCAGAATGTAGGTCTCTTATCAGGTTACTCAGATGTGGGTCATCGTCTTCACCCGGCCACTGAGGAAACATCTCCTCTATAGACTCCTTCAAAACCATATGCCTAACACGCACCTACAACAGTAACTCATAACTCAGCCATTGAATAATCATAACTCAGCCATCAAATAAAGAATAACTCAGCCATCACACAAACAAATCATAACTCAGCCATCAAACAAATCATAACTCAGCCATCAAACAAATCATAACTCAGCCATCAAACAAATCATAACTCAGCCATCAAACAAATCATAACTCAGCCGTAAAATAAAGAATAACTCAGCCACCAAATAAAAAATAACTCAGTCATCACACAAACAAATCATAACTCAGCCATCAAACAAATCATAACTCAGCCATCAAATAAATAATAAATCAGCCTAAAACCTTACATGACCATGGTCTTGAATCTCCTTTTTGAGGACAGTGTCAAAACTTGCACGTGTGCGCGTTGCATCATATCGAAGAAGCGGAATTTCTTCCTCATGGATTATTCTGCTAAAACGCTCACGAAAGCAACTGACAGATTCATACGCCCAAGCCAATAAAGCGTAAACCAGGCCGCTGATGGAGTATGTCTTTCCTACTGGATTCAACGACTGAATACTTCCAACCAGAGCTTCAAATGCAGCCCGACCCCATGGATAAGTCATCATGGCTTCATCATCGAATACTCTTTTTGCAGTTTCAAAAGGTATCCTAGAATTATGATGACCGGCATAAATTCCCATGGCTTGAAGAACTAACAGCCCTAACCATTTACGCTTTTCAAAACTCTAGGCCCTACAACCTCTTATTGCTGCCCTCAGTTCATCAGGCTTGGGTCCAAGCCCAAGCGGCACATTCAACTCCTCCCAAAACTCTCTGTATTGGTCAGGTTCATTGCTACTTTCTGTTGGCACTGGATCTGTGTTTAACCCAGTGATCTCACCAAACTCGAGTAAGCTAAACCTGATAGGTTGATCACCAACCACAGTCCAAATCTCCTTCTTCTCTACTTTCAGTTGTCGACATAGTAGATAGTGTACAGTCCTACCAGACCACACGCATTTTCCATCAACAAGCTTAGCAATTATTCCAACAGGAAACTTCTTCAGTTCTTCCCACACGTCAAGCCCTAATTGTGTTCTAAGCAAACCAAAATCTCCCATATAGGAATTGTGATTAAACTCTCTATTTTGTAGATTAGCATAACGTATTGATCTTCTGGGGTAATCAGGTGTTTGATGTTCCATCTCAGTTGCTTGATGTTCCATCTGATGACAAAAGATTTAAATAACTCAGCCGCAATAGAAAACTAACTCAGCCAAAACATAATAAATAACTCAGCCGTAATATACCATAACTCAGCCACAACATAATTTATAACTCAGCCTCAATAGAAAACTAACTCAGCCGTGTCGCGACGTTTCGTCTTTCTATACCATAACTCAGCCACAACATAAGTTATAACTCAGCCGCAAAAACCCTAACTCAGCCACAATTTATAATTCAGCCACAACATAATTAATAACTCAGCCGCTAAAACCCTAATTCACCCACAATATAATTGATAACTCAGCCGCAAAAAAACCCTAACTCAGCCACAACACTATTAATAACTCAGTAGCAGTAAAAAAAAACTTAGCAACAACCTACCGGATAAGAAGATTATAGGCGAGTGAGGAGAAGACGATTACGAGGGAAGTCGATTCAAATTGTGGAGAAGACGATCACGAGGAAAGAAACAATGTCGATTTCGAATGAACAGTTGAGAAAGTCTGCGGTTTTTCTTTTGCGTTCTTTTTTTCCTTTGAGAGAGAACTTAAACGTTTTTGCTTTTGAAACTTGACTCTTTTCTAATCACGGTTATTTCTTAATGATGTGGAACTTAAACGTTTTTGCTTTTGAAACGTGACTCTTTTCTGATCACGGTTATTTCTTAATGATGTGGATTTATTTTTGATTTTTTAATTAAAAATAATCTCAATTAAGAAAAATTAATCAAGGGTGTTTATCGTAATTAACCAGGAGTGTGAAAATATTTGTGTCATTTTTTAAAGATATATGGTATTCTAGTCATATTCGCATAGTTTCATGGGATTTGAGTTATTTTTTCTATATTTTTTTCATAAAAGATGCAAACATAACCCAACTTAGGACTCATATTACTATTTGACCATGAACTACATAAACACAAAAATAGGTATTAGACAACAAAAATTGAACTTAAAATCTTATACTTCATAATCATAAAACAATACATGCATAATCTTAGAATTTTTAAATATATTATACCCCGCACCTAGTTCTTTGTAAGAAAAAACCCCTTATCCTCGCAACTGACCAGACATCGAAAGGTCGAGCACTTTTGTTTTGCAACCGACACCAAGGTTGCTCTTGATTTTCGGGACGGAGACGGCCGTGTCGCATCAGGAATCCGTCGAATGGAGTTGTGAATCGAACTCGGAGATCCATATCATCGTTGATTTCAGACCTCGACTCATCACACTCGATGGTCGGGAGGACATTGATGGCTCTGAGTTTCCTCTCCGACCTACACTTGGTCCTGACGCCGACCACGAGTTTTTCGCCGGACAGATGACAATCAAGGTAAAGTGTTGATTCGAATCGGATATGCATTATATATTGGTTCGGAAATTAGTTGTGGTTTGTGTAGATTGATGAAATTCACGCTGGAATTTGGGATGTGCCAAGACCTGTTGGTGATGTAAACCTGATAAATCTTCATTTTTTGTGGACTATGATGTTCAAAAGTTCGATGATGAGTCGTTTTATAGTTCCTTCCTGATATCTAATGGATAGATTTCTCTTTGTAGGCATTGCATGATGGCTGAGATATAAACTTTTGCTCGAAATTGATGGAAATTTACGCTTATCATAAATGGTAAGTATGTTTTCTTTGTTTAATTTGATTATCCAAGTCGCATTTCTAAATTGCACAATCCCTTTCTACACCTCAGAATGATCCATGAATTGGTGATCAAAACCGTACAATAGCTTGAGAGCTTTAGTATCAAAACAACAAGTTTGCAGGTTCAAGTTTTTTTTTTTTTTTTTTTCAAAATGCAGGCTCAAGTTTTAATAGACGTCTCTGCTTCTAATTTTTTTTAGAATATGGGTCCTCCGGCGAAAAAATGATCCAATGCATTTCTGTTTATATTTTGCTTGATCTTCCTGAAAGATTTATGTCCACAGCTTGGTATTTTTTTTTTTTGTCCGAACTTGGAGTCTTGAAACATAGAATTTAGTCCTTAGTTGTCAGGATCTGGCATTCCTATTACTTTCTAACATAATTAACAAAAATGGTATAAACTTCTAAATGCCAATTAACCGAGAACCATGCCCTTGCACGTCTTTGTCGTTGATATGTATTTGAGATTGATATATGAACACTATATAGTATGTCTGATTGGGCATATGTTAATATATTTTTTTGTAGGTTTCTCACTTCTCAAAGGAAACCTTATTGAAGTTTTACAGTTCAAGATTACGAATGGCAAGTTTGTTAGTGTTCCTACAAATGTCTTCAAGTTACTGATGGAAGCTATGTTTTTATATTGTAATAAGCCATTTAATTTATATTGAAATATTTGTGAGGTCAAGGTTGAAAATTGGGTTGAGGACTTGACGGATAAAAGGTTAAGCTTTTACTGGCATGACTGCTCAGTTTTGCACCATACTTCCTTCTCATAAAGACAAAGATGTTACTGCCCGTTGTTCTTACCACTCCTTTGAACAGTTGCTCCAGTGTAACCTCAAAGGTTTTTCCTCTTTCTTCTCCATCTTATACAGTCTTTGCTTTACAAATAAAAACTTCTGTTTATAATTATGTGAAGTGAGACCATGTGATTTTCTAGGGTTTCATTGCCAGATTATGTCGCATTTGGGGTTTGTTCCAAGGAGAATCAATTGAGCTACAATGAATCGTTTGAATTTGACTTTCAGGTCTCATTTGATGTAGTTTTCGATTCTGTTAATGCATTGTGTACTAACCAGATGATGATGGACGCATTGCTGGTTACAATGCGATCAAGTTATTCTCTATCTTGAATTTGCCCCGACCAGAGTTGAAGCAGGTAAGGATTTGGGTTGAATTCCATCAAAGGCCGAGACATGAGGGATATGCTCTGCGAATTATTTGTTTATTAGACATTGCCCTATGATCTGCAGTTGAAATGGAATCAAACCTTCTATGTCTCGATGGAAAAAAATTGTTTGGTAGCAAGGCTATGATTAGGAGAAAGCCTGAAGGTACAGCAACAAACCTGCCAAGGAACTGAAGGTAAGCATCGAAGGAACTGTGATTTCTAAGATAATTTGCAACTAGAAGTAGCTCGAGTCTCGAGTGCAAGGTAAACAACCAAAGAAGCAACGATTCTTCATTTCTTCTCACTGTTGTAGCAGAGGTTAAGGTTTGGTCGAAGCTTTATAGCAAAGCGTTGTGCTTAGAGTAACTAGAGACGAGACGTGTGCGATCAAAACCTGAGATGCGAGGCTATAGTTGATCATCAAGCAAGATTTTGGTTTGTTTTAGGTTGCCATGAACATAATTTCTTTGACTGTACTCGTGTATGTACATCAACCCACAACGTGAAATACGGGAAACAACGTGGGAGTTTGGACTAATCTTAACTTTTTACATAATTTAATGTGTACACAAAAGATGAAGAAACATGCAAAGAGAGAGATCATCATCATAGAAGGAGAAAATAAATGAACTAATTCTAACATAATTTAAAACATGGATGAAGAAGAAAGAGATGTTCAAGCTTGATTTTTTACAAGAAAATATTTTAGTCAACAATGTTTTTATCTTTAATAACCTAATGATCAATTTGGATTGTGATGTCTAGAGAATATTTCTTGGATAAAAACTTTTAAATCAATGACTTTATGAGTTAAAGTTATAGAATTTGAGAACATTTTCAGTACACGAGTAACTAAAAGTTAGAATTTTACAAAGATTAGTGATTCACATATCCGAGACAAGTTATAACTAAACAATCCCGCACGTATGCACAGGTATTCATCTAGTTATAATAAAAAAATAATAGTATAGAGACATAGGATTAATCTTAAGTTATAAAAGAAGTGATTAAAATAAAATATTAATTGTATATATGATAATAGTTTTCTACATCTTTATAAGTATTTCCGGCTGTCGGAAAGAGCTCTCCGAATGGAAACGTGCAACACAAGTAAACTCAAAGATACGGCTTAGACAGCTACGCCAAGAGTTAGATGACGAATCGTCTAAACTGTCACCAAACTCTCAGAGATTGCTGGATCTCAAAATAGAGTTCGAAAAAGTTTCTCATGAAGAGGAGAAATTTTGGAAACAGAAGAGCAAAGAGAAATGGGCAACACATGGTGATAAGAATACCAAGTTCTTTCATGGTAGTGTTCAAATGAGGAGGATGAAAAATCAGATTGTCTCATTGGTCGATTCTCTCGGTGTTGAGCAGTTTGAGGAAACAGCAAAGGGTGAGATTGCGGTGGAGTATTTCACTAATTTGTTTCATACATCCAATCCGAGGGATATGGAGGAATTACTGGAAGGTTTCGATGCAAAAGTCACGAGCCGTATGAACAGAGGTCTGGTAAAATAAGTCATTGAGGCAGAAATTCATAGAGCGGTTAAAGCAATTAAAGGTGATAGTGCTCCGGGCATTGACGGAATGTCGGAGAAAAATTTTCAAGCCTTCTGGAAGACTGTTGGACCACAAGTGACACTAGAAGTGAAGCGTTTCTTTGACACAGGGATTTTTCCTCAAGATTGGAACCATACACAATTGTTCTTGCTTCCCAAGAAACCGAATCCAACTAATATGACAGACTTGAGACCCATTAGTCTCTGTTCGGTTACATACAAGATTGTGTCAAAGATCTTGTGCTCACTGTTGAAACGGATTTTGCCTTCGATTGTCTCGCCAACACAAGGGGCCTTTGTAGAAGGGAGGTTAATCTCGGACAATTTGTTGATTGCGCATGAGATGGTTCATGGTTTGCGAACAAACCCTACTTGCAAAGAAGACTTTATAGCTATCAAGACTGATATGTCGAAAGCATATGACCGCATGGAATGGTGGTTTTTAGAAAGATTGTTTCAAAGAATGGGTTTTGATAGTAAGTGGATTGGGTGGATAATGCATTGTGTGCGATCAGTGACTTATACGGTTCTCATTGTTGGGCAGAGTCACGAATATATTAAACCTCAGAGAGGAATACGGCAAGGTGATCCTCTCTCTCCTTGGAAGCTGTAGTTCATGTCATGAATAAAGCGGATAAAGATGATCGGATTATGGGAATGAGTTGTCACCGAAATGTCCGGGCATTCAACATTTGCTTTTTGCCGATGATAGCTTATTCTTGTGTCGTGCTACATTACAAGAGTGCTTTGAATTTTTAAGGTGTTTGGAGTTGTATGGAGCAGCCTCGGGTCAAGTAATAAATTTCCAGAAATCGGCTATCAGCTTTGGTGCAAAAGTAGATTCAATAAGGAAGCGGTTGATGATGTGTTTGTTAGGCATTGACAAGGAAGGAGGTGATGGTTCATACTTGGGTTTGCTGGAATTTTTAAGTGGTTCAAAGCAAAAGTTACTAGCTTTCATTGGTGAGAATCTTACCAAATGATTGATTGGATGGTTTGCCAAAACACTTTCCCTTGGTGGAAAAGAGTTCTTCCTAAAGTCAGTTGCGATGGCTCTACCGGTGTATGCAATGTCATGCTTTCAATTGTCTAAACATCAATATCAACAGATTTCGAGTGCCATGTCTAACTTTTGGTGGGAAAAGGAAAATACATTGGGTAGCTTGGAAGGAGATATGTAAATCAAAAGCAAATGGAGTATTAGGCTTTCGAGACATGGAGGATTTCAACCAAGCTTTACTAGCAAAACAAGCTTGGAAGCTTCTTAATGAACCAGATCTGTTATTAGCAAAGATCTATAAAGGGAGATACTATTCGACTAAAGACTTTCTGGATTGTAGACAAGGTTATAGGCCTTCTTATGCTTGGCGAAGCATCCTACATGGTAGAGACCTATTGAAACGGGGCTTAATACGTTCTATTGGTGATGGCACAAAGACAAATGTTTGGCTAGAGAAATGGATTATGGAGACACATCCTAGAAGACCGGTTAATAAACAATGTTTAATAGACTTGGAACTCAAGGTGTCTTCCCTCATTACCCCTGAAGGAATTTGGAGAACGGATGTGTTGAATGAGCTCTTCCCACCGGATGATGTCTCAAGGATCACCATGATGCAGATTGGTAGAGTCTCGGATAGATACATTTGGGCTTATAACGACCATGGAGCATATTCCGTCAAAAGTGGATATTGGTTTGTTCTCATCACCCTCTTATACCTCTTCCACCAAAGGAACCACTGGAAATTATACAAGTGGAGCTCAAGCAAAGAGCTTGGAAGCTTAAAACAGAGCGGAAGATATGTGTGTTTGTGTGGAGGGCAATTGCAGGAGCCCTTGCTGTTTCTGATAGATTGCGGACCAGTGGAATTAACGCTGGCATTGTTTGCAAGTTGTGTCAGAGACCATTAACCACGTTCTCTTTGAATGCAGTGTAGCTCAACAGCTTTGGAACATTGCTGAGATTCCTTTCCCAGCGCTGGTTTCTCTTTAGTCTTTGAAGACAGTTTCATATATCTTGGATTTAATGGATGATTCAGGTCTCAATGAAACGATTAGAATATCTATCCCTTGGATCCTATGGAATATATGGAAGAATCGAAACTCCATCCTTTATGCGCACAACCAGTTTGACTTTGAGTAGAATCATTAGACAAGCTTTTGAAGAAGCTAATATGTGGCATGAGTTGAATCACAATACGGAGGGAAGGACCAATAATGGCGCTGGGAATCAGTCGAGATATTCTCGTTGGATCCCGCCATTACCAGGTAGTCTCAAATGTAACTTGAATTCCAAGTGGTGGAGGTTGGATTCTTCGAGATAATACTGGAAATGTTCACTTTCATGCACGGCAAGCTTTCACTTGCTCTCCCAACCGCATATGGACTTTGCAGAGCCTGCGCGATCTACTCATAAGAGATGTTGTGATTGGTCTTGATTGGCAACCAGCCTTTGAAACTATAAAGCCAACGAATTGGCCAAGTTACAGAGCTTTGTTGGCGCAAATTTATATGCTCAGATTACACTTCGACTCGTGCTCTTTTGAAGTGGAATCGATAGCGGCGAATTCTATTTCTAACCATTTCTCAAAGTGTTCTTCGGGATGGACGTTTCAACTCTTATTTAGCCTTTGGAGGACACTCTTGGTTGCATGAGCGGATTGGTTGTGAAAGAAGATTTTAACATCATTGGCCTTTTTCATTAGATATCGATGTTTTATTTTAGTTGATGTTGAGATATTGGTCTCTGTTTCTGGAACCCTTTTCTACTTTTCGATATCAATATATCACAGACGTTTAAAAAAAAACTAACAATCATTTAACCTTTATTGCGTTAATAAATATTAAAATTAATTTAATTCCAGAAAGAAATCATGTCCATACACGATTATACACGATCATCATATTAACACAACAATAATTACATTGCGTAAATCACAATGAAAATTTATTAATTATATAAATAATTAAAAGTGAGATACACAAACCACAATATTTAACCAAGTGTCATCATAAATTCATGTACGTCAAGACAAGTGAACAATCGAACAATCATAATATAACACATACCAAATCATCACTTTTACAAATATACAATAGTAAATTATAATTTTTATTTCGTACGAAATACATTTGCGTTTACACCCAACAATTATCATATAACACATAGCTCAACATCAATATTACAATGATAATAGTAGAGATTATATTTATTGTTCTTACACAAACGTAGTAGTATCTTATAACAATACAACTTATTTTATATCAAACTTTAAAAATAGAAAACAGAAAATATATATATATATATATATCTTTTAATTTATTTTTAGCACATCTTGACAATACCAAAATCAGAAATCAACTACGAGTTGAGATTTGAGTCTTGGCATATCTGAGATAAAAACATTTGATCCTTTTAAAAGCTTCTTCGATTGAAGCCGCATCCGCTGCAAATGTTATCCTCAGCCAGTTCTTCAGCCCCACCGCGGTCCCTGCTCAACCGCAAAGAAATATATCAACAAAAAGAACTCTGAAAATGTAAAATTCACTATTAGAGATTGAAATAATATCCTCACCTGGAAGAAGAATGACTGATTCTTCTCTAGCTAGCTTGAAACAGAAGTCGATATCGTCGCTTACATCTTCGAGTAACGAGAGATCCAACTTAACCTGAACAGAATACAAATAATTAAGACAATATTTAAGATGTGTAACAATTGGTGAACATTGTTCATAATGTAAATATGCTCACCATCATTGCCATGGACCCTTCTGGTCGATACGGGGAATCAATACAAGGAATCTCCTTGATCCAGTCACAGCAAATATCAGAGGAGTTCCTCAACAAGTTTAAAGTTTTCTTGTAGAATGATTCGTCTGTCTGTTCCAGAATCGTGGGAACTGCAGCCTGATATCGCAACACAATCAAGAACAAAAATGATGTCTTAAGATCATCAGAAACAATAAAAGTTAATTTTGATCAATCTAAGTAAATATATATACCTGAATAAATGTGGCGGGTCCACCAAGAATATCGAAGTATTTCTTAAACCGCTCAATGATCTGATCCAAATGAACAATATATCGATCAGTAGATGGCTTATTTGCACTCTCACGCTCTCTACATTACTGATTTAATTTGAAAGAGATTGAAGCTGTTACTAACCTTAGGGTCCTTAAACGAGCCAGAAGGATCAGTGGTCACGAACCACCCGAGCCGCCAACCAGGAACTATCCATCTCTTTGATAAAGATCCAATTGTCAGCACCGGAACAATAGATCCAAACACACCCATTGGCACAAAAGGTTTGCTCCCGAAAGCTAGATGACCGTAAACTTCATCAGCAATCAAAAGAAACCCAAGTCTTTTCGCCGTTTCCGCAACCTAAACCCCAAAAAAAAAACACAAATTTGTACACATCAAATTCCAAACAGCAACAACATTGGTTCTGTTTCCTCCAGTCAAAGTTAAAAGCTAACCTTCATCAAATGCTGGTAACTATACACATTACCGCAAGGATTACCAGGGTTTATAACAACCAAAGCAACGGTGTTTTCATCTGCAAGAGACTCGACAGCATCAAGGTTGATCTCCCATCCGTTTTCTGGCAGAAGATCGAAGTAGCGAACCTCAAGGTGTCTAAACTTAGCACAGAGTTCATAGATCGGGAAACCAGGTCTTGGAAGAAGTATATTGGCCCTGGGACGAGCCAACATTGCCAAAGCTACATCAATCGCTTGCGTGCAACCCGATGTGATGAACACATCATCCTGTGACAGTTTGTATGGAAGATCGCGCGATAAGTACTCCGCGATTGCCCTGTTTTATTACACAAAAAAAGTGTGAGACTTGATTTGCAAGTTACTTATCTGCTTTTTCTTATTGAGATTCAAAATGAAAATACAGCAAACATTCCCTTGCAATCAGAATGGTTCAAAACAAGTCAGGAACAAAAAATGTTTCACCAAACCAATAAAACAAGCCAAAGTAAGATGGTCGGTTCAAATTTTCGGTTCATTCTTAACCACAACGAATTTGGCATCCCTTGGCCGTAACAACTCCACGCATATACATATATATATATATATATCCAGAATCTTGTAACAAAAGACAAGAATATAAAAAGTCTACGTGTATAAAAGATAACGGTTGTGACGGAGCAGTTAAACCTGAAGCAAGAAAAAGACAAGAGAGATAGCGGGGAAAAGACAAAAATGACCTTCGGGACTGGGGAAGACCAACGGTTGGAGCATAACCATGAAACTTGTTGGAGAGGAGAGAATCTGAAACAGCTTGAAGTGAAACTTGCGTCGTACGGAAACAAGAGTATAGTGTTGGATCTCCCATTCCCAACGATATGACTTTCTTCGAGCATCTTCCTTCTACTTCTTCCACTGCGATGCATTCCATTAGCAAACTCAGGATCCCTTTAATGGTGATTGTTGTGTTCGTCGTCGTCGACCCATTCTCCATCTTTCTTTCTGATTCTAGGTTTTTCAGTGATGGTTTTGGTTTTGAGTCTTTTCGGTGCAGTTTGCAAAGAGAGGATTTTGGGTGTTTTGAGAGATTTGCCAGATTGGAGAAAGATATATATAGAGGTGGATTTTCTAACTTCACAAGAATCACAACCACTCGTTTTTCTCTTTGATTTAATATTTTATATTATAATATTGAGAAGGTTGAAATACGGAAATATTGGTTTGTTTATCCGGATAGGACAAGCTTTTGTATATTATTATTACATAACCAGTCCTTTGATAAACATGGAATATAATCTACTTTTATGGATTTTATTGACGTTTAAAGATAATATAAAAAGACCTACAGTTTTCTAATATTTGTTTATGTCTTTCTAAAACACTTAAAATCATTTATTGATCAACTGAAAATTAAAATATATGCGAAGAAGCCTGTTAATATTACGCATAGCCATATATTACTAAAAACAAAATTCATTTTTTTTCTGGTAAACTTTCAAAGATTTTGATCAGAACCTGATATGGCTAAAATTTGTAGTATTCAGGAATGTTTACAAAAGATTTGTGATAATGTTGACAAAGGAACAACAATCGATTGTTAGCCAAAAAAATAAATTTGCAATTGACTTGTGACCGAAAGACTTTCCGCAGAAATAGTTAACATGTGATACGTATGTGATCAGTCTTATCAACCCACAAAACCATATGTACTTAACAGATAAAAGAAATAGTGTTGTAAATTTCTGATGAAAATTTATGTTATTTGGCCACAAATGTTACTAACTAATTTTTAACCAAAAGCCAAATTAAATAAAAATCGCTATAAACTTTAGATAAAATTGCAACTATTAATCGAAAATATGCAACAAGAAGACAAGATGGCAATCCGTTATTTTAATACAATATATTTTATTTTAAAATTAAAAAAAAAAAAAACTATGAAAATCTGGCAACCAATTTTGTCAAAGTTTCAAAAAAAAAATATGTAACTTTTTAGCATTGTTATTTAAGACGGATGTTTGATATTCATCGGATTGTTGAATTTGTTTATCTATAGAAAACTTTATTTTCTTAAAAATTTAAAAATATGCGTTACAGAGCAAAAAAAAAAATTTTTAAAATCAAAATCAAAACATTTTATCTCGATTTCGGACCAGGTTTTGGTGTAGTCGGATCGGATATTTCTAATCGTATTCGTAGATCTAGGAAACCGGCTATAATGCGTTGTCGGGAATGCATTGTGACGTCGATACTTTCGTATAATATGTTTGACATTTGGTTGATATCAATTCAATTTTGTTTGTTTCGGTTTATACGGTTGAATTAATCCAACCGAATACACCATACCGAACTTGGCATCTCAAGGGCAGTCTCACATATGAAGATGTAGCTGCTGTAGTCGTGACCTGTTCTAGTCGTGAGTTAGGATGGACGTGACTTGATGCTCTAGCTGAGCTGGAGGCGAAGCTTGAAGAGGATCAAGGAGTTTGAAGATTTTTCTAATATATTGCTAAAGATAAGGAAAAAAAATATTGAGTGAAGATTTAGCATAATCTGAACTTGGGGGTCAAGACTAAGTCTGGCCGTTTTGCCTATTGTATATAAATAGGTGAGAGTTAACTTGGTAATCGATTAACACATTGAGAGCATATTTCTTAGCAAAAAGATTCATGATTGTCGAGCAAAAAGGAGATCTTAATTCAAAGGGACAAGGGATAGTGAGAGATTTACAAGATCGTGTGTGACTTGTGAACGCGTAAGGCTAGGATTGAAGTGTAAGTGAAACTTGTAAGTGCACGACTCATTCGATCTAGTAAAACGTTTGTGAAAGAAAACTTTTTGCATTGTGTTCATTTTCTGTACTAGTATCTGTAATAATCTTTGAAGTAGTATTGATACATTTTCAACATACTGCATTTTAGAAGCTATCTTATGATTTTTCATAGATGTAAACAAAAAAAAAGAACTTTTCATTTGTTAATTGAACGAGTCTTTCTCAAATGATTCAATTCCAAGAAAATATACACAGTGGTAATATTAAGGGCATCTACATCCATGAAAATCTTTTAACAATAAAATATTAATAATTTTATGATATTTTATTTGTATAATTTAAATTTAAATTGTAAAAAATTAATTAAGCAAATGGTGAGAAGACATGCGGCTTATAAGTTTCTCATCAAGATATCATCGTAGTTCATTTTAGAGACAATAGTCATTCGCTCTCTTCTTCTTTCTTAATTTTGTTAATTTTTTATTGTGAAAGATTTTCCTATAGACTCCTAATGTAGATTCTCTAATAAATATGAAGGTCGAAAGAGAGCAATTAAAAAAGAAAGATTACATAAAAAATTGAAAAATAAGGAAATTGGAAAAGACGAAAAATGACTCAGAGACACACGAGAAGACAAAAAATGACATTTTCAACTTGAAAAACCAACGGTAGGAAAAAAAGGGAAAACGGTCTTTTTGGACCAGAACTATTGTCATTGGGTCTTTTTAGATATGATTTTTTAACATTAGTCAATTTAAACCCGAATCTCAAATTAATTCAAATTCGATACCCAAATATACGATTTTGTTGTTGATTTAGACCTTGAACAAATCAGTGTTAGTCAACGTTAACGGAACAGTGACATAGACGACACGTAGACAAAGGAAAATGACTTTTTTGGACCAGTACTATTGCAATCGGGCTTTTTTAGACCTGATCTTTTAACATTGGCCAATTTAAACCCAAAATCTCAAATTAATTCAAATTTTTGTCTCCATTTCCAGAGTTTCGATCTCCAATGGACAGTGACATGGATGACACGCAGACAAACGGCTCGGTTTCGTTTGAACAGCAGTCTCACAAGTTCTCTGTATTTCTAGAGTTTCGATCTTTAATTCACAAGCTCCTAATGTCTTTTGTAACTTAGCCGAAGTTCCTTCGATGTCATCTACTTTTTCTACCAAATCCTCAAGCTTTTCAACCATACACTCATCAGTCCACTTAAACACATAAAACCATTTATTCTGCCGAAACATGAAATCGCTTAAACACATGAAACCAAACCAATGCACAATTTAAACACAGTTACTCTTCTTTATCTTCTCTAGTCTTAATTCATCAATTCCCCTCTCTAATCACAATTTAAACACCATTTTCCACAATACAAATCTACTATACATAATAAAATACATGGACAGACCTCTTCTGATCCATTTGGACAAGCATGAAACAGTCTTCCAGGAATTCAAGCAGTCCTAGACGTTTTCATCACTACGGCTTCTCCACATCTGCATATCTTAGGGAAGCCTCTTCGAAATTCAAACATTGTAGCATACCAATTACTCATGTTTCTCCTCTCTAACCCTAATTCATCTATTCCTCTATGTCTAAGCTACAAAAGACATTAGGAGCTTGTGAATCAAAGATCGAAACTCTAGAAATGGAGACAAGAACTTGTGAGGCTGTTTTTCAAACGAAATCGAGCCGTTTGTCTGCGTGTCATCCATGTCACTGTCCATCGGAGATCGAAAATCTGGAAATAGAGACAAAAATTTGAATTAATTTGATGTTCGAGTTTAAATTGGCCAATGTTAAAAGATCATGTCCAAAAAGGCCTGATGGCAATAGTTCTGCTCCAAAAATGTCGTCTCCCTTTGTCTACGTGTCGTCAATGTCACTGTTACAATAAAATCGTATGTTTGGGTATTGAATTTTTCTATATATTAATAGAGGAGACAGTATGTGAAAATCCTATGTGTCATCCTAAGAGGATTTTAAGGAACTCTTTTTCTAAAAAAAATTATTAAAAAATTATTAATAAAATATATATAGAAATAACGAATATATGGTAATTAATATAGAGAATTATATTTAAGGAATATATAAAATATTTGATAATATCTTATTTTCTTTTCAATAATTACTAGATTTTTTTATCCGAGTCAAACGCAAGATTAGAATATTCGAAAACAAAAATTTATGTTTATTTTTAATAGATGGGAGAAATTAAAATAACAAAGATAAATTATATTTATGTTTGATCAAAATTTAATTTTATTACATTTATGTACAATACATATCATTTTAGTATGTTTATAAATATTAGAATACACACTTGGCGTGGGTCAAAATCTAGTTTGAATTAATTTGAGATTCGGGTTTAAATTGACCAATGTTAAAATATCAGGTCTAAAAAGGCCCGATGGCAATAGTTCTGGTCCAAAAAGGCCATTTTCCCGAGAAAATAAAGTGAGAAGAATTTCCTAAAATATCATACTTTGAAGTTTTGGTTTTTAAAATATCATAAATTTTTAAACGTTTCAAAAATATTATAAACACAAACATTAATTTTCAAGGGTTTGTAACTTAAATTTTTGGGTTTGGGTTAATTATTATAAAATTAGGCTATAGTTTCACGAGATAGGGTTTGAGTTTAGGGTTTAAGGTTTAGTTTTAAATGTTGAAAATTAATTTAAGTTTTGTAATATTTTTGGAACATTCAACAAATAGCGGTATTTTTGGATTATTTGAAAAATGGTAGTATTTTTTTTTAAAACATCAAAATGTGATAAAATTGTCTATAACATTATTGGTCTTGTAGGTTTGGTCTCTCTCATTAGAAAGAAATAAGAAGATACTTTTAGAAAATATTTAAGAGGGTCTAGAAATCGAAGTTTGGTTCAGTCGAGATTAGAGGATTGAGTATAACATTTTTAAGATAGGTGCAATGCGATGTAATTGTTTTCTTTCTTTTTTTAATAAATCGTGAGAGTTCTGAACTTTTGGCTCATAATCTTTTTGATATCCAGAGTCAGTCTTTAGATATTCTGATTTAAAGAATAACCCTCCGTACCAAAAGAGTTTCAACCCAGGGCACAAGGGAACCATAATACCACTAGGCACCACACTTTTGGTACGATGTAATTGTTTTTGTGTAATTTGTTCAATTTTTTATGGATGTCTTTGGTTATAAAACGTGTTTCGCGTAATTAAAATCTAGGTTGCACAGAATTTTTCATCGAATGACTGATTCTCACTTCAGAATCGGAATTAAAATCAGAAGCTCTCGAAAGCGCGGTGGAAGCGCGATTCCGAAAAAACAAATTTGAGTGCTTTAGAAGTTCAACGTTTTAAAAAAGAATTTTGGAAGAGTAAAAAGTCAACAATTACAAAAAGATAAAATTTAAGTGTAAATAAACAAAGACAAAGCGTATTTGTGCATACTAACCTTCGTCTTTTATCTAGAAAAAAGTTTTCTTACAAATAGGTCTTACTAAAATATGGGATGTTGAAGGTGACCAATTTAACTCAATGGATGATATTAATCTTGGAAACCCTGAGTTCGATGATCTTTCTCTTGATGAAACAAAGTTGGAAGCGGTTATTATTTTATGGAGCTGATGAAAATGAGGCGGAAAATGATGCTCTGAATGTTTGATTTGGAATGTTATGATTTTATTTTTCATTGTTATTTTACTTGATTGGATGTTGTTTAAAAAAAAATTTTTAAAATATAATTTGGATATTTTAAGTTTTATTTTTTATATTTATACGCTTTTAACGCATATCCATTTTCAAAAAAAAAATTAGAAATCGATTTTTTGTTTTCAGATGGTTCGCTTCTGTATACCTAATTCTGATTTCATGCAACTTAATTTTACACTGACTCATAAAATGACAAACTTCATTAATTAATTAGTTGGAAGAAAAAAACAATACTATAAATTAATTGAGTAGATGATATATAGAAAATTAAACTTGGAAACGTACTAATTCTCCCCCCAAAACGTCCATATCTCTTTAGATAGATCCGAAAAACTAATCTCGTACTATTTTCCCCCATAACTAACATTACACTCTTATTCCCCCCATACAATCAACATTAAACGTTTATTTCCTCCCCGGATGAATATTAACCGATTATTTCACCCCAAATTGGTTTAAACTCGATTTAGTCGGGTTTCGATTTCGCTATACTAGCCGGTATACTTGGTTTACGATCGGGTTTTGTTATTAACCGACCAAACCCAGAATTAGGGGAAAATAAAAGTGTAATGTTAGTTCTGGGGGAAGTAGTACGAGTTTAGTTTTCCGGATCTATCTAAAAAGATATGGAAATTTTGGAGAGGAATTAAAACGTTTTTCTTAAGATGGACTCTCAAAGCACCGCTTTTAGGGGTAGTTGTGATGCAGCCAAATTAGAGCTCTTGCATGTGACTCCATGTGTTTTTTCTTGATGTTTTTGATGTTCTGTACCCTCAGATAACTGATTGAAATCAAATATATTTCAGTAAGTTATGTATCCAAAGATTTCAAAAGAAGTCGTTAGTGAAACAAAATTCTTCACACATGCATATTTAAAAGAAAATGGTTAAATGTTATATATGAGGGAGATCTAGACTATGGTACTTAATATTGGAAGAAATGACATAGATTTATCAGTTTAGATAAGTAAATCCAACGACACATACACATGCATATATATAATATATACATAAACTAATCTCATACTAATTCCTCCCATAACTAACATTACACTCTTATTTTCCCACATAATAAACATTAAACGTTTATTTTCTTCCAAGATGAATATTAAACGTTTATTTCACCCCAATTCAGTTTAAACTCAGTTTACTTAGGTTTCGATTTTGGTATACTAGCCGGTTTACTAGGTTTACGATCGGATTTTGTTATTAACCGACCAAACCCAGAATTATGGGGAAATAAAGTATAATGTTAATTCTGAAGGAAAGTAGTATGAAATTAGTTTTCCGGATCTATCTAAAGAGATATTGACGTTTTGGGGGAGGGGAATTAGTAAGTTTTCCCAGATTAAACACACTTAATTCGACACTATTTATAACTTCTTTCCTTCATACAATCATACTTGGAAGTCCGTGTAGATAAAGTAAATTTATACTATTTGAAGCTTGCTTTAGTAGATAAAGCTATAATATCATGCACCAACCAAAGAAATCCATGGATATGTGATGTGATTAATATCCAACTATATTTCACACAGCATCCAACTATATTTCACAGCAAGGTTCAAAAAAAAAAAAAAAAAAAAAAAAACTATATTTCACAGCTGTTATCCTACTATCATTTCATATCTATAATAGTATAATGCATTGGTCATTTGTGTTTGTTATTTACAATAATTGCTATGAACTTCGATATAAGAACAAAAAAAATTAACTTCTTATACATATTATCTACTTTATTGGTTATATTGCATTTCCATTTTGTCCACTATGTATATATTGTATTAGTAATTTATTAGTGTTATATAATGTAAAAAGTAAAATTAATTTTTCTTTTAAACATGATACAAATAGCAATTTACGTAGTAGGTTGCACATAAACTTTATCGAATGACCGATTTTCGTTTTGGAACCGGAATCAAAATCGGAAGTTCTCAAAAGCGCGGTGGAAGAAAAATCAAATTTGAAAGCTTCGATTCCAGAAAAGATGCAACAAGAAGACAACGATGACAACCCGTTATTTTATTACAACATATTTTATTTTAAAACAAAAAAATTATGAAAATTTGGCAACCAATTTTATCAAAGTTTCATTTCAAACGAAAAATGTAAACTTTTTAGCATTGTTATTGAAGACGGAATTTTTAAATTCATCGGATTGTTGAATTTGTTTATTTATAGAAAACATTATTTTCTTAAAAAGATTCAAATATATGCAGTATAGTGCATAATTTTTATTTTTTTTAAAATCAAAATATTTTATCTCGATTTCGGACCAGGTTTTGGTGTAGTCGGATCGGATATTTCTAATCGTATTCGTAGGTCTAGGAAACCGGCAATAATGTGTTGCCAGGAATGCATTGTGACATCGATACTTTGGTACAATATGTTTGAAGTTTGGTTGATATCAATTCAATTTTGTTTTCTTCAATTTATACGGTTGAATTAAACCAACCGAATATACCATACCGAACTTGGCATCTCAAGGGCGGTCTGACATACGGTATTTTAGAAGCTATTTTATGATATTTCATAGACGTCCAAAAAAAAAGAGAGACTTTTCATATGTTAATTGTTTAGGTCTTTCTAAAATGATACATCAAAATTTTCTACCAAAAAAATATACACAGTAGTAATATTAATAAACTAGGTGATCGATCCGCACCGTGTACGGATATAAATTTTAAAGAATAAATAATTTTGGTGTTTAATATTTTGATTTTATCATTTATAAAAATTAATTGTACATGATTGGTTATTTTAAAGTTATATGTATGTAAGAAAACAATATTATAGATGTAATATTTTGGTGAAGATAAGAAATAAAAAGAATCCCACAAAATTATGGCTAAGATTAAAAGTGAATGTGAGTACTTGGAACTTCTTGGAATGAAGTTTAAGACCAAGGAGTGATCTTCTTGTTTATGTCGTAGTCTTGCCAACTGTTTATGATTTTTCAAAAGACAAAACCACTTGTCCACTTCACAGACCTTTCCGTAAGACAATTAGTTTGATCAAAGTCACTTTTTCTTATCATTTGTTACACTCTTTGAGGTGAAAACTAATATTTTGGGTATTATCTCAAGGTAAAAATAGACAGAAAAAATATTGATGAATTAATTTTCTTTTATAATGTTTACTTTTAAATGTGATTAGTTTTTCAAACTTGGATACTATCGTTGATCTCAATAACCAGATTATTATATACAATTCATCTCTACCATATCCGAATTTTTTTCCGCCTCATTCAACTTAGTTGCCTTCATTTTTCATATGAAATGTCAAAAATGTGTGTCACCATTTAAAACCTCAAATAAACATTTTTTAATTTCTATAAATGTATCGACCAATATTCTGACCATATTCTTAGCCAAAAATCTTCGATGCTTTCTCTACTAATTAATTATTAATTTTTGTAATAAAAATAAAATAGAATGATTTCACATTTCTTAAACAAAACCACTACATACAACTCTCTATACGATACTTTTTCTACGTCTCAAATAGCGAATAAAGTATTTCTAATAATTAATCATATTAAAAAATATTAAAGAAAATTTTGTCATCAATTATCCCAATTTTATTATGATTTCTTCTCACTTTTTAAATAATATAGTTGATTAATTTAAAAATATGTTTGATAAGACAATATTATTTTTTATTCCAGAAAACGTTGTGAATATGATAATTTGACATATTCTTCTACACCAAATTTTAATTTATCTAAATATAGGAAATTTTTTTAATGTTTGCTTCTAAAACAAAAAAAAAATATTTGAAACTAAAAAGATGGTCTTGACATATTTTTTGAAATAATCAATTACTATCTTTTTTATGTCAAATCAATTACTATTTAGATTTACTGTTTCAACTATTTTGAAAAATTCGTATTTAATGCTAGCAAATTTTAGTACCATGATTCGTTAGTAAATTAGGAGTTTGAACTATTAATTATTAGATCTATAAACATAGATTCATCATTTCATTCATTCATTGTATCAAAATCTATTGTACAATATTAAAAATCTTAAGTTGCACTTAACTACATAATAAGCATAAAAGAATTATGCATAGGTGGTGTGTATATTCTAAACCGGTAACAGAACAAACTCTAGTGACACGAAACCAAGTTAGCTAATCAAGTGGTTGATAACCGAATTTGATACAAACGCAAGTTAACTGGCCCGATTTTAAAATTGATTATAATCGATAAATGTTCCCCAATAGTTACGAATTATAATTTTGAAAGTTTAGTATATGATGGCAAAAAACCGTGTCGGTTAACCAGTTGATTTTAATAAATATGATGACATGTATTTAGATCTCATTTTGTATATGCATTTTCAAATATAATAATAAATCAATGATTTAAGTAGTTTTAGCTATGTCATTTTAAAAAAAAAGATATATTTAATTTATTACAAAATCGTAATAACAACTGGTTAACCGTAAGTGCTAAATTGTATGTGTCGTATATTTAAGGTAAGTGCTAACTTAAATTTATTACAAAATCATTGCTATATATGAAATAACTTTGTATGTTAATTTTATATTTTAAAATATTAATTATAGTTTATTTTGTTGAAATCAAATTTATGTTTTGAGATTAATTAGATTGTTTAGCCATATCATCATTTATTTAAGACATGTAATAATTTTGTACCAATAGAATTAAAATAACTAATGTTCTTCACTAATTGTACCTATCTTTTAATAGGAAGTGGATATGATGACAGAACAATAAAAAAAGGAAACTACGTAAAAAAGATTGAAAAATAAGAAAATAAAAAAGGAAGAAAAAGACGAAAAATTACCTTTGCAATTTCGGAAATCAACGGTGGGAGAACAAAATGAGAGGAATTCTCTAAAATACCATATTTTAAAGTTTTTTTGTTTAAATATCATTATTTTTAAATGTTTTAAAAATATTGTAACCTTAAAAATTGATTTTCAAAGGTTTGTAATTTAAATTTATGGGTTTGGATTAATTATTATAAAATTAGGATATAGTTTTAGGAGATAATTGGGGTTTAAGGTTTAGTTTTGAATGTTAAAAATTAATTTTAGTTTTGTTGTATTTTTGGAATATTCAACAAATAGTGATATTTTGGAATATTTAAAAAATGATAGTATTTATAAAAACAAAACTTCCAAATATAGTATTTTTTAGATTTGCCCATAAAATTATTGGTCCTGTAAGTTTGATCTCTCTCGTTAGAAGAAGTAAGAAGATACTTTTAGAAAATATTTAACAGGATCTCGAAATCGAATTTTGGTGTAATCGAGATTAGAGGATCGATTATAACATTTTTAAGGTAGGTGCAATGCCATGTAATTTTTTTTTTTTTAATCCATTGGAGTTCTAAATATTTGGCTCATAATATCTTCGATAACCGAAATCAGCTTTTAGATATTCTGATTTAAAAAATAATCCTCCATACTAAAGAGAGTTTTAACCCAAAGTACAAGAGAACCAATCCCCTAGTGTTACCATTAGGTCACCACACATTTGGTATGATGTAATTGTTATAGTGCAGTTTGTTCGATTTTTTATGGATGTCTTTGGTTATAAAACGTGTTTCGCGTAGTTAAAATCTAGAATGCACAGAAGATTCATCGTAGGTTAGGTCCAATTCCCTCTTGGGAATCGAAATCGAAATCGAAAGCTCTCGAAAACGCGGTGAAAATACGATTCCAGAAAATCCAAATTTGAGTGTTTTGGAAGTTTCGATTCCTGTTTGGAAACTATTAAAAAAAAATCAGAACCATAAAAAGTAAACAATTACAAAATTTAAAGATAAAATTTAAGCGTAACGTATTTGTGCACACTAATCTTCGTCTTTTCTCTACAAAAAATTCTTCTTATAGAACAGATCTTAATAAAATATGGGATGTTGGAAGTGACCAATTTGACTCATTTGATGATGTTAATCTTGGAAACCCTGAGTTCGAGGATCTTTCTTTTGATGTATTAGAGTTAGAAGCGCTTCTGTTTGATGGAGCCGATGAAAATAAGCCTAAAATCGATGTTCTGAATGTTTGATTTTAATTATTATGATTTTATTTTAGATTTTCTCAGATAAACTCTTCAAATGGTTAAAGTTTGTGAATATACAATTAGATCAATTAAATGCCGGTTAACCGGTAATATAACATTCCTATATTCTACCGTGTAAGAATCTGTTTATTTCTTAACATATTCCAAAACGACTGATTTTAATCCAAAAACATGTCCTACGAAAGAAGTGAACCATTGACCTCACCCTTAAAATCGAACTACGTAACCAGCCATGCTAACATCTGTATAATGAAAACAAACAAAACAAAAGATATATATTAACTCAAGCTTCAATTTCTTTTTTATTTTCCTCTTTAATGAAAGTTTACCAAAAAAAATAATCAAGCTTTTAAGTTCATCAATGGCGGATTTTGATTCCAAGTATCATATGTAGCGATCTATAGCTCTTTAGAAAACTCTTAATATTTCAAATCTAATGGTTTTTAAGCTCACCCCCATGATTTTAACTAAGCTAATTGTAATTTAATAATGAAGTTCGGTTTTCAAATTTTAAAGTTAAATTCTCGGATTATTGAGTAAATTTTGAGAAATCGAGACCATATATGAACTGAAGGGACCACCACTAACATAGCCCAGTAGATTTTGTTTGATTCCAAATTTGACGGTGGTAGAGGCGGTGGCCAATGGTGGTCTACACCGATCTTTGTTTGCGAGAAGAAGATCTCTTAAGTTACTAATTATATATGTTTGTCTGTAATAGCAAAGTTAAACATGTGGTATAGCAATTTTCAATCGTTAAGTGCATGTTCAATGGTAGTTTGAAGAGGAGTTCTTTAAATATAAAATTATTAAAATTTGAATAAAATGAAGAAAGAGAGTGTTTTTGTAGGGTGTATTAAAATATAAAATTAATAAAATTTGATTAAAAAGAAGAGATAGTGGGTATGTTTAAATATAAAATTAATAAAAGTTGAGTAAAAGTTAAGAACCGGTTCTTAAATTAGAACTTTAAGAAAAAGTTCTTAAAAGAAAGAAGGTGTGTTTAAATATAAAATTAATAAAAGTTGAGTAAAAAGATGAAAGAGAAAGTATAAAATTGAGTAAAAGGAAGAGAGAATGAGTGTTTTAATAATTTTATATTTTAAGAACTTGGTTAAAAACCACGGTTGAACATGGCCTAATGAGGTCAAGAGTTCGAATCCTCTATTTATTTTTACCATTTATCACCAAAAAGATAGTGTTTTCGAATTTGTTAAAGGGTTATATTTAAGATGTCAAAAAGGATATTAACCCATAATCCTAATGGGTTAAAAGCTAATGAGTTATGGATCAATCTAATCTATTTAGTAATTAATTTGGATCAACCAATTAATCCATTAAAATTAAATGAGTTAGTTTGACTTTGATCCAATCCATAATTAAATTGATTAATAAATATATTTATATATAAATTGTGAAATTTGACAAAAAAAAATTCGAAAATCATATTTTCTCAACGGAAAATTGTTTTGCGAAATTATGTTTTTGGCAGAATTTTTTATAGAATTTCGTTTTCGACGAGAAAATTTTATGGAATTGCGGGAAATTATTTTAGGGAATTACGTTTTTGGCAAGAAAATTTTACGAAATCGTATTTTTGGCGGAAAAATTTTATAAAATCAAGTTTTTGGCAGAATTTTTTTTACGGAATTTCTTTTTTTGGCGGGAAAATTTTGCGGAATTGCGCTTTTGCGGAAAATTATTTTAAGGAATCGTGTTTTTGGCGGGGTTATTTTACTGAATCGCGTTTTTGGCAAGAAAATGTTACGGAATTTTTTTTTTGACGGAAATTATTTTACGGAATTGCGTATGACTCATCAACCCCATTAGACTCATCAACCCATTATGATCAAAATATTTAATCCATTATAGTTGATGGTTCGGATTGGGTTGGATTGATCCATGAGTTTTAACCCATTTTGACATCCCTAGTTATACTACGAATTGATTCATACTTCAAAAGTTGACCTGCATTTAATTGATTTGAAAGGTAACTTGTAAATCATAACCATTTAAAATGTTTATTTGCAGAAAACTTATAATTTATTATATATATTTATATATTTTTTCACAGTTATTATCCTACTATCATTTGGTCATTTGTGTTTGTTATTTACAACAATGGCCATGAACGTCTAGACAAGAATAAAAAGTTTAAGTTCTTTATACATATATGACCCCAAATCTTCGTGACCCCATATCTTTTGCTATGACCCGATGATTGTCCAATCATTAAAAAAAATGTGGCTATGTGAACCGCTCGCTACCTAATTTCCTCTCTCGCATTTAAAGCATTGCGATTTGTTGCGCGAAGTTCAGTCTGAAATATCGAATATTTTGTTGATTCTTTTTAAAATGATGCTGATGAATCATTATCGGTAGGGTTGCAGTCTAGAAAAAATCACCACTAGCAACAGGACAATAAAAAAAATACATTTGTTCAATATGTATAGAATATGTGTAAAATACATTTGTTAAAAAAATACATTTTTTCAATATGTGGTGAAATAAAATAAATTATGTAAGACCAAGTGAGTTTTAAACTAGTGGTATTTTCCTAAATCTCTACAAGTTTAGCTTTCAAGGATCTCTAATTCTGCTAGAAAGGGATATTGATGTATTTTAAGAAAAATTACAAGAACAATTTTGAAAAATGGCATAATTGCTAAAACAATTTTTAAACAATGTTGAAATTTAACAAATGTCATAAAAGACATATAAACTTTAGTAAAAAAAAATTATTATGAAAATACCATTCTAGTTATTTAAAAAAATATATATCAGAAATTTGTTTGAAAAACCGCGGCCGTGGAGGCTGCGGAAGCACCGGAAGACAAGTTTTGCGGAGGTATACCGCCATATTTATATAAAATCGGATTGAAAATCACATAGAAAAAAAACTTGAAATCTTTTGAGTTTTGGTTAGAAAAGAGATATATGATGTTAGATCTATTAATTTTAGGCTAAATTCAGTTGAAAACAAGTTAAAATACAGTAAAACGAGCTAAAAGGTAGTTGGTCGCCATTATTAGGGTTTGACAGAAGCTTGGTTGTGTGGAGAAGATGACCGGTAAATTACGATTTTACCCTTTATTGAATAATTCTACCACTACTATAACTAAGTCTACTACATATTTATAAATCTACCACTACTACAAATAAGTCTACATATTATAAATCTACCACTACCACGAATATGAATATATCTACCACATATTATAAATCTAATACTACTATAAATAAATCTACCACTGCTATAAATAAGTCGACCAACTAAAGGTTGTTTAGTAAAGAAGCGAAAAGATTGAATAAAACTACCACTACAATAAATAAATCTACCATATTATAACTCTACCATTAGTATAAATAAGTTTACGATTGCGTGAACCATCAATAAGTCTACCGAGCACAAAATAACTCTACCACAACTACTAATAAGACTATCACTCAAAAATAAATCTATCACTACTGTAAATAAGTCTACGATTGCGCGAACCATCAATAAGTCTACTGATCACAAACTTAACTCTACCACCACTAGAAATAAATCTGTTGATCACAAAATTAACACTACCACTACTACAAATAAGTCTACCATATTTTATAAATCTACCACCACTATAAATAAGTCTACTATTGCGTGAATCATCAATAAGTCTACCGATCACAAAATTAACTCTACCACTACTACTAATAAGTCTATCAGTGAAAAAAAAATCTACCACTACTATAAATAAATCTACAAATGCACGAACCATCAATAAGTCTACTGATCACAAAATTAACTCTACTACTACTGCTAATAAGTCTATCACTCCAAAATAAATCTACCACTACTATAAATAAGTTTACGATTGCCTGAACCATCAATTAATCTACCGGTCACAAAATTAACTCTACCACTACTAGAAATAAGTCTACCGATCACAAAATTAACTCTACCACTATTACAAATAAGTCTACCACATATTATAAATCTACCACTATTACAAATAAGTTTACGATTGCGAACCATCAATAAGTCTACCAATCACTTAATAAATCTACCAATCGCAAATAAATCAACCATCACATGAACGGTAGACTTATTCGCTTTTGTTGGGAAAATTTTGCTGCCTCATTAATGGTAGTTTCGTAAATACGTTTTTTGTCTTCAAAGAAAATAAGACTAAAACGGGTATAATAAATCTTTGAAGATTGTTTGAGTAATTCTGAAAGATTAGCATTCTTTTGGTGAAAAAACCATTTTTCAAAAACCATTTTGCAAGGTTGTTTTAGTAAACTTTTCTATATTTTATACTCCATATATATATATATGCGCGCGCGTGCGTGTGTGTGTTGGGGAGATTTTTTTTTCCGTGTGTCCAACCACTATAAGTCCTTTTACAAGTTGTGGCCGTAGAACATGATGGTAGCGCGTTTTCGATAGCTCTCGACTCTCAAGTCACCAGAAAAGAAAAAAAAAATAAAAAATAGAAAGACCATAAGTTGCGGCGGGGAGAGACTGGAAAGAACTTGAAAATAAAAAAGGAACGGAGTGACACAAAGTTGAAAGAAGTTGACAATAAGTGTATATGGACGTTTGTGAAATAAAGAGAGGAGAAAACAGAGTACTTCAAGTGAGAAATGGGTTAAATGTAGCTGAAAAATATCTAGATGTGGTCGGAAAGATGGTCGGGAAATGAGATTTAGTCTCCGAAAATCAAAGTTCAAATACTTAGAGAATAGTGTTAGAGAAAACTTAGCGAAAATGTAAAAACAGATTCTTTGGTTTACTGGTCCTAAGTAAAAATACTGAATCAAGCGTCCTAAGTTGGAATCAGGTATAAATTCATAGGTTTGGACTTGTAAGAAACATTCGAGTATTTTTCATCTACCACCTTTATATTTGTGTTCCATTTGTCATCATTGTACAAAGAACAAAGGATACTACAATGAGGCAGGCGCTATAAAGTCCCTCATAATCATTTTTATCTGTTTTAATCGTTATGCGGAATAGAGGTTAGTTATTTTATCCTTCCACATGTGCAAAGTATATAAATATAATTAATTGTTTGATTGAAAACCAATTTGAATATTTGGTCAGCATCATAAACTATAACTTTGCTTTAACCTTTAAGAGCTATAAAAAAATTTCAATGGAGGAAATAGTAACGACCGTTTAAATAGATAAAAACATTATTTTAATCCTTAATTCATGACCTAAATTGTAGCAGTGACTGGCTAATGATTTATTTCACCCAATAATAATAATATACAGTATATACTAATATATTTCAGAAGTATTTTTATAATATACTAGGGATAGGTTCTCGCTTCGCGCGAGTTGGAAATGATGATTAAATCTATATATGATCGTTAAGTAAATGCTGATTAAATCTGTATATGAGTTGGAAATGCTGATTAAATATATATATGATTGGTAAGTAAATGTTGATTATAGGGTTTTTTTTTGAAAATTTTGTTTTATCTTATAGTTTTTAGTTTTATTCATAATTTTATTTTGTGCGATTAAGGTTCACAAAATTTAATTTCATTGGTGGTTAGGTTTAACTTTAGGATATTAGTAATATTTTTTTTGAAAGCTAGATTAATATATATTTGTACCTTTCGAATATTAGTCTATTGTGTTATGTATTTAAAATGTGCATACCTATTTGTCTGTTTGTTTTGTTTCTGTTCGAAAACAATGATAATTTTTTTTTGGTAGAATTAGGCTTTGTTTATATGGTTTTCGTAAGTGTGTATGAATTAGTGTTTACTATTTGAAATTACTTGTTTTCTAAAGTAAGGATGTATGTGGTCCGAATACCTTTAACAAAACAAAAAAAAATGTGGTCCGAATACGTTTACTTAGAGCATGATATGATAGTGTACGTTTTAAGTGTGTAATAATTTGGCCATCTATTTTTTATATGAATAGTTTCATATATTGTTTAATTTGAATTGTATTTCTCTACTAATTGTTTTACATTGTTTGTTTGATTGATGGTTGGTATTTAACTATTAGACATGTATAAAATGTGAAAGAATTTGTAATTGGTTAATAGGTGATTAATAATTATTTTTTTCTTACAATTTTTTTATATAATTGGTTTATTAGTTTACTTTTAATGTTAACACATTAAGAACCATATTAATTTGCAAAGTAATTTTTAAAAGTGACACGTAAAGACAAATCAGTGTACTATCAATTATTACTCAAAAGTAACAAAAAAAGGAAAAGTAACGTATTGCAAGTTAAAATCATAGTAAAGAATTGTTTCTTAATGTGTTAACATTAAAAGTAAACTAATAAACCAATTATATAAAAAAAAAATTGTAAGAAAAAATAATTATTAATCACCAATTAACCAACCATCAATCAAACAAACAATGTAAAACAATTCGTAGAGAAATACAATGTTTACTATCAATTATTATTCAAAAGTAACAAAAAAGGAAAAAATAACGTATTGCAAGTTAAAATCATAGTAAAGAAGCATGTTAGATAACTTCTTCTGGTTGATGATCAGAAGGTGGGTTACTCAATCTCTCATTTCGTGTAATCCTCTCAACCTCATCCGATTCTTTTTTCCTGGCTCCATTTTCCTTAGCTGAAACATGTGACTTTCCCACAATAATTGTAGCCTTGTCAACTCTCTTTTCCACATACTTGAACAAATACTTATAATACATAAGTATTTGTTCAAGTATTTGCACATCTTCAAGTTCGAAAAACACGTCGAGGCAATGAGGACTGTTTGGTATAGGTGATATTACAGCTCTGTGAATAAAGCTTAATAAACGTTCCGTGAATGTACCTGCCAATGTCTCGTCGATATTAGGGACGGATCTACGTTCGTCAAGTCGGTGGCAACTGGCCCCTGTAAATTTAAAAAAATATATTAAAAAGAGTAACAAAATAATGAATAGCTGTTGGCATTATTGGTAGTTGGGCCCGGTCAATAATTTTCTCTGCCCCCATCAATGCTGGTTCGATTCTTGCTCTTTCCTATTTGAGTTCCTTTTTATGCTTTTTGACTTTTGGAAACAATTTTTTTTCTTCAATAGAATAAAATCAAACTTTTGATTCCCACGTAATCTTTTTTTTTTTAACAAACTTTTTCCCATGTAATTCAATTATGGTTGATTACATTTGTGCTATTTTTTCATATCATATCTTTTTTTTTATCTAATATAGTTGATTTATTTTTAGTATACTTTATAATCTATCTGTTGGCCAATGATTTTTGAAAGTAAATTTAGTTTTTAATTTTATTTTATGTATGTGTGTTTAGTTTAAAATACAAAAGTAAATATTATAATCTAATTTTTATAATACAATTACAAATGTAAAATGTAAAGATATGCGATTATTTAGAATAATTTTCAAAAATGCCACTTTTCAAGTATCATTTTTAAAAAATGCAATTTTTTCAAAATCGTTGCAAAAATGCCATTTTTTCAAAAAACAAATTTATTATATCATTTATGTTTGGGTTAACTATGTTGTATTCTGGTTTAGTTTTGAGGGTTTAAGGGGTTTTAGAGGTCAAAACATTTTTTAGGGTTTATAAGTTTAAGATTTAGGCTTTATAAATCCATAATTAGTGATATTTTTGCAAATACGCACCCCTAAGTGACATTTTTGCAAATGCACATACCAAAAGTGGCATTTTTGCAATTGCTCCGATTATTTATTTGTTTTTTTTGTAGAATAATATTTAATAAGAGCATCTCCGTTGATCTTTAAAATTAAAAGATAATTTGTCTAGTAAACCCTTGTGAAAATCTCTCATTTGAGATACCCATGAGAAATTCAATCTCACCTAAAAATTTGACATTTGTTATCTTATAATGAGAAATTTTAAAAAATGTCACTTTTCAAGTGTTATTTTACAAAAATGCCATATTTTTACAATTTTTACAAAAATGCCACTTTTTCAAAATTATTTATTCATTATATCATTTATATTTGGGTTAACTATGTTGTATTATGATATAGTTTTAAGGGTTTAAGAGGTTTTAGGTATCAAAAGATTTTCTAGGGTTTAGAATTTTAAGATTTTAGGCTCTAAAAAATCATAATTAATGACATTTTTGCAAATGAACACTAAAAATGACATTTTTTCAAATGTGGACACAAAAAATGACATTTTTGCAAATGTCTCTTTTATAATTGGTTCTCATTTTTTTGTGATAACTCATATTCTTTATAGTTTAGAATATTAAATAAATAGTTTATATGTTGTTAGTGTTTATTATTTTATTTTTTATAAACCATAAGATAAAATTATCTATATTTCAAGCTCCATTATACATAAATGTAAATAATATATTAACATTATTTTTAATCGATATTATTTAAGTTTAATACGAAACATAAAAGGGATTAATATTGTTTTAGTTTATAAAATAATTTTTTTTTAAATGAGATTTTTAAAACTAAATATTCTATTTTTAAAAAATTAATACTACTGTTAATCGGTTTTACATAAAACTAATACAAAATATAAAACTAATATTTTTTTAATTACTACAATGTTATAATAACTAATAAAAACTTGGATTTAAAATATCTATATATTTTAAAATGTAATATGACTTTTTAACATCTTTAAAATGTCATATGGTATGTTAAAAAATATTATTGAATATTAATATTTTTTTGATGAGATATTCATTGGATATCTAACTAATAGATGTGTTATTAAGTAATGAGTCTTTCAACTTAAAATATAATAAAATACAATTATGTCGATTAATTTTTTGTATTTGAAAAAATATTTATGCTCCAGTAACAAAAGTTTATGGATCTGCCACGGGTCGATATCATGATGATACGTGAGGTAGAAGTTGACTAAATATTTGAAGCTTGTTTTATTTGTTGGTTGTACTTGTATTATTGACGGAGCGGTCTAGTGATTTTGAGATGGAGGTGGTTTCTAGACGGTGGTGTAAATTCTCCGATAGTAGAATGCGTAAAGTATATTGTCCATGTATTTTGGTGGATATGAACGTGGGGATTGGTTGAGGTTTTTCTGTGTTGTTGAAGGGGTTCTATTGGGATAAAAATTGCCTGTTTCCAAAATAAAAGTGTCAAAGTCGGAAGTTAGTAAAGAGTTGATTAGCTTATATAGCCTCAATAATGAAGAATTGACTATGGTCGATATTTTACCCATAAATTTTCGAGGATTAAGATGTGTTGCAATCACCACAACAGGTTCATTATATTAATTAGTATTCCCAAACCGAGACATATGCACTGTCACCACTACAGTTATTGAAAAAAAAAGTGAGCATCGAAGAAGAATAACAGAAGTCGTGACAATAGAGTAGACAATCTTAGTATGTGCAAAGTAGTATTACCTATCCAAAGTACATGTTAATGTAAGATTGAGTGACTTTTTTTATGGGTTTTCCTTGTCTTTGTGTTCGGATGTCTTGAAAGTTGTTATTTGTGCAACAACATCTAGAGAAGAAAAAATGCAATGGAAAAGTAAGATGCAATGGTATGGATTTGAAATGTTCGCGGAGAAAATCTATTACCTGGTAACTCCTCAACCTTAGCCATCATGAAAAAAAATTCGGAGAAACTAAACATTCGAATATGTGTACACAATGAGGGAGAATAGAAGTTTCGATAGTACAATCCTACAAGAAAGATACAATTTTGTCAAACTATAACTCTAAGAAGTTAAGTACAGAATTACAAACTAGATGATTGTTATACCTTCTCATCGAGAAGAAGACAATCAAGGCTAAGAAGAACATTATTTCTCTTGAAGTCTCGTACTTCCCAAATATGTATGAGACGAACAACAATGCGATTGTTAGTAAGGCTGTCTCTGTCGTAGGAGATTGAATCTAAGGTGGAGTAGGGAAGAAGGGGTTTAGGTTTCTTGGTTCTATTCATCGCGAGGGAGAAGTGATAGGTTATAAATTCAATCAAAATTTTACCCAATGTAAGACAACCTAAACTGCAAGTGCATAGTCAATCAATTGTAGTACGGATCGAATCCAAAGAGAATTAGAAACACTCAATAACAGTATGAGAATTAAGAACTACGCTAAGTCAAACAAGTGGTTTTGAGAGTAATCAAACGGTGTTCAAAATCGGTTTTAAAACAATAACAAAGAAACGTTGGGTCTTTTAGGGATTCTCAGGGTTTCATAGTCCAAATTATTCCTAGGGACAATTGATTCGGTTTTTCTCCTAGAACATGAACACATATTAAGCTAGTCAAGCTTTCGCGATTCTAGCTACTATTTTGAGCTTATCAATCTACTCTCGCAGCGACAAAGACTAAAATCTAATGCAATTGCAAACGGATTCAATTGTTCATCCAATCCTAAAGGCCTAACTCTCTTCTTCCTATAGAATCAAACTCATCAAACATCTTTTTCAGACAAGCAATTGGAACGGTTAGAACTCTATACTTTAGCAAAGATCTGTTTCAAGGAGATCAAAACCTAAAACATATATCAAGCACGATCAAGATTAAGGAGTACTCTAAACCTAACAGAAGTGCCACCCTAGTTCATTAATCCTATCTAATGAACCATGAAAACCTCTCGAATTGATTCCCCTAGAGCCCTACAATGGAATTACTCAGACATGGTGAAGTAAATCAAAGCAAAAGCAATAGATAAACTCCTTGTATTAAGAACAGTAGTAAAGGGTTCAAGAAACTTCTCCAGAAGTTTCTCCCAAAGTTAAAGAAAAAGTAAAGAGATGAATTACCCTCGGACTTGTGAAGAACAAAAGACTTTGAGGTGATGATGGTGGTGAACGTGGTGATGAATGTCGTGGCTGCTCCTGTATTATATAGGTGAGAAGTCGGCTTTAGGGTAAATCCCTTGAGGAGTTGGAGATTATGTCGGAAAAAAAAATCCCCTCTTTCTCGGATTTGGCGATCTATCGATCACCTCCTGTGATCGGTCGATCGTTGTGTTAATGCGTTTGTCCGTAAAAAACAGTTGGTTTGTGATCGGTTGATCACCTATCATGATCGGTCGATCATGGGTAAATATTCTGGACTGTCTTTACCTTGATCTTTACTCGAACAAATTATCGAATATCCCTTTGAAGCTAAGATCCTCCTCTATCTTGTGGTAAAATATGAACTTGATCTGACGGTGGAAACTCCTCCATCTAGGGCGATACATCTGAAGCTTAGGATTCGTCCTTCCTTTAAAAGACTTGATTTCACTACTTTTACGATCAAAATGCTCCAAAGCCTGTATTGACTTCAAAACTCACGAAAATGCTAAAAATAGCATGTTAAGTCCAAAAACCATTCATTTCTTTATAAGAGCAACAGGTAAAAATATCATGTATATCAAGAAGCGACTGAGAGAATAATGGGGAAAGAAATTTAGTTTATCGGAATTCATAGAATATTACACATTAATTTTGATATTTAAGCTGAGGGAGAGAAATTAGGGATCCAACTTTAGGTTTTCAAAATTGAAAAATTATACTCATAGAAATCGTCGGTAGAAAATACAAACATGTGCTTGAATCATAAATTCAAAATCAATTCAAATTTTAAAGTTTACTAGGGATTGTTCACGCGTTGCGAGGGATTTAAAAATTAGCATTAATAATTTTTACTTATTGATTATTTTTGTATTTAATATTATATAAATTTGGTGTTTATAGTAAATAATTATTTAAGTTATAAGACTAAACATTTGTATCAAATTGTTTGACATATACAATGTTATATGACTTTAAAAACTATTAAAGCATTTAAAAACGTTTAAGTTCTAAATTTCTCCAATTAGACTTATTGGATTTAACGGCACTGAAAGTCATAAAATTATTCTTTAATTAATTTTCTCACATCATGTTTTTTTTGTTGCTTTTCTTATTAAAACTATTGTCTTGTGGTTTTTTTATATTTTAAAATCGTAATAACCTATATAAAAGGCAAAAAAATATATGTTTTTTTGTATATTATATTGTTGGCTTTTATAAATAAAATATCTATTTCCAATACATTGATTTACATAAAAATTATATTATAATTTACATAAAGATTAAATAAATCTACACAAAACACTTAACTGTAATTTGTTATAATTAATTTACATAAGAATTAACTATTTAATTGTCAGAATTAATTGCTAAAATTATTAAAACACACTTAATTTTTATTTTGTTTTTAATAAGTAATATAAGAAGACAAATGTCAAAAATGTAGATGACACATGACAGTATCTTATGGCTTGAACTTTGAAAAACTTTACTATATTATAGAAGATACCCGTCATAATTTGTAATTAAGATACATTAAATCTTTATTGAGAGAAAAATAGGACCACATTAATCTTCTATAACACTAAATCCGTATTGACTTAGCTTATTAGTAGGTGATACGTGTCATTTATACAGGATGCCAAATGCCGTTCTCTTATAATGAGTTTTTTGAAAACTCTCTCGTATTATCTTATTAGAGCATGGTCCACGCGTTGCGCGGTTTTGAAATTAATATAGTGAAATCTGGAACAAATTGTAAGAAGATATATATCGATATATATGTTTATTTGTGTTGAAACAAATTTTCTGTTTTTTAGTACACAAATTTGTTGTTTTTAGTAACTAATATATTAGCTTATAAGGTTAACTATTTGTAGGCAAGAATTGGACATTTGCAATATAAGGGTTGAGTTTTGGAAGCTCGAACAATATTCATATGATACACTTTAATGTTTTTATTGCATCTCCTCGTGGTGTTTTCTCCAATACCATGTTTTTTTTACGTCCTTTAGTCAACCGAACAATACTTGCGTCTTTTTAGTTCAAGTGGTCGTCCTAGTAAACTTTCATTTAGATTGGCCAAAGTCAGACTACTCAAGTATCATTGTCTTTTGGATGAATTTAGCTAATAGAACTCTAGTGACTTTTCCTTTGATTATAAAAGTGAGAATTTTGTAATTTGGGATTAAGAAAAACAATTAAATTGAAAAGAATGTTGAAGGTATCAGTAGCTTTACATAAGTGGAACATCTAAACCCAATCTCACTATTGGAAAATTAAGGATTATTTATAGGGTGTCTACTGGTTTCATAAGCCATTAAGGATCGCACAAAGATTTTATCGTAATCAATAACCATTTAACATTCACTTTGACAGTCAATAGGAAATGAAACGAAACACCTCTTGTAAGAAGCAAAAAGAAAATAAAAGCAAAAACCAGAGACGAAAGTGAGAAAGAAACAAATCTTAACATTCTGCTTCATTCACTTATTATGGAGTCGTGACGTATCCAAATGCTATATATAGACCAAACTATTTTTGCACAACAATATGAACATCACACACTTCCAATGAACGACGACAGCAATTTTGGCAACCATTTGCCATAGCCAACGATCGAGATAATAACAATTACCTCCTAACAACTAGATTTTCAGAGGATCAGATTATTAGGCAATCTTTGTTTAGTTGGTGAATGGTGACAAAAGTCTTGACAATTGTTAATTTGTTGTATTTTGAGATGGTTGTAGCCGAAACGTGGTAATCGATAAAGGATCAATTGGTTGTATAATCAAAAAAAATATATATTATCTGATAATTTAATTAAAATCTCTAAATTTAGTGATTAGAATTTGATCACATAGGTGCTTTTTAGTCAGATTATTAAATATACTTATCCATGCTAATTTCCCATCGATAAAATACATATTCTCTTATCATTCTGTAAAATTATCTTAATATAACCGGTTAAAATTTGTCTAACACTAACTATTGTAAAATACTTATTTTTATTGAAGGTAAATATCATACAGCATAACCCAATAATACAAACTATATGGTTTTCCCCTCTAAGTTATCTATCGAATCGGTTGGATCATGGATGGATAGGATTAGAATTAGAATAAACTCCATCTGGCCGTTGAGAATAACGTAAACCAAGAAACCTTAAAATAGGAATGGACCGCACCATCTTTATGGTAGATAAGATATTATTTCACAACTCTTTCATTATTATCGTTAGCTAGAAAAAAAAACTCTTTCATTATTATTGTGGATTTGTGGTTTGGACGAACGAAACTGATTAAATGAACACGTAGGATAAGACAAAGCATGCATCTGAAGATAAAAAACCAACATATTTGTGTATAATGAGATGAGACCTAAACCACACGTCTTCTTCCACCTCTTTACGTGTCGTACTTTTGGTACGCAAGCTTCCATTTGTCATCTCTTTCTCCTAAGGGCAGATAAAATATTTTTCGCCACCCTTATTCGTCTCACAATCGCTGTCCGAATTGTGATGACCAAAACTCCTCGAATCAATGTTTTATCATAAGACTAATTAATATTTACTTGTTTCTAACTTTTCTGATGTTTTCCTTTTTCTATATATTAAACAAAAAAAATTATTAAACTGATAGAGTTTGTTCATTTTATACGTAATTTTCATTTTGAAAAATTGTTTGTTAAAATTGTTCATTCTCATATATAACTCAAAAACAAAATTTGCTATTATTCATTTTTATTATGTATTTACTTTTTGTAACTATAAATATTATATCATAAACGCAAAAGTATTTTTTTAATTTAGCTATGTAACTTCTATCTATCTCTCTATTGGACTAGACAACCGAACTTGAGACTCAAACCAAACAATGGGCCTGGTGATGGGTACAATACGGCCCTTTAGAGCCCAGTTATATATATATATGCTCATAAACTTAAACCATTTCGATGCGCTACAGAATATAGAGGCCCAACACATTTTTATTACACAAAAACAGTTGCACAAAAATAAAACTTACCTTAGCATAACTACATCCTAGCTATTTGAAAACTAAATATGTACTTTCCTTTTGGGTTCATACAAACCCGACTAATTCCAGGACTATTTGAGTTCGTAGATTTCATACAAACTCAAACGCAACCGCAAATGCAAAGATACTATTGGACCAAAAACCGACCGGGAAAAAAAATACACAAAATACTTTAATTCATACACATAAACAAGCATTTTTATTCTAAGAAATAAAGCTATAGAAGTATCTATACTTATAAATATGAAGTCGACAATCCGTCGTGTCCTCATGACAGCGATTTTGAGACTTACTCATGACAGCGATTTTGAGACTTAATTTTACTATAATACCCTACTAACTCATTGTTATTTACGCTGGTTTGCCATCCGTGGGCCGCAACAAAGAAAATCGACTGTGGGCTTAATACGCAATGTCTAGAGAATCGATGGTGGGCTTATGTTTATGTTGATACCAAACATAAGGACACGTAGAGTCCAAATGAATCAATCAATGGTGGGCTTAATGGACTTGATAACATTTTCGTTGTATCGATTATTTTGTTTGTCTCAAATTTTTAGTTATTATTTTAATACATGAAGCCCATCAATGGTGAAACCCTAGATGTTTGGTATATGTATATATTTATTTTTCTAGGGTTTTCTCATCACAATTGTGCTAAACTTATTATTATAGGATTTGTGTTCGTCTCCTTTTTTTGTTTTTTTTTGTTTTCGTATATATCCCTCTTTTCCGATTACTAATTGTTGTTTCGTCTTTTGGAACAGTTTAAAAAAATACTAAAAGAATTGTCATGATATCTGGTATATTCATCAACATCTTCATGTATCTTCATGTATTTATGTTGTTAATTCTACTTTTACTTTGAGTTTTAACCTGTCTTTATTTTGCAATTTATGCAATCGTAATATGATGTTGTTATCGGATTATATTGTTGTTAGGGTTTTGTTTGCAAGCCGCTCTACTTGCTTCAAGGACGAAACCGCCGGTGGTGTCGGTGGTGTCGGAGTTGGCGGTGCGGCCATGTTTGAAGCCGACATTACGAACCAAAATTCTGATTATAACCATAGATTTATTCACTATGTGAGAGTTAAAACTCCCCAAGAGTTAAGACTCCTGTTTTAGGCTTTAGCTCCTCTTAATTGTTTTAAATGTTTTAGGTACATTTATGATTATTTGACTTCACATATTAATGTTTATAATATTTTTTAAATTTCTTAAAGTATAAATGTTATACATATAAATTCAAAAGAAAATATAAGTTAGTAGTATAAAACTACTGTCATTTGAATAATTGAATTTATATGTCATTTGAATATCCTTTAATTTGTTTTGATATCTTTATCCAAGAATATATGTGTTTGTTTCTGGTGTTTAAATTTGGTTTAACTCTCATACATTGGATAATCTACCGAAGATGTTATCTATAAATTTGTGGCTATGATTTCAACCTTTTTTTATGAGAGTCGATATGCAAGAAGATTGTTGTTGCTGCTTGCCGTATCTTAGAATGTCATGGTTTGGAATATTTTTAGTTTCTTTGACATGTTCTTTCTATAAAATAGTTATGGTTTGATTTTTTTAATTTGAGTTTCTATCTTCTATTAATATTGGGTTTTGATGAATTGTTTCATATAGTTTCTATAAGATATTTTTTCTTGATTTTAATATTTGATTTTAAATATTTCAGATGAACAATATCATTTATTTTCCTTTAAATATCATTATCTATAAACAAAATCTCGCGCAGAACGCGTGTAATACACTAGTACTCAAATAAAGATACACTACACTTCTGCAACCCGAGCGCAGTTTCAGAACAAATACCGGTTAACGTCCTACCTCCATATTTGAAAATACTCTACACATTGACATTGCGATATCGGCTCTAGTTCTACGAATTTTCTATACAAATAAATAAACGAATTTGCATGTAATCGTAAATCAAATAAATAAACGCAAATAAATAAATAAGAGCACAAACTCGACGTTAACAGACAATCCAGGTAACGTCTAATAATATATATATATAAAATCTGGCCAATTTTTTCATCAGATAAAAGAGAAAAACAAATGGAAAGTTATTCTACATACGTCTACAATATATATATATATAGGGGGGCTGTACTTGTATATATATGGTCTCAAAGAGTGAAGACGTGTTGTGTTGCATCAAGTTTTTTCCTTGGTTTTCAAGTTGCAAAAGGAGAAAAATAAAAGTAAGACGTTGCATCAACAGCTATGAGGTTTTAGGTGCAAGGCTATCAAAGGGGACCAAGAAAAAAAAACACCAAAGGTGTGTGTAGACATAGTAAGAAACTAAAGGGTAAAAAGAAGTGAAGATCACAAAAATCTCCATATCTATTCTTTACGAACGATAAAGAAATATGTAAATTTATGGATTAATGTGCAAGTGACCATGAACTTGGAAATATTGAGGTAATAGCAATAAGCAGGCTTGTTTTTGTTCTTTTTGAACGGAAATGCCTCTTAACATAGTGATGATATATTATTAATTACCAAAAAATTATATTATTCATTTATTTATATAATTTTTGTGATATATGTTAGAGTGTAATGCTATCATTATTTGTGCATGTGATTTAATATCAATATATGTTAAAATAAAATAATGTTATCATTTTGATTATAAATTTATTATTTAAAACAGCCAGCCTTGATATAGACATGCGACTATGTAATTTTCTTTTTAGAAAAGTAACATATTATATATTAAAAATACATGCATTACATGTATGTACATGTGTAGAGATATTAAGTATGTAAAACATGACGCGGTAAAAATGCTGAAAACTGATGCAAGTTTTTTGTCAATGCGTACTCAATTCAGGCCATCCTTTAATTACTACTGTTTCATCTGATTGTTTAATGGAAGAAGCTCAGATATGAGGTTATTTGGTACAATTACATTAAATCTATCAGACAATTAATAGTATACCATTAAATTATACAGTATACAGTTATACATTACAGAAAACTGAGTTCGTGTAGTGATAGAATGCTATCTCACCTGCTGCTTCCCTCACCTACTCTTCGACTGCTTCAGCTTGACCATGGAGAAGACAAATAATTTGGTTTTTGTTTTGGGGAAATTGTATCTACTATCTGAAGTAAGATCCTCTCTCGAACCATAAAAATTACAAATAAGTTCTATTAAAAAAAATATTGACCAGATACAAAAATTAAACATAGATTGGGCTATTAGTTTACTATTTTGAGTAGGTCACAAGGGAATTTCTACTGTTTGTTAATACTGTGTTAACCCCCTGCATTTATTATGCTATATCATTATTTATTTGTTATTGGCCTTTTGCGTCAAATATTTTATATTATTGGCCTTTGTTCATTTGCTTTTGCAGTTGCTAACATTTTAATCCCCATACCCTTAACCTCACCTCTTTATAAACCAATTAAAGTTTGGTAATAAATGATAGAGGAAAACAACAACAAAAAATCTTATGTTAGACAGTTTCTTTTTCACAAACAATAATAAATAAATAAATAATTCATTTGGCGTTTTGAACATTCGAAAGTCGCACTTTGTCATTGAAACATAGAAAATATTCATAAACGGGAAACATAGTAATGATCTCTAAATTCCTGTGAATTAACCTTAGCTTGATTAGCATAATAGAGAAAATACTAAGAGAAATTCTAATTAACTAACCGATTGTTATTGTATTAGTTGTAATAGTTGTAATAGTTATATATACCTAAGAGCAACGGATCTTAAATACTTTGGCGAATTTATATATACAAAAATTAATATATATATATATATATATGTTATATTAAGACAGGAGAGGATCTTACTAATTAGATTTAGTTACTGTTATTTGCTGATATGTCTAAACAGACATAGATATACCTACGATTTATAGACAGTAATAAATTAAACAGTAGTAGCAGGTGTAATAGTCTTAGCATGTCTCTGATAATTGATTTTAATGTATATTTATTACTTGAAATTTTTTTAAAAATACCACTTTCCAAATGTTATTTTACAAAAATACCACACTTTTATAATCTTTATAAAAATGTTATTTTTTCAAAATTATTTTTACTTTATACTATTTATGTTTGTGTTAAATATGTTCTATTAGGGTTTAGTTATGAGAGTTTAAGGGATTTAGGGGTCAAAACATTTTTTAGGGTTTAGAGTTTTAAAATATAGGTTTTATAAATCTATAATTAGTGACATTTTTGCAAATAGACACCATAACTAGCATTCTTGCAAATATGCACACAAAAAGTGACATTTTCGTAATCTTCCCTTGTTACTTTTACACATACCCCTTCTTTTTTTTAATTACTCCGAACCACGTAAATATGAAATGAATAACTCCGAACACGTGAATATGAATAGTCGAAATGAAGAGGTTATTAATTAATTATACACATGATAAGTTTTTAGTGAAATTTGCTAAATTATGAGACATTAAATTATAGTTTGTTCTAATACACCTCTAGAAACATAGTTTTGTCCTACTAAAATTTAATTTCACTAAAAGAAAACATTCTAATTTTGACTATCAATTTGGTCAAAAACAACTATTTCTGACTAATACTTGACCAAAATTGATTCATCAAAAATCGATGGTCGCAAATAGAATTTGGTCAGAAAATAGTCAAAATGTTTTGACCAACAAACTGGTCAAAATTTTGATTATGACCAATAAAATCGTCAAAATTTTTTGATCAATCAAAATGGTCGGAACTATATATTTTGACCAATTTTAGACCATAGATTCTAACCAATTTTTGACCAACTTAGATATTTAAATTTTAGAACTATATTTTCAATTTGTAAAAATCGAAATTGAAATTTAAAATATTTGATTCATAATAATTAAAATATAAAATATTTCAAAAAAAATATATCCGAAAATATAAAATTCAAATTTAAAATATTTGATTTATAATAATTTCAAAATATTCACTAAATCAGCGATTAAAATATTTCAAAATTTAACTATTTGGGCCATGAAATCCATTTACGTTTTTCACAATGGAGTAAGCGTTATTTTATAGAGAAAGTCAAAGTTTCATCTCTCCCATATTCGCGATGTGGGACAAATACAATAGAAGTGTTCTCTTCAATATTTGGTCGATAATGTTGTGACCAATTTCTGTCAAGTATTTATTCGTCAAAAATTACTCACAAAGTTTCAAACAAATTTTGTTTTAATCGATAATGGTATGAATATTTTGACTATTTACTGACCACTTGTATTAGTTAAAAAAAAGTTTGATCATATTTTGACGAGTTTAAATTTTCATAATTTTTTGGTCGAAATTTTGCCAACGAACATTTTGACCAAGTTATTGGTAAAAAATTTGGTAAAAAATTAACATGTTTTCTTGACCAATTTTCAATCAATCTTCTTTGTCGTAAGTTTTTGACCATTTTTGACAAATTTACGAATCCAATAAAAATTGGTCGAAAATAAATATTCGTCTAAAATTGATCAAAAATAGTCTTTTTGACCACAAAAAAAATTGGTCAAAAATTAATATGTTTTTTTGTAGTGTTTTTATTTTTCATTAATATTAAAAAATATTGTTTTGTTTTAACAATCAAGAGACTTCATTAATTTAAAATAATGATTCTGTTACGATGGTGTATAATACCTTTTTGCTAGAATTAAAATGGAACTAAAAAGGATAGATCAAGTCTTTTGGAAAGACATAAAATATTATGGAATAAACCATGTAATTTGAAAATTTTCGTGCCTAATGAAATAGCTCAAACCATTTGTAAGGATTCGGATTCTACCAAGCTTGTTCTTATGCCTTCTTTTACTTCCTGTGACAAAGCCGCTCAGGTCGAGTCACCAAGGGTTCAACCAACTTGGCTTTACACTCAGAGTCGTGGCCAGAGAAAAGAAGGCTTGAGGCGAGACTAATTACTAAATTTTTTTGCCATAACTTATATAAAATAAATATTAATAAACTTTTTCAAAACAAAACTTAATTAAGTAAAAAAAAATAAATTACTAATTCTAAAATAATATTTTTCTTCCCTTTTTGCAATAAAATCACTAATCAAATTTTTCAAAAACAGATCATTAGCAACAATATATGAATGCTTCCCATGAGTTAGAGAATCTTGAAGATTGGTCAAGATGCCATCAAACTATCATTGCACACTGACTGCAACTTCCTCAAATTAAACAAAACGCCAAATATTTTTTCATAATTCTGAAAACTGTTCAAATCTCGTCTCGAGTGAGTAGAGAGCTTTATCCATAATCGGAATAAAGTAATCAACTCGAAAGCTCTCCTCTGGGGATAATACACACTTCATCCAACTTTCTCACATTCCTCGCCATAATGTCTTTTTCTTTTTATGATTTGCTTTGGTTTTTTGGGGAATATAACCTCAATCTCCATAAACTATGCAATGCTTGTAGCTTCCAATTTGGCTTTCTCGAAACCTGAATCTCTGTACTTTTGAAAATAAGAAACTAACCCCTTCAATTGAGAAATAGCAACATCAATGTTCATATCTTCCGATTCTAAAATCTTACTGACAATGTTCACATTATAAAGAAGATCATACCAAATAACTATTGAAACCAAGAACTCAGAGCTTCCAATTCCATGTGTTTCACTTGTTGAAAGACACTCAGCGTTACTATGTTGTTTTGTATCATCACTATTTTCGGCAAAGTAAAACTAAAGCGTCCATAATTTTAGGAGGTTGAAATCGTAATGCTTTAACACTTTCAATATAAATCTCCCATCAAGTATTTGATAAAGGCTTAAGTGTTAGGCCTCCCACCTTATCTTCAAATACTTTCCACTGCTTATTTGAAGATGTAAAGAAGCAACAAGTACGCTGAATAATTCTAAAAAACGAGATCGCCTTTGAAGAAGTGGTTGCTATATCACAAAGTGCAAGATTAAGACTATGACAACCACAAGTGTATAAAGCGCCCTTCGATTAACCTCAAGTAATCTTGAACTCCTTTATGCTTTACGAAACAACCCGACCCTTTTAAAAAAAAAAATAAACATTGGATTCGAATTAATGTTCTCATAAATATTAATTCTCAACATCCAATCAATTCAGACAACAACCCCAAACATACAACTAACGGAAGCAAACTCAACAATTAACTAATAACCAATAACAACTCAACAATTAAACCAGTTCCATAATCCAAATTATAAAAGCCAACAACCTAGCCGTCCTAACAATAACATAAGCAAACAAGCGAGACACTAGATCATCCTCCTCTTCATAGCCATGATTCCACGATCACACTTTTCCTTTATCTGCATCACATGGATAAAAGAGATGCGTGAGTATTATCACAAATACTCAGTGAGATGGTCATTCCATCTACTTGGTTATACTCACATGCATAAGAAAATCTCACAATACCAAGCGATCAAACAACAATACATAACACAATAATCAACACGAGAATCACACATCAATACAAACATCAATCAAACGCATTGTGACATTTCCTTTACCCAGATAAGCTATGGTCACGCACTCACATTGATTCTGGAATGAATTAGAGACAAAAACACGAAGAACAACTAAATCAGAGACTCTGAACACTCTCCAATTTGGATTCCTTCTTCCTCCACGAAGGACACGGATCAAACACGATCCTTTCTCCAAAAGATCCTAAACCGAAATAGAGTTCAAAAATAGGAACGATACGCTAACTTCAAAAGCACAGCGAGAACGGAGATTACCTCGGAATCAGGATTGGAAATATGATCTGAAAAATAGACAGAGATATCTAACTAACGGTATGCGGATTGTCTTCTGACTCCGTTTGATTCGACGGGAATCCTCCCTCGAACTGGACTGATCACAGACCCGAAACTGCACAAACCTCTCACAGTCAAACAATGATAACTCCTCGAACACACATAGGATTGACAAACCGTTTTCTCCCATATCAAGATCAGAGAGTAAAAAACTTAACCTAAAAGTTTCGTTCCGATCCGATCTGTTCTTACTAGCCGTTACTCTCCTCTTCTAAAACCAGATAGAACTGTCTCCTCAATTCTCTTTAAGAAAAAACAACACACATGGATTCTTCTGCTCTCTCAATTCTCTCTCAAACCCTCTGGTTTTCTCTGAAAAACGCAGTAATCCGCGTCTCCTCGACTTAAATAGTCGCATCCCTAGGGTTTCCCCTAAACCGAGCCGCAAACCGAACGATTAAAACCGAGATCATCGATTCAATTTAACCTTGCGTCGATCGACGCACGACCAAAATACACATAACTTGGTTTACGGTCTTTACACTTTGCGTTCATATTAGAGCCATTATCATAGCCTTTCCCTATCACATCATCAATTTTCAAGCCAAAAGCAACCAACACATCTTGAAGTTCAAGAAAAAGTCATTCTCCAGATGTATCATCAACTTTCAATAATGTTAAGAAAAACTCTTCGACCTTAGTTGAAGTGGATGAAACATCCACTCATCTAATGACAACAGTCATTTGCTCATGGTGACTAATATCTAGAGTACAATCAAGAATCATAGAGAAGAACTTTGCAGCATGAACTTTCTTGATAATCATGGCTTTGATCTCATTAGCTAACAAAGCTATCAAATCATTTTAAATTGTGTTGCTGATGTAACGGTAACGAGATTCACCTTTTTATATTTTCTAAGATGCTCTATCATCACAGGATCAAAATCAGCAAGTATCTCGATAAAACTTAAGAAATTTCCATTCCCATCTTCTCCAATCTTTCCATTGCTTCCACGAAATGCTAAATTTTGTTTGGAAAGAGTCTTTACCACAAAAAATTTCCTCAACAACACATGCCTCCAATGAATTCTCTCTTCATTCATTTTATCTTGAACATATTTGTCAATGGTCTGATTTTTCTGCAGTCTGAGTTCTAGTTTCATCCACAGATTCATGCATACATTATGTTCCCGACTAGATTCATGCTCTCTAAGACTTCTCAAAATATTTCTCCAATTATTGAATCTTGTAGATGCCAACTCACAATTGTCATGCAGATTAACAACTTACAACAAAAGCATAAGATTTTGTTCAATGACTTTGAATAAACAAACCAACGTTGATCCTACTTTTTTCCATCTCTTGCATAATAAGAATGAGAGAAGTGCCTTTTAACACCATTCTTTAGGAACTCAAAATCAGTTGGTATTCTTTTTTTGGGACCTTGGACAGCCATAAAATCTCTCCATTCATTACATCCTCTTTTTATGTTTTCCGAGTTTCCAGGATCATACATATCCCAAAATCCGCAATGCTCCATAAAATCACCGCCTTTTTCACATTTGTTCTTATTTTCACCCTCTTTTTCATTCAAGTCTTCTTCATTCACTACACTGCTTTTTCACTCAAATCTTCCTCAGTCACTACATTCACATTCTCTAGCTCAAGATTTGTTTCTTCTTTATGACATTCACCCATATTCTCATTAATTTCATCAAACCCATCATTATTTTCTACAATATCATGAACGGATTTAGATTTTTTTGAAATACCTGAATAGAGAACCCGCTTAGACTTGATTTTTTTTAATTCTCAGCTTATCTGCTCCAGATAATTGTCTCTTCATATTACTCAAAGATATTTTATAAAAATAAAATATAATATTACAGTAAGTCAGTAATCTTTTAAACAAAAATATTCGTTAAGTGAAACATAAAAAAAAAACCAAAACAACCATAACATATGCATCGATTTCTTTGATTTCATATATAAAAGCATGTAACATCATCAACAACACAAAGCACTTAATTCAAAGCAGGAGCCGAAACCAGCGTAAGCTGCTGGGCTTTGATCTCTGAATGTTGGACCAGGCCCACTTCACTCAAGCAAAGAAGCTCTTCGGAGGTTGGTGTCACCGGAGCATACCGGACAAAATACATGGCCTCGCCGGAGAGATCTTCATGCATCTATAAGGACCATCATTGCAGGGGAGAAGTAGTCATCGAGATACGATCTCGAGATATTTCAGCCAAGGACGAGGAGGGTTGTGGGGGCAGGGGAGCATATTTTGGTCACAGTTACGGTCGGATCAGGTGGATCTCGCGGCTCTGGTGGTTTAGAACGGTTTGGATACACCAGAAATGACCACCGGAAGTTGAGAGAGAGAGACGAGATTGAAGTCATCATCGGATCTGGAGACTCCGACCGAGAGACATCAACTATGAAGAGATTCGAGCTCACCGGAACCATGAAACAGGGGTAAACCATGGATAGGATTGAGATCTGCGAGTGTCCTTCTCGATGAGTAAGATGAGGTCGGGAACAATTCTCTCCGGGGCGATCGAGACGACGGAGAGACAACAAGATGATAGGTTTTAGGGAGAAGGATCTGCTTAGGGAGAGGTGCCGACAGCAGAGATTGAGAGGCGGAGACGGAGATCCATTTTACGATGAACGATGAACCTCCAACAGCGGTCTCAGACATCTTGTGCTCGAGAGAACTAGGACGAACAGCTCCTTCCTTTGCAGTATGATATTTGATCACTTGTTTTAATATTATTAATTTGTAAACTATTTTAAAACAGTTAAAATAATACAAAAAAAAAATTAAAACAAGGTATTGGATCCTTATTTGGTAATTTTGGGAAATCATGGGAAAACTCTCTGTCAGATCCTTCACTAGCAGAGCATCATCGTTGTCTTCAGCCAGTGTCGGTTCAAACATTTTATAGACGTAGGGACAAGAATTGAAAATAGGCTCCTAATATATCATAAATATGTAAACCTAAATATTTGTTCATGTAATCCAATACATTAAACAATTATGTTTAACATAAATATATAAACCTAAATATTTTTTCATGTAATCCAATACATTAAACAATTATGTTTAACAAACACAAGCAAAACATACACTACAACAACGCATTTTGCAACTTTTGTTCTTAAATATGTAAATAACACAACAAAAAACAGAGTTTTTACTAGGCTTCTCATTTCTCCTTCCTCCTTCCTCCTCCTAGCTCTTCTTGAAGTGGTGATATTACTCCAATGTATTTTACTCTAATATATATTTTTCATTTTTTTCATCTAAATAAATATAATAAAGAGGAAAAGTTTGAGTTACAATGCTATTTGAAGGGAAACAAGGGCTTACAAGAACCAATGTTCCAAAAAAACCATACAATTAAATAGCCAAAAGGATCCTCCTTTCTTAACCAATGCTTTCTCGAGCCAAAAAATCTTGTAACCATGAGGGAGCACATGTTGCCACATATGAATGTACTCTGTGGTCCCTTATCATACTATGTGCGATCAACCACGCTCCCCGATTCGAATGGTTCGTCTCTCTTTCCAGTTTTCAGTCTTTCATTCGGTTTAAAATCAACTAAAATTCATCGACATGCCACTAGAAAGAAGACCAAGCTTGGGGACTATTTAAAGCATTAACAAATTCAGCAGCACACGTACCAAAAAAAACTTTTGTTAACTTATGAGCCACTATGCTCTCAAAAGTCCATAAATGAGCATGAACCTTTGCCTCCTCAATTGAGCAAATGTCAGAGAAACCTCTTCTAATATATAGCAAGACATGTCCTAAGCTGTTCCTCATAATCCAGGAGGCTCCAAGCCTATTGTTTTCCTTAGACCAGTCGATACCAATGTTACACTTCAACCATGGATCTGGAGGCCTAGTCCATCTCTTTTTCACCCAAATTTTGGTTTTAGGAATCCCTAGATCCTCTGTCATTTCCTCATAGTGAGTAAAGAACCAAAGCTCAGCTTCTTTCATTGCTTTTTTAACTACCTCAGTAGCCAAATAAACTTTTCCTATAGAAAATGTCATTCCTGTTTTTCCAAATGTACCATAACAACCAAAGAAAGGACCTTCTGGTCTCTATCTTCACCAACTTACACTTTGACATGTTCATAAGGTAATAGATATTAGAGAAGAGAGAAACATCATCAAAACCTCCAGCAGGACTAGGGAAGGAGGACAACGTCCAAATTTGTCTAGCTAGAGAGTATAAGAACAACACACGATTGATGGACTCGCCTTCAAGGCCAGAAATTTGACATCGAGAATCAACAGATATACCTTTTTTTCAAGCAATTCAACCACTGGGATTGCATCATAAACATATTTCCAAATGAAGGCTTTCATCTTTGGAACCGTAGGAATGGTCTAGATCTTCTGCTTGAACTTACAAGTGGACGGCTTCATCTCAACCATTCTAATCAACTCGTAATTCTTCTCATTGTGTGCAAGCCAATAACCTGACTTCACTGAATATTCACCACTCCTATTGTGCTTCCATAACCAGAAGTCTTTACGAGACACAATAGGTTTCATCTTTAAAATCAGGTTGATATCATCCTAGTTGAAAAGTTTCTCCAATCTGTTTCTCTTCCAGTTTTTAGATCTAAAATCTATTAACTAGTTAACAGTAAGACTGATGTCTATAATGCAGTTTTTGATCAGGGGAGCTTTCATTTTCACATCTTCAATCCACAAATCAGTCCACACATTCACTGTCTTGTCATTCCCAATCTTCTTTTTTAGCCCTTTAGCAAGTAACTCTCTCCCAAACAGAATGCTTTCCAGCCATAAGATGGCCTAGATCCTTCAATAGCCTGCAAGAAGTCGCATTACCCGAAGTATCTGCTTCTTAAGAGTCTAGCCAAAAGACAATCAGGGGAAGTTAAGATCATCCAAACCTGTTTCCCAAGATGAGCCTCGTTATAACATCGGATATCCTTCATGCCTAAACCACCAAGATCTTTAGTTAAACACAACTTCTCCCACGAAAGCCAATGAATCTTTCTTTTATCCGCAGATGAATTCCAAAGAAAATCAGCCATTGCACTGGTTAAGGTAGAAACAGTCGAAACAGGAAGCTTAAAACAAGACATTGCAAAAACTGGCATTGTTAAAGCAATTGATTTCAATAAAATCTCTTCTTCTTTTTTTTGATCGAAAAAAATCTATTTACCACCTCGTGAAAGCATTCTACCAAACCAACTAGAAAGCCTATTCTTAAGCTTCTCATGAATAAAGGCTAACATTTCTATTTTTGATCCACTAAACCAATCAGGAAGCCCAAGGTACGTACCTGCACCACCTTCATTCAGAAATCCAGTGATTTCTTTGATTTTTCTCTTTAACTCATCCTCCACCGTCTCTCCAAATGTTATGGAAGACTTATTTAGATTGATGATTTGCCCAGTGGCATCCCCATACACATTGAGGATATGATTCAGAGTCTGCACTTAGTTGACCTTAGCCTTGCAAAGAAAAAAACTATCATCTACAAAAAGCAAATGATGCACCGAAGGGCCATCCACTGAAAAACGAATCCCATTGATTGACCTCTAGGTCTCAGCCTTATTGAGGAGATCAGTACTTCAGTGCACAGAACAAAAAGAAAAGAAGATAAATGGTCTCCTTCAGTACTCCAATATATTTCTCTATTTTTGCTTTTAAAATTAATATTTCAAAATATAATAATTTTTATTAAAAATACAATTTATTTGGTAAACTTTACAAATTGACCCAATTTAGTTTACTTTTCCAAAAAAATTTCAATGAATTATAACTTTGCAAAAATACATCTATTATATAAATAAAACCAAATTACATTAAATAAAAATAAGAAAATACCATCAACAATAGTCTTTTCACATATTATTTTATACTTCGTAAATATTTATTGAGTTATAAACAACTTAATATTAACTCTATCATACTTAATGAATACTCATGTTTTTTAATACTTAGCAAATTCAAAGTATTATTTAACTTATCCTAAGATTCGCTAAATCTCATAATTTCTTTTTTTAGTTATAAGTGAAAACATTAAATTTAAGAGACTATTTTATAAATAAAAAAAGTTTGATTCTCAAATAAAAATAAATATTTTTTTCTATATATATAATGGAAAATATAGCGTTTTCTATTCAAAGATAGAAACAAATATGAATTAAAGAAAAAAATCAATTTTAGAAATGAAAATAGAGATGTTTTGAATGCATTTACCATAGAATCAAGTTTTAAGATTAACAGTTTATTCATAAAATTCAAAACTTTTCCCGAAAATTGTATTTAATATTTTTCTGATCGTGAAGCAATACAATAATTAAAAATTTGTCACCGGAGAAAGGAAACGATGGAAACTGGAAAGGGACAAAAAAAAATCAAGATAAAAAGGAGAGAGAGGTGAAAGGTGGAGAAGGTGGTGGCGTGTAGTAACGAAGCCTCTGTCAATTTTTGATAAATTAATCATGTACTGCGCTGACACTCCAAGATTTGAAACAGCCTTATCGATATAATATCCATTTTCTAATAAAAAATAAGATCAAACTCTTCGTTTTCCAAATAACTAATGTATATGTCTAATAATGTCATATCATCACTATAATACTATTGTTTCGATTAGTCATTGTATGTACAATAAATAATAATGTGTTCCAAACACAAAATAATAAAAAAAAAAAAAAAACGAAGATTGTAAACAGAAAATGATTAATTATATATATAAAAAAAAAAGATACAATCCGCATCCTCTCTTTTATTTTCATATCACTGACAGAGAATACCACTGCACTTTTTCTCATGCACGCACGCATACTCAGATATAAATAGGGAAGAGCCCATTCCTCGTTTCTTTAATAATTTAATTAAACAATACGTACGCTTCATGATTAATTTGTTATATTAAATTCGTTTTATTAAAAAACTTTCTCGACTCTATAAAACAAAATATAACTCAAAAATATGATGTAATAATCTGCTTTGGCATTGCTCTCTTTACTACAAGACAAGGCAGAGAAAACCACAGATTCCTATGAAAGAGTAGACGTACCTGTCTTTTTTATAATAATTATTATCTCTACGACTTTTAAAATTATTTACTTTCACTAGAGAAAAAAACTCCTCCTATTTCGCCGTTTTTGATTTATCAAATCCCAATGTATCACAAAAACCACGTCGGAGGAGTTTTTTTGTAAACAAAATAAACAAAATATCCGTATATCAACCATTATAACCACGTCCCTTACTCAAGAACCATCCATTTATATTCAAGATATATTTATCCTCTTCTCCAAAACATTGGAGTCTCCTTAGGGTTTTTTGCTCTCTCTCTCTATCTCAAAAAGCTTTAGATCTTCTTTTCTTCATGGACATTCCATACTACCACTACGACCACGGCGGAGACGGCCAGTATCTTCCGCCGGGTTTTAGATTTCATCCGACGGACGAAGAGCTCATCACTCATTACCTCCTCCGCAAGGTCCTCGACGGTTGTTTCACAAGCCGTGCCATTGCAGAAGTTGATCTCAACAAGTGCGAGCCTTGGCACCTTCCCGGTAAGGAAAAACAAACCTAACTAGCTTAACTAACTAACTTACATATTGTTCTTGTAATTAAGATTCTTGAAATCTTTACTCTTAAATTCTTTTAGGGAAAGCTAAGATGGGAGAGAAAGAATGGTACTTCTTTAGCCTCCGTGACCGGAAATATCCGACGGGGCTGAGAACGAACAGAGCAACGGAGGCTGGTTACTGGAAAGCTACCGGAAAAGACAGAGAGATTTACAGTTCAAAGACTAGTGCACTTGTTGGGATGAAGAAGACTCTTGTCTTTTACAAAGGAAGAGCTCCTAAAGGAGAGAAGAGTAATTGGGTTATGCATGAATATCGTCTTGAAGGAAAATTCGCTTACCATTTCATCTCCAGAAGCTCCAAGGTATTTGTTTTAATTTAATCCCTTTGAATTTGATTGGTATTTTTTTTTTAAGAATTTGTCTGATTGTTTTGGTTAAAACTTTTTATTATTTGATTTGTAAATTTTATATAAATCTTCCGGATTTTTTTTCCCAAGAGTATGACATAGTCGGTGACGTTGAGTTTTATTTGTTTTGCTTTTTTGCATTTAATATTGATGGCTGAAAAGGAATGGGGATTAATTAGGGTTATACTAGTGACAGCATCATGACATGGATCATAAAATAGAAAAGATCTTGCTATAGGAAAGCACCATTATGATTAAAATCCCAATAAATAAAAGCATCCTACTTTTGGAAAACTCAATGCAAAACCCATCTGCAGGATTTTCTGACCTAGAAATATTAAATGAAATATGCTGTTAATTAATTTATATAATTTTAGTTAAGTGTTCAATATCGCTTTGCAGTGTCCAATGTACATTCCCTCTATGCAAGCAAAGTATTACTCAATGGTTATTTTAAATCTTCACTCTCTTTTATCTCCAAAATCTAACATTGACCTTTGAAATATTATATAGAATTTAACTTTTCAACATTTTAAATTTATTCCCTCAGGACGAGTGGGTGATCTCTAGGGTTTTCCAGAAAACCGGTTTAGCCAGCACCGGAGCCGGAGGAACAAGTGTTAGCGTAAGCAGCCGTACCGGTGCGTCTAAAAAGACGAAAATACCCTCAACCATCTCAAGAAACTACCAAGAACAACCAAGCTCGCCTTCCTCCGTCTCACTCCCTCCTCTCCTGGATCCGACCACAACCCTCGGCTACACCGATAGCAGTTGCTCCTACGACAACACAACCGTCACAGCCACCGCAATAACCGAGCACGTGTCCTGTTTCTCCACTGCCACTACTACTACTGCCTTAGGCCTTAACGTGAACGTTGACTCATTCAACCATTTCACACCACCTGCGCCGGTTGGGTTTGACTTTGACCCTTTCCCTCGTTTCGTCTCTAGAAACGTCTCGACTCTATCTAACTTAAGGTCGTTCCAAGAAAACTTCAATCATTTTCCTTACTTTGAATCGTCTTCTGCGTCGACTATGAATTCCTCCGTTAATCTGCCTTCTTCCTATGGTGGCTCCGGGATGAATTACTGGCTACCGACGACGGCTCAAGAGAACGAGACAAAGGCCGGTTTGCTTCATGCTGGACTTGACTCTCTTTGGAACTGATTGATCACAAAAGGAGCTATGCGTTAACTATAATAATTATATATGTTCCCGTTAGGGTTTTTAATTTCTAGGATGATAATTATGGTATTTCTAAATTTGTATCGAGGAGCTGAATATTGCCCCTAGCTTGATGTTTTCGTTTAGTTATGTAGTTTTAAGTTTACCGGTCGTGTTTGTTTTCTGGATTATATAACGTGCATATGTATAAGCTATGCTCGTTTATGTAATGTTTAATTATGGTATTTCTAAATGTGTATCGAGGAGCTGAATATTGCCTCTAGATGTTTTCGTTTAATTATATGCAATTGATTATATGTAGTTTTAAGTGTACCGGTCGTGTTTGTTTTCTGGTATATATAACGTGCATATGTATAAGAAGCTATGCTCGCTCATGTAATGTTTAAATTAATCATTATGTTTTTTTTGGTATGAAGTTGAATCGTTATGTTGATTTCTGAGCCTTAAGATATTTTTGATGTTTCCCATGATATTTAAGAGTGAGTGCGTTGTGCTCGTTGTTATCAGTTCAATCATATGTTACCCGACAATATGGATTTAAGTAGTCGGTCGCCTTTAGATACATCCGTTTTCTTCTTGAGCCGTTACTGCAGATTTGATATTGCATTTACTTACGCATATGGTTCCAGAATTCAACTGTTCCGAATCTCCGGTGATAAAAAGAATATTGGTCGCCGAGTTAGATGATTGCCATAATTAGAATGTATGTGGCTAATGATTTATGCAAGTAAAGATGCTCGAATGTAACACGTTCATGTAGATTTGTTTGTTTTAGCTAATGTTGTCTTATACGGATAGCACATGCTACCGAATATAACTTCTCTCTGCTTAAACAAAGTTTCAAGTTACAAATCCAAGTACTTGAAATCCAATTGTTATTTATAACTGAAAATCAGTTTCAATTAATTAATTGTATCTTCTTGCTTAAATCGTATATTTATGTGACGACCAAATATAATATATAGTTTGGGTTAATTTGGCTTAATAATTAAGATAACATGCACGCCGCACGCGTATGCTGTTAGTTTCAGTAATTTAAATGATATTATGGATTACTCTCTTGCATTGTTTAACAATGAAAATAATAGTACAAATTATAACCATGACAAAGAAAAAAAGTAGTTGGATTAAGGATTTTGAAATGGGGATAATGACTACTACGATGCGCATGCTGACGAACGGATCGCTCTCAAGTTCAGATCATGTACAACAGTCCACCTCGCTTTCAGAAGGATGGCTTTCATGTTTCTATTTTTGGAAAGAGACATAATTAATAATACCTCTGTTTAATAACATTATGCGTTTTCATTTCCGTGTGTATAGTGTAGTATATAGTATATACTATATGTATGTGTTTAGCACCACTATCATCATCATCATTACCATCATCAATTATTGCTCTTGGTTGCATCACCAACCTATACTACCTAGTCATAAGACAAATTCTTGGTCACAGACATATATATACCGTATACGTCTCGCTATATGGCAAATTTTCATGATGTTTAGCCAAGGCCCAAGGGTATATATATACACGTGTATATATATATATTTATTTATTTATGTATGTATGTATCCTTAGCATCTTGGGATTTCATTGGCAATAACTAAGTTGTTTGATGGACAACATTATTTCGGGCAGACTTAATTAGTTTTATGGCACCACATTTTTCTCCGGAAAAAGTAAAAGTAAAGGCAAATTGGTTTTCACTCGAAAAATTGACCAATATAAGTTTAGAAATAAATTAGCTGAGTGATGATGAGACGACTTTTTTTTTTTTTATCTACACAGCTATTTTTTCACCTTTATAGGAAAAAGAACAAAACTTTTTTTGCTTCTCAGCTAAAATGACTACAGCATTTAAATCTTACTTTGCTTTTTTCTAAAGACGTCTAATTTTGCATACGTCATTACGCCCACACCGATTACGCCAAACGATTGTGGTATCATGCCACTAAAACGGCTGAGAATTTGAGAAAAAAAGCTGTAAGAACTTATGAATAGTAAATAAAAACTGTCTCGTCTGTAAGTAAATTAATTCGCCCCATCTGATACAAACCATTCAAAACCTAACTCAATAGTTTAGCTAAATCCACTAAACTTATTAGCATCGGTATTATGAAATATACACTTTCAAAGGAATATATTAAATATATATTATTGAATGTCTTATTGCACTAATTAATGAAAAATCTCTCGTTTATACTATGATCAAGAGTCTCTCCTATATATGTATAATTTTTGCATCGTGCAATGGTATATATGGTATCTGCAAATAAACAGAGATACTGCTTTAGCGACATAAAGAGGTAAACATAAGGGTTGTTCATTTGTCGGACTAAAACTAATTTCAAGCATTTGTAATCTTCCTATCAAGAATATTCTCTAAATTTCTATTTATATCAATCAATAATTACAAGAACCCTAAGTATTCAAATACAAGTACATGGCAATATGCATGTTTCGCACCAAATGACAAAACCTGAGAGAGTTAAAGAGTTCAAATATATAAAAAAACAACATCAATGATGATGGGTCCTCATGTGGTCGTGGTCCCAACAATATTGGACGCTCCACGTTGTGCCAAGTGGCGGATGTAGAACCGTCGATGGAGTTGGACGGCGAAGTAGCGGCACGTGATACGAGCATGCATGCAATGTGAGTATACGTACTAATGAGTGGAGAGAGTGGGCGTGGTGCATGGAAATGGCAATCCACGCGTCGTACGGGATCAGAACTTGGTCTTGGACGATATATCATTCATGTATTTAAAATTTCAGGGTGAAAAAATAACCCGAGAAGAAACGAGAGAAATTTTAAAGTTGGAAAAGAGAAAATAATTGAAATTGAGAAGAAAATGGAAAAAAGCTAGGGTTTGGACGTTTTCTGGAAGAAAGACAGCTGTGTGTGAGCATAGGGATATGGGTCGTGATGAATGGTCTGATCTTATGTACATGTACATATATATTATATGCATGTTTGTAAGTACTTGTATTTTATTTAGTACTTGAATGATTGTATCATTAGTTAATGGCATAATATTAGATCATGTCCATTGTAGGTATTTCATAAGTCTCTAAACAATAAAAAAAAAAAAGAGAATAAACAAATAGGAGAGACAATTCTCCATCAGAAATTTTAAAAAATAATACTTTTCAAGTGCCATTTTACAAAAAATGCTACATTTTTAAAATTTTTACAAAAATACCACTTTTTCAAAATTATTTTTTCTTTATATTATATATGTTTGGGTTAATTATGTTATATTAGAGTTTAGTTTTGAGTGTTTAGGAGGTTTTAAGTGTCAAAACATGTATTAAGATTTAGAATTTTAAGATATATGCTTTATAAATCGATAATTAGTGGTATTTTTGTAAATAGACACCCCTATGTAGCATTCTTGCAAATGTGCACACAAAAAATGACATTTTTGTAATTGCCTCGTTCTCCTTTGAGAACCTCTAACATTTTTTGAAGAGACCTATTTCACATATGAATTACTATGATTAGCTATGTTTTGTTTAATAATTTAAGACTTAAATAAATAATTAAACTATATTATTATTATTAATATCTTATTATATAAAGAAAGATGCACACGATAAGAGCATGACATGTAAGCAAAATTATAACTCACCAGATCGTGACATGTGTCCAATATTGAGCAGATGATGACATGTGTTAAAATTTATAATTAATTAAGAAAAATTAAAATTAAAAATTAAAAACTAATAGAACAATTGTCAAAAAACTAACCAAATAGTAAATTTTTTTTTTTTTAATAATCTCAAATAGCTAGGAGGAAAATTATAATTGTTTAAACAAATTATAAAAATAAAATTAGGAAAGAAAATAGAGACTATAAACAATAATAAAAAAAAGAGAAAAAATAGAATTTTTAGTTAAAAAAAAAATATGAATGATAAAATAATTTTTTTTTTATAAATTGAAAAACAAAAAATTAGAAAGAATATGAAAATCTCAATGTTAAAGTATATATGCGCAAACATACCAAAGAAAAAAGTATATATGCACAAAAATATTTAAAGGACTTTTTTATAAATAAAAAAGTTTAACACCAAAATAGTGTTGGGTTGGAGAGGGTTTTACACCAAATTTGGTGTAGAAAATGGGTTTACACTATTTTGGTGTTAAACTTTTTTATTTATAAAAAAGTTTTTTAAATTTTAATCAACTTTAAAATTAATGAAAAACATATAAAAATTATGATGGTTAAACCCAAAATCTAATATGTTTGATAGTAATTAAACACAAGCTTAATATATTGTTATTTTATATGTTACAATGTATTTTTTTTATATAATAAATGTTAAATTTAATTTATTTTATAATTTTTTAAACTTAAAAAAATAAATGGGGTTGATTTGTAAATTTTAAAGAATTGAAAAAGAGAATCTATTAAAAATATTTCATTTTAGTGTAAAAATTGATATAAACTATTGGAGTAAAACCCAATGCTATTTTGGTATTACCTTATTTTTTATGTAAAAATGGTGTAAACAATTGGAGATGCTCTTAGATAACAGTTTATATGATAAAGTGTTAAGTAAGAGCATCATTAATGGTAAAATTTTGTAGGTGTCTTTAAATATAAAATTATTAAAATTTGAGTAAAAAGAAGAAAGAGAGTGATAACAATTCCCAAGACCAAGAGAAAGGTACAACCGAACATAATTAAGTAGGAGGGATTTTTTTTTTTTTTGTCTAAGATAATTAAGTAGGAGGAAATTCTTATACTGTAATTAGATTGCAATATAAATATCATCCGTCTCACTTCTTTCGTTATAAAATCTATTATATAATGGGAGAGTTTTCTCTCCTCTTAAAGTGTCTACATCATCACTTTAAACCATTCACTTCATCAAAAAGGAGTAATTACAATAAAACTAAAGTTTAATAATTCATTTAACTTTTTTTTTCTTTTAATTATTGTTTTCTATTAATTACCACACAACATAAAAATTAAAATTTACATAAAACGAATATTAAAAAAATTGTACAATACAATAAAAATAAATAGATATTAGAAGAACTATAAAAAATTCATACAAAAATTAATATAAATAATTTCAACGTTAAAATTGATTAATAAATCAAACATTATTTTAAGTACAAAAACAACATACATCTTTTTAAGTACAAAAATCATATAAATCTATGGTAAAGATGATGTTTATTTCATAAATTTGAGAAATTTGTAAAACGTTCACATATTATAATAAATGATTAAAATTATAGATAAATAACATGAGACAATTCTAAAAGAATAGAAATCAAATGATGATGAATGTTTGAGACGATGTAATAAAATGATTAAAATGAGGATTATGAAGTAGAAAATATGAGTAAATAGTAAAAAATTAACATTTGTTGAAAGATATGAACAACTTCACTATAAAGATATGAAAATCAATAAGTATGGCTTGTTAGCAACGATCCTCATCCCATCACCGGAAGCAAAGATATAAAACATTTTCAATCGAGAGATTTCCCTTTCCCATCACCGGAAGCAACGATCCTCATCCCATCAGCAGACCACTGAAGATCATCGATCCGACCAGCCAAAACCTTAAACTCCTTCTTCAGTACATGATCGTTATGAGTCCCCCAGATTCTTACAGTCCCCGACACATCACCGGACGCGATCCACTCGCCGTTCGGGGAGTATCTCGCCACAGTAGCTGGGTAAGCATGCTCGCCATAGATAGACACCTTTAACGGATTGTTAAGGTCGAGAATCACGACGGATCGACCATTAGTGTAGAGGATGGTATCGGATTTCGAGTCACCGGAGATCAGGATTCCCCGACCTCTCTCCGTCGACGGAACACAGGCATAGGTTTCCGCAAGCTCCATGATCGAAGACTTCACAGAGATCGATTGTTTGACTGTGTGTTTGGGTTTAGAGGATCGTGAAGAAGAAGAAGAAGAAGAGACCACACAGACGAGGAAAACAGGGAAGGACGGTTTTGAGTCTTTTTGAGTTTTGACATTAGCTGTTTAATTTATTTTATTTTATCTTTTAATTACAAAATTAATCATTGTCATCATCGTAAACATTACTTCTCTGGCCACAAGAGAAAAAAAAAATCTCTGCCACAGAAATGGATTAATAACCAAAAAAAATGTCATTAGAGTTGAGAGAAAATATTGCTTCGTTGCTTCGTTATAAAATGTTTTAAATTTTCTTTTTACAAATGAATTTTTAAATTCTCCCTATTGTAAAATAATTTATTGCAACAGGTCTCTACATAGTAAGTTTCAAAAACAAAATATACAGGTACGAAAAATGAGTTTTAAATTTATTTGTAACTTAATATAGACCCAAGATCAAAACTATAGTCATTAGATTTATACCCACGCATTACGTGGATTATCATTTTTAATATGTTAAAAATAAATCATAAAATAAAAATATAATAATTTAAACTTTACAAGGTAATTCTATGCAACCACAACAGATTCGGTGAGTACGCTTTACCAGTTAAAGCAAACACAGCATGTTATAAGAATTTTCTTTATCAACTTAAAATATTTTTTTTCCTATCCAACCTACCATAGTGGTGCGACCAAACAAATTTTAGCCGTTTTCAAATGTGATAACCTAGTCCACTAAGATATGTAGAGTATTTTTATAAAAAACTATTCATTTTACATAGTAAAAATAATATGAAAATTTTATACAGTCTTTTACCTACATTATTTGAGCTCTAAACACTTATTAATATCATTTAAATTTCTACATTTTCTAAAACACATTTGTTCTCCTTTCTGAATCTATTCTCTTTTCACTTTCTCTTTGCCATGTTAAGAATATATATTGATTTTCATATCTTTATAGTGAAGTTGTTCATATCTTTCAACAAACGTTAATTTTTTACTATTTACTCATATTTTCTACTTCATAATCCTCATTTTAATCACTTTATTACATCGCCTCAAACATTCATCATCATTTGATTTCTATTCTTTTAGAATTGTCTCATGTTATTTATCTATAATTTTAATCATTTATTATAATATGTGAACGTTTTACAAATTTCTCAAATTTATGAAATAAACATCATCTTTACCATAGATTTATATGATTTTTGTACTTAAAAAGATGTATGTTGTTTTTGTACTTAAAATAATGTTTGATTTATTAATCAATTTTAACATTGAAATTATTTATATTAATTTTTGTATGAATTTTTTATAGTTCTTCTAATATCTATTTATTTTTATTGTATTGTACAATTTTTTTAATATTCGTTTTATGTAAATTTTAATTTTTATGTTGTGTGGTAATTAATAGATAACAATAATTAAAAGAAAAAAAAAGTTAAATGAATTATTAAACTTTAGTTTTATTGTAATTACTCCTTTTTGATGAAGTGAATGGTTTAAAGTGATGATGTAGACACTTTAAAAGGAGAGAAAACTCTCCCATTATATAATAGATTACTTTCAAAAAATAAAAAAAATTATAATTATTATCATCTTTAAAGCGAAGGCAAAGTTAGCAAAATGGTCGACGATGTATAAATCGTTACCAAAGATGTGATGATTTAGCAGTAATAGAAAAAAGTTGTTTTTTTTGTATTTTAGGTTCAAACTTTCTTTGGTATGGAAGATTATTCTTTAAATCAGAATAAGATATCAAAAGAAATTATGTTTCAAAGTTTGAACACCTACTATTTAAAAAATAAAAAATAAAAAACCGTATGTATCGTATCATGAAACATCCGTTAAATAACAAAAGAAAACAGAAAGTTGACAGCCAAAAAACAAAAAAAAAGTCAACAAAAGCAACTAAAGACGTTTCTCGACGACCAAAGTTTAAAATGGGCCCAATGGAGGCCCAACTCATTAATTTATATGGCCTCTTAGTTCGTAAGTGATTGAACAAAAAAAAGAAACAGAGAGAGAGAGAAGAGCAGTGAAGAAAGAGGAATGGGAAGGATATTTACGGTGGAGCTCGAGGGAAGATCTTACAGATGCAGGTTTTGCAGAACCCATCTCGCTCTTCCCGATGATCTTGTTTCTCGGGTACTTAATTCCTCCTCCTTTTAAACTATACATGTTTCCAAGTTCTCATCTTTCTCAACATCTCTCTGCGGTTGTTACTATTTTGGAATTGATGTATATTACAAATACAAATCTATGATAGTTTAGTTACTGATATAAAAAATTCTCAAGTTGAGTGTTTTTCCTTATGGGTTTTGAGCTATAAAGATTGGAGAATTAACGTAGCTGGAAAAAACTTTTACTTTAACCTGGATTTATACTTGGACTTACTTCTGCTTAAACCTTGCATCATTGAATTAAGATTTATCATTGGAATATGAGAAATTGAGGCAATTTTAGCTTATGGTATAATAATGTTTGTTTAGCTTTGGTCAATTTGATATTTGTTTTCTTTTAAATCTAATTCAATTGAGAGTGTATACCTTATTCTGACTTTTTTTTTTTTTTTTCGCAGTCGTTCCATTGTCGCAGAGGAAAGGCTTACCTCTTCAATCGTTCGTAAGTGTAAACTTCCTTGATGTGTAATGTGTTTATGGAATTTGTTCTGTTTCTTCACTGTCAAGCACTAGAAAATTTCCCTCGCCTAGCTAACTAGACGATTGTTTCTGTATAAGCAACACCGCAACAAATCGCCAAGTACTATTGGCTAAATGTATATGCAATACAAAAAAAACTTATAGATGATACTGCCTTTTAGCTTGCTGAGTACTCAAAACTATTCTTTTTCATGCCTATGTTTCCAATCTCTCTGCATCGATACGCTTTTCTTACTTCTCTAATTCATTTTTTTTTTTTTGCATTCAGAGTGGATATACATAGAGCTGATTCCATTGCTGAATTTGAATTTCAGGGTGAACGTAAGTATGGGTCCTCTAGAGGAAAGGATGATGCTTTCGGGTATGCACACCGTAGCTGATATTTTCTGCTGCTGTTGCGGACAGAATGTTGGCTGGAAATATGTAATCTCACCAATCCGCTCTCTCTCTTCAGTCTCACTACCGCGTTTCTTGGGAGCGGTTCCTCATTATACATTATTGCTTTCTTGTTTGCAGGAATCGGCTCACGAGAAAGCTCAGAAGTATAAAGAAGGCAAATATGTTCTGGAAAGGTAAACATCCTATCTTCTAAAGTTCTCTGGTCCACGGTTTCAGCCTTGAGGCATAAACTCGGGTTTATTGCAATCCTTTTCTTTTCAGAGGAAGGATCGTGGATGAAATCGATCTATCGACAGAGGTTTATATCGATACCCGTGGTAGCACAAGCGACACAGAAGATTCTTGAAAATGTTAGCTTTAGATTCTTACCTTTTTTAATGTGTGTGTAATAATGTTTGTCAAGATCAGAGCTTGTGATGTGTAGAAATCTGTAGCATAAGATTTATGGTGTGTATGGAAGTTGCTGTGTTGTTTAATATCTCAGACTTTCTTCATGGATAAATTGTTTAATATCTTGGTTTTTTACTTGTGTTAAAACTTTTCCACCAGCTTGAATAAATTGTTTTGATCACTTGAACAATAAAAGAATGATTATGAACACAAACAAAACAAGATTTTTGCATATCATCAATTTACATTTTCTCAAACAGGTAAAGAAACATAAAAAAAAAAAAACAGAACGTTACTAGAGCTTTTTCCAACAGTTTAAATCATATACTGAATCTGGTTCAAGTGTTGTTGAAGTGTACCAAAGAAAGTCTATAACCATTTTGAAAAAACACAACTTTTTTCTTTCTCTCAAATAGATTTATGAATTAAAATTTTAATTTTTCAGTACCATCTTAAAAGAAAAAAGGAAACATCTTTTTCCGATTGGTACAATTTTAGGCAATTTCAAAATTTAGGTTTTGTCATTCCATCCAAAGTTCCTTTTTTTTGGTTTCCTTTATTAAATTGAATCGACATAACTTTGTAACAAGAGCCCCCATAAGTGTTCGGAAGATAAAACTATGTGTTGAGTTCTCTCAAACCTAACAATTCTTCTTCTTTCTCGATCCTTTCTTCTCTTTGTGTTTTCTGCAGGAACAGATTTAGACAAGAGAAAGCAATACAATGGGCAAATCTTCATCGTCCTCGAAGAAAATTAAACGCTCTAAAGATTCGTCTAAGGTATGTAAACTCTCTTTCTCTCTCTCTTGGTGATTGAATGTATCGTAGACTTACCCATTAATCTCTCATGTGTAGAAAATTAGGTCAATGAGAAACTTTTTGATTTGATTGTTAAAGTATCGACCTTTATCGTCGAATTAGGGGTTTTTTGGTTTGGTTGATGAATCATGAATCGACCTTGTTTAGATTCAATTGGATATCTGATTCATATTTATGTTTGATTTTTGTGCAAATGCGCAGTTGCGATCGGTGAATAAGAAGAAGACTAAGAGAAACAAATCAAAGAAGATTCGTCGGATTAAAGACTATTCAGATGAGAGTGAATCAAGTGGTTCAGATACTTCTTTGTATTCTTCTAGTTCGGATGATGAGTACAGAAGACAGAAGCGTCGGTCTAAAGCGAGCAAGAAGAGGTCACGGAAGAGGTATTCTAGTAGCGAGAGTGATGATGATGATGATGATACTCGTCTTTTAAAGAAAAAGAAAAGATCTAAGAGGAAAGACGAACATGTAGGGACTAAGAAAAAGAAGAAGAAAATCAGCTCAAGAAAGAGACGTAAGAGAGTTTCGAGTTCAAGCTCCACAAGCAGTGATTCGCGCGCCATTGGGGATAGCCAGAGCGATGACGGTAGCGAGAGTGACGGAAAGAGAAGGACTAGGGACAGAGGAAGACTTGGTGAGGTTAAGGCTACGCGGAAAAGAAGCAAAGATGGGTCAGAGGAAGATAGTGAACCTGATGAATGCTGGCAAGTGGAAGATGAAGTTATGACCGAGAAGAATTCCCGGAGGCTTAAATCGATAATTGTTGTATCTTATAGTTATGATAAAGATGAGAGAAAGGAAGAAGACATGGTAGATGACCAGGATGTCTATCTAAGACACGAAGGCAGCAAAGATTCTGGTAATAGAGAGTTAGGATATAATGAGGAATCTGATTCTGGTAGTGGACGTAAAACTGTTGGCTACGATGAATTTGGGGAGGATAATAAATCTGAAACTAGCAAAGCTTTTCATCAAGACAATAGCTTGAAAGATGATGACCTGGAAGCCATTCTAAAGAAGAGAGCATTGGAGAATCTAAAAAGGTTTCGCGGAGAGACTCAAACGACTGGAATAGCAAGAAAAGAGGTGTCTTCTGTTTCAGAAGGAGAACTTCGACAAATTGAATCCGAAAAAACTGAGGAGTCACAAGACCATGGACTCATGGAGCAGACAAAGCTCTGTGTTTCTACAGATAGCAGAGATTTTGAGGATTCACAAAAGATTTTACATGAGGTTGATAATGTCAGTGAATCCGGAACAGTATGTCCTGATACTACCTCTCAACAGTCTGGTGATACGGTCAAGGTTAAAGTTAGTTCTGGTATTAGCTCTTGTTCAAGTAAACGAAAGTTGATTAGACCAGTATTGGGACAACAAGAAAGTTCTTTAAATCCGGCTAGTGGGAAAGAAGCCGCTGGTCGCAAAGATGCTGAAGCAGAGAGCATCAATGGCAGTACCATTGACAAGAACTGTCCAGAAAGTTCTCTAGTTCTGGCAACAAAGAATGGTGGTGAAAACATAGAACCAACAAAAGTTAGCTCTACTCTTAACGCGCAGTCTTCTTCTCATGCTGCTGACGCTGAGGCATTAGATGAAACCAGAGGAGAGTCCCAGTCTGAGCAGAAGACAAGTGGTGAAGCAAAAGATGAGTCACAATACGAACAGAAAACGATGACTGTGATGCGGGGTGGAGAAATGGTTCAGGTAAACTTCCTGCATTGCTTGAAATATTATTGATTCCTTTGTAGTTTCTTGTCAAGTCTACATGAGTCCAAACTTTTCTGTTGAAACGAAATTGTTCCTTTTTTTTCTTTTGAATTTGTTCAGGTTAGTTACAAGGTCTACATTCCTAAGAAGACCTCTTCTTTGGGAAGAAGACAACTCAAGAGGTGAAGGGACGACATGAAGATAGTCCATGTCGACAGATTTTTGTTCTTTTTTTTCAGTACAATCTAAACACAGTAGTTACTACCAGAGTTGGTGATAACAGAAATTTTAAATTTATCATAGATTTGAATCTTTGAATAGAACAATGAAGAGTGCATTAAGCTTCATGTCATGTGTTGTTGTAGCCTCTTACACAACTCCACTAAGGCAGATCATCAGGCATTTTTGTTTTGTGCCTTTCTTTGCATTTGCTTTATGTTATCGTCTATTTTCTAATATAACACTGAAAAAGTGATTAGTTATCAAATAAACTCCCCTTTCTTGGTACCGCTCATGCATACCCAATCATCTATTGTGGCTGTAGAAATGTCCTCCAAGAAGGGAGAGTACCGTTCTATTACCTTTGGAAGCTACAAAAAGGGCATTGAATTAGTCAGTTTATGGTCTTTTTTTTTTTGCTTCACATCATTTGCAGGTAGCTATAACAAATTCACAATGCATGACTATTGCGATGATAGAGAGAACTCTTTATTTACCTGTTCAGATAGGATACCAGAAATGCCAACGGTTGCTCCAGGTTTGGCGAATGAAAGGATATGATCTGCCAATTCCATAACCGGGTTCAAGAGTATGTTTGCAATGACCACATCAAACTGTTCTTTTCGCAATGGTATTTCTATTCCGGAAGAGCTATTCTCACTTGGTGCAAGGTGCAATTCCAGTTTCTCCAACTGAATGTTGTTCAGAGCTGCATTATGACTCGCAGATCTTATTGCTAGAGGATCAATATCCACACCAACAGAAGATGCAGCACCAAACTGCAATTTTTTTATATGAGCGATACACAAAGAATACATAAAGATTTGAATTAATGGTTTGTGAAAGATTTGAAAAAAGGCATGAAATACCTTGAGGGCTGCGATTGCAAGTATCCCTGAACCAGTACCATAGTCAAGGAATGCTTCTCCGCCTTTGATCAAACTTCGTAGAAGCAGTAGACACAGCTTAGTAGTAGGATGTTCTCCCGTCCCAAACGCAAAGCCAGGGTTCAGAATGATGTTTACAGCTTCAGCGACCTTGCAAAGAATAGTGAAAGAGTACTTTAAGCCACACATAACTTATTGAAAGAGTGAGATTCATACTCTGAAAATTCAGTAGCTAGGACAGTTCTTTGTAATATAGACGGTAGTGTCTTTATGATGTAATAGTTGAAGAACATACAGGAGGAGATGTCCACTCAGGTACGATCCAAAGTCTCTCGGCGATTTCAATAGGCTGAAACAATTCCTGCAAAATATGAACCAAAAGACATAGCTTCAAGTGGCATTCCTGCAAACAAATCTAGTCACTGTGCGAGTTTGTGAGCATAACTATACAAGTTCTCGTAAATGAAACAGAACGTAAGTTCTTGTTAACTTAAGACTCACCTGGTTTTTGGTTATCCAGTCATGTTCATCTCCCATTTCAACTTTGAATTTCGGTATCTCTTTCAAGCCTATCGAATCAGCAGCATGTGAAATGCACATTTTCACCTCTTCGTGCACTGGAAATATTGACTCTATACATATCTGCAATAAACAAGTATGACTGATGAGAATACACGAAATACAGACAGATCAAACTTTAAGAGACGAGGAACTAAACCATGCGAGTTATTTCTCGATTTTTTCGGCAAAAGCTCGAATTTTTATCCCTGGAGTTTATATCAGAACAAGTTCTCATACTCTTTCTGCAAATCTTTCTGGCATTTTGACTTAGCTAAACTTCCCTGGGACTGAAGCAAAATCGTTCCTGTTATGCTTCAATTTGTTCAACATTGTTCAATCATACAAAATTCTGGTGCTTCCTCTCACCAACTAGAAATCAATCAAATCAGACTCGAAGTTTTGACTTGTGTGAAACTTATATATGATCAAACCATGGACATGGAGATGGAGCTGAAAAAAAGAATATTAAAGCGATGGACTTTCTATAGATTTTTCACCTCTTTCGAGGCAGGAGAAGACCCAGAAGCTGTATCTTCGTCGTCTTCTTCGATGTCTTCATTTACAGCTACTGAGCTCGCTCCAAAACACAAGAGAGCCTCCGAGAATGGATCCTAACAAAACCCAAAATCAAAAATAAACAAAATTTCAATCTCGTTTATACTCTTATCTTACTTAGGATGCGTATAAGAGAGAGATACATACGACGACATGTTTTGGACAGTTGATACGAACTGAGAGATAAGGTGCAGCGAAAGAGTCAGTTAAGCACGAAGATGAGGAAGATGTAGAGTGAGACGCAGAGTTTGACAAAGAAGAGAAGAAGCGGCGAGGATTTGGCGGGAGAGATTCTTCTGATAGTAATTGCACGGAAGGTGTTTGATGATATTCCAAGCTGACATTTTTCTCTTTTCCTTTTTTTTTTCTCTCTCTCTCTCTCTCTCTCTCTCTCTCTCTCGAGTCTTCTTCTTCCCCTTTGGCTTGAAAGATTTTCTCAATTGTCGAATTTAAAACACTTGCAAAGACAAAAAAAAAAAGGTAACTTTCCTCTGAAGAGAAAATCTGTAAGAATGGGTTTCTCTGTTAATCCTCTCTCGCCAAGCGTACCCGACTCTGCTTTCGAATCATGGCTCCAAGTCTCCGGCTTTATCGAATTTATCGAAGCTCGAAGCCGATGACTTCGCCGGAGATACGGCGCAATGGACAACCGTTTTCTTCGGGGATTGCGACTCTCATTCGCTCCCGTCGTCTTCTCAGGAAGCTAGAGTGAGAGTCCATGAGAATGTCAAGCGATTCGCCAGGAACTACGCAACACTCTTCATCGTCTTCTTCACTTGCGCACTGTATGCACCTTTCAATTTCTCTGAATTGCTGTCTTCTGGGTTTGTCAATAACGCAATTTCTTGATTAGGTTCACTGAGAATAATCTTAAAGTTTCAGCCTTTTTGGAATAGAATTCACTTTATTATCCTGTCACTGAGTTTTGTAGGTATCAGATGCCATTAAGCATTGCTAGGGTTTGTAACAAGCGGGAGTTATTCAAATTCTGCAGTGACAGATGGGAATTCCATGGCCATCGTCTGTTTTCGCAGATCTTAATCCGTTTCGCACAATGCGGTAAGTATCCGATTAAGGTTCTTTAATTTGCAGATTTAACCTTGTTGATATATGTTAGCTTGGTGACTTTGGAAATTCTTCTTTTGATGTAATTTGTGTGTTGTTTAACAGAATTTATCGCCTCTTTTACCTAAATTGCAGTTACAGCGAGTCAATCTATTGGCGTTTTTGAATGTTCAAATGGCTATTTTCGACGCTCTCGCCATAAGTTATGCAGGTAAAGTCAAAGCATTATCGTATCTTAGTTACATCGTCTTTACAGTCTCTTATCTTATCGCCGTCTTTATGAACTGATGTTGTTGTTTGCACTCTTCTTTGTAGTTGTGATATTGCACGGCGCGTTAAGGACTTTATCCCTTTCTGAGAAGCCATCTTGAGGAAGATAGAACCAACAGAATTAGAATAACAACACATTGTGAATGGACGAATGTTTTTGTTTTTTGTTTTGTTTTGTAGTATGTTGGATATAATAGTAACGAAGACTTGGTTCATATTAATCGGAACAGAACTAACATTCAGACCAACAAGTCATGTTTGGTTAACTTATGTCCTAAATCTAATTATATGCCTATAAAGTATAACTAGGTGGCTCGCCAACTATACTCGCAGATATGAAATGAATTTTATTGTAAAATATAAAATTATTTTAGTTAACTAGGTAAAGATTTATATATATATATATATATATATATATATATATATATATATATATATATATATATATATATATATTGTTAACATGTGAAATATTTTTTGTTAACAAAATTAAGTAGATGTTAAATTATAAATAAACTGATACATTTGATGTGACGACCCAACCCGTCAAATAAAAAAAAGATTTCAACCCGGATCACTATTATCATAAATAATGATCTTCAACAGTCCAATAAACAAACAGCGCGGAAACAATGATTCAAACAATCAAATACAATTTATCGTTTAACAAGCCCATACTTATTAATTCTAGTTCAATTCGGTAATTCACATAGTTCTGAAATTGCTAACACCCTAGCAATTCTAACTTATTACACGAAAACGAGACTCTAGATCATTCCCCTCGTCCCGGCCATGATTCCACGATCACTGACTGTCTTTACCTGCATCACATGGTTATAAGAGATGCGTGAGTATTATCATAAATACTCAGTGAGACGGTCATCCCATCTACAGACTATACACACAGGCATAAGTAAAAGATACAATACCAGGATGAACAAACAATAATGCATCACACGACAACCAAACGAGAACAACACGTTCAATATGTCAAACTGACGGTAATCAAAACCCCTGTCGATCGACACACCTCCTTGTGTCGATCGACACAACCAACCCAGAAACTCATCAAACCGATTTTCTGCACAAAAATCCACAAAAATCCATACAAAAATCGATCCAAACAACACACAATCGCATCCTATCAATTCCTTTACCCAGATAAGCCTATGGTCACGCACTCACCTCGAATTCGGATAGAAAAGGAGAAGAATCCGACGAAGAACACGAAGAACACGAAGAACGAATCCGAGATCCTTCACCGAACGATCCTCCCACGCTTCCACAACCTCACAAACACTCACACAAGCCTAATAAGATTGAGGAACATGAAGGAAACAACACCAACAACCTCTCCTCTCAATCCTCTCACTTTCTCTCTCAAAAACTTGAAGTTTTTGCCCAAAAATCCGATTTTTGACTTAAATAGCCAGACCAGCCGACACTCTGTCGATCGACACACCTCCTTGTGTCGATCGACACATGACCAAGCAATACATCATTCTGACGGCAATCGAAATCCCTGTCGATCGACACACCTCCAATTGTGTCGATCGACACAACGCTCACTGCTCGACTCCTCTTGAGTCCAAAACAACCGTGTCGATCGACACACAACCTTGTGTCGATCGACACCCATCCAAAAAATTACTTTTTGGATCATGGGCGTTACAATTCTCCCCCACTAACACGGATTCGACCTCGAATCACGCAACACCGTCTCACTACGGTCTCCAATACCTGACCCGAACGCGGCCATCAACCTTCGAGATAACACTCGAATCCCCTATCCCGTCCTGCTAAGGCTACACTCTCGCCCAAAAATTTGCCCAGATTCCCTCGGAGCACCCACGATGCACGCCCCATGATCCGGATTAGAGCTGCTCAATTGACCATCCAACAATCAAACAAGAACATGTCCGATCAACCGTTGACCCCGCACTGGACCAAATGATCGTACAACAATCAAACAAGAACATGTACAACCATCGGCGTAACATATGCTACCAAGGTTGTCCGACCCGAATTCCAGACTCCAATAATAACCCTAGACTCGACGTACACAATACAAAACCCCTGGCCCTCAGCCAGCACCACTCGCGATCACACCCGATCCCCGAGTTATACTAGGCTCACACTAGCCTCATTGCACCATATCTATGGATACAATCCTGACCAACCCGGTCAATCCACGATCAGAGATCACCACCCGATCTCAATCACCTAACCCCGTCTCACTAAAATTGACACTCTCATCCAAAACCCGCCCAAATTCCCCCAGGAAACATCCACGATGCAGCACTCGCTGATCCGGATCAGGGTTGTCCGATAGATCGCGCAACAATCAAACAAGAACATGCCCGACCCACCGTAGACCCAAACCTTGGATCAATTGGTCGCACAACAATCAAACAAGAACATGTACGACCAAAGAGGCTACATATATTTACCAGGGTCGTCTGAACTAAGGTCCCAAACTCGAGTAACAACCCTAGATTAGACATCCACAAACCACCGAGATCATTCCCGATCCCTGAAGTTCATCCAATCTCATACTTATAATCACACTACAGGTACTATTGCTCAAACTCATATCTCTATACACCACTCCCACTCGCAGGGTCGTCACCCATCGAGCTCTCGATGTATACCATACCGGCTCTCGGTGTGCCCCAGCCCCTCCGCTTCAGGACACACAGTCCATCAGCTCTCGGCTGCAGAGGAATCATACATCCTCTGGAGAGATCGCAATCCCTCAAAGTATATGCAGGAGAATATCACCATCCCCTGGAGCAGTAACACTGTAACGTGCATCATAAGCACCTGTCGACCGATTTACTTCTGTGGTTCCTATCCTGATATTCCCTAACCCGGAATATCACTCATGACCAATCCCCAGGTCACCTAAAACAACCCAATCGCCAGGGTGTTTCCTACCCCAATATTCCCTAACCCGGAATATTCCTCATGACCAATCCCCAGGTCATCTGAAACAACCCAATCGCCATGGTGTTTCCTACCCCAATATTCCCTAACCCGGAATATTCCTCATGACCAATCCCCAGGTCATCTGAAACAACCCAATCGCCAGGGTGTTTCCATCGGAGTCCCTGGAAAAGACAGTCCTAACTCACATAAGACTTTTGTTCCAGACTCCCCCTAGAAAATAGACAGGTTCTAACTCACATAAAACCTCTATTTTCCAGCGCCATCTAGGGATCTACCCGTCCTAACCCCTTAGGACCCCCCATCCCTAGATACCTAGACAAGCCCTAATTCCCATAGAGCTTCTATCCTACCCCTCAAATGACCTCCCCGTCATCACACACATGACCTAACCCAGTCATCAAACCCATGACCTCCCCGTCATACCATAAGAACATCCGTCTTACAACCCAAGATAATAAGGAACTCCATCTTATTAAATCTCAACAATGTATATCGTTACAAACCAAAACGAAAATACATACAACTCATAGCCACAAGCTAATACAACCACTGAAAACCAGAAAGACACTCAAGCCTCCGCTTGCTTCTCGAACCACTTCGAGAACTTCGTCTTCATACTTGCCTCTGGTTCCCAAGTCTCCTCCTCAATACCATCACAGTCCCACACGACTCTCACCAATGGTATCCTCTTCCGGCGCAGAACCTTGACTCTCCTCTCGAGAATCCTCACAGGTCTCGCCGCCAACGTCATGTTGGGCTGAAGATCCTCCGGAATCCTAGCCAACACCTCCTCAGACTCATGTAGACACTTCCGCAGCATCGATACATGAAATACCTTATGAAACGCTCTCATACTCTGAGGTAACTCCAACCGATAAGCCACTGGTCCAACCCGCTCCACCACCCGGAACGGACCCATAAACCTTGGGCTTAGCTTATTCTCTGAAATGGATCTGTTAGGACCCCTCAACATCGCTGCCTTGAGATACACCAGATCTCCCAGCTCAAACTCCAGCTCTTTCCGTCTCTTATCAGCATAACTCTTCTGCCGATCCTGAGCCTCTCTCATGTTCATCCTCAAGACACGAATCTTCTCCGTCATCTCCTGAACAAAATCCGCACCAAACATGCTCCTCTCCCCCACTTGAGTCCAGCACAATGGTGTCCTACATGGCCTCCCATACAGAGCCTCATATGGAGCCATCCCAATACTCGCCTGGTATGAGTTGTTGTACGCAAACTCAACCAGGTTCAGATGATCCACCCAATGACCACCATAATCCAGCACGCATATCCTCAACAGGTCCTCTAAAGTCTGAATAGTCCTCTCTGACTGCCCATCTGTCTGAGGATGATAAGCCGTGCTCATGTGCACCTTAGTGCCCATCTCTGCCTGAAACGCCCTCCAGAACTCAGACGTAAACCTCGGATCCCTGTCTGACACAATACTCGCTGGCACCCCGTGCAGCCTCACTATCTCACGCACATACTTCTTAGCCAACACCACCGTCCCATCGGTCTTCTTGATGGCAAGAAAATGTGCTGACTTGGTCAGACGATCCACAATCACCCATATCGCATCATACGTCCGTGACAACGGTAATCCCGTCACAAAGTCCATGGTAATCATATCCCACTTCCACTCCGGAATGGGCAAACTCTGTAACATACCACTCGGAACCTGATGCTCAGCCTTCACCAGCTGACACACGTTGCATGCTGCAACCCAATTAGCTACATCTCTCTTCATCCCGACCCAGTGATAATACCGTTTCAGATCACGATACATCTTGGTCGCCCCCGGATGAATCGATAACATGCTCGCATGAGCCTCATGCAAGATCTCTTGCCTCAGATCCTCATCCTTGGGTACACAAACCCGTCCGTTCACCAGTATCGTCCCATTTGCCGAGACCATATACTCTGAACCTGCAACCCTAGCAGCATCAATCAACATCGGATCCAACTCCTGAGCTGCTCGAATACGACTCAGCAAATCTGCCTGGTTAGCTACCTCTAACCCCAACGGCTCCTGTGAGATCACACACAACCTCAACGTACTAATCTCGCTCACCAGAGCTTCCATATCACGCTCCTGAGCCGAAGCAACCCTCATCCGACTCAATGCATCTGCAACCAGATTAGCCTTACCCGGATGGTATCCGATCTCCAAATCGTAATCCGCTACCAACTCCATCCAGCGCCTCTGTCTCTGGTTCAGCTCCGGCTGAGTGAAGAAATACTTCAAACTCTTATGGTCTGTGAACACCTGAACCTTTCCGCCATAAAGATAAGATCTCCAGATCTTTAGAGCGAAAATTACCGCAGCCAACTCCAAATCATGGGTAGGGTAATTGCACTCATGCTTCCTCAACTGCCTCGAAGCATACGCAATAACCTTTCCCTGCTGCATCAGGACACAACCCAAACCAACACCCGAAGCATCGGTATACACCACGTAAGGCTCACCCGGCTCGGGTAACGCCAACACCGGTGTACTCGTCAACATCTCCTTCAGCTTCTCGAAACTCTCCTCGCAAGTAGAAGACCACACAAAAGGAACATCTTTCCCTGTCAACTTGGTCATCGACTTAGCCAAACTCGCAAATCCCGCAATGAATCTCCGATAATAATTTGCCAATCCAAGAAAACTCCTAATCTCAGTGGCATTCCTCGGTCTAGGCCACCCTCTGATAGCCTCGATCTTAGCCGGATCCACAGAAACTCCCTCTGCAGACACCACATGGCCAAGGAAACTCATCTCTTGCTGCCAGAAACTGCACTTGCTCAACTTCGCAAACAACTTCTGCTCCCGCAGCTTCCCCAAAACTACTCTCAGATGCAACTCATGCTCCTCAGGACTCTTCGAATACACCAAAATATCATCGATAAAGATGATCACAAACACATCCAGATACTCCTGGAATACCCCGTTCATCAACCGCATGAACGCTGCTGGTGCATTCGTCAAACCAAAAGGCATCACCACGAACTCAAAATGCCCATACCTCGTCCTGAAAGCAGTTTTCCTCACATCTGCCTCCTCAATCGGAATCTGATGGTACCCCGAAGCCAAGTCGATCTTGGAGAACCAAGTAGCCCCTCGCAACTGATCCAACAACTCATCAATGCGCGGCAGAGGGTACCTGTTCTTCACGGTGACTCGGTTAAGTCCCCGATAATCGATATACAACCGGAAACTACCATCCTTCTTCTTCACAAACAACACCGGCGCTCCCCACGGTGAAACACTAGGCCGAATAAAACCCTTATCCAACAAATCATCCAGCTGCTTCTTCAGCTCTGCCATCTCTGCTGGAGCCATACGGTAAGGTGCCTTAGATATCGGAGTAGTCCCGGGTTCCAACTCAATAACAAACGGATCCGATCGCGATGGCGGTAATCCCTCCAACGACTGGAACACATCCTGGAAATCCCGAACAACTCGAATATCCTCAACTGCAACCCCTCCAACAGACTCAGGCATCAGTATCGTCACCAGATACGCCTCGCAGCCCTTGAGAAGCAACTGCTCGGCCTGTATCGTGGAAATCACGAGACTCCCGGAAGTCGGTCTCACACCCTGATAAACCAACCTCCCTGCCTCTCGCTCAAACACAACTCGCCCTCGGTGGCAATCCAGATGGACCCTGTAACGATCCAACCAATCCATACCCAGGATAACATCGTACAGCTCCACCGGACTGATGATCAGTTCTGCTGGCATCAACTCTCCCGCCACCAGAACATCCACACCACGAGCCCGCCCGAAAGTAGCCAACGTCCTACCACCAGCAACCTTGACTACTCCCGCCTGTTCCCCGGAATCACTCTGGATTCCGCTGCTCTCCGCACACTCCGGCGTAATAAAGCTATTCGTAGCTCCCGAATCAAATAACACGTGGGACTCATAACCGCCCACAACTAAGGTCCCTGCACAATCCCATGTGCCTCAGAACCCTACCATTCTAGCACAGACTCACAATTTCCCAACAGACAAAAACTCAAACAACCATGAATTTAAAAGTCAAGTTCGGAAATACCTCTGATCGGTCTGGTGCTAGATCCACCTGCCTCCGCAGACGTGAACACACGCGGTGCTGCTGCATTCTGAGACAACGGCTGCACTGCCAATGGCTGCACTGCGATCACCGCCAACTACTGCAGCTTCGGACACTTGGGCTTAATATGCCCCGTCTCTCTGCAGTGATAACACACCCGCGTATCCTGAACCCCGACCCGCACATCTCGAGTCCCGGTCCCGGTCCTCCTCGGACAGCTCGCCACACGATGGGACATGCTCCCACACCCGAAGCATCCCGAACCGCCCTGAATAGCCCCTGAAGTGCTCTCCCACTTCCTCTTCTGTCCCTGAGCAGGCTTGCCGCCCCTGCCTGAACTCATCTGCTGCTGAGATCTCCTCGGCTGCTGCTGCTGCACCGGTGGACTAACCACCACAACCTGCTCCCCGAGATCCTCCTCGATCGCAGCAGCCATCTCAACCAGCTCCGCCCTCGTGGCGAACCTACTCGCCCTGCAGCGAGTCCTCAAATCTGGACGAAGTCCTCGCAAGAACCTCCTAACCTGGGCATCCTCGCCCTCCAGAACTCTCCCTGCATGTACCAGAAGTCGACTGAACTCAGCATCGAACTCCCTCACTGACCGATCTCCCTGAGTTAGGTCCAGAAACCTAGACTCCAAACGGTCCACCGCCTCCTGCGGGAAATACTTGGCGTTAAACTCCGCCAAGAAATCCTCCCAGACCATCTCGGCCTGCACCCTCCTGGTCTCAACACCTCTCCACCAGAGATGCGCATCACCCTCTAGGTAATGTACCGCCAAATCCACTATGTATCCTTCTGGACACCTGATGGAGCGAAAGTTACGCTCTAACCTCATCCGCCACCCATCAGCCTCCTTAGGCCTAGCACCGCCCGAGAAAAATGCAGTACCAATCCGCTGCATCTGCTCCATCATCCGCAGATAAGATGGAAGCTCCTCAACCCCAGCCATACCCGGCTGTACCCCAGTCAAACCCGGCTGCACCCCAGCCAAACCCGGCTGCACCCCAGCCAAACCCGGCTGCACCCCAGCCATACCCGGCTGCACCCCAGGAGCATGACCCGGAGCAGGCACCCCTCCCGGTAACCTCTCCAGGATCATCTGTAGTAGACCTGCCAGACGATCATCTCGATCCGGGGCAACGCCTACGGCAGCACCCCCACCAGGGCCCACTGCACCGCCAGCTACATCAGGACCCCCACCAGCCCCTCCAGCCCTCTCACTGGAACCCGTAGCTGTCACACCCACGGACCCCTCCTGAAACGCCTGCGAGTCAGCTACCCGTTCCTGTGTAGTCTCCTGGGACACCCACGTGGCAGCAGACTCACTCCCAAGTCCCTGCCCACGTCCATGCCCAGCACGACTACCACGACCTCTACGGCCCCCGCGACCTCTGCCTCTAGTCCCCCTAGTCATCACTCTGCACTAACCCGCAGATTACTAAGTACTAGAAAAACAGAAATCACATAAACACATACCGTGGAATCTCATTGAAGGCTCGGAAGGGATGATCTAGGACTCCATACCCACACAACAATCAATTGACTAACTCGCATAATCAATTAATTAACTAGCCCTAGAACCGCTAGGGCTCTGATACCAAACTGTGACGACCCAACCCGTCAAATAAAAAAAAAATTTCAACCCGGATCACTATTATCATAAATAATGATCCTCAACAGTCCAATAAACAAACAGCGCGGAAACAATGATTCAAACAATCAAATACAATTTATCGTTTAACAAGCCCATACTTATTAATTCTAGTTCAATTCGGTAATTCACATAGTTCTGAAATTGCTAACACCCTAACAATTCTAACTTATTACACGAAAACGAGACTCTAGATCATTCCCCTCGTCCCGGCCATGATTCCACGATCACTGACTGTCTTTACCTGCATCACATGGTTATAAGAGATGCGTGAGTATTATCATAAATACTCAGTGAGACGGTCATCCCATCTACAGACTATACACACAGGCATAAGTAAAAGATACAATACCAGGATGAACAAACAATAATGCATCACACGACAACCAAACGAGAACAACACGTTCAATATGTCAAACTGACGGTAATCAAAACCCCTGTCGATCGACACACCTCCTTGTGTCGATCGACACACATCAAAACCCCTGTCGATCGACACACCTCCTTGTGTCGATCGACACAACCAACCCAGAAACTCATCAAACCGATTTTCTGCACAAAAATCCACAAAAATCCATACAAAAATCGATCCAAACAACACACAATCGCATCCTATCAATTCCTTTACCCAGATAAGCCTATGGTCACGCACTCACCTCGAATTCGGATAGAAAAGGAGAAGAATCCGACGAAGAACACGAAGAACACGAAGAACGAATCCGAGATCCTTCACCGAACGATCCTCCCACGCTTCCACAACCTCACAAACACTCACACAAGCCTAATAAGATTGAGGAACATGAAGGAAACAACACCAACAACCTCTCCTCTCAATCCTCTCACTTTCTCTCTCAAAAACTTGAAGTTTTTGCCCAAAAATCCGATTTTTGACTTAAATAGCCAGACCAGCCGACACTCTGTCGATCGACACACCTCCTTGTGTCGATCGACACATGACCAAGCAATACATCATTCTGACGGCAATCGAAATCCCTGTCGATCGACACACCTCCAATTGTGTCGATCGACACAACGCTCACTGCTCGACTCCTCTTGAGTCCAAAACAACCGTGTCGATCGACACACAACCTTGTGTCGATCGACACCCATCCAAAAAATTACTTTTTGGATCACGGGCGTTACATTTGATGTTAGCTTATTCTCCACCATATTCTTTCATTACTAAATCCAATTCATCCATTGTGATAAAATGTGTTGACTAAATCTACGTTGATGGCTTAAAAAACTATAAGTCTATGTTTTCGTCACTCTTCTTTAGACTAAACTCATTTGTTATTGTGTTTGTAAAATATTAGATGGCTTTGAATAAGTGATCATTTGATTTGATGTCAATGTAGACATCTATGTTGAGATTAGGCTTTGATTGGTTGCATGAATTACCATTGATTTAGTTTGAGTTAAGGGTCTAACTCAGCAATAACTCAAAAATGTTACCAATCATGAATCAATCTAGAATTTGAGTTTGAGTTATAATGAGTTATGATTGATTTACCATTTTGAGTTATGCTCTTTGTAAAATTGTTAACTCAAAAGTTAATCCAACATCATATAAAATGGGATGAGTTAGATGTTGAGTTAGTGGTTTTGTTTTCTTTTATCTATTTACAACGACACTTCTTTATTTTTTTACTTTTTGTTTTCTTATTTATCTTTCAATATTGCACACAAAATAATAACTCCAATAATTCCAACAAGATATTTAATTAGCTAGTTGTATCAAGAATTTGGTTAAAGATTTGTTGATTCATAAAAATTCCTATTATCTAAATTATTGATTTTTTATTTATTTTACATTTATGTTTTAAAATTTTTAAAATGCATGTTTTTAGTTTTTTATTTAATGTTATACAAATTTACTTAGTTTATGCTTGTAAGTAGTATTTAATCTATTTTATTATTTTTATTAATGTTTGCTCGACCAATATTTATTACTTAGTTTATGCTTGTATGTGTTTTATTACTTTGGTGTTTGCTCGACCAATTTTTAATGGATTCGTAAATTTATCAAAAAATGGTCGAAAAATTGTGACAAAGAAGATTGGTTGAAAATTGGTAAAAAAAACACGTTAATATTTGACCAAATTTTTTACCAGTAAAATGGTCAAAATGTTTATTGACAAATTTTCGACCAAAAAATTATGAAAATTTAAACTCGTCGAAATATGATCAAACTTTTTTTTACTAATAGAAGTGGTCAGTAAATAGTCAAAATATTCTTACCATTTATCTACTAAAAACAATTTGGTCGAAACTTCGTGAGTAATTTTTGACGAACAAATCCTTGACAGAAATTGGTCACAACGTTATCGACCAAATATTGAGGAGAACACCTCTGTTGTATTTGTCCCACATCGAGAATATGGGAGGGATGAAACTTTGACTTTCTCTATAAAATACACTTACTCCATTGTGAAAAACGTAAATGGGCTTACCATGACCCAAATAATATTTAATTGTTTTAAAATATTTGATTTGATTTTAATTATTATGAATCAAATATTTTAAAATTGAATTTCAATATTTTCGAATACAATATTTTTTTAAATTAAATATCTAAGTTGGTCAAAAATTGGTTGGAATACATGGTCTAAAATAGGTCAAAATATATAGTTTCGACCATTTTGATTGATCAAAAAATTTCGATGATTTTATTGGTTATAATCAAATTTTTGACCATTTTGATTGGTCAAAAACTTTCGACCACTTTATTGGTCTTAACCAACATTTTACCATTTTGATTGATCAAAAACTTTCGACCACTTTGTTGGTGAGAACAAATTTTTGACCATTTTTATTGGTTAAAACGTTTTGACTATTTTTTGACTAAAATCCATTTGCGACCACCGATTTTTGTAGATATGTTTTTGGTCAAGTACTAGTAAGAAATAGCTATTTTTAACCAATTATAGACTAAATTGATAGTCAAAATTGGAGTGTTTTCTTGTAGTGGACTCTTAATTCATGCATGCTAGGTGGTTTTAATCCCATACTATATTGTCCAATCAATTCACATATCTATAAAAAAACTATCATAGTAGACAACGTTAAATGAAATCCCAGCATCATACATACACCAAGCAAAACCTCCACACGCCTTATCCCTTAGCTCTTTGTCACGAATCCCAAAAATACTTTTCTTATCTTTACTTCTTTCCAATATATATGGAAGACTTAAAGTAATAAACCTGTTTAATGGACCTCCATGTTTTCGCCTCTTAAACCATCATTATCCATGAGATTTAATGGGTATCATTAGATATAAAATTATTAAAACACACATTCTCTCTTACTTTTACTCAATTTTATATCTTTTCTTTCATCCTTTTATTCAACTTTTATTAATTTTATATTTAAACACACCCCAACTAAAGTTTAAACTCTCTCCAAAAGTATCAACCCATTGATACAAAGACACTCTTTCTCCAAAAGTATCAACTCATCTCCTCTTTTTACTCAAATTTTATTAATTTTATGTTTCAATACACTCTATTATTTCAACCAAAAACACTCTTTTTCTTTCTTTTACTCAAATTTTAATAATTTTATATCTAATGATACCCACCAAATTTCATGGATAATGATGCTCTTAGAGCTTTCTCTGTAGACCTACCTTCCATATCTTATTCAACATCATAATCATTAACTTCTATAGTATTTCAGGTATTATTCGAGCAACTATATCTTCTGTTTTTAAGCATGTAATTCCGTAACTCCACTTGCACATGTTTGGACATGTTTTACATTCTGTCGCATTCCTAAAACCTCCATCAAGTGTTGTTTTAGACGCGACACTCCTCCATGAGTCACTTTATAACATAAATTACACTTCCAAACGTTACTGTTATAATCTACGCTTGTTCTATAAATTTTCCCTGGATCTACTAGAGTTGTTCTTCCAGATTCAACCATTATATTGTTATCGACGCGTAAAAAGGAAATAAAACTCTAAGATGGATGAAACATGACCAAGCGTGAGAGACAAAAAAAGATAAGAGAGGAGAAGAGAGAGTAGATGGAAAGAGAGGAAAATATAGAGAACGTAGTGTGAGAGAACAAGTAGAAGAAGAAGAGATGTTATCTTAGTATGAAAACAAATGCAATGATTCTTATAAAGAAAACAAGGCAGCGATACACTTTTTCCAAACTGGAGTTTCTTAATGTCGCAAAATATACACGACATATGTTAACTTAAAGTCATTAAAACATTCCATTTTTATTAAAACATATAATCATATATAGTCCTACTAATAATAGACATAAATATTTAATCATTTCAAAATTGTGGTAACACAACGATGGCACTAATACAAAACACGACGCTACATATCTATCATAGTCGTCGTTTATATCAAATTATTAAATAATATAGTTAGACTAACGTAGTCATTTGAGAATTCTCGTCATCTGCACAATGGACAAAAGTGACTAATCTTTAACCATTCCAAAATACACTTATTGTGAGACTCGTGACCACAAGGTAAAGTCGCGACTCTACGTCCGGGTTTAAAAGCTTTTAAACAAATTGTGCACCGGTCAGCATCAGAGCTGAATGCCTTTTGTTTTCTTTTGAATTTTCTTTTGCTCAAGTACCACACTCCTAACTTGCTTGTGGATCTAAACCCATTCGTTTCATCAGCTAGTAACGCCAGAATCGCCTCTTCGATCTCAGGGTCATCAAGAACTGATTCTTCACTCGAAGGATCCACAGTAAGAGTTAACCATATTGACAAAGCATACTTTGGACTATACTCATCCGAGGTAGTTACTCGAGATGCAAGTCGCATTATTTTTAGTATTAACAAGCGAATACCATGTTCATCTACTCCAGATTCTCTTAAAAAGTCATTGAGTTCTTGTTTGCGGGGAGATGCGTCGTCTTCGATTAATTCGGTGGCAGGTAACGAACACGAGAATGTAGACCGGGTTAGTATCGGAGCCATGTTGGCCGGTATTACGAAAGTTGTATAGAGATCGATTGTGCCCATTTTTGGGGGTTCAGGATTGTGTTCGATTTGGTAGGTAAATTCTGAATTAGTTTCCATGATGTATAATACAACTGAAAAGAAAAACTGGACTTTCAATAATGGGTGAAGCATATCCGACATTCGTATATTTATAGTTGGTTGAGGCGGTAGATTAATTCACGTAGGATTGAGATTTGGAAATTCTAATTACGTAAAGTTTCCTTTTTTCTTATTGGATTACAGCTTCTTATTTCATTTACATACCTTTCTTTACTTTTCCCAAAATTTTACATTTCTGTTATTGGCTTTTTTTCCCTCATTAACATTTTTCAAAAAAAAAAATTAATTAGTTTTTTGCTTCTTCGGTGTTCAATTAGAGAAAAATGTGATTTGTGTTTTTTGCTTCTTCGGTGTTCAATTTTTTTGTCAACATCATGACAAGATTGTAAATAAGTAGTTTCCCTAAAAAAAAAGGTGAATTTTTTAGTTGAGATTTCTATTACTCATAGAAAATATATACCATGTTTTAAATGCTTACTTTCTAGTCAATTCTGGCTATTTATCTTGGATTTAAGTTTGTTCCACGGTGGCTTTACCGAAGTTAATTTGGAACAAAATTGAGAAAGACAATCAAAGAAGAAGACTTATTTAAATAAAGAGAACTTTTCTTGTGTTATCGAATCATCGTAAAAGGTATTAGAAGTTAAACTACTATATATTGTGGATACGAGAACACCTAATTGTTTACCTTCACTCGAAACAAACCATTTTGGTATTGCTAGTGTGTCATCAAAGATGCTTGTCTCACTTAATTTCCAATGTAAAAAAGACCATTAATTTATATTTGTATTTCAAATCCTATACTTTCTCTATAATATGATCCTTTCGAATCAGTTTCAATAAAATAAAGTGGTAAAATAAAAGGCAATCAGAAATCAGAATTTTGAAGATCATGATTGTAAGGATTATAAAGAATTTAGAAGATATGTAAATTTCTGTGAGTATATTGTTTATCCCAAAAAAAAAAAATATATATATTGTTTATATGCGTCGTTATCGTAGTTTTAAAAATTTATCTTAATCTTAACCAAACCGATAAATCTCTCGTCCATCCTAATGTCCGCCATCAAATTAATAGTTACGGAATCTTCAAAGTTAATGAAATCAAAAACGCCCAAATACATTACTACATCCGTCATTACTACAATTACAAAGTTAAAGACACCAAAACCTCCAAGCATATGAATACACTAGTTACAATTAATTAATGTATTTACATTCAACGACTTATTTATTTGAAGTCGTTGCTAAACCGTAACCTACAGCTTAAATTACTCCGGTTGTAAAGTCAACACTCAGTATTTTAATTGAAAGGTTGTAATAACATAAGACTTTTAAAGTGTAACTCTCCCAATGTATATAACATGGCACTATATAAGCTTCTTCTTCTAAAACTCCAAGACCATCTCAAACAACCTGCTCTTCTCTATATAGCAAAAGAAAGAAAAAACGTTATAGACTATAATCACCGCAATGGAAGGTAGAATCCAAGCTTGTCTCTCCATGATTCTAGTTGTGACTCTGTGTGGCACTTCTCTATTGAGGCCCTCTCTAGCAGATGTGCACGTGATGCCTCAATTCCCTACCATTCCTGGCTTCCCCGTCGATCTCACAAAATGTTGGTCATCACTCTTCATTGTTGAAGGTTGTGTAATCGAAATCTACAAGTCTGCTGCAACAGGTAAGTTTGAAAACGTTGGACCTACATGTTGCAAGGCGTTTACAGAAGTGGATGCAAAGTGTTGGCCAAAAATGTTTCCATTGAATCCGTTATTTCCTCCTCTTCTTAAGAATGGATGCTCGCGCATTAGTGCATCTGCTCCCGCACACACAACTCCTCAATTCCCTATTGTTCCTAGGTTTTCTCTTCCTGGTTCCCCGATCGATCTCACAAAATGTTTGTCATCACTTGTCGGTGTTCAAGGTTGCGTAACTGAAATCTACAAATCAGTTGTGACGGGTAAGTTTGAAAATGTTAGAGCTATGTGTTGCAAAGCGTTTTCGGCGGTGGATGCAAAGTGTTGGCCACAAATGTTTCCACTAAATCCGTTCTTCCCTCCTCTTCTCAAAGATGGATGTTCTCGCATCAATGCAGCCGCTCCCACGCACAAGTGAAGTAGCTATGGAACCATCATTCAACATGCTTAAATTCCAATATGCAATAGTTTGTTTGTTATAGCTTCTAAGCTTCAATATGCAATAGTCTGTTTATTCCAGTCAGTCATGGAAGTTATTTACATGTATTGTTGGTTGTTCTAGGTGACTAGGTCTCATCATCTACGGTAATAATTTAATTTAAGCCGCAAGCATAATCTTACAACTTCCATCCTTTTTCTTAACCATGTATTCTAAAAGAAACAAAAAATGAGAAATGGATCCCTCTGATCACAAACATTTCGTGAACAGCTTATACTCAATACTTCCATTAATACATAACGGACAGTGTCCAAATTCGTCTTCCTAAATATAGAAAAAAGCCGCAAAGACAAAAATATGGGGACCTGTCAAACCGCCGTGCGACCACCCGGGCAAGGATCAGACCAAGCCAAGTAACGAGCTCTCTACAGCACCGGACAACATCTAAGAGATGATCGTGGCCGCTAATCACGCTCTGATCGCATAGTCATGGATCATCAACCAAGGGTAAGGGCTTGTCTCCGTAGAAATCAAGGAAACAAAGGTATGAGCCTATAGAACTGTTCCTGTTCAATTAAGGTCGTGACTATGGATGCTACTTTACTGTTATATATACACCGAATTTTCAATCAGAACTAGCGATGTGTTGATATTTATACATAGACAATAAAAGCATATATATGCGTTGATATTTAGGGATATGGGTGAAGTCTCGCTTATATCCAAAGCCCAACTTATTGCTCCGTATCTGGTCTGCAACGTTAGCAAAGATTAAGAAGAAGACAAATATCTTTAAACCGAATTTGATCGATTATTAAATGATCTTGTTTCATCCAATTATCCTCTTTGAAGGCAAGCTCACTTCTCACACAGCCAAGATTTTGGTCATGCACACATCTTCTTCAGTCCATTCCACATGGCATTTATTTGATTCATATTACATGCAGATCCATCAACATTTAAATTCAAAATTAGTTAACCAAAACTCAAAGCCGAATGGGGCACCCAACTTTTAGGGCTCCACTTATTTTAAAAAAAAAATTATATATGAATTAATTGAAAATATGTTTATTTGATGAAAAAAAATGAAGATTTAGTGAGATTGGAAACTACTTTTTAGTGGGATCTAATATTAGATTATATGATAAAAATGTTAAGTAGGTTTATAAATTTATTTCATAAAAGAGGATTTGAATGCATTGTTGTTAAAAAATCAGTTTAAAATTTTTTTTTTTAATTAAATGTTAGCTATTTTTCTTTATAGGACCCCGATAATCTCATATCCGCTCTGCCAAAACTTACAGATTAATGTTTCAAGCGGAAAGGTTTAGTATATACAATATAAATATATCTATTATAGATGATACTAACACCTTAGCCTATAGACATGTTTTTCTTATCATATTATAGCTTCATCACCAAGACAACAAACAATAAAATGAAAGAAGCAACAGATTCATGAAATCCATAACAACTGTGACTTCACAATTACTTTACATTTGTACAAACATCAGATTGTGATTTTCTTTGTTTGTCTTCCTTACAATGAAAGAGGTTCAGTATATGAATTAATATGAGAAAAAATATAAAATATGGACGTTTTCTGATGTGAGATATTTTGATTATATCCATCAGATGAATATGCAAAAACATTGTCGGACCATTGATTTGATCCTACCGAAAAGACATCGCACCCAATTTACATTCCGATTTAATCTTATACCAACAAGGTAAATTTGTAAATGTCATAAATAATGTAAAATTCACTATGCCATAACTTTTTGGAAACAAAATTGTACTATGGAAGATTTGTAGGGCTTTACCCCGAAAGGAACCCTTCCAGAAATTCTCAAGAGCATGCATGCAGAGGCTGCAAGAGGGGGTTTGGAAATAGTTTTCAACCAGCAATAGACGCGCCTCGGTTAGTACCTCATTAGCTGCGTCATTGCCCCAAGCGCAAAGATGAGTTTTAATGCAACGAGAGGCTCTTTGTTTTATACCTATCACAATACCCATCGACTTCATTACTCTTTCCGATGTGGGACTATCAAATCAACTTTTAATTTAGAGAAATATATGGGGCCTTTGTCTTATTTATTTGTAAGCCCATCTCAAACTAACAAGATAGAGGAAGACGTTAAACCGGAGAGTCCATCTAGTCTAAAGCGAATGGTTCTCTAGTTAAACCACCGGTTTTCATTTCTGCTTACACTGAGCCCGTATGAGCAAAAATCAGGTTGGAGAACTTGTGGATCGGACTCGGTGTGAATCGGTTTCTTTGGTGCGATTTCTATTCTGCAGATCATTTGTTTGGGATAAGTATTGGAGAAGTACATATTGTCTCGGAATGGTTTATCGTATATATACTTGGTATAGATCATTAAGTGTGAATAACAGATATATAATTCATATTTCCAAATCCTCTCTAGCTCATCTTCGTCTCCTTACAAGAGAGTCTCGATCTCGTTTCTGTTCAAATGTCGTTTGCTAATAATAAGATTAGATCCCTAATTTTATCAATGCCTCTGTCGTTAACTCATCATCTTCATGATTATTTTGTCAGACCATAATCTAGGGCTGTGGGAAATACTGCCAATGTAATGACTTTGTCTCTAGCTTTTTCCGCTTTGGTTTATGATTCCCAAGTATTGTCTTCCACGTTTTATTTGTTTATAGCAGCAAACTTTTTCTCTTACAGATTAAGAGAGGTTAAAAGAACTTTCTTCTTTCATGACACCATGGTGTCTTTATAATATAATGATTTCGTTGAATAGACCCTCAAATAAGCCTATTTCTTTGTTGATTTCGTAACATTTCTTGGATTTAATTCTTGAATTCATTATGTGTTGATCAAGCCATTTTTGCTCTCTTGTTTCGTAAATCTTTCTTTTTCCTCATTGAATGGCCAACTATATCATGTTCCTTTCCATTATCTTTGGTCTCTCTTTGATTGTTCATTCACTTAATTTTAAGTTTACTAGATTTCGGCCTGGAGATCCTGAGAATGTCGTATACCACAGGGATACAATGCCCGATGGTGCGGTAAACTTCAACAACGTAGAATATATAGCCCGTGTTGGTTGGGTTACTTATGCTGAAAAAGTGCCTCTATGGAATCCAAGAAATGGTAAGTCTACTGATTTTTGTACCAGTTTCTCTTTCATGATCGATATGCGTAACCTCTCAAAGTTTGTTCATGGGATCTGCTTCTTTCTTGCTCCTGAGGAAATCCAAGTCCCAGTAAACTCAGTTGTGGATTCTTGGGTCTTTTTACTCGAATCGATGATTTCACATCTTCATGTCCTCTGGTTCATGTCGAATTTGACTCATTCAATAACCAAGAATGGGATCCTACGACTGTTGGATCTCATGTGGGAATCAATAATAACTCGCTTGTTTCGTCTAACTACACTTCTTGGAATGCAAGCTGTTGTGATAAAAGTTTTAAATCCCAATTACTAAGCTCAAGTGCAAGCAACGAATAGTAATTAGGGTATCGAGCCACAAAGAGTTAGAATAACACACTAAGAATGCAAGTAATTGATTAATCTAAGCTAAATAATGTTTTTAATTTTTCTTCAAAGTCCTAACGATGCTATTAAGTGAACAAGCAAATGAAAATGCAAAATGAAGATAAACAAGATTATAATGCTAAAAAGAAACTAAAAAAAAAACTAAAGCAAAACATAAACAAGCTTAAACAAATTTGAAATGCAAAAAGCAACTAAAAGTCAACCGTAAAGTCTAACAACTAAAAACTAATATGGGAAAGCATGAGCTTTGTGCAAAGCCCATGACTTGAGATGTTTAATGATTAACTAATGATGTTAGGAATACAATTAAAACTCAATTCCATGACATGAATCACACAAAGTAGACTAATTCATTCTCATGACAATAATTCATTTACTACCCATTTAATTAAGCTAATTTTCCAATTACAATTAAATGATCAATAATCATTAAGCATAAGTTCATAGAGCCAACTAAACACTTTAAACATCAGTTCAATTGGATAAGAATGAAAAACAATATTTAAGACATTTCATCGAACACCTTCCGGACGTGAAATGTCCATGCTCTAGAATTTGAATAATCAAGACAAATCTAGCATTAAACACACCTTAATCTTTAAAAATCATAAGAATCTAAACCTAGACATCACTAATCATCCATTAAACATCCTTAATCTTCTAAGTCCATTCAAAGACTACTCACTAATCATGATAGAAAACACAATCATAATCATAGATAAAAACATAATCATAAAACAAAAGGATAAAGATTAAGAGAAACTTCACTAAATTAAGAAAATGCAAAACATTCAAACACAAATCATAAGAAAAAAGGTTGAAAGTTAAAAGGGGTAAAGAGCAAATCAAACTTGGGGTTTTCTTATCTCTAAAAACATATTTATACTAGGTAAAAACAGAACCGGATCAACCCAATTTGAATTGGGTCGGATCTTTAAACTTGTGATAAAACTGATCCGCATCGGGTATTTGAGGTCGATGAACGAGGTCAATGCAATCTCCGGAACATTTCCTTTTCTTGCATCGACCTACTGGAGCTCGATGCCACCAGGTTGATGTAAACTCTGATACAAAATTATCTTCACTCCAAGCCAATTCTGGCCGATGCACATGGTCGATGTGCCTTGTCAAAATTCTTCAAATTTGTTTCTTCATCTCCATCACTCTCTTTTAATGGTCTTTTAACTCCATTTGGTTCTTCTCACTTCTTGGCGTCCATTATACCTAAAAGATGACTAAAATATTATATATATGCATGAAATGAATTCTAGGACTCTAAATACAACATATTCTATATGAGACTCAAAATGACGAGAAAGCCAATCTAATGACCATAAAAGCTAAAGAAAATGTATGCTAAAGATGCTAAAATATGAATGCATCACAAGCTCACACAGCCAAGATGTTTGTCTTGCATAAATCTCATATGACTAAGTTACCAAGAATTTGGGCGTTTCTTGGGCTTATGAACTAACCTCTCATCCTCGAGAAATTTTAGGCCTTTCTTACATCATTGATCTTGCAAAGGTTCTGCCACCACAAGTAACGGTCGGGTTTTCAGCAACTACTGGAGCAAACAAAGAGGGACATAGACTTTTATCATGGCAGTTCAGCTCAAGTTTAGATAGCGAGAAAGGCTCTACCAGAAGAGGATTGATAGTTGGCATTTCGGTCTCTGGATTTATTTTCCTAACCTCGTTGCTCACAACAATTGTGGTGTTTTGGTTGCAAGCAGAGAAATAAGAAAGCAGAGAGATAAAAGACGTTAAACGAAAACCTTGAACGGGAAGCGGGTCCACGGAGATTTGTTTATAAGGATATTTTGTTAGCAACCAACAAATTATCAGTTCAGAGGAAACTTGGCCAAGGAGGGTTTGGAGAAACTCATTGGTTGGTGTAACGAAAAAGATGAGTATTTTACTGATATATGGGTTCATGCCAAATGGTAGCCTAGACGTTCACCTCTTTGGGAAAAGACCCCATCTCTCTTGGGACATAAGGTACAAGATAGCTCTCGGTCTAGCATGTGCACTTCTTTATCTTAACGAGGAAGGAGAACGGTGTGTATTGAATAGGGACATCAAGGCAAGTAATATCATGTTTGACACAAATTTCAATGTAAAGTTAGGTGACTTTGGATTGGCTCCATTGATGAACCATGAGCTTGGTTCCCATACAACAGGATTGGCTGGAACTTTTGGATACATGGCTTCTGAATACGTGATGGATGGAAGGGCAAGCAAAGAATCTGACATTTATAGCTTTGGAATTGGTATACTAGAGATTGTCACGGGACGAAAATCGGTAAATTATATGGAGATTGAGACAAGTCTTGTGGAGAGTGTAGGATTTATATGGAAGACAATAAATTATGTCAGCCATTGACAAGAAACTACTAGGTGAGGGTTTCAATAGGGAAGTGTGGACAGTAGATCCTACATAATTAGATTTGTCAAGGGTTGAAGAAGGATTGAGTCTTCCAAGTAGGAAATCACATAAACAAAGAGTTGAAGATGATTCTTATTACTGTGTTGCTAAGCTTAAGAGTACAAGAGTTTCTGTAGAGTAAAGTTGCGGATCCCCTTCTCAAGGGAGATACATTGGTATATGTAGTAAACTAGGTCGGCCAGGTCAACCCTAAGGAAAACAAGAAGTTTTCCCTAGCTTTTTGGAGTTTCCTTTCTTTGAAGTCGACCACTCCTAGTGGGCTGCGTCGGTCCACCTCGCCATGTCTTGGACTCGGCCCGCCTTGTCGCGTTCTGGGCCTCGCCTCATAACGAGCTTCCCTTGTGGGCTTTTTGGTTATGTCAGCCCACTTCTCCATTACGAACTTGTTCTTCCCGCTAAGGTAACGTTCTCTGACTCGTCGGGCTTGACACTCCAGTCATGTCGTTCTGGTAGAACCATCGCGCTGTCCGCCTTGCTAGATCAATCACCTTGTCGGACACTGGGTAACTGGGTTCGCCTAGTCATTTCCGACCTAGTTTCCATACTTGATCATTTTCTAGCTTTGATCTTACCGGGGTGGAATCTGACCCCTACAGGAACAAGCTGAGTGTTTGCTTGTTGTGGGATTATGGTGTGATCGTCCTGATAAAAACTCGAGGCCTTCTATAAAACAAGCGATCCAAGTCCTGAACTTGGAGTCACCATTGCCTGAGGTACCGTCGAAGATGCCCTCTACAACGTTTCACATCTCACCTTTTTCTTCTTCTCTCTTACTTAGCTCAAGCAGAGTTTCAGTCACGTCCCGAACAGCCAAGTTGGTCCGTAGCGAAAGATGAGATGAGCTGATATTACTGTATCAAAGAAGATCTTGGTGGTGACCGTTACAGTTCTGCAACTTTGGTGGTAATCTTCACTCACATTATGGTCAAGAGATCTTTCTCTCTGTGTGGATATCTTGTTTTGGTTTTTAGTTTAATGCTTTATTAAAATTGATTGATAACTAAACCACATGCCTTTTGCAAAAATTGAATCCAATATTCTCTCCTCTTTTTAAAGATGGATGCTCTCTATATTTTAATCTTAAGTTTCTAGCATAATCTCATAAATTTTTTTTTTCTTTAACGTCATCGAACATGTTATGTGCAATACTTAGATAGACTCAAGTGTTGACAACAACAACCAAAAAAAAAAACTCAAGTAACAGAGTCATAGGGATAGGGGAAGAAAAAAACGCAACAAAAGATAAAGCAATGATACAGAGTTGAAAAGACCACAAAACAAAAATTAGTGAAGATAAAAAAACGAACGAGAGGAAAAATAAAAAGACCGTCCTAAATCATCCAAAATCATCTAAAAACTTATCTAAAATCAAATCATGTGTTATTGAAACATGAATTTTTAAAAATCTTTCAAAATCTAACGTTATTGAACTTATGATTTTAGAATTTACTTTGAAATCCACTATTATTGTGATTTCCCGATGACATATTTATACTTCAGCTTGCATCGATACAATGATGGAGAATTTTCAAATTCATGTTCGGAAATATAAAAAAAAAAATTGTGAACAAACAAATAAAAAAGAACAGTAGAGAGCTGCTTCTCCAAACTTTACCTTCCATAGATACTTATTCGCCCTGTATAATCTTGAAGGCATTCTCATCATCATTTTACAAAAAATCAGGACTAGCTAGTGCTAGGTGCTAACATAAGTCGATATTGTTTTGTAGAAAGTAACTTGTTAACCCTCACCAAGATCATTCTACCGCGTGAGACAAAAATTAGAATTATTCCTAAAAAAAAATATGCATCTTCCATAGATACTTATTCTCTTTGTATAACCTTGAAGGCATACTGATCAGCAATTAACCGTAATCCCTTCAATTATGGACGTCTTATTTGTTATATTCTCAAGGTGGGATAATCTCCAATAGATTCTCCAAAAATATACCTTCTATAGATAAAACTATTGAAACTCAAGAAATGGTGGTGGGTTTGTTTATAAACCCTTTCCAAAAATGGGTGTATGTCGATTAAGAGCAGCGAGGACACGGTATTCTTTACTAAAAAGCGAAAAAATAGTTTGATTTGCCCTCACTACACGGCTCCATGACTCATAGCAATGATCATCGTCTTTTTTATAACTTCAGCTTAGTCAATGTCACCGAGTATTGTGACCAATGTGGGACTTTAAACCAGTCAGTATGGATTTGATATTTTGATGGGTCGTTTATTTATGGAGTTTTAGGCTTTCTGGATAATTACAACCCGTTATAATTCAAGTCCAGTTACAATTGTGTCTTGTTTTTTTTTTTTATGGTCAAATGTGTGTTGTTAACATAACATTTTCAGTATTTGACTAGAAACCTAAATCAACACATAAGGACAAAACTTTTTCATTATTTGACTAGAAACCTAAATCAATACAGAAGGACTGTAGATAGTAAATGTTCAAAAAAAATCAAAAATAAATAACTACAAAGATAAAAGAATTTTTTTTTTTTAAATTAACTAACTTTTGGTTTTCTAATTACAAATTTAACATGTACGTATTGGATTCGTTTTGAAAAAATACTAGTAAAAAGTGAAAAGCAAGTGGGTAAATGTATAATTTTGTTTTTGTGGAAAAAGAATCCATGTAATAGAATGGCAAACTTTGGTGGTACATGAGGTCAGATGAATAGTTAAAAGAGAGTATAGTTAAATGAGAGAATAGTAAATGTATAGTAAATGTATAATTTTTTACCTTGTTCGTTTTGGATCTCAAGATGAAACACAAAGTGGAAGGAACTTGGAAGTGGTCTTTGTTGTACTTTTGTAAGTTTTGGTTCCCACCAGAGAGGGAGAGAGATATGCACGCTCTACTCTTAAACCACCACAAAGATGCACGTGACAGTGACTCTCCCCATTTTTGCCTATCTCATCTTCTAACCTCCATTCTTTTTTTTGTTCCAAATTTTGTATATGTACGTGCGTGCATACATATGCATCAAATAAATTTATTGAGCATCAAATAACAAACATTATAGTTAAAACTTAAGGATTTTCATGAGACCAAGAGATATTAAATTTTTTTTTCAACAAAAGAACTTTTTTTCCTTTGTTGAGAAACTACTAAATCAGTTGCTTTTCTATTTAAAATGTTGCAAAAAACTAAAAGAACTAACATCACGCACATACACCTTGAAAGTTGTGTTGCTAACTTGTTGCCATGTTGGTAAATAAATACAAAGCATCTCACAAGAGCATGTCTCCTTTTGCTGTTTACGTATAAAAATCCTAATCACTTCCAATGTTGAATATTTTGATTATTTCTCTCTTATCTACCCATCTTTCTCATTTTTTTGACCAAAAAAAACTGTATCGGCAATCAGAACTGTAGAAAGAAATCACTTATGCATTCGCACAAGACAGGTTTTGAAATGATTTTTTCTTCTTGAAAAATTCTTCTATATAGTTTGGCAGTTATTATTAGATAGTAAAAACTTCTTCATGTAGTTTCTATTTATAATTTACCGTTGCTTATGAATTCATTAGGTTACATCTATGAATGTTGTTTATTTCTTGTTTTTCTCTTTATTGTATAATTTTTATTTAATCAAATCAAAGTTCGTAATCTAGGAAAAAGTATGATTAGTGAAAGCAATTATTGATATAGAAAGTGATATTTACGATTATTGCGGCTAAAAAAAAAGCAATAATAGGTATTGGACGATTAGATGCAGTGAATTAGTTCACAATAGGTCATTTGACTATTCGATTTTATATTTACGTCTAAGAATTCCTTTTTTACGACCGTCCAAGAATTAAAGACTTGCGTTAGTTTCAAAATACTATATGTTCATAAAACACACAATAAGATACGATGTAGGACCTACCGTAGATACGGTCGTGGGAGGAGTTAGATCGAGGACTGGGCCGGTCAATGCGGAGCCAAGTTGAATGATTCTTTAATCTCCAAACAAAAAAAGGCTCTATCTTCTTCACGCTCCACGCGCCAAACTTCTTTTTGTTTGCATGTCTGATTTATGGAGAAAAGAAAACCTTATTTTCACATTTCCTTTCATTGTCTCTTAGGCCTAGCTACTTCTGTCTCCCTAAAATATCATGGTCCTTACTAATGATGTTTATGGAATATATGCAGCAAAATGATTCGATATAGCACTAGATAGTAATAACAGAAAACTAGAAATTAAATAGTGTTGGGAGGATAGATTAATGAGGTTAGATGTACAATTTGGCCGTTTGGATTGTAAACCAAACACTTAGAAACATAACATGTTCTTTCTTTCTTCAATTTATTTGTTATTTACTAACTAGTCGATAATGCTCTGCTAAAGCAACTATTCCTTATGATTTATTTGATCTAAACATGGAACTGTTGAAGAGACCGCAAATCATGTGTCATTTGAATATCTTAACTATTCCAAAGTTAAAATTTGATTAGCTTCGAACTTCGTTTAAATAATGTCCTTTACTAAAATGGATGTTCATGAGATTGTAAGGACTTGTGAGAGAGCGCGTGAGAGAGAGAGAGAGACGTAAAGAGTGTCGCAGGCGGAGAAAGCACAGTCCCGCGATTCGTGCGGTTCGCTTTCCTCACGATAAGTGACGCACCGACTCACTGCCCATGACACGTGCGCACGTGACCCCTTCTCTTTTATTTTTTCCTGTTCTTTTCTGAATTAATCTGATTAAATTAGAACATTTTGCTAATTAATTATCTTATTTCTAGACAGATCTCAGTCATTAGGTGGTCTATTTCTCAATTTCATAACTTTATCTCTGAATTGTCTGTACCTATATGTTCCGTTGATTTTTAAAGAGTTGGACTGTATAAACTTTAATTATATTAATCATGTATGTGTGTTGCCTTTCTTTTCGTAACAACATTATTGTATTTTTTATGCGTTTTTTTTCTATATATGGAAACATGTTTTTCTTCTTCTTATATATAGCTTAGAGCATGATCAATTAGAAGAGTTAAGTAGGGTTGCTTAATAATTTTTTTATTATAAATTGTTTTTAATTTTTTAGCAACTTATATTTTGGCTTGCTAAATTCTCTTAAATAAGCAACTTTGAATAAGGTTGCTAAGAAAATGTGTTTATTATTTAATTATTTTTAATTTTTAAGCAACCCTTAAGTTCTCCTATTGAGCATGCTCTTATGATACTAAGTATCCGGGATGGACATTCGGGTGATTCGGGTTTCGGACGGTTAATTCGGTTATCAGATTTTTAGTTTTATAAATATAATATCCTTTTTGGTATTTTGAAATTTTGGTTTGGTTTATGTCGGTTTCGGATACGGATTCGGGTATTTTCAAAAAATGTACCCAAATACTCAAAAATTACCCAATAGTCATAGTTACCCGAAAATTCTATGGGATTTGGTTCAGTTTCATTATTTTTAATTCTAGTTATCCGAAAATAATAATAAAAATTGTAAAAATTCAGATGATATACTTAATTAAATTGATTATTTTTAACCGAATATATCCATAATAACCTAATTAAACAAAAAAAAATATAATTTTTTTTAAACTACATGATCATATCCGAACTTAAATATAAATATATTTAGGTTAATTTATGTTTCGGGTATTTCGGTTCGGTTCGATTCGAATTTGGTTTTGGTTTGGATAATTTCGAGTCGGGTTCGGTTCGATTTATCGGTTTCAGATATTTTGCCATCCCTACTAAGTATCGTTTTATTAGCATTAAAAATTAATGGAACATGAATTAGATCATTATTGTTTCCCAAATAAATGTGCCAAAAAATATAACTAGTTAAAATATTATACGCTATATTGTTAAAAGAAAAATTACTTATACTTGTTTGGATGGAATTCGTCGTTTTTTTATGCAATCTTATTGTCACTTGGTGGAATCTAAGCTTGAAACTTTGGAAAGATTTTAGATATTTTTAGTTAAGAGTGGTTTGTGGTAGTGATCCCGAACACTAAAAAGCAAAACACGTTTTAAGTTAATGTGAGGTGACTAGATTAATTTGGTCTCGAGATTGGATTAATAACCCCCTTTCGACGGTAAGACAAACATACTAATGATAGGCGACGTTGAAGTTTTGAAGGATTTCATCGAATTGGTAGAAATATCTCATTTGTCATAAGATAACAATCTTTCATTTCTCATAATATTTATAAAAGAACCATTTCATAAGGATCTTTACAGAATCTACTAACGATGTCTCGCGATGAAAACTTAACATGTTAAAAGAACATATATACATTGAGGAGTTCTTCGGAATAACATGGAAATGTCATCTCAATATTTTGTTAACATTATAATTGGTCGGAAAATCGGAAATCAGGAGAGACAGAAATAAAAGTACTTTGAACCGGATTCTATGTGTATTCGTGACCCTATCTCCTAATCGACTTAAGTATACATCAATTTTTCAGTTCTTTTCGTTCCTTTAAATTAAAAACTTCCGCAATGAACCATTGTGAAATGAAGATGAAATGGTCCATGCACCGTATTCGTTCATTTATTTTCCAATACGGTTAGAGAAAAACAAAATAAAAAATTGTCGTGGGTCGTCGTAATTAATGTGGAAGAAGAAGGGTAAAATAAGAAATGAAGGATCGATGGTAGTGAGTGATGAGAGGGGAAAACAAAAACAGAACCACTTTTGTCATCCCTCAAAACCTACATTTGTCTTGCTAGCCAGAAAGAAGATAATACTTGTCCCCACAGTCTCTATTTTTCTATTTTCTACTTTGTTTTTTTTTTTAATTGACAAATATGCAAATTTTCACGACTTTATTCATGTCTTCGATAAAATTATTTCAAAAATATGTTTTTAAAGCAAGCAGAATATTTTTAATATGCCAAACTCAACTCATGCAAATACAATGATTCGGGTTAGTCTTATTATTCTGTTACTATATAAATTCAAATCTGCATAATATATTACATGGACAAATAAAAAATAAACTTTTTAACGATTAATTATAGTTGAAATCGTAAAGAAAATATTCGAATTATGGTTTCTAAACCATTGGACCACCTGAAATTTACTAAAATAAAATATAATTGAAATAGTCATATACTCATAAAATAAAAATATTTAAAATTGAAAAACATGATACAACAAATTAAAAAAGAAATGTAAAAATGTAAGTAAAAATAGGTGGACCAAATATTTATGTAGGCAAATCGATAAGTGGAGATGACATTATGACAATGGTGATAAACCTTAAAAGAAAAAATCATATTTACGGATATTCCAATAAATAACTAATATATATGGGAAAATGGTTGATTTATTCCTCAAGTATTTTAAATTAACACTTTTATTCCTCAAGTATTGAGGTTATACTTTTATTCCTCAATTGTTTGTTGACTTTACAAATTAAAGTTTAAAAATAGTCAACGTTAAACATTAGACAGAACACGTTAAGTGTATATCTCAAACACGATTCAGAACTCATTTACCACATCATGTTCCATGTTGGCAACAACCTTGTTTTTGGCCATTAAGTTGATCACTTATGGCTACGTAAACAATGAATTTGAGACTTGTGTTTAAAAGAAAGAATACAAGTTTAAGCTGTGCAAATAGACTTGTCTTTAAGCCCAATACCATTACCAATCAAGTTTAAAAATTGAGAAGTTAAAGAGAAAAACTTGTGTTTAAACAGAGAGAACACAAATCTAGAACAAAAGTGACATCAAATTCAGTTTAAAAGAGATAAAGTAGAGCTTAAACCACAACTCTAAGAGAAGCAACATATTCTAATCCATCTTGTGACCTAGGTGGAGAAGCCAAATCTTCCTTGTGGTGCAGCTTGTGATCCAGACTGTGATCCATGTTGTGATGATCCAGCCTCTGATGATTCTCCCTAAAAATATACAACAAATCTAGACCAAATCAGCAATCAACTAGCAAACAATAACCATAAATTCTAGACAAAAACAACATAAAATCAAGCAATCCAGAATCAAAGTAAGCAACACCTAACCTGGTATTTTCTTGGCCGACCTCTTGGCCTTTTTGGTGGAGGAGGTGCAGTTGCATTAGGACATCTACTCTTATTATGTCCTTCCTTGTTACAGTTTGAACATTTTACAACACGACCATGACGTGTTAACTTGTTCTTATTGGACTTAGACTCATGAGGACCCTTTCTCCGAGCATGATTATTTGGCCTTCCTTTGCCAAATCTAGGTGGTGGTGGTAGAATAGGTAACCTACCTAAACGTGGCCATTCTTTACTACCTTGGACTGGCCTAATACCTTTAGCATAAAGGCTCCGCCACCATGAACTCAAGTAAAAGTCAGAGACATATTCATCAAGAGCTAACCTTGTTGTTGTGATGACACACATAGCATGCATACAAGGTATGCCATTCAATTGCCAGTATCCACAACCACAACTTCTATACTCCATATCAACAGAGTAAGCTTGGCCATGATACTCTATCTCATGCGTATTTCCTGTGGTCATGTACCTTATGCAGTCCTTAGCTTTCTGTCTATTAGATTCAATCTCTCTGTCTGCTCTTGGTGTAAATTTTTTCCTCCACCTATTAGTTAACACAGTCCTCCTAGCATTCCTTTCCATACATTTCCTCCTAACATTCTCTAAGGCATCAAGTATTGGTAGCCTTCTAGACTCTCTAACATTCCTATTGAAGGACTCAGACAGGTTGTTGAGGTTATCATTGCAAAGTGATCCAAGTTTGAAGTAAGCTCTTGACCATGCAGTAGGTGCAGTTAGTAGTAGTGAATCATACGCACCTTGGTTGTATTTTTTCATCGCAGCCATGTTGTCAGTATGTTCATTCTTTGTGTAGCTGCGTGCTATCTTCCAAAACAAACGTTCAAGCTCTATGTCCTTGTTTGTCTTCTTCCAGTTTTCTAGAATGTGTCTAGCACACATTCTATGTTCAGCTTTAGGGAGCTCGTTGTGAACTGCATTTAACAATCCCTAGAACATCAGAAACATAAAAAAAATAAAGTTAGTAACATTAAGCAACAAAATTAGAGCAACTAAATCAAAAACACAAACTCCAAATAACTAACCTTTTGCTTATCAGAGATGATAGAGATATATTCTCCATCATCAAGTCTTAAATCTTTTTTCAAAAGTTGCACAAACCATAACCAATTAGGAATATCTTCCACCTCCACGATTGCCCAAGCAATAGGAAAAATCCTATTATCTCCATCTCTACCAACAGCAGCTAACATTTGGCCTTTCATATCCCATTTCATGAATGCTGCATCTAGACCTATGATTGGCCTACATGACATCTTCCAAGATTCCTTTAAAACCTCAAGACAAACATACATACGGTAGAACCTTGCCTTGCTTCCTGGCACTGGCCCTGGAAGTGTCTCTATCTCAACAGTTGAACCCGGATTGGTTCTAAATAACTCAGCTTGATAGTCCCATACTCTAGCAAATTGGGCTTCATGACTCTCCCTCCTTCTTTTTGCAGCCAATCTTTTCGCTCTCCTACACTGATGCACACTAACAATCATATTGTATTCCCTCTTGATTTCATCTACCATATGTTGTGCCTTGATCTTAGGATCAACTCTGAGCCTTTCCTCAAACAGCTCTGAAATACTTCCACTCTTCAGAAGCTTTGTGTAACCTGATCTTACACAAGTGTGCTCGTTAATGCAAACCTTTATCATGATCTTGTTTTTAGGCCTTTCAAAAGAACCATACACTTTCCAAGGACAGTTTTCTTCAATGCACTTCGTGCACTTGGCACCAAGCCTGTCATGAGATGATTTATACATCTTGATATCATACTGTGACTTGAGTGAATAAGAGAGAAATGCAGACTTCAAGTCGTTTGCACTACTAAATGTCTTCCCTAGTGTAATCAAATCATCAGGACCTATCCCAGAAGTGAATGTCACTTCCTCTACTTCATCATTAGAATTTGACAATGGGTCCGGAATGTTATCATCATTCCAAATATCATCCCCACTATCATCATCATACTCATCTCCATCTTCACGAGCAGCTTCCCCAAAATGTTCCTCCATGTTTTCACATATGTCCACTTCAACTATCCTATGCTCTAAATCTCCATCCAAATCAGGCTCTTTCTCTGTATATCCAGCTGTATCTTCACAAATAGCTTCAGAATCGTCTCCCTCAACACTTACACTATCATCAAACTCCACAGTCTCTTCTTCATTCCCACTTTCGTCATTACCAAATTCCACTGCATCTTCTGCATTACCTACATCTACATTAACTTCACTACTTGGTTCCATTACCTCTTCTTCATTTGTTCGCCTATGAAAAACAAATGAAAGAGTATTCATACAAAGAAATCTAAAGGCCAAAGCACCCACATATGTCTAGCACTCGAATTGGTTATACAAAAACCTCACATTCGACAAAGAAAAAGCAATTGAAATGCGTTTTTACCTTTCGGATTGTGCTTGCCTTCGAAATCCCAACTTGTGTCTTCTTTCGGGCATGGTTTTTAGATTGGTACAAAGCTTCGAGTTCGATTTCTGTGAGCTATGATTTCGAGTTCGATTTCCTCTGGTTTTAGATCTAGGGTTTTTTTCTCTCTCAATTTGGGGGAAATAAAGTTCTGAATCGTGTTTGAGATATACACTTAACGTGTTCTGTCTAATGTTTAACGTTGACTATTTTTAAGCTTTAATTTGTAAAGTCAACAAACAATTGAGGAATAAAAGTGTAACCCCAATACTTGAGGAATAAAAGTGTTAATTTAAAATACTTGAGGAATAAATCAACCATTTTCTCTAATATATATATATATTAATATCCCTAAACGGCTAAGCCCTAACTTGTCGCCGGGATTTCGATTAACATAATTTCTGCTCACTAAAAAACTCAGAACAAAAGAACACAACAGTAGTGAGAGAAAGTAAGAGAGAGAGAGAGAGAGAGAGAGAGATGAGACTCTGTGGTTGACAAACTTTTTTGCTCTCTCATCAGAGAAAGATAACTTATTTTCTTTTCTTTTCTTTTCTTTTCAGTAATATATCTGGAAAACAAAAAAAACAAAAGAGACTGTGTCTGAAGAAAGCTAAAGAGTTTAAAGACCTTAAAAGAACTGTGATGATTCTTAGCAAAAGAAGCTGTTTCTTTGTAGAATTCTGAAGGGTTATTACTAAGATTAAGAGAGAGAGAGAGAGAGTAGAGACATGGTGGGCTCAGGAAGTGTAGGAGGAGGAGGAGATAGAAGCAAAGATGCAGTAGGAATGATGGCACTTCATGAAGCACTTAGAAGCGTCTGTCTTAACTCCGACTGGATTTACTCTGTCTTCTGGACCATTCGTCCCCGACCGTACAAACACATCTCTCTCTCTTCTTTGTTTCATCAATCTTTTTCTCTCTCTCTCTCTCTATATGTCTTTAGCTTTATTTGTTTGTTCCTCTTTCTGATTTCAGGAGGGTCCGTGGTGGTAATGGCTGCAAGATTGGTGATGAAAGTGGCAGCTTGTGAGTTTTCTCCTTTTGTCTTTACTCTCTACTTTTAGTAGAAGGAAGAGAGACAGAAACAGAGCAGCTCTGTTTCCACTCAAGATCTCTGATTTGTTTTTTTGTGTGTGATTAATCTTGAAGGATGTTGATGTGGGAAGATGGGTTTTGTGGAGGAAGAAATGAAGATCTTTGTCTGGAACCAGACATTGAAGGTGAAGATCTTGTCAGAAAAGCTTTCAGCAAGATGTCCATTCAGTTATATAATTATGGAGAAGGGTGGGTAATGGGTAGGTGTAATTATATAAGTAAACTATGGAGATAATAGTAATTATTAGAGTACATAAACACACACCCTAATCACACAAGTTAGTATTATTATCTTGTGAATCTTTGATATGATTAATGTGCAGATTGATGGGTAAAGTTGCTTCTGATAAATGTCACAAGTGGGTATTCAAAGAACCATCTGAATCTGAACCAAATCTTGCTAATTACTGGCAGAGTTCTTTTGATGCTGTACGTTTTCCTCAAATCTTCCACAAATCTTTTTTTTTTTTTTAATTTTTTTGGTTAGTTAGATGAGGAATTTATGATCTTGATGTTTACATTACACTTAAAAAGCTTTTTGGCTGGTCAAAATATTTATTGCAGCTCCCTCCAGAATGGACCGACCAATTCGAATCAGGCATTCAGGTCAACAATCAAGCGTCTTTGATTGATTACTGTTCTTTTAGTTTCAGACTCAGTAAAGTTGAAATTACTCTCTTGATCTTACCTTAACACTGTTTATATTTTAACCAGACAATTGCTGTGATTCAAGCTGGACATGGTTTGTTACAGCTAGGTTCCTGCAAGATTGTGAGTTTTTTTCTTCATATGAGGTTTTTTTCGATTCGGCTATACGGTCTGATGAACCGTCATTGTTTTGTTCCTCTAGATTCCAGAGGATCTTCATTTTGTGCTGAGGATGAGGCAGATGTTTGAATCAATCGGATATCGATCCGGTTTTTACCTTTCCCAGCTCTTCTCTTCAAACCGAACCGCGACTCCATCTTCCTCCTCGGTCCCAAACCAGCAGCTTCAGTCTCAGGCTTTCAACTGGGGATCACACTCTCCATTGTTACCTTCTCCTAGTTTTCAAAACCAACTACCTGCATCAACAAGATTCGGTTTCCTTCCAGAAAGCAATGCTCCTCCTCCTCAGATGCTTCCACCAATGGAAGAACACGAAGACGACATCAAATGGCCCAACGGTTTATCTCTGTTCAATGCATTGACTGGCCGTGCAGACGAAGCTAGTAGACTTCTGTTTAACCCCGAGCAAAACCCGATGAATCTCGAAAACCAGAACGAGTTCTTGAGCCTTGAAAGTCATCATCACCCTAACAAGTTTAGAAGAAGCTACACAATGCCAGCAAGAATGGATTCTTCGTCATCATCAACCTCGCTCGATCAACAACCACTGGAGTTTAGGAACAACTCCGGAAGCAACTCGGGTTTGTTCCCTGACGGTATGGAGACGTTCTTGAGGTGATTGACAAGTTCAAGATTTGGGTTTGAAGTCAGATTAATCTTCTAAAAACGATAATGAAAAAGCTTTCAATGCTAGTTTTTAGCTTATTCTGTTTTAAGACAACTCTGTTTGTTGATTCTTCCCTTTGCATCTACTCCTCCTTGTTGTTGTTGTTGTTGTACCATATTGTCTGATTGTTTCTGGTTTTTAAGTCTAAAACTCTTTTAACATTCGAAGATACATTATTGATTGGTTTTCTTAGTCTTAACATAACAACATACAAACACATTATCTCAACTTGAAGATTGATTTTGCCCTCTAACAGTTCCTATCTCACCAACCGCTACGTTCTCTTCCTCTCCGCCTGCAACCGTCGTTGCATCCTCCGTGTCCGTGTTTTCGCTCTTTTCCTTGGCTAAATCCGTGGCTCGTTTCAGCCCTTCTTTCGCAGTATCCTCTGCAAAACTGACTGAAACATCAGGAGCCTTAGCATCTGTACTTTTCCCCATCGCCTCTTGTCTCGCCTCGTTCATACTCGCAGACGACTCTCCTGCACCATCGCTTCCCTGTATAGAGAGTGTTCCGAGATTCTCTGAGTTACTAAAACGTAATCTCTATAGGTTACAATACAACAACAAAGAACACATGCTTTATGATTCCTCTCTTACTTGAGCAACGAAGCAACGAGAAAACTGAAGAGTGTTGTTGTTGTTGTTGTTGAAGTGTCTAGGAGATGCTCTGCAAATGTTTATGATTCCTCTCTTAGCAACAAACAAAGCCGCCATTTTTGTTTTTGTTACAGACATCAAAACACGACTCTTTGTTACATTACATGTACCCCTCAACACAAGTACTTCAGGATTGAGTTTCAGGATTGAGTTAGTGTCAAGAGGACCAAGTGGCTTTTCAGGGTATTTGCCACGAGTCATAAGGATTGTCACATGAGAAAAGTCTGATTCTTTTGTTGTATTCATAACTTTTGTATGTTGGGTCAACAAAAGTTCATTGCTTTACATGTATACCCCAAGTTTCTCTAACCAAAACCAGTGATGATCATACACTCTCCATTTCATTCCAAAAGCTATGGAGCTAAGAAAGCTTCTTACAAAGGATTTCATTCTTGTTGAATAGACTCCATGGGAATATCTTCAAGCCAAGCGACGGCTTCTTCGATCAACGGTCTCCTTCTAGGATCATGATCAATGCATTTGCAAGCAATCTCCAACATCTCCAAAACTGGTTTCTCGTTCACATTTTCGCGTATCGAGGAGTCAATAAGCTCTGCTTCACGCTTCTCAGCTTTCATCTGAAACACACGAGAAACTAAATCTCTGCAACTTTTCCCTTTACAGACTTCCACAGGTCTACGGCCCGTAACAAGCTCCAGAAGTACAACGCCGAAACTGTAAACATCTCCTCTACACGTCGCAATCAATGACTGGCTATACTCTGGAGGAATATAACCCAATGTCCCCACCAAATCAGTCGTCACGTGAGTATCGTATGGCCTAAGCAACCTCGCTAACCCGAAATCCGCAAGATGAGCTTCAAACTTCTCATCTAACAGAATGTTACTCGATTTCACATCTCTGTGTATAACATTCGGTTCACAGACTTTATGCAAGTAAGCAAGCCCACGCGCCGCGCCTTGAGCTATCTTCAATCTCACATCCCATTTGAGTGTCATATTCCCGTCTACCCGCTCATGTAGCCAATAATCCAAGCTTCCATTCTCCATAAACGAGTAGATAAGCAGCCTATCGTTCCCGTGCTTGCAATAGCCTTGAAGAGAGACGAGATTCTTGTGTTCCGCTCGCGACAATGCTTCAACTTCCGCTTGGAATTCACGTTCCATCTGCCCGCAGTCACCCGAAAGCCTCTTCACCGCTGCTTTCGAGCCATCGGGTAGATTTGATTTGTACACAAGACCAAATCCGCCACAACCTATGATGTTTGCCTGACTGAAATTGTTAGTAGATTTCAACAAATCCGCGACACTGAGATCTTTGCATCCGCAGCTATGGAAAAGCACAATCTTCGATGTCCCAAGAGCTTTGGGACCACCACCGCTGATAATTTCCTCATCGACGTCATTGATTCGATCATCCGCGTCTTTTCTTGAAATTCTCAGTAGAATAACAGAGAGAAGCAGAGTAATCCCCACGGCGAGACCTATGGTAAGTACAACAATGCTGCTTCTCCCGAATTTTCTGCCATTATTACTACGTGGAGAACCTTTCGGTGTCAATATATTACTCATCAGAACATCGCAAGGAGAATCAATCGCCCGACAGAGTCCCAAATTTCCTTCAAAACTTGAATGCGGGAAGCTGTAAAACTGACCTCCGGACGGAATCGCACCGGTGAGACGGTTAAATGCAACGCTGAACCTCGACAAGAAAGTGAGACTCTGAAACGACAGAGGAATCGAACCATAGAGATGATTGTAGGACAAATCAAGAAGCTCCAAATTGTCAAGACCTGAAATGGAGTTAGGTATCGTCCCAGTGAAGTTGTTCCTGCTCAAATCCAGCATGTGAAGCTCTTTCAACCGCCCGATCTCCGGCAAGATCGCCCCGTTAAGGCGATTATTATTCAAATAGATAGATGGCGGGAATCTCGAAACTTGGTTATACGGAAGACCGCTCGAGCTCTTGTTCCGCTTCACGTAGAGAGGAATTCCGGAAGAGCCAGTCATCTGAGAAGCGGTGCAGTTGAGATGGATTAAGTTCTTGAGCTCGGTTAAAGTTACCGGGATTTCACCGGTTAGAGTGTTGTTTGAGAAGTCAATGTAGAACAGACTCTCCATCTGACCGATCCAACGAGGGATAGTTCCATAAAAGTGATTCCAAGAAAGATCAAGAACTTCCAGCTTCTTGCAATTCAAAAGCCAGCTCGGAATCTGGCCTTTGAGACCACAGTTTCCGAGTGCTAAAATCGCGAGGTTGTCGAAACCGGTGACATCTCTCGGCACTTCATCGCCGATGAAATTCTTTGAGAGAATAAGAGTGGATAGATTTCTGCAATGTTGCAGCTCATTCATCGCCTCAGACAAATCCACAAAACTGTTGTTGGACAAGGACAGGAACAAAAGAGACTTCAGATTTTTGAAGGTGTTGGGAATTTTGCCGCTGAACTCGTTTTTCGCCAAACTCAAGATCTTCATCTTGGAGCAATGGCCCAGTGAATCTGGAAGAGTACCAGAGAAATGATTACTTGCGAGATCGAGCACGCAAAGATCGGGAAACCCAGTGAAGTTAACAAGATTGACAGAACCGGATAATGAGTTGTTCCTAAGATCAAGCACCCGCAGTTTTGAGCATTGAGATAAGCTTGATGGAAAGCTTCCCGAAAACTTGTTGGAGCTTACGTCTAGGTGTTCCAGTTGAGTGAGATTACCAAAAACATCTGGAATGACACCGGAAAATCGGTTCTCAGAAATCAACAGAGACTTCAGACCAGAGAGAGAACTCAATTTCTTGCTTAACTGTCCGGATAAGTAGTTTCCAGAGACTGAAAGTTGCTCCAAGTCCCGGGTCGAATAAAGATAGTCCGGAAGTTGGCCAGTCAATCCGTTGCTGCCGACATGGAGCCGCTGAATAGATTTGGTGCAGTTGTACAATCCATCCAGATTTCCAACCAAACGATTCATCGATAAATCAAGAACCTGAATCTCACTAGATGAGCTGCATAGTTCAGGATGAATCTCACCTTCGAACAAATTGTTGCTTACATTAAGCATCACAATACCCGGAAACACTCCAACCTCGGATAGATTCCCGCTCAGCAAATTGCTGGAAACGTTCAGCGACTGGATCAGCTTTAAACCGGACACCGCTTCCGAAACAGACCCTGATAACAAATTATGACTCAAATCAAGAACTTCAAGCTGCTCTAACTTGGAAATCTCCGCAGGCAATTCGCCTTTGAGCTGATTATGAGAAAGATCAAGCAATCTCAGCCGACTCAACTCGCCTAAAGAACCCGAAACCACACCTTCCAAACCTTTTTCAGACAAAACCAACTTTGTAACTCGACTAGAAACATCACTCCCTTCGCAAAACACACCATCCCATTCGCAACAACGAGAATCGTTTAACCAAGACTCCGTAACAGACCTGTTCTTCAACGCTCCAGCGAATTCCCTGAGCGCAGATAAGTCGCTGGGGTGACATTTCAGCACAGGTTGGCTCAGAGATGAACCAACAAAGAAGACCAAAAGGAGAATGATCACCATGACTAACAAAAAGACCAGAGACAAGAGTCTTCTCTAGCACAAGAGCTTAAATCACAGCTAAAGATTATGCCATTTGCTTCTAGTCACAAATAAAGACAACAACTTTCACAAGTGGAGTGAGTTCCTTATGAAGGAGAAAACTCACACAGTCACATGCTCATGTCCCAAAAAGAGTCAAGCTTTTTCACAACTTGTAGTTGAAGCAACATTGTGGAAGCAAATTGAGATCAGCAACACTTAACTTTCCTGAAAATCGAATCCCAAGATAAACAGTATGAAATCAAACAGAAACTAACAGACAAGAAACTCAAACTAGTAAAGCTTGATTGCAATTTAGAATAAATCTAAAATTCTCATATTCCAAAAAATCACCTCGAATCCAAGAATCACATACTACTATTGAAGACTTGTAACTAAAGCAAATTACAAAAATAAAATAAAAAAAACAAAAATAGTCAGAGAGTAAAGTAAAATACCGTTAAGCAATTAAAACCCCTAAATTGCAAAGAGTTTCCAGATAAAGCTAAGAGCTTTCGAATTCAGACATGGAATATGATCCTCGAAAGTCTTGGTTTTTTTTTTCTTCAGGGAAACGATAGTTGAGAAGAAGGGGTGTTTTAACGAATAATGAGCAAGTGCAGGTCTTTATCGAGAAGAGACAGAAACAATCTAAAAAGTGAAAACAGAGAGTAGTAGGAGTAGTTGGGTTTCCAATTGTCAATGTTTTAATTTCGAAATTGAAAACAGTGAAGAAGACAATTGAAAGATTGAGAAAAATATGGAAAAGGAAAGTTGTTTCGTTTTCTCAAGAACAGTGAGATTTTTCGTGACAGGTCTCGTCTCGACTCCTCTCAAAAGTCTTGTGTGCACCACTCCTTAACTTATTGTTTTTTTTTGAGTTTTCCTAAAAATGAATTTTGTTAAACAAAAAAATTTAATCGTCAAATTAAAACTAGTAGTATTTAATTTGTGGACAAAACCCTGCACAGTTATTTATTGCTCACAAATTTAAATAAATAAATACTAGAAATAATAAACCTAACAGTTTGACCTTAATTCTGTATTCACAATAGTTTAAACAAATTTTTACTTATTTAAATGGTTCAGAGAAAAAATATTTCTAATTGAAGTGTTTAACTTAAAATTCAATAATATCTTTGATTTTGTTTCTTAACAAGAAGTCGTTGTCGTTAATTACAAATCTTAAAAATTTTGTGTGCAAATTAGTGGGTGTATAATTTTAGTTGAAACAAAAGTCGACAAAAGTTTGTAGTTTGGTCAAAACTTTTCCCAAAGGCTTTCGTTTTCTTTCAAGATTTGTCGCATTAAGGAAAATAATGGACAAAGTATGCTTTGTCTTTCTCGATTTCTCTAGTGCATACTGTTCATGTAGATTTATGAACATTCCGGGTGATTATAAATCAGGGTTCACGTATATTTTGGGAAATCCGGCTTCTAAAAAAAAAAAAACAATTGATGCAAAAAGTCAAAAGTTATATTGAGACACTATGAGCGGATTCATGGATGTACTTTGATAGACAAAATTCAATTCACAATACACGTTATTTCTCTCTCCATTTTTCTATAAACACAAAATACAAATATATGACATAACCAATGTAACAAAGATTAATAGTTCCTAATAATTCAATTATCCAATCATCTAGTTTTTTTTTTTTTTCAAAAGGGAGCATATCATAAACATAGCTCAAACAAAGTAAGCCAAAATAAAGGCCATCCGGAAATAACTAATCCGAAACTAAAACGAGCTTAAACTGCATCCAATGCAAACCTGACAAGAACATAGATCACAAGCCTAAAAACTAACCAAGATGCATCCAAACCCTATAACCGAGTTAGAAAAACTACACAGAGGAAAAAGCACTTTCACCGTCAAAGAACCCCTGTAACCAAACCGGTGCTCCTCTTGCCACATAAGACTGCCGGCGATCATCACGAGTTACACTCAGAGCTATGAGAGATGCTCCTCTATTTTGTGATGGCTCTTCTATATGTAAACGCCACTTATTCATCTTGAGAAGCTCTGACTTCATTACCGAAACTTGGTAAGCAAAGGAAGGCCATGCCTTTGGTCTTAGTATTGCTCCCAACAAATCATGCGCTTGGGAAGCAAAAACCACTCTATTGAAATGAAGTTCTTGGGTGCTTTTCAAAGCCCAAACCACACTATGAAGTGAAGCCTCATCCTTTGTCCTAATATTCCCAAAAGACCTACGGCTGTGCATCAGAACAGAGCCATGGGAGTCCCTTATCACCCAAGCTGCTCCTGAGGATTCCGTCTCTCTTGACCATGAGCTACCTATGTTGCACTTTAGCCACTGATGAGGGGGCGGTTTCCAGATTGTTTTTTTTTCCCCTGTTGAATCAAAGTCTTGGAGATTTGATTGTCCACCACTTGAGCCAGAAACCACCTAGTTGACTCCTCTTTTATCTTCCTAATTGTATCCTCTGGCCAAATTCTTTTCCCTTCAAGAAATAGGGAGTTTCTATTTTTCCAAATCATCCAAATGGTCCAGGGGATCGTCCGACGCAAATCATGTGGGATATGGGGTTTTTTTAGCGAGGAAAAGAGAAAAGCAAGGTTGGAATAAATGGAACCTGCCTCATATCCGTCCTTTGGTCCTGGAATACCCGAGAGAGCCCAAATTTGTCTTGCTGCTGGACAAAGGAACAGAACATGATTAATAGATTCGCCCAAACAACCACACGTCTGGCACCTCTCATCCAAATTGATTCCCCTTGCTCTGATCTTATCCACCACCGGTATTGCCCCACTCATTGCTCTCCACAAAAAAATTTTGATCTTCTGTGGAGCTTTGATTGACCAGATCCCTTCTTTGAGGCTATTGATAGATGGTAGGGTTGTTGCCTCTAAAGCTCTCTCCCAATGCTTTTCTCTGTTTGCAATCCAATTCCCAGATTTAACCGAATAGTTCCCATTCCTATTGTGTTTCCAAATCCAGTAATCTTTTTGTGAGGGCACCGGATGTATTTTAAGAATGGCCTCCAAATCCTGCTGGTAAAAAAGCCCATTGAGAAGAGAGAGATTCCATGAACCTGTATGCTTATTTATCAGATCATAGACTTTCAAATTAAGGTCGACCATAATATTCTTCATGAGAGGTATTCTCTGTTGCCCATCTCCAATCCATGGATCACTCCAAACATGCATAGATGAGCCATCTCCAATCATTTTTTTCAGACCTTTATGAAGTAGTGATCTTCCATGTAAAATACTCCGCCAACCGTAGGAGGGCCTACTCCCCTCTGTTGCTTGTAAAAAATCTATTTGGTTGTAATATCTGCTTTTGAGCAATCTTGCACAGAGACTATCAGGATATTGAAGGATCCTCCAGGCTTGTTTTCCAAGAAGGGCCTGATTGAAGCATTCTATGTCTCTAAATCCCATTCCTCCTTCTTGTTTTGGCGAACACATCTTTTCCCAGCTGATCCAATGAACTTTCCTCTTGTCTTCAGTTGAATGCCACCAGAAATCCGCCATTGCGCTTGATAGTGATGAGCAAGTTGACTTTGGGAGCCTGAAACAAGACATAGCATACGTAGGCATAGCTAGAGCAACTGATTTCAGAAGAATTTCTTTCCCTCCCAAGGAAAGTGTTCTAGCAAACCATCCCGAGATTCTTGATTTTAGCTTCTCTGAAATAAAACTTAGCATTTCCACTTTGGAACCACTAAAGCACTCAGGGAGTCCTAGATAAGACCCCGTTCCACCTTCTTTTGTAATGCCAAGAACCTTCTGAATAGCCTTTTTTGTATTCCTCTCCACATTCCCACCAAAAGTAATGGCTGACTTTGCAAGATTGATAGTCTGTCCCGTTGCTTCTTCATAGATGATCATGATTGATTTGAGCTCTCTGCATTGTGTTTCCTCAGCCTTACAGATGAAGAGCGTATCATCTGCAAATAATAAGTGGTGTATGGAAGGTCCAAGCGGAGAGAATTGTAGGCCAGTAATCGTCCCAGCTGCTGCGGCCTTGTTTAGTAAGTGTGTGAGTCCTTCAGTGCATAGGACAAACAGAAAGGGAGAAAGAGGATCCCCTTGACGAAGTCCTCTCTGTGGGGTAATAACACCATGAGGCCTGTCATTGATCAGTACTGAGTAGGTCACAGTGGAAACACAGAACATTATCCAATCCACCCATTTCTTGTCAAATCCCATGGCCAAAAGCAACTCCTGGAGATACTCCCATTCCACTCGATCAAAGGCCTTTGACATATCCGTCTTTATGGCCATAAACTCCTTTGAGATTCTCGGATGAGTCTTGAGACCATGGATCACCTCATGTGCCACTAGAATATTGTCTGAGATTTGCCTTTCCTCCACAAAGGCAGACTGAGTTGGAGAGACAAGATCACCTAGCAAGGGCTTTAATCTGTTTACCAGAATCTTTGACACTGCTTTGTAAATGACTGAGCACAAGCTGATTGGTCTAAGATCTGTCATTTTATTGGCCTCTACTATCTTGGGGATAAGGCAGATATGTGTGTAATTCCATTCTGTTGGGAAAGATCCTGTATCAAAAAAACTCTGTATCTCAGAAGTAACCTGCTCACCCACCACATCCCAATATTGCTGGAAAAAAAGCCCAGTCATCCCATCAGGCCCAGGGGCTTTGGTTGCTTTGACTGAGAAGATCGCCTCTTTGATTTCGTCTTTTGTAACAGGAGCTACCAACACCTTGTTCATCTCTGCTGAGACTGATGGCTTGAGACCTGTTAAAATCTCCTGATAATTGCGAGAGCTAGAAGAGCTAAAGAGATTTGTAAAGTAAGAAGAAGCCACCTCTCCTTTTTTTTAATCGTCTAAATTTATAAATTATTACAAATTATGAGAACTATTACACGAACGATTACTCCGGATAATTTTTCTTACACCACGCTGAAAATCTTATGTAAATTTTACTTCCATTAATTTGTATCCTCTAGAATTCGAACTTTATACATATAGGTGTACAAGTATTAATAAATCCTCTATCATTTTCACAGTATATTTGATATGGCAAATAAAGAAAAAGAAATCAATACAAATAACAACTTTTATCAAATAAAGAGAATATGAATATGAATATATATAAAAGTAATAGTGTGTCAATTATGAAAAGATGATAGACATGTATCTGAAATTGATATTTGTGTTTCGGACCTCTCGTGAAAATTGTGACTCATCATTGGGTGTTTCCGGTGCACGTGGCGGGTAGAGAGTGACGTTCCTTAGAACCGTGTGGGTTCGGTTTTGGACTTTCAGCCGGACGTCACGGGACCGATGCCGTGAAAGAGGTGCAACCGTTGAATTTCTGAACAAAAAGCCAGACCCGCGGGTCCCACGTGACTCTTGCCATTGTTTAATTTATGATATAGTTTTTTCTTATATTTGTTTTTGTCAAATAGTTTTTTTTATAGAATAATAATAAATTTAGAAGAATAAAAACAAAAATTTGCAAATAAAAACACCCCTCAAACTTTTCATATGGATAAACCCCTACATTTGATACAACCAGCAAAGTGCTAAAACTAAAGAATAAGATCGAACTAACGATATAAGATAAAATTTGAGAGATTAGAGCATCATTATCCATGATATTTTTGTAGTATTATGGAATATAAAATTATTAAAATTTGAGTAAAAGGAAGAAAGAGAGTGTTTTTGATTGAAATAATGGGGTGTATTGAAATATAAAATTAATAAAATTTGAGTAAAGAGATGAGATAGTTGATATTTTTGGAGAGAGAGTATCAAATAGTAGATACTTTTGATACTTTTGAAATGTGTTTTTAATAATTTTATATTTAAAGAGAGTATAAAATTAATAAAAGTTGAGTAAAATGATGAAAGAGAAGTTATAAAGTTGAGTAAAAAGAAGAGAGAGTGTGTGTTTTAATAATTTTATATTTAATGATACTCATCAAAGATGATGGATAAGGATGCTCTAAGTTACTAAACTGAATACGAAGTTACTAACTGCAAATTATGGTAAATACTAAATAGTACTGTGAGCATAGCTAGTGATACAATCGATATATCCACTACAACATTATATTGTTCGTTTTTTTTTTTAATATAGTATTACGTGAATTAAGTAATGTTTGGGAGCATCGAAACAAGGTGATGTCTCTTTTGATAATGTATGGTATAGTCAACTGATCACACACCGCAAATCACGTGAAGTCATCGAATCGTACACCTATCGGCCTCCTACTTTGTTTGGTTTTTAAGTCTTCCTCTAAGATCGAACCTCGAATCTATTCAATCACTATTTTTAATTAACATGTCTTTACTTACTTTAATCTAATTTAAACACTCGTCTTTGTCATTATCTTCATACTATCAGTGCATTTAACTAATCAACGTATACCTTTATCACATTATGGACTAAGATATAACCTGGTTTGGCTATAGTACTAAACAAACTAAGAGTTTAGAGAGTAAAAGTATAAATATAATCTATGTCTCTAAACCAAAAAAAAATCGTCTAATAACCGTTGAGAAATATATATTCATCGAACAAATATTGAAATTTCAAAGTGCAAACGTTAATCATACAGAAAAATTTGGTATATATTTTATCTTCATTCCACTCTTTGTTATTTGAACTTGAAATAGAGAAATCCATATTAAACCTCACAAACTTAGTCTTGTGTGAGATTTCAGTTTCGACCTCGCCGTTAACTAGTTTTGCTAAGGTCTTAGTCTCCTTGTCTTTAGTGTGTGGATTAAGGTAGTGTTACCTGGTTTTTTTGTGCTTGAGGATCGTTTGTTAGTGTGGTCAGTTTTGGTCGGGTTTCTTGATTGGTCTTTATTGTGTACTTTGTCGATATTAGAGGACCAAGTAAGGCTCGGGAATAGATATCATTTTGTTAAGTGACTGCCATCATCAGAGTTGGGGTTTGGGTAGAGCTTATGCGCGTGATTTTCTTTTATTTATTATCGAGCTAGTGTAGTCGTGTCATAACGAATTTACCTTAGCTTGCTCATGTGTTTCGTAAGCGGGTGTTGTGGTCATCTTGTTTTGTTACTTGCCGGCCCTTGGGTCTTCGTTGAGCTCATGCTACCGGATGAACGTGTTTCTTTTAGCGTCATCGGCACTTCATTGTTCTCTCTTGTTACCTCTACTTCAATGGCTTCCACATCGTTTTCTCGCACTGTGATTCTAGGATGTTTATCGATACTTCCTCGTAATTGCTCTCCGGAAAGTCGTGAATATGTATTGATTGCTCTTTTGTTTCCATGTTTTTAATCTTTTTTTGTCATGGGATCAAAACCATACATGTAACAATTTGTTTATTAAACACTTTGTAACCCTAAACTTTCATTTTCATTAATGATATTTACAATTTACCACACAAAAAAAAACTTAAATACACAATCTGAATACTCTAAGAATTCAACGTTACTATTATAATTCGTTCTCCTAAGTTTTTGTTTTTGTTTATTATCAACCATCGAAATAATGATCCTAGCACAGTTCCGCGTGAGTCCCGATGTATCAATTAAAAACTCAAATCATAAACGAATCTAAGAGAAAAGCATAGGGGGAAACTGGGTGGCCTCTTATCCACTTATCATGATAACCATTTAAAACCATATAAATTTTGGGCCCATAATCTAAGCCCAGCCCATAAAAATGTGATTTTGAGTGATTAAATAAGACATTGCAATTAATTAATTAATTAATTAATTTGAAGATTTATTTTACTAGGGAAATCCTTACCAAGGGGCCTACCAAAAGATATAAGGGTCAATTGATGATATAACTATAAAAAAATATTATCTAATATTCTAACTAAAAACCCTAATGTTAATAATTAGGAATTGGTTACATAGGTATTTTTTTGAATTATTAGATATGGGTTTTTTTTTATAGTTATTCATGTTAATTTCCCAAGATATAATAAGTTAGAGGCGGCCATCCACTTGGTTTGAAAGAGACTGAAGTGGAATCCAACTATATGATAATTAATTGTACACATAAACATCCAAAATAACATAAGACTCCTTTTTTTCCAAATTATAATACGCAATTCTATGTTCTAAATAATTTCACCAACACTTCATAATCATCATAACAATAATGAATGTGCATGATCACGATTCATGAATATACGAAAAAGAACTGATGAATGTTTGCCCCCACATGACATTATTGTGTATACATTACATATTGTGTAACAGTATTCCCTTCCATTAATTTCTCTCCTCCACGATTCTAAATTTATCGTTTATATTATTTTCTTCTTGTTTTTTTTACCAAGAAATTATGAAATATAATTGGATCGCGGAAATCATGTTAAATTAGTCTCTTCTTCATTGTTGGTAACTCGGGGACCGCCAAATCTTTCCTTTTGGATGGTAGGAAGTTCAAACTAGTTGTGTTACCAACGCCTAGTATGGTTTGTATGGTGTTATACAATATTGAGATTATTGAGAAACAATTGTGGTGGTCTAATGGCCTTATCTATATGCTTTAATTTGCTCATTAACTTTCAAACATCGTGTGAGTACGTATGAAGACTATTATTTTTTTTTGGGATCAAATTGTAATGAAAAAGAAATTGGCCACCGTCAATACACTGTCACTCCAGCCGAGCTTAAGCTCGTGTGTCTCTTTGTGTATATGCGATTTTAAAAGAAAAATGATGGAGAAAACAAAATAAAAATTGGGTGGAAGAATGATACTAAAATTCAATAGAGTGGGACCAAAGAAAGCAGCATTATTAAACGAGAAGAAAAAGACAGGATTGTTAGAGAAATGTCAAAAAAGCACAGTAACAAGTAACCAAAAAAGCACAATCAATTTTCTACTTTCATTAAAGCTTAGTTTTTAGGTAAAGCAATGTGAGATTGTGAGAGAGAGAAGAAGAAGATAAGTGAGAGAGAAAGAGAGAGAGAGAGAGAGAGAGAGAGAGAGAGAGAGAGAGAGAGAGATGAAGTTCTTGTTCCAATGTCCATGCTGCTCATGCTTCTGCTTCTTGAAACCTAAGCAGGGCAAGCCAAAAGCTTTAGATTCAAAACCAAAGGAAGAGAAGAAGAAAGATGTGAAGGTTGAAGAGAAGAAAGTGGAGAAGAAAGAGGAGAAGAAAGAAGAGAAGAAGGAAACCAAAGCAGAAAAGGCCGAGTGAAAACTCTACTCTGAGAAAATGTAATTAACTATCCCATTTTATTCTTAATTTCTCTGCTTATATGTTAATGATCACGAATGCTTAAGCAACCCCTTGTAAGGTTTAGTAGTAACCTTTTTTCGCCACTATGGTTTAATCTCCTATTATATCAAATTTAAATGTTGCTTGTATTGAATGTACGTACTCTTCTGAATATGTGAAAGACCGTGATTATTGTTACTACATGATTTATCCGTATATTTTGTTTTCTTAAAACACTCTCACTAGTGATGAGGTTTTGAGGGTTGTGTTTATGTGATTGGATCTCACAAAGAAAAAACTTAAAAAAAAAAAATCTTTCTGAAAGTAAATCAAAAGTTATGATTCATATTGAATTACTATATAACTAAAATATAAGATCTCAAATAAATATTATAGGTTTCGTTTACAGAAAAAGTTTTACGTTTCAAATAAATATTTTGTTGGGTTACTTCAATTTGGATCGATGTGGTTTTACCAGATCGAAACACGCTAATTCATACTAGACGAACTATGGGATTGGTATTGGAAAGCGATAAATGGATTTGTTTCCTTAGTCCAAATACCAAAAGAGTCCAAATTTTTTTTTTTTTATAACTGTATATCAATTACCTCATCACTGAAATGATGGTCTTTCTAGTAGAAAATTTGCTTAAAATTTTAAAATATATAATATACGGTTCAAATAAAGGGAAAAAAACTAAGAGAGATGCTGTATTTTTCTCACCAATGTGATTCTTCGATTATATCCCTTTGGTCTCACTTCCCATCTCGGCAAGTTCGACCTCAGCCTCCTTCAACAGTTTTGTGCCACATCTTTCTCTTAATCACTCCTTATTTTGGATCCATGGGATCGTATTTGTAAAAATATTATAACTAATTAGTGTTCAAATACATGTGAAATGTAGTGTCTGATTACCGTCTTAGAGCATCCTCAATGGGGGCACCCCCCATTGAGGATGCTCTTAGGCCTTTAACTGGTGCTAGCTGAATTAAAGAATGTTGAAGAATGTAGATGAATTCTTCATATGTGTTACCAGTTGAATGTTGAAAGAAATTCCTCAGTTTTTGTCTTTTTCTTCATATGCATTCATAATGGAATGTTGACAAATATATATGTTCTCTCTTAAACAATAGCTTTCAATTTTGTTAATGTATTTTTTTTGTCTACATCTACATCGTTAGTTAGTTAGAAAAAACTGCATAACTATTTATTTCTCCTGAATATAAAATTTACGGTTTTATTTAATTTGTTAATTACATTTAAGAGAATTATTAAATAGAGTAATTTGAATTTGTACCAAAATTCACAATTAGTCTTTCACTATCATTAATTTTTTTGCAAATATTGTTGTTGTCTTATATAAGATTGTAAATTCAACCAACTAAAATATTATTGAGAAATGTTATTTTGAAATATCACTTTTCAAAAATATAACTTTTAAAAAAAAAAAAAATTCAAAAATACAACTAAAATTATATCATTTATTCAAAATATCATTTATATTTAGGTTAAGTATTTATGTTATGATTTTATCTTTGTGCAATAGCCAGTTTCTCCTTATAATCGTTCCTCCATATCTCACCGACTCTACACTTCAATTTAAGGTTATTCATCTGATCAAGACGACTATTGGCTCGTTTCATCGGCATTTTCTTCTTCAGTGGTTTGCAATTCCTGGATATGGGCATTGAGACCAATTATGGTTTATTTGGCCACTTTGAGAGTGCCAACCAAAAAATCATATTGTAGTATGCGCTCGTAGGAAACCACTGTACGGTTGTGTTCGGCAACGAGTTGCGGACACAAGAGTAAGTGACTGGACCAAAATCTAAGTTGAAAGAAAAAGTAATGAAAAATTGTACCTCTCCAATACATTTCGAAAAGCCAAGATAGTTCTATCTATCAGCATCAACAAACGGCACGAGAGTGCGACTTTCTAATCATGGCATCGTGAAATGCCTCGCTAACGTGGCTATGGCTTTCGGATCAGTGGTAATCTTGTGGTCAGAGTTGTAGTTATAGTTCTAGCTATGTTTGATTTTCTTTTCGCAATGGAGTCTTGAGCCATAACCAGAAGATATGTCCTTCTTTTTCCGGTTTAGTAGATTTCCATCAGTGTGAGCTTGAGAATTTGTTCCGGGAGGTACAGAAACAGCATGCGTCTCTATGGCTGCAACCTCACAAGAACCATCTGCAATCATTAGCGGGGAGCCATCTCTATCTACGTTCATTAGCGGGGAGCCATCTCTGTCATTGTCAACGTTCATAGCTGCCCGCTATCTTTGTCAATGTTCACTATTGTAGCTCTCCATTCAGCACGGTAGTCCATGTCCTCCATCTCGTCAATTTGCTGCTGCAAATAGAAAATGTTTTGTCAATAAACAATTAAAGAGTTTTGAGAGATAGAAAGTTAAAGCATAAACCCTAAAAGAAAGTTTGTGAAGTGAAGGCTGAACAAAAATCCACATAAAAACAAAAAGAGAGAGAAGTTTGAAGATTTTCAAATTTGTTTAGGAAACAAACATACAAAAAACAGATTTGAAGAAATTTTAAGTGAGTTTAAAAAATTTTAGGTTCAAAACTCATGAAAATCAACAAGGCGTGAAAATAATCATTTTGCACAGTTTTTGAACTTTTAAAAGTTTTCATCAAACTTGGTTAGGAGACTAACAAAAAAACAAAATTTAAGAAATTTCAAGTGAGTTGCAAAACTTCTTGGTCTAAGATCCATATAAAAATATAGAGAAGTTTTGAAAATCTTCAAATTACTTTAGAAAACAAACAAACAAAAAAATGGTTTGAAGAAATTTCAATTGAGCTTAAAAAACTATGGATGCAAATGGTTGACGTTATAGGGGAAAAATGTTTTACCATTTGCAATAATAATGCATTTGTTTTTAAAAATGTGGGTATCACATAATGGTTGGAAAAATCCTTATTGGTGGAATTTTGTTCCTCCACATAGGAGGAGAAGAACAAGTGTAATGTAAGTTATGTAACAACTTTTTTTTTAGTATTTATTTCAGAGTTTAAATATAGTTATTCAATAAAAAATTTAAGAGGAGTTATTCTTTTTATTGGTTTCTATTATTGTTATACATTCAAGAGAAATAACATAAGCGTATCCGCGGATATCGATCTAGTCAGTTATGAAAATTGAAACTAATTTTAGAATCAATAGTTACAATACAAATGTAGCAAATGCTAAAACATTAATTAATACAATTGATGCAAAATTTAACATTATTTTTTGCAATTGATACATATTATCATCAATTATCATAATTGATGAAAATATTTACAACAATTATTTGAATCGATGTATTTGCATCACCACTTCCAAAATCGCTTTTTTAAGTGATTCAAATTTTTTTTTGCATCAATTATAATTAATAAAAATATATAAAATAAATGATGTAAAACACACTTTTTTGTATTGGTAAAAAAATAATATTATAATTAATTAGTGTTCAAACACATGCGAAAATGTTGTATCTGTCTTAATAAGAGGCTTATAAACTATTTTCCATATGAATTATATATTATTAAACTTTTGAAACATAATAAACGCTGGCTAACAAAAAGAATAGCCCCATAAACTAAAAATCGATGGACAAACTGAAACTAAACATGTAGATCAACATAGATAATCCTGGAAACTAAACCCTTAAAAGAGAGTCAAAAGATCTTGCCGAATCATAAAATATAAGATAGAAGAGCCTATGAACAAGTGGGATTACAATCTGAAACAGTAATCAGAAGCAACAACAAAAACCCGAGTCTAAACAAACACTCTTCGTTACAATGCTTCCTAAATTTTGAAAGGACTAAATGCAGTGGCTAACCGGAGAGGACTAGAAGCCTAAACACCGAAGGCTTCGGTACTATATCAACTTCTCTCATTTTTTGGGCAAAATTTTGTTTGCAATTTATATATAGGTATGCAACTGTTTATAGATCAGAAATGTAAAATTATGAGAGGGGTGAACTTGGACATTTTAACATGTCTTGCATTTGGGCGAAAAAGGCTATTGGGCTTTAACCTGGGCTTTCACGAATCATAACTGTTCAAAGCCCTTGTTAAAATCTCATGTACCAAATTCACGGCCATTTACATTAGTTTGATACCAAATTCCAAGCATTAGTGTTTTGCACGAAGGGTTTCCGATGATTAAAACCACATAAAAATAACTCATAAATCCGACATGATTAGCATTAGTGTTTTGAGAATAGATGTATTTTCGATTCTGATTCTTGTCTCCGACACTCTACAATGGAAGAAACAGAGGAATGAACCAAATTACAAACGGAAATAATCGGTTTTGAAACCAAAAAACCCACTTCCAATTACTTTACTTTAAAATTTTAATATTCGGAAAAACCATTGACATAAACCAAATAAAAACTTAAATATTTATGAAAAAGGGTGAATTTGGTGAATAACCAACAAAAGAATTATAATTCAATAACTAAGAAAAAATGCATATGTGGCAAAATCTAAGTCATTGGATTTTAAAGAATTAGTTAGTTATTGAATTATAGTTTTTTTTTGGTTATTGCTACTAATTTCCCTATGAAAAATTAAATTTACTCTTTTTTTTTTTACAACTGTATATTTTTCCGGAACTAGAATCATATAAGACCGGACCATATTTAATTTACTTCCTCTTTAAATCGAAATAAATCAAATTAAACATGGAAAAGACAACCTATTTTCTCAATATTTTCAAAAACTTTTAATCTTGAAAAAAAATCACCATTCAAATAACTTTTTTATAGGAAGTGAATTAATAATACGTGAGTCAATTCTCACACGTCTTAACATAAATGTCTTTGATTTTCTTCACAACGTTCAAAATCCTTATTACCTTTTCCCAAAAAAATTCCCTTTATAAAAGAAAGAAGCGTCTTCACACCAATCTTCGCTTTCCATTTCTGTAATATTCCAAGATTTTCTTCGATTCTCCTTAGACTCCTATCTTCCTATAAATTCATTACATAGCTTCACTCATTTCCTCACAACACACAAAACCCTAATCTCAAATCTCTCTCTCTGATCTCGCCGCTTCTCAAAACCATGGTGATGATCATGAAAAGTCTCTGTTTTTCTTTCATAATCCTCGCTTCTTTTGCAACTTTTTTCACCGTCTCCGATGCATGGAGGTTTAACGTCGGAGGTAACGGCGTTTGGGCCATAAACCCTCAAGAGAATTACAATACTTGGGCTGAAAGAAACCGCTTCCAAGTCAATGACACTCTTTGTAAGTTTCTTTATTTTTTGGTGTTAGGGTTTAAAGTTTTGGAGCTTGATTGTGACAAAAAAGCTTGAATCTTTTACAGATTTTAAGTATGCAAAGGGATCAGACTCAGTGCAACAAGTGATGAAAGCAGATTTCGATGGCTGCAACGTTAGGAATCCGATCAAGAACTTTGACAATGGTGAATCTGAGGTTACACTTGATCGTTCTGGTCCTTTTTATTTCATAAGTGGTAATCAAGATCACTGTAAGAAAGGACAGAAGCTAATCGTCGTTGTCCTCGCCGTCAGAAATCACCCGACTGTTCCTATTTCTCCGGCTAAACCTCCGTCAATGGCTCAACCACCAAAATCTCATTCCCCTGTTTCTCCTATTGCTCCGGCGAAACCTCCAACGAAGGCTCAACCTCCGAAATCTCCTTCCCCTGTTTCTCCGGCGAAACCTCCGACGACGGCTCAACCGCCTAAATCTCCTTCCCCTGTTTCTCCGGTGAAACCTCCGTCTCAGTCTCAGCCTCCGAAATCATCCATTTCTCCGGCGTCTCCTCCGTCAAAGCCCCAGCCACCTAAGTCGTCTTCCCCTGTTTCTCACTCACCAGTTGTTTCTCCGTCGCATGCTCCTACAATCTCTCCGGCGACTCCACCTCCGTCACCACCGAAATCTCCATCCCCGACTTCTTCTCCATCTCCGCCTTCTCCTTCGCCAGATCAAACTCCGACTTCTCCGCCGCCTGAGCAGACTCCACCTACGTCGCCTTCTCCTTCGGGAACAACTCCGACCACCGACAACATCATCGCACCAGCGCCAAGTCCCAAGAGTTCAGCAAGTGGTGTAGCCGTTACTTCGGTTATGACTACAGTTTTAAGCATAGCTTTTATTGTTTTCATGTTCGCTTAAGATTCTTAAGCATATGGTTTTTCGAGTGTTGGTTTAGGTTTTTCTTTATATCATTTCTGAGATTTGTTCTTGTCGCTACTCTTTCTGATTTTATTTGTTATTGTTCTTAGTGTCGTGATTTTGCATTGTTGGATACATCAGTGTGTTGCTTTTTAGTATCATATCGATCATTCGACTTTTACCGCAGCTATTAATACTGTGTTTGACGCCTTTATTTTCCATGGCTGAAATTAAATTTAGTAGACCACCTCCATCGGCCTATGTTAGAAGGCATGTAAAAAATAAAAAATTAAAAAAAAATAGAGAAAGGAAGAGACACACTTAACACGGTCTCTTATTTAAGGAATTCTAGAGACAGTCTAAAATATTTTTGTGTCAACGTGTAGAGTTTTAACTGATTCACATTTTTATTTTTAATTACATAATTTAATTAAATTAAAAACACTAATATTAAATTTGTTAAATACTGTCTCTAGAGACTCCACCCGACGGAGGTGCTCTTAGCAAGTACCGGTGATTTTATTTTAACGTTTATGAAACAAATATTTAATTAAAAACTTGGTCGACATTAAACAAAAAGAACTTGATCGACATCTAATTGATTATTTTTTTTTTCTTGGGACATCAAATTAATACCCCATTGGAGATGTTTTAACCTTTTCTGGCTGACGTCGATAAGTTTTAGAAGGGATATATAAAATTAAGTAGCCACATTGTATGTACAATCATTTTTAGCTTAATTATATGTATAGAGTTTAATTATTTCTGGAGTATTATGTTTGGAAATACTGGATTAAGTTCTATAAAGCGCCGGTCAATTTGTACCTAAAAATTTGGTTAGACAGCTCATAATTATAACGAAAAGAATATTGAGTTCTCATTCAAACATCTAAAAGTTGATTAGGGTTTTTTTTCCTTATTTGTGGTCGGTCATTTGCAATAACTTGGTTTACCCTAAATTTGGTTAGACAACTCATAACTTAAATGAAAAGAATATTACATTCGCATTGAAATATCTAAAATTTGATTAGTTTTTTTTTTTTTAATTATGTGAGTACTTAACATTCAAACAATAATGGATTTCAGTCGCTATATTATTGATATATTACCTTAATCGCGGGTCAAGATGATAGTCCTACTATAATAAATATATTATCTTTTTTTTTTGGAAAATTAATAAATATATTATCATGATAAAGTCAATCTTAAACCCATTTGTCGTTTCCGAAACGTCCATAATTATCTTCTAATTTATGATTCGGTAATTTGGTTGTATAACAAAAAAAAAATTATAATCTATAATTTATGATTTTACTATGTTTTTTTTCAATGAATCTAGTTTTGCTATGTTTTGTAAGGATATATGTGATCCCTTTTTGAAAGTGTTTTTTTAACATGGGCGAACTTAATTTTAATCTTGTGGACTTAGGTCTTAGTTCTTCTATTATCGTATGTATATCGCACTATAGTATGAATTTCAAACTTTGAGAAAAGAGTTGCTCCATCCAATGTGAAAAATAAATTTTGAGTTTGCTAATCCTTATTTGAAATTTAATGCATACGACTATTGTTCTTTTCAACTGAAAATACTTATAATTCAACGTCCAAATAAATGGTACCTACGTATTTCCATTCATAGCATAAAATACAAAAACGAAAACGAGTAGAGTATATTTGTAGTAGAGAAGGATTTGGACGGACCATATTTTATGTTTACACGATTTCTAATCAGATTTCACATGCTTAATATTATTTTTTACCAACCAAAGCTCCACGTAAGGGAAGGACAACATCCAATTTCCTTTAAAAATGATAAATTCATATGCTTTTCAATTAGGTGTATGATAATATGAATAAGTAAAAACCCATGTGAAAAAGAAGTCCTCTCTTTTGCCCTTCTTGAGATATAATATTGATTTACATATAAGATAATAACTTCTTTTCCACGTAATGATAAAACCAAAAGCTCAAGACTTTGAAACAAGTTATTCATTAATCATCACATTTATTTATTAGTTAAGAGTATGATACTATTATACTTTTCTATTCAACAATAACAATATGGATACGTTTGATTCGTTTGAAGACAAAAAAAAATGATGTGGAGATAATTCAATAAAAAAGGTAAGATCTTCACAGAATGAAAAACACGTAAGTAGTGAAGGAGACACGAGAGGACTTGAAGAGAGTGATTGATTGGAGAAGATGATAGCTAAGTTGAAACCAGCAAATGAAAAAAAAACAAAAACAATGGTACACGTAGAAGTATGCAATGAATACGCCTTATTAATACCCATCTCTTTAATTAATATGCTGAAATTATATTATAGTTCTGAGATTTTGTTGACAATACAAAACGACATTCTTTGTAGAAAAAAAAAACGTAATTATCAAAGTATATTTTCATCAATCCAAAATCTAGATTAATTTCCGATACACTGGTCTGGTCATCAAAAGAACCACCACTTCCTTTGCCGGTTTCCCTGAGTCAGAAACAGAGAAATCATAAGTTTGAATCCAAAAGGGAGAACAATGGAAATTGGTCACAAGAATGATAGGTTTATAGAGCTTCTTTAGAACGTATTTAGTGTGTAAGAGAGAATCAATCAAGTAGGTTTATTCTTGTAACCAATTCAATTGCGATACCTTTTGATCTTTCATATGCGATTTTAACAAAATGTGCTGCGGAAGAACACCCATGCTTGAGTCTTGGATGAAAGGTCTCACCTTCTCCTCCAACATTTCCTCCACCTACAAACCGTAAAGATTAAAAACAGTATATGCATTGGAATGTGATACAATATCAAATTGTGTCAAAATGTTCCTTTTGATTAACCTTTTCTTGACGCCATTTAGCTTCCCATTGTGCATCCAAGATTTTATCAGCGATTTCTCTTTGAGCATTGAGAAGAACCGTCTTCTCGTACAATTTTGCTGGATTTTTTAGATCTTCTTCACTCCAAGAGGAAGTATTCAATGGGAGATTCAGTTCCTGTACATGTTCATCAGTTAGTTCTAAACTATGCCCGTGGTCTCAGGAACACGAATAACAAAATCTGTGATGCTAAAACCAAAAAGAAGAAGGGAGAACTTACACCCCAATTCTGAGGGCGGGGAGGTGGACTGAGCTTTGTGACTTCAGCCTCCAAAGCTTTCTTAGCCTTGTAAAAAGGGACATTTTTCACTATGACGGGGTCTTCCCGAGCTCGGACAGGATCAATGGAGAATAAGGCCTGTAGAACCATGAGAACCAAAAAGTGATTGCTAAACTTCTTCACTTACATATCCCGATCTAGTTCCCAGATTGAGTCAAATCTTTAAACCAATAACGAGGCAAACTTACATCCTGCAAATATTCCCAGCCAGGGTTTCGCTTAGCCACCAAGTCCCGAAGTTGATCATATCGCATAGATTCCTGATCGCAGAAGAGATAAATACTTAACATCACTGAAGCTTAAAGCTGAAATATTCAACGAAATCCTATACAATGCAGATCCCTGAGCAGAGCAGTATCCTGCAAGCCTCTCAAGTTTCTTAGCACAAACCAATCGAGATACGGAACAGATTCTATATTGGCGTAGCAACACCATCCCAAATGAGGATTATGAAGATTCAACTTTTTCAGCTAAGAGTAGACTAAAGCTTTTACGGTATGCTTGGATTAAGACTCTCGAAGACCATAACCTTCAAACGACAGTAACTCAAAAGTTGAAAACTGGTGAATAAGTCACGCTGAAGGAGATCCTATGCAAGTAGAAAAAGATACTAACCTCATATTGCCACCATATTTTCTTTTTGACATCTTCATCATAATCAAACCCACCCACAATCTGAGGCAGAGTGATCAACCAGAAATTTGCGATGCTGGGATCTTTCATGCTGTGAACAATGTGCTGAAATAGAAAACAAGACCCGTAAGACTGAGCAAAAATAGCAAGTTTTGGGTCTATATATAGACTTTGTGCTCACCTCGTAGGGATAATCCATCTTCCTCAGCACATTGTATGCTTTCCATGGAGGTTCCATGATCTGAAAAATGAATGCGAATTCATTCACTGGTTCAGATATTTAACAAGTGATAATTCTATGCACATAAAAGCTAAATCTCTTTGGTAATTTTATACCTAGCAAGTAGTAAATATCCATCTCACTGGGGATAAATGTAGATATTAATCTGAGAAGAAGTAATAGCAGATGGAAAACATACATCATCAGCCGAGATCCTGACTTGCAGCTTGTTCTTGCACTCAGGACAGCTCATCACACCCTGCAATATCAGTAAATGTTCTAAGCAAATTATTGAGCATATATCTATTCAACCCTTAAAACACAGACAAGCTTATTACATGGACATGAAATATTAGCAGTTATTAAAAAATTGAGAGATATAATAACCAAATCTGTGCAATTACATTAACAGTAGCTTAATCCATTAGCAGTGGGAAAAAGGAAAAGCTTACTGTTCCATCACAAGTTGGGCAGTCTTTTGATGGCAATGGTGCACTGAGGTTGAGGGAAGAGGGAAGATGAACCAACTCAGCTCGATTGTCAACTATGGCATCTGCAAGACAATCTGCTGTTGGCTTCTCTCCACTACAAGAAAAGGCAGAGAAAAGATCAATCTTTATATTCCTTTTCATGAATGATAGAATACCACTTTAATAGCTTATGAATTTCCAAATGGAAATGCCACGACTAACATACATCATCTTAGGAACACAACAAGACTACAGATAGATTAAACGCACATTTTCTCAAACTGCTCATCTAATAATTCCTTACTTCCTTTCAAACCCAAGCATGGATACTAATTGGAATATACCATTACTCAAATCTGAATACTTGCACAACCATAAAGCAAAGTGCACAGCTTGTGGTCAACTAATATTATGTGGGTTACATCTAAAACGTCGGTAAGAAGCTGTATAGAACATTCGGTGGATTCACCAAAGCGGTGGATTGATTAATTCTCATGAAGTCCAAGTAGTTGAAGCAATAATAACTTGGGTTAACAAGAGAGAATCCCACCTTCTCAAGTTGTAATCTTTGATTTGGTAATGAACACTCCCTGTTCCTTTGCACATGGTGCACCGTAACGCCTGCCACCCGTTACAAGTTTTGCAATCCCTGACCACAAGAAAAATGCATTCATTTCACCGGATGACCCTCGAACAGTAGAAATTCTGTGACACATAATAAAGCATCATAAATTGAAATCTGACCTTTGGCATATGACTTTCTTTCCCAAATCCAATGCAATATCATAAGTTCCCAGTGTAGCAACTGCCTGCAAATCAAGGGAACTTAAAATGATGAAATGTTTCCATACACCACAACAGACTTTTGCCAGTTTCCTAAAATGATCCAATATTCGAACCCAGATAGAGAAATTCAGCTCACTATGCATACTCGAATTAAAATTCGAAACTTTAGCAAATTGAGGAAGAAAGAACTCACGAATACAGAAAGATAAGATAGTTTGGAGATGAATTCAGGGATGCCAAAACCGCGAGGTGCAGAACCAACGATGTCGAAGGCGAGAGTGAAAGGAGACAAGACAACTTTGATAGGGAAATCGAGAATGTCTATGACTTGTTGTCCATAACGAGTAGAGAATTGCTTGAACTGAGCATCAGCAAACTGTGTCAAGTTCTGCAACATACGACCTGGTCCTCTCGACATTGGAGAAGAAGAAGATAAGAGCTTTCTCTCGCTCTCTGGTTAGTTTTTGTTAGCAGAGAGGGGTTCAAGAGTGGGTTGGTTTTACACTACTCTTATCTCGAATGTACCTACCAAACACGCCCTTCCTTTTTATAAACTACGTGTCGTTTTTGAGTGAGGAAAACGACATGAGAAGTCCCCTAAATCGAAAGGAATCATTTTCTATATTTGCGGCGGTGACGGCGAAGATATGGCGGAGATACCAATCGAGCAATAAAAAATGTGACCTTTTAATCTTCAATTGTAAGTTGAAAAGGTTAAAAATTGGATTAGAAAATTCAAAATTGCGAGTGAGAGCAAGAAAAATGCTGTGCTTAAAAATGCTGTGCTTGACGCAAGTTTGGGTCTTTTTTTTTAAACATAAAATCAACGAAATTTAAGGGAAAGAAAAAGGAATCATATTCTCCAAATTCCAAAAGCAGCCAAGAGAATGCTCGCAAGATAAAGAAAGCCCCTGCGTTCATTTCCTTTCCCTGGAAAGCTCTAATCTTTTCAATCTATTGTTAATCTCTGTACTTTGCTCTGAGAATCAATGGCGGTGGCTGCAGCGGCGATGATCGGGTTTCCGCAGGCGTATCTGGAAGGGAAGGAAGTGAAGGAGACGACTTCACTGGTAACTGAGCTCTGTCGCCATTTTTACACACAAGGTTGGGTTTCTGGAACAGGCGGTAGTATAACGATCAAGGTTCATGACCCTTCAATCCCTAAACCGGAGCAACTCATCGTCATGTCTCCTTCAGGTTCTCTACTTCTCAATCGCTTGCTTTACCCTGTGATTTCCGATTTCTATCTTCTTTGCTATTTCAACTGATTGAGGGGTTTCTTTGTGTTCTCGTGGGTTTTCAAGAACTATGTTTTGTCGAATCTTCTGGCTTCTGTGTTCAAATTGAGGTCGTAATACCGAGCTGTGTGTCTGATGATTAGTCAAAATTTCTGTTTCTAGAGATTATTTTGTGTGTTTATGGTCCTTAAGTCATTTTAGCTACACTCTTTCAGTGGGCAATTGTTTGTCTTTCAATGTTTAGAAGCTTTGTTTTTGTGCATTTGAATAGTTCTTCGATATGTTTTTGAGTTTTATTTGCTTTACGGCTCGCTAATTCCTGCTGTGTTTGAAGGTGTTCAAAAGGAGCGGATGCAACCGGAGGATATGTACATCTTATCTGCAAATGGATCCCTCATATCTACACCCTCTCCAAAGCCATACCCCAATAAGCCTCCCAAGTGTACCGATTGTGCTCCTCTTTTCATGAAGGTATGGTTTTGTTACTTTCAAGGTATTTCCCTTTTCGGAGTCTGTGTATTTAGCTTGATTATCTTGGCTTACTTTGATATTGGTGAATGGTGAGGGATACCACTACTTTTATCGTATGGTATTTTGCTTTTTTGATTTTGTCCATTTTGTGTGTGTTGCGTCTAGATTTTTGCTTGATAATGACTGGGTGTTACTCGTAGTTTTGAGCAACACTTGGGGTTCTATTCAAAGTTTAAGTTGTCAAGTTAAACTGTTTTATGTTTAAGAATGATTTCTTAAAGCATATGGACGCAAATAGTTTAAGAGCTCGTCCCTCTTTTCTAGTAGCACTTTGCCAGTTTGCTGTCCCTTCCATTTACCTGGTGGTATTATTCTTGAATGGGTAATACTTTGACTGCTGTTGACTATTGGATTGCAATCCAAAAAAGTGCAGAACCGGCGGCTTTCTTTGGGGAAACGCTTGCGAAAACTCGGTTACAAGGTAAAACTTGTCCAATTCAAGCAAATATCCCCTCGTCGGATGTGTTGGTGGGTTTCTTCGACCCATATAACCTCCAGTACGTTGCAGTGGTAGAATGGATCCAGTCATGTGTTAGAAGTAGCACAATAGGCTAAAACAATGAACTGATATGATATAGTTCTATTGGTGTTTACATAGACACTCTTGAAAATGGAGGTCTGGTTGTAAATTCTTTCTACTTATCAAAGAAACACCATAGAGATAAAAAAACGTTTTTTTTCTAGGGTTCAGTGGACCAGCTCGATTGTGAGATTATTGTTTTTGATGTATAAACCTACAGATGATTTGCGTGTATGTTGAGACAACCTCTTTTCGCTTCAGTGTAGTCTGTTTTACTACTACTTGCAATTTCAAAACCAAGTATAGTTCATATCTTTAACAGGCTTGCATAGTTTAGTATCTTAATTTTTTGCCCTACCAGATTACCTTGCTCTGTTTGTATGATTTCTCAATTTCATTTTCTGGATGTCTAATTTCTAGTAACAGTGAGATGATTGACGTTATCAAAAAAATTCATAGCATTGACTTTGTTATGGTTTCTTCCGCTTGGTGATGAACGCTTATGAGGTACCTTATAACGTTGTGGTGTAGGCATATGAGATGCGAAATGCTGGAGCTGTGATTCATAGTCATGGCATGGAATCTTGTCTTGTGACAATGCTTAATCCACAAGCCAAAGAGTTTCGTGTAAGCTCGAATGTTAGACAATTCCAAGTTTTCCTCAAATCAGTTAAAGCTTTGGATCTTGATGTTTCTTCATATCTGACATGTCGCAGATAACTCACATGGAGATGATAAAAGGGATTCAAGGTCACGGATACTATGATGAACTTGTTGTCCCAATCATAGAGAACACAGCTTATGAGAATGAACTAACAGATTCACTTACCAAAGCTGTATGTCTAATTATTTCGAGGAAGCTTGAATTGATTATATGCAACAGTAGAATGATTTTTATTAGTTTTGACATATTTGACTCCCATTTTCAGATTGAAGCCTATCCAAAAGCAACAGCAGTGTTGGTACGCAATCATGGAGTTTACATTTGGGGCGATTCTTGGATCCATGCAAAGACCCAGGTTTGTGCAAGTTATTTAAATTTTTTGATTGAATGTTGAGAAACCAACAGTGAGTTCTATATCATGTTATGTTCATATATCATATGCTTCTATTAAAAAAAAATTAATTATCAATTCCAGGCTGAATGTTACCATTATCTATTCGATGCTGCCATTAAGCTTCATCAACTGGGTCTGGATTCTGCTACCCCAGACCACGGGCCTATCCGTAGAACCATACATTCACAGAATCAAACTTCCACAATATTATCTGTGAAATCCGGAGTCAACGATTCACAAAACCAAACAGAATCGCCTCGGGTAAAAAATCATTGATATCTCTCATCATATATTTCTAAAAGTCTCATTTTAATTATACGATGTTTGGTTGCAGCGATGCATTGTCCTCGATATTGAAGGAACAACTACGCCCATAACCTTCGTCACTGATGTTCTCTTTCCCTATGCTCGTGAAAATGTCGGAAAGCATTTGAATTTGACATACGACACAGCAGAAACCCAAGAGGATATTAAGTTGTTGCGGTCTCAAGTAATAACAAATTAATTTCCTCTACAAACTTTCTTATATTCTCTTCTCATAAACAAGTGAGGAAAGTTCATCTCTTGTATTTGTTGCAGGTTGAGGAAGACTTGAGACAAGGTGTAACTGGCGCTGTTCCTATCCTTCATGCTGATGAAGGAAAAGATGAGGTCATTGCCGCTATGGTCTCTAATGTAGAGGCAATGATAAAAGCCGATAGAAAGATCACTGCTTTAAAGGAATTGCAAGTGAGAAAATAACAAGATTCTGCCTTTTTTACTTTGTTGACTTTGATATTGTTTGATAAAGCCGATATGTATTTTCGGATGCAGGGTCACATATGGCGGACAGGTTTTGAGTGTAATGAACTGAAATCTGTTGTTTTCGAGGATGTAGCAGAAGCTTTAGAGAAATGGCATTCTTCGGGAATTAAGGTATGTTCATGTAGCCTTCAGAGAAATGGTGTTTTTTTTCCACAGATCTAATCATTTTTCTTCTATATATTTTATATGCAAACAGGTTTACATATATTCTAGTGGTAGTCGACTAGCGCAGAGGCTTCTCTTTGGGAATACAAACTATGGAGATCTGAGAAAGTATCTATCTGGGTTTTTCGACACTACAATCGGGTGAGTATATAAAAAGATGTATCGTTACCCATTTCGATAGTCAATGTTATCTTGTAATGATCCTAACTAAAAATCTCACATCCAGAAACAAGAAAGAGAGCCGGAGTTACAAGGAGATTACTGAAACATTGGGAGTGGATGATCCTTCAGAGATTCTGTTTGTGACAGATGTTTATCAAGAAGCTACAGCTGCACAAGCAGCAGGTAAAACACAAAATCCTATTTTACTTCAAAAGCGACTGTGTTTAAGAAATTGACATTTTGCGGGTTTCTCATTTCCGGTGAAAGGCCTGGAGGCGATTATATCGATTCGACCTGGAAACGCTTCCCTACCAGAGAATCACGGGTTCAAGACTGTCACATCATTCTCCCAAATCTAGAGGTTCCTTTGTGTACCCTTTTCTTTATGGACTTGTACTTTTTATTGAGCACAGTTACCAAATAAAAGAGACTGTATAATAAGTATCTGAATGTAGAGTTTGACAAAAGCTCAAATCGGTTTCTTATTATAGTGAAATCAGTAAAGTTTGGTGCATGCATCTGAATTATGCATTGTAGAAATGGGCAAAACGTAACAATTGGGACAACTCTTCTTCATTTGGAAACTGGTCGGAAATTTTGTTGTGTATATATGGAACACAATAACAAATTAATATACCACATAATAATAATATTGCTATTTTATACAGAAACAACTTTAATTTGAGTTTCATTCTCAAATTTCTGTTTCCAACCGGTTACCGCAAAATCTCATCTTGAATTCCAAATTCCCCACCTCAAGTTAATATGACATTGTTCTTAATGGTGTGTATTGTTTCTATTCCATAAGGCATTTTAAAGTGATTTGATTTATATTTGCTCGATTCATTTTTCGCAATGTCATGTCCCTGAATTATGTTTATCCATCTTTAATGCTTTGTACTAAGAGTCATTTAGGCTAATAACTTATTATCACTCAATATGGACGAAAATACTCCTATGACACACAATAAAATGACAGTGCGACCTGCCATAAAACAGAAATGACATAACAGTTTTTTGGTTTTTGATTATTTTATATTTTATGAATTTGTTTTCCCATTTGATATTTATATGATATAATGTTTACTATTAGTGTTAAATCATTTAATAAACTATATATAGAAAAATCACAATTTGTTTTTCGCATATATTGTAATTTGAAATTTTAGAAATGAATATATATTACTCAAACTATTAATTTAGTGTTAAAATAAACGTAATATAGTATAATAACATGGTATACCGTATTAATATATAACATGCTATATATTATATAGTATGTTATAAACAATATTATGAACATATTTTTACAATTACTGATGTGTAGTATAACATGACACACTATATATTTAATAATAACATGACATACTATATTAGTATATGACATGTTATGTGGAATATAGCATGTTATATTCCATATAACATGCTATACCATACTAAAATATAGAATATAACACGGTATATTACGTTTTATTTTGATTTTATATAAATAGTTTGAGTAATCACAAACATAATAAATGTGATCGATAACATCTCTGAATGAAATATTATTTTTAAATTATGGTATGTTATATTTCGTGTGTTAATATACATCTGAATAGTATATTATGGTATGCCGTATGTAAAAATAACATATGTAATGAACAGTGAACGCAGAAAAAAGAAGAGAGAGAAACAGACAAACTAATTTTTTTGAAAATCTTGTCATTCTCTTTCCTGGCACACCACATCTAATCAGAGGGGTAAAATGGTCATTGTTCAGCCCATTCACCTAATTAATTCAAAAAACAGTCTACATTGCTAAATACCCTACATTGGGATGACATATAATGCTATTTCCCTTGTACTAATAACACTAAACATTTCTTGGCTATTCAAAATTGGTAATTAATTTCTAAAACATAATGTTATGAATTAGTTTGACTGTATTTATGGATCCTGTACTACTAACTACCAAACTGTTTTTTTTTTTTTTTGTCAAACAAACAAATTGTTTATTCTTAAACGCATTGAAAATTAAGAGGGACGCTAACTCTATAAGAGCATGTACAATGCAAGCTCTTAATCTATGTTCTTAGCATTAATATGATTTAATTTAATTGATAAATGATTAAAACTAGTAAAAACTGCTCTTAATTAAGATGATTTTCACCATGTTCTTAGAGGACATGTGTCAAGAGGAGAAAAACACAAAAAAAGAGAAAAACAAAAACGAAAACGCGTGAAAACATTTTACGCGTCTCTCTCTTTTCTCTCTCTCTCGTTTCGACTTCCAGATGCAAATCTTCACAGAATCGACCAAATACAACGATTTTTCGTCTCAAATCATAACGGAATCGAGTCGTGGGTGGTCGATTTGGTATGGAAGCATATGGAATCGTCTTATAATCGGCGGATTCACATCAGATCTTGGGAGAATTTGGTTGAGAATCGGCAAAATCCGCCTCGATCTTCATGCATGGTAAGATCCTGTAACAAAATCGATTTGGGGTTTTGATCGAATTTGTGAATCGATGTACTCCAGTTTAGGGGTTTTCCTAGAGAGATTGAGGGTTTTGGTGATGATAATCGATTTGGGGTTTTGTTTAGATTGCTAATTTGGTTAAACAATTGTTCTGTTTTGGTGATGACAATCATTTGTTGAGCTTAATACTATACTTTTGATTGATGTTCAATTCCTGTTTTACTTAACTGCCGCATTCTAATTTTATGCCCCTTTAGTTCCACTAGAGAGATTGAGAACAACTGAGTTGCGGGAAATGCTTGAAGCAAATGAACAAAGTACAAGAGGATCAAAACTTGATCTGCGTGATAAATGGTAATTACGTTGCTAAGCTCTCTGTCCACTTTGTTCATGTTTGTTGTTGTTAGTTAAGGAAGGAGAATCTATGTGAGGAGGAAGATAGACAGAAATCTAAGGAACGTGTATGTCCCTTTTTCAGATACTTCCAAATTATTTTTGCACTTCATTGCTTGATGGGATCATTTTGCAGCAAGCATGGAAGAAGAAAATTGAGGAAGCTGGTGCAAAGTTTCATGCCAATGTTAAAAAGGTACATACTACTCGAGGGTCTGGTTTAGACTGTCATTGATTGCTAATAAATGGTTATAGACATTAGGTTGTGATGGATAGTTACTGCTTAGTCATGAATGCTTGTTTGTGTGATCTCTGCTTATTAGTTGTAGATTAGGTAAATAAATTTACTCTTATTGAATGGCCTAACCATAAGAGTACTTGTTATGTTGTACTTAAATCCGAAAACACTTAAAGCACTTGTAGATTAAAATAAGCCAGAACTTGTTCTCTTTGCCAATAAACAGAACTTGATCTCTTTCTTATTCTCTTCTTTCTTCTTCTGACTTCTCTTATGTAAAATCATTCTTTCTTCTCTTCTGATTTCTCTTCTTTAAAATCACTCATTCTTTAAAATCATTCCTTCTTCTCCGCTAACTCCTTTCATAACTAGAAGCTTTAGGTTATGGGTTATCAGAATCCATATAATCACTCCTCCAACTTCATAGATCTTTTAAATAGTCAACAAGATAACCCTCACATTCCCTACCAGAGTTTCTCCCCTAGTATAGCACTAGGATCATCATAAGTCCATGTGTTTAGTACTCAGTGTACTGATTCTCCTATCCTGGAGGAAGACACAGCTGGAGAACGTAAAGAAAGAAGGAAATGGACCCAACAGATGATATAGTGCTAATCAGCGCCTGGTTAAACACCAGCAAAGATGTTGTGATTAGCAATGAGCAAAAATCTGGTACGTTTTGGAAACGTATTGCTCAGTAATTTGCGGATAGCCCTCTGGTAGGTCCTGAAAAGATAGAGATAAGTCAGTGTCGGCAAAGGTGGCAGAAGATAAACGAATCAGTCTGCAAGTTTTGTGGATCCTATAAGGCTGCAGAAAATCAGATTGGTAGTGGAAACAATGATAATGGTATTCTGAAATTGGCTCACCAGATCTTCTACAATGATTACGGAAAGAAGTTCAATCTTGAGCATGCATGGGTAGAGCTTAGGGATGACCAGAAATGGTGTGACTTTGCTAGTAGTAAACCTGCTGGAAGTAAAAAGAGAAAGTGTGAGGATGGTTCTTCTAAGCCTCCAAGCCATGTAGAAGGTTGTCCTGATGGAGTTAAGGCAGCCAAGGGGAAAAGTAAGATGATAATGGATGACAACAAGAAGATGGAGCGATTTCAGAGTATGTTCTCTTTAAAAGAGAAGGACATGAATATGCAAAAAGAGCTGTCCATGATGGGACTCCTTGCAAAGAAAGAACTTTCAGAGAAAGAAGAAGCTTTCAAGGACATGCTTCTTACAGAAATGTTGTCTAAGAGGAAGTGATTTCATGTGTGCTTTCCTTGCATATGTTCCATATTCTGTGTTTGTATCATATTTCAATTTCAATTCGGAATGTTTTATGTTGTGTGTTTTAAGAAGTGATTTCTGTGTTTATATCATATTTCAATTTCAATTCGGAATGTTCTATGTTGTGTGTTTTAAGAAAATTTGGTATGAATCTGTTGTACCTTTTATTAAGGCAGTCATATGAGTCTCTTTTATACTGAACATGTGTTTTTACTTAGAAAGGGAACATAAACTAATTATGATGTTATATTGATAAAGGGAACATTTATAGTCATTCTTTTGGGATTTTTATTGGTTTCTGATTTGCATATGAGTTAACCTCTGATTTGGTTTCTTAGATGAGTATGTATATGGGTAGCATATTTGTTTCTCGTACCCGATTCGTCTTGTCTTGTTTGCTTTTGTTATGATAGGTTCTTGTTGAGTTAGCTGAGCTCCAAGATAGAGAAGTTGGTGATGGGACTCATCTGTTGTTATTGTAGCTGCTGAGTTGCTGAAGGTTTATTTTCATTACCATTGTCTTTGGTTTGCTAAACTTGTGAGATATGTCACTTCTTAATGATTAATGGTCTTATGCATATTTTTGTAGAGGGCAAACGATTTGGTCAGGAACAAAATACATCCAACATCATATGTAGTGACCTGCATTGCATACGTGATTCCAGGATAGAGAAGTTAGTGACCAAGGTTAGTCCTGTTGTGATGGTCTCATGAACATCTTCTGACTTTATTAGTTTATGTGGTCAACTCTTTATGGTCCTCTCTTTATACGTGTTTTTCTGTCAGTATAATTGACCGTTTGGCTCTCCATTGTGCCTGTCTCTACCCCATTAATTAACTACGTATTTTTATGTTCTATAGGTTGAAAAGCTTAGAAAAGTTCCATTGATAAACTGTGCTAAAACCAACAAGGTATTTCTATACTTCTCTGTCAAATAGTCAAACATAACATCCTGAGTGAGGATGGTATTTTTATGCTTAAACAATTCCGCTTACCACATTGTAGGGCATTAATATCCTGAAAGCTCATGGACAAAGTGCAAGAGACAGCTAAAATTCCCAAGCTATGGTTCTCGGGACCAAGTCGGCACAACCAAACAATTTTTTTCACAAGTTTTGGCTTCATCTGCACAAGTGAAACCAACTGTTTTTGGTTGTATCTGTAGCTTTAATTTGTAGCCAATACTTTTGTTCATGTCTGCTTTATACACAAAAGTTTTGGTTGTATCTTTAGCTTTCATTTGTAGCCAATGAAATCAGTTTGAGTTTTGTATATATGTCTACTTTGAGTTCTGTTATTTAACCGAATCATTTGTAACAATTTCCTCTTATGATATTATACAAACATTTATCTCTTTTGATATATTCTCCTTCACCTCTTCTCTTTCTTTAAATTAGATATCAATTCTCTTTGTATTGCAATTCAAATTTCTCTCTACTCCAAATCAGATCTCTTTCTCATTCTACTTATTTACAAATCTGTTTCATAAATCAAATGAACTTATTTAACAAAATATTTATCAAATATGGCATCTTCTTCCCATAATCCTTTCGGATGCTCAAAAAGTTTACAACGAGAATTCAACAATATGTTCCAAGAAGAATTCGACAATATAATCCAAGAAGAATTCAATAGTGAAGAAACAACCAAGTCAAAAAAAAAACGAAGATGGATCAACAGAGATCGCGAGGAAGGACACATGCAGTTATGGAACGATTATTTTAGTGACCAACCAACTTATCCGCCTCCTTTATTCCGACGCCGTTTTAGAATGAACAAGCCCTTGATCATGCATATCGTTGACCGACTCTCAAATGAATTTCAATTCTTTCAACAAAAAAAATGCTATTGGAAGGCTTGGTCTCTCTCCGTATCAAAAATGTACAGCGACAATTCGTCTCCTAGCATATGGTGCTGCGGCTGATCAAGTCGACGAATACCTCCGGCTCGGTGCAAGTACTGCTCTTTCATGCTTGAAAAATTTCGTGGACAGAATAATAACATTATTCGGAGATGAGTACCTAAGAAGACCCACAACAGAGGATCTTCAACGATTACTTTATGTTGGAGAGGCACGAGGATTTCCCGGTATGATAGGAAGCATCGATTGTATGCATTGGGAGTGGAAGAATTGCCCTACCGCTTGGAAAAGGCAATACGCACGTGGATCAGGAAAACCAATAATCGTGTTAGAGGTTGTAGCTTCATATGATCTCTGGATATGACACGCTTTTTTTGGCGGGCGGTCCATGTACTTTAAACGATCTCAATATTCTTGACCGTTCTCCAGTTTTTGATGATATCATTGAAGGTAAAGCTCCGCAAGTGCATTTCTCTGTCAATGGAAGAGATTATAATTTGGCTTACTATCTCACATATGGTATTTATCCGAAATGGGCCACTTTTATGCATCTTTATTTGCTCAACGTCAATAAGCTGTTCGAAAAGATGTCGAGCGTGATTTTGGCGTCTTGCAAGTTCTGTTTGCTATTGTTAAAAACCTTGCTCTTTTTTGGGATAAGGAACAAATAGGAAAGATTATGAGAGCGTGTATCATACTCCATTATATGATAGTGGAAGACGAATGAGCTGCTTACACTCAGTATGATGTATCAGAGTTCCAGTAAGGAGAAGGAATTTCACATGTCGATTCCTCGTTTTCTACAGATATGCCGACAAATGTACCTACTATGCTAGGCGCTCGAACTCGACTTCGTGATAAAAAGATGCATCAACAATTGAAGATTTGGTTGAGCATATATGGCAACATTGTCAACGTCAAGATTAGAATTCACCGTTCCTTTTCGTTAATGATTTGAAAATCTATGATTTAAATGTTTTCATGTAATCTATGTTTCTATCTAAAATAAATTTTATTTCAAAATTTTAAAATTTTAAATTTTAAAATTTTTTAATTTTGTTAAAAACACAAAATATGGTTCCACCATTGAAATTTAAGAACACAAAATTGGTTTTTAACCAATCATAATCCTAAATTAATAATAAAATATGTCTTAAGAACACAAATCATGTATTTAGCATTGCTAATGCTCTAAACAATTATTTGCGATTCATTTTTGTTGTTTCTTTGTTATCATGACCAGACAAGTTAGATTATAGTTTCGATACCCGACATATAAAATAGTGAAATGGTGGAACCTATCATTTCAATGGAAAAAACAGAAGAAATATTTTAGAAGAATAGTAGAATAAGTGAATCATAAAACAGTAAAATCAGTAAAACGATAAAAGTCGAGCTAAGCTAAATAAAATTTTAAAACGGAATGTTAAAACAGTTGAATAGTTAAATGTTAAAAAGTAACGAATTTGTAAATGATTGTAGAATTTATCTCAACTAATTATAAATTAGGGCAATTACAAAAATGTCATTTTTTGTTTGCACATTTGCAAAAATGCCATTTAAGAGTATCCATTTACAAAAATGCCACTAATTACAGATTTATAAAATCTATATCTTAAAATTTTAAACCCTAAAAATATTTTGACACCTAAAACCCCATAAACACTCAAAATTAAACCCTAATAGAACATAATTAACCCAAACATAAATAATATAAAGAAAAAATAATTTTGAAAAAATGGCATTTTTGTAAAGATTTCAAAAGTGTGGCATTTTTTTAAAGTGGCACTTGAAAAGTGACATTTTTTAAAATTTCTCTTATAAATTTATAACGTGAAGGATGAATTGGATTTTTTATTTATGTTTTATCAGATTGGTAATGAGTTTTACAAACTTTACAATTTTTAACGTTTTAGATGGTATTAATCATAAAAACAGTGCCAAAAGTTTTACCAAAAATGTTACACTTAGCTTTACTTGTACAATTTTTTTTTAGGAATTATTTCCAAATCTACCACTTTCTAGAAATTGACTTTTCAAATCTACCACAATCCAAAAAAACTTTCAAAATCTACCACAAATAACACTATTCACGGAATGAAAATGACACTTAAATCCCTAGTCAGCAAAATGGCAAATGGAATATATTTTCGTCCACAATGTTTTCATTTTTGTTCACCACCGTCTCTGTCATCATTTTTGTCCACGACCACCATCTCCGTCGCCTTTTTGTCTCCGATCTCCGTCTCCATCATCGTTATTGTTTACGATCACTGTCTCCGCCATCGTTTTTGTCCCCTACACCCGTGTCAACATCTTTGTCTCTGACCACTGTCTTTATCATGTCCACCACCGTCTCTCTTGTTGTTTTTGTCCATGATCACAGTCTCCGTCATCGTCTTTGTCCATGACCACTGTTTCCATCGCCGTCTTTGTCTACGGCCACCGTCTCTGTCGCCGTTTTTGTCTCTGATCACCGTCTCCATCGTCGTTATTGTCCACGATCACTGTCTCCATCGTCGTTTTTGTCCCCCGCCACCATACACCACCTTATATTCTTCCCTTTCATTGGAGAGAAAGAGAGATGTGGAAGATGACTGTGAGAAAGAAAGAAGGTGAGGAAGATGAAAGTGAGATAGAACAATGTGAGGGAGGTGAAAGAGAGAGGAAATAGAGGAAGAAATGTCATTAATGAAAAAAAGAGAAAAATATAAGGGTAAAAGTGTCTTTTGGTGTTGAGAAGAAAGAAATGTGGTAGATTTTTTTTCTATCTGGTGAATTATTATTGATAACCTCAAACAGAAGTACAAACGATAAAACTCAATCCCAAACCGGGAGAGTCAACTACTCAAACCCACAATTCAAACCACTAATCAAACGACTGATCAAACGCTTACCCATGACTTAATTTCGAGACAAAAACCAAAGCTTGGAAGGCTAAAACATTAAAAAACCGAAAGTAAGAAGAGTCATCACAACAGGAAAAAGATCCAAACCACTCCGGAGTTTCTTCGTTGGTACTCAACCCAATATCAGTGAGGGAAAGCTGTTGATATGCACCGCCGCAAGAAAAATTATTCAGAACGACGGAGAGCGAGGATCCTTGGCCGTTGATCGGGGAAGACCTACCCCAAGAACATCTTCATCATCACCACACCTTCATAAGCTTTATTCGTCCTAAAAAATACAAGTCCATGGCAAAGAGGACATATCAAGTCGGAGCCGAGAAAACCTTTGAAACTTCGAGGTAACACTAGATATCCGGAGCCGAGACCCCCGATGACCCTAACCTCCAGAGAAGCTCAAAAGACAAAATCCCGCTATTGACTTAAAAGTCCACTTACACCATTCCTCATAGCTATAACCAGTCGACACCCAAAACACACTCGCCAACACCACATAGAAAATGACAACTAAACAACCATATGATTTATGACCATCCATACGGCTAAGGATCAGAAACACCACTAATACAACTACTAATACTTACGGAATAAAGAACCTACTAAGGCAGAGCAAGGATAAGCAGAACAAACCTGACAAGTAAAAGTAGGCCAAAACCGCGAGCCAGAACTGAGGCCCATCACATGCCCAATAAACGACCCAGATCGCAAGCCCAACCCGAAAGCCCGAGCCCCTAACAAGCCCACCAAACCCCACTAGCCAGATCTCAGATCTGAGGTGACCGTCGATCTCAAGAAGAATCGCCGACGATCTTAAACCGAAAAGGGTTTTAAAAGGATTTTGAGATTGTGGTAGATTTTAAAAGGGTTTTGAGATTGTGGTAGATTTTAAAAGAAATTTTAAAATAAGTGGTAGTGTTAGTAATTTTCCTTTTTTCTTATAACTATTTTTTACAGTTTTGTATTATGTTCTAACCGTTTACCGTTCCAGTTTACCGATAAAAATTTGTACCGTTTTAAATTTCCAATCAGACCACTAAGAAGACTTTAAATGATATCGCATTAAATGTTTTGGGAACACTTTGTTACGCTTAGTTTTCTATATGATAAGATTTATATATGCTTGTTGTTTTGCATGTTTATGCAATAAGGAATCTTTAACCACTTGGGTTCTAGAAGACACTAATGATTTGAAGTTTGAAAGAATTCGATCCCTCATGGAGGGACGACATTTTTCACCAATTGAGTTCGAGTCCCCACAATTTTTACTTTTCTCTTATTCTTTTTTTTTTTTTCCTTTTGTTTGGCTTCTTAATTTTTATTGGTTTTCTTTTAACATTTAAATAAATTAAACCAAAATTAAAAGAATTGGATACTATCTCCATTTTTTATCTTGTTTCCTCATGTGCTCACACTAGGGGATGAGACGATTCCGGATATCATGGAATTTTAAAGTATCCGGATCCGGATCCGGAATCGTCGGATCCGTGGAAAAACTATACGGATTCGGATACGTGATCTCCGGATATCCGGACTCTAGATATCCGGCCAAAAATCAGGATATCCGAAATTAATATTAAAAAACAATAAATAAATATATATTTTTAATGGTATTTTTTATTATAAATATAATTTATTATAAAAAGAATTAAAATCAATTTTTATATATATTTATTTATATAAAATTAGCTTAATAGATATATAATATATATGTTTTTAATATGTTTAATGCGTCCGATTCCGGATACGGATATCCGGACCTTAAAATTTTGTTATCCGGATCCGGATCCTAGATTTTACTATCCCTATCCGGATTCGAACTCCCCGGATATCCTAATTTTCGCGATTCCAAACGGATAACAGATCGGATCTCGGATCCCGGATAATAATTCCATCGCTAGCTCACATTTGTTTGTGTAAATGTTCATCTAACTCACAATAAGGAGAACATATCCGCACTCAGATATGTTTTATTTCATATTTAATTTTGTTAGAGAATAATCGTACTGCATTCATTACTTAGTTACTTGATATTAAAACCTTTTAGTACAACATCATTTTATAATATGAATTTTATGCTATACACGTTAATCTCATATAAATTGACATATAAATCATTTTTTCTTCTAAATATAAATTATTAGTACAACATCTTGTCAAACTTTTATTTATGCTTATTTATACACGTTATAGCTAACTATTATTGATATTCCTTTTTGGGTAAGAAAACAAGTGGGTGCACATAAGTGGAAATTATAGAAGTACAACATAATTAAAGATGAATAATTACAAGAGGAAAAATGCAAAACCATCTTCACCATAACAAAAATATAAACTAACTTTTTTTTTTTGATTGAAACTATAAACTAACCTTCTTAATAGTTTAAAAAATTGCAATCTAACATGCAACATATGAATATATATATATATATATATATATAAATTATCATAACAGAAAAATGTCAAACATATATGGATCCGACTGATAATACAAAATGGTACAAATTCTTTGATGGTACGTAATAACAGTACAAAATACATTTATAAGTAATTAAGCAGTACAAATAGTATTAAAAAAATTATAATACAAAAATTAATAATAATATTATTTGTAACACTAGTTTATTGAGTAGTTACACAAGAGATCGTACAAGTTGTAATGCAGTGTTATAATATTTTTTATCCAAAAAAAATATTGTAAAATTATCATATTCAAAACTATAATCTTGTATTATGCATTAGTATTATCATCATCGCCATTTGTCGTTGTTGTCACCATTTGATAGCAAAGATGGTCGCAGAAGTGTTAAGTGGTTGTAGTGGCAAAGATGGCTACAACGGCGGTAGTAACAACACTGGAACGATGTTAGTAACGATAGTGGTTTTTATCACAATTTTTAGATATATAATTATATTCATTTGAAAATTTGTATCAAACTTATGTCAGAGATACATAAAGAAACTGTGTTAATTTCAAAAAATTATAGTATTACATATCTTTTGTTATATGAAATATTATTTTCCAATTTCTATATTCTTTTGTTACGGTTAAAATGGGTTCAAATTTTTGTATATTCGGAGGTCAAACTTTTCAAATTTTTAGATAAATTTGACACATCACTAGCCCAAAAGACTACTTCATTAGTTTTTATAATTTGAAGTTGATCTTACATAAATTTGGTAATTGGAAAGTACTTTTGCGTTTTTCCCTGGTTATAATATATATGAAGATTCAACGAGTATTTCCAAATATTTCAAGTTCATGTATTTGAGTTATCATATGCTACCATGAATATTTGGAAGACAGAAGATATATCAAAATCTCATGTGGGGACTTAAATCATAGACATTTAGATATTTTCCTGTTATTGTAGACAAATATATCAGTTTTTTATTGTAAATCGTAATAATCCTAACGAGTGTTGTTATCAACGTTAATTACAAATTCCTTATATTAAACATGTGATGAGAAGAACAGACGAATTGTTACAATTTCGGTTTCATAAAAAGAAAACAAATTTAAATAAGCAAGTTAAAATTTCTAAGAACATCGCATATTGATAAATTGAGTATATGAGTATAGATTCTAAAAGAATTTTTTTTTTAATTGTTCTTCAACCTAAAGGAATTATTCTAATATCATGGTGTTGGGGCGTCATCAAATTCCAAAGTAACAGTATATATCACCATAGTTTTAGAAACCTGATTTGATGTTTTCTAGTATACGATTCTTGATAGATATCCCAAAATAGGTATTATGTATTTTTCCACTTCAAGTAGTCTTAAGTTTGAAGCTCTTGGTATTGAAATCGTTATATGATAGCTTATAAATCCCCACCGATATGGTACAAAGTATGTAGGGAAATACGAAATTTTTTCTAAGGACATTGATATATATATTTTCTTTTTTTTGATAAACAGTACATTGATATGTTACGTATATAATCCATCATGTTTAGCCATTTTTATATTCTATACGTTGTCAATGGTAAAAAATGTGACCGTGGTGGTCGACCGCAGTGGTGATGTCGAATACAAATGTGGCATTGCATGCAAAATGAATTCATAATTATATATATATAACCAAGACTTTGTTGCGTGGTTATTATCTCACAAACTTTGTTACCAATTGATGTACATTAAAAAAAGAAAAAAGAAAAAGCCATCAATATTTTGCAGAAAAGTATCAAAAGCTAATAGCCTAATACGTACGCCATTATACCCAGATTTTGTTTGCAACCGTGGAGACATTAGTAGGACAATAAATCTAGATGTCAATCTAAATGTGTTAACTTGGTCAGTTGTAGCCTACAACTTGTGGGTAAGTTACTAAAATTTTCAAAAAAATAAAAATAAAAACTTGTAGGTAAGTTTTATATTAAAGTATAAAGGGTTCAACAAAAAAATTAAACGAGCTTATAACTTATAGTTTAACTGAGATAACGAGAATTAGCTTGGCTTGTGCCAATTAGTATGCGAATTCATATTTATCACCTCGAACTCAAATCATATATATTGTGAGTTAGATAAATCAATCAACGATAAGAAGTAATATATATGTGTAAAGAATATTGAAGATTCAAAAGATACCACGCTATAATCATTTAAATTGCAATTAATCATTGTAAGTTGAAAAGAAAATGTGTATGTATATTTTTTCTTTCATCATCTGAATTTATTAATGTTCTATTACAAATTATGAGAACTGTTACATTGACGATTCTACAACTGACAAGTCTTTCGCCTTGGTCCACACCAAACGCTTATATCTTACCCTATGCATAAGATCTCATGTAATCTTGTCTCCGTTAATCTGCATCAATATTAATAAATCGCATCTCCTAGAATTTGAATCTCAGATCTTATGGTATACAAGCATTAATGAACTCTTGATTAAACCAATAGACCAAGAAGACTTCCACATGTTTATGTTTATGTATTTACTATTTAGTAAACGGTTATAAATTGTAAATTTATATATGTTGGTAAACATAAATTTTTAACTCATGAGTTTGACTAATTAGATATATCTTAACTGTACTTAGTTCATCTAACTCATGTTTTTTATATGCCATATGAAAGGGATCTTAACACCCAAAATATAAATTTAAACAATCTCTTGATAGATATTTTCAAACAATTGTTGACTCGTAAATGAGAAATGATGATGATGTTACATGTAGATGCATATATACATAGTATTCGGATACATAGTATTCGGAACACGAATCTAACAAATTAGGTTTTTGAGAGAATTTTAATTTCTCAAAGAGAGAAAAAAAGTTTTAAAAGAGAGAGAGAATGAGATGGGTCCATGACACCTCACTTTTAAAGTCTTTTTAATTGTCGTCGCACGACAAAACTAAACAACATTACACATTATTCACATCAGCAACTTCCACTCTTCTTCTCCTTCAATCATATATTCTCTCTCTCCCTCTCTTTCTCTCATATACACACATCAACACACAACACAGAGATAAATCATTAATGGAAGTTTCAACATCATCCATGTCTTCAAAACCAGAACAAATGCAAAACCCATCTCCCATAATCTCATCTCCTAGGTTTCTGCCTCAGACAAGATCTCCTCATCATCATCATCATGACCAGCATCAACATCTCTCAAATCCTTATCCAACAACATTTGTTCAGGCAGACACTTCCACTTTCAAACAAGTTGTTCAGATGCTCACCGGCTCCTCCACGGATACCACCACCGGAAAACACCACGAATCTCCTTCTCCGGTGAACAACAACAACAACAACAAATCAAGTTTCTCGATTCCACCCATCAAGAAAACAAACAGCTTCAAGCTCTACGAGAGAAGACAAAACAACAACAATAACAACAACATGTTTGCTAAGGATGATCTAATGATCAATACCTTAAGGCTTCAAAATTCTCAGAGATTGATGTTCTCAAGCGGAAACGGTGCTCATCATCAAAGCTCAAGATTCTCCCCAAGAAACAGTTCATCTGAGAATATTCTTCTGTCTCCAAGCATGCTTGATTTTCCAAAGTTAGGGCTAAACAGTCCCGTGACGCCACTAAGAAGCAACGATGACCCCTTCAACAAGTCATCGCCTTTATCATTAGGGCACTCATCTGAAGAAGACAAAGCCATTGCTGAGAAAGGCTTTTATCTTCATCCTTCTCCCGTTTCAACTCCTAGAGACTCTCAGCCACTTCTTCTTCCTCTTTTTCCGGTCACTTCTCCGACCAATTTTTCATAAATCCCGAATGAAGACCAGTAATGAGTGATCATATTCTATATATATATATATAGATATATGATATTGGAAACGAAAATTATTCCCGGATTTTGTTTTAACTATAACTAAAATATCTATAAGTTTTTAGTAATGGAGTGACTGTAAAGTTTATGCGGTTTATTCACTTTGATCTGAATAATTCGTTGCAATTTATGTAATTGGAAGGTATAAGTATATATATTCATGAATCATGATGCTGAGTTTTGTAAGACTTATTATATATTATTATTTTTATTAAAGAACGTTTATAGTTTTGTTCATAATTTCATATGGATATATGATAGTAATTCAACGTGTGCCACTCAATATCGATATCGAATATAGAGCATAAATCCATGTCTATGCTGCTCGAATTTATGATGTAGAGAACTTTACATCCCTAAAAATATGTTTTCAATTATATCGATTTTTAAAATTTTACTTTAGAATATATTAAAAGAATTATCCAAAATTTGATGGTTGCTTGCGATTGGAAAACATGATCAGTGGATCGAATGGTCTTTGTCAGAAAGTATTTATCTGAAGTTTGACTAGTAATATGAAAATATTTGTAATATCCTAAATAATAATAGAAAGTTTCAAAGAGACAATATGAATTAGAGACTCTTGAAAGAAATTTCTGCCAGGTTCCACACGTAGTATGGACCATTTCGGTGGTGATGACTTTGAATTTGATGGAGTGAGTAATCATGGAAGCACGTTTGGTCTTTTACTATACATTTCTTTGGACTTTCTCATCTTCTTCTATTTTTTTTCTTTTCTTTTTGTTTTCTTAAAGAAAAAGAAAAGAAATAGCTTATACTTATACGTTATTAATACTGTTCTTATGTGGCTTTTGTCTTTTGACTTGAGAGGATGACAAAGAAACATAAAAATCTTTGAATGAAAATGAATAAGAAAAAATAAAAATAAAAGATGGAGAGAAAGAGTAAAAGAAAGTAAAAGACGAAATAAGTAGTCCGTTATGATGAGAGTTGAAAACCAAGCAAAAGGCGAATCATCTTTGCTTCACATTACAAGCAACTCCACTTTGAATTTAACACCCCTTTTCTTACTCACTTTGTTATTATCTGAAAATTCCAAAATTTAGATAAACAAAATTTTTAATATGCGGCCGAAGTTATATATTTATATATACTTTTAAATTTGTATCATTTAAATTCAAGACCAAGTTGATTATACATTTCTCCATAAATACATATACATTTCAATCCGGAACCAAACAACAGTTTATCTCCCCTTTTTATAATATAAGTATATAACCATTTACTTATACTTTTTCTTTAGCTAAAGAAAACATTAGTCATACTTTGGCTTATTGTTTTTCTCTAGATCTTTTAAAATGTAAATGAATCCATAAAAAATGCAAGTCAACTATTACTCATTCCATTTCTTTTTTTCTTTTGTCAACTATATTTCAATTACTTTTATTAAAAAAAAAAACCATATTAAAGAGTGCTAGACAAAGGAGACATTTGCAGAAACCCATTATAAAACTATTATATATAACTAAGCAATATATCAATTTCATGTACTCAATACAATTATTCGTTATTGCCGCAAGGCTACAAATTACTCAAGAAACAAGAGTAAAAAGACCCTTGGACAGATATTCAAAAAAATATAGGAAAAAAGCCTTCATGGCTTCGATCGAAATCCATAGTCTTGCCTTTAGATAGACAAATCTATCTTATGATTATTCGATGAGAAAAAAAATTAAAAAAATTATTATTTGGAAGGTGTGCTTCTCATTTGTTCATGCCGGTCTTTTCCTTAATGGTCGCACTCGCACCTTGTGCCTTCTCCTTGATCTGCTGACCAGTCTATATTTTGTTTTCCCAACAAAAAAAAAAAAAAACCAATAAATTATAATTAATCTGATCAAATTCTCATAAACACATTATTAATTCACAAGAAAAATAGTATTTAAGAATAAGAAAAGAAAATGGACCTCTTGCATAGAATCCTTAGCAGATTGGGCAGCATTGGAGGCCTTGTCCATCAAGTTGCTTGCCTTCTCCTACAACAATTTTTAGTTACATCTAATTAAGTATTAATCTAAACCAACATTAACCCCAAAATATAACAAATGAACTAATATTTAACTTTAAAAAACCTGGGTTTGGCCTTTAGCTTGGCCAGCATTGAAGCTCATGCTCTGACTGTTGTTAGACATTCTCTTCTTGAAAAAACTTTTAAATTTTGATTTTTAAGAACTATTTAGCTTTTGTAATTGTGACTTGTGAGTAAACAGCATTACACGAGTGTGTTTATATACTTGTTGGGACCCCTGTGGTTACCTCCACGTATTGGATATCTATTTAGAATTTGACATTGGCGTAGTACGCTCCGGTCGGATAGGGAGGTTTTTTTTACCATTAGACATGCAAATCCGTTGTAGACTTGTTCTTATGTACTATTAATAAATAATGTGTGTATAATTTTATTTTTGTTTTGGGATCTTCAGTTCTAAGGAAATATGTTTTCATTTATTCATTTGATGTATCATATATGCTTCTTCTTTTTTTCTTTATATATATGCTTAATGCAAACCGAAAAACCAAACCAAACCCGGCTCAAAATTATCCAAACCGATCCGAACCCGATTTTCTAAAATACCCGAATGGGTTCTAAACATCTAAAACCGAAAAACTGAATCTGAATCCGAACCGAACCGAAATCTGAACGGGTATCCAACTTACCCGAAACATAAATTACCCTAAAGATATTTAGATTTAAGGGAGGATATGTTCATATAGCTTAAACAATTTTGTTTTGTTTTTTGGTCAATTTTGGTATTATGAATATATTTGGGTAAAAATAACTAATATAATTATGTATAAATTTTATAATTGTTATTTTTCGGATAATTCGAATTTAAAACAATAAAATGGAACAAAATCAAAAAATAAAAATCGGATAGTTATGAATATTTTGGATAACTTTTAAATATTTTAGGTAACTTTTGAATATTCTGGATAACCAAAACCAATCCCAAACCCGAAAATAACCGACCCGAACGTGATCCGAAATTTCTAAAAATCCGAATGGGTATTATATTCATATACCCAAAAACCCGATACTCGAACTAACCGACCCGATACCCGCGTATCCGAATGCCCACGCCTACAAAAACAAAAACATTTAGATAATGTTCAATGTATATAATAAAAAAAAAAAACCAAAACATAAACGAAGGTGAACCAAACTTCATATTTGCAAGTCACATTAATAATTATAAAATCGATCATTACCCAATCAAGTGGTCACCCTCCAACACTAAAAATATTCAAAAATTGGAAAGATAAAAAAAAAAACAAAATCGAGTAAAATCCACAACAAGTTGTCTATATGGTACATATTTATTTAAAGCTCAAAACTTGAGAATACAACAATTCACGAAGGATGCTAAGCACCCTTGAGATAGTCTAACTTGTATCAGTAGTATATATGATAACGTTTTTCAAAAGCTTACGACTTTAGAGAGCTTCTCCTCAAAACAAAAACAAACAAAAAGTTACAACTTCAAAAGATTCCAAGCTACAAGAAACAAGCACATGACTAGGCTTTCTCTTCTCTCTAACGTTTCTGTTGGTTCCCAGTTTTGCATTATGATCTAAAGAGCGTAATAGTAACCGAGCACGAGAAGCATCAGAGCCACAAGAGCAGCAGGAATTGCCCAAACTAAGTGATTACTCGACTTCTTACGCTTCAGGCTTGGTCTTGGTAGAGAAGTTTCTAGTCCCCTTCTCTGAATCCTATTCCTTATCTGTTTCTTCCCCTTCGCAACTTTTTTTTCCACGGGTTTCTCCATTTCTTGGTCTTCAACCTCGTCTTTCTCTAGTTCAGAACCTTCTGGAACTTCCTCAGGCTCTACAGCGTCGTCTCCGGCTTTCTTCTTCGCTTTCCTCTCACGGTCCTGAAACAACGAAGAGACGCGAAGATGTTATTCTCCAAAGAATTATTAGATGTGGAATGAATGAATAATCAAAAGGCATTTTTAGGATATAAAGTAATTTCCTTTTCTTTCTTCTCAGCTTCCTTTTGAGCTCTTACAGCGGCTTTCGCTGCAGCTTTTTCAGCCTGCTTCTTTTTCCTTTCCATGGCTTGTTTGGCTTTCGCAATCTCTTCCTCTCTTCTCATCTCTTTAAGTGTAGCTTCATCAACTGCTTTTGTCTCTTCCTTTTGCGGTTTTCCAAGTCCATATACTTCATCATCGTCAGTGTTGGGCTTAGCCTCCTTTGCTTTTCTGGTATCCTTAGCTTTGTTTCCAGATTCCTTCTCGGGAACACTAGCATCTGGCGTTGGAGCAGAAACTGGATCCTCCTTAGGCTGTTTTATTTTAGCTTTAGGCACAATCTCTGTTTCAGAAGGCATTGGCTTTGACGTGGGCTCTGGAGCAAGCAGAGGCTTCTCTTCAGGGTTCCTCATACGTCCATCTCGGCTTAGCTGCCTAGCATCCAGTGACGGCAAGAGTCTCTTTTCATAATCTTCTTTAAACTTCTTGTCACTGCACCAGAGGGATATGAATTTCTCACCCTGATAAAAGACAAAGAACCAAAAATGTAAACCATAAGACCAAGCGTGACGAATTTCCAGGGAAATAACTAGTTTAACATCAAAAGAGCAAACCTCAGCACGAGAGAGCGCCTCAAGTTCTTCTACTTTCTTCTGTGCAGCTAAATCTCTACCTTTATTCAATACTGCACGGCTTTGGTAATAGCTTCCATTCTGTAGAACAATACAAGATTTACAAAGAGTAACTCTTAATTCACAATCAGCACAAATCATCATTCATCACAGAAAATGCTCCAAATTTGTAGAAATGCAAAAGCACAGTTTCATGAACCAGTCAGTTTCAGAAAGAGAATGAAAAGAACATTCAATACCGTCGCGTCACGTTGCTTCCTGATCTCCTGAATGTTTGAAAAAGTTTTGTCTCTCTTCTCAGTCACAATCTTGAGCTCATCCTCCAGCACTTGAATCTCGGCTTTCGAAGCTTTTATCTTTTCACTCAGCTCATTAATCCTTGCTGATATTGCTTGCCTCTCCTTTTTAACTCCATCCAGACCAGAACCCATTGACTAGGAAACATCACAGAAAGCATATGAAATAGTTTCTTTCGATTCTACCTCTGAGACCCAACAAACTGAAAGTACAGTTCGATTACCTTAACTTGATCTTGGATATCGTCTTTATGACCTAAAGACTCCTTGATTTTGGCTCTTAGTGCCTCATTAGCAATGACCTTATCCCTTGTCCCTTCAAGCTGCCTGATCTCTTTGAGAAGCTGCTTCTCCTCGTTTAACGGAATGGTTTCGTGTTGAATACGATAATTCAAGCTGTATATCTTCATATTCACCAACACAGAAGAATTACCAACCAGAAGAACCGATTAAAACAGAAATACTATCACCTGTGGAGAAGAGTAGATCATATACCATATCATTTAGCTCTTTCTCAGACGAACAGATACCCGGTCCACGAGTCCCACCGTCATTGCTCCTCAACTTTCCAAGTGCCTGCTGCAACGGCTCCATTTCTTTCTTCTTCTCATCGAAAATGTTATTGAATCCCTTACGCTCAGATTTCAACGGCTCTAGAAGATCGAATAACTCAGATTTCTCGGCCTAATCAATACAATAACTTCCACATGACAATCACAAACCCATACATTTGAAACTACACAATAATCTTCTTCCACAGTTCCACTGCAAATGAGTTTCAAAACTTACCCTCTTGGCTTTCAGCTTGTCGAAAACTCCAGCTCGAGCAGTGTTAAATTTCTGATGCTCTTTGTCAAGTTGATCAAGCTTAGCTTTGATTTTGGGGTCCTCGTAAGAGCGTTGTTTAACAAAGTAGAAAGCATGTAGCTTCCTCTGTGCAGGCCACTCTTCAGAGACATCTTTTGGACCATCAGATTTTGATACTTCGTTGTTGTTAGTAGTCTCTTCAGCTTTGCTTGGCTCATCGTGTGAACCAAACTTGATCGAGACTTTATCTGCTTTTCCGTTCTGCTCCATTGGCGTTGGAGCAACCTCGAATCCGTCAGAATTTCCGACCATTGTGTGTTAAACTCACGGAACCTAATAGCATATAACCGTTCAGTATTCGAGCGATCTCTATGAAACGAATCTGCAAAACTAGACAAATGGGCAATCTCCAAGGATCGATCTTTAAAAGGAGACTTTGACAATTCAGCAAAAAGCAAGAAACTTTAAAGATTGCGAAGTTGAATCCTCAAGAAGACCGATCAGGGAAAGAGCGATACGCATAGAGAAGAATTCGAAGTAAGAAATCAAATAAAAAGGCAAAAATCGAATTTGAAGAGATCCGAAAATCATCTCACGGAAGTCAAATGAAACGGAGGTGATCAAGTAGAAGAAATAAATCACCCAAAATGGAAGAAGAGTAGAAGAAAATCAAGTAGCTACACAAACAAAAAAGGAAGAAGATTACCGTGAAAGGGAAAAGAGAGAGATGGAGATCTGAGGAAGATAATAGAATTACAGTACGAAATTCTGGAAATTAAATCTCCGAGCTCTTCACGACGTGTCCCTCTCTTTAAATCTTTTTACTGAAAAAAGAGATACATTTTGTTATGTCATTTATTATTAGTGCCACTGCCAAATCTTTGTTTGTATGTAGCCTCTTCTTGTAGATAAGTTTTTTCATTACTATAATAAATTTTATGAGCACTCAGCACATTCAAATCCACAAAAGGAGCTTGAGAAAAGCCATTGCCAATTTCTTCACCCTTCCAACAAACTGAAGGTCAGATTACAAATATATCATCTAACTCACAACGGCCAACTCTAAACAACTGGGAACGGCTCATGTAAGCTTAGGCCGGTCGAAATCATATTCTACAGCTTTGAAGGCATATTCAAAAGACTATCCTTGGACATGAAATTAGATGAATGCAAAATCTGCACAATGTCACCATTCCAAAGCCATGTTCTTCTAGGTGGTATAGAGAACCAAAAGGAATTTGTGGTTGTTGTGTTCCCGTCTAGAGTGTAAATTCAAGCAGTAGTTACTAAGCTATGGGGCATAAAGTGCAAGATCTTTATTCGCAAATTAGGAGAATCAAACTATTTGTTTCACATCCCTGATGAATCAACTCAAAATTAGGTTCCACATAGACACTTGTGGCATGTAGGCGATTGTTTGATGTTGGTATTTCAACTTGGTCTATTGCAGACAATATTGAAACTATAACCGTTCCAGTTTGGTTCACCCTCAAAAAATACACGGGACTAACTCTACTCAATTTTGGTATTAAGTGGATTTCTTGGAATATCGATGATGAACTTATGATGATTCAGAAACCATGGCTTGATCCAACACAAATGGGAGAAGCGAGATACTAGTTGAGGTAATGCTCAATAAAAATTTTCCGTCAAAAAGTTGATTTTGCAGATAAAAAGATGCAACAACAGTGGTGGATGTTGTTTATTTATGGTTGCCATATATTTGTCTTAACAAGCTTGTCCTTCTGATGCATTGGAAAACGAGAATATTAATGCCTCTTCTGGAATGTCTTCGATCTCATGTCCATGCAATTGGCTCGTCTCCTATAGCTATCAACTATGGAAAATGGGTCGAGAAAGGGACTAATCCAGTTCTTACAACCTTTGTTGCTCTAATTTATACTCGCATCACACACCAAGACTTGGTTTTCTAGGTGTGCAATGAGTGCTTATGCACATGACTTCACAGTGGGCTATACAATTTTGATTAAGTTTTTTTTTGTAAAAATATCCTAAATGTCTGTATGATTTTGTAAAACAAGCCCTAGATATATGTAAATTTTTTAAAATGAGTTTAAATTTTGAAAATATAACTTGTTGCTACTCCCATTGCACTAGATATTGTATAAACTACTTCAAATATCTCATGTTCTCTTATAGTTACATGTGATATTAACAACAACTGGTCCATTGTAAGACCAAACCTCCACTTGCAAACAAGTACCCCCTCCTACTATTCAAGTTGAGCATAGTATCCGCAAAATCTCATCAATCAGATTTAAGTACAAACCGGTTTGCTACTGTAATATGGTGAAGATATTCAGTTTCGAAAGAAGATTCTAACTGATAGATCTTTTGACATCATCAAACAAAATAAATTTTAGAAAAAGATTGATTAAACCATCAATAAAGACCAAAGGTATATTTTGACAAAAAACAAGAAAATATATAAAAAAAAAAAGACCAAAGAGATGCATTGGTAATTTGTAGAAACTGGACTAGGAGGTCGTGGTTGTGGTAAGTGGTCGTAGCTAAAAAATTTCACGAACAAATTTCTCTACTAAATCAAAACGAAACATTCGATTTATTAACTAGCTCATTTTTCGCGACCTTATCTTTCACTTGGTGTAATTTTTCTTTTTATATAAATTGTGAAAGTTTGAGACTTAATTTTCTTTGGTACCCAAAGCTTGGCTTTGAAAATGCCATGAGCAACGCATAAAATCATCATTATTTTAGTGACATTGAGTATCTATTCTTCAAAATACTAAACGATAAACAATGTTTATACGAAATATGAAAAACACAATTTTTTTTCAAAAAAATTATTTTCCAACTTCCAAAAATTTAATAAGAAATCCCCTTTATTAAAAGGCAAGTAGTATTATTTAGGTTCTTTAGATGTTTTAATTTGATTGATTTAAAATTATGATATGTTTTGAAAAAAAGATGGCATGTCTTTGAAAAAAAGATGATATGGTTAAATTAATTAAATAGATAATTTTTTAATTGTATATTCTTATGCATTTATAACCTTTTATGCATTAATTATTGTTTCTAAATTTTGATTTTTGTACTACAATTGTTTGACAAAAAAGTCAAAGTTATTTTCTTATCCAAAAATCAATTAAAAATATTTTCTTATGAAAACGATAATGAAATTCACTATTTATAATTAATTATTTTTGAATAATACTAAGCGAGGTTAATTTAGATCATACAGTGAAACCTCCATAAATTAATACTCTATAAATTAATAATCACCATAAATTAATAAATTTTGCCGGTCCCGAGTCGGACCAATGTAAAAATTAACAAAATTTGATAAGATGATAAGATAATAATTATTTTGAAAATCCTATGTAACATATAGTCCCAATAATAGTATAAATTAATAATCATGTATAATTATGCATATATAATTATAACTATGATAATGTACTAAAATATGACTTTAGTGATTTTTTTATTCTACTTATTATATAAAAATCCTTTATGATTTTTTTTTTTCGATATCCAAAACTTGTGAAAAATTATAGACATAATAATTGATTTTTTACATACAAGGCTGGCCCTGGGCTAAAGCAGGTGAAGCTTGGGCATCAAATTTATGTAAAAGGTTCCGTAGTGCGCGACAGTTAAGATGAGTTATTGGTCCTGAGTTCGAATTGTAGAGTTGCAATAATCTCGATTTTTTAATACTTATGTCAAATTGGGCCAACATTTTTATTACTGCTTCAGGTGGCCCATGGGCTAGGGCCGGCCCTATTTACACATAACTCTTTTCAAATATATTGTAATATATGTCGTTTCTGACTTTATCATCAACATTAAGAATAATAACCGTGCTTTCTTCTAAATTTTGTACTTAATAACATATAACATTTTTATATGGATAGTATAGTATGATATTAACAATCATTCTATGGTGATAACTAAAAATATAAATCATAATCTCAAGTTAATGCATATTATTATTAAAAATAGATTTAATTAAATTCTTTAATATAAAATCGTTTGATTTTTAAGAGAATTATTGCCTAAAATAGATATCTCTTTATAAATTAATAATTATTAATTTATCGAATAATTAATATCTCTCTAAATTAATAAAATTTTAAAGTCTCAACATTATTAATTTATAGAGGTTTTACTGTATTTGGTAAGATGAGATGGTAAATTTGTAACCTATGATTTGTTATATTGGTCTCATATTAAATTATTCTTAATTATTTTTTTTATAATGAACACTATGAGAGAGAGTTAGAAACTATAAAACAAAATTTCACTATCTAACATGAGGCCAATATATCGTTATATTATGAGTTTTCCTGTTTAATGTTTTAATTTTTAAGGAGTGTTTAAACTAAATCAAAAATATTTTTTCCAAAAAAAAATCAAAAAAATCGAAAAATATATTTTGATTAGTTTCAGATAATATTAAATTCTAAATGATTTCTTTAACTAATATTTCTACATGAAATATTACGATATTTTGTTAAGATTCGTTTGTTACAATATTGTAGAGCAAGTTTTTCCTGATTTGAATTTTTCTTTAGATACATGTAACGATTCTAGGAGAATAACATTTGGTAGGAGAAGACAAAAGATGAAAATGATTAATGTAAAAACAAATAAAAGTGGAAGAAGAAGAAGAAGAAGAAGAAGAAGGAGGAAAGGAGACGGATGGTAACAAAACGTATATAGTTACCATCGTTAATGGAGTTTACACATTCTTCATGCTTGTAGTGTCTAAAGTTTTCAATATGTTGAAGCATTTTTTTACTAATTATGAAATTTTACATATTGTTTTTAATATTTGCGTTTTATTTCTACACAAATACAAAAATGTTACCAAATAAAAGTCCATACTTTTCACAACGATACTCAAAATTTTTTATATATGCATATTAATTTCCTACATTTATATTAATTTAAAAACTAACAAAGATGCATATTTAATTTTTATAAATGATATAAGGGAAATTGGCTAAAATAACCTAAAAAAATTATATTTCACTAACTAACTAAATCATCCTAATCTAATAGCTCATATTTTTTCATATCATACTATTTTCATTAGATTGAAATATAATTTGTTTTTGGTTATTGATACAAATCACCCATGATATAATCGTGTTATTAAATACCAAAAATAACATAGTTCGATTAAAAAAAAATTATACCCGCACATGGTGCGGGACGATCACCTAATTTATTATATACAATAGTATTTGAATTATATTTTATTCTACTGGAATTTTTTCATGCTATGCCACGAAAATAATATTTGGAAACAAGATATATTAAAGTTTCGAATGGTGGCATCTCGCATTCTTCCGCCCCGTACTAAATAGTAACAAAAATCTATATTTACATATATATCTATTAAAATTTTATACTTATACATATATATGTCTATATACTATTAGCACTATTTGAACCGCCCGTATTACAGTGTCTCCGTTCGGAACTATAAAAAAGAAAATTTTCAAAATGTTTTACTTTTACGTTGTGTCAAGTCTTATCCGAGCAACATTCAACTTCTCAATCATTTAAACATAATTGTCTCTTTTCGATATATCTTGAACTTAAACTCAACTAAAATAATCAAATGAACATATATCTCCATATAATTTTTTTTTAAAACGTCTGGTACATCTCCATATAATTAAATATTTCGTTAATAATGTGCTTACCTAAATACCACCTTAATGAAACTGGCTAATTGAACGAACATGTGTTGAAGAAAAAAAGAAAGACATGATGTTGGCTAAATATCTAATCTTAGGTTATTGGTCACCTAACCAAATGTCTCTACCACCATTGAGATTTCACCCTATAAAATGGTACAAAGTTTAATTCAAGTTCAACCCACATACTTTGCATCATTTTTCTTCAAACAGGAACAATGGAAAATCATTTTGAAGTGACCATTTACCATAACGGTAAACCGGGTAAAACCAAAGAAGAAGAACAAGTTGAAGAAGGGGCCTGCTTGTTAGCGTGGAGGCTATCGAATGCAGCCGCCTTCCCCATGGTTCTCAAAGCCGCCTTGGAGCTCAGTGTCATCGACACCATCGTAGGTGTTGGCTGTCACCATCTGAGATAGCACTAAAACTCCCAACGAAACCGAGCAACCCCGAGGCTCCGGTGTTGCTGGACCGTATGCTGCGGTTTCTCGCCAGCAATTCAGTCCTGAAATGCCGTACTATTTTAATAAAAGAGAACGGTCAAACCGGCACAGTCGAGAGGGTATATGCAGCTGAACCGGTATGCAAGTTCCTCTTGAACAATAGTGATGGCTCGGGCTCTTTTGCGCCTCTGATCATGGCGAACCTTAGCGACGTCAACATCAAGACTTGGTACTTCATATTGATTTGAAAACTAACACACAAAACCAGAGTTGATTTTTCTTTAAATTCCCTAAACGGCGTGTGACTATCTCTTTAAAACGTATAAAAACAAATTGTTTATACAGGGGACATCTCAAAGATGTGATATTGTGTGGACGAGATGCATACACTTCTGCCCATGGGATGAAACTATTCGAATACATGCAGTCGGATGAAGAATTCTGCAAACTGTTTTTTTTTTTTTTTTTTTGATAAAAGGTAATAATCATATAAATGAAGGGGTGATCTTACAAAGCAAAATCAAAGGTTTATGATACCTTGCCAAAAAAAGATAAAAAACAAGATAAAATAATTACAACATATAACAATGTTAAGACACCTCAAATCCAAAGGGGCATGAGGTCGTGAAAACCCTTTCTTTTCCTTCTGCAAACTGTTTAGTCGGGCAATGTCGGAATCTTCCATTATGGTTATGGAAAAAGTTGTAGAAGCTTACGATGGATTCAAAGATGTGAAGACTTTAGTGGACGTGGGAGGAGGACTTGGTAAAACACTAAGTCTCATCACTTCCAAATATCCTCATATAATGGGTATCAATTTCGATCTACCTCCGGTTCTAGCCCGTGCTCCTCTTTATCCCGGTTAGAATCATATGCTTTATATAGATTTTTAACATAATATAAATTGGAAAAATAGAAATTAAAACTAATGAAAATTATGACTATGATGGAATATATATATATATATTTTTTTTATTCTTTGATCTCTGATAAGAAATGTTGAATCCAATCCAAATTTATAATAATCGTTAATTATAATCGTAAAATATGACATCAAGATATTTTCTTATACATCTACATACGGGTTTTAATTTTAGTTAAACTTGTTTCACGCATAAAACATGCACCAGAAAATATGTTTACAGAGATTCCAAATGGAGATGCCATTTTCATGAAAGTAAGTCTTAATTATATATATATCACACCCAGTAAATAAAATAAAAATTTGAAATATTAAAGTAATAATAATATTGAATCATAACAGTGGATCTTACATGATTGGACGGACGAAGAATGCATACAAATTCTTAAAAACTGTTGGAAAAATCTTCCAGAAAATGGAAAAGTGATCATAGTGGAAATGATTCTACCAGTAGAAACGCAGAATGAAAGAGATTTATGTTCCAAACATTGTCTTCGGTATGGACATGACAATGTTAACACTATTGGATGGTAAGGAGAGATCTCTTTCAGAGTTTGAAAAATTTTTGGCACATGCCTCAGGATTTTCTCGTTGTGAAATCATATGTCCAGTGTTTCCATTCTCCGTCATCGAAATCTATAAATAGATTTGTAATATGCCTCTATACCATATTCCTTGTTCTACTTGGGATGTAATGTTATCGACTATCTTTTGTGTGTGATCTTTTGTTTTTTTCTTTTTCTTATACATTTACGATTGTGATTGTCATAATTTGTCAGTGTGTACGCCTGTAATGTTTTATCAGTGTCATTTGGCATTTCCAATAAGATTGTAATTTGTAATTTGGGACATTAATGTTCATTCTATAAAATAATTCTTGTGTAATTTTTCTTCCCCTCTAAACTAGAGAGCTTGACCACTTTTCATTACTTGACCTCATGGTAAAAATGACTATCCAAGCAAGACAAAAAACCAAAAACGATATAATCGCTTTTCTAAGAAATGAAATGGTAATTTTACAAAAGTTGGATACTTAAACACACAATGTAGGAACACGATATAGAAGATGTTGTAGTTTAACCAAAAACTCAACATCACATGGGAACATCTGGATCCAACCTCCTCTGAATAGCAGCTGCACCCTGCGTGTATTAAGATTATTGCGAAAACCGTTGCATTAGTAACGAAATTGGAAAATGAAATTGAGTACGAACAGAGATTTTTTTGGGGTTTTTGTATCAAACCTCCATGTCCCCAATCTTGTACAAGTACACCATTTCTTCCTTTAGTCGAGCTTGCTCTTTCATAGCTTGAGCCTGCCATGGGATGATAACAACAGTAAGATTTCTGCAAGTAACCAGATTAATGGCAAAGAAAGCAGCGAGATTTCGAAAAAGAAACTGACCATTCCGCCTTCCATTGATCGCTTTAGAGCCAACACTTCTTCTTCCTTCTGCTTTTCGCGTGCTTCCTGCATCTCTAGCCTGAAACAAGCACAACAAGATATACCTTTTAAGCAATGCGTCCACAGTATTACCATATCTATAGATACTGCTGAAGCAAGAATCTTTGGTTACCTGCGCTGTTCCTCGTCATTGAACACAGTACGTTCACTATGCCCAGCTTTCTTCATACCCTTTTTCATCTCCTTTTCCAACTTACGTCTATAGTAGCCATCAATGTCATAGTATCTGCAAAAATCCAGATACTTGAGCATGGCAGCTAATTTTGACCATAACTATTCAACAACATTTATGCATTCACAACAAAAGAAAGCTTACTTTTTCGAGGTAAATGTACCAGTATTGTGATCCTCCATAAAACTGTGGAAGAATCAATTGCAACAACATACTATCAGAAACCAAAAGAGCATCATACGAAGATAAAATCCGAACAAAAAATCAGGGTCATACTCTTTAAACATTTTCTTCTCTTCCCAAGGTGGCAGGCTTTCCAAGTTAACCTGTTAGAGCAGACATGTAACCAAATCAGTCCTCCAGTGGTGCTAAAAGCAGCACTACATTTAGAGTAAGATTCTGCTTTACTTATCGATTCGAATTCCGAAGCAAAATAAGGCTGTAGAGTAGATAAAAATACCTCTTTTACTTCAAGCAACCATGCTGTGAACTCTGGTCGTTTATTCCTACATATATGAGAGTAATCAACAACATCAATCTCTATTGTGTTTCAAAAACAGCAAACACAAATATAAATTCCAGGCAGTAATCAACAAAATTCTCGATTTGAATCAACATTTCAAGACTCAAAATCACATCCAAGAGTTATATAGTTCCATGTAAGAGCTCAAGATCTTACCACATATCAGTTTCTCTGATGATTCCATACTTTCCCCATGATTCAGTGACGGCTCCTGTCTTCCCTTTCTCAGATTTCTTCTTCCTCTTCTTCTTCTCTTTTCTCTTCCTATCTCCATCATCTCCTTTCTTCCTCTTCTTCTTCTCTTTCTCTCGCTTCCTTCTCTTCCTCTCTCTCTCCTCTCTCTCCCTTCTCTTCCTCTTCCTCCTACTCCGCTCATCCTCACTCTCACTCTCCTCAGATTCCAACGAATAATCCGACTCAGATTCCGATTCCGAATCCGAGCTACTACTCGAATCATCATCGTATTTCCTACTCCGTCTTCTTCTCCGATCTGATTTCCCTTTCCCTGTCGACTTTCTACTTCTACTTCTACGTCTCTCTTTCTTCTCCGATTCGGATTCGCTACCACTTTCCAAACCCGAACCAGAACCAGACTCTTTGCCGTCTTTTGTTCGCCTCTTAGATTCACGGCGACTCACATCTTCTTCTCCGGAACCGCTTGGTTTCTCCCGGTGAGAGGTTCTTCTGTCCTCCACGTCGGCAGCTTTCGCGTTCACCGGCGGAGAGCCGTCGTGGTCTCTTCCCATCTCGCTATCCGTGACGAACCGATGAATTCGGAAAGCAATGCGAATACGTACTTTAAATTAAATGGGCCGTTGTTGACAAAAACCCATTAGTACGCATTTTTAATATTGTTGTTGACGAAAACCCAGTAAATACATTCATGTATATTTTTGTTTGTAGAATATAGGTGGGTATTTCGGTTTATTTTTGGATTTGGTTCGGTCTGATTTGTTTTTTACTTAAGTAGTAACCAAACCCAAACCGAAGAAATAAGTTTGGTTTGGTTCGGTTTTAGTTTGGTTTGGTTTTAGTTCGGTTTTCTTAAATTAAAAAGAAAATTTAATAATATGAAACAAATTTCATAACATAAAAATATTTATGGGACAATTGCAAAAAATGCTATTTTTGGTGTGTACATTTACAAGAATGCTATTTAGGGGTGTCTATTTGCAAAAATACCACTAATCATAAATTTTTAAAGCCTAAATCTTAAAATTATAAAACCCTAAAAAATGTTTTGACCCCTAAAACCCCTTAAACCCACAAAACTAAACCTAATAACATAATTAACCCAAACATAAATGATATAATGAAAAAAATAATTTTGAAAAAATAGTATTTTTGCAAAGATTTTGAAAATGTGGCATTTTTGAAAAGTGACACTTGAAAAGTGGCATTTCTTAAAATTTCTCAATATTTAAACTAAGTTATTCAAAATTCAAACTAAATACCTAAACGAAAAATTATGTGAAAATTAAAAAATTAGTTATATTAAAACCAAACTTAATTACAAGAAGAAAAAAAAGATATTTAAACTCTAATATTGTTATTTTGGCTCTTTCATTTCTAATATGAAAAAAAAAAGAAAATAAGTTTTAGGTTAAACAATGAAAGTTTTAGTAGGAAAAATTAACCTAACTAACTATATTGAAAATATGAAAAAGCAACATAAATAATCAAATGTGATGTAGTATATCTAACTTTTAGGAAGATATGGGTAATTAATTTAGTATAAAAGCACATTGGTTTATCGGTTCGGGTTGAGAATAACCCTACCAATAGTTTGTATATATAATTTGGTTTGGTTTGGATCGGTTTGAATTTGGTTCAGTTAATTTGTCCACCCCTAGTAAAGTTCCACCAAATTGCTCAAGCATTTCTGAAATATAATTTTCCGAATATATATTTGACATTTATGAAATTTCTTTTATTATTCTTTTTAGTATCTTGATTTATTTTGAATTAAATTAAGTTCCGTCTATACACAAATTTATAATTTACAAAAAACTAAACCGAAAACCAAATAAATGGAAACATTATTGGATTACCTGTAAAAAATAAAATCAATTGCAAAAATGTTACTTTTGGTATGTGTATTTGCAAAAATGCCACTATAGATTGTTCATTTGCAAAAATATTACTAATTATAGATTTTTAAGCCTAAATCTTAAAATTCTAAATCCTAAAAAATATTTTGACCCTTAAAACTCCTAAACCCTCAAAATTACATACTAATACAATATAGTTAACCCAAACATAAATAATTTTAAAAATATGACATTTTACAAATATTTTAAAAATATGACATTTTTAAAAAGTGGTATTTGAAAAGTGGCATTTTTCAAAATTACTCTCACGCTAAGTTTAACGTCCAAAAACTATAGTCGGTTGTTAATGTCGGTTAATTCCATTATCCAATTCTTATTTATTTGTTTTGGTCAATGTATATTTGTGCTATTTTCTCAAATAGAAATAGATAAAAAACAAAGTTTGTAATCAACTAAATTTAAAATAGCAGTTGACCCATATCAACTAAATTTAACATAGCCGTTGACCCATATCAAATTTCAATTAATAAAACATGTAGTTCTACATTAAAACATAAATATATTGGAAAATACTAAACCCCAAAAACATTCAAACAAGAATTGGCCTATTTTTAGTACTGAACAGGAAGGCTACAATGTACCACTCTTCGTTATGTTGCATGTGGCATCTTTCTCGTAGTGAGTATGAAAAAATAGTAATTTAATAATTAAAAAAAAAAATTATGATATATTTCTTAACATTTCGACCAAAAAAATAGTAAATCTAGATATTCATATATTATGATATATCTACATAGACAATTAACAATTATAAATCTAGATATTCATATCAGAAATTTGGCTGCAAAACGGGTAGAATTGGAAGTAGGATTATAAACAGTATGCATTCTAAAATGGCTTTATTAATAACATAAGGTGTGGATCACAATGTCAGTTTGAATATGCTTTACATTCTAAAATTTCGATCTAAATCTACAGTTTTGTACACATAAGAAGTTGATTAAAAGTGTTGACTTTAAAGATTCGTCAACATTTTGTAGTAAAGAAAGATAGAAAAACTATGTTGTGGAATTAATATTTTGTTTGTTACTTGAGGTTTTTCATTTATTTTTGATAATGGTTTAAGAATAAACAACACCAATACCAAAATAATTGCTTCATACGTTAGCAAAGTAGATTATCATGCTATAAGCAACAAAAGTTCAAAAGAAGCTGTAATTGATATGTACCTGTTCATAAGGCCAAATGACTGTAATTGTACTATATCAAAATAAAGTTTCACAAACATCTCATAAGAGAAGCTCTTCTACACAAGGAATGTACAACCCTTTAGTGGCAAGTATGGTAGCCAGAACTTAATTAATGTCAGTATGTATAGCCCTATCAGCAGCCTGTTTACCATCTACAAAATGGAAAAACGAAAACCAGTTATATCAAACAAGAAACATAAAACTTAAAAGAGTAAAAAAAAAAAGTAAACAAGTTATACATTCGTGTAACACATTGAACTCAATATCTTTTTCAAGATTACTCCTGATAATGGTTGAAACTGACTCATCGTTAGCAATTACGGCTTTAAGAACAATGGGTCCCAAAAACCCTTCAGTGGCAAGTCTGTGTATGATTCTTCGGCATTCCCTTGGAACTGGGACATTCTCAATGTCCCACCAGCCTAGATTTGGTCGATTATTTGAGGCCTTGAATCTTTTTCGTTTCTCTGAGCTTTCCTTATTCTTTTGTCATTCCATGTTAAAGTTGTTCTGTGTTCTTTGGTGATTAACTTTGTCCTGTTTTGTTTGACCATCTACAAGGAAACAAAAAGAGATATCAAAACATAGACAAAAGAGATGTACAAACACGAAAACAAAATATGGACCATTAGTTATATAATCAACCTGAACCCAATCATTGAACCCAATACAAATCATTTATCAAATCATAAAAATCATTTATAAAAAAAAACACGGACCACTTATACTTATAATCTCAAGCATTTAATAAAAAGCTTGCATTCTAGAACAAAACAGTGAATGACCAATACACAACAAGAAAAAACAAGGAAAACATGACCATTTTGAGTGGCTGAACACACGACATGGTGAAGAAGGAAGAACACAGAACACAAAGCAGGAAAACAGAGATTATATAAAAGAGACCGTGGGGAAGCGATTAAAAAAATTCAGCAAAACAAGGAACACAAAGCAGCAAGAACAAAATTTCTCAGGAGATGCAATATTTTCTATTAATAAAAGAGACACACGCCAACATTAATTTATCCAGATCTCAGAACAAAACAAAACGAATATCAATATAATAAACGAAGGAATTAACCATGATTTGGAAAATCAATATAGAGATCTTAGTAGCAAAAAAGAACCAACCATTGCATTTTGAGGAAAGAAACCATAAGATGAACCAAGAGAGACAAAAATCCAGAGAGAGAGAGAGGTTTTCAAAAGGAATACGAGATCTCAATAGAAAAAAAAAAAGCAAACATAGAAGGATTCTGAGAAATAACCCATACCTAGTAGTCACTGAGAGATGCGAAACCCTAAGAGTCCCAGAGAGAAGCTTTGAGAAGAAGGGTATCTTTTGTGCTTCACTAAAAGAGTACAAACTAAAAGAAGGATTTTATTTTTTATTTCAAAGCATCGTCCAAATAAAATTTCAAATGTCGGTAATCCTTTGTGATAGTTTGATAAAGATCATAGAATTTATTTCGTTATCAATAAAGCCCCTCAAGAAATTGTTTTAATGCCTTAACTATTTTCTTAATTTCCTTAAATATTACATAAATGTATTGTAATAACAAATGAATGGTTTTGAAGAGAACACAAACGTTTCCATCCATTATTATTGACAAATTTTAAGAAATACCACTTTTCAAATGCCATTTTTCAAAAATGCCACATTTTCAAATTATATATGATTTTGGGTTTTAGATTATTATTTAGCAAGTTAAACATGGGGATTTTGATATATAAAATTAATGAATGCATTGTAAGAAAAGCTATAACCAAATAATTCTGTAAAAATTGTTTTGCTACTAACAAGGTAACAAGAGACATCTCACATCTCTATGAATTGTCGGTTTCTAGCTCATTGCAAGAGTTCGATTTAAAAGTTACCAAATTATGAAATATTGACCCTCGATCGTTGATATCAAATTACCCACGGTCAAAGTGCAAGATGTGAGAGAGTTGGTAATGAAACAAGTCATATTTTCAATTTTTTTATTGATATCCTTAAGAAATGCCAACTACAATATCATATTTGATTTAAGTTCCAATGAAATCCAGTTTATGGGTTTTAAATGATAATAAAAACGTAGGAAGAAATAATACTATTAATTTAGTTTTTTATTTATTTTTTTGAAACTTTAGTATTAATTTAGTTGGAAGCCAATACGAAAGTACACGAGTGCCACGCAGGCGTTTCGTCGCCAGAGGTCTCAAATGTGTCATAAGAGCATCTGCATTGGAGACATTTTGTATGTGTCTTTAAATATAAAATTATTAAAAGTTGAGTAAAAAGAAGAAAGAGAGTGTTTTTGGTTGAAATAATTGGGTGTATTGAAATATAATATTAATAAAATTTGAGTAAAGAGATGAGATAGTGGGTATTATTGGAGAGAGGATGTCTCGGGGAAGACAAAGTTGAAGAGAGAATAGATGAAAATTAGAGTGTGTTTAAATATAAAAGTAATAAAAGTTGAGTAAAATGATGAAAGAGAAGGTATAAAATTGAGTAAAAGAAAAAGAGAGTGTATTTTTAATATTTTTTTATTTAGAGACATCCAATGTGGATGGTCTAATAGTAGTAGTATGAAGGTATTGTTACATTACATTACTTTAAACGGAAGGTATTGTTACATTACTTTTGGTCCTCTTATTCTTATTCTTCTTCGTCTTCTTCAACCTGTGATTGTGTGTGAAAGGAACTAGAAAATCATCACTAGGAAACAGAGCAAAACAATTTAGATTTTGTTGATAGGGACTAGTAAAAGCTTACAGAGAGTTTTGCGATCAGATTGAAAAGCAGAGACATTGTTGTCCAAGAAGCAACCCCAAACTCTTCCAATTTACTTGATTTCTAACCACAAGATAGTGATTTCGGTGTTTATATTTTCACACCCACATTTACGTATTATATCATAGACGTGTTGTACAAGCAAAATATCAAGTAATAGCAAGCATAAAAAATCAACAGAAAAGGAAAATAATGAATAAAACTTCAAAATACATATAGATAAATATAATCATCTGAAAGAAGAAACATGCTACAAATTGAAGTAATATATTGTTTAACTAAAAATGATTTTGCAAAATTATTAACTATTTGAAGTAATATATAAATATAACATAGAGAATTTCTTTTTTTGTATAAATATTGTTAATTGCTGTTTGATGGATATATATTTGTTTCTTATTTTGTTTTTCTTTGTATGTATATTCTTTTGTATATTAAATTTCCTAATATATGTAGTATTCATAGTTTAATTTTTATGTAAATAATTCACAATTTAATTAAACAAGTAGATAGTATTTCATAGTCTTGTGATTTCAAAGTTGCGTCACAAGCAAATACATCAAGTTTACATAATATATAAGACATACCCTTATAATCATCGATGGGGCTACCGTGTGTGAAGAAACGGTAGAGTTAAACAATGTCTCTCTTTTTCAACCTAATTGCTAAACTCTTTGTAAGTTTTACTTTTGGCTATCAACATGTATCCATTTCATTTTATTTTTTTAAACGTTTCTATGTTTCCAAACATTTTATTTCCACGTATCCATTTCTCTGTTTCCACGCTTCTCTCTGCTTTTGAAAATTTCGTGGATTCAATCACAGGTAGAAGAAGGTGACGAGGCACGTTTCCTCTCAAATCAACGAGAAACCCCGTACATGTTGGTCGACTACAGTTTTGAGGAAGACGGATCTTCAAATGATGAAGAAAATGTATTTACAAGTTACTGGTTATTCAATCCAAGGAGTGAAAAAATCATGCAGATTAAAGGATGTTGTTGTCTAAAGAATGCCGCCTCCTTGGAACCTCACGTGGGTGGGCAGTTTTTATGAGCTTTAATGATTATACCATACATCTCAGCGACGTCTTTAATCCTTGGTCCTCCTCGGAGTCATCTCACAAAACCATTGCTCTGCCTCCATTCCCTGATCACATCGCTCCTCATTCCGGTGAGGTCATAAATGTTTCCTTGTCCACTCTTTTTCTGGACCACGACGATGATTATATAGTGAGTGTCACCTTCTTTGGATCTAAACTTAGTTACTGTACGCCTAATGGTTATTCGGAGTGGACCAACATCAACATCCCTTTCTCCTACGACATCGACTCCCATGTCGTTTATCCTCGTAAAGACCAAATGTTCTACCTCCTCACTACAGGATGTGCCTACATGGTTCCCTTGGATCTCAAAAACAATAGGAACCCTAACTTTATGAGGTTACAGTTTGAGAACTTCCCTTTGATACCACAGCACGAGTGGGAGGTATTGGCTTCATGTTTACGGAGTGATTATATAGCGGAGTCGTCTTCTGGCGAACGTTTCATTGTTCAATGGTAAGACCCATGTAACTAGCTAGGGTTCTTTATTTAGCTAAGTAACAAGAACATGACTGAAAGTATTTTTTTCTTTAATCCTCTTTGCAGGTATGTCGAGCCAAGGAGACTTTGATGGAACAGAGCTAGAATAAATGAAAAAACCAAGCGATTCATGGTGTTTAGGATAGAAGACGAGGCAAAACACCAAGGAAGAAGAATAATCGCTACCTTTACAGAGATCTTTGCATTTTCATTGGAGACAATTCTGTTTAGAGGCAAGCAAGTTTTCTGAACTCAAGCCTAACTCTATATATTATGTTTCCTATGGATTTGGTTTACGATATCAGTAATCGAAGCAGCCGCGATTATAGTCTAAGTGGTTTTCCAGGGACTCGCGGACGTTCTATATTTCTGTCTCCTTCTCTCCATTAGCTAAATAAAATGTTCATCTCCCTACACACTAGTTATGAGTCTTATGACATCCTTTTACTATTTTATTAGATCGTGTGTTGGTGTTTAGATGATTTTCTTTTCAAGTCTGAGCTGTGTAACAGTACAAGTGTATGTATAGTTCAGGCAATACAACAGAAACAATAGGCCTGCAGTTATTGACCTTAATTACAAACAATGGTTTATACAGCTCTTTGACCACGCAAGCTATTTACATCACACTGTACAAAACGAGAGCTAGACGAATAAACAAGCGACTCAGAACAAAAAGAGGCATAGGAGAATGCAGCAAAGGAAGAAGATCGATACCCGATGCAGAGATTTCTCTAGTTGCATCATCCTATGGTTGTTGTTCCCATGGGTGGTTTGGTAAGGACGAGCCAGAGTGTTTGTAAATGTTCCAAATATCCTCGTGTAGACCATGTCCCCGAACATTCCAATAACCGGGTACAAGAAACTCATCATGACTGCATTGGCGAGATCACTTGATGATTCCGTTGCAGTGAAGCCTCCGTACTGACGAGGCGACTGAGCTTGATGGCGATGTTGCAAGCTCGGGTTGAGAGATGAAGCCGAATTGACCAGATTGTTCAAAGGGGATGAAGTGGGTCTTTGGGGTATTATCATAGTTTCTGAAGAAGATGAAGAAGACATACCTCTTCCGTAAAGAGGAACTAATGAACCGATGGAGATGTTGGATTTGCAGACAGGGCAGTTTTGCTGTTGAATAATGGAGACAGAAGATGATTTTTGCACATCTAACCATCTGTAAATGCAAGGCCAGCAGAAGAGATGTCCACAGAGAGTGACGACCGGATCATGAGCCGTTTCTAGACAGATGTTGCAATCGAAACAGCCACTTTCGTTAGAGTTAGCTTCTGTTGGGACCATGACGAGATTTGGTTTTTGTGTCAGTACAAATCCATCACCATGAGCTCGTTGAGCATCAAATCTGAAGAAGTTGCCTTCCATAACAGTCTGATTCAGGGAAAAGCACAATAAGGTCATAACTATCACTCTCAATAAACATTATGCATAACGTAACGAGGAAATTTCAACTCCCGTAGAACAAAGCACATGACATGACGAAACCAAACAGAGCCATAATACTCTTGATATCAAATACTTGTAATCCAGTAGCGCAACGATTTTAAAGTTGAAAGAAAAGATACAAAGTTAGGTCACAAAGAGCTCACAAGATGCAGAGAGATTCACAAATAAGTCAAGATGAGGAATTCTTGTCTCTAGTAGGATAAAGCACAAAATTTTATGAGAATCGAACAGGCACCAAACTCTTGAGGTCAAAAAAAAAACAACTAAATCCAGTAGAGAAACAAATGTTTGCAATAGAAAAGTTGAAATCAAAGATAGAAAGAGTTTGGTCATTGAGTAGCTAATAATATGCAGAGAAGATTCATCAACAGAAGCAAGATTTGATAACGGTACAAAAACATGTAAATCATAAAAACGTAAATGGCTATCTTGACTTTAGGTTTCAGTTCATGGATTCTGTGAAATGGTGACTTCATCATCTAACTCAGAATTCGAGTTAACCAACCGAAGGAAGGGTGGATAATAGAAGAGAAACAGATGTTACAGGTTCTGATAAGTATCCAAGCAAAAAGCCATTCATTGATTTGAATTTGACTAATAACAATTGTCTAAAGATCAAAAACCCTTCAGATTAGGTAAGAAACCACATTTCTGATTCCCAATCAAATTATTACATGCGAGTTGAATTTAGATTCCCAATTGATCTTCTTCTTTTTTTTTTCCGAAATCCAGAAAATTGGAGAGGATTACCAATCGGAAGAGAACTGATTCTATAAATCATCAGATTACATTCATCGAACGAACTCCTGATTGACTTAGATGATAACCGCAGAAAATCAAAGAAAGCAATAAGCACTCAAGAGAATCCATACGAGGAGGGCAGAACACATACCGTGTCGGAGATGAAGGAAGAAGACGACGACGAACGATTACTAAAAAAAAAACTTGAAATCGCGAAGGAGAGGGCGAAAGAAGAGGGATCTCAAGGATTCGTAGATTTTTTGAGAGAGTGGTTTCCACGTCTGATTTATGAATGATGATCGACAAATGATTGTGATGTTAGTGACGACGACCAACCATTATGATTTCACGACTTTGTTCTTCGTCTTTTAGCTCAAGCTTACTTTAATAAATTAATCAACATAAATATATATATATATAATGAAAAGAGATATTCTAACAAATGGATTATACTAATCTTCTTAATACTATCAACTAATCATTCCTATTAATATAACACTTCAAATCTTATTATATAAAACTTGATGCTTGAAATATTGTACTTAACATTATCGTAACATGTGTTAAATCGGTTGATTAGATTTTGACACGTGTATATAAGTATAATTTTTTTTTAATTAGATCTAACCTGTGTCAAAAGATTTATAATAAGATCTCTATTAGTAAAATAGTGAAAAGTAAACTTAATTTAAATAGGATTAAAAATCTAAAATTAATTTAAATAGAATTAGAAAAATCTAGTTATTTGAAAATATGTGAAATATGTGGTATAATTTAATTGAGATAATGAAAAGTAAATCTAATTTAAATAGGATTAAAAAATCTAAACGTAATTTAAATAGAATTAATAAAATTTTATTATTTGGATTTATATGAAATAATAATTAATTCAATATCAAATAATATAAAAAATAAATATGAGAATAAAAATAGATAAAAATTTGATAGTTTTTTTTTTGTAATATTTGATAGATTTCTCTATAATAGTTTTGTTGACAATCTTAATTTTATTTTATGGGGGTGACTTAATTTTATTTTTTTGTGTTTGATTTATAGTAAAAATAGTTCAAATACAAATATGGAAATAAATTTATCTAACATTTTGAAAAATAGATATTTAAAAAATAAAATAAAAAAAATAAAATAAAAAGTACACCTAATTTAAATATGAAAAACAAATAATATGATAAGATGTGATAAAATTAATTTTAAATAATATATCAAAACCATCAAAATTAATAAATAAATCTTATTTTTCTCAATTAGTAAGTTTTCAACAACGTTGTCACTTTTATTTTATTTATTTTTACGGGCGATCCAATTTTTTCGTACATCTAAATATATTTTTTCCACAAAGTTATAAGAGATCAAATTACAAAACCCACATATACGCGGATCTTTAATCTAATCTAGTTCTAAATAAAAAGAACACTTAACTTAAAACTGAACAACCAATAACTAAATTGGAAAACAAAACAAAACACAACACATTTAAATTTAAATTTAAATTAATAACTAAATTGTTCAATAACATTCTTAAACTTAACCCTACTCAAAACTGATGGTAAATTTCTAATTGGTTACAACAGTATATATTTCTGTTTTTACCAAATTATCATTTACACTCAACGCCACTGCATAAACAGAAGCTTTCTGGTGCCATTGATGGAGGAGCCTTCTTAGTAGCTCCAGCTGAATTCAGGCTTAACCTGCCGTCGTCTTTTCTTCGAACTCGTTCCTTTTTCATCTTCATCCACAATCTTATTCTTGCTCTTCTTCTTCTTCTTATTCTTCTTCTTTCGAGACCAGTCAGGAGTGTCTACTACAGGAGTTATGTCCCCATTCGCGGTATTCCCTCTTGGGAACGAACCTTCTTCGTCTTCTCCAAGCTGCCAGTTACAGAAAATCCCGTCGTTAGTTGTCGACATGGGCAATGGCTCTCCTGCTCCAGGAAGCAAGCTGTTGAAAGTGACGTCCCCGTTTTTCCCGCCTTTGCGCTCTAGCAGAAGCCGGTCTGGTCTGATTATCGTCCCGAGGATGCTACGGTTTGGTCCTAACGCTAGGATCGCTTTCGTGTTTGTTAATGTAGATAGAGCCATTGCAAATGCTGATCGAATCTGTATATAAAGAAACCCTTCTTTATGAGTACATAATCAATCATCTTACTTTGTTTGATAAATTGGAGAAGTGAATAGAACCTGAAAGTAGTTGAATGAGTTCTTCCCAATATCATTATCCGGAGTCTAATTATCCAACACAAACAAATAAAACTAAGTTAATCTTTTGTCAGATACATTCTAAGTCTACTGTTTATACAAAGCCAGAGCTTGAAGCTGACTTGTGGATCCTCGATAGAGATGAGCCCTGGACGGCCTGTGTTCGTGAACCTAGAGAGACAGAAACAAAAAAAAAAGACCAAGAGATTAATGTTAACAGACACAAAAGGTAAATTTAGATGTTTTTAGATTTAGATAATTAAGATGAGAATAAAGTAGATAAACTCTGTAATTTCGGTTATGCATACCCTTTGTTGTACTTTGAGAAGAAAGAACCTCCCATTTTGCAAGATACACCGACATCTGTGGTGTTCAACTTTCGTCCATAAAAATCAAAGAATTTGACCTACAATAAGAAGAAAGATATATTTTAGTCAAAAAATGAAGCCAATACAATCAAACGCTTCAAGTCGAGATGACAAAAACATACCAATAGAACTCCCAAGTTATGCTCCGGTGGGCTTCGACCATCTTTGAGGTACTGTTTCATAAAGTAAACAAAGGTATAAAAAATAAGTCCACTTCAGAGTCATTTTTTTAAAGTGAACCTTCGGCATGTGAAATTCAAGTAACCACTTTACCTTGAGAAATGCAATAAGCATTGCCAGAAGTGCATATGAACCAATTCCACCACTGTACACCTGCAAAAACATTAATGACAATTTTTGAAGTCTTGAATCTGTAAAGAGAAATGATATATATATCAAATAAAACCAGAGTATCTCCAAACCTCATTGAGTTCTCTCTGCTGTAGAAATACTTTTAAAATTAGACATAGTGGTCGTAGAGGAGGCAACCTTAATACAGCATCCTGAAGATAATCAAAGATCTATCGTGAGATTACATAGAATCAACATGATAAGCAACAAGACCAGATCTATCAGTGGAATAAAGTCAAGCGAATTAGATATCACAGACCTGTATAAACTCAGCTGCCTTTGGCCCATTCTCCATATCAAAACTGCAAAGCCAATGCCAAACTTGATATGTCATACTAACTAAATTCACATAATCCATTCTCAAAGTCATGTGTGTGTAAATATTTGCTGCAATCACAGAGCTCTCTTATCAAGCACAAACCACAGAGCTTTTATTGAGGATATTCAACAGGCTAAATATTCAAAGATCCATCAAAAATTGCTACGAAATCAATCTGCCTACAATCTATTTAAGGAAAATACCAGACAAAATCTGAAAGGGAAGCTAGTAGGTGGGAAAATAATAACCTTAGATCAAATGAAATATTGCTTTTCTTTTCGACAAATTTGATAATTGGTACACGAGCCTTAGCAATCACCTGCACAGTCAGAGTGATAATTATGAGACACGGTCTCTCTGAGATACTGCCATGTTACGAAAGAAAGTTAAGAGGTACCAAAATGTTCTTTGCAATTCCCCTTTGTGACAATGCCCTGGAGAGTGCTCGTAGACCTAGTTGAGGATTTGTGATACCTGATTCCAGAATGACCACCTTCATATACAGCCAAAAGTTATATAAAAAAAAAAATTAGACTAAGAAAATTTTTCTTCAAACATAGAACTTTACAGGCAATGTATCGAAACAGTATTGCCTTAAATATACAGTGAGGCATGGATCTAGGTGTTAAGACTCATTGAGCTGATTGTTGTGCTTAAGCTCTAAGGCCTTTGTTAAGTTTACATCATACATCCTTATTCTTGTCAATTGCCATCACATAATCAACCAAACAAAAGATGCGAAAGATTACACTTACATCAATGTCACTTGTCGGAAGATAAAGTCCCGTCCTGTAAGATCCGAAAACCTCGACCTGCAACAAAAAGTAACCAGGAATTGGAGATTACAGTTTCATAATTAAAGGATACTCAAGAGACAAAGCTTAAGGTTTCAAAGGTTTGTTGTACCTTGCAATTCGGCCAGATATATAGAATAACACTCCTAACACCATCCATTGCTGCATCACGCTGCGCTTTCTCTTCTTCAGTTGGTAGTAAAAAATCGCAGAAATCCACTATTTCTGCAATGTCAATATCAAAGCTTCTCAACCAGTTTCTTCTGGTTGAATACTATCCAGCGACTAAGCAATCGAATCAACAAGAACTTAAAATCGATGTCTAAATCATCCAGAACTAGCAAAAGACACAACTTTCTTCAGTGATACATTTGAAAGTGTTTGTTTTTGTTATATACCTTTATGCAACTGAAGCATTGGGATTTTGGAGAAACTATTCTCACTAAACCAATTGCTTTCCAATTTGGATACTTCAGCTGCTTCGTCTTTCTTCCTTTTTCTGTTCTTCTTCTTCGACACCACCACCGGGGTCACAAATCCGCCGCCGTTGTCATTATTACCGGCGTCGACGTCCAGTGAGAAGAAATCCACCGTTTCTGATACCACCGGCGTGGTATCGACGGTGAAATCGGAAATCTCGTTGCGGAAAACGGAATAGAGGTGATAATCTTCATTTGTTGGCGGAGATTGATTCGATGTTGGCGATTGATTGGAATCTGAGAATGAAAGTGGGGGAAGAGTGTCGTATACGAAAGCTGGAGCTTCCGTCTTAGATTCAGACTCCATTGGAGATTGACGGAAGCTAAATCTAGGGTTTAGGGTTTCGGAGCCGCCGAGGATGAGCTACATAAATGTCGGAAAGGGAAAACAAGGGCAAAAAAAAATAATTAGTTTTTTATTGTTAAAAAAGGGAAAATAAACCTTTTAGCAAAGTAATTTAAAATTTCATTTGCATATCAAAAAGAGTATAATAATATAATTTTAGAACAATATAGTGAAATTGTATTGTTTAACTTATAATAGAGGCAAAATTTATAAGAAATTCTCAGCATAGTCTAAGGAGAATCGTTTGAAAGTAATTCTGTATGTCAAAGTTAATCGTCCGTGTAATTGTTACATAATTTATAATAATTCATAAATTTAGATAATTAAAAAAAATTATAAAGTTATACCTATTTTTCTTTTTCTTGTTTTTTTGCTAAATTGTAAATACCATTAATGAATATAAATTGTTTAAGTTTACAAATTGTTGTAGAAACAAAATGCTAAATCTATAAAAACGTAGTCCCATGAGAACAATATACAATCGACAGTACACATAGGGATGGCATATCTTAATTTGGGTTTGGATTAGGGTTATTTTGATTGGTCTTTAGTATATAGGCATATATCATAAGTATGGTGGAGAAATAGATGGTTTTCCAATTAAAACAAATAAGTGAAATTAATAAAAGTATTTTCATTTTAATAGTAAGGAGATCAATTATTATCAAGTGCAATGTCTAAAAAATGCTCTATTTTCTTATTCTCCTTTCTCGTAGACCACAAAAACCAAATCATATTTTGTTTTTACTTAATTTTCATCTCATTGATTTCTAGAGCACTTTAGAGCATGTTTATTGGTGATGTTTTTAAAGTATCATTGATTAAAAAGGATTAAAAAATTAAAAAGTGAAGAGATTTTGGAGTGAGAAGTATCAGCACAATGAGATTTTAGAGCATATTTATTGGTGATACCATGTGGATATCACCAAGATTAATTTAGTATTAAATTTAATAGTTTTTTAATTTTTGAGACTCATTAAGAATTTATAATTTTTATAGGTTTAATGGTGATATTCAATGGGTTTTAAAAAATAAAAAAAAAATTTATTTTTTATAAAAAAAAAAAAAATGAAAGAAAATCAAATTAGTATATATAAATATACAAGAATTTATAAAAACTTGAATTTATTATGTTTCATAATTTTTTAAACGTATACATGTATCCGAACTTGTACCTGAATTTTTTGGATACAATTAATTATGATCCGATCCGAACCTGTACCCGACCCAAAACTTTACAGATACCTGTATAGGTATAAAATTTTTATATTCGACAAAATCTGTATTCGATAGGATCCGATCCGGACTCGATCCGTATATCGAGACCTATCCTAAACTTTCATTTTCACTAATGATATTTACTATTTAAAAAAAAAAAAAAAACAAAATTTCAATGGTCCAATCCGGAGTCGCCACGTGGGTGCATGATACCGTCTCATGTGACTCACCCTGGTGATCCGTCTCATGCTGAAATATCAACATTAATTAATTTTTTATTCATTTTTTGTAATGATACCAACATGGATATCAGGGATAAACATGGTCTGAGAGATGAGTTTCTTCCAAATGGCAAACTATCATTGGTTCAACTGTTTTAACTAATTATGTAATTTAATTTTAATTAATATATTAATATAATATTTATAAAAAAAAACTTTTGATAGAAGGTTCACCAATAAAGATGCTCTTATAGTCTCTAGTGGATTGACACTTAAATACTATTGTGTTTGCAGTGCACTTACATCTTTACGAGGATTATAAATTTAAAACTTATAATAACCAACACATCATTCAACAATAGGAATCCGCAACTTTATCTAGCAAAAATATTTATTGTTTTCTTTAGCAAATTTTCTGAAAAAGCTTATCGAAACACAATAAAAAACTATCTTTGGATCTCTGTTCCAGTGATTCAAGTTTCGGTTCACCTAAATTTACTAATCAAATTTGATTGTTGGAGTTCCGACTTCCACAACAAATTAGATTTACTAATCAAATTACTTTATTTGTTTATTGAAAGTTTATTTATATAGTTTGGTAGTATGAATTCTCTGTTTCTTTTTGTTTCTAGAACACTCTGGTTTGGGTTAAAAAAAACAAGTTATAACCAACAAAAAACACTCTGTTATGGTTTAGGCGTGCAAGTACATATAAAACATGTTTTCCAACTTTCATTTTCAACTTGGTAATGTAAATGTAGGACAAGCAGTAAGGAAACATGCGACGGCGCAAAACAAAGGAGTTGAAGTTTTGACTGCTCCAAGTAGTTGAGTGCTTCTCGGATTCATTGGAATAGTGACATACTGTATACTCTTTTGTTTGATGAATTTCCCCAAGAGCATATGCATACGAATCTTAGAGAGGTTATACAAAAATAGATTTGATGCTCTCTTGAAGGTTTAAGAGAAAAAACTCTACACTCAAATCAATTGCAAACTACAACTACTAGTCTACATTTTGTGGTGGAATATGGTTTGGGGCATCATATGGAAAAATCCCTTTAGTGATGGAGGAATCATCCAGATTGACAACTGCAAATTCGTCGACATCAAAGGCTTGGACCAGGAAAGGAGCTAGCAGGGACACAGAAAGGTTCAGACCTTGAGAGGAAAATGCAGAGATCTCTGATGTCTTGAGTGTAAACAGCGTTCCCTTGTTCGTCTAGCTTGAACACCATCAATGCTTTCGTTTTCATCTTCATCATATCACTAGCTGCGGCCTTCCTGTAAAGTTTCACCAGTGTTTAATGACTCCACCAAGTGTTGGTCAAGAAGCTCTCGTTTTGTTTTGGTCAGCTTCGGAAGCTTTTCAAACCGCAACCTCTGCAACTTGGACTTCTCGCTGTGTTTGCAGAGATCCCATGACCCTATGAGGTGGCCTCCATAACCGGGAATGCGAAACATGTCATTTTTCTTGGAAAACATGACTCGAGAGGAGTAGAAGCAGGGGTTTTCGATTCTTACGTTGGTCCACTCGGAGTTGCTCTGACCGGGTATGCAAAAGCTGAGCTAAGGTCCCAATAACTTGACAGCCACGGCACAGTCCTCATCCTCGGGAGAAGAAGAGGAAATTGACACGTTGGTGACGATTTGGGTTTGGCAACGAGGCAGAGTTACAAGAGGAGGTAGAGTTACAAGAGGAGGCAGAGGAATGCATTTCGGATCAGTATTGGATGCGACCGGGTTTAGATCATCTTGGAGACGCAAGATGCCGTCGTCCTTTAAAGTATCTATCCAGCCATGAGATGCCCCGATTTTTTGCATTTCCTTCATCAGCTCCAACGGCACCTTCTTGTCCAAATAAGTGAGGTTAGGACCGTCAGTGAAAGCAGAATACTTTGAAAACAAACTTTTCTTTTATTGCATTCTTCTCTGTCTATTACAATCACTCCTCATTTCCTTTTATACACGATTCTACTTTAGGGTTTTAGGATCATCTTTACTCCATCGTCTGACAGATGTCATCAATCTGAATCATCTTCTTTTAGAGATGAGAGAGGAGCGTATCTATTTCCCGTAGTGCCTTGACCCTCCGTACGACCAGCTCGATTTTCTCCTCTTCTTCCCTCATGCTCTGTTTTGCTTTCTTTGTCTGTTTGTGGAGGTACAGAAGACCGTTGATCTTTGACCGCTTCTGATATTTGAGACATCGACTCGGGCCTCGACATATCAGCTTTGGGCTTCAATATCTTCGTCTCCTTGTTAAGCCCATCAGACAGAAACTCCAATTCCCTCAGAGGCTTCGGTGGTGATGTAAAAGCCTCTGTTTTCGAAGGTTGAAGTCTCACATTCCCCCGCAAACTTGGTATAGGTGGCTTGTGTACACCAAGTTTGAAGCGCAGAGATGAGAAGAGACCATGCGGCAGGGACTTCGTGAAAATGTCAGCTATTTGCTGATGAGCCGGAATATGCCGAACCTCCAATGCTCTTAAGGCAACCTGTTCCCGAACATAGTGGTAATGGTTCTCAAAGTGTTTGGACCTTTTGTGGAAAGCAGGGTTAGCAGAAAGGTAGATAGAGGATAGATTATCACCATAGAGCTCCGGAGTCTTTACGACGGGAATCCCCAATTCTTTCAGTAGAAGGCTAATCCAAGTGATTTCAGAAGCCGTATCCGAGAGAGACCGATACTCTGCTTCGGTGGAGCTTTTCGAGACAGTAGGCTGTTTAATAGAAGACCAAGATATCAAGTTGTTCCCCAAAAATGTGTAATATCCTCCGGTAGATCTTCTAGTTACAGGACAACCCGCCCAATCACTATCACTGTAAGCCCGAAGATCAAAATTCGTGTCTTTGTTGAAAGATAATCCCATGGTGATCGTGCCTTTCACATACCTTAGGATTCGCTTCAGCAAAAGAAAATCGGACATCGTCGGGGCATGCATTTTTTGACACACAAAATTCACAGAGAACTGCAAGTCAGGCCTTGTCAATGTCAAGTATTGAAGTTTGCCTGCAAGACTTCTGAAATATGTAGGATCGGTAAACAGCTTGTCTTGAGCAGAAACCTTATTGAGCTGTAAAGGCAGTGGAGTAGGCATAGGGGAGGAGTCGCTCATGCTCGCTACCGCCAATAAGTCTTCAGCATATTTCTGTTGGGTCAAGAACAATCCATTGGAATGAAAATGTGCTTGAATCCCTAGGAAATAGTGAAGCCGACCAAGATCTTTCATCCTAAAGTTTTTACCAAGATCAGTCAACAGATTTGCTAAGCATTCTGAGTTATTCCCTGTGATGAGCATGTCGTCGACATAGAGGAGCAGCATAATAACATCATTTCCCTTTATATAAACAAAGAGAGAGGGATCTCTTGTACTGCAAACAAAACCAAAATCAAGCAAGTAAGAACTAAACTTATCAAACCAGGCTCTTGGTGATTGTTTTAGTCCATACAGAGCTTTGTTAAGTCGGCACACATGATCTGGCCGAGAAGGATCCACAAAACCGGCTGGTTGAGTTATGTACACCGTCTCAGACAGTTCACCATGAAGAAATGCATTCTTCACGTCCATTTGTTTAATATCCCACTGCATTACCGTTGCAGTATGTAATACTGTCCTAACCGTTGCAGACCTTACAACAGGGCTATAGGTTTCTAAATAATCAATCCCTTCCTCTTGGTGGAACCCTTGAGCCACAAATCTGGCTTTTAATCGGTCAAGTGAGCCATCCGCATTTAATTTTGTAGTAAACACCCACTTACTCCCAAGTATATGCATCCCTGGAGATCTTGGAACCAAAGTCCACGCATTGGTATCATGGCAGGTCTGCATTTCTTCACTCATAGCCTTGGTCCAACCTGGATGTTTCAGTGCAGATGCGACAGTCTTAGGTTTGGGAAAAGCAACTTTATGAGACAGGAGAGCATACCTGGGATTAGGCTTGACAATCCCAGCTTTTAGTCTCGTTGTCATGCCATGAGTCATCATAGGTTGTATACTAGAAGGTTGAGTTGTATCTGTGTTATTGATCATAGGAGGAGAAATGGTGCCAGTAGGAACCGGATCAGAGCCGTCCGTACACACAAGACTCTTCCCTGATGGAACACACGAGCTGTGAGAAGTATCCGGTGGTGATGAAGTAGAACTCGAGTCAGATTCAGCAGCACTTGAAGTATCTGACCTGGTAGAGCCGTGGGTAGACGAAGGCCCTGATGTCGCAGATGTGATAGAGGGAGGAACACAAACCGTAGGAATCATAGAAGATTGCAGAGAGTGGTCGTTTACAGGACTTGATGGAGTATGACACGGAGTCTCTTGAAGACCTCTCAACCAAGTAGTAAAAAGGGGAGTTCCCGACTGCGAATGCAGAGATTTGTAAGTGGTCTGAAAGGGAAACGAGTGTTCATCAAACAAGACATGTCTACTGATGAAGACTCTGCCAGTAGTAGGTAATAAACACCTATATCCTTTGTACTTGTCATTATAACCCAGGAAAACGCATTGTAAAGCTCGAGGGTCCAGCTTGTTGCTTGCATAGTCCCGAAGGTTTGGATAACATGCACATCCAAAAACCCGGAGGGAGGAATAATCAGGAGCTTTCTTCCACAATACCTCATAGGGACTTACATGAGTTGACAGAACTGTTGTCGGCAAAAGATTAGTGAGGAAGTTAGCAGTGAAGAACGCTTCAACCCAGTACTTCTGAGGGAGACGCCCTTGAAACAGCATAGACAATCCCAACTCAATAATATGCCTGTGTTTGCGTTCAGCCAACCCATTCTGTTGTGGGGTATGAGGACATGACACATAATGTTGAATTCCTGCCTGTTGTAAATGGGACATGAGTTGTTGATTAATGAATTCTCCTCCTCCATCACTCTGGAAAATTGCAATCTTCGACTGTAATAAGTTCTCAACTAAGGCTTGAAATCGCAGAAATATTTGAAAGAACTCAGATTTATATTTCAGAGGAAACACCCAAGAGAACCTCGAGTAATTGTCGATGAAGACTGCATAAAATCTAAATCCTTGGACATAAGTTATTGGAGAGGGTCCCCATAAATCACAATGTACCCTCTCTAAAGGTCTAGAGGCAACAAAAACAGAATTCGAAAAAGGGAGTCTAGAACTCTTTCCAAGTTGACAAGCATCACACATCTTCTTGGAAACTTTATTAATGAGGATAGCTTTCCTGGAGAACTTGAGAATTAGGATGTCCAAGCCTTCGATGCCATACTTCATCACTAGCAGCTTGTTGGCGAGATGAATAGAAGGCTTTAAGATTGTTATTCTCCAGCATGTACAGCCCATTAAGACTGTTTCCTAGAGTGAGAAGCTTCCTTGTTGCCTTATCATGAATTTTAACAGTATCACAATCAAATTCAACCGAACAAGGATAGTCTTTTGTAAGCTTTGACACTGATAACAATGACTTGGCAATGTCCGGACAAACCAAAACATCAGTGAGAGGAATGTTACCTGCAGTCGAAGGCAGAGTAGCAGAGCCGATGTGAGTAATTGGGAGAAAATTCCCATCACCAATCATAACCGAGTCGGAACCAGATCTAGTATGGTTGGGCTTGAGAGAGAAAATGTGGTGAGCTGGTGATGTGTGCAGAAGCACCAGTATCCGGATACCATTCCTGACCAGAACTCTCAGAGACATCAGTTATCTGCACTGCAGCCATAGCTTGAGGGAGACTCTCATCTTGATAGGCCTTGTCAAATCGTTTCCAGCATCTCAGAGCCGGATGTCCCTTTCGACCACATACTTGGCAGACCGGTCTCGCAGAATCTCCGTAAGAGATAGGCTCGGATGGCCTCAGCCCAATTTGTTGGTGAAAACCTCGGCCACTGGTAGTGTAACCACGTCCTCTATAGCCATACCGCCCATTTCCACGACCATTATTGTTGTGAAATTGAGGGGATGGACCAGACCTCTCAGTATTGAAGGCCATATGAGGAGTAACATTGGACCCCAAGGAGTAGCTTTGTATACGTTGATCAAAGGTAATTAATCTCGGAATAACATCCTCATAGAATGGAGCAGAGCTACTATCTATAGACCCTTCAATACTAGTTTTGATTGGCTCGTACTCTTGACCCAATCCATTTAGCGCAGCAAAAATTTTCATCTTTTCACTGACAGGGTTACCTATTGAAGAGAGTTGATCACATATACTCTTAACTTCCCTAAGATATTCTTCCATACTCCGATTACTCTTAGAGATGATTTGTAACTTTCTCTGTAAGTCAAACAGCCTAGAGGAGAAAACCCGATTGAAGTGATTAGCTAAAGTGATCCATACCTCATGAGCTGTGTTACAACTAACCACCACACTGAGAATATCTTCAGAGAGAGATCCAAGGAGCCAAGACTGTACCACTTGATCCGAACGGGCCCAGGCTGCTGAATCCGGATTTGGAACAGCTTCAGAAAGATTGGGAACCCGAAGTGTAGCCGGTGGTTGTGGAGTAGAGCCATTAACGAACCCAAGCAGATTCTGACCGGCAAGAAAAGACTCAAACTGTCGCTTCCATAAGAGATAGTTCCTCTCGGTGAGTTTAATCGTAACACAATTAGTAATACTCAAAGAGGGTTGAGCATATGGATCTAGAGATTGATCCATTGGCTCTGATACCATGAAAGCAGAATACTTTGAAAACAAACTTTTCTTTTATTGCATTCTTCTCTGTCTATTACAATCACTCCTCATTTCCTTTTATACACGATTCTACTTTAGGGTTTTAGGATCATCTTTACTCCATCATCTGACAGATGTCATCAATCTGAATCATCTTCTTTTAGAGATGAGAGAGGAGCGTATCTATTTCCCGTAGTGCCTTGACCCTCCGTACGACCAGCTCGATTTTCTCCTCTTCTTCCCTCATGCTCTGTTTTGCTTTCTTTGTTTGTTTGTGGAGGTACAGAAGACCGTTGATCTTTGACCGCTTCTGATATTTGAGACATCGACTCGGGCCTCGACATATCAGCTTTGGGCTTCAATATCTTCGTCTCCTTGTTAAGCCCATCAGACAGAAACTCCAATTCCCTCAGAGGCTTCGGTGGTGATGTAAAAGCCTCTGTTTTCGAAGGTTGAAGTCTCACAGTCAAGTCACTCCAAATGACAAGTTTTCCACAAGAATCAGCGGCGAGGATGGAACAAGGAGGGGTTTGAAGCGAGGAAGAAGATGAGAAGCCATTACAGAGATGGAAAAGAGGAAGAAGAGAGGATCTTCTCACCAACGCATGTTTCCTCGTGAGCCGGCTCAGAAGAAGCAGAGACATGAATGGGAAGTTGTTAGTAAAAAAAGCAAGAGATTAATTTACTCTTCTATAGCCAACAAGAAGAAATGAAAATGTGTTTTTCTAAAACTAAAATTGAAATTGTGGTGTAATCCCCTTATGATTGTACTTTGATCAATGGCTAAAGCCTGACATCTCTGCGAGGAATTGCCACTCCAAAAAATGAAGATCATCAGAAGTGCTCAGCAAAACCGCAGAGGATTTTATGTCCTAACAGGTAACAAAAACCAAGATTGTACTTTTTTAGTCTGAATCAGAACTAGACTGATCCACTCGTCTCTCGGTAATAGTTGGAAACAGTTTTCGGTCTAGGATCTAATGAAGGCGGCTGTCTTGGAGTTTCCAACGAAGCGGAAGCTGTTGAACCTGTTTTCTGGCCATCTTTACGGGTCTTCCTCGTGCCTCTCTGACTTCTTTGCAGGACTTATCTAAGATTATCAAGATATCGCCTCATGTTGATATCAAGTCTCATACCCTCAGTCCTAATTATCTCTTGAACAACAAAATGCAGCAGCGTTGTTTTCCCATCAGTTCCCTTCACGTCCGCTAATTTCAAAAGAGTGTCTAGCTTAAAAGCTTGAGCGCCACCCCTAAATGTACCATCATTCGTTCGGTTTCCAGTCTTAAGAACTGCTTCTAGGAGCTTCAGGAACAGCCGAATTCCCCTAAGTTCTTGACAAGCAACCTTCCATATACACCAAAGAGATGCATTTAGATCAGAGAAAAAGCAAGTGGAAGCTTAATATCAATAAGAAGTGGAAAAGAGAGAAAGACTAAAGAAACTTTTATCGAGTTTTTTAGAAGGGAGTTTTTGTTGAAGATCAGCAAACGTACCTCCAATGTCTGAAACGATTCTTTAACAAAGGCCATTTCTTCATGAAGTGTACACAGAAATAGAAGTGCCTCTAGACGCTTGAAAGCATAGGGGATATCAACTACTGCACAAACATTTCTCCTCAATGTTTCAAAGCTGAACTAGACAAGGAGAAGATCACAACGAGGTTAGCATTGTAGTTGTGGACACGACCAAAGAGACGAGTATTTACAACGAGGTTAGCATTGCTACCAAATCTGTCCCAATCACTCAACAGCATTCCGGGTCAGTTCTTACGACAAGTACTGAGGTACCTACTTCTAACAATCTTGACCTTGCAAACAATGAATCAACAACAACTACTATCTTCGAAGATACAATTGCACTAAGTACAGCCTTAGCAACAAAGATTGTGTTTGTTTCTTCAACACATCCAATAGAGACCATTTCCCAGCAAGACTTGAGTCTCCTTTAAAGGAGACTGCCCAAGCTTTTTCAGTTACGACCCTTACTAATGCTCATGCACACTCTTCTGTACCAAGAAAAAGTGGAGAAAATTCTGAGCCTTATCTTGGTTCTAATAAGTTTGCAATGCATCATTGATTTCTTTGGAAGAAACAGAGGATTCCTCAGATTCAGACAAAGAGTGCGACGTGATGGTTCTTATGACACATTTGGGTAAAAGAATACTTCTCAAAAGACCCATTAAACCCTCAACAAAGGCTAAGGAGATGCAATGGCAATCGACAATATGTGGAAATTAAGGTGGACACGGCTAGAGGTCTCTTACAACCTTAACTCTTAAGTCAATCGAAGCCGAAGATTCGATTGCTTATAGCACATCTGTAGTACTTGACGCTTTATTACACTTTGTGATGATTTCTAAAAACTGTATGATTTCTTGTCATGGCATGTAACAGTTTATTTTCTAAAATTTCTTGTTCGAGTGAGAAACAGAGCATGTGAGAGAATGAAGCAACAAGAAGAAGACAAAAAGATCTCAACTTTGAACGAAAACTAACCTTGTCTTCGTCTTCTTCGACTTCATTACCATGAGCATTGTTGTTGTTGTTATGTTCTTTCTTGGTCGGAGATCGGAAAGCTCGTTTAACAACGGTGAGCTAAGAAGAAGAAGAAGAACTACTCTCGTGTTCGAGTCCAATTTCGTGTTCTTGACATACAGCAAAAATGATTCTTTAGATCGTGCAAAAAACTTGAGATGGTGAAGAAGAGTCTCTGTTTTTCCAGTAATGTTTTACGAACAAGACTTTGGTTAAGTACGGTTTTGCTATCTAATCATTTGGTTAAAAAAGAAACTTGGTCTACAGTAAACCGACTTTAAACGGATTTGGGATGAAATAAGCGTGTAATGTTCACTCTGTGGGAAAATAAATGTTTAATGTTTATTGCTTTTGGAAATAAGAGTGTAATGTTAGTTTTGGGGGGAAGTAGTACGCGAATAGTTTTCCGGGTCTATAAAAAGAGATATAGACATTTTGAGGGGGAATTAGTATGTTTTCCCTGTTTTACCGAAATCAAATGCAGATAAAACATCACCAAATTTAATCCATGTCATTTTTTTTCGCACATCATATCATCTTTTTCACAAGCCATGTAATAATTTAGAGTCAATGAAATTTTCCCACCATAAGTATGATATCTGTCTATATACTATCCAAAATATTACCTCTGTCTATATGTTTATGAAATTAAAGTTCTATACTATGTCCATCAACTGGAAGTTAAATATCTATATACCCACCAGATGAAAGTTCAAGACCTCAGAACACACAAGTATTGGTTAGGTACGGTTTACTGTTTCAGAATTATTTTTTAACCATTTGAGTTAACACTAAACCGATTTATGACCCAATTAGGATTAAAAAAAACCCGACTACACCGTTTAAACATTGGGAAGAAACCAGCGACAAAGCAAACGAGATTCGGTGAAGAAGAAGAAATTAGGGTTTCGCCTGAGAAGACGAGATTTGGGTTTCTTCCAAACTCGGATCGACAGAAATCACTATCTTCGTCGTCTTCCTTAGCTCAATCGGTGCCTGATTTTTCATCCATGATTCGTAAGGAAAATCGCTAGCCGGTTAATTCGAACTTGCTTCCTCGGAGAACAGAGCTTACTCCACCACCGACTAAGAGCAGAAATGTCGCCGTTTTTGCCCGATATGCGTCTTCCATGAGAGGAAGCATATCAGTGAGTGCAGGAGAGAAGAAGAGCAAAGGAGTGATGGGTATGGCGCGTAACGTAAGAGTTACGCGGCCGTCGAAATCTCAAAAAATATCTCCATGGCTGCTGCTTCCGCCATCAACGACGGAGGAGGAAGAGGAAGAAAATCAATTGGCGGTGGTCGGACTGTTCTAGGTTACAGACAAATTTACTGATTCTTCGACATTGTGGCTTTGAATTTTTTTTTTTTTCTACGGTTTGATTGATAAAGATTTGTTTTTTTTTTTTTTGATTTTGGGTTTTTGGTGATTGATAGATTTGTGATAAAACTAAAAGTTTGCGTAGTTATCAGAAAGCTAAAAAAATTGTAGCACAACCATTTTGATCATGTCGTTGAATAGGGAATTACACAAATGCTATTGACGAAACATTATCTAGTTTATTCTAAAAGAGATGAGTTTTCACCGGCAAGGATTTTCCAAGATCGACTGCTAACTCTCCGACCAAACACCATGGAGTTAGGAGTCCGGTCGGGTTCTAAAGACTCGGGTTTAGATTTTAAACGGATCGAGTTCTGGTTCGGGTCAAAGTTCGGTTTAAAATTTGGTTATGTCGGTTTGGTCTCACCTTTTCTCAAAAACCAATCTAAATCAGATTTATGGGTATATAGATATTTAACTTTCGATTGATGGACATATAGGTATGGAACTTTGATTTCAGAGACATATAGACAGAGGTAATATTTTGGGCAGATAACTAAAATCCTCAAATAAAACCCAAACTTTTTCTTACATATATTAGATTAGTAAATAACTTAATATAAATGTAAAGTTCCCTAAATCAAAATTAATTGTTTACTATTAATTTTGTAAATATATGTAAAATTACTTATGTAAAAATAGTAATATACTATTAACATTTTCATTATACGTAAATTTACCTAATTTTATCATTATTTAATAATTCAACATATCGAATCCAATACAAAACCTAAACAACCCAAATAAAATTAGATTTAAATTTACTTTTGTCAAATTATTTGTGTTCCAAACAACTTAAACTCAATCCAAAATCTAAGAAATCCTATTCAAATTTTAATTGGATTGAATTTGGTACAATAAATTTTTATCCAAATAACCCAAATCCAATCCAAAACCTAAAAAATCCAATCCAAATTTTAATTGGATTGAATTTGGTACAATAATTCTTAATCTAAATAATCCAAACCCAATCCAAAACCTAAGAAATCCAATCCAAAACCTAGTTTGGCCATCCTTAGATACACATGTGGGATAGTTGTTGTAAAACAATTATGTATCAAGACAGTAACAATAAATTTTCTAAATTCTCTGTGCTCAGAAACAATTTGGAAGTCAAAGAATGAGAAGCAACTTGAATGATCAACGAAGTTCCATATCCATTAAAGGAAGCTCGTGCATCTGATTCTCCATACTATGTTTTCACTTTTTAGGTACATTTGACACCAGAAATGAAAGGCATTGCATTAGTATGGATGATGAAAATTTGGTTTCGTTTTTCACAACATGTTTTTTAATATTGCAATCATATTTAAGCGGAGCTAACACAAATAGTAGTAAGAATTGAAAGATTTGAAGTAATCTCTTCTTTTGTTCCGTTGCGAATGTGAAAACCTTTAAATTATTACTACATCTGTACTAAAAGTACATGTTCATCGACACATCTCGGACCTATACGAGGACCTTTATGTTTTTCTACTAAATTACTCCTATAAACTTACTTATATTCCTCTAAACCACTTCTCAGAACTCTGAATCAGTTTAACTTAATAGGTGTATAATGTATCTCACTCTCTTCTCACTGGCAATGAAGCCGATCTCGAGAGTGATTCCATATGTTCTGTTCTTAACTCTGTCGTCGTTGTTGAAGAAATGGAGGCACAAGGTCGAAGAAGAGGTGTTCCAACTCTACTTGAATATTCATTAGGTACAGAAACAGACGCAGTACGAGGTTGAATTGGCTGTAATTCAAGCTCAGTGTGTTGTTGTTGTTGTTGTTCCGGATAAGTTTCAGCAACATCAAGCACTTGATGGTCATATTCTTCAATAGATGCAACCGTGCTTGTCTCTGTTCTAACAGTTGAATCATCGCCATAATACCCGTGTCTTCTTTTCTTTCTGGTCGCTTTTCCCCAACCACGAATCGTCTCTCTTATCCTCTGAGGTATCAGAGCCGCTTTATAGTTCGTTCCCATCTGGAATCAAACAGATGAAACAATCCATTATCCTCTAAGGAGTTCATGGAAACTGTCAAAAGTCGAAAACTCCAACGGACTTTCACAATTACCTGAGCGACCAGTGCATATAGTGGCAGTGTGCTGTAGCTGCATAGAAACTGTCCAGCAAACCTACAAAGAGGAAATCAATTACATTCAATTGTGAAACAAATGCGAAAAAAGTCTCGAAGTAAATCAGGAAGAAACGATGGTTTAATTACCCTAAAATAAGTCGAAAGTAAACAAGGAGATGATTCTTAAGGAAGCAAGAGTTGTATCCGAACTGCCACTGAAGAAATATGAAGAACAAATGTAATGTTAGTTCCAAACCCAATTTTGAAGTCTGTGAAAAATAAATGTTCATTTTCCATACCCAGAACCAGAAGAACGAAGCCAGTTCAAAAGAATTCTGTTCAAGACAGGAAGCAATTAGCTGTTAGTTTTACCAAGACCCAATAATTGTTTCGGCGCAAATGAGGTTAGTAAAGATTTTGCGAACCTGGAATAGAATAAAGTGGATAAGGGATAAGAGTAGCTCTGGTTTATTGAACCAGAAAAGTTCATCGCGAGGTCTCAGCTTCACTCCGGAAGGATATTCTGTTAAACCGGCATTCTCCAATGCCAAAGTTGCTATTACGTGTTGCAGCTTGGTACCAACCAGAAGAACAAGCTGATAAAACGGGAATGAAATTAACCATGTTTCAAACCAGAAACAGGAAATGATGAAATGTAGTTCTTACAGTAATAGGAATGATTGCTATCCAGAAATAAAGATTCGATCCTGCAGTATTAAGAGGCAAGATTTAAAACTGAATCTTCAATATGAAGATTCCTCACGATTGAAATAAAGGAATACAGAAATGATCATCTGTATTTTGGTTTACTCAAACCTTTTATGTTAAAGAGCATGAAAGCAACTACGAACCCCCAAAGCGGCCCACTGCAGAAGATCATTGAAGCAAAATTGTTTAGTCAATAACAAATGCATCCATTTATCCAATATGAATTGTGATACACAAACTAGCATAGTCAAATAGTAAAAAACAAGACATTTTAGAACTTGACAGATATAAATCTAAGTTGCTATTTACGGTCTGAGATAGCTCACCTCACACCAACGATCCTTTGGAACTCTTCCTCCATTGAACGAATCATGTAGCTGTGAAAATCGTACTTTAATGTGAGGTGGTGATTCTGCTCATAAAGAAAAAAAAAAAAAGGAAATAACACCAATTACATATAATTGTAACATTATTGTCATTGATAGTCAGTTCAAATACGAGAGTGAAAAGAGCAAGCATTATCACCCACCACAATGAATCCCTTCCGGAGAGTAAGATAGTCCGAACGAACAACAGAATGTCCGAATTGCCGGAAGAAACATGTCTGCAAGCATTAAACAAAGACATCTGGTCTGTTGGAACCAATTATTCAAATAATATCTACTCCATGATTTCCAGAAAGGTAAAATCCTCGGCAACCAACAACCTAGCTTGACAAACATATACCATTCTGAAAAACATATCGTCTTTAATTTGCAACCATGATTCAAAAAAATAAACAAGGACCTCAAGAGTTGGAATTTTCTGCATATATTCTAGCGAAAGAAGGTGGAAACCTACCACCCATACAAGCAATCTATTCTTGGCCAGAGGAGCAGATGTATGATACTGGACAAATGTTGTTTGCCTTCGGAATACTTTTTCCCGTGTCACCGCTGCCACACAAAGAAAAGAAAAATAATCAGTCTTTTCCTACTTGAGACATGAACTTTTACTGGTCAATCAAAGCCTTGAACCACATCAATGAGCAACCCCAGCATAATGCTAAAGCCTTAAAATAATGCCACCGTGAATAAGTAGTAACAGCACTTCATCTGTGCTCTTAACTCTGTTATGGGCAGATGGAACCTATCGTGTCATTTCTTGGAACAAGGACGCAACCATTTAGTACTCACCAGTTAAGCAATCGTGTCGGTCCATACGAGCTACATCTTCCCAGATCCTCCAACTATGAATCTGGATAGAGAAGCAAAACTGTTAATAACAGAGGTTCTTCCCAGATCAAACAGCACACTATCAAACACAAAAGAAACTGAAATTCTTATACAAGGATTCGTTGAGCAGCTAAAAAAGTATAAATTCAGCTGGAAAAAAGAGAGTACCTTGACGATTGCAAGGAGCATGGTCAAGCAGCTGTAAGTGACATGTGTAACTGCCATTATAAAGATGAAACGATGCAACTGTTCCAGGCCTTCGTATGAAACAAACGGCTCATGCCCCTGCGAGATTAGATATAGTCCCGAATAAACGACCATCAGATTCTCTAAGGCTATTGTTAAAGATTTCAGTCATTTAACGGAAAAATACCTCGCTGCAAGTAGCCTGGTTAATGCCTTCCAACCTTCTTCTCCTAAAGATGTTGGAAAAAACGGATTTCGTTAAAAGATTCCGCTTGACAGCTGACTCGTTTTCAAGTTCCTCTTCAATCTCAGAACGTGTACACGGAACAAATCTGTCGTTGTAGAAACTCGAAGGGACACAAATGTTAGCTATTGTGCTGGATGTAGCTGTAAGAAGAAGTGATATGAAGCCAAGCAGCATCAACTCTGAAAACAAATATACCATTTCCAAACATTCAGGAAACCAAACACACACACAAAGGAGAGGATCATCATCAAGTTTCATTTACAAAACCTTGTTTCATCTTCTCCAATGCAGCAAACAAAGGTTTCCTCTTTGTTTTCCTCAACCACTATGACAAAACCCAGAAGATTAGAAAACATATGATCAAAGAAGTATTGAAATGGAGGGTACGGTACTCACAGTGCTAAGACGATAAATGGAGCGCTCAACGATCAAAGAAACAACGACGAAGACAGTCAACACTATAGCAACAGACCAAGTAGGGGACAATGCCAAAGATCTCTCATTTGGATCTGCTTCGTTTTCTTCTCCTTCTCCCATTTCTTAAATCGGACTCAAACCCCAATAGATTTTGCACAACGCACTTGGAAGTAATAATCGGAATCTGATTAAGAAAAAACTGAGATTCTACTAGTTGGTTCGAAACCCACAAAATTTTGAAACTTCACTGATTAGATTTCTTCTCGACCCAGAAAATCAATCAAACTTCTCCGTTTAGAGCTGAAATCAGAGGAACACCATGAAAGTGTTTGTTGAGAGAGAGTATACAAATTCGTCTTCTACAAATAGAAATTGATATTATTACACTGTAGAAAATGTAAAGATGTTCTTCTTATGGTCTCACTCATTCATAAACTCTTCTTCATGTGCAGTCATGGTTTGTGCAATAGTATTAAAATTGTTTAAAACAAAAACAAATCGCCGACCAAAGAAAAATAAAAAAATATAAGAAAAGGAGCTTCTCCACATGATGTGATACCCTCACTTTTTCACTCATATGGGACCCACTCTCTTCTTGGTTCGATTTTTTATTTTTTTAAATTTAATCATATTTCTATTTCGCATTATAATATCACTAATCAGAAAATACTACTACTAATTTTCTTTTATTTTTTCTTCTACAAAGTATAGAAAAAGTTTATTAATCAGTAATGACGATTGTCCAGCACGACAAATAAAAAAAAAAAAAAAAAACTGTCCAGCTATTGAGGAAAGTTAGCTGGAAGCTACCAAAAGGGCAATAAATGCAATGGAATATGATGAGGCCTTGAACTTCCCGTTGTATTTTATTTTTTGTTTGGGAAAATTAAACACCAAATTGTTAACAATTCTCTACTGTAGTATTTTAAAAAGTGACGTAATCGCTTCCATGGACGATTGGGGGCAACGTGCGAATTCACATGAAAAAAGAGAAAGAAAGTCGAAAATCCCGCAAGAGATTTCGAGGAGGGCTCCACATTACTCTTACTTTTCAAGTATATATATTTTAAGCCATACGTGTGCGTCTATGACAACAAATAACAGGAAAATAAAAAATAATAAAAAAAAAAAGAGTTTGATTCAACATCGACAATTTTCTTTACCAATAATGGTTCGCTGGGTTGACTCATCGTTGACCAGGATTACATTCCGGTTTTATTCATTTTTATCAAAACCGGGTTTGAATATACAAATTAAACATGTCAAATCATGTTTTTTTTTTGATTAAATTCGAAGAAAAGAAGATCCACTATAAACGAATATCTCGAGGATGGGCAACACCACTCTCATCCTCCATCACAATCGCCTGAATATCCTCTAAAACAGCATTAAACATATGAAAACCTAATGGTAATGAAACCGCATAGTTCGCTAATCCATCTGTAAGACGATTAGCCTCCTTATACACGTGAGCAATGCGGACTGTCCAGCCCATGAACCTGAACTCATCCCATCAGGAGGCCGATCCTTCTCACTCACCTCCATCATAGTTTCATCTCGTCTACCTTCGTTCAAAACCCTAAGTTCGCCGTCGCCATCACCCATCGTTCAAAGTTTTTATAGCTCAAATCATGTTTTAAATATAAGTGCTATATTCCACAAAAACTATCCGAAAAATAAAGATAAGTTAATAGATTACCGGATATACGAGGGGTTGATTGATGAAAATATGGATATAGAAAAAGCCATTAACATGGGTTATGAAATAACTGGTACTCTTGTTCATGCATGTTTATTGATGGAAAATGAAAGGGATTAGTTCTAGAACCTTTTGAAGACTGAAGAATGGATTCGGAAACAAGTGTAAGCAAGGGGCTCTTTCCATCGTCCAAAGTGTGACTAGGTTGCATTCTTATGTTGCTAGTGGCTTTCCTTTGTGGTTAAATGAGGATCTGATAATGACCTAACAGGATATCACTTAGTGGTTTGCATGGGTGTGGCATTTTTTGGTGTAAATGTGGGTCTGACTAGTGTTTCCTCGTTGTTGAGGCTTCTTGATTATGTTGTAGGGGTCTGAACTTCGTTTCTAATTTATAAAATCAGACCAGATGACAAAACAATAAAAAAAGATTAGCGAATATTGGAAATTCATGTGATTCGTGAAATGGTTGTGTGGATAACATCTGAACTTTGGAAGCATAAAGAAACATATTTGTTGTCCAAGCATGGTTCAAGTTTTGTGGAATATCAAAAGGTCAAGAATTGGAATGACGTAAAGCGAATATGAGATTGCACATTTATCAAGCATCCTAGATCCTCATGAACTGTTGACTTTGGTCCTTTAGCAGTATCATAGATTGGAAAGTATTTCGGAGAATTTCTTTGGATCAATGTTGAAGTTAGTACTTTTTGTCTATTAAAAAAAAAAATCATTACTTTGTTGAATTGTTAAATCAAATATCGGAGTTGCATTATTTGATGTATCTCGACTAAAAGATGGATATTTTCTCGAAAATTTCTCGATACCAAAAAGAGTAGAAAATGGTGCACCTATTAGCATACGAAAGTTGAAAAAATACTACATTGCATTTGGAGCACACAAGAAATCTTGAAAGTATCATTGAGGCAAGTTTAGCGAGTTTAAAGTTATCGGGATTAGAATGATCGGCTCATCGCTAGATATTATATAGAAAGAGCAACAACTCAGGGATCAATTAGATATCTTAGCCATAAGTGTTTTCTCGGTCACAAAAATGAAACCAACTATTAAGTGCATACAAGTTGGCAAGCCTTATTACTGATTTATATCGACATAAATGTCATCACATCCACATAGCGGGATGATTACACAAATAGGCACTTTAGTGTAAAGTTGTTTCACTTTAAGGCACTTTGCACAATTGAGGAACATTTCCCTTGTGAATTGTCTATTACAGCCTCTAGTTTAATAACTTTTCTTTAGTTTTGCTTTTTATCCTTGGTCAGTAACTTATCTAGTTACGCTTTAATTTATGTAGAAACATGGTTTTCAGATCTGATACAAATCGAGATCCCTTTTTTGAAAATGCGGAAACTCAGCTTCTCCTTTGGAACGTTTAATGACCACTCAATTCGTAATCCACATATTGTAAGGACAAATCATATCGAACCACCATGTACTTCTCCGCAGACTTTTCCAGCTTCCCAAATTCATCTCGGTATTTCGCAACACTTTCCACTACTCATCATCGCTAGCCTCATTGATAATCTCAGTGCCAAGAACCTTCTAGAGTCATTCCCGTACAGTACCATGACAGATCACCAATACAACCTTTTTGGTATTTTTCCTCTCCCCAGACTTGCTTTGGTCTCATAATGGGTCTCACTACTGTTGTTCCTTGTGAGGAGACAGGGTCATGAGAAAATTTTCCGTTATAGTTTTAGAATAGCATTCACTACTGTTGTTCCTTGTAAGGAGACAGGGTCGTGAGGATCTTTGCACATCTAAAAATCATTTCACATCTTTTATTTATTCTCGGAACATGGGAGAGGATTACCATAACTTTTTCACACAAGGTGCATCTGTCCAGTACAAACGAGGAATCAAGCTCTGTAGACACCAATCATCCTAATGGGGGTGCAATTAGCTCAGAGTAAGTAGAATTTACTGGAAATAAGAGACGTCTCTAGTTAGATAGTCAGCCTTTGGATTTTCCATTAGTCGGGTCTGAATTCATTCTGCAGCAATGATCACTCAAAAGAAATAGTCAATAAACAAAGAGAAAAATTACATCATAGTTTTCTAACCATGATACTCTTTACTCAATAAAACAATTTGGACTGACTCAAGAAAAAAAATCAAAATGACTCAAGAGAAACAAAAACAAAGAAAAATAATGTTAGTAAACGATGAATATCTTCCCCAAACTTACTTCACACCGTCTCGGTGTGAAAATAAATCAAGAGAAAGGCAAAAGAGACTCAAAAGAAGTAAACTAAAATAAAAAGATTTTTTTTTTGTTTTTTTGAACATACCTTGCACGGGTCGATTTTTGGCCGGATCGACCGATCGATCTTCTCTCCTCTGGTCGATCCTAGGGTCATCCGATGGTTCCCCTGTTTTTGCACGAACTTTATTTTTTTTCTCAATCAATGAAAACCAAAACTAAAAAGTTAGAATATGGGTTGCCTCCCACCAAGCGCTTGTTTTAAGTCTTTAGCCTGACTTATGAACACATAGGTTAATCATGAGAATCAAAAGGTTGGGCCAATGCACCTTTTGTCCTTCTCCTATCAGTAAGATGAACAAAATATGCGAGATGACACATCCATTACAAAATGATAAAACTCTCATCAAGGGATTTTACTACCAGTGTAGCATATATCTTTGAATCTTCCCTAGTTAGATGCTCATGAAGAATCAAATGCATTATGGAAAGATAAAGTCAACTTCATGTTTAAACGAGTTTATCACAAAATAGTTAACTTCATCCCCATCAATCATGTAGAACACAACATTTTCATTCCTAGAATCTACCTCAAAACCTTAGGGTCCTCTATCTCATTCAAGATATTATTTATATTAAGCACATCTCCTAGACAATAACTTTCCAGAAGAGACCTAGATTCCTCTAGGATTGAAACCTTAAACTCGAGATCATGAACACTGAAAGCACACAGATGATTGATATCAAAGCATACTTCATGATAATCCCTAGCAAGCTTTTCTACTCTAAGAGTGTCTAGTCTTTGAGTCTCACATATTAAATCATAACACTCCTGAATGAGCATGGGAGTCTACAAACTAGAAGCTACATCTTCATCACAAGGCATGTAACTATCCTCATAAACATGAAATTCAAAGGTTGAGTCGTATGTACCTTCTAGTTTGCATGGTGGAACCCAATAAATTACCTCTTCAAGTGCATGAGCTACCGTGATCTCAGAAAATGTGAGCTCCCTTCCTTCAAGTGAAGCCCGGTGTGAGATAAGATTCACCCGGATCATACCCGCTAAGTCTCTCCTTGTCAAGGTTGGATTTTCCTTGTAAAGCTCATCCAACTCCACTTTTTGTTCTATTGTAAGAACACTCTCATCAAATGAGAGCTCCACATAAGGCTCATCTTTGAATGTGTCTTCTTCTTCTTGTGGTTCATCATTGAAGTCTATGGTCATCACTTTGGAAACCTATACCAAAAAAAAAAAAAAAAGGTTAGTGTCTTAGACTAAATTTCAATCACAAATTCGAAGGTAATGTAATTGGTCTCCGGTAGCGGCGCCAAAAACTTGATAACACAGGTTTTAACCCTAAAATATCACTGCAAGTGCACAGCAAATCGAAGTAGTATTTCAGGGATCGAATCCACGAGGACCAAGTATCACACTACGAATCTTAAGAGTGAAACTAAGCTAATACGAAAATATGATTTTGAATTGCAAATTGAAAACGAAAATAGCAAATAAATTGATGTAAAGTTATGAATTAAAAACGTCAGGCTTTAGGGACATTCGCAAGAAATCAGAATCATGAATCAGAGAATTGTTCAGGGAACAATTCAGCGCAGTCTCGAACTCAAACATGAATGTATAACTAATCCACTGTCGTGGTATCAGACTTTATCTAGCAACCTAGAATTCTAAACTGTCGTTTGAACCTACAATTCTAGACAAGTATTAACGAGCAGGTTTGATATGTTTACAAATTGCCTTAACATCAGCTTTCGTTGGTTAAGGACAATTTGCTCATCTACGTTCTTTCAAGCATTTAATCGAACACTTTTGGTGCATTAAACATCCTAACATCAGGAACTAAGTGATCAATATAATTCAAGCAGTAAGAACAACGATAGATGAAGACAATTACAAATCCCTATCTATGTCTAATTCATCGATTCATGAAATCCCTTGAAACCCTAAAACCTAACTAGAGATCTACTCAGACATAATCAAAGAGAAACAACAAAGAGATGAAAAGAATTGCATAATTGGATTAAAGAAATAAAAATTGGGTTCAGAAATCTTCTCTAGAGATGCAGAGTTAGAGATTCGTCTCCCAAAACTTACAAATTCCAAAGACTAAAAGTCTGAGGATAGAAAAATAAAGCGTAACCTAAAAGTGACCCAAAAATCAAGTGTATATGTCTAAAAAACGTTTTTGGTCCAAAACTAAGCAAAATTAGGAAATCTGATTTTTTTCCTTTTGGGCTGGTTTAGGGTCAGGATCGAGCGATCCACATGCGGATCGATCGATCCAATCGTCAAAAACGTAGCCGTTCTTCCTTGGTAGATCCTAGACTGATCCGACGTTTTGGGTAAATTTGGATCGGTCGATTCCTGAGGTCGATCTTCAGGTCGATCATGTGGTCATTTCAGCATTTTTGTTTCTTTTCTTCCTTTCTTTATTCCATCTTGTCTTAGACTCGTTCCAAACGTATTTCAACCTGCAAAGACTCTAAAAACAAATACAATACTCGGTAAAGCATTGAAAACACAGGTTAGAATGCGTTAAAAACGCAACACATTGATAAACTCTGTGATCTCCTCATTAGACTCTCGTGCTTTTATCTCCTCTGCCCTTGCTGCTGATGCTGGGGCTATCATTTCGTCTCTGCGTTATGCTATTGAGGTGGGCTGCCACGACCTCTTGATGAAGAGGTTATGCAACACAATCTCTTGTCTTGCTCCTCAACTCGGGGGATGCTCACAATGACATCCAAGTCCTTCTCAAAGACATTAGAGATTTGGCTCTGCCTTTAGTTCTCTTGCTTTTGTTCATGTTCCACGATCAGCTAATGTTAATGGTGACTCGCTTGGCCTCCTTAGACAATTCTGTTCTTCACTAATTAATAATTGAATCGCTTGTGATATAAAAAAACATTTTGGTGTAGCAAATCTTATTTTCTTTGTTTATTTATAGTTTTATACAAAGAGAAATCTTGGTAAGTTCGAGAAACAAAGTGATGATGATTTTCCAATTCGTCTCTAATAATACAGAATAATATTTACATGTTGATATGGTCAAAACAGTATCGGTATTAATAGAGAAAATCAGTCATTTTGCGGTACTAGGAATTTAGAAACCAACTATGATCGAATCTAAAATTTTGTATGCGCAAATCAAAACATAACTGTTACTTGCCAAAAAAGCAAAAAAAAAAAAAAAGATGAGATTTTGTTGATTGCTTCAGACACAAGAAACCTTAGAAAATACCTCCTTCCTTTTCAGTTTATAAATGTGGTCGCAGTTGTATCTAATTTATGAATCAGTGCTATAGTTAACTATAACTTCTAGTTTTATATCACTAACTAAAGTTTTTGCAATCTTTATAGGTCGAGTACTATCTTTGATTTTTTAAAAAGAGGACTCAAAATGACGTCTCAACCTAATAATCATGATCACAAAGACTAGAGATTCCAACTCTACAAGACGTGGTACTAAGCAACTAATTTACATATATTTAAGTATATATATGCAATAAGCTAATAATTTACAGCATTTGAAGCCTGGTCAATTTGGGGCCGTGGAAGTCTGTGTTAAGGTATCAACCTATTCAGCTCATATCAAAACCCGCATCTGCGCTTATGGCGTACATCAATTTGGTCTCAAGTAGCTCTTTGCTGCATCATTGACAAGAGATTTTTAATTTGGTTGCTCCAATCACAGCATCAAGTGCAGGAGAAGATTTTTGACAACAAATCAAGTTTCTCAACTTGGCAAAACCAATGAGATTGTGCTACAAAAGGACAAACCTTTGATAGGGTGGAAGCTTAAGAAGGTTCAAACAAGCGATTGATGTAGGTAGTCCATCAACTGAATCATTACCGGCATCCCTGAAACAGATTGCAACCGACGATGGATCTTTTATGACTGTTACTTGCCAATGTGAGTTAAAAGTGAAAACGATTCTGAGTTTCTGTAACTTACCTCAGTATACAGAATGAAGGTTTCAAGTATTTGAAACCGAGCAGTGGTCCTCTTGAACAGCTCGTCACAAATCTGGGATGAAAGATGATAGATGCTACTTACCTCTCGGGTTCCGATCTATACAACAAAAAGACTCACTCATATGATTAATAAGGTGAAGTTGTCTTACTTTAACAACTTCTTCTGGTTTTCGGTTGAGATGCTTTTTATAACTTCCCAGAACATATCAATCACAGAATGTCCCTGTCAAGAACACAGCGATGTAATCATATAACAATGTCCCAAACACATAAAATGGAATTTTGGCAAACAGCAAAGAACAACTCACAATGTGGTACCCTCCAGTATAACTACTGTTGCTTCGCAAGTCGTCAATATCCAAACTTTCAACTGAACCAGATATGAGAACCTGCAACCAAATCCCACAAAGGTAGGCAATGAGCGTAGTTATCTGCCTGAGAACTTATCTGTTCATGCTCCTTGAGAAAGCTAGCAAAGTAAGAATAATAACCATCTACTGCATAATTATGTGTTGGCACCTGAAGCTCGTGTTCGCTGAACATGTCGATCAATTCTTTCGGAATGAGTTGCTGAAACCCCCTCAAGAAATGACAACTTTGCTGGCGTATCTGCAAGTGAAGAATAAGATGATACCAAAAGTTGTTGCATTTACGGGATGACCTTAAAGCGCATGCTAAGAAGATAAATGAGAAGAAAGTGGTTCCCGCGGACCTGAAAATTCAACCGATAATTGGAAACCAGATGAATGAAGGTCATAACATTTTCATTAGTAACTCGCATGTCTTTGCCCCCTGGAAGTAGCTCTTCCTCTGTCATCTTTCCATCTTCTTTATTCAAAATAACAAAGTAAAGCTCCAACTCTGAGATATCACCCTTATAGCGCTGCAAGTAAGTAGTAACTGTAATACATAAAATAGTGGATAAAGCTGAAAACAATAGCCAAAAATCTAATAGCTACTTGGCTCCACCAAGCAACATGAAACTAGAATGTTGAGCAAAACTGACCTTGAGAAATATAAGATGCCTATACAACTCAGGATCCAGAGAAGGCAAATCGTTCAAATAGTTGTACCTAGCCAACGAAAAACAGAAGTTTTACAACATGTTCACAAGGTCTTAACAAATGAAACAACAGGAAGTTGCAGGTCACTTTTGTTTCAATTTGCTGAGGAAGAACGTTGCAAATGGTATATCAATTAGAATCCCTTCAAACATAGCCTGCAACAAGATAACGAGAAAAACATGCAATCAGTCTCATCATAACACATGAAAATCAACTTCAATTAAAAAAGGCAAAACTATATAAAATTTCTTTGAAAACGTCAAGACAAGTATACCCCTACAAGTTATATTTGCATAAAAACATGGCGAGAGGAACCCGTAATGTATTTGAAAAAAAAGCAGACCCGGTGTACACTTCAAGCAAGATGATATGCTTTCTGTCGTATGTATAAAAGTTTTAAGGAAGAAAGATTGGTAACATAAAGACTTTAGCATCAAGGCCACCAATCAAATACCATACTTTTGCGAGAAGACGGCCGAGAAAATGAAAGAACTGGAGATGCTGTTCATGTATCATTCCTGATCCAGGATTAGGATAAAGCATGTGATCCACAGACTCCTGAAACAAAGCATGAACAAGATTTTCTTATAAAAAAGACAGAGAGTGGAAAATTATGAAATTCACAATAAATTGAGTGAGTAACTAGACAGACAACCTTAAACAACCCGTATTGCACATCAAAGGCTGCTTGGGTAATTTTCTCCATGAAGTCTTTGAAAATGCCACCACCATCAATACCAGTTACCACCATTCCAAGCTCATTGACAAATGTCACGCGAATCTACGGCCAGTAGTTATTTACATTATTAGTATCGCAGAGTAAAGAAAATATGCATTTGTTTCAATTGTGAACAAGCGATTGCTTGAAGGCAGACATCAGGCAAGAGATAGAACTTACCGATTCCCGGAATTCATCCTCTGACAATGCATTCATTTGATTGTAAGCATCTTCCAAGATGTGATCTCTTCGTATTCTGAACGGTTTTCGAGCAAAAATGCCTTGATATCCATGACTCTGTCTTGCTGTTGCTAATTGTGTCTACAAATGATGTCCAGTGAGTAAAAGCAAAAGTAATCAGTGAACAAGTACATAACCATTTTTTCTCCAGTTTACCGAGATTACTCACATAAGTATATGTTAGCTCTCCTAGGTTCCTTAAAACGAACAAATGAGAATCATTCACCAATTATACACATCCTAATAGCCACTTACTGTGAATATTTTGACTCTGCTTGTAAACGGAATCAGAAAAGGAGCTTGCATCAGTATGTAGTTGGCTCTCGTAGCTTTCATTATGGCCTGGAGAAAGGATAACAAGTCAGCAACGATAGGGGGCAAGTAAGAGCAAATCATTCAAAGTGATAGATAATATTAGAGGAAATTGCAGTGTAGTAGTCACCAGAGAGATGAATAATTCATTGACTGTATCAGCTTGGAAGTCGCTCGAGGAAGTGAATTGCAGCCGATTGTTCCAATCTTGCAACTGCGGAAATATTTCACCAACAAAGAGAATAAAATGAGCATTGATCTTTGCCAAGTTATACTGACTTAGTCAAATATCCATAATTGAGCTAGGAGTATTGACTTCTTTGCAGCACATACATGTGAAAGTAATTCAGAGACTACAAGCCCAACCCTGTTCTGAATCAAGTCAACACGGTTCTTCTTCGAGAGGTCGTTTGAGAGATATTTCCCAGTGTTAGGTTGCGTAAGTGGATTCACCCATAGTAATCGCCATAAAGCCTGGACAAAAAGAGTGATCGTACACAAAAAGAATTGAAAAATTCAAAACCATGGCACATTAGATGATATTTTTTAGCAGAAACTTTCAACAACCACTGCCACAACGCAACCATATGAAAACACAAAGCCAATCTAGCTTGTGTTACACATAGCCATTTAAAACCTCAGCTAATCGCCTCTGTAAATTTTATGTTGCATCTTTATCATGTAAGTATCTTCAATCAACTCCTAAAACTAACGTCAAAGTTACAAGAAGACTGCTCAATGGGATCTGCCAAAACACTTACCTGCTTGAGAATAGTGATAAGCAACCTAATATCTTGTAGCGACAATGGCTTCTCTCGCTCGTAAAACTCCTCATTGTCAAGTATCATAAGCATATGCCTGATCAGCAACAACAATGTTAAACCAGCTTTTAGGTATCAAACCACCCTCATAGTGCTAATTTACCTATAGTCATACGAGAGAGTGACTTTAGAGTAATACTACAGAAAATTTGGCATAATCGAGCAACCCTTACTTGTAAACAAGACCAAAAACAGCCACGGGTAACAGCCAACCCGGAGGATCTTCTGGAAGGCAAGCTAGGAGTTTAGGCATGGATGACCACTTCTGGTTCTCATGGCATCGCTTCATATAATTCCACAACACAGCTACAAGCTCAGTTCTATAAGCCAAAATTGTCATGATTCGCTCAAGAGGAAGAATGTTGAATGCTGCATACAGAAAAGAACTGGCTGTGCCAATAGCTAGTGCTTCTTTATCTTCATCGTATGCCTGCGTTGTACCAAGCGAAACTTGATGGAACAAAACCTCCATCTGCATGAATGACAATAAAATTACTTTTATTCAAATTAGACAATCACTCGATCCAGAGGAGGAATAGCACTTGATGTAATTTCATATGACGTAGAATGGGTACATACTATCTGCAGAAGAAAGCGGGAGTCTATAGCAATGGTTATCTGCTGCTCCAGATTCCTATTCAAGCCAAATTCTGGTACATCATCAATCAACATATCATCCTCGTCAGAAGAGCCTGAACCACAAGAAAAATGCAAGTCTCTTACAGAATAAGATCAAATCAATGAAGAACTACCGAGGCCAGAATTTTTTTAGGATGACAAAACAATGCCATGCGCGAGATAATAAAGCAAGAAATAAATGACATACGCTGTCTGCTTTCTCTTTCTGATGACTTCACAGGAGGAAGTTTCTCCATTAAGAAAGTTGCAACTGATGCAATGTCAATTGCCTGGTCAAAATAAAGAAATAAGACAAAGCAACATTAAAGTCAAATAGAACTGAGAGCACAATGATTTTCCCCAGAAAATAGTATATGTAACGTTTCCAAACATTATCCAAATGAATGATTTCTCAGTAGCTAACACAAAGAGATAATAAATAAACCTACCATGTCCAGTGAAAATTCAGGCACCACATTCGCAGTTTCCAACGTATTACCAAGAAGGCAAGCATAACTAGGGAATTCTGTGCTTGTATCTATTGGGAGAACGCAGGTATCCTTTTGAATACAAAAAGCCATCTGGTGGATGTAGTGTTGACTTAGACTTGGATTGGCAAAGACCTGGATTATGAAACTATGAGCTTACCAAAGTTCAAATAGATGCTGACGGTCAAGATCGTACTCGTTCAGGGTTAAACATATACTTGTAAATAGCCAAAAGCTATCATTTTAGACTCAGTAACACTGCCTCATAAAATGTATTTTGTTTAGCATCATCCGTGACTAAAAAACATGAGTTTAGGAACCAACCAATTTCAAGCGTGGGAAGAGCTGCCATATCAAAGGTACTGTCAGGATCATAGATGAGAAACTCCAACGAGGATCAACAGCAGGGCAGCAACATGGCTCACGGCCAACATGTGGTACTATCAGTATCAACACTCTTTCTAGTGAAACGATGCTGCCAGTCAGACTCTGACCTCTTGGGCGTTGTTCCTGCCATAGACCACAATTGCTTTAAAAAAAAAAGAGAGGATCCTAACTCAATCCGAAAACGTGAAATAAGCTGGAGGAACTAGGTGGTGGGGCATAACCATGAGGAACTGGGAATACCTTAGTCGTAATGACAATTTCCCGAAACAGTTTGAATATGTTTCTTCTCTGTAGGTAACTAACTATTTTGCATGCCCAAGGCAGTTTAGGATCTAGCAACAATGACATCGCCTCCATCAAGATAGCTGTTGAAATGTTAGCCTCTTCAGGAGTAACTAAGAGTTGATCGCTTAAACGGTTCCTGCTGATTCGAATCAGAAGAAGGCAAAACTGAATAATGCAATTTGATACAAGAAGGGCTGTGTCCTCTACGAAATGAGAGATGTCATATAACCTATTCTGATGTATAGCCTCGATGCAAGCAAATGCAAGTTTCTTAACTCTAAAATCCACCAAATTATGCTCAGAGGAATAGTCCACGCCAGAAAAAAGGCTGACAATGTCACCTGTCATATGATAAGAATTTGTAATATCAGAAAGCAAATCCCAGTAATTATTGGGAAGAAACTAGAGATACAATGTTCTTGAAGCACTAATAAATAAATATATAGTGTATGTGTGAGGATGTAAACAGCAAAAGGGTGAGTTAATCTGTGGTAAGGGGACATTTCTCACACAAAGCTATAATTTTGCAGCTCATAAGATACACATATTAAAAAAGAGTACATCGTACAAAAGCCATCAATAAATGATTAAGCAAAACTAAAGAAAGGAAAAGCACACTGATCAAACCCAAAAGAAAGAATTGACCAAACAAAAGAAACATGCGGAAATACCAGTGGTGAGAGCAAACTTGTGCAGTAGACGACACGTCTCGACAAGTATGATAAAATCTGCAGCGTTTTGTGCGTTGAAGAAAACAAGAAACTGGCGGAGGAAACTTGAATCTGGCTCAAAGCAATGCCTATGGACATTCTGGCAATTATTCCCATAGGTTTTGCAGAAATCATGGCGCACCTTGGAGCGCTCAATGGCCATTGATCTTCTACCTCTAAAGAATTTCTGTACCCAAAAATCAGTCAGGAACTTGTCCACCAAAAGGAGCACTATGATTCTGTAGCCAAAAATTTGTTAGCTCTAAGATTCTACCCAGACCTTATTCCTCAGTATCTTTGTTCTAGATTTCCCAGAAAACAAACATAAAATCACACAGTCCCAACAAACCCATTCCACTGTTACCTGAATTTTGACGGCAACAGAGTTCTGCTGCTTCAGTAGCAACCGACGATTTCGTTCCATTCTGGTCTGCTCCAAAAGCTTCCGAGCATCTCTCTCCTTCGTGCTCCGGCCACCTAAATCGATTCGCTTCGGATCGCCGGAGAAAAACATGTGCCCGACCTAACTCTACAATTACCCTGCTAATACACACGATCGCCGGAGAAATTTTTTTGACCGTATTATACTTCTTTATTTTTAGGGTCAATTTGTTGAAGCGTGAATTTGTCTAATGACTATATTGGCTCAAATAAAGAACCATTCTAGCTCTCCCAATCACAATTTTATTGAAATATATATATTATATTAAATCATAATATAACCACTAATTCTTTTTTTTAATTATGACATCTTTTCTAATTATAATATATAAACAATAAATTAAAATAATTAAAATAATTAATAAAAATAATTAGATTAAATTATTAAACCTTAAAAATCTAAACCACAAATACTAAACCCTAAACTCAAATACTAAATCCTAAACCCCAAATAATAAATCCTAAACCCCAAATTCTAAACTCTAAACCCCAAATAATAAACCCTAAATACTAAACTCTAAACTTCAAATCCTAAATCCTAAACCCCAAATACTAAAGGGATAATTACAAAAATACCACTTTTTGTGTGCACATTTTTGCAAGAATGCTACTTAGGGGTGTCCATTTATAAAAATGCCACTAATTATAGATTTATAAAGCCTATATCTTAAAATTCTAAACCCTAAAAAAATGTTTTGACACCTAAAACCCCTAAACACTCAAAACTAAACTCTAATATAACATAATTAACCCAAACATAAATAATATAAAGAAAAAATAATTTTGAAAAAATAATTTTGAAAAAATGGTATTTTTGTAAAAAATTCAAACATGTGGCATTTTTGTAAATTGACACTTGAAAAGTGGCATTTTTTGAAATTTCTCAATACTAAATCCCCTAAAGTTATTCAAAAATTATTTGAGATTTAAGATTTAGTATTTGGGGTTAGAATTTATTATTTGGGGTTTAGGATTTAGTATTTAGGGTTTAGGATTTATTATTTGGGGTTTAGTATTTGGGTTTAAGGTTTAGTATTTGTGCTTTAGATTTTTAAGATTTAATGATTTAATCTAATTGTTTTGTTAATTATATTAATTATTTTAATTTATTGTCTATATGTCATAATTAGGACAAAGAATTAGTGGTCCCCATAATTATTTTTGTGATTTAATATAATATATTTTTTAACTAAATTGTGATTGGCTAATAAAGAAAGAGTGAATAATAAGCATATAGCCATACATATTTTTTAATTGAAGAAGTAACTAAAGAAACATGTGATTTGTCAGTTTTGACCTTTAGTGGGTGATGTCACCACTTGTTGACTTCTCCTTCTTCCTGCAATTAGAAAATGTTCCGACTATATATAGTGATATATCTCTTCTGCAAATTTACTAAAATCTCAGGTTTTGATTTTACTAATCACCTGCATGTGAGGCAAAAGGATTAGATCTTCGGCTAATCCGTTATCCCCAAATCAACGAATCACTGTTTTTCCATATACTCCCAAATTCTATTCTGAAAATCGAATTTCTTGATTTTGTGAAATCCAACTCCTTACACCATTACACGCACGCCTGAGAATTTGGGTTTATTATTTGCTTTCGAAATCGGTTTCTTCCATCTCATCTCTGACACTAAGCTGTTCTACTTTCTCCTCTCTGTTTTTTTGGCATTATTACACATAATACAGAGAATATAGTAGCCACGAAAAAATATGGTTAGTCATCTAATTTATAAATTTTTTTGTTGTTATTATGCATAATTTCCCTTTGTTGAATAGCAACAAAAAAATTATATAAAAAATAAAAAATCATAAATCTAATGGTTGTCATAAATCTAATAGCAACAAAATAAAAGATTTTGGTTACTTTGTTAAATAATTTTTTTTAATCACTATTCTACAAATTATCCCTTATATTTTCTTCTAATCTTCGGAGAAAAAAATTCTTACTACATGAAAATAAATAAAATATAATTATTACCTTTTTTAATATGTTATTGATTTTATTTTCTTATTTATTACTAATATTTAGAAAACTTTCTCATCGATTTGAGAAAGGCTAAAAACACAAAGGGTCCCTTTTAGACCAGAAATAAGAAAACGGCTTCCTCCGCCGCGACTTCTCTCTCTCTCTCCGGTAAGGTTTTTCTCTTCTTGATTAAACCTAGATATCTCCTTATTATTCTCTCCAGTCATTATTTGGAAGAAATTAGAGAATAGATTATTCTCTCCGGTAAGGTTTTTCTCTTGGACCGAAACTTGAGATATCTCCTTACCTAGATTTGTCGGGTTGCTCTGACCCTAGTTTTCTGAAATCGATCACTTTCTCTTTCCTCATCAAATCTGTCCAAATTTCCTCTCTTATATTTTCGTTATGGATTCAATTTTCGTATTGCTTGATTGAGTGTATTTATCTTGCTGCCTGTTTGGTTTTCGATTTTGAGCAAATATCGGATCATCTCTGTGTTGTTTCATGTCTATGTGTATTGTTGAAGAGTCGGTGTCCTCATCTGTTTACATCCAAGCTTGTAATATCTTTCTTTTCTTTTGTCAGCCAATATCAAGTGTGGCCTTGAATCACTGAAATCGTATCTTCTGAGCTTAAGTTTCATGATTAGGAATATATGTTCAATTCAATCATTTTATTCTGTTACTTTGATCTGCATTTTAGTAATGCTGATGATCTATTATGGTATCATATTTAGTTTTTTTAAGCTGTGGAAAATATTGTCTGTGTTTTCTTCTATTCATATATGTAGTACTAGTTTGTGTGTTGACACAATTGGAATAAAATGCAGGTTTTACTGATGGATTCAACAGATAGAGTTGATAAGTTACCTGGATTGGAATCTTGTTTTGCTAAGTCTCCTGGATTGAAATCTTGTTTGGATAAGTTTCTTCGTGAACGAGCTCGTACACAAGCTATTTTACAAGCTCATGTGCCTAACGCTGCTCGTGCACGCAACGCTGCTAGTGAAAATGGTGATCTTGACCATGATGATGATATTAGTTTGGGCATCCCCATATGGATGATCAGGGAAGGAGTGAATCCGACCAGAGAACAATTACAAGCCATGAGACAGGAAGCAGCTGTTACATCCTCAGACCGCCAGGAAGCAGCTGCTACATCCTCAGACCGCCAGGAAGCAGCTAGTACATCCTCAGACCATCAGGAAGCAGCTGCTACATCCTCAGACCGTCAGGTTGGTATGAAGAAACGTGAAGTGCCAAATGAAGAAGATTATGATTCCGAAGAAGAGGAGGCTCCTGCTGCAGGTCAGTTCAGTTCGAATTCACGTACAAGTTTGATGATATGAAACAACACATTAACTAGTTACAAGGAAGCTTTTGTTCTATGAAAGAATTGAGATTGCAGAACAAGAAGATACTTGTTAGAACATTCCCATAGTTTTAACTAGTATATTAGTAGGGGCCATAATGATAAAAGAGAGTTCAAAGTTTCAATGATATATAAGGGATTATGTGATATGCTCAGCCTGATTACTTGTCGTGTTACCTAATTTGCAGCAAATGGAAACTACAAGACGACGTCGATTGGGAACAAGGCTGAAGCTAGTACTAGTACCGTTAAAACCAACTGAAAGTAATTGCTTCGAGATAATTAAGTTAGGGTCTTTATATATTTTATTTTGGTAGAAAAATAATAACGTGAGCATTGTTATCTATAGTGGTTATCCAATATACACTACGAATTGTTTTTAATATTTACGTGATATATATTACAGTATAACTTTGAATAAAATGTGTCTTGTTTTATATTAAGTAGGTTGAGTAGTGTTTTTCAGTTGTGTTCAGAGGTGTTTAATTGTGTAATTAACAAATATTGTTAGCCTTATAATGTGAGAGTAATGGTGTGACGATATGAATGAAAACGATATGCGTGAAAGCAAACAAACGTACAATTGTAATACAACGTGACAGAAAGTATAGTAATATCGATAGTACTGATTAAAATAGCCATAAAACTAAGGTTAAAATAGCACACATCATAAGTTATTACATGACCGACCATATAAGTCTAATCATAAAACACAAGTTGTAGGTTATTACACAGCATAAGTTATTAAATGACCATATAAGTCTTAACCATAAAACACAAAGTGGGAAATAAATGATAATTCGCTGCATAGAGAATTCGATGTCCATGAGCAACATCCATTGGCTTACGCAAGAGCAAGAGCAAATCCGATCCTCCTTTGCCCAAAGTCAAAGATCGTGTGGTATCGACGGAGCCAAGGGAATCCCAAAACACTGTATCATGTCAAAAACGTTAATAAACTTGACAAATAATGGTAATAAACTTGCAAATGTTTTTTTCTCTTGAGAAACAAAACTTTAAAATATTAACTTACAAGTGTGGTTCGCCGTCTGGGAAGACCATTGGTCTAAAGACGGTGCTAAATCTTCCCGGCGTGTCTTCATCTGGACAAATGTACTACAAACGGAAATTATATATATGTAAATTAGTAAACAATTCTCATAAGCTAATTACATATTGAAGAGAAAAAAAATGAAGCAAATTACAGTTTGCTTACGTCTTCCGGTTGCATATCAAAAACGTGTCCACCATCACCGAAGGTGAAAAGTACTCCTGGCAATTGGTTAAAATTTTCAAACTCATCGGCTTCAAGTAATGTCACTCCACCAAGAGGAACCTAATACAAAATATGATAGGATCATTCTCAAAATAAAATAAAGAACAAAAACGTGTATAATATGTATCTATACAACTTACTTCCCGGTTGAGGATTTGGCGGTTGATTGCATAGATTATAGCCTAATAAGCATACAAAAGGGATTAGAATGTAAAACACATTTACTAAAAGTGAAAATAAGTATACTTACACGGGGGCCATAAATGTATTTGCTTCCACTATCTACGAGGGCTTTGTAGCAGCATTGGGCTAGAAGAAAACAAAACAGTATAAAACTGGTTAATTAGTAGATAAAAAAAAAAAATCATTTTATTTTGAATATATAATGGAAAACAATTTTACTTACCTAGATTGCCGGCAACTTGAACCGAATACATGTGGATCATCCACTTATAAGCATTATCGATAAGATCTTGGTAGATGTGCTGGCCTTGGAAATGCAATGGATTAGCCCCTCCCAAAATTAATCGACTACCATTGTTGATGTTCACAAAATCAGATCGCAGATAGAAAGAGAAGATATTCCTCGGAAATTGTAACCCTTGATTAATCATTGTGACCCTACAAATGCCAATTATTAAACAAATAATCAATTTATTTCATAGTATTAAGACCAAAAAACACTAACGGACAAAATAATTACCAAATCGGAACTGCACCGCCGCCATGATTCGGATTTCCAGCATTGATTGGTGGAGGTAACCCAAGCCCCACAATTCCGTCAAACCCGTTAAATCTCATATGAGTATAATACTCAGGTGGGTGAAGATTATTATACAACACAAATTCTTGAGTAATTTCAACAAGATTTCTTGTCGGGTTTAAACCGATTAGTTCCGTTCTCCTAGTTCCATATAAAAAGGCACGACTATTAGGTTGTAGTATATATGGTCCAACCAACGGTTCCTGAATTTTATATAAAGCAAACAAATATAGGAAAAAAAACAAAGAACAGTGAGATTGAATTTTGTTATCTTCTAAACGTCAAAAATTGAAAAAAACAAAACAAAACATCAACCTGGATGTGGGTCGTAAGTAGCTGATGGAATATATTCTCTTATCATTGGTTCATCGGTGTTTTGTAATCTTTCCGGAATCCACATGTCGTGCATGCCTGTGTTAAAAGTCACATTGAACAATCGATCTCCGACTGATATAGTGCCGACGTATGAGCGGTTTCGACGGTTCGTAAGCCGTATAGTAATGGACTGACCTCCGGCGGGATTCATTTTATCTGCCTGAGACAATAACCATATAGTAAAAAAAACAAATCAACTCAGGATACCAAATTTATTGGATATGAAGAAAACAATGGAAAGCAACTCAAGAATAAATCATTCGACAAGAGCCTAACCAGTCACAACAAGCAAAGGACGAAAGACATGAGCCCGAATAACACAGATTCCATAAGAAACAAAAAAAAAAAAAAAGTAAACACAAGTTGATTGATTACACTGTGGTGAATCACCGGAGGGGAGGAGGCGGTGGACGGACGGTGATGGAGGTGAAAGTAACTTTTAAGAACAGCTAAAGATTTTGAAGAGAACACGTTTTACTGATTCATTTCTCTCTTAGAGATTACATTAATCGAGCTAAGATACCTTTTATACAAGATTGTGAGCTAGCTAGGGTTCCCAAAGGTATCTTCACAGATCGTGTGACACATGTCAGTCATCAACAGGAGATGCGTCTAGTGAATGGAGTGGTGCAAATCTATTGGTTGAGCTCGATTGACCAGCCGTACCTCCATCTTTCTTCTTCCTTTGCTCTGTGTAGCATTCTTTGTCGTTATCCATATCAGACCGTTGAGGAGAAGTTCTGTTGTCGTGTTTTGTAGCTTTGAAGCTCTTGGTGGGCTTCGTTTCATGAAGGCCCAACACTTCCTTTTCTCTTAAAGCCTTATTTACTTCGTCGTCGTTTTGGGAGTCTTAATGTCGAGCCCGAGCCGTTAAGCTTCGACCCGACCCGACCCGACCCGTTGTTCACTCTCTTCCTCGAGAGTGTATGGGATACAGAGATTTCCCGTTCGTGGTTTCGTTCCGGTGTCTCAGAATCGAGAGATCCGAGGAGGTTTCCGAGTCACCGTGAAGTTTTGGCGTATCTACAAGATTTCGCTAAGGTGTTTGGAATCGAGGAGATGATACGGTTCGAGACGACGGTTGTGCGTGTTGCTCCGGCGAAGGAAGAATCGGGAAATGGAGGATTGAATCGATGGAGAAAGAGAAGAAAGTTGGTCGTGATGAGATCTACGTTGCTGTTGTTGTTTGTAATGGACATTACATTGAACCTCGTCTCGCTGAGATTCCTGGTAACTTCCATTGATTCATTGATTCAACAAATAGCTCAAATGATTAACTGTGATTGTGATTTTTGCTCGAGAATCATTTTTAAGGGATAAGTTGTTGGCCAGGGAATGAGATGCATAGCCATAAAGAAGACAGTTTTTTTTTTCTTGTTCTTGTTCCTCGATCTCTCTCTCCGTTAAGGTTTTATTCCTAATCCCAATGTAAATATCATCTCTGTCTTTGGCCTTGAATCACTACAAATGTTATCTTGTGACAAATTTCGCTCCTTGTTCTGTAGTGTCCTTAAGTTTCATGGCTACTTTGTGTTTAAGAATATGTTAATTGTTGCAAAATCATGGCTTATATTCTGTTACTCTGATCTGCACAGATAGATTATGTAACTCTTGACATGGTCTCATAACTAATTTGGAATAAAGTGTAGGTTTTGCTGGAACTTCCGATGGATCCAAAAGACAGAGTCAAAGACCGACCGATTTCTGTATTTGAATCTTGTTTGGCTAAGTTTCAACGTGAACGAGCTCGTAAACAAGCTCTTGCGCGTAACGCTGCTCGTGCATGCAACGCTGCTAGTGCAAATGGTGATCTTAACCATGATAATGAGACAGGAAGCAGCTAGTACATCCTCGTATTGACAGGTTGGTATGAAGTCGAAACGTCAAGTGCCAGATGACTGGGATGAAGTCAGTTTGAGTTTACTTCATTTCCAATTCGCGTACTAGTTTGATGATATGAAACAGTTACAAGGAAGCTTTTGTTTAGTTTCTTCAAGGATAAAACCGTAATAGAGCGTTTGCATTTGCTCCGAATACAGAAAAGGGATAGTTTATCTATGAAAAATATCGACGACCAAAGTGAGAAAAAACTCAATCTTTCTTTGATTTGAGATCTGTTTTCTTGATATTGAGCTAAACGCTTCTGTGATTAGGAAGATTGGAAGCAAAAGTTGATTCCTTCAAAGCCAAATTTTTGCTTTTGTAGAATGTATTTAAGTAGTTTATGATTGCTTCTTATTGTTGAGTCTTAAGGTAGCTTTAGTCTTCATGTAATGATTCTCTTTTCGAGTTTGAATTACTTTGAAAACGTATGCGAATGGTCTCTGATTCATCATTCCTTTTGTATTCTGTATACTTGAAGGCTAGTGCCGAGTGGCTGCAAATTGATTGGATCTGGTTCAGCAGTCCCAAGTCTTCTGATTTGTAATGATGATCTTGCGAAAATAGTCGATACTAATGATGAATGGATAGCTACTCGTACTGGTATTCGCAACCGTCGAGTTGTATCAGGTAGTGTTATATTTTATTCTGTTGTATGATAAATTTAGAGTAGATTTTTGGTATACATAAAGAGAGATATTGATTTTGTTAAACTGTAATTGAAGGCAAAGATAGCTTGGTTGGCTTAGCAGTAGAAGCAGCAACCAAAAGCCCTTGAAATGGCAGAGGTTGTTCCTGAAGATATTGACTTAGTCTTAATGTGTACTTCCACTCCTGATGATCTATTTGGTGCTGCTCCACAGGTATTTGTTGACCCTTAGATCTAAGTTTTTATTTGATCGAGTAAGTGTTCCGGTTGTTTGATTCGCGATATATTTGTTGACCATCAGTTGAAATGCGATTGGAAGTCAAGGGAGGATTTAAAGAAAAAAGATTGTGATAATTTCCATGGAGAGATGCATGAGGGTGGTTTTGAATGAATTTATGACTATCCCTAATCTTGTAAGGAAATTGAGAAATGTGGAGATGGCGCGATAGAAGCATAGGATGTTGAAGTCAATGGTTGTTGACTTAGAAAAAGAGAAAAGAAAATGCGATGAGGAAATGAGAATAGAAAATGGTTGTTGCTCTTTATGTTGGAAGAAGATAATTGAGTTTATGAAGTAATAAGGGAAATTAGGTTGTATAGTATTTAACCACAACATGAATTCAACACGGGAATCCACGATTTTTTTCTTTTTTTTGGTCACAAGCACAGGAATCCACGATTATTATTCTTATTCCGTAGGTGGTTAAGTTATATTCTTTATTAGACTATGTTGTAACTGTTCTTGTAAGGATTATTATTATTCTTAATGTTGCTAATGGGTTCACTCACCAGTATACGCATGACATTATATATGTATCGTATAACTACATTTTGGTCTCCACAACATCTCACATAGTTACTTGATAAATTAATCCATTAGTAGTAGCTATATTCTTTATTTGTAGACTCAATATAGCTATTGTTTTCTAATATTCTCTTGTTTTTTGCAATTTCAGAGTTCTCCCTTTGTGTAAAATGGGGAATTGTTTCTCGACACCAGGTGATTTTTGGATGAATAGATTGTTTATGTGGCTCCAAGAGAAAGGAGGTTACAATCACAATCTTGAGAAGAATCTCACGGCTCTAGAGTCAACCATGGAAGAGCTCAAGGCTAAGCGAGATGATTTATCAAGAAGGCTCGCAAGAGAAGAGGATAGAGGTCAACAAAGGCTTTCGGAATTTCAGGTATGGCTTACTAAAGTTGAGACTATCGAAAAAAAAAGTTAACGATCTTCTTAATGATAGAGATCTTGAACTTCAAAAGCTGTATCTTTGTGGGTTTTGCTGTGGTTATGGGGAAAAGGTTTTCTTGACGTTGAAAGAAGAACTTAAAATTAGAGTTTTCGATGCGTCAAACATGTGTGGTGCAAGAAAGGCAGCTTCAACCGACAATTGTTGGTCAAGAGATAATGCTCGACAAGGCATGGAAGATGAAGTTGGTCTTATGGGTATGTATGGTCTCGGTGGAGTAGGGAAAACAACGCTTCTCACACGGATCAACAGTAAATTCAGTGCGGAAAGGTGTGGGTTTGACTTTGTGGTTTGGGTTGTGGTGTCTAAAGAGTTACATCTAGAGAAGATTCAAGATGAAATCGCACAAAAAGTTGGTCTTGCTGGAGAGGAGTAGAAACAAAACAGAGAAGAGCCAAAGACCCATGTTATATTCAGTTTTTAGATGACATATGGGAGAAGGTGGATTTAACTGAGATCGGAGTTCCGTTTCCAACAAAACAAAACAAAACAGATGCAAAGTGGTATTCACCACTCGTTCCCAAGATGTATGTGCACGAATGGAAGTGGAAGACCCAAATGGAAGTTCAATGCTTAGGGGAAATGAGGCATTTGATTTGTTCCAAAAGAAGGTTGGACAAATAACACTAGGAAGCGATCCGGGGATCCCCATCCTTGCAAGAACAGTTGCCAGAAAATGTTGTGGTCTACCATTAGCGCTTAATGTTGTAGGCGAGACTATGTCATGCAAGAGGACAATACAAGAATGGCGCCATGAGATTGAGGTGCTGACTTTATATGCTGCAGAATAAGATCCTTCCGATTTTGAAGTATAGCTACGATAATCTTAAGGAGGAGCATTACAAATCATCTTTGCTATATTTCCAGAATATTATAGTATTCGTAAAGAACAGCTGATAGAGTACTGGATAGGGGAAGGGATTATAGATGGAACTGGAAGTATAGAAAGCGCTGAGAACAAGGGTTATGAGATAATTGGTAGTCTTGTTCATGCATCGATGTTGATGGAGAAGGTAAATTATGTGTGTATGCATGATGTTATTCGTGAAATGGCATTATGGATCGGAACTGATTTGGGAATACAAAAAGAGGCTTTCATTGTGCGTGCAGGTGTTGGGTTAGATAAAATGCCAGAGGTTAAGAATTGGATGTCATTGATGAAGAACAAGATTGTTCATCTTCCTGGGGAGCCTGATTGTCTTGAACTCACAACTTTGCTATTGCGAGAAACAAAGTTGGCAAATATCTCGAGTGAATTCTTCACGTCCATGCCAAAGCTAGTTGTTTTGGATCTATCGCACAATGCCGATCTTTGTGTATTGCCTGAGGAAATATCAGAATTAGGTTCCTTGCAAGATCTCAACTTGTCAGATACTGGTATAAGTCATTTGCCTCTGGGTCTGCAAAAGTTGAAAGAACTAATTCACTTGGATTTGGAGTTCACAAATAAACTTAAGAAGGTTGTTGGGATATCAAGTCTGCATAGTTTGAGTCTTGAAATTATCTCCTTCCTGGTTGACATGGCATCACGACACAATGGAGGAGTTGGAAACCTTGGCACATTTACAAGTTTTAACCTTAAGAATCAATCATCCTTTTGATCTCTCATAGATTGACGAGTTGTACAAGCACGATCTCTATGGATACATCTGGAACACATACACGAGCTACCAAAAGGGCAATAAATGCAATGGAATATGATGAGGTCTTGAACTTCCCGTTGTATTTTATTTTTTGTTTGGGAAAATTAAACACCAAATTGTTAACAATTCTCTACTGTAGTATTTTAAAAGAGTTTTCCTATTTTCTTATCTATTCTAGTAATGATGTAATGTCGATCGATAAAAATCTTTTAGTAATAATATAAGTATACCCACTTGTAGCCTTCTGTGGTTTATAGTTTTACTTGTGATTTTGTGACCTTGTAACCGAATAACTACAAAAAGGTTTCATGCATTTGTGAAAAGGTAGATTAGATCTCATCATTGACTCCTTCAACGAGATTATTGATCAGAAGAATAATAAACACAGTCTTATACATTAAAGTAAGTCTTGTACTATAGAAAGAGACTCGTGACCATTGATCATATACAAGAGTATTGATTATGATATGATATCAAACCTTTGGTAATGTCAAGTTTGATTGTTCTCAACTTTCTGGTACAATTCATCTGCTTAAGTATAATTTTTACTTGTTTTTTCACTAGTGTTGAATGGAACTAATTAACCTAATATAATCATAGCTACTTTTAAATGCGAGATTTTTAATCTCATTAACTTGTTAATTGAAAAAACCAATGCAAAGTAAAATAGTTCAATGGATGTCAATCATGCCAATGATGCATGAGCAGAGGAAGTTCTGAGGGTGTGCAACCGCACAAAACCCATTTTTTTAGTTATTTTTTATTGTAATTTAGGGTCTAAAAGTTATTAAAATTATATATAAAAAGATCTAAAATTTTAGATTTTAACAAATATCGACCATTTAAAAAAAAAAAAAAAAAATTTGCACAAGGTCCAAAAAAATTTTGGCCTTGTTTTTAGTCTGTGCATGAGAACAGGCAATACATGTGTATTGTGTAGTCGAGCAAGAAAAATACATAATTCAACTAAATACCTAACTTTGTGCTAACAAAAAAAAAAACTCAATCAAGCCAAATATATATGCATTGTTTTATAACACCGAATGATTTTTTTTTATCGAATATGCCAAAGTAAATGTCGCATCCACATTACCTAGCTAAACCATGCTTAGATTAATGTGAACCGTAGGATACATAAATAACACCATAATTATTGCTGTCATACTCATAAGATATGATAATCATACTCATAATTTATGAGATAATCTATTATTCTTCAAACAACCAGCCTTTAGTTATTCAAAAAAATTCACTTTTTTTTTAGAAGCAGTCAACTTTCACAATCAAAACGAGACAAAGACACACGAGAACACATACAAAAACATGGACCAAACGCAATGGACGTTTTTAGTATCAAGTGGGAATTGACCAACTGCGTTTATCAGTACCAGCAAGCTGTACAATTTATCATGGACTGGCCCAAATCTAAAACCAAATCTTTGGACGTATATTGCCGCGTTTCAGATTTGAGCTAGTTAAGTGTTTATTGATAAAGAAACAAACTAAAGTCAACGAAAAAGGTTAAAATCAAACAAAGTAAAAATAATTAGATTAAAAAATAATTAAAATAATTAAAAAACATATTATTAGATGACTTTTGGGCTGAATCGTTTCATGGCGGAGAGCTTTTTAAAACGTTTCTACAGAGTCTCTACGGGACACATGTCATCAGATTAAACATCTTTCTCTCTATTTTTTTTTTCCTCCACACTTATCTCGCCACCTCACCATGTCATTATTAAGACCATCTTTAACGGTGATCCTTTTACCGTCGTCTCTTATAACTAAAAAAATAAATAAAATAATTAAAAAACTAATTATTTGCTAGGTGTGATACGTATCAGTGGAATGAGAAGTTTGATACGTATCAACGCTCCATGTGTCGCCACGCTATTAGTCCAAAATTAATAATTTGTTTTTTTTTAAGCAAAAAAACATTTTCTTCATCTTCCTCCTTCCTTCTCTCGTTGAATCATTTGCTCTATGTTCACTCATAACCAATTATGCGGTTGTTATGAACATTTGAGTCTCCTAAACTCATCTAAATTTCGTTTGGTATGCATCTTTAATTTTTTTTTTTTCAATTTGATGGAATCAAATCAATTCGTAACCCTAGTTTTTTAATAGTTGAAGAAAAAATTAAATCCAAAAATCCTACCCTCGAATCTATATGAAATTTGTTTGTTTAAGATTATATCTAGACTCGGATGAACTAGAATCGGATTTGTTGAATAGATTTTGTGTCTCTGTGTGTGGTAATTCTCAAAGAGAGATTCATGGTTTCGTCGTTGTTGAATCTTGTTTTGGGTTCGGATTTGGAAGCAACAGATTACGTTAAGAGACCTGTTATGATTTGGAAGTTGTGGGTTATTCATTGACATAGTAAGGTATTTATACAAGCGTATAAGCCCAAATTTGGGCCCTAAGTTAACCTAGAATACATAGAGTAGATTATATCAAATATATCTTATATCGTTATCCTAATACCCCCCTCAAGTTGGCGGTGAAATGTCCTGAATCCCCAACTTGGAAAGAAGATATACGAAAGTAGAGGTCGGTAGAGCTTTGGTAAGAAGATCAGCTGGTTGTTCCTTGGTGGAGATGTGTTCGGTGACAATGAGTTTGCAGAGAACTGCATCGCGAACATGATGACAGTCATTTTCAATATGTTTCGTGCGATCATGGAACACTGGATTTGCAGCAATGTAAATGGTAGACTTGCTATCACAATGCATTTTCATCGGCTCATCATGCTGAATTCCGAATGAAAGAAGCAAAGGTTTGATCCACTTGAGTTCTCGTAATGTATAAGACATGGCGCGATATTCAGCTTCAGCTGAAGACATAGAAACTGTGTCTTGCTTTTTTGTTTTCCAAGAAACCGGAGAGTTGCAAAGAAGAACAATGTATGCACTGAGGGAACAACGCGTGAGAGGACAAGCAGCCCAGTCAGAATCACAATAAGCGGAGATACGAAGAGTAGAAGTAGCACGAAGAAGAACACCTTGAGTAGGACAACCTTTTAAATATCGAACAACCCGTAGAGCCGCATCATAGTGAGGTTGGAGAGGCGATTTCATGAACTGGGAAAGAACATGAACCGCATAACATAACTCAGGACGAGTAAAAGTGAGATAGGTGAGTCTTCCAACAAGGCGACGATATGTTTCTGGTTGCACAAGAGCTGGACCCGTAGCCAAAGCCAATTTGTGATTGAGTTCGATAGGAGTAGCCGAAGGTTTAGAGCCCAAGAGACTAGTTTCCGAAATAATGTCGAGGGCATATTTTCATTGAGATATGAAGAATCCCTCGTTGTTACGAGCGACTTCTATTCCAAGAAAATATTTGAGTTTGCCGAGATCCTTCATATGAAAGCACTCACCAAGATAGTTCTTGAAACGTTGGAGTGTAGACAAATCATTTCCAGCGACAATGAAATCGTCAACATATATCAAAATGTGAAGAATAGTCGAATCGCGGAGAAAGGAGAAGTGAGAGTAATTAGACTTGCTTTGAGTAAAACCATACGTTGTCAAAGCAGTGCTAAGTTTAGAAAACCAACAACGGGGTGATTGTTTCAGACCATATAAGGACTTCTTTAGACGACATACTTTGGTAGGATCCGGGTCTTCAAAACCAGGAGGTAGCTTCATATAAACGTCTTCCTCTAAGTCACCATGGCGGAAGGCATTATGAACATCCATCTGATGTATTTCCCACTTTTTAACTGCAGCAACTTCTAACAATATACGAATAGTCGTGGGTTTGACAACCGGAGCAAACGTATCTGTGTCATCAACACCTTCCTTTTGACGATTGCCAAGCGCAACAACACGAGACTTGTAACGAGCAATTTTTCCACTAGAATGGTGCTTAATACGATAGACCCAACGACTGCCAATAGTCTTCTTTCCCGGCGGCAAAGTCATGACATCCCATGTGTTATTGATTTTAAGAGCAGACATTTCATCACCCATGGAATCATTCCAAACATCATCCAAACTCGCCTCTTGGTAGGATTATGGTTCATGAGCCGTCGTGATTGCGGCTATGAAAGCACTATGAGATGCTGAAAAATTAGCATCAGAAAGATAAGTAGAGATAGGATACAAACTCTTACCAGAAACCGTGTCGGAGGAGCCGTGATTAGAGGTTGGAGAGAGAGAGAGAAGTACTAATTTGAGAGGCATTGACAACATAATCTTTGAGGAGAACATATGGTTGTCGGAGACGTTGTCCTCGACCAAGGAGTTCAGGTAAAGCAGGAGAGGAGACTTCCAGAGGAGTGGAGGTGTTATCTCCGGCAGAAGGTGAAGTTGGTATAGGCGGAAGTTCTATACCCGGAGTAGTTGATGGAGTAGAGTCTGGTAACGCCGGAAATAGCCAATCATCAACCGCAAGATCTGGTTGAAAAACCGGTGGTGTGACGTATTCAGAACCTTCGATACCCGGAAATGTGTCTTCTTGAAAGATGACATCACGACTAGAGAAGAATTCGTTTCTTTCAAGATCATAAAGTTTCCATGCTTTCTTTCCATAGGGATATCCCATGAAGAGACACTTGCGGCTATGATCTCCAAATTTATCTTTATCGCGAGCGTTGCGATGTGCATAACATAAACATCCAAAAACTCGTAATGAGTCATACGATGGAGGGGAACCGTGAAGAGCTTCATAAGGTGTCTTGCAATCAAGAATGGGAGTTGGAGTGCGATTGATAATGTAGGCGGCAGTGAGGATGCTTTCACCCCAAAAACTGACGGGCAAATGAACCTGAAAGAGACACGCGCGCGACATTTAAGATATGACGGTGCTTACGCTTCACTCTTCCATTCTGCTGTGGAGTATCAACACAAGAAGTCTGGTGTTGAATACCATGCTCGCGTAGGTAAGAAGACAATGCCATAAATTCGGTTCCATTATCACTACGGATGGCTTGAACCGGTTTGCCAAATTGTTTCTCACTCATAACAAATAAATTCTTAAGTAGTCCTGAAACCTCTGATTTCTCAAGCATAAGATAGGTCCAGACTGCCCGTGAATAATCGTCAGCGATAGTTAGAAAGTAAGCAGCGCCGCATGAGGAGAGAGTACGGTAAAGGCCCCATACATCACAATGAATAAGAGCAAAAGGAGAGAAAGCTTTATTGAAACTCTCTGGAAAAACCCCACGTGTTTGTTTAGCACGAAAACAAATGTCACACGAATTGTTGTGTCCAAAATCAACTTTAAAACTATCGAAAATAGGTAATGCAGATAACACTTTGTAAGACGGATGTCTAAGTCTGCGATGCCATAGAACAGAAGACGAAGTCTTGTCTTTTGCTGAACGATGAGCTCTTGCAATCGTAACACCCGTGAAGTAGTAAACCCCCTCTCTCTCTTCACCGGCTCCAATCAGGATCCTCGTAAAACGGTCCTGCAAGACGCACAATGTATCAGTAAATATCGCTATACCACCCGTTTGCTTGAGCAATTTAGAGACAGAAATAAGGGTGCATATGAAATCCGGCACATATAGGATATTGAGGAGAAAGTAATCTTTGTTGAGATGCAAAGTCCCAATCTTAGTAGCTCTAGAAGCTGTCCCGTCAGGGAAGGTAACCGCAGAAGGAATTTTGTCCTTAACATCTCGTAGTAAATGTAAATTGCCTGTCATGTGGTGAGAGGCACCAGTATCAATGATAACATCAGTTAGTTTTGTTTTACCAGATACACGATCGGTTGAAAGCTGCGTTTGTTGGTTCTGAAGAAGACTTATGAGAGTTGCAATCTGGTCCGTAGGAATAGGAGCTGTGGAATGACCAGGCGGAGGCAATGGTGATGATCGAGTGGCGTTGGCACGGCCAGGACCTCGTCCACCGGAAGTGTTAGAACGTCCACCACGACCGCGGAAAGTAGAAGTAGAAGAAGAGTGTTGCTGCTGTTGTTGTTCATTGAACCAATCGGGATAGCCATGAACGAGAAAGCACTCGGAAACTTCATGTCCTTTCCGATTACAGTGAGTGCAGAATCTATTCGGGTCAGGATTACGAGGAACAAGTGCAGCAGCAGCCGTAGCAGAGCTCTGTTTCGGGAGCTCTGTTTTAATAGCGAATCCAACCGCATCATGTTTGGTTTCATTAGATCGCATAGTAAGAAGGTGTTGCTCAGCACGAATGATACGTGAGTAGACGCTGTTGAGATCGGGCAGAGGGTCCTCATCAATGATTTGAGAACGAATGGTGCTAAAACGAGAATCATCAAGACCGAAAAGAAACTTGTGTACTTTTGCGTCTTCACGCTCCTTTTCAGTAGCGGCTGATGCCAAGCAAGTGCAGGATGGAGATGTCTTTAACCCGTACAATTCTTCCCAAAGTTTGGAAAGACGACCATAATACTCAAGCACCGGTTGTCCGGATTGTTTACCATTTGTAATTTCATCTTCTAAGAGATGCTTGCGAACACCGTTTTTGACCGAGAACCTTCGTTTAAGAGATTCCCATAATTGATGAGCATCATGAGCATGAGATACCGTAGAACGAACTTGTGGATCGATTGATGTGCGAATCCACCCGACTATCATAGAATTAGTAGCAGTCCAGCGAGCTAGTTCTGGATTGGCGGTTGGTTTGATGATTGAACCGTCGATGAATCCAATCTTTTGTTTAGCCTATAGAGAATTGTAGAGCTCGATGGCCCATTCAGAATAGTTATCACCTCGAAGAAGAACCGGTGTGATCAGTGCGCCGGGATTATCCGAAGGATGCAAGACGTAAGGAGAATCCAAGGGAGAACTCTCGTTAATAGTAGTAGTAATAGAAGGAGGAGTAGACATAGCTTTGGAGACGCAAAAAAAAAAAAAAAAAAAAAGCTAGGTCGTCGTATGTAGCAAGTCATATGCGGAAGCTAAGAGGAAAAGAAAAGAGAAGAAGATGGCGGCAGAGAGAAGAAAATTAGGTCTTAGATCGTTATTGCTCTGATACCATATTATGATTTGGAAGTTGTGTGTTATTCATTGACATAGTAAGATATTTATACAAGCGTATAAGCTCAAACTTGGGCCCTAAGTTAACCTAGAATACATAGAGTAGATTATATCAAATATATCTTATATCGTTATCCTAATAAGACCAAGTAATTCTATTAATGTAGTTAATTAAAATTGGGATGAAAATTTGTGGTTTAAAGAAATATGAAAATGGAAGGATGGAGAAGAAGAAGAAGCCAGTAGCAGCAAAGCGAGAAAGAGGAAGAAGAAGGAGAAAGATTTTTTTTTTTGGTTTATTAATTTTAATAAATAATAATAAAAATCATTATTTAATTAAAATTTTAATGGAATTAACTGTTTCGGTAACGAAGTTTACTGTTTTGTTAAAAAAAATGACGACGCGAAAGATCTAATTTGAAGGTTTATTTAGTTAAACATATTACTTTGAATGTTTGTACTGTCAGCGATCAACTATGAAGGCTTAAAGTGCTAATGATCTCTAAAATATTTTTATCGTTTTAGAGACTGTGACTTCACAAGATCTCAAGATTTATCACGTATTTTTTGGATCTCTAAGTACATGTAACGATATCAATGTTCTTGACCGCTCACCAGTTTTTGATGATAAAGTCGAGCTCCAAAAGTCAATTACTTTGTTAGTGGACGTGGTATATATCCGAAACGGATTGTAATATACGTTTAAAATTTTGTTCAACCTATTATATTACTACTTTTTATATAATCTTAAATATTTATATATAGTAATTTGATTTTTTTTATTTTTTTTTTATTTTTTAGAATCTTATTGAGTATCACTATTAAACATACCAAATTTAAAAAATTCTTAATGAATGTTAAAGATTAAAAAATTATTAAAATTAATATTAAATTATTTTTGGTGATAATATGACCAATAATGATGCTCAAGGCGACATTTTTCTCTTCTCTGCTCGATTTTTTCAAGCCTCTTCTTCTTATGTTTAAATTACTAATAAAATTAATATTAAATTAATGTTAACGATATTTTTTCGGTATCAGTAATAAACATGGTCTAAGTATATATCTAAAGAGAATCCATCTTTCATTTTCTTCAATCAACATCACGATTTACGTAACTAGATAATTGTCCATTTAGTATTCAATACGATAATGTTAATCTTACAATTCTTTTAGACATGAAATCACAACGGTAGATTTTAAGCAGTACGATTAGACGTGAGCCTCATCAAGTTTTTGCATTCTTTAGACCCAAAACTGCAGCTGCCATTTATACCTGGTCTAGAAACATATGTACTTATTCAAGTTCTTCAACTTAAAAAATACATGAATCTAACACAGTCTTGAATAAATCCTAAACGTTTAGATATGAATGTTCTACAAAATCCATGAAAAGACGAATTTACAATTCACTTGGTTAGCAACGATCTTCTTGGAGTTCATAATTTAACAAACAAATATGGATATAAGACTTTCATGAAATCATGGATTTTGTGACATACTTGCAGGAAGATTTAAGAAAACATGAACCAAAATATTCCTCAAGAACTTTTGTCTTACGGTCTCTCTCACAAAAAGAAAAACCCTCAACAACAATGTATTTTTTTTTTGTTTTGCTGGGTTTCAATAATCTCTAAAACAAAAATCAAAAACGAAACTGACGTGTATAACCATTGATTATTACTTCGCATCATTCAAAAATTCTCTAAAGAGTTTCAAAATATCAACAAAAGTAACCATACCAACCAAACAACCATCTTCATCAACCACCCACACATAACTCACTCTATGAGCAATCGCTTGTATCATCACTGCCATTAACGAGCTCTTCCGATTACACACTATCGCCACCGACTTCCTCGCCATCCTCGCCGCGCTACTCACCGACCTCCCATACGACGACGTTCTCGTCCTCCCCGCCGGAGACTCTTCATCCGACGACGAAGAACCCGACAAAGAATCCACGAGTGAGATCAGACCAACCATCGCTTTATCTTCCAAACGATTCCTCACGACTCTTACAAGACTCTCCGGCGGACCGCTACCGTCGATGTATGACATCAGATCTCCGGCGGAGAGTGTAGCAACCGCCGCTACGGCGGTTTCGTCGCAGCAAGCGAGTGTCATCGGTGAAATCTCTCCGATTAAAGCCATACGTTGATCTTCAAGATCGCAACCACTGTCGAAGACCGCGACAGAGATGTTGTCGGAGATGGCGCGAGAGACGGCGGAGACGGCGGAGGAAGCGGAGGAGTAGTAGTCGACGGCGAGGAGAGTGTGTGTGCTGTTAATGACGCCGAGATCGGAGATAGAAAGCGAAGGTAAAGGAGAGAAGACGGTAATGGAATCGAGAAGGAATCGGATTACGTCTTCTTGTGTGATCCAGCAGAATTGTCGGCTTTCTTTGTGGGTTGTTGTGGTTGTGGTGGTGAGTGAAACGGCGACGTTTCGTGTCTGTTGTTGTTGTTGTTGTTGTCTTCTCTTTGTGATTGATCTTGTCTGAATCGGAACAATCAGATTCTGTGCTCCTCCGATTATCAGATCTATGGCTTCAATTAACCTGAAAGGTCAAATTTTTAATTTCTATGGATAAAAAAAACAGAAATTTTAAGAAACACACAGAAACACAATGTTTTTGTTTCTCTGGATTGTTTCATGGATTTTTGTGACATACTTGCAGGAAGATTGGACATGGACGACGAGGGGAGGAGATTTCGGAGGAGGAAGAAGAAGAGAGACAGAGGCTTCGAAAGCAGAGGAAAGGGACAAAATGTTTTTGTCGAATTTAGAGAGGTAACAGATTACATCAGCCATACAGATCTTACCCAAACACTCGCACTTGTTCTTGTTCTTGGTATCATCGTGATGATTACAGCTCCAGATGCTGAGGAAAGGTTCATCGGAGGATTTGAGAGCAGCAATGGCGTCAGCGACGGTTGCTGTGGCGGCGGAGAGACACTGTAACGGCGGTTTGCCAATACAGAGGTCGGATAACTCGTGGGACAAAAGGGTTAGTGCCATTGTAATAAGAATTGAAGAAAGAATGAGAATTTGATTCGATGAAGAGAGACAAGAGAGGAGAGTAGTTAGTTATATAGAAGAAGAGAGATGGGTACAATGTAAGTACATAGGACACACGAACTGTTGATGTACATGAAATTACTACTTGGTCTACGGTGGAATACAGCTAGATTTCTTAACCTTTTTTGTTTTGGTTTATTACATTTACAGATAGATTATTAATTAATATTTTTTTTAACTATGTTATTTAATTAGATATTTGTAAATGTTGACCCAAAAAAATATCATTTACTAACGCTGACCAAATAATTTGCCAATTCTGAAATGCAATTCAATATTTAGAAATGCTAACATTATGAAATTTGTATTTCATTCATAATATGTTTAATAATATATATATACACATATATTTACCGTCGACTTAGTTCATTACTTAAAAGAGAATCGTACAAAAGACTAGATTTTGATCCGCGTCTGAGCGCGGAATACATAATTAGGTTGACTAATCGATTTTAACATATATTTTTTTAATATTTAAATGTGTATGACAAATCATATGATTTTTATTATATACAGACGAACAAAAAGAATATATACTATGCATAAATATAATAAAATTGAATAATTATTATCAAGCATATGTTAATGCCATTAGTGTTGATATTTTTATGTGTAAAAATGATCAAAACATATAAAAATATTATTTGTTTAAATATCTTTAAGTGTAAATATCTCATTATATCTTAATTAAACTTTATATTTTTTTTGTTAAGTTTTATAAAAATGATCAAAACATTAAGTCTTTGTATTTTTGTTTGCTTAAATTAGAAAAACTGTTAAAATTGAAGTAGACAAAATACATGATCTATATGCTTTGTCACTAAACAAAAATAAACCAGGATTTGCTTACATTATATATATGTCATGAAAAAATACAATCATTTTCTAATCTATCTTTATAGTATGATTACTTCTCATTTTATTTTGTCATTTATCTTCGTCTCGTGAGTTTATATATATTTTGATTTTGGTTCATCATAGAGGAATATTTGAGATTTTATGATATTATATTTTAAACGTTGGTCTTTCTAATAGGTTGAAAAAAGTTAAGATAATGTTTTAAGTTAAATGTATGGTTAACAAAATGAAGTTAATTGAATGTAAGATTTTATTTTTCTTGAGGTACAAATCTTTTAATAAGAAGTAGACATTTCATATTTCATGAACTATATAGATCTTAGAAATAATATAAAGAATATATTTTTTTCTAACATTTTAGAAATATGGTTAAATCATCTGGTTTTTACTATTATTTTAACTACAAATCATAAGCAAAGTTTTAGTTTGTTTCGAAACATCTACGGAGATGTGAACTTGATTTTCAATTTCAGGAATCCGACCATGAACCACCCTGCGACAATGGAGAGCATCTGGCTCGAACTTATGTTCAAAGACACGGCAATCGCTGAACGAGTTCTCTCTGCTTTTTCGTTAAATAATGGTGATACAAATCTCCAAGCCACGAGTATGATGGTGAAGTCTGCCGTGTTGCCAATCCTTGAAGTCGCCGAATTGAAAAGACAACTAGCTTCGAAGGTGGTAGAGTTGGAAATTAGAACTAGATTGAAGGTCCATTCAAAGGTCGGAATTTTACGCTATAGCTACTGGTTGAATAGCTACTGGTTGAATGTGGCATGTAAACTAGTATTTAGTAGCCCACTAGGAGCCTTATTGGCTCATAACTGCTCAACCAGAAGATAAACCGGGGAGGCTGGGTTAAAATAAGACAAGGAGAAAGAGAGAAGTTGATGGGTTTTATATAGTTAATTAAGTATTTGTGATTTCTCTTGTCAAAATTATTCGGATGCCTTAAATGTTGTAGTATGCACTCTTCTTCTTTCTTGGAGAATATGAAAGTGTCTGTTTTCTGTTCATTAGACTTCTCTTTGTGACTTTTAGCCTCTATTGTCTCATGGTTCTATGATTCTTGTATCAGGAATCTATATCATTCCCGCAATCACTATTTTGCTGTTTAGTTTCATGATCTTCTTGGGACCGTTGCACAAGTTTCAAAATAGATTTTAAAATCGCAAGTTTAATAACACTGGATTTTTAAAAAATAATTTTAATTTTAAAAGGCTAATCAATAACTATGTTAGAAAAACAATTGAGCGATTTGGTTATTTTATTCATAGAAAAAGAATTCTTAAGGAACATTGATTTTAAAAGGCGGGTCAATGATTTTGTAAAAAAATTTATGTTAAGTGAGAATAATATTTACTATTATAAAACAATTATTTTCTATGAGTGAGGGCATTTTATTTTTAACCGCTTTTGTATGCTATTAGTGTTGGCACGGCTCTGGTTCTGACATTAGTTACAGTCGCGTCATGTGAGGTGGCAATCGTTCTAAGTATGAATTTTGATTGAAGCTTTATATTGGTAAACGTAAAGATTTTTAGGTATTTTTATCAAAATGTATAACGTAGTAGTTTATGAGAGTTTCGTCACTATATAACCATAATTTTTAAAAAAAATATGCCATGGTTTTTCTTTTTTATAGAACAACGACAAAAATTAAAGAAACAATCACAACTTCGACAGCCAAAAGCTATAACAAAGATCTTCGGCCAATCTAAAAAACTAATAATCGAACAAACCAAACTAATCGATTGTCCATGCCTACTTCTGAGTATTATGACATATATTATTAGATTACGAAATTTAGAGTGAGTGATATTTTTTTTTATCATCTATGTTATATATAATGGTCAAGTAGCATCCAAACAAGATACAAGAAACAATAAACAACAACAAAAATAACAAGGTCTAAAGAGACACAAATTTTCAGAGAGACAAATCGTTGCCCTCAGGAGACGGACAAGCTACTACAAAGAAGATAAGGTATTTGATTAAAGAGGAAAGCAAAAAGGTAATCCCATGCTCAAGCCACGAAACCACTAGCACATCCACACACTTATCCAAGGATCGTGAAGAAGCCAAATATGAGCCAACGAACATAATCGTGAAGAAACCAAATCTGAGCCAACGAACATAAGCACAAAGCAGAACCTAAACTTTGTGTCACACCCTGACACTTGGAGAACCAAAACGCGGTTCTAGGAACCAGCAGACAGAGGATGCGGATAAGAACACAGAGAGATAAAAGCAACAGAGCAGAGAGCCAACGTCGAGTAGCCTTACCATAGAAACCGGGAAACAAAGGAGACAACGACGCCATGACAATAATAACCTGACCACCGAGTCTAAACGAGAACGCCAAACTAACCTCTGAGGCCAACCAAAAACATCGACCACAACCAAACGCCTGAGACCAACAACAAGCACATCTCCTCGCTCAAAAGAACCCTAACTCATGCAAGCCATACAAAGGACAATACCACAACACTCCACAACTAGAGCAAAAACGAATCAATGAGATCACAACCAAGACTAGAGAGAAATCGAATATACCCGATGAAACAAAGGCAGAAGAACCCCAATGCTCACAAATTCATCAAGACACCACCACCAACAAACCAGAGGACCGACGAGAGAAGATCAAAGAAGACCCGTCACGAGATCTCGAACCCAGCCCAAAACTGGTGACTACAGATCTAACAAGACCAGCTCACGACAAAGCTCCGACCCATCGACTCCTCAAACAAAACCAAACCCAAGCCACTTCGAAACCAACTCATAACCTTGCATATCTCAAGAGACGAAACCATATCTAGCCATAAGAGCCCACTATTAAGCTAATACAAATCAAATAAGAAATCTAAAGGCATAAAATAAGGGTCCGGTACCGACGCTATGGAAGCCGCCGGCCAGTGGACCAAAATCGGAGAAATTTTCGCAACTATTACTGTAGCAAATGGTGCTACTTAGATTTTCGAGAGGAGAGTGAGTGATATCTAAACAACTTTATAAATAAAGATAGAATAATGGTCTAGACTAATTTAGATAAATTTATTCTGTTTGCTGACGCCTATTCTGCTAGTGACTACTTTTTAATGTGGATAAGTTTTTTAATTTAGGATATATGCCACTAACTAATTTATATTTTCCATTAGGTAGGTAAATGATCTTTGACTCATCTAAATAAGTTTAGGGTTATTACAATTTTACTATCACATTATTAAAAGTTTCAAACTATTTTAGTAAGATGTTATTTTATGTGATATCATCCTACTTTTTTTTTTTGTATAACTTCAAAGTTTGGGTTTAAATTTTAATCCCAGAATCAATTTTTAGTATATTCTCTTAGAAAATACCTCTTTTTTTTTCCAACGGGATATTGAATTAGAGACACAATTAAACTAATTTCAAGTGCTAAACCACTAACCCAACACACTTTGGTCAGACATAATTGTTATTTCATCTCACAACATTTTATTTTACCTTCTGCTATTTTATTTCATAAAGTTATACTATTTCACACGAATACAAAAACTTATTCTAGTCAAATGCAAAAACAATCTCATTATTTATCGTTTAGTCACCTTAACCATTTATTTTATTTTCCTTCAAATTAAGTTATTTAATTATATAACTTTTTTATGTTGTTACTAAGATTGGGGTGTCAAAATGGGTAACACGATCCAACCCGATCTAAACCCACATAGATTCAAGAATTTAGTGGGCGGGTTTGACCTGATCCATTTATTATATGGATTAAATTTTTATACCCAAACCCATTAATATAAAATCCGATGGCCTAATGGGTTAAATAGATACCCATATACAAATTAAATATATCATAATAAACTAATTAAAAAAAACAACACCATTGCATATTATCATAAATAAATCCAACAAAATTTTTTAATGTTCAAGTAACAAACTAAAAAATATCATCTTAAGATAATTAAAAACTATAAAACCGTAAAACCAATAAAACCAAAACCATAAAACTATAAAATCATAGATTAATTTTAAAAAACACTTCAATATTTGTTGGGTTCATCTGCTTCTTTGGACGCTTCTTCCTCCTCGTCGTCGTCGTCATCATCATCATCATCATCATCATCATCATCATCATCATCATCACTTTCATTGTCTACAAATAAAAAAAAATATGAGCAACTTGGATAATATTAATAGCTAGTATTAAAATCAATAAATATAAATGATAAATTTACCTTTTTCATCAGTTATAAAACCAAATAACTAACATCTCGAACAAAGTAAAGCTTGGACATGTTTAGAAAGAAACTGACTCCGGTATTTTTTTAGATTACGCGAACCAATTCTGAAAGATGATTCCGAAGCCACAGTAGTTATAGGAATGCTCAACACATCATATGCCATATATGCTGGAGCACCAAAACGATGTTCGTTATCTTTTCAATACTGTAAAACACACATGTAAATATAGTTTCTCATCTTTAACTTTGGTTCTTCCCAATACATTACTAATGGTGACTTCCCCTCGTCTCTTATTTAGAGTAGAGGCAAATTAGGGAGAACGACATCTATTTATATAAGTTATATAAAACCCTAACTTTTTAGCTGATACAAAAGAAACCCTGATTTTTTAGCAGAAAAAACTCTAATTTTTAACGTACTCTAATATTGTAATATATAATAGTTTCTTTTTTTATATGAAAACTCATGGGTTACCTACGACTCTAATGGGTTTACCTATTAAACCCGTAACCCTAATAAGATAATCCACTATAACCCATTTATTTATATGGGTATAAAAACTCAACCCAAACCCGTTAAAACTATAGACGGGTTTGGGTAACCCATGGGTATTGACCCATTTTGACACCCCTATAACACCTAAATAACCTCTCTTTTTTTATTTTTAGTCACGAGGTTCAGAACCGTGGAACCTGATTTATTCATTTTTATAGAAATAGGCCCACAATCTGTTTTTTCCTTGCATAAATAAGCCCCTGATTTGTCTTTTTTATTTGCATAAACAGGGCTCCGAATTGTCTTTTTGCATAAATAAGCCTCTAAAATTTTCAAATCTTAACATTTGTTCTTATTTTTGTTTGTTTGGCTTAGAATCCCTGAAATCTCCGGACGGCTCTGCGCGGACCCGTACATTTCCCCATGACAGGGTCTAAACCATGTAATTTAACTTTTTTTTTTGGAGAACAAACCTCTCCCAACGTGAATCAAAACCTGTGACCTCCAAAGTCCTTACATTTTCTGTAACCTGGAGGCAGACCCGGTTCATAGCACAAATAAGTGAAATCATCGATTAGGGCCCCAAAATTTAGAACCCATTTTTTAGTTAACTATTTTTTTATTAAACCTTTTATGGATGTTTATACTTAAAAATCAAAAACCTTTTTTACAATAGTAAAATGCCCTTTTAATGTTTGTGGGCCTTTCTTTAACAAACATATTAATCAAATGTTCTCTTAAACTAATTTATCCTTATTAGTTACGAAAAAAATCGAATCAAATTAAACATAAAATACATAAACACAACCTCAAGTAATAAAACTATCTAAATTATCTTAAAGTTTTACAATTACAATAATTATTTTTTTTAAACAAAAATATCTATAAATTATCTAAGAATATTTGTTTATACATGAAATATCCAAATATGATAAGTCTTTACGTGTTTGATAATGATTTTAAATATCCGAAATCATATATCTTATATTCATAATATCCGATTCATTTTTCATAAAAATATTCTAATGTATTTTGGATCTCTTAAATATTACTGTCTAACTCAAATATCCACTTATCCAATCTATTATCCAAAATAAATATATTTATACATTATTTGGTGTTGAAAAAATTGTTGAATCTAGCTGAATTCAACTAAATCTTACAATATGTTTTTTTGTTGAATTGTTGAATCTAGTTGAATTTGGCAGAATTTTTTTACATAACAAATGGTAACTACGGAATTGCTGAATCTAGCTGAATCTGTCGGAATTTTTTTTTTATATGTCACCATTTATGTGTATCTACATTTCAATATAGCTCCCAGAGAATCCTCCATATAAAAATTGAGGAGACACTAAGATGAAAATCCTATGTGTCAGTCAATGAAGATATCAAGGAACATGTCATTTAAATTAACCAATGAAAATATTTCAATTAATTCTTCATATTCTTATTAGTAATTTTTAGCATAAATCCATTAATACATGTTTTGCAAATATAAGTCCAACTAAATGTAATATTTAAATTTACCATATTATCTATTGTAAAAACTTCTTTTATATTTTATAAAATTTTTATTATTATATTTGTGATAATATTATATATGTATTTATATTAATATGATATATAAAATTTTAACACATTTAATTATTGAAAAATAAATACTGCTTTTCGTTTATTATGTCCGACAAATTCATATAAATCTAAAATTTAATTGATTTATCACATACTCTATAATTTATACGAATAATAAAAAGTTAATTTTACACTTTAAATATTTTGAAATAAAAAACATTTTCATATGTTCTCATCAATTGCACATAAAAATATTAAAATTAATGGCATCAAAGTATGTTTGATCAAAATTTAACTTGATTATAGTTATGCACAATGCATATCATTTTGTGAGTTTATAAATATTAGAAATAGATTAAAATAATTAGTTACATTTAGATATTAAAATAGATTAAGAATATATTTAATTATTTAATCTCACGCTTGGCGTGAGTCAAAATCTAGTCAGTAATTATGTGAAGTTTGATTCTTAATAATATCTTTTTTTTTGTTTCGGTTTTAACATCATGTTCTCAATAATATTAATATGAGAAATTTCAAAAAATGCCACTTTTCAAGTGACACTTTACAAAAATGCCACACTTTTGAAATATTTACAAAAATACCACTTTTTCAAAAAAAATTTTTTATATCATTTATGTTTGAGTTAATTATGTTCTATTAGAGTTTAGTTATGAGGGTTTAGGGGATTTAGGGGGTTTTAGGGGTCAAAATATTTTTTAGGGTTTAGAATTTTAAGATATAGGTTTTATAAATCTATCATTAGTGGCATTTTTTACAAATAGACACCTCTAAATGTTATTCTTGTAAATGTACACACGAAAAGTGGTATTTTTATAACTATTCTTATTAATATCTATATTTCGTTGAGAGGCAAAAGCTAAATGAATATGAGGCATCTGTCCCCTATGTTTAATTTTAAAATATACTAATGAAAATTGAGTTGATGAAAGGTTTGATCCAACTTGTCAGAACTGATAAAAGGTCCATCCATATTCGATAGTTATGTTTACATAAAGTAATGGAGAAATTAGATCTACTTATTGGAAGTTACGATAATGAAAGATTTATATGATTTAGTATATTACTGGTCGAAGCCAGTGATATACTATTTTAGTATGATTGTGATATTTGGTGTAAACAAAGGCAAATACACTTTAGTCGCTTTTAATGACGATAGTAATATAAAGAACACATTTAAAATCTAAAATTTTACTTTTACTCCAACAAGGTGTCACCGGATTAGTGGATTGGACCAAGTTTATCATGCTTTGCACATAAACATTCTCAACCGCTACGTACTCTTTAATTTATGTAAATACTAACATAATTTACAATGAAATAATTTCAATTATTTCAGATGAAAAAAAATATGAAGAATTTCTGCTTCCACTAAAAAAACAACAAGTGTCACAATCTTTCTATCTCTTCAACCCACAATTTTTACTTCCAATAATAAATGCCACATGTTCTTTTACTCTCGTAACTAGATTTTTGTCGAGCTTCCAACGCAGGATTAAAATATTAAAAAAATTTCATGATTTTTTATAATATATTGGAGAAATAGAAATAACAAAGATTAAATGATATATCTCTCATATAGATAAATAAATTTTATCTTACTAAATTTAATTTGCATGACACTTAGAGTAAATGTAAGAGTTTTTTTTTTTTTTAATGTAAATTGAATACGTTTGAGATTATCGTTTCTTTCAAAATTATTTGAGTTTACCAAAACCATAAAATATCGCGTTAGTATGTAAAATTTAAAAAAAAAAAAATCAAAGAAATAATAAAAAGTGAAACTGATGATTTTTTAAATTCAAGTGCCAATGTTTGACTTGTAAACTTGTACATTTATAACAAAAACGTAACTTTAATTATACTATTATGAATACAATTAAGAAATATAAAAAAATAGTTGGATACCATATGTATCCAAATGGACGTTAACATAAATTTTATAGAGTAATTGATATCGGTAAATGATTCATCGTTAAAATATTATGCTATATAACATTTTAGTATATTAAAATGTTACATTTTAATTGGATTTAAATTTTGTAATACATGTATTTGTGAGTTCATGTTAAAAAATTAATGTAAATATGTAGAGATTTTCAACATGGCATATAAACTTAATTAAAATGTTTTGATTTTTTAGTTTAATTAATTTGTTTCTTAAAATCCTCATTAAGCGACACATATATTTTTTTCACCAAATTTCTCTTCAATTAATATATGTATATATATATAGGATTAGATTTCAATCGTTTGAAATAATTCAACCAAAATTAATACACCTACTATTCAACTACAGATTCAACTTCCTATTGCAAACATTCAAATATTGAATTTTTGTTTTCAACTAGCCTTAGTTGGCCTTGTACTCCCAAAGTAAGTTTGTGGAATATATTCATGACTCCTACCTAGGTTGTACCAAACTTTGTCTCGTCATGCGTTTAAAGTTTAAAAAAAAAAAAAAAGTTTTCTTGTCCACAAAACCTTAAGGTAGCTCAAGTTAGTTTTCTATCTACTTTTTCACAAATATAACTGAGAGTGAATTGCTTCATTGGGGGTATCACAACAAACCAATCATTTATAAGGTAGCTCAAGTTGAACGTATTCGGTAAATTCATTACGAGAGTTGCACTTCAAGAGTCGTCCGTTATGACAACCTTTGAGTTAAAACATGGAAGTGTTACACTTTACAAATTGACTCACTCAACATGTATAGTATAGGTTTTTAACGTCAAATTCAAGAAAGAAAAAACATAAATATATGTTACCAATTTTAACCGGGCTTGAATAAAAACGGGCATTAATAATCCAAAAAACCCAGAATTCCATATATCAACGATCCATCAAAATATCAAATTACTACTGGTTTGACGTCCCACATCGGTCACAATACTCAGTGACATTGACTAAACTGGAGTATAAAAAAAGACGAAGATCATTGCTTTGCGACTCACGGAGCCGTGCAGTGAGGGCAAAGCGAACTATTCTTTCACCTTTTACTAAAGACTACCGTGTCCTCTTTGCTCATAATCGGCATACGCCTATTTTTGGAAAGGGTTCTATAAAAGAATCCTCCACCAATTCTTGAATTTGAATATTGAATAGTTTGATAGAATTGATAAGCTATTTGGAGTAGCTATTGGAGATTATCCCACATTGAGAACATAGCAAAAAAGACTTCCATAATTGAAGGTATAAGTGTTGATAAGAATGCCTTCAAGATCATAACAAAGGAAGGATACATACCACTAATTCTAATTTTTGTCCCACGCTGTAGGATGATATTGGAAATGAATATCATCTTGTGTTAGCACTAGTCCTGATTCTGGTGAATGTGTTTAGAGAATAATTATATATATTCTTTGTAAATGTTGATGAGAATGGAAGATTAGGTAAAATTTTGGAGAAGGAGCTCCACTATTGTTTTTAATAACATTCCAGTGTTAAAAAAAAACTTATTATATCCTAAAAGAACTTAAATAAAATTATTACCGTATTAGATGATAAGACCTAGATTAACCAACAATACATGTAAAATAACTTCCTTGACTGATTGGAATAAACAAACTATTGCATATTGAAGCTTAGAAGCTATAATAAACAAACTATTGCATATTAGAATTTAATTAAGCATTTTGAATAATGGTTCAATAGCTACTTCACTTGTGTGTGGGAGCGGCTGCGTTGATGCGAGAACATCCATCTTTGAGAAGAGGAGGGAAGAACGGATTTAGTGGAAACATTTGTGGCCAACACTTCGCATCCACAACCGAAAATGCCTTGCTACACATAGCTCCAACATTTTGAATATTACCCGTCACAACTGATTTGTAGATTTCTGTTACGCAACCTTGAACACTGACAAGTGATGACAAACATTTTGTGAGATCGACCGGGGAAACAGGAAGAGAAACCCCAAGAACAATAGGGAATTGAGGTGTCGTGTGTGCGGGAGCAGATACACTAATGCGCGAGCATCCATTCTTGAGAAGAGGAGGAAATAACGGATTCAACGAAAACATTTTGGCCAACACTTTTCATCCACTTCTGAAAACGCCTTGCAACATGTAGGTCCAACGTTTTCAAACTTACCTGTTGCAGCAGATTTGTAGATTTCGATTACACAACCTTCAACATTGAAAAGTGATGACCAACATTTTGTGAGACCGACGGGGAAGGCGGGAATGGTTGGGAATTGGGGCATCACGTGCAGCTCGGCTAGACTCGGCCTTAATAGAGTAGTGACACACAAAGTCACGAATAGTATCATGGAGAGACGAGCATGGATCCTGCCTTCCATTGCGGTGACTATATATATATTTTTTTGTTTGTTTGTTTGAGAAACACGACTAGTATCATATGTTTGGGCATTTTTGGTGTCTTTAAACTTGAAGTTTCCTTAACTATTTGGTTCAATCTACGTGTGTACTTAGTTTTGAATCTTCATTTCGCATTGGTGGCAACGGAACACTCGTTTTGAGATTATATAAAAAAAAGATAATGTTGGTCAACAAAAAAACAAGAGAATTGCTTGAAAAACAAATTCAAAGGCAAATTTTTCGATGGGCCGATGACAAAATGAGGGGATTGTAAAAGTTTATAAGGGATTAAGTGGGCCTTTGGTCCATATATGCTTTACTTTTATTTAATAGCAGGCTGCGATCACAATATATCCCACATCGCTAGTTCGGAAAGAAACTTCGTTGTATATATAACATCGAAGAAGCATTGGTGGTCACGACCTTACTTGAACAGGATCAGTTCTATAGGCTCGTACCTCTGTATCCTTGATTTCTAAGGAGACAGGCCCTTAACCCTGGTTGATGAACCATGACCGTGCGATCAGAGCGTGATTAACGGGCCCCGGTCATCTCTTCGATGCCATCCGGTGCTGTAGAGGATCGTTACTCGGCTCGGTCTGATCCTTGCCGGGGTGGTCGCATGGCGGTCTGACAGGTCCCCCTTTTTTTCCCACTGTTTTTCTAAAGCTTACTTTCACAGGTTACTCCATCGTTTCAAAGCTTGGATTGGTCATTTGTGTATGATTGGTTGTATAAATCTATTTAATCGGGATCGTAATGGTCCCTGTACTTGACTTTTTTTATAAATAATGCACACAGGGTGTTCGACGAAATGTCTATGAGAGCAGGAATTCAATTTATTTTCAACAGTCCTTAATTCGATTTAGGTTTCTAACTAAACACTCAAAACGTTTATGTTCCCAGAGTTGCACTTTGAGAATCGTCTGGTTTGTTAACCTTTGAAACAAAACATAGAATAAGTCAAGTTGTTGACTGCTTACTCTGCAATAAAACCAGAGGTATGCTCTGTATCATAGCTTAGAGAGAGAGGCAGAGACCAGTCGAAGAAGACAAAAAACCCATGGGAAAGTCGTTTTAGTAAAGTCATGAAGTTGTGCCGTGAGTACCGAGCGAACTATTTAAATAAAGAATAACGTGTGCTCTAAAGCGGCTACGCCTACTTTGAGAAAGGGTTCTCAAGACTCCCATCAATCACTGAGTTTGCAAATTTTATAATTCCAACAACCAAAGTATAAGAAAAGTTTTATATGTAGGTGATGGCGATTTCATTGTAAAAGCTGCCACACTTTATAACTTTCTTCTTTAGCCATGCAATAAACCCATTTTGTGTTAGCATCAGTCACGAACTTAGTGAATAACTTTACAGGTGATATTTTTTTGGCTAAATGTTGATGAGATTGTGCTCAAGATCATACAAAGTGGATGAGTATCTATCGAAGCCTTCGAAGGTAATCTTTTGGAAAAGTTATTAAAGATTATATCAAATGCGACAACCAAAGTTGGACAGCACTGAAATAACAAGCAATTAGGACATTCAAAAGGATACACTATAAAAGCCAGCAGAAAAGTCAAATCCTCATAAATAATGGATGGAACAAGAAGCTATAGCCTTTCAAATTTTTTTCATATATAATCTATTGCTTCTAACTTCACTTATTTGTGGGAAGAGCCGCATTGATGCGAGAGCAAGCATTCTTGAGAAGAGGAGAGAATAATGGATTCAACGGAAACATTTGTGGCCAGCACTTTGCATCCATTTCCATAAGTGCTTTGCAGCACGTAGCTTCAACATTTCAAATGTAGTTGTGCCATAGATTCCGATTACACAACCTTGAACATTGAAGAGCGATGACCAAACATTTTGTGAGATCAACAGGAGAATCTACCCTTAGATTGGTAGGGTGTCAAAGTGTCACTGCGACCTCTGCTAGTCCCGGCCTCAATAAAGTAGTGGCACACAAAGTCACAATAAAGTAATAACCAGCTACTTCCAAAAGCTGTTCACTCCCCAAGCTACTAATCCCTTGACAGTAAAGGAAGTTATTGAGGCGGCTATTAAACCTGTCATCACAAAAGAGAGGAATCAGTCTCTGATTCGGGAACCAACTCCAGAAGAAATAAAACAAGCTCTGTTCTCCATTTACCCAGATAAGGCTCCAGGGCCTGATGGCTTCTCAGCCTGCTTCTTCCAATCCAATTGGGATGTTGTAGGAGCTGATATCATCTCAGAAGTAAAGGTCTTCTTCCATAATGGGATCATGCCTAAAACCATCAACGAAACCCATATAAGAATGATCCCAAAGATTATTTGACCAAAGAAGGTGGCAGATTACAGGCTAATAGCCCTATGCAATGTCTATTACAAGGAAATATCAAAATTACTTGCTAAGAGAATGCAGCCTATTTTGGGAGAGGTTATATCAGAAAATCAATCAGCCTTTGTACCTAAGAGAGCCATCAGATAATGTGCTAATCACTCATGAAGTACTACACTATCTGAAGTGTTCCAAGGCTGAAAAGAAATGCTCAATGGCAGTTAAAACCGACATGAGTAAGGCGTATGATAGGTTAGAGTGGAACTTCATTCAGGGTGTGCTGACCAAACTTGGTTTCCATGAGATTTGGGTTAACTGGATCATGCAATGTATTTGAACGGTCTCCTTCTCTGTCCTAGTCAATGGTGCTCCTAGAGGTTTTATCAAACCTAAAAGAGGGATACGCGAAGGAGACCCAATTTCTCCCTACTTCTTCATCATGTGTGGAGAGGTGCTATCTAGATTATGCCATAGAGCCCAGGAGAAAGGAAAGCTAATGGGGATTAAGGTGGCTAGAGGGTGCCCACGAATAAACCATCTGCTATTTGCAGATGATACAATGTTCTTCTGCAAAGCTAATGAAAAGAGTTGCCAAGAGTTGAAAGGAATTCTAACTACATATGCAGCAGTATCAGGTCAGCTTATTAACTACCAGAAGTCATCAATATCATTCTCCAATAAAACTCCAGTCAGATCTAAAACTAAGATGAAGCAGATTCTACAAATTGAAAAAGAAAGGTGGAGTAGGGAAGTACTTAGGGTTACCTAAACATTTTGGAAGAAGTAAAGGGGATCTCTTTGCATCCATTGTGGACAAGATCAAGCAAAGAGCGTCTAGCTGGTCTACCAAAATGCTCTCAGGTGCTGGAAAACTTATTTTACTCAAGAGTGTGCTCTCTTCCATGCCAACATATACCATGACATGCTTCAAATTACCCCAATCACTTTGCAAAAGAATTCAATCTGCCCTAACCAGGTTTTGGTGGGACTCATCACCTGAAAAGAAGAACATCAGTTGGGTGGCTTGGGACAAGATGGCAAAACCTAAGTGGATGGGAGGACTTGGGTTCAAAGATATAAACAACTACAATGATGCATTACTTGCAAAGCTTAGCTGGAGGTTAATGAACTCACCTACAAGTCTGCTAGCCAGAATCCTGATGGGCAAGTATTGCTGTGATACTCCTCTCCTAGAGTGTTCTGCAGCTGCCAACGCATCACATGGATGGAAAAGCTTATTAGTGGGAAGAGACTTGCTAAATAAACAAATTGGTTGGGTTGTAGGAAATGGTAAAGATATAAAACTGTGGAGTGATGCGTGGTTATCCTCTAAAGAACGTATTCAACCTATGGGACCTATCCCATTTGGCCAGCAAGATATGAAGGTCAGTGATCTCCTCCATCCACACTTGAACATCTGGAATGAGGAAAAAATTGATCAAATCCTGCCTCATTACAAACCTATGATCCTCACATTAAAGCCTAGCCTATTGGGAGCTCCGGATAAGAGAATATGGACAAGCAACCCATCTTGTGACTATTCTACAAAATTGGGCTATATAATCGCTTCAGAGGCAGAAGAGAGTATTCAAAGTAATAACCCGTTAAGGAATGTGGAGTGGCACAGTCAAGTATGGAAGTTGAAATCCCCACCAAAGATCAAGCTTTTTCTGTGGAAAGCTTTACATGGTGCCTTGCCAGTGGGGGAACAATTGATGATCGTAATGTCACTGTCTCAACCAAGTGCTGTAGATGCGATAGCTCAGAATCGATCCTCCATTTGCTGTTTCTGTGCCCTTTTGCCCAAGAGATTTGGAGCTCTATCTCCTCTGTAGGGTTTGATTCCTCTCAAATCTCGAGTGTGCAATTGGGACTCCACCTGGTAAGAAACCTGTTCACTGTGCCACCCTTTGGCCAAGTTGGACCTCAACTGTGTAATGGGCTAAGGCCCTCTTTTCTATTAATTAAAAATGTTTGACAAAAAAAAAACGTCTATATTTGATAGCTTGTTTACAAAGTATCCGACATCGGTGATGTTAACACAACTCAAGCATTATATACATCTATAGAACCAGTATTGTTTGTCCCTTTGACGATATCCGATAAAATTGAAGCGATATTAGCATGACCCATGCGCAAGGATAATACACATAAATCCAGAAATGACCCAATTTTTTTTTTCATTTTTAAAAAAGGATTTTTAAGCAAAAGGAGGTTTTGTGTTGGTATCGTTGCATTTGATTTTTTGATTTTCAAAGGAGAATATTTTTGCATATACATTATCTTGGTATTGTTTCATCAAGCGAAGTAATGAAGATTCCAAGTTACATAAAAGTTCATTTAGCTTCGCAACAAATCCAGTTCACATGATGCTGCCCTATACAGTTGGCCCGCCAAAAAGACAAATCCATAATTTTCTCTAATTAGTCTTTATATCATATAACCCCTCCAAAAGTATAATAATATTAACAAATTAAATATGGCTTTTCTAATGATTTTTTGGTGAGGAACATCTTAGGTAATATATTTAGCAATTTATAGGTTTTCATTGTTTTAAATTTCATAATCAAGTCGAAAACTCAGGACCATTCTTAATGAACAAATCTGATCTGAATAAAATATATCTTTGTTCCATCTAGTTATTTTTATTTTTTTTATCAGATATACTATAACTAATATAGTAATCTGAAAATGCATACTAGTACAATTAAGCAGATCAGTTTTCAATATATTGACAAACTCCAAGACATATTTATTTTGGTTTTCTCATATTTAATATTTCTTTCATAAAACGAATAACTTGACAAACAAAAAATGTGATGATTTACTGATTTAAAATGCAAATGAAGACTTTCGTTGGTTCAAAGATTAAAATAGGGCAATTCTCAAAATATCACACTTTGAAATTTTGTTTTCAAAAATAGCATCAAAAGTTTTATATTCCAAAAATACCACCAAAAATTTTGATTTTCTAAAAATACCACAAAAGTAAAATTAAAATTTAAACCTTTAACACTAGACCCAAAACCCTAAAAACCAAACCCTAAACTCAAACACTATACTCTAAATAGTTAACCCAAACCAACAAAATTAAATTCTAAACCCTTAAAACTCACTTTTGAGTTTGTGGTATTTTTAAAAAACTAAAACTTTTGGTGATATATTTGGAATCAAACGTTTGATGCTATTTTCATAAACAAAACTTCAAAGTAAGGTATTTTGGGGAATTCCTCATTACAATATATACAATCTCCATTTTTTTTTTTTTTTAAACAACACAATATATACAATCTCAATTTTGATATGCTCTAAAGTTTAAACTCTTGGGGATATTTATGTTGCAAGACTTAAAATCTCCTAATCTGCCATAGGACAACATTTTCATAGAAAAAACCCCATAGAATAACATTTTATCATAATTTGTAGGGTTATTGTTATTAACTCACTTTCATTAAAATACATAACTTTTGAATTATGTGAGAAAAAATCAACAAAAAGTGACTTTTATAAACCAAAAAAAAACGAAAAGCATAGTTTCTTTTTCCACTTCATTGTTTTTCTTTTCCCACTTCATTGTTTGGTTAATTAAACCGTAATACACTAAAAGTTGGGTCCAAAGCAAGAACATCATGAATTCATGATGATGAACAATTTTCAGAAAGTAACATAAAAGAAGTGAAGAAGATTATAAATCGCACACTACCAAAGTCCATGGGGTCATTTCTTAAAATTAAGAGTAGAGTTTATTCAGGAATCAAAAAGCATAGACTATAACAAATAAGTCTTCATATACTATAATATAATCCATAAAGCAATGAATAAAAACTATTATCTTGCATTGTTTTCACTTCTTTTTCAACTTCTGAGACCTAGAGGTCCCTACACTTTTATCACGCAATCATGTGTTGAGAATTGACAATATATACGTAGAAGAAGCTAAAACAAATATGAATTTCAGAGCAATATATTTTCTATAATTTATTTGGATGAAAACTTCTAGCTAGGGTTATTGTACAAGAGAGAAACTCCGACAATGGATCCTCAAGAAGATCCCTTATCTTTTCAATATATACGAATAATCTCTTTTTAGTTTTACCTAAGTTCTCTAAATTATTACAGTTCTGTAAGTATATCTATGAGAGTAATCAAAAAGCTTTATTATAAAAATGTAATCGTGACATCTAAAGAAACTTGGATGCATACACGAGTTGCTCTATCTTTCCTTAGCGTAAAAGGAACGGCTACATAAAGACACAAAAAGCCTCCATGAAATGATTGAGATGCTTCCACGGTTTTTTTTCCCCTTCTTTTTCTCTCTATATTTTAAAAAATTTATCCCTCTGAGAAAAAGCTAAATATTGATTCCTCATGTCTTCCATGACATTAACACATATAGACAATTTTTCTAGTCGAGCAGTTATCTGATTGTATGCTTTTAATTTATTTACAACTTACTTACCCCAATGTGCTAAATTCAAATTTGGACGATGATATGGCAAGGTACTTGTGAATTGTTTTTAGGAATTTCCTCTATTATGCATATTTTCGACAACATATATTTTACAAGTTTGATTTAAGGTGGTAACATAATAAAAACATTATTACAAACTATATTGTACTACATGTAAAGATTTATTATAATCTTGAGAACCTAGTGAGACTACATTAAGAAAAAAAAGTATTCAATATATCTCTCTAGTATGATGGTCTATTTGATTCATATAATAAAATAAGTATCAACCTGTTATTTTAAATAATGTGAAAAAGCTGCTTTTATAGAAGGAAAGAAAATCTAAGCTTTTCATAGGTTGAAACTTTTTAAAGCAATTGGGAGGCGTTGATTCTTGTACATGTATTAATTCTATAGTTTATGCCTTTGTGGTATTTTAAGCTTAAACAAAATGCGTGGCTTGTCTCATGTAAATACTACAAAACGAGCAAGAGACCGTATAACGGTATATGTTCCGACAAAAGGATCCTCGGACCCATGATTCATTCACGTACACCGTAACACTTGTGCTCTTTCTTGTGTATATTCATATGAGTAATAATATTTTACGAAAGGTTCTTATTATATTATTTTTTTGCTTTTAACCGAAATGTCCAAAGCGAATAGTTCACTTTGTTAGAAAGATCTTGTTTTGAAAACGTTGTCACTATTTCGAGTTTCGGAATTTGAGTGTTTATTGGAGAATATAGTTTATCTTATCAAAAACTGATTTTAGATTAACGAATACATCATGAATTTAAGGTCCGGAGTTTTTTTCTAAAGAAAAATTCAAATCGACATTCATTTAGGACATTTTTACCAAACCGAAACCATTTAATGGTTATACTAATTTCAAATAATAACAGACTTAAAAAGATTCAAGACCATGTTACTTATCTAAAAAACTCTTCAAAGATGATAAATGAAAATAATGTACAGTGGACATCTAATAAGAAAATGCAACATTCAAAATCCAAGCATTGGAACAACATAGACACCCAACTTCTTAAATGACCAAAATGATTTGTTCTTCTTTTTTTTTTTTCATTTTCATTTTTTTAAGCATCAAAAGACACCATATTCATTCATTTAGTAACCGGTTCTACATGTGATTCAACAAATAAAATGATTGATACTATTAGACTAATTAACATAACTCGATTTTATTCGGCAACTCACACAAAGGATCTTTATAACTTTCCATGATGACACAAAAAACAATTCAAAGGATCTCACAAAACTTACCAGGCATATCATATTGATATAATATTGAAGAACACTAATCGTTTGAAATTAAAGAAAAACGCAAAGTGTGCAAGAAAAATAGAAAAGTTTTTCTTGACCTCTCAAAGTCTCACGATGTGTGAACTTCATTGATAATTTGGTGTTTTCCTTAACTAATCAAGCATGTATAATAATATAAATAACTAAAACGTTCACGCAAATATTTTTATAAAAGGAAGAAAACAAAAGTCCATTTATCTGTTAATCCAACGGTCAATATCTTCACACATTCACAAGCAACATCTAAGTCAAAAAAGCAATGCATTACTAAAGACACGGAAATAATTGCCGCTTAAGTGCTTATAGCTTTCTACTTCCACTCTTTATTAACCCCTTCACCTTCTCTCCTTCTTTCTTCATCTTCTTCTTCTTCTCCATCATCCTCATCCTCATCCTCTCTCTACAAATGTCTCAAATCTCCGAAACTTCTCCAAAACATTGCGCCAAGAAAGGAGGGATTAACATCAAGAATCGCCACAAGAAACTCTTTTTCACATTCTCAACTTTCTTCACCGGCCTCCTCCTCTTCATCTTCCTCGTTTGGCTCATCCTCCACCCCGCGAAACCCGAGTTCTCCCTCACGGAAGCCGATATCTACACCCTCAATCTCTCCTCCTCCACTACTCATCTCCTCAACTCATCAATCCAACTCACTCTCTTCTCCAAAAACCCTAACAAAAAAGTTGGAATCTACTACGACAAGCTACTCGTATACGCAGCCTATAGAGGACAACAGATCACATCAGAGGCTTCTCTACCGCCTTTTTATCAATCCCACGAAGAAATCAATCTCTTGACAGCGTTTCTTCAAGGGACCGAGCTACCCGTTGCTCAGTCCTTTGGTTATCTAATCGGCCGTGATCGGTCAGCCGGTAAAGTAATCCTCGGTATGAAGATGGACGGGAAGTTACGGTGGAAGATCGGGACATGGGTCTCTGGTGCATACCGGTTCAATGTGAATTGTGTTGCAATCGTAGCTTTTGGAACCAACACGACCACTGCTCCATTAGCTTCAATACAAGGGACTCGTTGCTCTACAACTATATGAGATATATAGAATAAGCAACCATATATACACTATAGCCTTTCACTTATGCTTAGTCATTCTCTGTGTCAAACTCCGTATTTTGATGATATTTTTGTGTTGGTTATTGTACTTCTTGTAAAGTTACATTGAACTGTTTATATAGCTTCACCGATGTATAATTAACAAAAACAGAGCAATCTACTTGGTTAAAAACAGAGAAGATTGAATTGGCTATAACCGATTAAAAAAAGGCGAAGACGAGGTAAATAGGCAGGAGCAAGATTTTTGCCCTATTGGCCAAGCTATTCACCTGATAGTTTTTCTCCACTTTTCTTCAATAATTCATGGTGCTTGCAACTTTTTAGAGCTCTCTACACATAAATATTTGAGATTGTTGGGTCCATATGTTATGCGTATTTCTTGAAATCCATTTACTTTTTCATATTTAATCTTTACCCTACTTTTGGAAAGAATCAAGTAAAGCCTGACTGAAGTTTCTATGTTTTGCAATAGATACGAGGAAGCAGAGCAAGAGATTCATGGATTCACTAAGACTCGATCCAAGAATATTGCAACTGAAAGAAGTTATTCTTGCAAGAATAGATTCTTCTGTTTGTTAGTTATTCTTCTTTGCATCAACCTTTATTTACAACTAAACAAACAGTTTATTAAAGTTTGTTTTTCCGAATGTTATAGAATCTATGAAAAGCGGAGCATAAATGATATTATGTTTCTGTTGAAACAGAGGAGAAGCAATGATATAAAAGTCTACATATACTTATAATAAAATTAATTTTAGACAAACGAAACCGAATTGAGTATCACAATCTAACAGAACAAGAAGCTCTCTGTCTCAGATTGTGATTGCGTTTAATAGGGATAATATTGGTAATACTGCCGATAGTACTGGTTCCTGAATATGAATAAAACAGTAAATTATATAAGTTCCATGTTAATATACCACACAATTGCTAGGTAAAGAATGAGAAAATACCAGTAGGGTGGTAGTGGTACTAGATAAAAAGCTAGATGTTGACCTGCCGTTACAACAAAAAACAAAAGAAAGAAATATTATTAATGAGAAAATATCACTGCAAATAATTAATCGATCATTGGATAAAATTGAGAATAAACCGTTTTGGTTTGATTGGTTATTGTGGACCCTAGCACCAATATAAGCAAGTTTGCAACTGGCCACTCGTCCATCTATGATCGGATTTGGATCCTCTCGCAAGCTCTCGTTGCAGAAATTGCCTCTCTAAACGTGACCTGAAAATATTAACTCAAAATTCATGATTCATAAAACTCTATTAATAATTATTCTACTTGTTACATATTGTTAGATACTTACGAAACCAAATCCATTTGATCGTTTTGTTGCTCTGTCACAAACAACATTAGCATTCACAATTTCTCCAAATTTTTCGAAGTAACTTCTGAGACCTTCGGTTTTTGTTATCCAAGGCAGACCTGCCACATATATCTTCTTTTCGGTATCGTTTGGTTGAAACATAGCAAAAGAAATTAAAATTGTAATAGTAATTCGTAGAAAAGGTTAAAGAACTAAAATAATTTGTGTCAACACGTATATGATGATATCTTTTTTATATGAAGAAATAGACAAATATCTTTTTCTGGAGAGAATCATCGTTTTGTTCAATTAGGATTTTTCATAAGTTATATAGAAAAACTAAATTAAGTTAAATTAATGTCTGGAAGCTTCTATTATATCATAATTAACAAAAAATTATATATATATATATATATATATAACCCTAGCGTTTAGATATACATCCAAGATAAGAAATCATGATAAATCTTAATTAGACAGTTTAATGATGATACAATTGTAGTCAGTATTAAAATCTATTTAGGCTTTGCATAAATGGGATTTTTGTATAGTTTTTCTTTCTAATTTTAGAATTTATAAAAAAGGGGAAATACTTTTTATTTTTCAATTTTTTTTCAATTTTTTTTTTAAAAAAACTTATTTTCCAAAATTTTGATTATATGATTATATGAGTTTTTGGAAAACAAAAACCAAAAACTCATCGGGAAACTATTGCTCTAGCTGAATGTGAAGGTCCTGGTCAAGCTTTTAGAATCATATTTATGGCCGATTGATTGTAAAAGAACTCGGATATTTGAGCCTATAAATTAGTTGTTATACAATGTGACATAAAATATTTGGTAAAAGAGCAAAAAGTTTCTCTAGTTCACCAAATCCATTTAGTGACATTGGTTGATGGGATGAGACCTCTCAAATCTATCATAATATAGTGCAACGTAAAAGAAAAGGGGCTTCTTTTTAGCCGTTTAACTAAGAACATTAGAATGTATCAAAAGTTATATAAATAAATTTGTAAATACCATAGTTGATTAACTTGGTCAAACTCTATAGATAACTACAAAGATAGGTCAATCGCAACTAATTTTAGTGATCGCCATTAATCATTTACACATCAAGTAGGTTTCCATCATGATATACCACGAAGTAATAGACAAGCCATATGTTTTTTTAACAAAAACAAAAAAAAAGTCGGTCCAAAATTAATGTTTTATGTGCATGACCGACCCATGATGCACACGTGTTAACATCTTCAAGACTTGATCTCTAAATTTCTTTTGTTCATTAAGAATTTCATTGATCCGAATCTGTTATATTCCCACCAACTTTTTCACCATCCACTCCAATTTAAACACAACCCATGCTTTTAATAATTGATGGGTTTTGAATAAATATCCAAACGAACCCTCTTTGCGTTTGCATATATATAAACAAATAACAAGAAGTGAATCTCACAGCTTATTCTAAGGGAGATACAAGTCACTAAAACAGAGAATCCAAGAACGATACGCAACAATGAAGAAGAGACTAAGCTTGAAGCAAACCCTGGTGACTCTCTCCGATGCATGTTTGTGCATAAAACATCTTGAGAGTAACAAGATTCAAAATTCTAACACAGAGATCAAGAACGGATCTGTATTTCCCGAGGATGATTCGGTGTCTGAAGAAAAGGCTGTAGCAGGAGGAAGGAGAATCAAAGTGGTGATAACTAGGAAACAGTTAGATCGCTTGTTGGCGAAGCAAGTTTCGTTGGAGCAGCTGCTATTTATTAATCAGAGAACGATCCTCAGATCTTTCGGCGACAATAAGTGGAAACCAGGTCTTGAATCTATCCATGAAACACCTGAATTGTAAGGATTTGGTGTTTATGTGTTGGTAATAACTTAGAGCACATAATGTAAATATCATCAACTCTTTTTGTACTTCAGTATTGTTTTACTGACAAAGTTTTATAGAGAAACATAGCAAAAACAGGGGAAAACAGAGCAAGACAGACTGAAAAAAAAAAATTACGGCTAAATCCCAATATCCAGTGATTAAATTTGCCTTCATATGTTTCTTTGTATAATGAATATGAATCAAAAATCCCAATATCCAATGATTGAAATTTGCCTTCGTATGCTTCTTTTAAAAATGAATATGATCAATGCTACATCAAACACAGGAATATTATTGTATGTTAAAGAAAAAAGTTGGTTACTATTGTATATTATTGTATGAAATTACATTGTGTTGATTACTTCAAAGAGCTGTTTGGAAGTGCCTCTAGGATGTTGACTAATTCTGATAAAGAAAAGATCACTCTGCTCACTAAGTACAGATGTACCGTTGCTGTTAAAAGGGATCTAATGATGGTGGTCACTCCGGAAGATGTTAAACATGAGGTATTTGCTCTCCCCAGAAACAAAACACCGGGGCCTGATGGTTTTACTGGAGACTTTTTCCGAAGGACTTGGGATATTATAGGTGAGGAATTCACAACGGCAGTACTTGAGTTCTTTGAATCGGGTCACATTCTCAGACAATAGAATTGCACCGCCATCTCCTTGATTCCAAAGCGTATTGGTGCAGATAAACTTGTGGATTTCAGGCCTATCTCTCTGTGTAATGCTGCTTACAAGATTGTGTCCGAGATTCTGGCTCGTAAGCTTCAAGAAATTACACCCAAGATGATCTCTAACTCTCAGTCTGCTTTTGTTAAAGGGAGGTTATTGGTTGAAAATGTTCTCTTAGCTACAGAAATGGTCCAAGGATTTGGACAATACAATGTGTCCAAGAGAGGCCTTTTGATGGTTGACTTGAGGAAGGCTTTTGATTCGGTAAGCTGGGAATTCATCATCCAAATCTTCAAAGCTGCGGATTTCCCACCGGTTTTTACAAACTGGATTACACAATGCATCACCACGACATCCTTCTCAATAAATGTTAATGGGGAGCTTTGTGGATACTTCAGAGGTGCTAGAGGGTTGAGGCACGGGGACCCGCTATCCCCTTCTTTATTCGTCATGGCAATGGAAGTTTACACAAACCTGCTAAACTCTTGCTTTGATGAAGGCTCAGTCGGATATCATCCCCTTGGTAGGAATCCGAAGATCACCCATTTGGCGTTTGCAGATGATATCGTTATCCTATTCGATGGACAGGAATCTTCTCTTCATGGTATTGCTTCTTCGCTGAATCTTTTCCAAGCTCTTTCTGGTTTGAGTATGAACAGGGAGAAGACTCATCTCTTCACTGCGGGCCTGAACCCGGAGGAAACCGAGTCTCTTAATACATTCGGCTTCCAAAGGGGTTCTCTTCCCATCAGATACTTGGATGATTACTCTCCATTGACTGATAAAATCACGGCAAAGTTCAATGGCTGGACTGTGAAGTGTCTATCATTTGCAGGTCGGCTTCAGTTAATCTCCTCTGTTATCTACAGCTTGGTGAATTTCTGGTGTTCGGCATTCTCTCTTCCTAAGGGCTGTCTTAAAGAAATTGAAAGCTCTGCTCTAGGTTCTTATGGTCTGGTGATCTTGAGAAAAGGGGAATAGCTAAAGTATCGTGGCAGGATCTTTGTTTACCCAAGGCAGAGGGTGGTTTAGGGCTTCAGAATTTTTTTATTGTGGAACAGGGTTCTCAACTTCAAACTGATTTAGCTTCTCTTCTCTAATAGTGGGTCGTTATGGGTAGCATGGATCAAAGAACATAAACTTAAGAGGACTTGTTTCTGGTCTACCAAACCTAAGCCTACGGATTCGTGGGTTTGGAAGTTTCTTCTATCTTTAAAACCTGTGGCTAAGACTCTTCTCACTTGTAAGGTTAATGATGGTCATATTGCAAGTTTTTTGTTTGATAATTGGTCATCTTTGGGGAGTCTTATTGACTATATGGGTGATTCTGGCCCTTGGGTTTTGGGAAGCCTTCTTCGCTTATGACTGGTTTAATCCTAGAAGGTTAAGGTCCAGGAACGCACAAACTCAGAATGTTCAGGACCTACTTAGGAATCATGATGTCGTTGACATAGCTAGGGGCTTCGATGTATTCTATTGGGGTCACGCTCCACAAGCTTCCCATGAATTCTCCACAAAGAAAACTTGGTAAATTTTAAGGCCCCCCAAAGCCGACTAAGAATTGGTTCAAAGCGGTTTGGGTCAAGTGTAGAGTCCCAAAGCACTCCTTTACGTTCTGGACAGCAAATCTCGACCGTCTTCCGCTAAAAAGCAGGCTTTCAAACTGGAGAATGATTAATGACTCCATGTGCACCTTCTGCTCGACTCATCAAGAATCAAGAGACCACTTGTTTCTACAATGTGACTTCTGTGACAACCCGACCCATTTATTATTATTTTTTTTATTATATTAATCTCGAATTAGCATTCCCATAAATGCTAACCCTCAATAACCCAATCAAACCATCACATCAAACCAGCGGAAATCAATAGCAGATAAACCAATAAACCATTCAATAAATCTCAATTCCAGAATCAAACAATTCCATAACAATTCCAACATCAACAACCTAGTAATGCTAACATCATAAGCCACTCAATCGAGATGCTAGATCATCTCCTCTTCCTCGCCTTGATTCCATGATCACTGCCTGTCTTTACCTGCATCACATGGTTATAAGAGATGCGTGAGTATTATCATAAATACCCAGTGAGACGGTCATCCCATCTACTTGGCTATAAACATATGCATAAGAAAATGATACAATACCAGGGTGAGTAATCAACAATGCAACACAAGAGCAATCAAACGCGAATCAGCACCTCAGCTCGTGCGTTGATCGACGTGACCAATATGCGTCGATCGACGCACAAAACGCAGAACCCGAAATCGAACCTATCCTCTCATGGATCGATTCCGAAACTCATTTTCCATCGATCTCCGGCACAAAACCCACCAATACAATATGAAATCCAACCACAAACAACAATCAATCGCATCCTATACGAAGAACGGATCAAAACCCACCAATACAACATGGAATCCAACCACAAACAACAATCAATCGCATCCTATCAATTCTTTTACCCAGATAAGTCATGGTCACGCACTCACCTCGATTCGAAAAGGAAATCGGATAAAAAATGCTCAACAATGCTCAAGAACACGAAGAACGAATCAACCAGTCCAAAATCTCCTTCCTCTTTCGTGAATCATGGATCCACCACGATCCCACAACTTCACCAATCCGAACACAAGCCTCAAAGATAGAGAATTAGAAGGGAAAACAACACAAATCTCCCAAATCTCTCTCTTAATTCGATTTTTTCTCCCAAAACCTGTTGTTGGACTTAAATAGTCAAACCTGCCAACACTTGCGTCGATCGACGCATAACACCTACGTCGATCGGCGTAACACCCAGAACCCGACTTCTCGCAAGTCCAAAACACGTGCATCGATCAACGCACCATACCTGCGTTGATCGACGCAACACCCAAAAAAACCATTTTTTGGTTCACGGGCGTTACAATTCTCCCCTACTAACACGGATTCGACCTCGAATCACGCAACACCGTCTCACTACGGTCTCCACCACCTGACCCGAACGTGGCCAGTATCCTTCGAGATAACACTCGAATCCCCTAACCCGTCCTGCTAAGGTTAACACTCTTACCTAAAATTCGCCCAGATTCATCCGGAACATCAACAATGCACGCCCCACGGTCTGGATTAGGGCTGCCCGATTGACCGTCCAACAATCAAACAAGAACATGTTCGACCAACCGTTGACCACGCATCGGACCAAATGATCGTACAACAATCAAACAAGAACATGTACGACCATCGACGTAACATATGCTACCAGGATTGTCCGAACCACATTCCAGACTCCAGTAATAACCCAGACTCGACGTCCACAACACAACCTTGGCCCTCAGCCAGCACCACTCGTGATCAAACCTGATCCCCGAGTTTTACTAGGCTCACACTAGCCTCATTGCACCGTCTTACCATGGCTGCAATACTGACCCCACCCGGTCAGCACCACCTGAGATCCACTCCCGATCCCCGAAGTTTATCCAATCTCATACTCACGACCACGCTCAGATGCTACTGCTCATATCTCATACTCATAAGTCATATACACATATACCACACTCACTCGCAGGATCGTCACCCCTTGAGTTACATGTGCATGGACCCACTCGTCCCCTAGAGAGAACCATCATCCCTCAAAGTATATGTAAGGACCCCACTTGGCCCCTAGAGAGAACCACCAACTCTCGAGTATATGCAGGAACCCACTCGTCCCCTGGAGAGAACCACTATCCCTCAGTATGCAGGAAACCCACCTGTCTCCTGGAGCAATATTCTGAAACATGCATCATAAGTACCTGTCGACCGGAATCGCCTCTGTGGCTACCTCATGACATCCCCCACCCGGAATATCATCGCATCCGTGACCCCCACTAGGCCACTCGAAACCACCCAACCACCATGGGTGTTTCCACAGAGTCCCTGGAAAAAACAATTCTAACTCACATAAAACCTCTTTTCCCGACTCTCCCTAGGAATAGACAGATTCTAACTCGCATAAAGCTTTCGTTTCTAACCACTCCTAGAACACGAATTTCATTTCTAGCCACTCCTAGAACATGAACAAGCTCATTTCTAGCAGCTCCTATAACATGAACCAGCTTTAAGCCGAATGGAACTTCTATTCCCAGCCATCACATGACCTACCAGTCATCACAACCCATGACTCCACAAGTCATAACATATAAGAACTCACCTCTTATAAATCACCTTTAATAAGGAATACCCATCTTATTAAAGCTAAAAATGTAAATCGTTACAACACAACGAAAATACATACAACAACAACTCAGCACCACGCTGTACAGACTTTGAAAACCAGAAAAGACACTCAAGCCTCCACTTGCTTCTCGAACCACTTCGAGAACTTCGTCTTCATACTCACCTCTGGTTCCCAAGTCTCCTCCACGACACCATCGCAGTCCCACACCACTCTCACCAATCGTATCCTCTTACTATACAGAACCTTGACTCTCCTCTCGAGAATCCTCACAGGTCTCGCCGCCAACGTCATGTTGGGCTGAAAATCCTCCGCGATCCTAGCCGACACCTCCTCAGACTCATGCAGACACTTATGCAGCATCGAAACATGGACTCATACTCTGAGGTAACTCCAACCGATAAGTCACTGGTCCGACCCGCTTCACCACTCTAAATGGACCCACAAACCTCTGACTCAGCTTATTCTCCGAAATGGATCTATTAGGACCCCTCAACATAGATGCCTTGAGATACACCAGATCTCCCAACTCAAACTCCAGCTCTTTCCGTATCCCATCGGCATAACTTTTCTGCCGATCCTGAGCCTCCCTCATGTTCAGCCTCAAGACACGGATCTTCTCCGTCGTCTCCTGAATAAAATCCGCACCAAACATGCTCCTCTCCCCCACTTGAGTCCAGCACAATGGTGTCCTACACGGCCTCCCATACAGAGCCTCATATGGAGCCATCCCAATACTCGCCTGTTATGAGTTGTTGTACGCAAACTCAACCAGGTTCAGATGATCCGCCCAATAACCATCATAATCTAGCACGCACATCCTCAACAGGTCCTCTAAAGTCTGAATAGTCCTCTCCGACTGCCCATCTGTCTGAGGATGATACGCTGTTCTCATGTGCACCCTAGTGCCCATCTCAGCCTGAAATGCCCTCCAGAACTCTGAAGTAAACCTCGGATCCCTGTCTGACACAATACTCGCTGGCACCCCGTGCAGCCTCACTATCTCACGCACATACTTCTTAGCCAACTCCACCGTTCCATTTGGTCTTTTTGATGGCAAAAAAATGTGCTGACTTGGTCAGACGATCCACAACTACCCAATTCGCATCATAGGTCAGTGACATTGGTAACCCTGTCACAAAATCCATGGTAATCATATCCCACTTCCACTCTGGAATGGGTAAACTTTGCAACATACCACTCGGAACCTGATGCTCAGCCTTCACTAGTTGACACACATTGCACACTGCAACCCAGCTAGCTACATCTTTATTCATCCCGACCAGTGATAATATCGTTTCAGATCACGATACATCTTGGCCGCCTCCGGATAAATAGACAACATACTCGAATGGGCCTCTCTCAAAATCTCCTGCATCAGATCCTCGTCCTTGGGTACACAAACCCGTCCATTCACCAGTATCATCCCATTCGCCAAGACCATATACTCAGAACCCGTTGTCTTAGAAGCATCAATCAACCCCTGATCCTTTTCATGCGCATCCCGAATCCTGCTCAGTAAGTCTGCCTGGTTACCTGTCTCTAACCCCAACAGCTCCTGTGAGATCACGCACAACCTCAATGTACTGAGCTCACTTGCTAACTCCTCCAAATCTCGCTCCTGATCCGAAGCAACTCGCTTCCAACTCAAAGCATCACCCACCAGATTAGCCTTACCCGGATGGTACCCAATCTCCAGGTCATAGTCCGCGACTAACTCCATCCAGCGCCTCTGTCTCTGATTTAGGTCTAGCTGAGTGAAAAAATACTTCAGGCTCTTGTGGTCTGTGAATACCTGCACCTTCCCGCCGTACAGATAAGACCTCCAAATCTTAAGTGCGAAAATCACTGCAGTCAACTCCAAATCAAGGGTAGGGTAGTTACACTCATGATTCCTCAACTGCCTCGAAGCATATGCAATAACCTTCCCCTGCTGCATCAGCACACATCCCATACCAACTCCTGAAGCATCTGTATACACCACATATGGCTCACCCAGCTCGGGTAACCCCAACACAGGTGTACTTGTCAGCATCTCTTTCAGCTTCCCGAAACTCTCCTCTCAAGTCGAAGATCAAACAAAAGGGACATCCTTCCTTGTCAACCTCGTCAATGGCTGCGCCATAATCGCAAACCCCTTGACGAACCTCCGGTAATAACCCGCCAACCCAAGAAAACTCCTGATCTCCGTAGCACTCCTCGGTCTAGGTCAACCTTTGATAGTCTCTATCTTAGCCGGATCCACAGACACTCCGTCTGCAGACACAACGTGGCCAAGAAAGTTCATCTCCCTCTGCTAGAAACTGCACTTGCTCAACTTTACAAACACCTTCTGTTCCCGCAGCTTCCCCAGAACTACTCTCAGATGCAACTCATGCTCCTCGGGACTCTTCGAATACACCAGAATATCATCAATAAAGATGATCACAAACACATCCAGATACTCCTGGAATACCCCGTTCATCAACCACATGAACGCTGCTGGTGCATTTGTCAAACCAAAAGGCATCACCACGAACTCAAAATGCCCATACCTCGTCCTGAAAGCTGTCTTCCTAACATCTGCCTTATCAATAGGAATCTGACGGTAACCCGAAGCCAAATCGATCTTGGAGAACCAAGTAGACCCTCGTAAATCCAACAACTCATCAATGCGTGGCAGACGGTACTTGTTCTTCACGGTGACTTGGTTAACTCCCCGATAATCGATGCACAACCGGAAACTACCATCCTTTTTCTTCACAAACAACACCAGCGCTCCCCACGGTGAAACACTCGGCTGAATAAAACTCTTATCCAACAAATCATCCAGCTGCTTCTTTAGCTCTGCCATCTCTGCTGGAGCCATACGTTAAGGTGCCTTAGATATCAGAGTAGTCCCGGGTTCCAACTCAATAACAAACGGATCTGACCGCGAAGGCGGTAATCCTTGCAATGACCGAAACACATCCTGGAAATCATGAACAACTCGAATATCCTCAACTGCAACCCCTCCAACAGACTCAGGCATCACTATCGTCACCAGATACGCCTCACAGCCCTTGAGAAGCAACTGCTCGGCCTGTATCGTGGAAATCACGAGACTTCCGGAATTTGGTCTTACACCCTGAAACACCAACCTCCCCGTCTCCTGCTCGAACACTAATCGTCCACGCCGACAGTCCAGATGGACCCTGTACCGATCCAACCAATCCATCCCCAAAATAACATCGTACAGCTCCACCGGACTGATGATCAGGTCTGCTGGCATCGACTCTCCCGCCACCAGCATATCCACACCACGAGCCTGCCCAAAAGTAGCCAACATCCTACCACCAGCAACCTTGACTACTCCCGGCTGCTCCTCGGAAATGCTCCGGATCCCGCTACGCTCCGCACACTCCGGAGAAATGAAGCTATTCGTAGCTCCCGAATCGAATAACATGTGGGACTCACATCCGCCCACAACTAAGGTCCCTGTACAAAACCCAGGTGCTTTAAGACCCGACACTCCAACTCACACTCACAAATTCCAACCAGACTAAAATTCGTACACCTTAAACGAATTTAAAAGAACAAATCGGAATAAACCTGCGATCATCTCTGCCGAAGTGAAGACTCGCGGCGTCGCCGCAATCTGGGCCAAAGGCTGGACCGCTGCTACCGCCATCTGCTATAGCTTAGGACACCTAGGCTTGATGTGCCCCTCCTCCCTGCAGTGGTAGCACATCTGAGCCGCCCGATCGTCCTTCCTCTTCGGACAGTCCGCCACCTTGTGGCCCATGCCACCACACCCGAAGCATGCTGAACCACTCTGACCTCCCTGGCTCGGCCCTGAAGTGCTCTCCCACTTCCTCTTCTGACCCTGAGTAGGCTTGCCGCCCCTATTCGAACCCGACTGCTGCCTCCTCTGCTGCTGCACCGGTGGACTAACCACCACAACCTGCTCCCTAAGATCCTCCTCGATCGCAGCAGCCGTCTCTACCATCTCCGTCCTCGTAGCGAACTTACTCGCCCTGCAGCGAGTCCTCAGATCTGCTCGAAATCCCCCGAGGAACCTCCTCACCTGGGCCTGTTCGCCCTCCACGCCCCTCCCAGCATGTACCAACAGCCGACTGAACTCCAAATCGAACTCTCTCACAGTTCGACATCCCTGAGTCAGGTTCAGAAACCTCGATTCCATCCTATCCACCGCCTCCTGCGGAAAATACTTGGCGTTAAACTCTGCCAAGAAATCCTCCCAGACCATCTCGGCCTGAACCTTCCTGGTCTCGACGCCTCTCCACCAGAGGTGCGTGTCACCATCCAGATAGTGAACCGCTAGGTCCACTCTGTATCCCTCAGGACACCTGATCGAGCAAAAATTACGCTCCTATCTCCGCCGGCACTCATCGGCCTCCTCAGGCTTGGCACCACCCGAGAAAAACTCGGTGCCAATCCTTTGCATCTGCTCCATCATCCTAAGGTAGGATGGGAGCTCCTCCGCAACCGCCACAACCGGCTGCACATCAGTCCCTCTCGACTGACCACCTGCCACTACTGGCTGCACACCAGCCACCTCTAGCTGAACCCCAGCCCCACCTGGCTGAACTCCCGGAGCCGGTACCCCACCTGGTAACCGCTCCAGAATCAACTGCAGCAAACCCGCCAGATGATCATCTCGGTCTTGGGCCAAACCTACGAGAGCACCCCCACTCTGGCCCCCCGCACCACTAGCTACCCCGGGACCCACACTGGCCCCACCAGCCCTCACACTGGCATCCGTAGCTGTCACACCCCCGGACCCTTCCTGAAACGTCTGCGAGTCAGCTACTCGCTCCTGCGTAATCTCCTGGGACACCCACGTGGCAGCAGACTCATTCTCAAGTCTCCGCCCACGTCCACACCCAGCACCACCACCTCGACCTCTACGGCCCCCGCGACCTCTGCCTCTAGTCACTCTAGCCATCACTCTGTACCACCCGCAGAATACTAAGTACTAGAAAAAAAACAGAAATCACATAAACACGTACCGTGGAATCTCATTGAAGACTCGGATAAGATGATCTAGGACTCCAAACCCACACAACAATCAATTGACTAACTCACATAATCAATTAATTCAACACACACAATTGACTACACATTTAATCAACTACGTCTCCCGCCCTAGAACCATAAGGGCTCTAATACCAAACTGTGATAACCCGACCCATTTTTTTTTTGTTATTATTACATTAGGCTCGAATTAGCATTTCCATAAATGCTAACCCTCAATAACCCAATCAAACCATCATATCAAACGAGCGGAAATCAATAGCAGATAAACCAATAAACCATTCAATAAATCTCAATTCCAGAATCAAACAATTCCATAACAATTCCAACATCAACAACCTAGCAATGCTAACATCATAAGCCACTCAATCGAGACGCTAGATAATCTCCTCTTCCTCGCCTTGATTCCACGATCAATGCCTGTCTTTACCTGCATCACATGGTTATAAGAGATGCGTGAGTATAATCATAAATACCCAGTGAGACGGTCATCCCATCTACTTGGCTATACACACAGGCATAAGAAAATGATACAATACCAGGGTGAGCAATCAACAATGCAACACACGAACAATCAAACGCGAATCAGCACCTCAGATCGTGCGTCGATCGACGCAACCACTATACATCGATCGATGCACCACACCTGCGTCGATCGACACTCAACCCCAGTGTCGATCGATGTTGTGCCCGTGTGTCGATCGACGCATGGCACTTGCGTCGACCGACGCACAAAACGCAGAACCCGAAATCGAACCTATCCTCTCATTGATCGATTTCGAAACTCGTTTTCCATCGATCTCCGGCACAAAACCCACCAATACAATATGAAATCCATCCGCAAACAACAATCAATCGCATCCTATACGAAAACGGATCAAAACCCACCAATACAACATGGAATCCAACCACAAACAACAATCAATCGCATCCTATCAATTCCTTTACCCATATAAGCCATGGTCACGTACTCACCTCGATTCGAAAAGGAAATCGGATAAAAATGCTCAAGAATGCTCAAGAACACGAGGAACGGATCAACCAATCCAAAATCTCCTTCCTCCTTCGTGAATCACGGATCCACCACGATCCCACAGCTTCACCAATCCGAACACAAGCCTCAAAGATAGAGAATTAGAAGGGAAAACAACACAAATCTCCCAAATCTCTCTCTTAATCCGATTTTTTCTCCCCAAACCTGTTGTTCGACTTAAATAGCCAAACCTGCCGACACTTGCGTTCTGCGTCGATCGGCGCACCTGCCAACACCTGCGTCGATCGACGCATAACACCTGCGTCGATCGGCGCAACACCCAGAACCCGATTCCTCGCAAGTCCAAAACACGTGCATCGATCGACGCACCACACCTGCGTCGATCGACGCAACACCCAAAAGATCCACTTTTTGGTTCACGGACGTTACAACTTCGCTGTTCTGATATGAGGAAAGGTTCTCCATCGATTGGGTTCGAATCTGAATTCCCTTCTCTCATGGGAAAATTTTGATATTTTGGTTACTTGCTAGTTCAGGTAACCGTAAGTCAACTCTTCTAAAGAGAATTCTGCCCAAGGCACCATCTATGGGTTATGGAGAGAACGAAATAGTAGGTTCCATAACAAAAACTCTCTCACTGCAGACTGCATTTTCAGGCAAATTGATAGATCAATCCAAGATACTCTCTTAGCAAGACGCTGGCGCAAGGGATGTAGTAATCTTCTTCTTCAATGGTCTAGGTTTAGCTAATTGAATGGTTTGCTTTGTTGCTCTTGGTTAACTTCCTCTTGGTTTTTTAGTCTTTTTTTTTTTTGGCCAAAGAAGTTTTAGGCTTATTAGCTCTTGTATTTGACTTTTCTTTTGGTAATAATATTCACATTTTATCAAAAAAAAAAAAAAGTTGGAAACTAAAATTCTGTTCGAAAAACACAAGTAACAAACAACAAAGAAAACTCCAAAATGTCTTGTTACTTCGTATTTTAATATATCGCTTCTAAAGCATATCTCTTTTATGCTACTTCTGAATCAATCAATCAATCCTCAAAGTTCTTTCTTTTCTTACCACAAATGACTTAACCCGCGGCAAGATCGCGTTTCTTCTTTTCCCACTTCATTCTATCTTCTTCTTGCACACAGTGTGAGATGAGCTCATGAGTCGACCATTTCTCTTCCAGAAGGTTATAAGTATTCTTAAGTAGATCATACTCTGAGGGCAGACTATCGAGTAACATATCTGCCACCAGGTAATCGGGAATATGCATCCCGAGTTTCTTTATCTTAGCTGCAATGCTCATCTTCGTCATAGTATACTCTCTAACACTCTCATTCGCTTTTTTCTTCGAGCAAAACTCAGCTGTCATCCTAGCGATCTCTGACATCTCATGTTTCGCATAGCATTTCTCAACCGCGGCTAAATATTCTTTGGCTGTCGTAACGTCCTCGGGGATAATGCCTCTGAATTTTGGAGGGATCCGGATTCTCATTATCATCATACTAATGCGGTTGGAACGGTCCCAATACTTGGTTTCATCAACACACTTATCGGCATCCGGACGCTCTTCCATGAGCGAAATATCGAGATCCATGAGGGCAAGCACAAGCAACAAATGTTCTTTCCATTCCGGAAAATTTGACCCGTTTAGCATCGGGATCGACTCGACATTAGAAAACGCAGATGTTAATCCAAACGCTGAAAATAGGGAATAAGATTGTGTCACATATGATATATAACAAATTTGGAATACAATTGCTAAATAAAATTCCCCATTTCCTACGGTAGGATACAAGAGCAACAACAATGGCTTAAAACATTTAGCAAAGATTCCTTTTTCTCCAACCTTACCATTACGGTTTGGGGATTATATAATGCAGTCTCCAAGGTTACGTGTTATTCTTAAAGTGAAGGAAGCACAACAAACTCTAATGGATCATACAAAACATGATTCTCTCTAAATTCAGACAAGAAGATAATCAAATACGGAATCTAACGATAGATCAATTGCCGTACAGCGTAGCAAAATCAAGAAAACTAATGACAGACCAGACAAAACGGAAAACATCAAAGTCACAAAATACCCTAATCTTCGACCTCACGCTTAGGGTTTGGTGATTCCATTACAGAATCGAAAGATTCTCACAATTGACTATAAATGACCACAAAATTGACATGCATTCCCACAAATCACTAGAAAAAGAGTAAAAGACCATGACTAACAGATCAAAGAGGCACGAAGCCGATAAACTAACCTCCATTGTTTTGAAGAAAAAAATACCTCGCATAACAAAATTCGTAAAACCCTAATTATAAAGATATCGAAAACAGACGATTAACCTGGATTCATGGTTACGACGCTTAGCCGTACTGTGGGTTTCTGATTGAAGCGTAACCCTAATTACTGCGAAGTTTGGGATGTCTCCACACTAAAGAATGTGATGGTAACGAATTATATCATCAAAATATCCTCATTAATTTGCAAAATATATATATATATATATATATATATATATTCTCTCATTATCTTATAAATCATAGGGGTAATTTCGTCATTTGGTTTGTTGTTGAAAAAAAAAAAGTAAAAACGCATTTTAAGTTTCATAGGCTTCCAACTCAAAATCAATTGGCAATGAGTGAAGAGTCTCAATCCCCTTATATATTAGTTAGTCCCTTCACATTTTTCTGATATGAGATCTTTTCTCCACACGCCCCCTCGAGATAATGGCTTTTCTAGCCATTAATCACGACATAATTCATCACGCTCCCTCGAGATAATGTTCTCTTCTAGCTATCTCGAGGAATTGAGCCTTTTTTTGAGTCATCAATTAGTGGGTTATGATCGGACTTCTTTCATGACCGGATTAATGGGTCCGCGTATGTAGGCTCTGATACGCTGTACATCAACGGACTAAAACAACAACCTATGCTATTACGCTAGAATTTAGCCGGTAAATACGTTATCTATAGTTTAGAAGATCACCAACTTTCCAGTGAGAAGATTTTATATGCAATGCTAATTTCATGTATTTTCGAATTTTTTGTCTTCCTTATGGAACAACATACAGTGAAACTTCCATAAATTAATACTCTATAAATTAATAATCACCATAAATTAATAAATTTTGCTGGTCCTGATTCGGACCAATGTAAAAATTAACAAAATTCGATAAGATGATAAGATAATAATTATTTTGAAAATCCTATGTAAAATATAGTTCCAATAATAGTATAAATTAATAATCATGTATAATTATGCATATATAATTATAACTACGATAATGTACTAAAATATGACTTTAGTGATTTTTTTATTCTACTTATTATATAAAAATCTTTTATGTTTTTTTTTTCGATATCCAAAACTTGTGAAAAATTATAGACATAATAATTGATTCTTTATACACAGGGCTGGCCCTGGGCTAAAGCAGGTGAAGCTTGGGCATCAAATTTATGTAAAAGGTTCTGTAGTGCGCGACAGTTAAGATGAGTTATTGGTCCTGAGTTCGAACTGTAGAGTTGCAATAATCTCGATTTTTTAATACTTATGTCAATAATTGGGCCAACATTTTTATTACTGCTTCAGGTGGCCCATGGGCTAGGGCCGGCCCTGTTTACACATATATATGTCGTTTCTGACTTTATCATCAACATTAAGAATAATAACGTGCTTTCTTCTAAATTTTGTACTTAATAACATATATCATTTTTATATGGATAGTATATTATGATATTAACAATCATTCTATGGTGATAACTAAAAGTATAAATCATAATCTCAAGTTAATGCATATTATTATTAAAAATAGATTTAATTAAATTCTTTAATATAAAATCGTTTGATTTTTAAGAGAATTATTGCCTAAAATAGGTATCTCTTTATAAATTATTAATTATTAATTTATCGATTAATTAATATCTCTCTAAATTAATAAAATTTTAAAGTCCCAATATTATTAACTTATAGATGTTTTACTGTACATTTTTTCAAATTGGAATCGAGTATTAATTGATAGAAGATTAATTGAGGTGTTCATCTTGATAGGTTTCGTAAAATTAAAAAATAAATTTTCCCGTGATTTGAGATCTAGGATATAGCTAAATAAATTGTTATTGATTTGTATTTTATTCTTAGGGAAAAAAAAACAATCATTAGAAACTTGAGAACTTTCTTTTTCTTTCCGTAAAAGAAATCCTTATTTATGAGAACTTGGGGAGAATGCAGAAATGGAGGGTAGCTCATGGTCTACAATGTTTGCGATGACTGTATGGTGGGGGTGGAAATGGCGATGTGGAGATGTGTTTGAAATTATTGGTAAATGCCGGAATAGGGTCCGGTTTATCAAAGAGCTAAGTAGAGAAGTATGTCTAGCCAAGCTTAATACAGGGGAAAGGGGAAAGTACGAAGGCAATACTTCGGGTGGAGAGGCTCATTGCGTGGGTTCCGTCGTGGGATGGCTGGGTGAAACTCAATACTTATGGTGCATCGCATGGTAATCCAGGTCTTGCAACGGCTGGTGGGGTGTTAAGAGATGGTGGTGGTCATTGGTGTGGAGGGTTTGCGTTTAATATCGGTATATGCTCGGCATTGTTGGTAGAATTATATGGAATTTATTACGGGTTCTATATAGCATGGGAGCACATAATTACTCGATTAGAGCTCGAGGTGAATTCGGAGATAGTAGTTGGCTTTTTGACTAAGGGGATAAGTGATTCTCACCCTTTGTCTTTCCTAGTACGATTGTGCTATGGCTTTATATCAAAGGACTGGATAGTCTGGATTTCGCATGTGTATAGCGAGACTAATCGTCTGACGGATCGATTAGCTAACTATGTTTTTTTTTACCGTTATGTTTTCATTCTTTTGATTCTACACCGGATGTTTTGTATTCGGTTTTGATGGAAGACGTTAGTGGGTCTACCCAACCACGTCAAGTTCTCATGTAATTTTTCTTTTATTCAATAATATGTGGGAGGTAATTACCTCCCATCTCCTACCAAAAAATAAAATAAAATAAATCCTTAAAAGTACCAAATATATACAATATTATTAAAGTAAGAACAAGATTCAAGATTCAAGATCCAAGATTCAAAGAGGCCAAGAAAATACAAAGAGTCATCATCAAACGATGGAGTTTGCAACAATAATATAAATTTATAGATAAGTAAATTAGCTAAATATTATAGTCCTACAGACTAAACAATCTAAATTTAGCAAATATGACAAGAGGTGTTAGGAGACCTCAGGAATTACGAGATTGAGTTGAAAAGGAAAGTTAATATTGTATAAGTTATATTTCATATTACATATATGTACAGAACTTGGTAAACAAGTTATATTCTTGTATAAATAAATCTATTGGTTAATCAATAAAACCGAGAGAAAATATATTATTGAATAAATAAATCTATTGGCTAATCAATAAAATTAAGAAAACTTATTATATTTCTAAGGTTTCCTCCAATATCTATCATGGTATCAGAGACTTGATCCAACTTCTATGGATTAGAGTTTTCGTTTGCTTCGGCTACTTTAAAAAATAATATAAAAACTCGTTGTTTCTTCTCTTTGACCTCTTTCTACGTACTTTTTTTTTCTTTAATCCTTCTTCTCAATTTTCTTTAATCAATTTCTTTCTTTGACTTTTTGTTCGTTTAATTATGTTGTTTTGAAAAGAAAAAAAACAGAAAGAAGAATGTTCGTCTCATACCACGAAGAAGACGGCATCCATGATCCATGATTGATGATATTGTTGTGGATTGTGAGCATGGACCATGAATGGGTTCATTCAAATTCACTTATTAAATCTTCATATTGTTATCGACAACTACAAATTCGATGAAGACATGATGATGTTGCCACGAAGATGATGACTCCAACACGGAGGTGAAGACATGATTGATGTTGCTGTAAATTATGAGCATGAACCATTTGATGAGTTCGTGGTGACGTGATACAATGGAGATACACGACTACTATAATATTCTTTGATTGATGACCTTATGGCGAAGTATAAACGCCAACCCTACAGTGGGTATGAAGACTTTGAAGATGACCTCATGATTGTAAAATCTCATACGTGTTACTACGTATGAGCTTGCGTGAGGGTGTTAGGAGATCTCGAGGATTACGAGATCGAGTTGAAAAAGAAAGTTAATATTTGTGTATAAATTATATTTCCTATTACATATAGGTAAAGAACTTGGTAGACAAGTTATATTTTTCTATAAATAAGTCTATTGGTTAATCAATAAAACAGAGAAAAACTATTATACTTCTAAGGTTTTGGCTTTTATAAATTTATGGAAAACAAATATTTAGTTGTACAAAATAAATTGGATCACCCCTGAAGTGAGAAAATAAAATTGAGAATGTCAACAAAACTATTTACAGAGAAATCTATCAAATAATTATCTATTTTATATTATTTTATATTATATTATTTGTTATTGAATTAGTTTTATTTCATATAGATCCAAATAATATGATTTTCTTAATCATATTTAAATTACGTTTAGATTTTTATAATCCTATTTAAATTATATTTACTTTTCATTATCTCAATTAAATTATACAACATATTTCTAAATAATTAGATTTTTCTAATTCTATTTAAATTAAGTTTAGATTTTCTCAACCCTATTTAAATTAAGTTTACTTTTCACTATTTTACAAATAGAGAGAAATAGATAAATCTTTTTACATATGCATGGTTAAATCTAATTAAAAAAAATTCACTTATATACATATATCAAAATCTAATCAATCGACTTGACACGTATCACGATCATGTTACTTACAATGTTTGATGCATCAAGCTTTATATAATAGGAAGATATATATTAAATACTTACAAAGCCAAAGCCCTCTGATCGTTTTGTTTCTATGTTAAAGACCACATTAACATGGATAATTTCACCGAATTGTTCGAAAAAGCTTCTCAAACCTTCTTCTCTTATTGTCCAAGGCAAGCCCCCAACGTATATTTTCCGTATTTTGTGTAGAAGTTTTGGTTCGCATTATGCTGTGACATAAGTCTGTCACAAAGCCTTGAAAAAAAGTAGGGATTTTGGTGCTAGTTTAAAGAAAAAAGATATATATATATATATATATATATAAACTTTTTTGCTAAATAGTAAATATTCATTTATCATGAAACGGTTCAGGCATTACATTGAGCTTTGGCATTCAAAAAAAAAAAGTAACTTTGGCAAAAAAAAAAAAAAAAAAAAAAACAAAGTTACGATAGATTTGGGTGTAGATTTTGGTGTTGTTAGGGAATCCAGATAAGTCTTAGATCACACCATTTCTTCCTATGTCTTCTAGATATTAACGTGTACGCACCTCCCGATCAATGTTTGTTGATCCAACTAGATCGACAATGAATTTAGAATAGATTGGAGGTCAGAGAATCTCGTTTATAGAACGTTGAGTCGAAAGGGGGAAAGTCCAAATAGACCGCTAAAGATAGTCCAGACAGATCCCGGGCTATCAGTTCGCTAGCTGAGAGATCGTGGTAGGTCGGACAGGTCCCGGGCTGCCAGATTTTGTATATAAAGAGTAGAATTTAGAGAGTTCGCGAATGACGGCGCATGTCCTTCTTGAAGAATGAATCTATCCCCTTCATAACACCCTTTGACCCCTATTTATAGTGAAAGGTGGCAGATTTAACTTGAGTTCAACTGACCGTGGTGCGATCAGATCGCGGTTAACAGCCGGAGTGGGCCTTTGGCAGCCCGCTGGGCCTCCGCCTCCTTTGGTGATCCGCATCTCGCGATCTGCTCAGAGTGTTGGGCCGCAGGCCCGGGCCCAACAGTAGCCCCCCCCTGTTAATGAAACGAGGCGGTCTGAGCTTCGTTGATTTTAGGTCGTCCGATCTGATTCTGAGGAGTCGCGGGATCGCCACGTGTCGAAATTTTACTGCCTCTTGCTGCGGTCTCATCTTCTTCGAGGCGTGACCCTTCGTATTCCGCTCTGGGCTTATAAAAACGGGACTTCACTTCTGTTTTCCTCTTCATTTCGCTTCGACTGCTTCTCTCTCTAAGGTACTGTTCTTTTTTCTTTCTCTCTCTAGCTTCCTCTTGTTTGTGTTTTCTTTGACTTCTCCGATCTGTTCCCCGTCGTGGTCTTCGTCGTAACCGTTGATAGAACGCTGCATCGATCTAGAGTTCCGTCGGATCTGTTCCTGCTACAATCATGGTTTCTTCAGCCACCGACTCCCAGAACGATTATCTCTCTGACTCTGGCAGAACTGATTCGTCCTCCGCCGAGAGTCCCGTCGTTTCGATTTGCGAAGGGACTTTGTCAGATGCCGATGAGAGGGTGTCTAGCGGCAACTCCGTGGCCGAAGGCGACACTAGATCCAGTTCTGTTGGGGGTCCGGAGGTCGGAACTTCGCAGCTCGCAGCTGCTAAGCCTCGTCGTGCTGAGCGTCGTTCTGCGGTTAAAGGTCAGCCCGCAGTTCGGCAAGGTAGCTCGAGTCCTGACTCCTTCGGTCTCACGCCTATCGAGAGACTTGCGCTGGAGCCTATGGGGCCGGGCTCAGGTCCTGGCATCGAACTGAAGAGAAAGGACGATTTTGATTCGGAGGCCGATCTATCCATGCTCACGAACATTTGGTCCATCCGCGATCTACCAAGGGAGGTCGAATTTCGTGTTCCTCAGAGCGGCAAACGTCCTTGGTCGCCCCCGGATGGATACATGTGTCTCTATGTATCCTTCTTCGAGGAGAGCGGGTTGTTTTTCCCGATTCCGAGACTGCTAGTTGAGTACTATGCTCGCCGCGGCCTGGCCGTTTCTCAGCTGACCCATGGATCTATTAGGAATTTTATGGCGTATCTGGTTTTGGCTGCAGAGCAGGGACTGATCTGTGACTGCAACACCTTTGAGGGGCTAACTGCGCTGAAGCGGAGAGGCTCTTCAGGCCGATATTATGTTTCGGCCAAACCCAAGTACAATCGGTTAATCACGGACTCTGACGCCGATAAGAGCGCGGACTGGGAATGTTATTACTTTTTCGTGAAAATAAACGCCGCGTCAGTAGAAAATCCCAAGTGGCCTATTCGTGCGAGCTGGAATGTTAACATAAGTACGTTTTCGCCGAGATGTTTTTCTTTTCTTCGTTCGGGCTGACGTCTAATTTTTTTCTTTGTTTGCAGACAGACCGACGCCAAGGATACTCTACCCCGAGAAGTCCGGTGAAAGATCTCGTCGGATATATCGAGAAGTTGGACCCCCAGATCTGGCCTGAGTTCGTCGAACAGAGGATCCAAAGGTGCATTGGAAGGATCCTAACTGGTTAGTGCCCGCCCCGTTCTCTCGACCTCGGACTTGTCGACTTTTTTTGATGACGCCTTCGTTTCTTTTGCAGGCTGTTTCGATCTCGAGCTCGAACCTCTCCGTCCTTTCACGCATCCTCCGGTTGTTCCAAAGGCGAAAACCCTTAAACGAACGGCGAAGCAAATGGGTAAAAAGACAAAGGGGACGTGGAGGATAGTAGATTACAACGAGGCCGCGTTAGATGAAGTGGTCAAGGCTTCCAAAGAGAGGCAGGTCGCCCCAGCTAGGCAGATCGCTACGCAGATGCAGGCCGTTCCGGCTGGAAAGGTCGCTCTGGCTGAGAAGCCCGCCGCAGCTGAAAAGGCTGGGAAGACTTTGGCCAAGGTTGGCACAAAGAGGACAAACGTGGCCTCTACGCTTAGAGGGACTGGTCCGCCTGGAAAGGGGATCCCTGCTGGCACAAAGAGGACAAACGTGGCCTCCGTCTTCCAAGCGAGCTGAGGCCGCGGTGGCGGAAAAGAAATCCGGTAAGTCGGTTGCCGCTGTAGCCGAAGGGTCCAAGAATACGGAGCTCCAGACTGCGGCCCAACACTCTGAACAGATCGCGAGATGCGGATCACCAAAGGAGGCAGAGGCCCAGCGGGCTGCCAAAGGCCCACTCCGGCTGTTAACCGCGATCTGATCGCACCACAGTCAGTTGAACTCAAGTTAAATCTGCCACCTTTCACTATAAATAGGGGTCAAAGGGTGTTATGAAGGGGATGGATTCATTCCTCAAGAAGCACATGCACCGTCATTCGCGAGCTCTCTAAATTCTACTCTTTATATACAAAATCTGGCAGCCCGGGGCCTGTCCGACCTACCACGATCTCTCAGCTAGCGAACTGATAGCCCGGGATCTGTCCGGACTATCTTTAGCGGTCTATTTCGACTTTCCCCTTTTCGACTCAATGTTCTATAAACGAGATTCTCCGACCTCCAATCTATTCTAAATTCATTGTCGATCTAGTTGGATCAACAATTGGCGCGCCAGGTAGGGGGACTTGGACATTTTACAACGCAAGGAAATATGAGTCCGAACGTATCCATAAGTCAACAACCCAGAGAAACATCACATCAGGAAATCTCGGAGGCAGCTCACGAAGATCCACCTGTCACAATGGAGTCCGGCCCGATCGTTACTCGGACCGCAATAAACAAAGAGACGAATGCCACAGCTCGTGGCCCTGAAGCAACAACAAATATGGACGAGCATATTGATCTCGTTTGCATCCTGGGAACCCTCATGAGACGTTTTGACCAGCAAGACGACATGGTTCGTCAAACAAACGCCCGCCTGGACTCCCTCACGACGGCTCAGACCGTCATACAAGAGCAGCTCGACTCTACCCGACCTGCGAACTCGCAGTACCCTAGGGCGAACTCATCCCCGCCTCTTGCTGAAGAACATGGACACCCAGTCGTCCAACATCGGATTATTAACCTCAATACCCTGTCACAAACTCCGATCAGCATCCAGCCCGAGCGCGCAACCTACCCAAGGGAACACTCTTCGGCCCACGATTCTGAGCTCGAGGGCATTAAAGCTTCACTTCGAGAAATGCAGTCAAAGGTACATCAAGCTCTAAGCTCGGCGCCTGAGATCGACCGGGTCCTTGAAGAAACTCAGAGGACGCCATTCACAGATTGGATCACTACGGTTCCGATCCGTCAGACAACCAAGTTGCGAATCGAATCTTTTGGTGGAACCACGAACCCAAAGCATTTCATGACCTCGTTCACCATCGCCATGGGGCGAATACAGCTATCTCCCGAAGAGCGGGAGGCGGTCTATTGTCAATTGTTCGTCGAACATCTCGTCGGCTCTGCACTCGATTGGTTCACTCGGCTTAAGCCAAACTCAATCGGAAACTTTACGCAGCTCTCGACTGCGTTCTTCAAACACTACTCCATGTACATCCAGGACGGTGCCTCGGAAGCCGATCTATGGGCCCTCGCCCAAGGACCAAAGGAATCCCTTAGGGATTATATGTGTCGTTTCAAAGCGATCCTCTCAACGATCAACGTCCAAGAGACCTCCGCAATTGACGCTCTGAAAAACGGATTATGGCACGAATCGGAATTCCGGGCCGATCTAATACTCCATAAAGCTTTGACTCTCGCTGATGCTATGCACAGGGCAACAAGCTTCGTTTTACTTGAGGAGGATAGAGCGACCAATTTCAAGAAATACTCTCCAGTCAAACTGGCAGCCACAAAGCCTAAAGCCAAAGAGGTGGTAGAGGTCAACCACAACGAACCATCTCAACATCTCGACCAAGAGTTTAAGGAATTGAAAAAGAAACTTCTAGCAGCGAACGTAATTCAGACGCCTCAGCCCGTTCCCGCGAAGCAACAGCAACAGCAAAATAAAAAATGGCAGTTTAAATTTGTTCGCGGCGAGGAAAAGGAAGATGATGCCAGGTCGTTCTGCGACTATCATCAGAAGTTCGGTCACGCGACCCACCAATGCCGACAGTTGCAGACAAAACTGATGGCAAAGTACAGCAGTGGAGAGGTCCACATCGACCTGCCCCTAAAACGGCAGGCCGAGAACGAACAGAGGTCAGATTATCAAATCGTCCTTCCATCCCCCCCAAAGCGACCTGCAGACGATGGAAGCCCCGGGCCACACCGGCCTACTTCCAAAAAGAAAATCTTCATGATCATGGGAGGTTTCAAAGCAGCCTCAAACTCGGTCCGTTCTCTCAGGAAGCACGAGAAGGCGGCCTCTCGACAAATAGAGTGCAGTGCTCAGGCCGCAGTCGACATGCCAATTATCTTCTCTGAGGCGGATACCAAGAACGTGGCAATGCCACATAACGCTCCACTGGTCATCGAACTGAGCGTCGAAGACTGCGATGTCACCCGCGTGCTGGTCGACACAGGGAGCTCGGTTAACCTCATCTTCCTCGAAACTTTACGGAAGATGGACATCAGTGACGACAAGATTAAGCCAAGCATCAAGCCGCTGACCGGTTTCAACGGCGTAACGTCAGTGACGATTGGGACAATCAGGATGACAACCTACGCTGGAGACATCACCAAAATCACCAAATTCGTCGTAATAGATAAACCAACAGTCTACAACGCCATTGTTGGAACACCATGGCTTTCTTCGCTCCGGGCTGTGGCGTCACCCTACCACCAATGCGTCAAATTCCCGATCTCTCACAGAGTTTTTACAATCCAAGGGTCGCAAAAAGTAGCCAGGTCGTGCTTCATAACGGAGCACAAACTAAGACGCGTCACCTGCAACATAAGACGATCTACCGCGGCTCCAAGCGCGTCACCACAACAAGAGGCTACGGTCTCCATTACTCTCGATCTGCAATATCCTGAACGCCAAATCAACGTCGGCGCCGAACTCAAGGAGCCTCTCCGTAGCGAGCTGATCCGATTTCTGTCCGCCAACATCTCTACGTTCGCCTGGTCGATCCACGATATGAAAGGGATTGATCCAAAGATCACAACGCACGAGCTAAACGTCGATCCGACGTACAAACCGATCAAGCAAAAGAGACGAAAGCTCGGACCAGAGCAATCCCAGGCAGTAAATGACGAGGTCACGAAGCTCCTCGAAGCAGGCTCGATCACAGAGGTCCATTACTCCGAATGGCTGGCGAATCCAGTTGTGGTTAAGTAGAAGAATGGAAAATGGGGGGGTGTGCATCGATTTCACCGACCTCAACAAAGCCTGCCCAAAGGACAGCTTTCCCCTTCCCCGTATCGATCAGATTGTCGAAACCACGGCAGGCAACAAACTCCTTTCCTTTATGGATGCATTCTCTGGCTATAACCAAATCATGATGCATCCAGACAACCAAGAAAAGACCGCTTTCATCACAGATCGCGGAACATACTGCTACCGCGTCATGCTCTTCGGCTTAAAGAATGCCGGGGCGACCTACCAAAGACTAGTCAACAAGATGTTCGCTAGTCAGCTCGGTGATTCAATGGAAGTCTACATAGACGATATGTTGGTTAAGTCAGAAGGCCGACGATCACATCACACATCTGCGCACTTGTTTCGAGGTACTCAACAAATTCGGCATGAAGCTCAACCCGGCCAAGTGCACTTTCGGGGTGACCTCGGGAGAATTTCTCGGTTACATCATTACTCAGCGCGGGATCGAGGCAAATCCAAAGCAGATCGCAACGATCGTCAACATACCCTCCCCAAAGAACCAACGAGAAGTCCAAAGACTCACGGGCCGCATTGCCGCCCTCAATCGATTTATCTCTCGGTCTATAGACCGCAATCTTCCATTCTACAAGGCGCTCAGAACTCATAAGGGCAACTTCCTCTGGGACGATCCGTGTGTAATCGTGTTCAGCGAGCTGAAGGCTTACTTGTCAACTCTGCCCGTACTTGCGAAACCAGAGACCGGCGAACCACTGTTCCTTTACGTCGCGGTCACGAACGCAGCGGTCAGTGGAGTACTTGTCCGAGAAGATCGTGGTGACCAAAAGCCTGTTTTCTACATAAGCAAGTCCCTGGACGGGGCAGAATCGCGTTACCCTCTACTCGAGAAACTCGCTCTTGCCATCATAGTCGCAGCCCGCAAACTACGACCATATTTTCAATCCCATTCAATAGTGGTCATGTCGACCAACCAATGCGGACTATCCTCCACAGTCCGAGCGTCTCGGGCCGGATGGCCAAGTGGGCCGTTGAGCTAAGTGAGTACGACATCGAGTTTCGGAATCGAACAAGCGCAAAGTCCCAGGTCCTCGCAGATTTCATCATCGAACTCCCCCCGATCTCCCCAGCGATCGACCTACCTCAGGAGTGGGTCCTTCACGTCGACGGGTCATCCCCTACCTGGCGCGCCAATTGTTGATCCAACTAGATCGACAATGAATTTAGAATAGATTGGAGGTCGGAGAATCTCGTTTATAGAACGTTGAGTCGAAAGGGGGAAAGTCCAAATAGACCGCTAAAGATAGTCCGGACAGATCCCGGACTATCAGTTCGCTAGCTGAGAGATCGTGGTAGGTCGGACAGGCCCCGGGCTGCCAGATTTTGTATATAAAGAGTAGAATTTAGAGAGCTCGCGAATGACGGCGCATGTGCTTCTTGAGGAATGAATCCATCCCCTTCATAACACCCTTTGACCCCTATTTATAGGGAAAGGTGGCAGATTTAACTTGAGTTCAACTGACCGTGGTGCGATCAGATCGCGGTTAATAGCCGGAGTGGGCCTTTGGCAGCCCGCTGGGCCTCTGCCTCCTTTGGTGATCCGCATCTCGCGATCTGCTCAGAGTGTTGGGCCGCAGGCCCGGGCCCAACAATGTTCTTGAATATAGTTGTGTGGGGAATGAATCGATTGTTGTGGAGGATGTTGTTCATTTGCTTCCATATATGAAAAATGGCCGCCTGAGAATACCATTTTCCTTAGGATAGTAGAAGCTGTTGCACAGGATTGTCGAATCCATCACAGTAATTCATGTTGGACCAATTTTAATCACACATTAATTAAGGCTTCATGGGCCAAATAATTGATATGATTAAATTAGATTATGTGAATAATAAACGGACCATTAGGCTCATAGAAAAGCCATAACAAGGTTTAAAACCTTGAAATTACTCTATGATGTAATATAGAGAAGATATACCAAACCAAGCCGGAATTTAAATAGATTTGGGTTTGGGATTAGATTTGAGATTTGCTAAAAAGATTATAAACCCAATACCTTTTAATCTTTTGTGCCAAATTAAAATCAGATATGTGATTACTATATTAACTAGTGTGGTACCCGCGCCCTGCGCGGAATAGTATTATTGAAAAAGACTTATATATCTTATTTGAGATTTGATAAATTAGTAGATAAAAAATGCAATATATTTAAAATACAAGAAACAAAATATAGCATTATAAATTATAAAATCAATATTATTAAACAATGTGAATATAAAGTTATTACAACAAATCAAGATAACATTAAAACAACTAAACACCGAAATAACTAATAAGAAAATATATGATATTTTATAACTCAAGGAAAGAACCATATTCCAAACCACGACATGCCAAAACGCGATGTATAGCAGCAATAATCCTCTTACATTCACCTTCACCGACAATATTTGAAAGAATGGATACGTAGTCATCCATCACACTTTTAGAAGACCATCAAACAGTTTCGAGCAAACCAAACGCAGAACGTGCATCTATAAATGCAGGATATACTACTCCACGGACAGTTCAAATATCCTCTTACATTCACCTGCACCGACAATATTTGAAATAATAACATTTCAACATATAGCAGAGAAGTGCAGATACGAAGTAATCTTTAAAATTGTATACGGTCTCATTTTATGATTTTACATAAAAATGCCTTTGTTATAAATGATTTAAATCAAGAATTTAGTGTGATCTTTCTGTCAGCAATAACATATCCATATTATGTCATTTCATCAAACAATTTGATCGATTACTAAATTTAGTTTTCATGATTACTTATACCATTATTAATGATATTTAATTTGTTATTCAATTTTTTTTTCTGTTCTAATTTTAGAAATCTATATTCTAATTCTATAAGTAATTTTTGTTTTAGTATATAAATGTATATTTTATTTAAGTTTGAAATTTCTAAAATTTTGAATTTTATTTCCACCAGCACTGTTTAGGAACATATAAAAAACAGATAGAGAAATAGATCAAATAACTTGCATTTGTTATGATCATTATGATCGAATAACATGCATTTGTTATGATCAAAATTTAATTCAAGAATGTTCATTTCTCATAGAAAATGTTATAATCGAATAATTATACTTCGCATGTTAAAAGAACTCAAGTTTTTTTTTGATTTTTTTTTTGTGAAAATTACTACAGTAATTCAGTTATGATTATTACAACAATAAAAGAAAATGTTATGATCGAATACTCGTTTTATACTAATGACTTATATAGTCGTTTTGAAATTTATAGATATACCATGTATAATTTTAGCAATTTAAAAATTTACAAACATTAATATGTGCAGCTAAATGATCATAAATATATAGTAAACATGTAAAAGAATTATTTTTTTAGCAAATTAATAGGCGCTAAACCCTAAAAAGAGAGTTTTTAACCATATGGGAGCCTTAACCCTCACACACTAAATAAAACTATGGTTCGATTCAGTTCGGCGATATAAATTTTTTTATTTGTATGTAATGCTGCAGATCAACATAAAATTAAAATTCAATTTAGATTTTAGAAAAAAATACTGGTTTATTGTGGGGTACTCAGATTATTTTGGTGTATATTGTGCTCACAACGCGATTCTTGGTGTATATTGTGCTCACATCGCGATTCTTCTCCTCACGAATTTCTACGCCAGCAACAATTGTAATACCAAATTTATAAACCAAAGAAAAAAACAACTTTAATTAATAATTAAACCATAAACTCTAATTTATACTCGTTCTATGTTATTTTTTTTTAATTTATAGATGTACCAATTATATTTTTAGAAAATTGAAAGGCTCTAAAAATATGTCATGTTCGAATAAATATACCTCGCACGTTAGAAGGACTCAAGTTTTATTTTGATTTGTTTTTTTTTGTAAAAAGTACTACAATAATCCTCTTATGGTTACTACAACAATAAAAATAATGTTATAGTCGAATACTCATTTATACGAATGACTTATATATTTTTCTGAAATTTATAGATATACCATTTATACTTTTAGCAATTTCAATATTTATAAACATCAATATGTAAAGTTAAACGATCATAAATATATGCTAAACAATTGCTTTTTGGAAAATTAGTAGGCGCTAAACCCTAAGAGGGAAGTTTTAACCCTATGGGAGCCTTAACCCTCACACACTAAATAAAGCTACGATTCGATTCATTTCGGTGATAGAAAAATTTGATTCTTATGTAACGTTGCAGAATGAAATAAAATTAAAATTCAATTTGGATTTTAGAGAAAATTAGGGGTTAATTATGGGGTGTTTGATTTATTTTGGTGTATTGCTCCCAAGGTGATTCTTCTTCTCACGAATTTTTGCACCAACATCAATTGTAATACCAAATTTATAAATAAAAGAAAAAAACATCAACTTTAATTAATAAATGAACAATAAAATTTAATTAATACTCATTTTTATATAATTTTTTTAATTTATAGATATACCATTTCTATTTTTAGGAAATTAAAAGGCTCTAAACATTATTATGTGAAGCTAAACAATCATAATTGTACGCAAAATATTTAAAAAATGATTTTTTTAGCAAATTAAAAGGAGTTATTAACCCTCACACACTGAATAAAACTATAGTTCGATATAGTTCCGTTAAAAAAAAATTGGAGTCGTATGTAACGTAGCAGAAAGATATAAAGTTTTAATTCAATTTGTTTTTTAGTAAATATTACTGGTTAATTATGGAGTGATTAGTTTAGTTTGGTGCATGTTTTTGTGCCACACATCATGATTGCCAACATCTATCTCCCTTGCTTGTCTAGCCAATCACGATATGCTATCTATAAAATTTACCAATCAATTACCTTGTAATTATTTCATCTTTTTCATTCAGAGGTATCCACATCCAGTCCGGACATGTTAAAACCTTATAGAATTAAATGAATTATTTGGAAACATTATCACCCCAGCGAGGGCATTAATGTTTTAGATATTATACTGTATATAATTCTACCATTTGAATTTTTTTAGCAAATTAAAATGTTCTAAAGTCTAATATGGAAGTCGTAAACACTAACAAATACACGTTAAATCATAGAGACAAATTATATTTCTTGCAATTGAAACTAACGCAAATCCTAATAGGTAAGCCTAAACCCTCACAAATGAATGTAAAATACTGAAGAATTTGTACTTCTTACGACTTAAGGGATACTAAACGTTAATAGTTGAGTCTCAACCCTCACAAATACCCGTAAAATATTGAATGATTTAGATATAGTGTGTTAGTTATAATTGGTTTGTTTCATGTAGTTGTGTTTTCGTATGAAAAAAAAATTATGTTGAAATTTACGTTCTAGTTCACTTACCTTATAAAACTAAAATGTTAGTTCGATTTGGTTTTTAGTTAAAAACTACAATTAATTGTGGATAGTTAGTTTAACTTTGATCATTTGAGTCCGTTTGACGGGAATATTCATTTGATTTTACAAATGTAAGCAACATGCGTTCGTTTCTTTCAATGAGTTATATGAACATATAGTAATCCGAGGCTATAAAACTTGTAGACCCGAAGATTTTTCATTTACAATCGTGTGTTGCTTAAAAAAATGAAATTTTTGTGCATGTATGAGTTAAGATCGTGATGGATTCTTCGTTTTCTTTTGCTTTAGCTTGAAGGATCTCTTTGTTGTTTTGGCTCAAAATGACAAATTTGATGGTAAGCATATATATCCATGTATATGATTCTATATGTTAACATATTTTGAAAGCATGAACATGTTGTAATTACTTTGTCTCAAAATGATCAACAATGTTGACAAAAAAAAAAAATATATATACCGTTCAGATACTAACACCATTAATCTGTGTTTTGTAAGTTCTCAGGTACATAAACAGATTACATTGTTTTGTTTTACATCAAATAATGAACATGATTATCTACAGCACATACTCTGTTTTTTCTCTGGTTTCTCGTATCCATTCTCTATTTTTTTTTCTTGGGTTTCTCATGTTATCCATTCTCTATTTTTGATCAAACTCTTCTTCAACACAATACATGCCTTAGATTCAATGCTAGTCTATTTATAACAACCTTTCTCTGCTTCAGTCTTTCATCATCTTCTTCTCATTGGATATCTACTTTTCTCTATATTCATGCACCAAACACTTTGCTTCCTTGGTTCCATCATCAATCACAGCTCTCTTCTCTGGACTGATCCAATTTACATCCACCTTATCATCACAGCCAAAGTTTTGTCTTGCTTTAATGGTGAAACAACGTTATTAACTATTTCTCTATCAGAACCAAGAGGAGATGTATTAAAATATGAATAATATGTGTCCTCTTCTTTTACCACGTTCATTTTTCATAAAAAAAGAGAATTTAAAACACAAAACAAAAGGTTAAATTAATTTTAGGTCCAAAGTAATTAAACTAACAAAACTATATGAATAGAAAAAACTTACATAATTGGTTTCTTCCTCATCTTTTTCTTCGTACCTTCCATCTCCTTTCTCTTCTTTCTCTAAAGATAAAAACATAATCGAAAAACAACATGACCAATTAGATAATTTTTATGAACATAATGAGTTACTTTCTTCATTTTCTTCACCCTATTCTTGTTTACTTTTTATTCAACTCTTCTTGAAAGATATAACCTTTGTTTGCTAATAAAATATCCCAAGCTACATACCTGACGAAACATAATTTTACCACAATATGTACACAAATCTACTTCAAATCGATATGAGTAATTAGTAAGAACCCGTCTACCAATTTTTGTGTTGAGACTCCAATGCCATATAGGTTTATCAAGTTCAAGATATAACTACATTTGTAAAAGGTTTCTGCAATCACTCCTAGAAACCCTAGGTTTGGCCAATATATACATAAAACAAAAAGAAGAAGAAACATCAAGTGATACTACCCTTTATTTGGCATATAAACATACTCAAATTTCTTCCTCCTCCAAACATTGTAATCTTAAAATTGCATTGCTTATGTTACAAAGACGAAAAAGAATCTTGATGGTTGCAAGTAGCTAAAACCCAGCCATAACACCTTCAAGTGCAATAATAGAAGGTCATATCTTTTTATTTCTTCTTATGATGCAAAATCACACAATTTACATTACCACCAGTTCCAATTCCAACAACAAATATATCGACATTACCTTAAAGTGTTTATGGTACTGAAGTTTCAAAGTGTATCTTAGCAAAACACCTTATTAGGCCACAAAACTGGAACCCCGGAATAAAAGCTCAATAATGTCTTTGGTTTTATCCACTGCACCTTTGAGACATTTCTCTGCTCTTTGTGTATATATATTAAAAAGACTTTTAAAAACTTAAAAAAAAAAGCAAAAATACACAAAAAAATTTGATTAATAATCAAAAAGTAACTTCATACAACCAAATACAATTTTAAAAAAAAAGGTAAGCTTCTGTTCCGTGGTAGAATTGAGAGTAGACTGTCCAATGATGATTGTTGAATGCAGTGAGATTGCGGTGAAAATCTAAACATTTTTTTTACGCCAAATGGGCAAAACAGTTGCTTAGTAGATAAGAATTATCAGTTGGACTTCTACATTCAACACACAAATGCAATATATTAAATTAAAAAAATTGGTTGACTACTAAATTTATTCAAATTTGAAAGGCAATAAATATGTTATTATGGTTGATTACTAAATTTAGTTTTTATGATTAACCTAAATGATATAGTTATTAATAGTTAAACTATGGAAAATCATATACCGAGTGTTTATTCTTGTCATTGCGAAGACAATCAATAACATATTTGAGATTGAGATTGACTGTTTTTTAAAAGTTATTTTTTCGAATTCTAAATCGAAATAAAAGTCATAGAACTAAAGTAGACACATGCCGAATGTAATTTTCATACTCATATAATTAATCATGCCACCGTGAGCGTCTTAGCTTGTAAAAATATCTACAAGATAATAAAAAAAACTTATGAACGTGATGCCACTTACACCGTATTAATATTTTTAGTTAATTATTCAATATTTAACTTTTAGATCTAATTTTAAAAATAAATATTTATTTTTAATTTCATTAATATCATTTTGAACATAACATTTAAAATTACACATTAACTTTATACCATCAAATTAATGGAGGTAAAATTTACAAGAGATTTTCAGCGTGGTGCAAGGAAAGTCGTTCGGAGTGGTCCCGCATGTCAAGACTAAAATTGTATGTTGTATAATCGTCCTTGTAATTGTTCTCATAATTTGTAATAATTCATAAATCCAGACGTTAAAAAAAAAAACTTTATACCATCAATATTACTCATAATTTCAATATTAGGGTTTTCAATATCTTTGAAATTAAGGGGGTAATAAACCCTAACATGAGAGCCTAATCCCTTACAAATGCATGTAGAACATTGAAAACAATAATTTTAACAAATTAATGAGCACCCTTACAAATGCATGTAGAATATTGAAAACAATAATTTTAACAAATTAATGGGCACCAAACCCTAATATGTGAGTCTAAACCTTTACAAATGCATGTAAAATATGGAAACAGTTATTACATAGATCATAAACCCTAGAATCTTAGCATTAGATCCTTAATCTAAATACACAAATTTATCCGAAGTTTAGATATATTGTGTTAGCTATGGTCAGTTTGATTCGGTTTGTCGGTTCTTTGATTCTTTGGGTTGGAAATATTCTACCAAAACTAACTGAAACTAATCGAATAATAGTATGGTTCGATTATGGCAAAATTTGGTTTAAATGTAATGTTGCCGTATAATACTCAAATGTTAATTCGATTTGGTTTTTAGTAAAACATTCGGTTAATTTCGGGTAACTCGATTAATTTTGGTTAATCGGGTTGAGTTCAGTTAGTTCAAATCGATACAATACCTACATTTATTATTTTTAGTTAACGCAAATTTTTTTTTTATTCATATTAACATTAGACAATCAAATAGTTTAAATTAAGGGGTATTAATCCCTAATATGAGAGCCTAAACCCTCACAAATTTACGTAAACATTGAAAACAATATATATGGCATAAACCCTTAACTCTAGCATCAAAGACTAAATCCAAATACGAACACGAAAAAATTGATCTTTTTAGTAACCTTATACCATCAAATTATTTTATTAGTGATGTTAAAACCTAGAATAAACTTCTAATGCACTTTTTGGGTATAATTAATCATATCATATTATAAGCTTTTTACGTTTTTACAACATTTAAATGATATTAAACCAATAGTTTCCTTCTTTGCATTGATCTCATTTACATCAACCTCTCCATCACACCTATAGTTTGTCCTGCCTTTAGTAGTGACAGTAATACAACATTGTTAACTATTCTTCCATTAGAACCAAGTCTGAAAAGTTGTTTCCATTATATATGACCAAAACCGCAATTTCCCAAGAGGTACTAACATATGAATAATATTTTTCTTATTGTTTTACCACGTTTTCTTTTTAAAAAGAAAACAGAAGTCTGGAACACAAAACAAAAGGTTAAGTGATGCCTATGAATTGCATATCCAAAGCAATTAAACACGACCATCTAAACAAAACAATTTACAAAATTAACTTCTTCTCCATCCTCTTCTTGTACTTTCCTCCTCTTTCTCTGAAGATAAAAACATAATCGAAAAGTAACATGACCAATTAGATCATTTCCACTAATCTATAGCTTCCACTTATTAATTAGAAACTCTCACCTAATTAGCGTGCCAAATCTTGCTGGTGATTCATTTTTTGCAAGAGACCGAGTCTTATCTTTATAGCCTTTAGATCGTGTTTCAATTCATGCGATATATATATATACCTCTGTATGAGTTTGTTGTTTGTCGATTACTATTTGTTGCTTCCCTGTCTTCTCTTTTGAAATTCCATTGACATTATCATCTTGTCAAGCTTTCATGTTGATGATCTCTATCACATTTTCTTCTTCATTCTGGAAAATATGTAATCTATAAATTAGACGGACATATAACACACTGATAGACCAACAAATTAATTAATAATTCACAACGTAGCGAAGCATCAGTTAGCATACCCAATTGCCTAAAATAGTTCTCTCAAAAGTGTGAGAGTGAAGCATATCTTGCGCTCATCTGAAACTACAAAATTGTAATCCAATAGACATGAGAACACACACATACGAAGGGTGAATAACGCTTAGACAACTTAAATTGCATACCAATTTTCTATGTGTTCCCACTCTACGTTCTACCATGACACTTTTCAGCATTTATTAATATGAAAACAAATAGGTATGTGATTTAAACCTATAAACAAATTTTTCATACATTATACTACAATTAATTAGGTTTAAATTTTTTGTTGGGTACCTTACTGCTAAGTGAAGATGACAGTCATGCTCCATTCGGCATGTTTCTCATTTTTGAGAACTTTATGGATCTTATTATGCTCCCTCTTTCACTTCTCTTTGGTGCCTTTGGTGCATCCTTTGGAGAAATCTGAGAAGGTATTAGTAGGCCAAAGGAAAAACGTAAACTGATTGGTGTCGATTTAGAAGGTAAAATACAAATTAGTGTTTCATATAAAGATTTAAAGAGGGGAATGGGGGATTAAGGTGAAGTTTGGTCGTTTATGATGCACTATATGAGTTGGAGAAAATATATCTACCGGGGAAGGAGAAACAAACAATAAATTGGATGAATACCTAGCTAAAACATCGACACGATTTTCCGATCGCTAAACTCCGATATGTCCTAAAAACAGAGAAAACAATATCATAATAAGAGACACTAAACCTAATTAGTAAAAGATACAAAAGAAAAAATTCATAAACACAATTGTTAAGAGTAAGCAAACAATAAAAATTAAGCCCAGATATATGTGATTCAACAAAAAACCTTACAATTAAAAATATTCTTAAACATATAAGAACATTAAGCTGATCAACAATCACGAGAAACCGAGAAACATAACAGAAACATATGAATACGAAGCACAAACCAATAATTTGCTACATGACTAATCGCCGCTGCAAGACGAAGGATGTGACGACCCAACCCGTCAAATAAAAAAAATTTCTACCCGGATCACTATTATCATAAATAATGATCCTCAACGGTCCAATAAACAAACAGCGCGGAAACAATGATTCAAACAATCAAATACAATTATCGTTCAACAAGCCCATACTTATTAATTCTAGTTCAATTCGGTAATACACATAGTTCTGAAATTGCTGACACCCTAGCAATTCTAACTTATTACATGAAAACGAGCCACTAGATCATTCCCCTCGTCCCGGCCATGATTCCACGATCACTGACTGTCTTTACCTGCATCACATGGTTATAAGAGATGCGTGAGTATTATCATAAATACCCAGTGAGACGGTCATCCCATCTACATGCTATACACACAGGCATAAGCAAAAGATACAATACCAGGATGAACAAACAATAATGCATCACACAACAACCAAACGAGAACAACACGTTCAATATGTCAAACTGACGGTAATCAAAAACCCGTGTCGATCGACACAACCTCCTTGTGTCGATCGACACACCCGGTCGACACCGTGTCGATCGACATACAAAACTTGTGTCGATCGACACATGACCAATCAATACGTCAAACTGACGGCAATCGAAAACCCGTGTCGATCGACACACCCCAACTGTGTCGATCGACACAGCCCTCTCTGCACGACTTCTCTTAAGTAAAACAACATACGAGAATCGACCCAAACAACACACAATCGTATCCTCTCAATTCCTTTACCCAGATAAGCCTATGGTCACGCACTCACCTCGAATTCGGATAGAAGAGGATAAGAATCCGACGAAGAACACGAAGAACACGAAGAACAAATCCGAAATCCTTCACCGTACGACCCTCCCACAAGCCTAATAAGATTGAGGAACACGAAGGAAACAACACCAACAACCTCTCCTCTCAATCCTCTCACTTTCTCTCTCAAAAACCGTTTTATTTCTGCCCAGAAATCTGATTTTCGACTTAAATAGCCAGACCAGCCGACACTGTGTCGATCGACACACCCAACTTGTGTCGATCGACGCATGACCAATCAATATGTCAAACTGACGGCAATCGAAAATCCGTGTCGATCGACACACCCCAACTATGTCGATCGACACAGCGCTCGCTGCTCGACTCCTCTTGAGTCAAAACAACCGTGTTGATCGACACACAAACCTTATGTCGATCGACACCCATCCAAAAATTACTTTTTGGATCGGGCGTTACAATTCTCCCCCACTAAAATGGATTCGACCTCGAATCACGCAACACCGTCTCACTACGGTTTCCACTTTCTGACCCAAACGCGGCCATCAACCTTCGAGATAACACTCGAATCCTCTATCCCGTCCTGCTAAGGCTACACTCTCGCCCAAAAATTCGCCCAGATTTCCCCGGAGCACCCACGATGCACGCCCCATGATCCGGATTAGAGCTGCCCGATTGACCGTCCAACAATCAAACAAGAACATGTCCGATCAACCGTTGACCCCGCACTAGACCAAATGATCGTACAACAATCAAACAAGAACATGTACGACCATCGGCGTAACATATGCTACCAAGGTTGTCCGACCCGAATTCCAGACTCCAATAATAACCCTAGACTCGACGTACACAACACAAAACCCCTGGCCCTCAGCCAGCACTACTCGCGATCATACCTGATCCCCGAGTTATACTAGGCTCACACTAGCCTCATTGCACCATATCTATGGATACAATTATGACCAAACCCGGCCAGTCCAAGATCAGAGATCACCACCCGATCTCAATCACCTAACCCCGTCTCACTAAGGTTGACACTCTCATCCATAACCCGCCCAAATTCCCCCAGGAAACATCCACGATGCAGCACTCGCTGATCCGTATCAGGGTTGTCTGATAGATCGTGCAACAATCAAATAAGAACATGCCCGACCCACCGTAGACCCAAACCTTGGATCAATTGGTCGCACAACAATCAAACAAGAACATGTACGACCAAAGAGGCTACATATATTTACCAGGGTCGTCTGAACTAAGGTTCTAAACTCGAGTAACAACCCTAGATTAGACATCCACAAACCACCTGAGATCATTCCCGATCCCTGAAGTTCATCGAATCTCATACTTATAATCACACTACAGGTACTATTGCTCAAACTCATATCTCTATACACCACTCCCACTCGCAGGGTCGTCACCCATCGAGCTCTCGATGTATACCATACCGGCTCTCGGTATGCCCCAGCCCCTCCGCTTCAGGACACACAGTCCATCAGCTCTCGGCTGCAGAGGAATCACACATCCTCTGGAGAAATCGCAGTCCCTCAAAGTATATACAGGAGAATATCACCATCCCCTGGAGCAGTAACACTGTAACGTGCATCATAAGCACCTGTCGACCGATTTACTTCTGTGGTTCCTATCCTGATATTCCCTAACCCGGAATATCCCTCATGACCAATCCCCAGGTCATAGGAAACAACCCAATCACCAGGGTGTTTCCTACCCCGATATTCCCTAACCCGGAATATCCCTCATGACCAATCCCCAGGTCATCTGAAACAACCCAATCACCAGGGTATTTCCATCGGAGTCCCTGGAAAAGACAGTCCTAATTCACATAAGACTTCTGTTCCAGACTCCCCCTAGAAAATAGACAGGTTCTAACTCACATAAAACCTCTATTTTCCAGCGCCATCTAGGGATCTACCCGTCCTAACCCCTTAGGATCCCCCATCCCTAGATACCTAGACAACCCTAACTCCCATAGAGCTTCTATCCTAGCCCCTCAAATGACCTCCCCGTCATCACACACATGACCTAACCCAGTCATCAAACCCATGACCTCCCAGTCATACCATAAGAACATCCGTCTTATAACCCAAGATAATAAGGAAACTCCATCTTATTAAATCTCAACAATGTATATCGTTACAATCCAAAACGAAAATACATACAACTCATAGCCACAAGCTAATACAACCACTGAAAACCAGAAAACACTCAAGCCTCCGCTTGCTTCTCGAACCACTTCGAGAACTTCGTCTTCATACTTGCCTCTGGTTCCCAAGTCTCCTCCTCAATACCATCACAGTCCCACACGACTCTCACCAATGGTATCCTCTTCCAGCGCAGAACCTTGACTCTCCTCTCGAGAATCCTCACAGGTCTCGCCGCCAACGTCATGTTGGGCTGAAGATCCTCCGGAATCCTAGCCAACACCTCCTCAGACTCATGTAGACACTTCCGAAGCATCGATACATGAAATACCTTATGAAACGCTCTCATACTCTGAGGTAACTTCAACCGATAAGCCACTGGTCCAACCCGCTCCACCACCCGGAACGGACCCATAAACCTCGGACTTAGCTTATTCTCCGAAATGGATCTGTTAGGACCCCTCAACATCGCTGCCTTGAGATACACCAGATCTCCCAGCTCAAACTCCAGCTCTTTCCGTCTCTTATCAGTATAACTCTTCTGCCGATCCTGAGCCTCTCTCATGTTCATCCTCAAGACACAGATCTTCTCCGTCGTCTCCTGAACAAAATCCGCACCAAACATGCTCCTCTCCCCCACTTGAGTCCAGCACAATGGTGTCCTACACGGCCTCCCATACAGAGCCTCATATGGAGCCATCCCAATACTCGCCTGGTATGAGTTGTTGTACGCAAACTCAACCAGGTTCAGATGGTCCGCCCAATGACCACCATAATCCAGCACGCACATCCTCAACAGGTCCTCTAAAGTCTGAATAGTCCTCTCTGACTGCCCATCTGTCTGAGGATGATAAGCCGTGCTCATGTGCACCTTAGTGCCCATCTCTGCCTGAAACGCCTTCTAGAACTCAGACGTAAACCTCGGATCCCAGTCTGACACAATACTCGCTGGCACCCCGTGCAGCCTCACTATCTCACGCACATACTTCTTAGCCAACACCACCGTCCCATCAGTCTTTTTGATGGCAAGAAAGTGTGCTGACTTGGTCAGACGATCCACAATCACCCAGATCGCATCATACGTCCGTGACAACGGCAACCCCGTCACGAAGTCCATGGTAATCATATCCCACTTCCACTCCGGAATGGGCAAACTCTGCAACATACCACTCGGAACCTGATGCTCAGCCTTCACCAGCTGACACACGTTGCACGCTGCAACCCAATTAGCTACATCCCTCTTCATCCCGACCCAGTGATAATACCGCTTCAGATCACGATACATCTTGGTCGCCCCCGGATGAATCGATAACATGCTCGCATGAGCCTCACGCAAGATCTCTTGCCTCAGATCCTCCTCCTTGGGTACACAAACCCGTCCGTTCACCAGTATCGTCCCATTTGCCGAGACCATATACTCTGAACCTGCAACCCTAGCAGCATCAATCAGCATCGGATCCAACTCCTGAGCTGCTCGAATACGACTCAGAAAATCTGCTTGGTTAGCTACCTCTAACCCCAACGGCTCCTGTGAGATCACACACAACCTCAACGTACTAATCTCGCTCACCAGAGCTTCCATATCACGCTCCTGAGCCGAAGCAACCCTCATCCGACTCAATGCATCTGCAACCAGATTAGCCTTACCCGGATGGTATCCGATCTCCAAATCGTAATCCGCTACCAACTCTATCCAGCGCCTCTGTCTCTGGTTCAGCTCCGGCTGAGTGAAGAAATACTTCAAACTCTTATGGTCTGTGAACACCTGAACCTTTCCGCCATAAAGGTAAGATCTCCAAATCTTTAGAGCGAAAATTACCGCAGCCAACTCCAAATCATGGGTAGGGTAATTGCACTCATGCTTCCTCAACTGCCTCGAAGCATACGCAATAACCTTTCCCTGCTGCATCAGGACACAACCCAAACCAACACCCGAAGCATCGGTATACACCACGTAAGGCTCACCTGGCTCGGGTAACGCCAACACCGGTGTACTCGTCAACATCTCGTTCAGCTTCCCGAAACTCTCCTCGCAAGTAGAAGACCACACAAAAGGAACATCCTTCCCTGTCAACTTGGTCATCGACTTAGCCAAACTCGCAAATCCCGCGATGAATCTCCGATAATAACCTGCCAACCCAAGAAAACTCCTGATCTCAGTGGCATTCATCGGTCTAGGCCACCCTCTGATAGCCTCAATCTTAGCCGGATCTACGGAAACTCCCTCTGCAGACACCACATGGCCAAGAAAACTCATCTCCCTCTGCCAGAAACTGCACTTGCTCAACTTCGCAAATAGCTTCTGCTCCCGCAGCTTCCCTAAAACTACTCTCAGATGCAACTCATGCTCCTCAGGACTCTTCGAATACACCAAAATATCATCGATAAAGATGATCACAAACACTTCCAGATACTCCTGGAATACCCCGTTCATCAACCGCATGAACGCTGCTGGTGTATTCATCAAACCAAAAGGCATCACCACGAACTCAAAATGCCCATACCTCGTCCTGAAAGTAGTCTTCCTCACATCTGCTTCCTCAATCGGAATCTGATGGTATCCCGAAGCCAAGTCGATCTTGGAGAACAAGGTAGCCCCTCGCAACTGATCCAACAACTCATGAATGCGCGGCAGAGGGTACCTGTTCTTCACGGTGACTCGGTTAAGTCCCCGATAATCGATGCACAACCGGAAACTACCATCTTTCTTCTTCACAAACAATACCGGCGCTCCCCGCGGTGAAACACTAGGCCGAATAAAACCCTTATCCAACAAATCATCCAGCTGCTTCTTCAGCTCTGCCATCTCTGCTGGAGCCATACGGTAAGGTGCCTTAGATATCGGAGTAGTCCCGGGTTCCAACTCAATAACAAACGGGTCCGACCGCGATGGCGGTAATCCCTCCAACGACTGGAACACATCCTGGAAATCCCGAACAACTCGAATATCCTCAACTGCAACCCCTCCAACAGACTCAGGCATCACTATCGTCACCAGATACGCTTCGCAGCCCTTGAAAAGCAACTGCTCGGCCTGTATCGTGGAAATCACGAGACTCCCAGAAGTCGGTCTCACACCCTGATAAACCAACCTCCCTGCCTCTCGCTCAAACACAACTCGCCCTCGGTGGCAATCCAGATGGACCCTGTAACGATCCAACCAATCCATACCCAGGATAACATCGTACAGCTCCACCGGACTGATGATCAGATCTGCTGGCATCAACTCTCCTACCACCAGAACATCCACACCACGAGCCCGCCCGAAAGTAGCCAACGTCCTACCACCAGCAACCTTTACTACTCCCGCCTGTTCCCCGGAATCACTCTGGATTCCGCTACTCTCCGCACACTCCGGCGTAATAAAGCTATTCGTAGCTCCCGAATCAAACAACACGTGGGACTCATAACCGCCCACAACTAAGGTCCCTGCACAATCCCATGTGCCTCAGAACCCTACCATTCTAGCACAGACTCACAATTTCCCAACAGACAAAAACTCAAACAACCACTAATTTACAAAGGCAAGTCCAGAAATATCTGTGATCGGTCTGGTGCTAGATCCACCCGCCTCCGCAGACGTGAACACACGCGGTGCTACTACAATCTGAGATAACGGCTGAACTGCCAATGGCTGCACTACGGCCACCGCCAACTGCTGCAGCTTCGGACACTTGGGCTTAATATGCCCCGTCTCTCTGCAGTGGTAACACACCCGTGTATCCTGGACCCCGACCCGCACATCTCGAGTCCCGGTCCCGGTCCTCTTCGGACAGCTCGCCACACGATGGGACATACTTCCACACCCGAAGCATCCCGAACCGCCCTGACTGACCCCTGAAGTGCTCTCCCACTTCCTTTTCTGTCCCTGAGCAAGTTTGCCGCCCCTGCCTGAACTCATCTGCTGTTGAGATCTCCTCGGCTGCTGCTGCTGCACTGGTGGACTAACCACCACAACCTGCTCCCCGAGATCCTCCTCGATCGCAGCAGCCATCTCAACCAGCTCCGCCCTCGTGGCGAACCTACTCGCCCTGCAGCGAGTCCTCAAATCTGGTCGAAGTCCTCGCAAGAACCTCTTAACCTGGGCATCCTCGCCCTCCATACCTCTCCCTGCATGTACCAGAAGTCGACTGAACTCAGCATCGAAGTCCCTCACCGACCGATCATCCGCAGATAAGATGGAAGCTCCTCAACCCCAGCCATACCCGGCTGTACCCCAACCATACCCGGCTGTACCCCAGCCAAACCCGGCTGCACCCCAGCCATACCCGGCTGTACCCCAGGAGCATGACCCGGAGCAGGCACTCATCCCGGTAACCTCTCCAGGATCATCTATAGTAGACCTGCCAGACGATCATCTCGATCCGGGGCAACGCCTACGGCAGCACCCCCACCAGGGCCTACCGCACCGCCAGCTACATCAGGACCCGCACCAGTCCCTCCAGCCCTCTCACTGGAACCCGTAGCTGTTACACCCACGGACCCCTCCTGAAACGCCTGCGAGTCAGCTACCCGCTCCTGTGTAGTCTCCTGGGACACCCACGTGGCAGCAGACTCACTCCCAAGTCCCCGCCCACGCCCACGCCCAGCACGACTACCACGACCTCTACGGCCCCCGCGACCTCTGCCTCTAGTCCCCCTAGTCATCACTCTGCACTCAACCGCAGACTGCTAAGTACTAGAAAACAGAAATCATAAAACACATACCGTGGAATCTCATTGAAGGCTCGGAAGGGATGATCTAGGACTCCATACCCACACAACAATCAATTGACTAACTCACATAATCAATTGACTAACTAGCCCTAGAACCGCTAGGGCTCTGATACCAAACTGTGACGACCCAACCCGTCAAATAAAAAAATTTCAACCCGGATCACTATTATCATAAATAATGATCCTCAACGGTCCAATAAACAAACAGCGCGGAAACAATGATTCAAACAATCAAATACAATTATCGTTCAACAAGCCCATACTTATTAATTCTAGTTCAATTCGGTAATACACATAGTTCTGAAATTGCTGACACCCTAGCAATTCTAACTTATTACACGAAAACGAGCCACTAGATCATTCCCCTCGTCCCGGCCATGATTCCACGATCACTGACTGTCTTTACCTGCATCACATGGTTATAAGAGATGCGTGAGTATTATCATAAATACCCAGTGAGACGGTCATCCCATCTACAGGCTATACACACAGGCATAAGCAAAAGATACAATACCAGGATGAACAAACAATAATGCATCACACAACAACCAAACGAGAACAACACGTTCAATATGTCAAACTGACGGTAATCAAAAACCCGTGTCGATCGACACAACCTCCTTGTGTCGATCGACACACCCGGTCGACACCGTGTCGATCGACATACACAACTTGTGTCGATCGACACATGACCAATCAATACGTCAAACTGACGGCAATCGAAAACCCGTGTCGATCGACACACCCCAACTGTGTCGATCGACATAGCCCTCTCTGCACGACTTCTCTTAAGTAAAACAACATACGAGAATCGACCCAAACAACACACAATCGTATCCTATCAATTCCTTTACCCAGATAAGCCTATGGTCACGCACTCACCTCGAATTCGGATAGAAGAGGATAAGAATCCGACGAAGAATACGAAGAACAAATCCGAAATCCTTCACCGTACGACCCTCCCATAAGCCTAATAAGATTGAGGAACACGAAGGAAACAACACCAACAACCTCTCCTCTCAATCCTCTCACTTTCTCTCTCAAAAACCGTTTTATTTCTGCCCAGAAATCTGATTTTCGACTTAAATAGCCAGACCAGCCGACACTGTGTCGATCGACACACCCAACTTGTGTCGATCGACGCATGACCAACCAATACGTCAAACTGACGGCAATCGAATATCCGTGTCGATCGACATAGTTGGGTCGATCGACACACCCCAACTATGTCGATCGACACAGCGCTCGCTGCTCGACTCCTCTTGAGTCAAAACAACCGTGTCGATCGACACACAAACCTTGTGTCGATCGACACCCATCCAAAAATTACTTTTTGGATCACAGGCGTTACAAAGGAAATTATATCTGGATCGTTGAAAAACTAATAAACAGAAAATGATTATTGACCAATAAAAAGAATCAAACAATAGATCTACCAGGCTAGAGAAAATAAATTGGATGAATACATAAGTACTTAGCTAAAACCATCGACATGATCTTTTAGAGATACTTTATATATTGCTCTAACAACGTAAATAAGTACCTTATACCATGATGAGACTGCATAATCAAAAAAAAAGAGGAAAACCAACACCAAAAAATATTAGAAATCGTTATTAAGATATAATCATAATACATCTCAATCTAAATATAAATAAGTATTTTAAAGATCATAAACAAAAAAGACGAAAATCGTTAGTTGCACAATGAAAACGAACATAAAGCCCCAGAATAAATCACCGTAGACATGCAAATAAGAAAAAAAAACAAAAAATTGTATCAGACGTAAAACTATGATATGAAATTGAAAAAGAAGCACATATATATATACTAAAAATTTAGGGTTTCAAAATATACGATAATATCTAATAAAATAACAAAAATAAAGAATATTTCTTATCTACATTAAAATAAGAATGGAAATTTTAAATATATCACAAAGTAGTCGAATCTTTTATTAAATAATAATGGGACAAACGAAATTTTACAAAACTAATAAAAAACCAGGCCCAAGCCCATTAGCACTAACCAAACGTATTTGTGATCCAAATCACTCTATGGCACGCGATGTAATACCTTGATTCATTAAGGGTATTTCTAGAATATCAACTCTAAAACTCATTGTGAGGCCGCCACGTAGAAAAAGTGACTTTGCTTTTATAAGTATAGATTGATGATCAAGAAATATCTTCTCAAATTTTGATTTCAAAAACGTTGGCACTCAAAATAACTGTCATTAATTTGATGATTTGCACATTTGATGTCCCACTTAATGTGGAGAACACGCTTTGGTCAAGGCTTAAAGAGAAAATAAGAAACGGACAAATGTCTGAGATACTCCAATCTGTGTCTATTTTTTTCTGGCGTACTCATCTATTATCTGAAATACTCTTGTCTCCAATACTCATGTTTGGTACAACTTGGATATTATTATTTAGTACAACTAAATGTACCATGTAATACCATAGTACAACTAGGTATTATTTGATACAACTATAAGGAAATCGTACAATTAGGTATTACTTGGTACAACTAGTTTTTTTGATATAACTAACATAAAATTTGTACATGGTACAACTTGAGTTTTCCGGACATTGACTTAGTCAACAGGAGCTTATGGGACATTCATTCATAAGAAACGGACAGATTTAAAATTTGTCTTAACTTGAGCATTTGATTTTAATGGCCAATATAGCATTAATGGTTGTTGATTCTCTACGTTTCTTTTTGTGAAGATGAGAATGCTATATATATATATGCTCCCATCTCTCAGTTCTCTACACACTCTCATACACATTCACACAACAAAATCTTTAGCGATTTTCCTCTCTCTTCTTTTCTCTAAAAGTAAGTGTCTCGAGAGTATATCATAGATACGTAGTTCGTAAATTCTATAGTCGAGTGTCGCAACTATAATCTAAAACAGTTTTATCCTGGGATTCAGAATCTCAAAAATCCGTCACACTACGGGAGATTTTATGAATTAAGGAGAGATATCATATCTCAACTCTGTGTATTTTTTTCTAAAATTATTTTCATATATCGTTTATTCTCTTCTCCTTTTCAATTCGTTTTTCTTCAATCCGGTTTTTCTGGTTCTTACAATCTTAATTCATAAAATATGTTTTCTGTTTATCGCCTGAATCGGATTGAATTTGTGATTTTTTTATTTTTTATTTTAAGAAAATAAAAAGGAGAAAAAGAAAAAGAAAATCTTCACGTTGCTTCATTTTTGTTTGTTACGTGAGCGAATTTTTTTTTTTGTTAATTAGCAAGAGAATACGATTTGTTTCGTTGTTGCTTTTAACAATTCTTTGAAACGTTGACTTACTGTTTTGATTATTTATTCAATAATTTTTAAAACGGTTGTTTTTAACGTTTCTCTAATAAACGATATTGAATTCGTGACTTCTTTCATAAGTTTCTCGTGAATTCAAGACGATTTTAATTTTATTTATTTTATTATATGTGAAACAGTTCTGCAAACTTTCTGTAACACTTTCGCGAAATGTTTCAAATTTAAACTAAATTTTTTTAATAAATCTATAAACAATTTTCGTGAAAGCGTTTGGGCGAGTTTCGCGAACGTTTCTGAATTATATCTTGGAAACAAACCTTCTGGTTAAATTCCACAAAATAATTAGTGATTAAAAATTTAAATTCATTCTTTATTATCTCCAATTTGAAATATATCCATAGATATCATGATTATTTTAAAAATAAATAAATGTATGTATCTAAAAAACGTTTTACTCTTGAGACAAAACTCACATTTCCCCCTCACACGAAAAACTTATCTTAGGTCAATCCATGCTTTATTATCGGCTTCCTCTTTTTCTCTTCTCCATCAAAACTAACCTTTTTGATATCTATCTCCCACGTCTTCTATCCAAAATATTAAACAAAAAAACAAAATTTCATTAGCCAAAACATCGACTAAAATTTAAATCTAGCATAAAACATGAACATAAATCATACAAAACAAAAGAAAACAAAAGGAAATTTATTTTTCAGAACAGAACATGAAAACATATAGAATCAAATTCGTTACCTAAAAAAATCGATCTGCTTTTATAGACCCAATAAAAATACCTAAAAAATTTAAAAACAAACAAAAACAAATAGACGATCTTATATACATACACCAGAGAAAAACACACCTTATTGATCGTAGAACTAAGCTACAAAACCTAGAAAACATAAGAACGAATTATAAATCACATAATACACAAGAAAAATAATTATAAAACAAAAAAACAGTAAACATATAACAAAGAAGAATATATGAAAAAGAGAGAAAGACGATGATTTGTTTAATAACAAAAGAAAGAGGAAGGTATACATAGGAATTGGTGAAAGAATGGATAACAACGAAATATGCTTTATATTATCACATTCTATTTATGTATATATATCCATGATAAAATCATATAAAACATTTTCGAAATCTATCCGATAAAAAAAAATTATTTAAAGACAACATTAAAAATCAATATAAACATATCCGAATAAAAAAAAATTCATTTAAAGACAACATTAAATTATTATGATAAAAAAAAAATAATTCTCATTCTGGTGCACTATGACCTTTAATATAATATACAAAAGCTAAGAATAAAAGTTGATCAAACAAAACTCTTGGTTAAATTGACCTGAATCTTCTATTTAGAGCAGCACGCTAAAAACTTTTGATTATTTATCGATCGGAGATGTATTAAAATCATTATATATAGGGATGGTGTTGTAGATTACGATAAGAAATATATATATCTCCAATTTCAAATATATTCATAGATATCAAATAAATAAATGGATGTATCGAAACAACGTTTTACTCTAGAGACGAGGTTCATTAAATTTGTGGGTCCTGTGCTAATATTTTTTTTTTCAAATGTGGAGTATATAGTTATAAAAACAATTTTAGGTTTTTTTGCAATTTTTTAATAATTTTGGACCCTAAAATGCAAAAAAAAAAATTAAAAAAACTAGTGGATCCTGTGCAGTTGCACACCTTACTCACCCTCAGAACCGCCCCTGCTAGAGACAAAACTCACATTTTCCCCTCACACGAATTTTTTTTTATTTTAGGTCAATCTATGCTTCATCATCTGGTTCTTCTTTCTCTCTTGTCCATCAAAATTAACCTTTTTGATATCTTTCTCCGACGTCTTGTATCCAAAATATTAAACAAAAAAAGCATTAGCCAAAACAACGACAAAAATTTAAATCCAACATAAAACATGAACATAAATCATATAATGGAATATGTATTTTGAGAATATTGTTATAGTTGAATTAATATTGTGGGTATTCGATTAATTAGAAAAGAAATGTGTTTTCTATTACCGAGTGAGTTGCTGAATTCACAAAACGATAACATAAAGTTTTTATTACCAAAATACTTCCAGACTCCAGATTCTAAATAATCCCCTCAATGTGTTTTTTAATACTGAGTGAGTTGCTGAATTCACAAAACGATCGCAGAAAGTTTTAATTATCAAAATACTTCCAGATTCTAGATTTTAAATACTCCCCTCAATGTGTTTTTCTAATACCAAGTGACTAGCTGAATTCACAAAACGATCACAGAAAGTTTTAATAACCAAAATACTTACAGATTCTAAATACTCCCCTCAATGTGTTTTTTCTAATACGGAGTGACTTGCAAGATTCACAAAACGATCACATAAAGTTTTAATTGCCAAAATACTTTCAGATTCCAAATTCTAAATACTCCCCTCAATGTGTTTTTCTAATACTGAATGACTTGCATGATTCACAAAACGATCACAGGAAGTCTTAATTACCAAAATACTTCCAGATTCTAAATATTCCCCTCTTATTAGGCTTCACTTTCTTAGGCTCCGTCCCTTTCCCTTTTGTTCTGCAGACAATAATATGTATTTAGTACTCCTCGGCAACAAAACCATGTTAAACTGAAATTGAAATCTTAAATCAACAAAAACGATGCGAAGAATTTAATATACTTAAAACCATGTTAAACATAAACTTCTTACCCAGCGAATGAACTTTCTCCACGGAACCATTGAGCGGAAAGCGTTCCTCACTTTCTAGTATTCTTTGGCTACACAACAAGCTCGGGATAAAGGAGGTCAGATTAAATCCGGCAGAATGTAGTCTCTTCATCACTTTGTAGTAAATCCAGTCTCCGGCAATTATCACGAGATTGCTTGGTCGTTGCGTTTCCCAATGTTTTATACTTGGTCTGTTCGTTTGCATGCCGCCGGCGACTGCATCCTGCGGCCAAACGCTGCGCTAGACGCAGCGACTGTTGTTTGTTTGCCTACTGCAGCGTCTAAACGCATCGTCTAATCGTAATAGTTCCAGTCGTAACATTAAAAAATTCAGCGCCTAAATATTTCAAACACTGCAGTAGCGATTAGCCACAGCGTTAGGCCGAAGGAGACTGCATCAGGCAAACGAATATCACTTGGCCGCATGACGCTGCCGCCGCCGGCACGCAAACGAACAAGGCCACAATTAACAGTTCACCGTCGGCTGCATCTTTAGTTGATTTCCATCGATTTTCATTATCACTCCTGCTTCCTCCAATTGTTTGATGCGAGATACTCGGCCTCTCCTTGCCGCAAAAGCTTCGATCTCAATCGGTCTGTTGTATCCTTTCGTGACTAATGCAGCCTTCATTCTCTCAATTAGAGTTGAGATCCGCATACCTGTTGGGGGATAGACATTTTCAATGTCCCATTTCACCCTCATAGGAAGATCCACCTCAGTAGGCTTCGGTCCAAGCATTTTTGCCGTGTCTCAATGATTTTCGGTCGCTCAAGGATTTTCCGCTGGGTCTCAATAACAAAATCCAACAAATATTCAAATGAGAACTTTGCAGGCCGAAAAGGGGAAAGGTTCCATGTGAACGGCACTTGCACATGAGTTAATCGATCCTAAGAGTCGGAGTAAATCCTTCATTGTATGTATAAAAACTTATATTTTTATCATTTCCTAAAGCCTTGAGAACAAAAATTCACATGCATAACATTTGTGCTAAGACGTTTTCAAAATAAAAATTACAAACATGTAAGTTTATATATCTTAATATAAATTATATTATGAAAAACCACCACTGTAAACAAGCTATCAAACCATGAAGAATTTTATGTATAAAATTGAAGCCCTCGACATAAGGATTTTAAATGAAATCTGTGGGGGTCGGATTTCACCCCTATGAGATCGATATGGCGATGAGATCAACTCCACAACGTCTTGACAAAATCAAAGCAAATCTAACAAGGCTCAGTCTGAATCTAGGCCCAAAATGATATTAAATCCATAAGCAAAATGGGTTTAATTGAATAGTGGGCCTAAATTAGATATATTGCTTAATGGGCTAGGTCTATTTTATTAGCTGGCTCATTTACTTAGGAGTACTATATATAGTCTCTCATTATCACCCAAAAAGGGGATCGGAATTCATAAGCAAAAACTCTTGTAACAGCTTTCTTCACAGCTAATAAAAACTCTCTTGAGATCTTTGTGTTTGCTTGCTTTCGACAGAACTTTACAAACCCTAAAGAATCACTTAGATTTTAATTGTGAGATTCGACCGCCACAATTTGGAGCCATCTAAGGGAACAGTAAAGCTTCTTACTCAACAAGCACCACCACGCTGAGATCGGAAGAGATGACCATCGACAAAGACACAGCAGCAAACCTCATGAGAGACATCGCCAGGAGCGACAACACCGGTGACAACCGCATCGATAACACCGGTGACAACGGCGTCGACAGCAGCGACAGTAGCAGCAGCAGCAGCAGCGGCAGCAGCAGCAGCGGCAGCAGCAGCAGCAGCAGCGGCAGCGGCAGCAGCAGCAGCAGCGGCAGCAGCAACGAGGACTCTTCGGTGTCATCGCCAGACAACATGACCAGCAGCAGCAACAACAACAAGGATTCCTCGGCGTCGCAGCACAACACGACCACCAGGAGCAGCCAGGCAGGCGACGACGATGTCGACGTCACCATGACGAATCCGACAACCTTGGGCAAACTGAAGGATATGTTGAAAACTCTTCTCAAGAAGTCAGCGGAGCAGGAAGATATACTGAAGGCTCTCACGATAGCAAGTAAGGTGCGCGAAAAGGGCCGAGCACGACGATCGCTTGGGCGGTTCAGGCTGCACAGCCTCCGCTTCGCAACGCCACGCACTGTACGGAGAACCAAAAGTGATATAACACAACCACTGTCGCTGCGAGCTGCGGATCCAACTCCAAAACGAACCAACGGAACAACGAGCACAGGACCAGCTGCTTCAAGAAGGATTGTGCAGAAACGCCGAGCTTCTTCGGCAAGGATCGCGCAGGAACGCCAAGCTGCTTCAGGAGGGATCGTGCAGACGATCGGCACGGACGACAACCCCCGTAGGACACGCACCTCAACGAAACACAGCATACCCGCAGGGAGAGATGGATCCCAGGCTCGTCGAAACAGCGCGGACATCGAGCGCGACCAAGATCTCGCTGACGAAGAAAGAGATCTCTACTCGACCAAGAAGTTTCGAGCTCGAACAGGAACGCAAGGCCCTGCTCTAAACTCAGAACGACGAGATGGCCAAGATGCAAGCACAGCTGGAGTGCGCCGCAACCGACTTTAGGGTCGCGCAGTCCCAGATGCACAGAGAGATTACGAGCACTAATGAGCGCATTATGGAACTTACAACGTGCCTTAACGTCACTGCAATCAAAGCTCATAAAGCCGAGACAACGTTGAACAGAATAACCAACTACCGACGCGATGCGACTAAGAACTACAAATTCGAAGTTAGAACAACACGTTTTCATGAAGGAGAGTTAGTCTTACGGAAAGTCTCCCGAAACACGGTAGAACTCAAAGCCGACAAACTTGGAGCTCACTGGGAAGGACCTTACAAAGTCACCAAGGTGATCAAACCAGGTGTCTACGAATTGGCCAACATGGCGGACGTTCCAGTCCCACGATCAAGGAACGCTAGGCATCTCAAGAAGTACTACTACTAGGTAACTTCACTTGAACTACGAGGCGGCTTGATCCCTGCAAAGGGTACGTAGGCAACCCATTTTCGGATGGGTACAGCTGTCCCCCTCCTTAAAAAAAGGGGGGAGTGGGTACGTATACTCGTATACTTCCCTTTTCATACATGGCTTACCGTTCTGAATCAATCAAAAGGCAAGTGTCTACTTGCACATTTATCAAAAGCCAAGTGTTGTACTTGCACATTTATCAAAAACCAAGTGTTTACTTGCACATTTATCAAAAGCCAAGTGTTTTACTTGCACATTTATCAAAAGCCAAGTGTTTACTTGCACATTTATCAAAGCCAAGTGTTTACTTGCAAATTTATCAAAAGCCAAGTGTTTACTTGCAAACTTATCAAAAGCCAAGTATTTACTTGCAAACTTATCAAAAGCCAAGTGTTCACTTGCAAACTTATCAAAAATCAATTATCAGAAGCCAAGCTTTCACTTGCATATTCATCCAAAGTCTTCTCAGAAACAGACTTCTTCTCCTTGTTAACTCGTTGCTGTTGGCCACAGTGACGAACTCTTTACATCCCCAGCGGATAAAGCGCGTTATATAAATTCAGTGTTCATTGCTGGAGCGGACTTGTTCACGGGAACATATCTGTAAACCAGAATGTTCAACTCAGAAACCCAGCATACAACAAATCGCTGGTCTAATTTCAGTGTTCGTTGCTGGAGCGGACTTGTTCACGGGAACATATCCGTAAACCAGAATGTTCAACTCAGAAACCCAGCACACAACTAATCGTTGGTCTAAATCTTATGTTCATTGCTGGAGCGGACTTGTTCACGGGAGCATATCCGTAAACCATAATGTTCATCTCAAAAACCCAACAACTTCGTTGGTCATTACGCAATAACGTGGTCATTTTCGGAGCAGGCGTGTCGATGCAGACTCGTCTGTAAACCAAAATGATCATTAGAAAACCCAGTTAACTTAACACTGGTCCCAACAACAATATAGTTGATCTTTGGAAACAAACTAATTAACGACAGCCTGTCTCACAACAAGAATAAGCATCATCCTAACTCAAATCGTTATCTCAAATAACGTAAGGCAAAAATGACGATAACTACGAACAAAAGGATAAACACCATCCAAGTCGAATCAAATGCTAAGTTCGAAATCAAGAGTACGACAAAGTGCTAAGATAAAAATCAGCTAAGGCTCGATCTCCTCAACGTCATCGACAATCTCAACGGCTTGCTCAGAAGGAATCGCCGCCGCAGAGTCCGACGAGTTATCATCGCTTGACGAACTCGAAGAACTCGAATCTGAGTCAAGCCACCTCTTCAACGGCATCAGCGTTCGAATCCACAACTCGATTATCAGTCGTGCCAGCAGGCGAATCCTTAAGGATCTCTCCAAGTTCGCGCATATGCTTAGCAAATACCCCATCCGCGAGCGATAGGTCTGCCTCCTGCTTCACAAGGTCAACGAACTCTTCACCGAGATCAGGCGCCTTGTCACTCTGAAGAAGCTTTATGAACTCAATGTTGCTCCGGACTTCAGCAAGGTCAATTATATCGATCCTCGGCTGGTCATTGATCATTTTGATCTTCTCCTTGGCGCGATCGATCTTCGCCTCGTATCTTGCCACCAGCTCGCGCCTTGCTTCTTCTACAGCCTGCTGCACCACCGTATCTTGAAGCTTGGCAGCCACATTTAATCGGGTGGTACGGTCACAAACTTCCTTCTGAAGGCGCTTCCTCTCGAATTCAGACTCCGTGAACGTTCCATCCATCTCGCGACGTCTATCCTCGGTTTCTTTCATAGCAGCTTAGAGAGTAGCAACGCGATCCTCTGCATCCCTTTTCTGCTTCTTATGATCGTCACAAGCCTTCTGAACATTTGCAAGCTGACGAGTCAGCGAGCGTACAGTCACCTCATAGTCAATCGCGAGCTTGTTAAGTGAAGAAAGGAACTGCCAAACCAAGGAACAGATCACGGAAAAAAAGTTACAAGATCAGGAAGAAGGAAAAGGCAAATCGCTATCTCACGAGAGTTGCCACGAAGTCGTACCGTCATACAATCGAATGCCATGCTTGAGTAAGATCTCTTCGTCGACATCTCTCCTGGAGGAGGAAACTTAGTGCCTGGGAAGACAATCTGGGACAAATGCGACGCCGCCCGCGCAGCATCACCAAAGGACTCCTTCGTACCAGAAGGAATAGTGGAAGTCGTCACCACACGATCACATCGAGGAGTTGAAGCGTGCCTCGATCTGTTCAAGTCATCTTTGCCAACACTGCTTTTCTCCTTCTCTTCTCGCGAACACATACGAGTTGCTCCTGCGTGATCATCCCTTCCCCTTATGTCGTCGTGACGCCTATGCGATGATTCAGATCGACGATCGGTGATGACAATATTTCGCACTAACTCAGGACGACGCGGCCTAGGTGCAAGGGTTCCAGTAGTGCCAGCTCTGGGGACTGACGTCAACTGTCTAGCTTGTTGAGACACTCTCGTGTTCAAATCTGTCCTGGCCTCGGCAGCTCTCCTCTCACGAGCAGATGGTTTCCTCGCATTGTCTGACATCTCTAGTGACGAATTCAACGAAGTAACTCCAAAGCAACGAACAAGCAACTCAATTCTCCTCTCCGTTACACCAATAAGCAACGATCGAAGTCAGTTTTTCTCCACAAACCTAGCCTTGTCATCGAGCCGTCGAGTCGCCGAGTTCAAAAAAAAAAAAAAAAAACTTGGTCAACGAGTTGACTCGCCCGAGTTGACTCACTCGAGTCGACTCGTACGAGTTGGCTCGGCCGAGTCGACTCGTCCGAGTTGGCTCGGCCGAGTCGACTCGTCCGAGTTGGCTCGGCCGAGTCGACTCAATCAACTCGCCAGCTTCAAACCGTCGATCTCGCATCGCCTTTCCTCGCCGGTACCCGCCTCGACCTTTCCACGACGTGTGCCGTCTCGCGTCTTCCCGGAGATTCACTTTCTCTCTCCTCCCGAAGCTCTCTCTCTCTTCTCCACTGCGCATATCCGCCGCGACAGATTGATTGTGCAGTCGGTTCACGACGATTCGAGCCGTGATGACGATGCGACGAGATCGATTTGCGACGATGACGTTGCGATGAGATTGATTCGCCGACGAGTTGGTTCAACGATTCGGGCCGCGATGACAATCCGTCGATCCGTGATGACGACGCGATGATAACAAATCCGTAGGCGATGACAACGGCGTGATCGTGGCGAGGCTCGACGGGGTGATAACGCCGGAGAGAACCGCCGACGCAGATCGGAGGAAAGAGATGCGGCGGCTCCTAGTCGCCAAAAAAAAAAAAAAAAGCGCTAAAATAATAATAAAATAAAATAAAGAGTGCGAAGTTTTACCTCATTGGTTCGCGGAAGAAGTGATTTGGTAGAAAATAATGTCTAGGAAGCAGACTTATTTATACCCGGAGGATTTCCTAAAATCACTTTGTTTTTGGGAAAAATTCTTGAAATTCTCCAGCAGACCTCAAGGCCCACTAACACATCAAGATCATCAACTCTATCAGTCCTCCAAGAAAAAAAAAAAAAAAGATTACAAGCCCAGAAAAACACGCTGACATCGGCTCAACGCGGAATAACAGAAACTTCCGGAGTTCGATAACTAGACGTCCACGCCTGGTAACTTCACCATCCATCATATCGATCTCAGACTTCCGCAACTTTTACCTCGGCACCATCATAACTCGATACTGCCAAGCTGGGGGGCTAACTGTGGGGGTCGGATTTCACCCCTATGAGATCGATATGGCGATGAGATCAACTCCACAACGTCTTGACAAAATCAAAGCAAATCTAACAAGGCTCAGTCTGAATCTAGGCCCAAAATGATATTAAATCCATAAGCAAAATGGGTTTAATTGAATGTGGGCCTAAATTAGATATATTGCTTAATGGGCTAGGTCTATTTTATTAGCTGGCCCATTTACTTAGGAGTACTATATATAGTCTCTCATTATCACCCAAAAAGGGGATCGGAATTCATAAGCAAAAACTCTTGTAATAGCTTTCTTCACAGCTAATAAAAACTCTCTTGAGATCTTTGTGTTTGCTTGCTTTCGACAGAACTTTACAAACCCTAAAGAATCACTTAGATTCTAATTGTGAGATTCGACCGCCACAAAATCTTTGAAGTTTGAAATTCTAATGTTGACGTAAAGACTTTTCGAAGATTCAAATCCGAATAATAACTATGCCTAGATTTGTTTTTAAAGCCCATTAGATTTTCTTAATTTTGGTATTATGTGTTTAAAACTGGTCTTAATTATTCAAGATTCATTCTAATAAACTCCAAAATTTTCATTTTAAATTTTGAAAACCGAAAATTCATTATGAAATTCCGACCAACTTGCCAAGATCGTCTGCCTCTTTTCTCACTGCAGCTTATCTCTCGTTCTCTTAATTTGAAAGCGGACTGCCTGATCCATTCTGCACGTTCTCAAACTTTAGAATTTTCCTATGTAAACAATTATCCGCCTACTTGGATTACCAATTATGGTGGAGTATTTTAATTAATGTTTGGTTGACAAAAAAAGAAAAAAAAAAGAAATTCCGACTAACTTGCTAGAAATTACGATGCAAACTTAATGTGAGTCATGTATCTGGTACGATTCAGATCACACTAAAATATAGAGAATCGGAGCGAGATCACTGGATGAGATTTGTTAATCAGGTTCAAGGTGTAATCGAAACGAGATAGCATGATGAGAGATATCAGTCGGCGATCAAGGAGTTGTCAGAGCGAGCTCCCACGATGAGAGATGATAATCTGGAATCAACACATTATCAGAACATCGAGTTGATTCGAATAACAGGTTGATCGAGAAAACTAGTTCGCGAAATGAACTAGTTGACGCAAAAATGTAACGTAAGAAAAACGGCTAAGTAAGAAAAAAACAAGTTTATTGCATATTTTGCTAGAGAATTCAGAATGTCACTTCTCTCTAGTCTTATTTTATATACTTCTTATAAGATGCCACAATCACGTTCCCACATTACAATCTATTCAATTTTCTCAACTCCTTTTTGACTTAGATGTTACAAAATTTGAATGTAAAACAAACTTCCTTTCTTTTCATCCCGTGGACCTTGCGCACCTCTTCCAATCTAGGGCCCAATTCTACTCGTCAAGTCGCAGCCCATATTCGAGACCTCGTGGATAAAGATAAAACCGGTTCCAAGTTCTGTTAACAAAAGGCTCATTATTCGCTTGTTCGCGAGTTGGACTCTTTTTAATGAAATTTGGCTATCTCTGGAACTGGATCTCAAATTACTGGGTTAAATCTCTTTATTTATACAGAATCTGATGCCAACAGTTAATATCATTATATTTCAATTTTCATGAACTTTCTAAAGAGCTACATATAGTACTTCGAATAAAAATCTGCATTGATGGATGCTCAGATTGAAGAACAACGCAAATATTATAATTTTTTTTGACATAAATGGTTATACGTGTGTAGATTTGTTCTCGCAGTTTTGTGTGGTCACGGAGAAGCATAGACGAGAGTTTTAGGAAATGTAAAAAAGATACACGTTCTTATATCTATGATATATAAAGTGAAGAGATATATTACTGGTTGAATACGATTTCATTGATTTGAGTTGTATTTTCTTATAAGTTTTTTTTTTTATAAAGCGTGGGAGTTCCGAATCTTTGACTCATAATCTCGTTGGTACCTGGAGACAGTTTTTTGGATATTCCAATTTAAAGAATAACCCTCCCTACCAAATGGGGTTTGTATTTTCTTATAAGTTGAAGATAAACTTGCAAAAAAGACCATTTACATGATTTTTTCGAAGAAACCCCAAATTCTAAAATTTCAGCTTTAAATAATTAGATAGATAACACTTGAATTTACCAAAAATAGGCGAACCGAGCAAAGCATGGGAAAGCAGAGCAAGTTAAGGGAAATTGAACAAAGATAAGGGAAAACATTGTTCGGTTTAATCCATTAATTGATCAATTAATTGGAATGGTAAATTTTGGGGGTTCCACGAACTTAGAAGTAACATTGATATATTAAAATATAACATACGAATCATCACCAAACTCCGCATCTAACTCTGGCTGCTTCCATCGGACATTGAATCAGTAGTCATATTTATAGGTTTAGTTGACGAAGCGCTCGGTGTCGAAGGCAACTTCAACTCTATCTCTGTAGCCGCTAAGCTGCTTGATTCTTCTTCGACCGCATTCGTAGAATGATACGCTCCATCCGTTTGGTTATTAACCATATGATCATATTGGTAAGTCTCTGGATAATATTGCGGATAGAAATATTGCGGATCATATTGGTAAGTCTCTGGATAAAATTGTGGAACATATTGCGGATAATAATGGTACCTGAACATTACAAAACCGATAAATTACATTAGTTTCATGTTCCTTAACAACCATGGCTAGAAAATTTGCACTTAGAAAAATACCAAAAAGGTCCAATAGTTAATGGTTGATGAAGAATTGAAGGTTGTTGCTGGCTTAGACGAAAACTTTGGGATAACCAACAAAGATCATCGTCAGGAAAACCGGTTTGGTTGGATTGGTTATGGTTAACGTTATCACCATCAGAAGCCAGTTTGCAATTGGTTATATGTCCTTCAATGATTGGATTCGGATTCAAGCAGGCTCTTGTAGCGGATTCAGCATCTTTAAACGTGACCTGAAAAATAATTCAAAAACTCACACGATTGAATATAATCTCTAGAGAAAAAATATACTCTACAAACTATATGTAATGTAGTTATTAGAAAAAGTAATGTAATTTTTTACTACTAACAAAGCCATAGCCCTTTGATCGTTGTGTTTGTTTATCGAAGACGACATTAACATGGACAATTTCTCCGAATTGTTGAAAGGAACTTTTCAAGCCTTCGTCTTTTGTTACCCTAGGCAAACCTCCCACGAATATCTTTGTGTATGTTGTGTCAGAATTTTGGTTCTCGTTTTGTTGAGACATGTTTCTGTCACAAAGTCTACAATGGTTAGTCAAAAGACGAACTTTATTCGAGAATCGTAGAACAAAAAATCGGAATGAATGTATAAAAAAATATAGAAGAAATCCAACAAAATATAATATGTGGTCTAGGATTAGGAAAATCTGCATAGATTATTCAATTCTTAAGTATTACTTGAGAGAAGATACAAATTCGAAGTTAAAGTAACCAAGTGAAAGAAAACAGAAACCTGCTTAGAAGAACAATATAGGCTCGGAGACAGAAATATAATGTATATATACCCAAAACTTAGGTCAGGTGGGACGAGAAAATAATCAAAGTCAAATAGAAATAGGAAAAAAAGAAAAAAATAGAAGCAAAACAGAAATATTGTAAACAAACCACGACTTTAAATGTATCCACAATGCATATGAACTGTAACACTTGAGATTGTGACTCAAACAAAAATAGTACACATTTTATACTAAAATCAGGAAAATGTTATATGTTTTTTAAATAGTCTAAATTTAACCCTAAACCATAAATCATCAGTCATAAACCTTAGATCCGAAATCCGAAATCCGAAATCCTAAATCCTAACCCTAAAATATTAAATTCTAAATCCCAAAAATCTAACTCATAAACTCATAAACTCGCAAAATAGTATTTTTTCTTAAATCTAAAAAATTACCTATTTAAAGCTATAATTTTTTACAATTTTTCTTAATTTTTCCTCGAGATCTTCACCGTCAACGCTTCTGAGATGTACGGACCCAGAAGCTCTAAAGTTTCTAGTCATCAAGAAGAAAAAAACACTAAAAATATAAATTTATAAATAATGTAAAGCTATTGTAAAAACAAATAAATATCCATTGAACATATAGTCCGGAACCGAAAGAACCGCACCAAATTGGAAGGTTTTGTTCGGTTTTGTGTAACAAATTTACTTGAATGATGGTGTCAGTTTGGTTCGGTTTTAGTTTTTTTTTAAAACGTCTGGATTCATTATTATTCAGTTACAAATATACAGTACTTATTTTATAGTTTATATATACTTATTTTATTGACATATTTTCGTTATATATAGTTGCGGATATGTTTGGGCACTTCGGGTGAACAATAACCAAGCCCAGAAATGATTTTCATAAATAAATATTACATATCTAAATTGAAATCAACATTCATATGATCAACACACAACAGAACTAAGAAAACGCTTCAAAATACAACCACACAGAGAGATTTAATTCATACTAGTAAACTGCAAAACGTCTCATTGTTTCTAATTTTCCTAAGCATATTTTCCCACTGTTGCTGCTACTATCTTGAATCAAACACTCTCAAATTGTTCCCTTCTTCTCTTTTCGCATTTGATGCAATTTCACGCCTCCCATTCCTCTTCCATGTCGCAGCGACTGATGAGCTCACTAGTAGACCATATGTCTCCGAAGCACAAATAACCATTTTCATTATTAAATTTCTCTTCAAGACGCCTGTAAACGTTCTTAAGCCGAGCATACCGCAAAGGCAGCATTTTGATTGCAAAGTGCGCTACAATCTTGTCATCCTGATAGCCATTAATGCCCACTTTCTTTAACTTAGCCACAACGGTTTTCATCCTCATGATAAACTCCCTTACATTCTCATACTCTCTATAACTCAGAGAAAAACTCGGCTTGCAACATAATTCTCTCTGCCTTTTCATTTTTCGCATAGAAATTCTCCAGCCCGTTAAGGAATTCTTTTGCGGTTGTAACATCCTCCGGTACAATGCCCCAGAATTCTTGCGGAATCCGGATTCTCATTATCATTATACTCACTCGGTTAGAGCGGTCCCAACGATGGAGTTCTTTAGGAGGGCTTGGACGCTCTTTCGTGAGGGAAAGATCAAGATCCATGAGAGCGAGCACAAGCAACAAGTGTTCTTTCCATTCAGAAAAGTTGGATCCATTCAGTCAAATGTGGTCATCGTGTTTGGATCCCATTTGCTATTTCTTAGGATTAGTTGCCCTCGTTCTGTTTCACGTTCTATTTCCTGTAAGGCTATTTAAGCCATTGTTTTCTCTTAATGAATTAAGTCAGTTTCCAGAATTACTCTTTGAGATTAACAATCTTGTATCAGAGCTAACTTCAAAATTGAGATAAAAGAAACGAGAGATAGAAAGAGAGAATGAGTGCAGACGGAAATGGTGGTTACTCTGCACCTGCAATTCCCAAATTTGATGGGGATTATGATCACTGGAGCATGGTCATGGAAAATCTTCTTCGATCCAAGGAGTACTGGACGGTTGTGGAATCAGGGTACACACAATCAAGTGCTGAAGAAGACGCTGGAAGAGATGAAACTCAAGGACTTGAAAGCAAAGAATTACCTGTTTCAATCCATCGACAGGACGATTCTGAAAACGATAACACAAAAGGAGACATCGAAGCAGCTCTGGGACTCGATGAAGATGAAGTGTCAAGGGAACGCTCGGGTACAAAGAGCACAGCTCAATCGACTTCGCAGAGACTACGAGATCCTAGCGATGAAACAAGGAGAATCTGTTGATGATTACTTCACTCGAGTAATGGTGATCGCAAATGAAATGCGAAACTGTGGAGAGAACATGCCAGATGTCAAGATCGTCGAGAAGATTTTGAGAACTCTCACTGATAATTGGAACTACATTGTTTGTTCCATCGAAGAATCAAAGGATGTTGATAGTCTCTCTGTTGATGCTCTGCAAAGCTCACTTCTTGTACACGAGCATAAGTTCAAGAAGGATGGAGGAGAAGATCAAGCACTTGCTGTCACAGATGATTATCATGGAGGAAGAGGGAGAGGAAGACCGGGTTCTTTTCGCGGAGGAAGAGGTCGAGGCAGAGGACGTCGTACATTCAACAAGGCAACGGTTGAACGTTATAACTGTCATAAACTTGGTCACTTTCAATACGAGTGCCAAGCAAACTACGGAGAAGTAGAGGAGGCAGAAGAGATACTACTTATGGCGTATATTGAAGAGATGCCAGAAGAAGAAGTAGAAGAAAGATCCCAACTCTCTCTTATGGCGCACATTGAGGAATCACAAGAGCAACATCACAACGATGTGTGGTTTCTTGATTCAGGTTATAGCAACCACATGTGTGGTGAATTATCTCTTTTCAGCGAGATGAAAGAAGGAATCAAGAAAACGATCAGATTAGGGAATCATTCACAAATGAATGTCGTGGGGGCAGGAAGCATACGACTTTCGATTGAAGGAGTGAGCCACCTTGTGCAAGATGTCCTCTATGTTCCAGCTTTGAAAAACAATCTCCTCAGCATTGGGCAACTTCAGGAAAAAGGGTTAGAAATTCTAATAAAATCCAACGAATGCAGAATCTATCATCCTTCGAAAGGCCTCATCATTCAAAGCAAGATGACAACCAATAGAATGTTTGTACTACATTCGAAGAATTCAAGTAATCTGGCAATGATGTGCCTCCAAACAGACGCTCAAGACAAATCTATGCTTTTGCATCGAAGATATGGCCATCTTGGCTACTCGGGTTCGAAGACATTGAAGGACAAAGAGATGGTGAGGGGTTTGCCGAGTTTTGCTGAAACAGAAGTTGTCTGCACAGATTGCCTAAAGGGAAAACAGCACCGAGAGATCATTCCGAAGAAAGCCACATGGAGAGCTTCGGAGGAATTGGAGCTAATTCACGCTGACATTTGTTGTCCGATTTCTCCGATATCTAATGGTGGAAAGAGGAATTTAATCTGCTTTATTGATGACTTTAGTAGAAAGGCGTGGGTGTATTTCTTAGTCTATAAAGTAGATGCATTTACCATGTTCAAGCAATTCAAGAGCGGCGTAGAGAAAGAATCTGGTTTGTCCATCAAGTGATTAAGAACATATCGTGGTGGAGAATGTTAGGAAATAACGTCAAATTTCCAATAAATCAGATTTGTGGGAACGATAAAAAAACACACACAATTTGTTAACGGAGTTCGGCCAATGTTGCCTACGTCTCCGGACCTGCTGCAGATCTTTTCTTATTAACCGGAAAATATTATCCGTCGTGAACAGTAACTCCGACGTGAACAGTAACTCCGACGTGAACAGTGACTCTGACGAAATTACAAAGCTCTCAATTCACTCACTCAAACCCAATTACACTCAAAGAGAACAACTCTCTTTCACAAAAAAGAAATAATTTTTTCTCTCACTTTCTTTCTCTCCCACACTCACTTCTTCTTTGTTTTTGATTTTGGATGTTGGGATGATCTTGGGATGATGAGGAGTTCATGTATTTATAGTACATTGGAGGAGGAGTTGGTGAAGTGTGAATGAGTGAGCCAAAATTGTTGAAACATAATCAACCTCCATTTTTTACTCCTTTCACCAACCTCCATTGGTGAAGCTTCCTTCACCAACCATCCATGACTAACACACCAACCATCCATGACTAACAATCTCCCACTTGAAGACTGATTTCAATCTGTCTTCACACCTTGATCAATACAGCAGGTCTTCTCCGCTTGTTACTCTAACAAGCCAACTGAGGTCGTACATAACCTCAGTTTCTCATACGCTACAGTCTTCGTCAACATGTCTGCCGGATTTTTACTTCCTGGGATCTTTTCAAGCACCAACACTTTATCTTCTAACGCTGATCTGATGAAATGATACCAAAGTTGTATGTGCTTTGTCCGAGCGTGGTAAACCGGATTCTTCGCCAGATCAATGGTACTTTAACTATCACAGTATAACACACTTCTCTCTTGGTCATGTCCTAGCTCTCGTAGAAATGATTGTAGCCACATCATCTCCTTTGTTGCCTCTGTGACGGCAACATACTCAGCTTTACAGCTTCATAGAGCTACGATTTTCTGCAACTTTGAAACCCAACAAATTGCAGTACCACCAAAAGTGTAGACATACCCGGATGTGCTCTTCCTATTGTCAATATCACCTCCATTGTCAGCATCAACATATCCCTGCAATCCCATCTCGTTCTTCATGAAACATAGAGATACACTTGGATTCTTCTTCAAGTACCTGAAGATCCACTTAACAGCCTCCCAATGTTCCTTGACTGGATTGCTCATAAACCTGCTAACGACTCCCACTGCATGTGCAATATCTGGCCTTGTACATACCATCGCGTATATCAGGCTACCAATAGCAGAAGCATATGGAACTTTATCCATATATGCCATCTCGTCTTCAGTCACTGGGGATTGATCTCTGGATAACCGAAAATGACTCGCCAGGGGAGTACTAACTGGCTTCGCATTATCCATGTTAAACCTCTTGAGGACTTTCTTCACATACTCCTCTTGTGATAGCTTAAGACCTTCCTTGCTTCTGCTAATTCTCATCCCAAGAATTTGTCTTGCTTCTCCTAGGTCTTTCATTGCAAATTCTTTGGAGAGTTTTCTCTTCAAGTTATTGATCTCATGCAAGTCTGCTCCCACTATCAACATATCATCAACATAAAGGAGCAGTATCACGTAGGACTCTTCTATCCTCCTGAAGTAACAACAGTGGTCAGCTTCACACCTCATGAAGCCAACAGTTTTTATAAAGTTGTCAAACTTTTTATACCACTGTCTTGGAGCTTGTTTTAAGCCATACAGACTTCTTTTAAGTTTGCACACCAGATTTTCTTTCTCTTTGACCTCAAAACCTTCAGGTTACTTCATATAAATTTCTTCATCCAAATCACCGTGAATAAATGCTTTTTTTCACATCCATATGTTGAAGATGTAAATCTTCCTTTGCTACCAGCCCGAGAACAACTCTAATTGTTACCAGCTTAACTACAGGAGAAAATATTTCCGTGTAGTCTATCCCTTCTTTTTGTTGGAACCCCTTCACAACGAGCCTCGCTTTATAACGTTTGCTCCCATCATGTTCTTCTTTTATCCGATAGACCCACTTGTTGTGCAAAGCCTTTTTCTCCCTCGGTAACTCGACTAACTCCCACGTGTGATTGGACATCAACGAGTCCATCTCGTCGTTCATTGCAAGCTCTCACTTGATAGATTCATCAACTTGCATTGCCTCTCCATAACATTCAGGCTCGCCTCTATCTGTGAGCAGAATATAGTTGAGCGATGGAGAAAATATTTGAGGTTTCTTGATGGTTCTGTTTGACCGTCGTAATTCCGTAACTGGTGTACGTGAGTCCTCTTCAGAATCATCATTCTCATCTGCATCATTGTTCTCTTCTTGAGAATTTTGCTCTTCTGCCGTTGTGGTATCTTGTTGCAACTCGTGTGCCATGATATCTCCCAAATCAACAGCTCTGGACTCCTTCCTTTCCGAGCTTTCTTTTATCTTATCTTTGTATAGCGCTTCTTCGTTGAACACAACGTTCTTGCTACGGATGATCTTTCGGTTTTGATCATCCCAAAACCGATAACCAAACTCCATGTCACCGTAACCAATGAAGTAACACTTCTTAGATTTTGCATCAAGTTTACTTCTTGCAGCATCATCCACATGAACATAAGCCAAACAACCAAACACCTTTAGAAAAGAAAGATTTACTTTCTTACCGCTCCAAACTTCTTCAGGGATCTTGAATCCCAATGGAACAGATGGTCCTCTGTTTATTAGGAAAGCTGCGGTATTAATTGCATCCGCCCAAAACATCTGAGGTAATCCACAATGGATTCGCATGCTTCTTGCACGCTCGTTCAGAGTTCTATTCATTCTCTTCGCTATTCCATTTTGCTGGGGTGTTCTAGGAATAGTCTTCTCCATTTTAATCCCATTATTAGCGCAATAATTTTTGAACTCGCCGCTGATGTACTCTCCACCATTATCAGACCGTAGGCACTTCAACTTGAGATTCGTTTCATTCTCAACCATGGCTTTCCATCTCTTGAAAACCGTGAACACTTCATACTTGTTCTTCATGAAGTACACCCACACTTTTCTTGTGGAGTCATCAATAAAGGTCACATAGTAGGACGAACCTCCTAATGATGCAACAGGAGCGGGTCCCCATACATCAGTGTGCACCAGCTCTAACTTCTCAGGTTTTGGCTGTCTTCCGTCATTTGAGAAGCTGACTCGTTTCTGTTTTCGAAGAATGCAACTTTCACACATCTGATGATCCACCGTCTTCAGAGTTGGTAACGCACCATTTGCCACCATAAGTTTCATCCCTTTCTCACTTATATGTCCCAATCTGCAATGCCATAACTGGGTTTGTTTGGCATTCTCGACAACAGCAACTGTATCTTGATAACTCATTGTCATATAAAGAGTGCCTCTTTTATGACCTCTAGCAACCACCATGGAACCTTTCTTCACTCTCCAGGCTCTATCACCAAAGTTGACATTGTGCCCCGTATCATTAAGTTGTCCTACCGAGATCAGATTTCGCATCAACTTTGGCACATGTCTAACCTTTGTGATCTTCCACACGAGTCCATCTGACATCTTCAAGTTGATATCTCTGATACCAACTATGTCCAAAGGTACGCCATTAGCTAGGTATACCTTCCCATAATTCCCCGTAACATAATTCTCCATAATGTTGCGGTCTGGTGTGGTGTGGAATGAAGCTCCTGAATTAAGAACCCAAGAATCGATCGGACTATCAACATAGGAGATCGATGCTTTGGTGGTGTTTACAGCTGCATCATGAATTTCACCTTTTCTTGGGTAATCAACTGATACTAACAATGCATCACCTATTCCATGTGTGACTGCATTGGCTCCGCCTCCTTTGTTATTTTCCTTCTTTGGTGGTGCCCAACAATTACTTTTGAAGTGGCCGGTCTTTCACAGTTCCAACACTCAACCGGCTTTCTGAACTTGGATTGACCCCTTCCATTCCTTGACTTTCATCTGCCTCTGTTTTGGTTTATTCTGTTATGGTCTCTGCCTCTGTTTTCCACGTTGAAAGCAGAGCTCATTGATGTTTCGCCAGAGTCTATCTTACGAACTTCTTCAGCAAGAATACGATCTCGAACATCATTGAATTTTAACTTCTAAGTACCCACAGAATTACTAACCGCAGCCCTCATAGGCTCCCAACTATTTGGCAGAGATGCCAACAAAATCAACGCACGTACTTCATCATCAAACTCGATTTCAACCGATGACAGTTGGTTGACAATCGTGTTGAACTCATTTACGTGCGCTGCTACAAGACTACCATCTTCCATCTTCAATTGGAAGAGCTTCTTCATGAGAAATACCTTATTGTTGGCAGAAGGTTTCTCATACATATCCGAGAGAACTTTCATGAGTGTTTCCGAGGTCTTCTCCTTCGCAACGTTGTGGGCCACGTTTTTCGACAATGTTAATCTAATAACACCCAGAACTTGTCTGTCGAGAAGATCTCATTCTTCCTTATCCATCTTTTCAGGCTTCTCGCTCAGTGGTTGATGGAGCTTCCTTCCGTACAGATAATCTTCAATTTGCATTCTCCAAAATGCATAATCTGTACCGTCGAATTTCCCGATACTATGTGCCGAACCATCTGCGCCTCCCATCGTTTCTGATTTTTGTGAACCACCGTGTATAAGAACACCACCGTCGAAGAACCGATATCGTCGACAAGTTTTACTATTCACGTGAATAGTAAACTCGCACCAAATTTGACGAAAAATAACCCAAACGCTCTGATACCAGTTATTAGGAAATAACGTCAAATTTCCGATAAATTAGATTTGTGGGAACGATAAAAAAACACACACAATTTGTTAACGGAGTTCGGCCAATGTTGCCTACGTCTCCGGACCTGCTGCAGATCTTTTCTTATTAACCGGAAAATATTATCCGTCGTGAACAGTAACTCCATCGTGAACAGTGACTCCGACGAAATTACAAAGCTCTCAATTCACTCACCCAAACCCAATTACACTCAAAGAGAACAACTCTCTTTCACAAAAAAAATAATAATTTTTTCTCTCACTTTCTTTGAAACAACCAGAATTTTTTTTTTTTTTAAAACACCCGAAATAATATTTCCATAAATATTAAACCACACGATAATTCAACACAATAACAAAAGCGGAATAGATATAAACACAAACGAGACACTAGATCATCTCCTCTTCACAGCCAGATTCCACGATCACACTTTGTCTTTTCCTGCATCACATGGTTATAAGAGATGTGTGAGTATTATCATAAATACTCAGTGGTACGATCATCCCATCTACTTGGCTAGATGCACGGGTATAGGGAACAATCAAAACACCACATAACACAATTAAGCAAAAAAAATCAACACGAAAAGTCAACCCCGAAAAGTCAACGTAAAGTCAACCACAAAGTCAACCCCGAAAAGTCAACGTGAAGTCAACCACAAACCACGATACATACGTTGATCTAAACACTAAAAACGGCCCAAACAAGCATTGATCGAACAACAAATCAACTCAATCCGCAATCAAATGCACCAAATACCCGCAAAAACCATGGTCACACACTCACTTGTTTTGCGACTGGAATAACTTCCGACTCACTGGACCAAATCGCAAACGGAAAACGGTTCTGGAAACTAGACACCAACAGATTTCCAACACCGTATCGCAATACTCCTAAATCCAAACGGTTCGCCGGGAAATCGTCCCCCAAAACAGCAACTCCGGACGAAACCGCAGGAAATTGCAGAAAAACTGCACGAACTACCTAAGTTCAAAGGACCATAACTCAGCGAATTCTTAACCAAATCAAGGTATAACACCTGTTCTAGAAACTAGAAATATAGAGCTTTACAGAGGTGTATAGAATGTAAGCTAACTCTAAGCAGTTCAACGGGAAAATAGCTCGCAAACTCGTTGATCGAAACTGAAAACAGATATTTCAGAAACCGACACACTAACTTAAAAAGAACACAGAGAACGGATCATACCTCGGAATCAAGATCGGAAACCTGATCTGAAAACTAGACAGAGAGATCTTTCCAACCGTATATAGATCGTCCTATGATTACCGACGATTCGACGGGAATCCTCCCTCGAATTGGACTGATCGCGGATCAAAACTGCAGAAACCTCCCAAAATAAAACGACCATAACATCTAAAATACCCAACCGATTGACAAGCGGTTTTCTCCTAAATCAAGATCAAAGAGTGAAGAACTTACCCTGAAATTTTCACTCCGATCCAATTTGATCTTCACCGCCGTTTGTCTCCTCCAAAACCGACGGAAAACACTCCAAAACTCTCCAAAACTCAAGAACACTTGGTCTCTTCTCTCTCTCTCTCTAACCTCTCAAAACTCTGAGCAATCTCTCTCTCTATACCACTGCCGACACTCCTCTTTCTTTTATAGGCAAAACTCTGATTTTTTTATTTGTAACCAAAATCGTACAAAACCGCAATAAACCGAACCAATTTTCCTATAATATGGTTCGCGGTCGTTACAATTCTCCCCCACTAACGCGGATTCGACCTCGAATCACGCAACACCGTCTCACTACGGTCTCCACTACCTGACCCGAACGCGGCCAGTAACCTTCGAGTTAACACTCGAATCTCCGAGTCCTACTAGACTAACACTAGCCTCATTGCACCATCCACATGGATACAATCCTGACCAAACCCGGTCAGCACGATTAGAGATCATAACCCGATCTCAATCACCTAACCCCGTCTCACTAAGGTTGACACTCTCATCCAAAAACCCGCCCAAATTTCCCCAGGAAACATCCACGATGCAACACTCGCTGATCCGGATCAGGGTTGTCCGATAGATCACGCAACAATCAAACAAGAACATGCCCGACCCACCGTAGACCCAGACCTTGAATTAATTGGTCGCACAATAATCAAACAAGAACATGTACGACCAAAGAGGCTACATATGTTTACTAGGGTCGTCTGCACTAAGGTTCCAAATTCGAGTAAAAACCCTAGATTAGACATTCACAAACCACCTGAGATCATTTCCGATCCCTGAAGCTCATCAAATCTCATACTTATAATCACACTACAGGTACTCTTGCTCAAACATATATCTCTATACACCACTCCCACTCGCAGGGTCGTCACCCATCGAGCTCTCGATGTATACCATACCGGCTCTCGGTATGCCCCAGCCCCTCCGCTTCAGGACACACTGTAACGCCCGTGATCCAAAAAATTTTGGATGGGTGTCGATCGACACAAGTTTTGTGTGTCGATCGACACGGTTGTTTTGACTCAAGAGGAGTCGAGCAGCGAGGGCTGTGTCGATCGACACAGTTGGGGTGTGTCGATCGACATGGGTTTTCGATTGCCGTCAGTTTGACGTATTGATTGGTCATGTGTCGATCGACACAAGTTGGGTGTGTCGATCGACAGAGTGTCGGCAGACGGGCTATTTAAGTCGAAAATCGGATTTTCTGGACAGAAAAACCGATTTTGAGAAAGAAAGTGAGAGGATTGAGAGGAGAGGTTGTTGGTGTTGGTTCCTTCGTGTTCCTCAATCTTACTAGGCTTGTGGGAGGGTCGTTCGGTGAAGGATTTCGGATTTGTTCTTCGTGTTCTTCGTGTTCTTCGTCGGATTCTTATCCTTTTCTATCCGAATTCGAGGTGAGTGCGTGACCATAGGCTTATCTGGGTAAAGGAATTGATAGGATGCGATTGTGTGTTGTTTGGATCGATTCTTGTATGGATTTTTGGTGGATTTTTGTGCAGAAAATCGGTTTGATGAGTTTCTGGGTTGGTGTGTCGATCGACGGATTGAACGTGTTGTTCTCGTTTGGTTGTTGTGTGATGCATTATTGTTTGTTCATCCTGGTATTGTATCTTTTGCTTATGTCTGTGTGTATAGTCTGTAGACGGGATGACTGTCTCACTGGGTATTTATGATAATACTCACGCATCTCTTATAACCATGTGATGCAGGTAAAGACAGTCAGTGATCGTGGAATCATGGCCGGGACGAGGGGAATGATCTAGTGGCTCGTTTTCGTGTAATAAGTTAGAATTGCTAGGGTGTTAGCAATTTCAGAACTATGTGTATTACTGAATTGAACTAGAATTAATAAGTATGGGCTTGTTAAACGATAATTGTATTTGATTGTTTGAATCATTGTTTTCGCGCTGTTTGTTTATTGGACCATTGAGGATCATTATTTATGATAATAGTGATCCGGGTTGAAATTTTTTTTTTATTTGACGGGTTGGGTCGTCACAGTTTGGTATCAGAGCCCTAGCGGTTCTAGGGCTAGTTAATTAATTGATTATGCGAGTTAGTCAATTGATTGTTGTGTGGGTATGGAGTCCTAGATCATCCCTTCCGAGCCTTCAATGAGATTCCACGGTATGTGTTTATGTGATTTCTGTTTTTCTACTACTTAGTATTCTGCGGGTTAGTGCAGAGTGATGACTAGGGGGACTAGAGGCAGAGGTCGCGGGGGCCGTAGAGGTCGTGGTAGTCGTGCTGGGCGTGGGCGTGGACGGGGACTTGGGAGTGAGTCTGCTGCCACGTAGGTGTCCCAGGAGACTACACAGAAGCGGGTAGCTGACTCGCAGGCGTTTCAGGAGGGGTCCGTGGGTGTGACAGCTACGGGTTCCAGTGAGAGGGCTGGAGGGGCTGGTGCAGGTCCTGATGTAGCTGGCGGTGTGGTGGGCCCTGGTGGGGGTGCTGCCGTAGGCGTTGCCCCGGATCGAGATGATCGTCTGGCGGGTCTACTACAGATGATCCTGGAGAGGTTACCGGGAGGGGTGCCTGCTTCGGGTCATGCTCCTGGGGTACAGCCGGGTGTGGCTGGGGTGCAGCCGGGTATGGCTGGGGTGCAGTCGGGTATGGCTGGGGTGCAGCCGGGTATGGCTGGGGTGCAGCCGGGTATGGCTGGGGTATGGCTGGGGTGCAGCCGGGTATGACTGGGGTGCAGCTGGGGTGCAGCCGGGTTTGGCTGGGGTGCAGCCGGGTATGGCTGGGGTACAGCTGGGTATGGCAAGGGTTGAGGAGCTTCCATCTTATCTGCGGATGATGGAGCAGATGCAGCGGATTGGTACTGTATTTTTCTTGGGCGGTGCTAGGCCTGAGGAGGCTGATGGGTGGCGGATGAGGTTAGAGCGTAACTTTCGCTCCATCAGGTGTCCAGAGGGATACAGAGTGGATCTGGCGGTACATTACCTAGAGGGTGATGCGCATCTCTAGTGGAGAGGTGTTGAGGCCAGGAGGGTGCAGGCCGAGATGGTCTGGGAGGATTTCTTGGCGGAGTTTAACGCCAAGTATTTCCCGCAGGAGACGGTGGACCGTTTGGAGTCTAGGTTTCTGGACCTAACTCAGGGAGATCGGTCAGTGAGGGAGTTCGATGTTGAGTTCAGTCGACTCCTGGTACATGCAGGGAGAGGCATGGAGGGCGAGGATGCCCAGGTTAGGAGGTTCTTGCGAGGACTTCGTCCAGATTTGAGGACTCGCTGCAGGGCGAGTAGGTTCGCCACGAGGGCGGAGCTGGTTGAGATGGCTGCTGCGATCGAGGAGGATCTCGGGGAGCAGGTTGTGGTGGTTAGTCCACCGGTGCAGCAGCAGCAGCCGAGGAGATCTCAGCAGCAGATGAGTTCAGGCAGGGGCGGCAAGCCTGCTCAGGGACAGAAGAGGAAGTGGGAGAGCACTTCAGGGGCCAGTCAGGGCGGTTCGGGATGCTTCGGGTGTGGGAGCATGTCCCATCGTGTGGCGAGCTGTCCGAGGAGGACCGGGACCGGGACTCGAGATGTGCGGGTCGGGGTTCAGGATACGCGGGTGTGTTATCACTGCAGAGAGAGGGGTATATTAAGCCCAAGTGTCCGAAGCTGCAGTAGTTGGCGGTGGCCGCAGTGCAGCCATTGGCAGTGCAGCCGTTGTCTCAGATTGCAGCAGCACCGCGTGTGTTCACGTCTGCGGAGGCGGGTGGATCTAGCACCAGACCGATCACAGGTATTTCCGAACTTGACTTTTAAATTCATGGTTGTTTGAGTTTTTGTCTGTTGGGAAATTGTGAGTCTGTGCTAGAATGGTTGGGTTCTGAGGCACATGGGATTGTGCAGGGACCTTAGTTGTGGGCGGTTATGAGTCCCACGTGTTGTTTGATTCGGGAGCTACGAATAGCTTTATTACGCCGGAGTGTGCGGAGAGCAACGGAATCCAGAGTGATTCCGGGGAACAGGCGGGAGTAGTCAAGGTTGCTGGTGGTAGGACGTTGGCTACTTTTGGGCGGGCTCGTGGTGTGGATGTTCTGGTGGCGGGAGAGTTGATGCCAGCAGATCTGATCATCAGTCCGGTGGAGCTGTACGATGTTATCCTATGTATGGATTGGTTGGATCGTTACAGGGTCCATCTGGATTGCCACCGAGGGCGAGTTGTGTTTGAGCGAGAGGCGGGGAGGTTGGTTTATCAGGGTGTGAGACCGACTTCCGGGAGTCTCGTGATTTCCACGATACATGCCGAGCAGTTGCTTCTCAAGGGCTGCGAGGCGTATCTGGTGACGATAGTGATGCCTGAGTCTGTTGGAGGGGTTGCAGTTGAGGATATTCGAGTTGTTCGGGATTTCCAGGATGTGTTCCAGTCGTTGGAGGGATTACCGCCATCGCGGTCGGATCCGTTTGTTATTGAGTTGGAACCCGGGACTACTCCGATATCTAAGGCACCTTACCGTATGGCTCCAGCAGAGATGGCAGAGCGGAAGAAGCAGCTGGATGATTTGTTGGATAAGGGTTTTATTCGGCCTAGTGTTTCACCGTGGGGAGCGCCGGTGTTGTTTGTGAAGAAGAAAGATGGTAGTTTCCGGTTGTGCATCGATTATCGGGGACTTAACCGAGTCACCGTGAAGAACAGGTACCCTCTGCCGCGCATTGATGAGTTGTTGGATCAGTTGCAAGGGGCTACCTTGTTCTCCAAGATCGACTTGGCTTCGGGATACCATCAGATTCCGATTGAGGAAGCAGATGTGAGGAAGACTGCTTTCAGGACGAGGTATGGGCATTTTGAGTTCGTGGTGATGCCTTTTGGTTTGACGAATGCACCAGCAGCGTTCATGCGGTTGATGAACGGGGTATTCCAGGAGTATCTGGATGTGTTTGTGATCATCTTTATCGATGATATTTTGGTGTATTCGAAGAGTCCTGAGGAGCATGAGTTGCATCTGAGAGTAGTTTTGGGGAAGCTGCGGGAACAGAAGCTATTTGCGAAGTTGAGCAAGTGCAGTTTCTAGCAGAGGGAGATGAGTTTTCTTGGCCATGTGGTGTCTGCAGAGGGAGTTTCTGTGGATCCGGCTAACATCGAGGCTATCAGAGGGTGGCCTAGACCGAGGAATGCCACTGAGACTAGGAGTTTTCTTGGGTTGGCAGGTTATTATCGGAGATTCATCGCGGGATTTGCGAGTTTGGCTAAGTCGATGACCAAGTTGACAGGGAAGGATGTCCCTTTTGTGTGGTCTTCTACTTGCGAGGAGAGTTTCGGGAAGCTGAAGGAGATGTTGACGAGTACACCGGTTTTGGCGTTACCCGAGCCGGGTGAGGCTTACGTGGTGTATACTGATGCTTCGGGTGTTGGTTTGGGTTGTGTCCTGATGCAGCAGGGAAAGGTTATTGCGTATGCTTCGAGGCAGTTGAGGAAGCATGAGTGCAACTACCCTACCCATGATTTGGAGTTGGCTGCGGTGATTTTCGCTCTAAAGATTTGGAGATCTTATCTTTATGGCGGAAAGGTTTAGGTGTTCACAGACCATAAGAGTTTGAAGTATTTCTTCACTCAGCCGGAGTTGAACCAGAGACAGAGGCGCTGGATGGAGTTGGTAGCGGATTACGATTTGGAGATCGGATACGATCCGGGTAAGGCTAATCTGGTTGCAGATGCATTGAGTCGGATGAGGGTTGCTTCGGCTCAGGAGCGTGATATGGAAGCTCTGGTGAGCGAGATTAGTACGTTGAGGTTGTGTGTGATCTCACAGGAGCCGTTGGGGTTAGAGGTAGCTAACCAAGCAGATTTGCTGAGTCGTATTCGAGCAGCTCAGGAGTTGGATCCGATGTTGATTGATGCTGCTAGGGTTGCAGGTTCAGAGTATATGGTCTCGGCAAATGGGACGATACTGGTGAACGGACGGGTTTGTGTACCCAAGGACCAGGATCTGAGGCAAGAGATCTTGCGTGAGGCTCATGCGAGCATGTTATCGATTCATCCGGGGGTGACCAAGATGTATCGTGATCTGAAACGGTATTATCACTGGGTCGGGATGAAGAGAGATGTAGCTAATTGGGTTGCAGCGTGCAACGTGTGTCAGCTGGTGAAGGCTGAGCATCAGGTTCCGAGTGGTATGTTGCAGAGTTTGCCCATTCCGGAGTGGAAGTGGGATATGATTACCATGGACTTCGTGACGGGATTACCGTTGTCACGGACGTATGATGCGATATGGGTGATTGTGGATCGTCTGACCAAGTCAGCACATTTTCTTGCCATCAAGAAGACCGATGGGACGGTGGTGTTGGCTAAGAAGTATGTGCGTGAGATAGTGAGGCTGCACGGGGTGCCAACGAGTATTGTGTCAGACAGGGATCCGAGGTTTACATTTGAGTTCTGGAGGGCGTTTCAGGCAGAGATGGGCACTAAGGTGCACATGAGCACGGCTTATCATCCTCAGACAGATGGGCAGTCAGAGAGGACTATTCAGACTTTAGAGGACCTGTTGAGGATGTGCGTGCTGGATTATGGTGGTCATTGGGCGGATCATCTGAACCTGGTTGAGTTTGCGTACAACAACTCATACCAGGCGAGTATTGGGATGGCTCCATATGAGGCTCTGTATGGGAGGCCGTGTAGGACACCATTGTGCTGGACTCAAGTGGGGGAGAGGAGCATGTTTGGTGCGGATTTTGTTCAGGAGACGACGGAAAAGATCCGTGTCTTGAGGATGAACATGAGAGAGGCTCAGGATCGGCAGAAGAGTTATGCTGATAAGAGACGGAAAGAGCTGGAGTTTGAGCTGGGAGATCTGGTGTATCTCAAGGCAGCGATGTTGAGGGGTCCTAACAGATCCATTTCGGAGAATAAGCTAAGTCCGAGGTTTATGGGTCCGTTCCGGGTGGTGGAGCGGGTTGGACCAGTGGCTTATCGGTTGGAGTTACCTCAGAGTATGAGAGCGTTTCATAAGGTATTTCATGTATCGATGCTGCGGAAGTGTTTACATGAGTCTGAGGAGGTGTTGGCTAGGATTCCGGAGGATCTTCAGCCCAACATGACGTTGGCGGCGAGACCTATGAGGATTCTCGAGAGGAGAGTCAAGGTTCTGCGCCGGAAGAGGATACCATTGGTGAGAGTCGTGTGGGACTGTGATGGTATTGAGGAGGAGACTTGGGAACCAGAGGCAAGTATGAAGGCAAAGTTCTCGAAGTGGTTCGAGAAGCAAGCGGAGGCTTGAGTGTTTTCTGGTTTTCAGTGGTTGTATTAGCTTGTGGCTATGAGTTGTATGTATTTTCGTTTGGTTTGTAACGATATACATTGTTGAGATTTAATAAGATGGAGTTTCCTTATTATCTTGGGTTATAAGACGGATGTTCTTATGGTATGACTGGGAGGTCATGGGTTTGATGACTGGGTTAGGTCATGTATGTGATGACGGGGAGGTCATTTGAGGGACTAGGATAGAAGCTCTATGGGAGTTAGGGCTTGTCTAGGTATCTAGGGATGGGGGGTCCTAAGGGGTTAGGACGGGTAGATCCCTAGATGGCGCTGGAAAATAGAGGTTTTATGTGAGTTAGAACCTGTCTATTTTCTAGGGGGAGTCTGGAACAGAAGTCTTATGTGAGTTAGAACTGTCTTTTCCAGGGACTCCGATGGAAACACCCTGGTGATTGGGTTGTTTCAGATGACCTGGGGATTGGTCATGAGGGATATTCCGGGTTAGGGAATATCGGGGTAGGAAACACCCTGGCGATTGGGTTGTTTCAGATGACCTGGGGATTGGTCATGAGAGATATTCCGGGTTAGGGAATATCGGGGTAGGAAACACCCTGGCGATTGGGTTGTTTCAGGTGACCTGGGGATTGGTCATGAGTGATATTCAGGGTTAGGGAATATCAGGATGGGAACCACGGAAGTAAATCGGTCGATAGGTGCTTATGATGCACGTTACAGTGTTACTGCTCCGGGGGATGGTGATATTCTCCTGCATATACTTTGAGGGATTGCGATTTCTCCAGAGGATGTGTGATTCCTCTGCAGCCGAGAGCTGATGGACTGTGTGTCCTGAAGCGGAGGGGCTGGGGCATACCGAGAGTCGGTATGGTATACATCGAGAGCTCGATGGGTGACGACCCTGCGAGTGGGAGTGGTGTATAGAGATATGAGTTTGAGCAATAGTACCTGTAGTGTGATTATAAGTATGAGATTCGATGAACTTCAGGGATCGGGAATGATCTCAGGTGATTTGTGGATGTCTAATCTAGGGTTGTTACTCGAGTTTGGAACCTTAGTTCAGACGACCCTGGTAAACATATGTAGCCTCTTTGGTAGTACATGTTCTTGTTTGATTGTTGTGCGACCAATTGATCCAAGGTTTGGGTCTACGGTGGGTCGGGCATGTTCTTGTTTGATTGTTGCGCGATCTATCGGACAACCCTGATCCGGATCAGCGAGTGTTGCATCGTGGATGTTTTCCGGGGGAATTTGGGCGGGTTTTGGATGAGAGTGGTAACCTTAGTGAGACGGGGTTAGGTGATTGAGATCGGGTGGTGATCTCTGATCTTGGACTGACCGGGTTTGGTCATAATTGTATCCATAGATATGGTGCAATGAGGCTAGTGTGAGCCTAGTATAACTCGGGGATCAGGTGTGATCGCGAGTGGTGCTGGCTGAGGGCCAGGGGTTTTTTGTTGTGTACGTCGAGTCTAGGGTTATTATTGGAGTCTGGAATAAAGGTCGGACAACCTTGGTAGCATATGTTACGCCGATGGTCGTACATGTTCTTGTTTGATTGTTGTATGATCATTTGGTCCAGTGCGGGGTCAACGGTTGATCGGACATGTTCTTGTTTGATTGTTGGACTGTCAATCGGGCAGCTCTAATCCGGATCATGGGGCGTGCATCGTGGGTGCTCCGGGGGAATCTGGGCGAATTTTTGGGCGAGAGTGTAGCCTTAGCAGGACAGGATAGGGGATTCGAGTGTTATCTCGAAGGTTGATGGCCGCGTTTGGGTCAGGTAGTGGAGGCCGTAGTGAGACGGTGTTGCGTGATTCGAGGTCGAATCCGTTTTAGTGGGGGAGAATTGTAACGCCCGTGATCCAAAAAGTAATTTTTGGATGGGTGTCGATCGACACAAGGTTTGTGTGTCGATCGACACGGTTGTTTTGACTCAAGAGGAGTCGAGCAGCGAGGGCTGTGTCGATCGACATGGGTTTTCGATTGCCGTCAGTTTGACGTATTGATTGGTCATGTGTCGATCGACACAAGTTGGGTGTGTCGATCAACAGAGTGTCGGCAGACGGGCTATTTAAGTCGAAAATCGGATTTTCTGGACAGAAAAAACCAATTTTTGAGAAAGAAAGTGAGAGGATTGAGAGGAGAGGTTGTTGGTGTTGGTTCCTTCGTGTTCCTCAATCTTATTAGGCTTGTGGGAGGGTCGTTCGGTGAAGGATTTCGGATTTGTTCTTCGTGTTATTCGTGTTCTTCGTCGGATTCTTATCCTTTTCTATCCGAATTCGAGGTGACTGCGTGACCATAGGTTTATCTGGGTAAAGGAATTGATAGGATGCGATTGTGTGTTGTTTGGATCGATTCTTGTATGGATTTTTGGTGGATTTTTGTGCAGAAAATCGGTTTGATGAGGTTCTGGGTTGGTGTGTCGATCGACGGTTTGATGTGTGTCGATCGACACGGTTTTGATAGTGTTGTGTCGATCGACACAAGGAGGTGTGTCGATCGACACGGGTTTGATGTGTGTCGATCGACACAAGGTGGTGTGTCGATCGACACGGGTTTTTGATTACCGTCAGTTTGACATATTGAACGTGTTGTTCTCGTTTGGTTGTTGTGTGATGCATTATTGTTTGTTCATCCTGGTATTGTATCTTTTGCTTATGCCTGTGTGTATAGTCTGTAGATTGGATGACCGTCTCACTGGGTATTTATGATAATACTCACGCATCTCTCATAACCATGTGATGCAGGTAAAGACAGTCAGTGATCGTGGAATCATGGCCGGGACGAGGGGAATGATCTAGTGGCTCGTTTTCGTGTAATAAGTTAGAATTGCTAGGGTGTTAGCAATTTCAGAACTATGTGTATTACCGAATTGAACTAGAATTAATAAATATGGGCTTGTTAAACGATAATTGTATTTGATTGTTTGAATCATTGTTTTCGCGCTGTTTGTTTATTGGACCATTGAGGATCATTATTTATGATAATAGTGATCTGGGTTGAAAGTTTTGTTTTTATTTGACGGGTTGGGTCGTCACACACAGAGTCCATCAGCTCTCGGCTGCAGAGGAATCACACATCCTCTGGAGAGATCGTAATCCCTCAAAGTATATGCAGGAGAATATCACCATCCCCTGGAGCAGTAACACTGTAACGTGCATCATAAGCACCTGTCGACCGATTTACTTCCGTGGTTCCTATCACGATATTCTCTAACAAGGAATATCACTCATGACCAATCCCAGGTCATCTGAAACAACCCAATCGCCAGGGTGTTTCTTACCCCGATATTCCCTAACCCAGAATATCACTCATGACCCATCCCCAGGTCATCTGAAACAGCCCAAACGCCAGGGTGTTTCCTAATCCGATATTCCCAAACCCGGAATATTACTCATGACCAATCCCTAGGTCATCTGAAATATCCCAATCACCAGGGTGTTTCAATCGGAGTTCCTGGAAAAGACAGTCCTAACTTCACATAAGACTTCTGTTCCAGACTTCCCCTAGAAAATAGACAGGTTCTAACTCACATAAAACCTCTATTTTCCAGCGCCATCTAGGGATCTACCCGTCCTAATCCCTTAGGATCCCCCATCCCTAGATACCTAGACAAGCCCTAACTCCCATAGAGCTTCTATCCTAGCCCCTCAAATGACCTCCCCGTCATCACATACATGACCTAACCCAGTCATCATACTCATAAGAACATCCGTCTCAACCAAAGATAATAAGGAAAACCCCATCTTATTAAATCTCAACAATGTATATCGTTACAACCCAAACGAAAATACATACAACTCATAGCCACAATCTAATACAACCACTGAAAATCAGAAGATACTCAAGCCTCCGCTTGCTTCTCGAACCACTTCGAGAACTTCGTCTTCATACTTGCCTCTGGTTCCCAAGTCTCCTCCTCAACACTATCACAGTCCCACACGACTCTCACCAATGGTATCCTCTTCCGGCGCAGAACCTTGACTCTCCTCTCGAGAATCCTCACAGGTCTCGCCGCCAACGTCATGTTGGACTGAAGATCCTCCGGAATCCTAGCCAACACCACCTCAGACTCATGTAGACACTTCCGCAGCATCGATACATGAAATACCTTCTGAAACGCTCTCATACTCTGAGGTAACTCCAACCGATAAGCCACTGGTCCAACCCGCTCCACCACCCGGAACGGACCCATAAACCTTGGACTTAGCTTATTCTCCGAAATGGATCTGTTAGGACCCCTCAACATCGCTGCCTTGAGATACACCAGATCTCCCAGCTCAAACTCCAGCTCTTTCCGTCTCTTAGCAGCATAACTCTTCTGCCGATCCTGAGCCTCTCTCATGTTCAGCCTCAAGACACGGATCTTCTCTGTCGTCTCCAGAACAAAATCCGTACCAAACATGCTCCTCTCCCCCACTTGAGTCCAGCACAACGGTGTCCTACATGGCCTCCCATACAGAGCCTCATATGGAGCCATCCCAATACTCGCCTGGTATGAGTTGTTGTACGCAAACTCAACCAGGTTCAGATGATCCGCCCAATGACCACCATAATCCAGCACGCACATCCTCAACAGGTCCTCTAAAGTCTGAATAGTCCTCTCCGACTGCCCATCTGTCTGAGGATGATAAGCCGTGCTCATGTGCACCTTAGTGCCCATCTCTGCCTGAAATTCCCTCCAGAACTCAGACGTAAACCTTGGATCCCTATCTGACACAATACTCGCTGGCACCCCGTGCAGCCTCACTATCTCACGCACATACTTCTTAGCCAACACCACCGTCCTATCGGTCTTTTTGATGGCAAGAAAGTGTGCTGACTTGGTCAGACGATCCACAATCACCCAGATCGCATCATACGTCCGTGACAACGGCAACCCCGTCACGAAGTCCATGGTAATCATATCCCACTTCCACTCCGGAATGGGCAAACTCTGCAACATACCACTCGGAACCTGATGCTCAGCCTTCACCAGCTGACACACGTTGCACGCTGCAACCCAATTAGCTACATCCCTCTTCATCCCGACCCAGTGATAATACCGCTTCAGATCACGATACATCTTGGTCACCCCCGGATGAATCGATAACATGCTCGCATGAGCCTCACGCAAGATCTCTTGCCTCAGATCCTCATCCTTGGGTACACAAACCCGTCCGTTCACCAGTATCGTCCCATTTGCCGAGACCATATACTCTGAACCTGCAACCCTAGCAGCATCAATCAACATCGGATCCAACTCTTGAGCTGCTCAAATACGACTCAGCAAATCTGCTTGGTTAGCTACCTCTAACCCCAACGGCTCCTGTGAGATCACACACAACCTCAACGTACTAATCTCGCTCACCAGAGCTTCCATATCACGCTCCTGAGCCGAAGCAACCCTCATCCGACTCAACGCATCTGCAACCAGATTAGCCTTACCTGGATGGTATCCGATCTCCAAATCGTAATCCGCTACCAACTCCATCCAGCGCCTCTGTCTCTGGTTCAGCTCCGGCTGAGTGAAGAAATACTTCAAACTCTTATGGTCTGTGAACACCTGGACCTTTCCGCCATATAGGTAAGATCTCCAAATCTTTAGAGCGAAGATTACTGCAGCCAACTCCAAATCATGGGTAGGGTAGTTGCACTCATGCTTCCTCAACTGCCTCGAAGCATACGCAATAACCTTTCCCTGCTGCATCAGGACACAACCCAGACCAACACCCGAAGCATCAGTATACACCACGTAAGGCTCCCCTGGCTCGGGTAACGCCAACACAGGTGTACATGTCAACATCTCCTTCAACTTGCTAAAACTCTCCTCGCATGCAGAAGACCATACAAAAGGAACATCCTTCCCTGTCAACTTGGTCATCGACTTAGCCAAACTCGCAAATCCCGCGATGAATCTCCGATAATAACCTGCCAACCCAAGAAAACTCCTGATCTCAGTGGTATTCATCGGTCTAGGCCACCCTCTGATAGCCTCAATCTTAGCCGCATCTACGGAAACTCCCTCTGCAGACACCACATGGCCAAGAAAACTCATCTCCCTCTGCCAGAAACTGCACTTGCTCAACTTCGCAAGTAGCTTCTGCTCCCGCAGCTTCCCTAAAACTACTCTCAGATGCAACTCATGCTCCTCAGGATTCTTCAAATACACCAAAATATCATCGATAAAGATGATCACAAACACATCCAGATACTCTTGGAATACCCCGTTCATCAACCGCATGAACGCTGCTGGTGCATTCGTCAAACCAAAAGGCATCACCACAAACTCAAAATGCCCATACCTCGTCCTGAAAGCAGTCTTCCTCACATCTGCTTCCTCAATCGGAATCTGATGGTACCCCGAAGCCAAGTCGATCTTGGAGAACCAGGTAGCCCCTCGCAACTGATCCAACAACTCATCAATGCGCGGCAGAGGGTACCTGTTCTTCACGGTGACTCGGTTAAGTCCCCGATAATCGATGCACAACCAGAAACTACCATCTTTCTTCTTCACAAACAACACCGGCGCTCCCCACGGTGAAACACTAGGCCGAATAAAACCCTTATCCAACAAATCATCCAGCTGCTTCTTCATCTCTGCCATCTCTGCTGGAGCCATACGGTAAGGTGCCTTAGATATCGGAGTAGTCCCGGGTTCCAACTCAATAACAAACGGATCCGATCGCGATGGCGGTAATCCCTCCAATGACTGGAACACATCCTGGAAATCCCGAACAACTCGAATATCCTCAACTGCAACCCCTCCAACAGACTCAGGCATCACTATCGTTACCAGATACGCCTCGCAGCCCTTGAGAAGCAACTGTTCGGCCTGTATCGTGGAAATCACAAGACTCCCGGAAGTCGGTCTCACACCCTGATAAACCAACCTCCCTACCTCTCGCTCAAACACAACTCGCCCTCGGTGGCAATCCAGATGGACCCTGTAACGATCCAACCAATCCATACCCAGGATAACATCGTACAGCTCCACCGGACTGATGATCAGATCTGCTGGCATCAACTCTCCTGCCACCAGAACATCCACACCACGAGCCCGCCCGAAAGTAGCCAACGTCCTACCACCAGCAACCTTGACTACTCCCGCCTGTTCCCCGGAATCACTCTGGATTCCGCTGCTCTCCGCACACTCCGGCGTAATAAAGCTATTCGTAGCTCCCGAATCAAACAACACGTGGGACTGATAACCGCCCACAACTAAGGTCCCTGCACAATCCCATGTGCCTCAGAACCCTACCATTCTAGCACAGACTCACAATTTCCCAACAGACAAAAACTCAAACAACCACGAATTTAAAAAGTCAAGTCCGGAAATACCTGTGATCGGTCTGGTGCTAGATCCACCCGCCTCCGCAGACGTGAATACACGCGGTGCTGCTGCAATCTGAGACAACGGCTGCACTCCTAATGGCTGCACTACGGCCACCGCCAACTGCTGCAGCTTCGGACACTTGGGCTTAATATGCCCCGTCTCTCTGCAGTGGTAACACACCCGTGTATCCTGGACCCCGACCCGCACATCTCGAGTCCCGGTCCCGGTCCTCTTCGGACAGCTCGCCACACGATGGGACATACTCCCACACCCGAAGCATCCCGAACCGCCCTGACTGACCCCTGAAGTGCTCTCCCACTTCCTTTTCTGTCCCTAAGCAAGCTTGCCGCCCCTGCCTGAACTCATCTGCTGCTGAGATCTCCTCGGCTGCTGCTGCTGCACCGGTGGACTAACCACCACAACCTGCTCCCCGAGATCCTCCTCGATCGCAGCAGCCATCTCAACCAGCTCCGCCCTCATGGCGAACCTACTCGCCCTGCAGCGAGTCCTCAAATCTGGTCGAAGTCCTCGCAAGAACCTCCTAACCTGGGCATCCTCGCCCTCCATGCCTCTCCCTGCATGTACCAGGAGTCGACTGAACTCAACATCGAACTCCCTCACTGACCGATCTCCCTGAGTTAGGTCCAGAAACCTAGTCTCCAAACGGTCCACTGCCTCCTGCGGAAAATACTTGGCATTGAACTCCGCCAAGAAGTCCTCCCAGACCATCTCGGCCTGCACCCTCCTGGCCTCAACACCTATCCACCAGAGATGCGCATCACCCTCTAGGTAATGTACCGCCAGATCCACTCTATATCCCTCTGGACACCTGATGGAGTGATAGTTACGCTCTAACCTCATCCGCCACCCATCAGCCTCCTCAGGCTTAGCACCGCCCGAGAAAAATGCAGTACCAATCCGCTGCATCTGCTCCATCATCCGCAGATAAGATGGAAGCTCCTCAACCCCAGCCAAACCCGGCTGTACCCCAGCCATACCCGGCTGCACCCCAGCCATACCCGGCTGCACCCCAGCCAAACCCGGCTGTACCCCAGGAGCATAACCCGGAGCAGGCACCCCTCCTGGTAACCTCTCCAGAATCATCTGTAGTAGACCCGCCAGACGATCATCTCGATCCGGGGCAATGCCTACGGCAGCACCCCCACCAGGGCCCACCGCACCGCCAGCTACATCAGGACCCGCACCAGCCCCTCCAGCTCGCACACTGGAACCCGTAGCTGTCACACCCACGGACCCCTCCTGAAACGCCTGCGAGTCAGCTACCCGCTCCTGTGTAGTCTCCTGGGACACCCACGTGGCAGCAGACTCACTCCCAAGTCCTCGCCCACGCCCAGCACGACTACCACGACCTCTACGGCCCCCGCGACCTCTGCCTCTAGTCCCCCTAGTCATCACTTTGCACTCAACCGCAGAATGCTCAGTACTAGAAAACAGAAATCACAAAACACATACCGTGGAATCTCATTGAAGGCTTGGAAGGGATGATCTAGGACTCCATACCCACACAACAATCAATTGACTAATGCACATAATCAATTAACTAGCTAGCCCTAGAACCGCTAGGGCTCTGATACCAAAATGAAACAACCAGATTTTTTTTTTTTTTTTTTTTAAAACACCCGAAATAATATTTCCATAAATATTAAATCACACGATAATTCAACACAATAACAAAAGCGGAATAGATATAAACACAAACGAGACACTAGATCATCTCCTCTTCACAGCCAGATTCCACGATCACATTTTGTCTTTTCCTGCATCACATGGTTATAAGAGATGCGTGAGTATTATCATAAATACCCAGTGGTACGATCATCCCATCTACTTGGCTAGATGCACGGGTATAGGGAACAATCAAAACACCACATAACACAATTAAGCAAAAAAAATCAACACGAAAAGTCAACCCGAAAAGTCAACGTAAAGTCAACCACAAAGTCAACCCCAAAAAGTCAACGTGAAGTCAACCACAAACCACGATACATACGTTGATCTAAACACTAAAAACGGCCCAAACAAGCATTGATCGAACAACAAATCAACTCAATCCGCAATCAAATGCACCAAATACCCGTAAAAACCATGGTCACGCACTCACTTGTTTTGCGACTGGAATAACTTCCGACTCACTGGACCAAATCGCAAACCGAAAACGGTTCTGGAAACTAGACACCAACAGCTTTCCAACACCGTATCGCAATACTCCTAACTCCAAACGGTTCGCCGGGAAATCGTCCCCGAAAACAGCAACTCCGGACGAAACCGCAGAAAATTGCAGAAAAACTGCACGAACTACCTAAATTCAAAGGACCATAACTCAGCGAATTCTTAACCAAATCAAGGTATAACACCTTTTCTAGAAACTAGAAATATAGAGCTTTATAGAGGTGTATAGAACGTAAGCTAACTCTAAGCAGTTCAATGGGAAAATAGCTCGCAAACTCGTTGATCGAAACTGAAAACAGATATTTCAGAAACCGACACACTAATTTAAAAAGAACACAGAGAACGGATCATACCTCGGAATCAAGATCGGAAACCTGATCTGAAAACTAGACAGAGAGATCTTTCCAACCGTATATAGATCGTCCTCTGATTACCAACGATTCGACGGGAATCCTCCCTCGAATTGGACTGATCGCGGATCAAAACTGCAGAAACCTCCCAAAATAAAACGACCATAACATCTCAAATACCCAACCGATTGACAAGCGGTTTTCTCCTAAATCAAGATCAAAGAGTGAAGAACTTACCCTGAAATTTTCACTCCGATCCAATTTGATCTTCACCGCCGTTTGTCTCCTCCAAAACCGACGGAAAACACTCCAAAACTCTCCAAAACTCAAGAACACTTTGTCTCTTCTCTCTCTCTCTCTAACCTCTCAAAACTCTGAGCAATCTCTCTCTCCATACCACTGCCGACACTCCTCTTTCTTTTATAGGCAAAACTCTGATTTTTTTATTTGTAACCAAAATCGTACAAAACCGCAATAAACCGAACCAATTTTCCTATAATATGGTTCGCGGTCGTTACATTCTTTCTCTCCCACACTCACTTCTTCTTTGTTTTTGATTTTGGATGTTGGGATGATCTTGGAATGATGAGGAGTTCATGTATTTATAGTACATTGGAGGAGGAGTTGGTGAAGTGTGAATGAGTGAGCCAAAATTGTTGAAACATAATCAACCTCCATTTTTGACTCCTTTCACCAACCTCCATTGGTGAAGCTTCCTTCACCAACCATCCATGACTAACACACCAACCATCCATGACTAACAGAGAATTCACTTCAAGTGAGTTCAAAGATTTTTGCAAAGATAACAGGATCAAGAGGCAGGTGACGACAGCTTACACACCGCAGCAAAACGGCGTTGCGGAAAGGAAGAACAGAACGGTGATGAATATGGTGAGAAGCATGATGGTGGAGAAAAACGTTCCAAAAGTATTTTGGCCAGAAGCTGTTAACTGGGCCTTCTATATTCTGAATCGGTGTCCAACAAGTTCGGTAAAAGACGTTACACCAGAGGAAGCATTGAGTGGCATTAAACCATCGGTAGCACATCTAAGAGTATTCGGTTGCATTGCTCATGCTCACATCCCTGATGCGCAGAGAACAAAACTTGAAGACAAGAGTCGTGGGTGTGTTTTGTTTGGGTTAAGTACAGAATCAAAAGGATACAAACTTTTTGATCCTATAAGCAAAAGGATGACTGTGAGCAGAGATGTCATCTTTGAGGAGGATAAGCAGTGGGATTGGGATGCGAGCTATGAGGAATCAATGAAAATTAATTTAGAATGGGGGAGCATTGAAGAGGAAGATGATGCAGCTCAAGAAAATGCAGAAGAAGTAACCGACCAAGAACCAGAAGATGGAGACAATGAAGTTGTGGAGAATCACAACACTTATCCCTCTCCACATCCTTCTCCGGTAACTGCTACACGAGTCGAAGTTCCAGAAAACTCAAGAGTAGCAGGGAGGCGAAAGACAAGACCACCAATACGATTAAGCGATTATGTCACCGGAGAACAAAATGAAGATGAAGATGATGAGCTGGTTCAGTTTGCGTTATTTGTGGATGGGATGGTTCAGTTTGCATTTTTTGCTGGAACAGATCCACTTAACTTCGAGGAAGCTATCCAAAGTGAAAACTGGAAACGAGCTATGGATTCTGAGATAAACTCAATAGAGAAGAACGATACTTGGGCATTGACCGATTTACCATAGGGAGCTAAGAGCATAGGAGTCAAATGGGTATATAAAACCAAGCTGAATCAACATGGAGAAGTTGAGAAATACAAGGCCAGGCTCGTAGCGAAAGGTTATGCCCAAGAGCATGGAATTGACTATGAAGAGGTGTACGCTCCTGTCGCACGAATGGATACAGTCAGAATGATCCTAGCTCTATCAGCTCAAAGAGGTTGGACAATTTATCAACTAGACGTGAAGTCCGCTTTTCTGCAAGGAGAGTTAACGGAAGAGGTTTTTGTTGAGCAACCAAGGGGATATGAACTGAAGAATAAGGAAAGCAAAGTCTACAAGCTTTGTAAAGACTCAAGCAGGCACCGAAAGCCTGGTTTAGCAGAATAGACTCTTACTTTCGAGGGATGGGATTTGAGAAGGATGCGAGTGAGCAAACTCTGTTTACTAAAACCAATGAACAAGATTTGGGGGAGATGAGGTATTTTCTGGGTCTCGAAGTAATGCAGGTCGATAGAGGAATATTTGTTAGCCAGAAAAAGTATGTGAAAGAAGTGTTGAAGAGGTTTGGGATGGAAGAAAGTAACTCGGTTTTGAATCCAATCATTCCTGGGTTTAAAATTCACAAAGACGATGATGGTGTGAAGGTAGACGAATCGTTCTATAAGCAGTTAGTTGGAAGCTTGATGTACCTAACTACAACAAGGCCGGATGTGATGTACGTTGTTAGTCTCATCAGCAGGTACATGTCGAAACCCACTGAACTTCATTTTACCGCAGCCAAGAGAATTCTCAGATATTTGCAAGGAACAGCTGGATATGGAATTTTCTATCAGAAAAAGGGAAATGCAGAGCTCATTGGATTCACAGATAGCGATTATGCAGGGTGCGTAGAGGACAGAAAGAGTACGTCGGGTTATATGCATTCATATTGAGCAATGCTGCAGTAGCTTGGTCGTCCCGAAAGCAAGCCATTGTCATGCACATTGAGCACAACAGAAGCAGAATTTGTGGCTGCTGCAGCGAGTACATGTCAACTAATATGGATGAAGAGGATATTAAAGAGGATTGGCTACGATGGGAGTCCAAGTCCTATCATATTCTGCGACAATAACTCAGCCATCAAGTTATCAAGGAATCCGGTGATGCACGGTAAGAGTAAGCATATTGATGTTCGCTTTCACTTCTTAAGGGATTTGGTCAATGAAGGAGCAGTGAAGCTAGAGTTCTGCGGCACACAAGATCAAGTAGCTGACATATTTACCAAGCCACTCAAGTTGGAGACATTTGAAGAATTCAGAAAAAAAACTAGGAGTGTGTGATGAAGCAACTATAAACTAGTACACTGTCTAGTTTAGGGGAGGGAATGTTGAGATTTAAGTGGTCTTTGGTCCTATTCTTTAGGAGTCTGTTATTTTTTGTTTCAGTCAAATGTGGTCATCGTGTTTGGATCCCATTTGCTATTTCTTAGGAGTAGTTGCCCTCGTTCTGTTTCACGTTCTATTTCCTATAAGGCTATTTAAGCCATTGTTTTCTCTTAATGAATTAAGTCAGTTTCCAGAATTACTTTTTGAGATTAACAGATTCATGGTTGAGAAGTGTAGCATAGTGGATTTTCTGACTCAAATGTCTAAATTTTGTGTATGAAGAAGATTAAGGGAGATGATCTGAGAAGAGGAAACTATACCTCTCTCTCGCGCACAAATAAATGACGCTTCGTAAACAAATGACGACGCTTCATAAAAGAAAGAACTAAATATCAATTTAATTCAAAAATTCAATAAACTTTTTGGGCTAATTTACTCACTAACAAAAAAATTATAATAATTAAACAACTAACTAAAATTGAGGTATGTGGCATAATTATATACACTAGATTTAGGTTAATTGGTTATGTTTTTAATTATAACTAGATTTTGACGCGCACTTTGTGCGGGAACATACGTTTTTTATGTTGTAAGCTAAAATTTCGGATTGTGTCTTATATAATATGTTCAAAATGTGATATGTATTGTTTTAGTTTGTAAGTAAGATCGATTATATTGAAAAAGTATGATTAATTTTTTTAGTTTGAAGGTAGAGAATAAGTATGTTAAGTATTGAATTTTATGATGAATAATCATTGTAATTGGTATACATAAATTATAATATTTAGTTTTGTGCATATACGAATGTCTGTCGTATCAATTATTTAGTTTTGTGCATATACGTATGTCTGTTGTATTTACTTACGGAATAAGAATGGATTATAATATGGCAAACGTACTGAATCTCTATGTAATAAAACAAATCTAAAATAACTAAAAAAAACCAAAACATAAATTGTAGGTGTAACTCCGAAGATTTGATCGAAAACGCAAAACAATAATACTTGAGAGTCTCCATCGCCGAAGATTGATCAAACTCTTTAATCAAGTTCAGAAACTAATCTGTAAAAAAAAAAAAAATATATTTAAAAAATGAAGCACTTGTAAGAGACGAATTTGAAAGAAGTTGAATAGATGAATATCCATACCTTCATAACACAACAATTGCGAGTCAATATTTTGGAAAACTTCTTTGAAAACAACGTTCATAGTCTTCTTCTGAGTTTTACCATCGCTATCTACAATAAGAATTTTCAAACCTTTCTTGGAAGTCACTCTACAAATAGCCACATATAGCTGACCATGCGAAAACACTGGCTGAGGCAAATACAACCCAACTTCTCTAAGAGACTGTCCTTGACTTTTGTTGATGGTTATCGTAAAGGCAACAGATAAAGGTAGCTGTCTACGACGCATTTTGAAAGGTAATCTTGTGTCTGAAGGAGTAATCAATAACCTAGGAATCACCCGCCCATAGTGCGGGAACATTTGTTGTTTATATTGTAATTTTGAGTGGTTTGTTGAGTGAATGATTAAAATGCATAAGCAAGGAAAAAAATGAATGGTTTGTTGAGTGGATGGTGGCAAGCTAAGAGAGTCGATTTAGAGTTTCTAAAAATTATATTTTTAATGAAATAAATCATTTGAAAAGCTTATTCCACAATTTTCAAAACGAATCTTAACATAACGTCGAATTAGAGGAATTATTTTATTTTGGTACAATTAACAGATCATGTGTTTTCTTCTATATTAATTAAGTTAAAAATTAATAATTATTTAATTAAGAAAATTATCCACTTAAAAGTTTAAATCTCAGCGATTGTACCAAAATAATTTTCTTTAGTTTCGTAATTTTTGTTTGGAATTTGTTTAGAATATCTCATTTAGTTGATCAAGAGATGGTTTTTTTAACTTTTTTTGTTTGTTTTCTAATAATAAAGAATAAGGAAAGCAAATTAAATTGAATAGTCGGTATTTCTAGCGATTTGGTTACTGGGCGACCTGATTTGTGCTCGTGGTATTACGAAATGTTTAGATTTTAAAAATTAAAACCAGATTTGTTTTTGGTTGGTTATTATTTAATTAATTAGTTTAAAATTAATATCCATGTCATTTTTTTCTAAAACTATGTCAGAGTTTACAGCCAACCAAATTAAAACACATAATTAAACTATTAAAAACATTTCCTTTTAATCAGATTATCAACCAAATGATCAACCAAAATTATTTTATTACTTTGAATTCAACTTTTCTAAGAAATCTTTGAGTAAACCAAATTATAGATTCTAAATGAATAATAAAAATCATGGACCAGAACGTGAGGGCATATCTTGTAGGTGTAATTGAGATTGGGATTGGAATTGTTGTTTCTGTTGCAATTGTTGTTTCTTTTCTTTCACTTTCTCAAACAATTTAGAAGATAAATATAACCTTTGTCGGAAAAGGATACATGTCAAATTACATTTAATTTGCCTGATTTAATTAAAAAAAGCACAAGTTATTTGAACGGGAGTATAACTACATAAACGAAATTCGACATAGATATACTTCAAAACAAATAGATTAAAAACCGTGAAAAACAATGAAAAGAAATAAATTACGTCAATTTAGGAACTCTAAAGAAAAGAACATTCTTTTAATGAAATATATTATTAACAAAAATCAAAATTAACTCCGCATCATTAACCAATTGATTTTCATGGCAGCAATTATTTTTAAAAATTGAAAGAATTTGTGATGATAAAAATATACCTACAATATATGATATATATCCTTTAAAACTAAGAATATACCAAAATTAACTAAAATTTTTTGGAATATATAATATTGTTATAAAACATTTAGTCTCGGAAATTATATTTATGGGATATAAAATTTATAGAAATATCTTTGCCATTTTTAATTGGTATTATGTTAAGTGTCTATAATTAATGATAGTGCAATAATTTTTATAATATATAAGGAAATTATGATTAATATAATGGCAGGTCATTTTTAAAATCAAAAGCAATTGAACGTCAAGATCGTGTGTTATAAGAATATTATGAAACATTGTCATTAATTACTTTCCAAATCTTTTTAATTTTTCTAAAAATATTAAATAATTTCCAAAAATTAATATTATCAAAGATTGTCATTTAACTACCTTTCAAACACTGGGCTTTGTTACCTTTTTGGCTAACTATATATATGAAACATTAAAATGTCAAATTGATTAAATTTTGAAACAATTTGGAAAGTACGTAATATGAGGAAATTTTTCAAATTTAAAAATTTAAGATATATGCAATATGAGTCGAATATCTTATTATAGTTTAATCGTCTAACTATATATCATCACATGTATAATTATAATTTAACGACATTTTAAATTGGTGTAAAAGAGCCGAATATGAAAACCAAATATGGTGATGATGACTGAAGAAAAGTTGATGGTGATTTTGCTCAACAATTTTTATCCTCCCTTAAAACTGAAAAAAACCAAATAAAGATTTTAACAATATTCCATGATTCTGACAAACAAAAACAAAATGGATTCGTTAAACAAATTATATTATTTATATATTTAAGAGGATGTTTGAACATAGGAACTCTAAAGAAACGGATATTCTATACAAATATATTACACGAAAATAAAAAAAATTAAATCTGCATTGTTAACTAATTTATTTTTTTGGTATAAATTACTTTTGAAAATTGAAAAAACTTTGTCATAAATCATATAAAAACTATAATCTCTTTGGCAACTATGGTTTATTACACTTTTTGTTAAAACCACAAAAATATTAAAAAGAGGGAAGAACAATTAAGATGGGGAAAAAATTAAAAATTTACCACATTGAAATGAGAGAGACATTTACATGATTTGGTATTTACTATCTTCAGATGATTTGTTATCATGTCTTGAAGAGGCAGATGTTGTAGTTGATAACGGCGTGACAAACAAAAATACTTGCTAGACAAAAAAATAGAGGAAACGTAGGAAAGGGAATACGTTGATTAGCAAATATACCTTGTTCAATAACCAAACAGCACGTATCACGTAAACCAAAAACCTGGTTTGAAAAAATCTACAAAAACAAAATTCAAAAGTCAGAATTGATCATCAATGAAGTATTATGCATACAGAAAAAAAAAAGCAAAGAACATAATGAATAAAAAACCAGAAAAACGGTAAATAAAACAACCAAAGGAATAAAACACTATATATAGTTCTCATAGATTTAGGGCTTCACTACAAATAAAAAATTTGAGCCGACTTTTTAATTCATTAATTAGAAAATAATTTTATCATCTATTAAAATTGATTAAGTTAGTTTATAAAGATTTTTGTAAATCTCGGTGATTATAAATATATACCAACAATAAAGAGTATATCCCTAACAACTAAGAATATATCAAATTTAACCTAAAATCCAAAATATCTGATATTTATATAATCCCTAAGATTCAAAAATTATATTTATGAGATTTTAAAGTTAATAGAAAATTGTGATTGCCATTTTTAGTTGATATTTGTGTTAAATGTCTATGATCTTATGATTAAGCAATAATAAATTTGATTATATATCTTGCGTAGCATTGTTAGGGAAAGAAATTGATTGTGCATTAATTTTGATAACATATAGGGAAATTATGATTAATTCAATGACGTGTGATGTGTAGGATCAAAAGAAATTATACCTCAAGATCCGTAAGTTTTATTTTGTATTTGAAAATATTTACTTTGACAAAAACAAAATTTCATAAAATTATGAAAATGCCATTAATGAATCAGTCGGGTTGAACCGGGTCGCACAGAATCCGCGTGTCTGCAGTCGGATCCAGTTAAAAAAATGTCCAAAATTTATCTGAAAATTACTTAAATTGTCATTGCATCTATCCAAAATTACCTTTTTCAATTAAATCAATTTAGTTATAATGGAATGGCAATTTCAGTAATATTTGAATCAATTTTGAACATTCTACTATATGTACTTCTCTTTTAATATTATAGAGATTTGTTCCTATAAAAAAATCATATTTTAAAATATATTATAGGGTTGTTAAGGAAAGCGATTTTTTTATATACCTTTGATTGTAATCTTTGATAAACTTGTAGAGAAATATTTCAATATTTTAAAAATATTAAATAATTAAATACCTTCCGAATTTAACATTACCAAAGATTTGCATTAACTACTTTGCAAATTTTGGGGGTTTTTACTTGTTTTGGAGTAACTATATATATAAAAAACAATTAAAATGTGAGATTGATTAAAATTTGATGAATTACGAAAATGCCATTCATGAATCTGTCAGATCGCGAACCAGATCAAGAGGATCCGCGTGTCTGTAGTCGGATCCAGTTAAAAAAAAGTCCAAAATTGATCTGAAAATTACTGAAATTGCCATTACATCTATCCAAAATTACCATTTTCAATTAAATCAATTTAGTTATAAGGTAATGACAATTTCAATAATATTTGAATCAAATTGGGGTTTTACAAACTTTGTTTTTTTCATATGTTAAATAGTTTATGTTTTAGAATTAAATTGGGGTTTTAGGCATCTTTTCAACAAATAATAATAAATCGGATCCTAAAGATTTTATGAGATTATCTTTACTTTGAATATCCATTTATTGTTTAGATTTATTATTAAGATTAATTTAGAAAATTCCTATTGAATTAAATAAAATAAAAATACAAAGAAGGAAAAAAATGAATTACTTTTTAATCAAATTAAATTTTTGATAAAATTATTTATATTATTCGATTTAATTATGCAGTTAAACTTAATAACCAAATTAAAACGAATCAAATATTTTGTTTTGAATGCCTATTAGATTAGGCTTCCTGCTCTTACCGTTGTTCATCATTTTGTTTCTTTCTATACTATGTCTTTGGATTCAAATTCATTTTCGTATCTGATGTGGGATTTTGATAAACATTACTCTTTTCATATGTTAAATAGTTTATGGTCTTTTTGAAAAATTTGAATCATAACGTATGCAGAAAAAAATCTATGTTTTTTTATCATATAAATTATCCGATTATTTAATTTGTATATTAGAAATATCATCAAACAAAGATGAATGGGAGATAGAAGTTTTAAAAAATTTATTATATATATTTTTTTTTTATGCAGTTATAAAACTTTTCTAAAATAACGAAAATACTATTAATGTGTCATTAAAAAAAAACGAAAATGCCTTTCAAAATGTCTGGAATTGATTCCAAAATTACTGAAATTGCCACTACATATGTACAAAATTACCCTTTTCAATTGAATTTCTTTAATTTAAAACTAATGGCAATTTTAGTAATATTAGATAGGATTTTGGACATTTACTCTAAATGACTTCTCTTTTAATAGTATAGAGATTTTTTTTTAGTTATTCCACCCAATTTTCCTAATTTTTTTTTTAACAACAAATAATTCTTTTTTTTTTTGTTCAAAAACTTTAAGCAAATTCTAATCGCATTATTAGTAGCATTGACCGAATATAAACTCCATAATCAACTCAAGTTACAGTTTACAGGCGCAAAATTAAAACAAGAGGCAAACAAAAAGGGTCGTAAATTCACCAAACTCCATAATTCCTAAATCTGGCTGCTTTCATCAGAAACTGAACCAGTCATCATCTTCTTCACAACTCTAGAAGGCGACGAGCTCGGAGTCGCCGTCGCCGTAACACTGTACGATTCCATGTCGCCGCCGGAGGAGGCAAAACTCGGGTTTGGCCTTAGTATCTCCGCTAATGGTCCGCCGGGAGTGGCGCACGTCGGAGCAAGCCAGCTCGACATCTCCTCCAGTGAAGAAGACACACCATAAGGACCGTATCCGTGATCATCTCCACGACCCGACCCGATTATTCCTAAACCCATTTGGATCAGGCCCGTTTCGACATGGCCCATTAAGTTATTTCCTCCTCCCATTGAAAGATCTAGCGAGTAAAGCGAGAGATTGCCATTGGAAGATGAAACAGGGGTTGAAGTTGTACTCTGTTTTTCAGATGATCTTACTCCTTCAGACCATACATCGATGAAATTCAAATACTTGTTTTCTTCCTCAGTTGTTGTCGATACAGGAAACATCTCGCTTCCTCTGTTGTCAATTCAAAAACAAAAACAAATCCACAGATTTAAAGAAAGAAAAAAACAGAGTATGGTTCTGTAAAAACAAAACAGAGTATGACTCTGAGATAAAGTGAAGAACAATACCTGGATTCTCTGTAGTTTGAGAGGGATGATGAAATTGAAACCTCCTTTGGTTCAAGTATTTTGTCTTTTACGGATAGTTTTCGTTGAGGAAGATTTCGGAGATCTCTGTTTTTCTCTGAACCACCATTGTTGGTGGGTCGAGAATAAGGAGGTTCCACATGCTTTCTTGAACGAGGACGACCTCTGTGTAAGTGTCGCTCACAGTATTTGTGATTAGAGACGACTTCTTTAGAGCATCTCCATTTCTTACCATCCGTTCTCCGGCATCTTCCCGGTTCTAAATCTCCGGCAATGTTTTTATTATTACAGGGAGAAGCAGAGGATGTTGACGATGAGACAAGGAGATCGAAAGGAACAGGAACTGATGCGATCATGTATTTGTAGATCATCGCTTGTCTCTCGAGCTCCTTTAATTGCGCGTTTGTGAATGGGTAGTAATAATAACAACCCAATACTCCGTTTCCTGCATCTGTTAACAAATCATGAGAGGAACTTCGTTATTCCTCTGTTTCGAGAATCAAATCAAAAGAAGAGAAGAGAACAGAGAAAATAGGTTTGTTACAAGGAGTAATGAGATTAGGATGAGGATGAATCTCCATGTCTCTGAATCCAAAAGACGACGACTCTTTGTATTGTTTCTGATTCAAACCAAACAGAGAGTCACTTCTACATGGAGTTGTTGTCTTGTCTGAAACTTTGAGAAAGTCCATGAGAGAGGTGTGAGATTTAAAAAGATTCTGAGAAGTTTTCTCTTTATGTCTTCATGAGAAGAGACTGAAGAACATGTGGCTTTTTTTCAAAACAAAGAAAGTAAAGATCTGTTATACTCAAGGTTGCAGGTTGTGTGGGCTATAAATTTGGTGAGGAATCGAGATACAATGAGTAAATGTTGCTTGCCTTTACTTCATATCATACTAATGTAACATATATATATACACAAGAAGGAGAGAGAGAGAGAGAGAGAGAGAGAGAGGTTGGGGTAGATGCAATTGATGTGGAGTAGTGATGGGTTGCCGCCAAGATTGTCCTATGCTATGCTTCCATGCCTCCGACATTTGGATCAATCCTTAAAAGACAGACCCATGTTGAGACCATGATCATCAATTAGGGGATGTAACGATCTAACGGTGTAGAACTTCTCTGTAATGTATAGTAAATTGATTTTTTTTTTTTCCTGGTCAAGAATTGTAGATTAAATTAAAGTTTTCTTGGCTATGTAAAATAGTATAAAAAAAAAATTTGGGGAAAATAGTAAAATAGTTGATTATTGAGAATGTTTGCTCTAATCCTCTAAAGAATATGGAAAATTGAACTAACTGCATACGCTAAATTTAGGGATATTGTGGTGGACCAAAACCATGCGGACTAGTACTGTCTAGCCTGAACAGGTTGGTCTATGGACTTCTTGGTAAATATTCGGGGAAAAAATTCGGATTAGACTGAACCCGTTAAAGACTTGAACTTGCCAGGGACTTGGTTGAACCGGGCCAAATTCATCATCTATTCAGTGTCACGAGTGTGAGACTATAAGTTTACAACTTACCACCAATCGAGAATGAGTGAAGAGATTCACTATCTTTTGCATACATTGTTGAATCATCTTCTATATATTTTATATTAGAATAGAACGCGGGTAAATATATTTAAAATTATTTATATCAAAATTAAAGTTTTAATTAATAACCCGTTAAATTACAAAAAAATTTGAAATATTTAAATATAGATCTTAAACCATTAAAGTTTAATTTATATCTTAATTCTCATGTCCTAATTCATATTATGCATACCTAAAAAAAAATATATATATATATATATAAGTGGAATTCAAATCATATTTTTAATAATAAAAAAATATTATACACATTATAAATTTATATTAACTATATGATAAAATCTTATAAAAAATAAAATATTATAGAGTTCCATCGTAAAAAATAATTTATGTGAATAATTTCATAAATCTATGATTGATAAATGTCATTTTTTTCAAAATTTCAAATTTTTTTTTGTTTTATCATTCATATTTGAATCTTAACTAAAATTTCTAGTTTCACTTTAAATTTTAATTGATAATATTTTTTTTGTGTGGACTATTAGAATTTTTCTTTTCTAATAATTAGTTTAAACAATAAGAAAATTTTCTTCTTTACTAACTTATATTAGCAGTTTAAATTAATTTATTTTATAATTAATTTAAACTATTAAATCCTTATTTAATCTACCTAGTGCTGACTATTAGAAATTTTTCTTTTCTCATCAATAAGAATTTTTTCTTTTTTACTATTTGGTTAGTTACATGACATTTATCTTTGTAGTGTGGATTATTAAAAATTTTGTTTTTTTCATCAATGAGGACTTTTTCTTCTTTACAATTTGGCTAGTTACATGACATTTATTTTGTTCGTTTTCCATTTTAATTTTTTAATTAGTTTCAAATATTAACACATGTCATCATCTCATCAATAGTAGCCACATGTCACGATCTGGTGCTTAAGAATTTTGCTTACGTGTCAAGCTCTCATCGCGCGCATTCTCATTTATATAATAAGATACTAGTGTTGAATCATCGCCACGTAATATCATTTGTTCTAACACGTATAATAAATTTCACATTTTTTAGTTTAAATATATTTGTTTGGACTATTATAGATATGATACTATGAAAGATTGTGTGCTTCCAACTCAAAACTAATTGATATTAAACACAAATGCCCATATATCTTTTATATACAAGACTAGCTAGTGTTGAATTATCTCCATTCCTAATGGTTATTCTAACATCAAAAGGTTATGGCTAAATGTCCAAAACAACACTGTAATCCAAAATAAAAATAAAAGAGCAGAGTAAATCATAACTATATTCAATATAGACCGAACATCACACACTAGTCCATTGAAATCCTAAGCTAAATCCCAGAGATTGAGCTGTCTAATATTCTAACTAACAAATTGCATAGATAGCTTTTTTCTCTTGTTGTGAACATGAAGGTTTTTTTCAGAAGGAATCAATGATACGTTAGATGTAAGGAAGATGGGTTAAGATTGTGACAAGAGCAAAGAAAGTGAAGTTGTTAGGTAGCCAAGTAACGAACGTCTTTCTGTTTGTCTCAAGCTTTGAATCCAAAGAAGCACAAAGCCACGAGACAAAATAAAATGGCAAAAGTTGATGTGGACACTCTCTTCTTCAGGATCCATATCACCCCCCCACTTATTGTCCTTTCATTTTTATATTTTCTTCTGACTTTTTCTCAGTCTCTTCCCATTTCAATACTCATGCTCTCTTCTTTCCCATCCAATTGAAAGTTAATTTTTTTTTTAAAAACGCATATGTTGTGCTGCCTGTCAAATGCAGAATTTATTTTAATCATTTGTCATATACAGTAGTGTTTTTACAAATAAAATCCAAACACAAAATTTTAAAATATTTTAATTATTTATGCAACAACAAAACCAGTCGGACAAGTAGTCATTCCATTTACATTACACTTAAATCTTTTTTCTCTTAACATCATCAATTTATTAAACAAAAGTTACAATCAGCTAAGAATGCAACACTGTTTTTGAAAAGAAATTACAGAAGTAAAGTGTAAGATTCAAGATCGTATATAGAAATAATCGAGTCTTCCGCATCGATTATGTAATCCAAACTAGCCATGGCCACCTTTGTTTTCTCGGCCAGGATTACCTCGTCCACCGGTTACTAACTTCCATTCCATTACACTTAATCTTATTTAGAATATATGAGTTCATTGAAAGTCTATGGGAAGAATATATATAACTATACCCATCAAACCGAATTACTGCTTTTGTGACGCTAATCTATAACCTGTGAAAACAAATATCTCAAATAATAAGAAATGTTTAAGAATTTAAGAAATGTTAGAGGAGGATGGTAATATCAAGTTCTCTAATTGATTCCGCAAGACTTTTCACAATTTTTTTTTTATGCAAAACCATTAATTCCAAACATGTGGCTGTGGGGAGTCTGAGAGATATGAAACTTCTGTGAATTGAGTCTTACTCTTAACTAGGGCTGGGCATGAGACGGGTACCCTGAGAATTTGGGGTACCCGATACCCGATCCGACCCTAACGGGTATTTGAAAAACAATACCCTTACCCGACCCGCAAAAAACGGGTATCCTATTAAACGGGTACCCGGCAAAAATCCGTTGACCCGCCGGGTACCCGACTTGTTACCCTTACCCGCTTTGTTACAATAAAATTTATCTATAGTTGTGATTAGAAAATTTTTATACCAAAAGAATGAAGAAGTCATTACAAAAAGAGGAAGAATTCCTCTTAATAGGCAACATATAGTTCAAAAGATATAAAATTACAAACTTTAAACCTTAAAGGTTGTAATCTATCATTTCTAAAATCATCAATGATAATTCAGAAACACAAAAAATTCATGTTGCGAGGATCATTCTTCCATAAGATTGCTTCTTCCATAAGATTGTTTCTTCCCTTATATTTACTTACCTACGAATGAAAACAGACAGTAAGTTTTGACTTGCATAATACAAACAAACGAGTGATAATAAACAAAACAAAAATCACCAACAAGTTAATATCACAAATTTCAGCTTGGTATCTAATTAATACTAATGTAACTTACCTAAAAAAGTTGAGACTCATTCATCTGCCAAGGAAAGAGTAATTCCTTGGAATAAAGTTGTAAACTCTATAAAACAGAAATAATTTGTTAGTTTATAAATAAATGAAAATACGAGTCAAATTATATAGTACTAAATTGAATTTATTAAATATAAGAGTGATATAAAATACGAGTATTTACGGACCGGGTAATAAATCGAGTAGTAGGACGGGTACTGAGACGGATAGTAAAAAAAAATTGATACTCGATACCCGACTCTTACCCGCGGGTAATTGGATTTTAATACCCTTTACCCGACTCGGAAGTCACGGGTACCCTTTTTTTGAAGACGGGTACGGGTCGGGTAACGAGTAAAAGACGGGTAACGGGTATCTGTGCCCAGCCCTACTCTTAACCCATCAAGAGCCCATATAAAAGACACTGCTCCTTGGTTCGCCCCACACTTGATTCCTGAAATACCAAAGATTGCTCTTGATATAGTCATTGGTCTTTGCTTTTCTTCACCATAAGCTACCTGTAGATTCAAGCTTTGAAGGTGGCCTAGATAAAAGTGGATCTGTGTGGAGGACAAGATTCTCTACTGGCTCAAGATCCAAAAAACAATAGATCGAAACATAATTTTTTTCATGGCAAGTGTTACATCAAGCTTCGGTCCATTTGTAGACTACCTTAACTTCATTGTTTTATAACAGTAGTCATACAAAAACTTCCAAGTTATTCATAAACGCGAAAAAAGAGCAAACCTCAACTCAAAAACATCATTAGCAAGCAGAGAGTATCAATGTCGGGAGGACAGATGCTAATCAGTTGTCTCAGCAAGCTGAGGAGCTTCGCTTTGTCTCAAGCTTTCAAGAACAGAGATCCTTCTATCCAGAGAGTCATGAAAAGACTTTGCCTGTAGAAACAGATATCGTATATACAGTGAGTCAATGGCTATGTCGGTATTCTCTAATACCGTTAAAGCTACAGAAAAATTGCTGCTACGGTTATTAACATATGATTACGGCTGTGCCTTAACTCAACCAATACTAAGATTACCAAAATGGTTGACAGTTTTCTCATGTTTATTACATTTTGGCATCTCAGGATTTTTCCAAATACTAATTCTGAAGCATGTTTTAATAATGCAAACGCAGGTCTGCTATTGAGATTCACAATGATGACCATTATGCTTCAACTCGACCAGTAGAGTCATTACTCAGCATTGCCAAATGTTTGAAGGACTTTCTCATGTTAGCAATTTTGCATCTCAAGATTCACAGAAAAGAAATGCTGCTACTACGCAGTACCATGTATAGGTATCCTATACTATTATAGCTACCGAGAAAATGCTGCTATGGATATTCGCATTGATGAGCATTATCCTTCAACTCGACCAGTACTCACTATTCAGTATTCCTAAATGCTTGAAGGGTTTTCTCATGTTAGCAATTTTGCAATATCAAGATTCACACAAAAAAAAACTAATTCTAAAGCATGTTTTGATAATAGAAATGCAGCAATAACGAATATGTGGCTATGAGACTCAAGTGCAGGACCAAATCTTCACCACCCAGCGAAAATGGCAACACAACCAGAAACCCTAATTCCCAAATGAACATCAAACGACGATGATTCTACGAATTTGCATCAGAAGCTGAATCGCATAGAGACGAGATAAAATAACATATGAACCCTAGAAAGGAATGGATCCGAATACGAGAAACAGAAATTCGAATCGATTGCAAACCTGCTGAGAAATCGATTCGTGAGCGACCTTGTAATCATTGTAGAGAACAGAGAGGCCGATAAAAGACGCAGTCGCAGCTCCGGCGAAGAAAGAAGCCAATCTCACCCTCAACACGTACCCCATCTTCTTCTTCTTCTTCTCAAATCTCTCCGACGATTCTACGAGTTTGCTTAAGAGAACCAGCCGGCCCGAATCGAAACGACGTCGTTTCTATGAAGTAAAATAAAACAGCGTCGTTTCAATCTCCAAATAGTTTAAAACGGCGTCGTTATTGTCGACAAATCCACGCACAGAAGATTAGTCGACTTAAAATAAGTACTATGGATTAATCACCTTCATTAGCTCTAATACCAAGAAGCCAAATTCATCAGAGAGTGTTTACGATTGACGACGAAAAGTTGATTCCTTTGTGCTACTCAGATTCCGATTCCGATTCCGTCGGTGAAATCATGGTGGGTTTTTCTTCTTCGTATACTTTTACCGTTTGTTTTTGTTCTCCGTAAGCATCAGAAAACTTCGAAAACCATAGCTTGGCTTGTGATCTTTCACTGCTCTGTCTTTTCTTATGGGTCTTGTCACGATGAATGTTTTAAGTCTTGAGCCAAATGTTTGATGTTTATTGTTTGAAAATTCTCTTCACTAGATGGAGAATTTTGATTAGGTTAGGTTAAGGTTAACTCGAACTTGGTCAATTGTAGGAGAATTTCGTTGAATTTCAAAATCCAGAGTGTGTCTCTGAAACTTGTGTTTTCAATTTTGTTATGCAGATTATGTTTTCATGTAGAAAACATATGGTTGGTAGAGGCCAGATGGAAAGCGAATCAGGTTCAAGGAGAAAGATATGATAAGCGAATTACCTGATTCTTTGATATGTCAGATACTTTATCATCTTCCCACCAAGGAAGCTGTTAAGACAAGCGTTTTATCAACCAGATGGAGGAGTCTCGGGCTTTGGGTTCCTTGTTTAGATTTGGCATCTTGGGATTTCCAAGATTTCAATGCCTTTGTGAGATTTAGTGATAAGTTTTTCGATTCCAATAGGGTTTCATGCATACAAAAAGTCAAGCTAGCTATTGATAAAGACAATGGTGTAGATGATGCCTATCATCTCAGATCATGGATTCATGCTGCGGTTAAGCGGAAGATTCAACATTTAGATGTTTATTGTCCTCCAGGGTTTACTTATGAGATGCCGAAAAGCCTTTATGCCTGCGAGACACTAGTATCCTTGAAACTCTGTTCGGTGAACGTGGTTAACGCCGAGTTTGTTTCTTTACCTTGTTTGAAGACTATGTATTTAGAAGTTAATTGGTATCCGAATGAGGCCATTTTCGAGACGCTTGTCTCATGCTGCCCTGTCTTAGAAGAATTAAAGATTGAAGTAGCTTGGAATGATACAAAAGTCTTTCGTGTGCACTCTCGGTCATTGAAGAGGCTCACTTTAGTACGAGTTTCTCCTGTGAAGTTTGATTCTGTTATGGGAGTTGTGATTGATGCTCCTCTGCTATGCTCTCTGAGCATCAATGATCGTGTATCCGAGAGCTTTATTGTAAACAATCTAGAGTCCAATGTCAAGATAGATATTTCTCTCCTCTTTGGTTTGTGGGATTATTCCGAAGCAATCATTTCATCGAGGAGAAGTAGCATCCGTAATTTTCTCCGAGGGGTTTCAAGGGTCAGGAAGATGAGAATATGTTGGCGCACTTTCAAGGTATACATACATATATGTCAATGCAGATATCTTGGACATCTATCATGAAAGATTCTCACCCAAATTCTTGTGCTTCTTGGTTTCAGGTCATCTACCAATACTCAAAATTAGAACCGTTGCCTCAATTTGGTTGCATGTCAAACTTGTGCGTATCTCTCTGTCTTTCCAACTTAGAATGGTTGTCAACCTTTCTCGAGAGCTGCCCGAATCTGAAATCACTCATCTTGGTAATGAATCTATATATGATTCTCATATCTCTGCAACGGGTTCTGCCTATCTTTTCATTGCCTCTCTTTCTTTCTTTTGTTCCCTCAGGATTGGAATGGTAAATCTAAGATGCATATCGATGAGATGAGCCAAATCAGTTTTTCATCTGTGCCCGAGTGTTTGTTATCGTCTCTCGAACTTGTTGATATCAAGAGCGGCATCTTCGGGTATGCTGTAGAAATGAAGATAGTAAGGTACTTCCTAGAGAATTCGACAATCCTCAAGAAACTCACTGTATGTGTGCATTGTCATGCAGTTCAAGATAACTTTGTCAAGGAACTCTTAAAAATCCCGAGACGCTCTATCAAATGTCAGGTCTTTGTCCATGAATTTGGAGACAGAACATGTGAAGTTTGTATTTGACTGTATTTATAACCAGTTGACGTCGAATGCAAGAAATGTTGGTTTGCGAAATTGTGTTTTGCTCTACCAGTTAACCAAAACCGCTCCCAACCAAAAAAAAAAAATTTTTAAAATGAAAAATTTTAAAAATATCAAAAATTTTCTATAAAATAATTGATTTTATTATAGTTTTAAATAATTGATTTTATTATAATTTATCTGTACGACATGATAAATCTTCAAGTTCAACCAACCAGCAGGCTAATTGATCGTTTCATGCTCAACTACACCAAAACGGTGTCGTTATTATCTGTTTCCCACGCACGGCACATATTAGTTGGTTCCTTATAGATTCTACGCATTAGTTACTTCGAGCTCTTTAATGCAAACAAGGACATACATCGCAGAGAGTTACGGTTCGTCGTGGTAGTCATCATCAGATTCCATAACACGGTTGGTTCTTCTTTTACGGTTTGTTTTGTTCTTTGTAAATCAGAAAACGTCAAAAGCCCTAGCCTGACTAGTCTTCCATGTGAATTTTAGTGTTGCTCTTTTCTTCTTATGTCTTCGGTTGAATGTTTGGTTTAGTTTATGGATTTCATCTGGTTTAATGGGAGATTTTGACAAATCTCTTCACTGGTCGGAGAAATTTTGATTAGGTTAGGTTAGGTTAAGATTGTCTCTCTGAAACTTGTGTTTCTTATTCTAATAATTGCTATGCACAATAGTTTTTCTATAGGAGAAAAGATATGGCTGGTGAAGGGGAAGCGAATAAGGCCTGTTCCAAAGGGTTGAGTCTGACATTGAAGAAAGATGTGATAAGCCAATTACCTAATGATTTTGATATGTCGCATACTTTCTCATCTCTCCACCAAGGAAACTGTTAAGACAAGCGTTTTATCCACTAGATGGAGGCATCTATGGATTTGGCTCCCTAGTTTTGAGTTGAAATCCCGAAACTTCTCAGATTTCAAAACCTTTGTGAGTTTCGGTCACAGGCTTTTTGATCCCAATAGAGATTCATGCATACACAAACTCAAGTTAACTATTGATAAAAATGACGATGATGCCTTTTATCTCACGTCATGGTTTGATGCTGTGGTTAAGCGTAAAATCCGACATCTACATGTTGATTCTTGTTGTTACAGAGACCGTCGGTTTCATAAGATGCCTCAAAGACTTTATAATTGTGAGACATTGGTATGCTTAAAGCTCTTTCAAGTGACTTTGGATGATGCGGAGTTTGTTTGCTCACCTTATCTGAAAACTATGCATTTAGAATATGTCGAATATCCCAATGAGGCGACTTTTGAGACACTTATCTTATGCTCCCCCGTACTAGAAGATTTAAAGAACGTCGTAGCTAATGATGATGGAAAAGCCTTTCGGGTGCACTCTCGGTCATTGAAGAGGCTCAATTTAGTACGCATTTCTTCTTTTTTGTTTCATTCCGAAGGAGTTGTTATTGATGCTCCTAAACTATGCTTTTTGAGCAACAATGATAACGTATCAAAAAGTTTTAGAGTGAACAATTTGGAGTCCAGTGCCAAGTTAGATATTTGTCTCGTCTTTGGTTCGGACGCATTTGATGAAGAAAGCGTTTCATCGAGGAGAAGTAGCATCCGCAGTTTTCTCCCTGAGATTTCAAAGGTTAAGGATATGATCATACATCAAGACACTTTTAAGGTAGACATATGTCAATTTTGGTATTGTACATGTACAATATTCTATCATGAATGCTACTCACCCACATTGTTTTTTTTTTGGTTCCAGCTCCTTTCTCAATACTCGAAATTAGAACCGCTGCCTCAGTTTGATTGCATGTCCCACATGCATATCAATGTCTATATATCCGATTTGAAATGGTTACCAGCCTTTCTAGAGAGATGCTCAAACTTGAAATCCCTCATCTTGGTGATGATTTGCTAAACCTTAAATATGAGTTTTTTTTTAATCTCTATGAATATCCCACGTATCTTTTTATTGCATTCTAATCATATCTCTTTTTCTCAGGTATGCCACTATGATAGTTTTTATGAGGAAATCGATCAAATTAGTTTTTCATCTGTGCCTGAGTGTTTGCATTCATCTCTCGAGTTTGTTGATTTCAAAGGATATGTTGTTCATTTGAAGCTAGTAAAGTACTTCTTAAGGAATTCGGCTATCCTCAAGAAACTCACTCTATCTTTGGATTTTTCTTTAAGAAAACATGGCATTTTCAAGAAAACTCCTCAAAATCCCAAGAGGTTCTACATCATGTAAAGTCGTCATCCTCTGATTAGTAAAAGAGTAGAGGGAACATTTATAGTGAGGACAAATAAATCGGTTGATGCTCGCTAGGATTTCATATGTAAAGACATGGATGAAACTACACAAGGTTTTGCTTTGTGTAAAGACAAATGTGGATGAAACTATACGAGGCTTTTTTTTTTTCCTTCTAAATATTGCTCTACAAGAATTTAAAAAGAATGAACTATGTTTTTTTTTTTTGTGTCATTTAGAATTTTAGTTATCATTTTGAAATACACAAAGCTAGCAAGAGATAGAATGTCTCTGGAAACTAAACCGGACGATAGACAAAATAATCGCCAGAGATGGAACCCTATAAAAAAAAAGACAAAAGTTACAACAAGAACTAGAATTTTAAAAACCGAAATAGGCACAACTACCTAAATTAAGGCGCTCGTGAGCCAGAAGAATGTTTTCACTGATGTTAAACAAGCAAAGCTCGGTAAATGATACATCCAACTTACCACCAAACATTCTAAGCAATCATGGATCCCTTGAAAGTCGAGGGAACCAACATCGGAAAAACCCATCATCGATAATAACCTCCCATAGCGAATTTGAACTACCTTTCAAATCATGACCTAGGCTTCATAATCCGAGACTATGAAGCCTATATCTTTTAAGAAGAGTGCATATGAAACGATCAAGTATAATTTTAACTTCGCAGGCAAATCTTAACATAATAAACTGATGTTTTGCTGAAATCTGAATAAAAGGAAACTTAAACCGAAATCAAATTGATGGGCCGAACATGGCTTGGCCCAATAGGCCCAAAAAGGACCATGACACGTGAATCGTCACTCTCAGAAAGAGAAAATTGCCAAATGATTGAATGATTTGGTAAATTCAGAAGTTTGGGGTCTTCTTCTCGCTCGCTCTCGCACTTTTGTTCGTCTCTCCTTCGTCAAACATTTCCACCATTTTCGTTTCTTAAACCTTCCTTCAGCTATTCTCTTCCTCAATCGTGGTTTTTATTCATCATCATCCTTTGTCTACGTCTCTTAGCTAGGATTTCTAGGGCTAGATACTCTAGGGTTCCTGTTTTTAACTCAGTTTTCCGATAAACCCTAGTTTTCTCCGTGGATCTTCGGTGGTTTTTTCTCTCTAATGGAGACCGCTTCGCCACAGACTCGTGGCGGTTCTCTTCAGAATCCGTCGCCGAGTCCGTCAAGGAAAGAGTGGCGCGCCGTTTCGGATTCACATAACGTCGGAAACGCCACGGACTATGTATTTACTTCTGAATCTCGAATTTTGCTCGTTTGCTACTGTTTTATCTGTTCTTTGCAGCTCCAATGGTGTTCTCGGTGTCAATTTTAGCTCTCTTTAGCGATGACACTGTCGATGTTGGTTTAGAAATTTGAGGAGTTGTTTCCTACTTCACATTTTGACTGCCTTTGTCATTGTGAAATTTGTTGCAGGATTTGGAACAGTTGAAACTAAACCAGACAGATGAGAGAACCATATACGAGGTTACTTACTTCTTTCTTGCAATTTCAGCTTAAATTTTTGTTACTTGTTGGAGAGTGGAAACGACATTTTTTTTGTTGGGTTTCTTGTAATGCAGAATGGAAGAGAGCCGGTTGATTTGGATTTCTACTCCATTAGAATGGATGGTAGTTGTTCAGATGCTGAGTTGTTGGAGCAGAGAATTCATGCTGTTTCTAGACAAAAAGGAGAACTACAGCAGTTGGAGATTGAGCTTCGAGCACAGATGATGGCAATGGAAATCCAGAGAAACTTTGAATCTCAATCCGCAGAGTATGCTAATGCTGCTGCTAGAATGCAGGTTGAATCTTATCCTCCTTGATTTATATTCGTAGTATTTCATCTGGTTTTTCAATGTTGCATGGAAGATAAAGGAATGTTGTTGAACTTTTAGGAGCAACTTCACGAGAAGGAGAGATCTATTCGGGAGATGGAGAGAAAGATAGAAGAGAAAGACATAGAGCTGCATGCGATTAAACTCGATAATGAAGCGGTCTGTTGGTTTATATTTTATTCCAAGGTCAGATATAAATTGATCTGAATGGTTTGATTCTAACTTGTTCTTATACTCGTACTAGGCCTGGGCGAAAGAGGGTCTCCTAAGAGAACAAAACAAAGAACTTGCCACTCTCAGGTGCTTTTAATTCTTAAACCTCTTTTATTTTTGTTAACGTCTTGCATATTTTCCTTTCACAGTTTATTTTGTGAGGCATTTATCTTTTAGGGGGTTCTGCTGTTTTTTATTCTTCTTTTTGAACCTTTGACTTGTATTTAGATATGATGTTTGTAGGAGTGTGTTTTTGGAATATCTAACAAATCACATTTTTTCTTTTCTAAATATGCAGAAGGGAGCGTGATCACTCAGAAGCTGAGAGGTCCCAGAATTTACATAAAATATCTGAACTTCAGGAGCATATTCAAGAGAAAGAGAGCCAGCTCACTGAACTACAGGAACAAGTTAGTTTTCCTGTCTTTTTGTTACACTATCAAATCTGTTCAAACATCTCATGGTTATGGACCTTGCAGTTATATCTCATCGTCATGTTTGAAATTATTATATACTAAAAACAGAGTCCTTGTCTTTAACGGCTTGTAGAATAGGATTGCTCAAGAAACTCTCATGTACAAGGATGAGCAACTGAGAGAAGCCCAAGGTTGGATTGCGCGTGCCCAAGAGATGGATGCTTTACAATCATCTACAAATCATTCGTTGCAGTCTGAATTGCGAGAACGTACTGAGCAGTATAATCAGCTCTGGCATGGTTGCCAGAGACAGGTTGATCCCCTGAATCTCTTCCAATTACTAATTGGTTTTCTTTTGAAACGATTCAACTCTTATCTTATGTCGTTCCTTGTCGTTGTGTTCAGTTTGCTGAGATGGAGAGATTGCATTTGCATACAGTCCAACAACTTCAGATTGAACTTGCCAATGCAAGGGAAGGAGGTGGCTCCAAAATAAATTCCAACAGTGCCTCCCAGATTATCCAGAACAGCGGGAACCAATTTGAGGCTCATGGAAACAGTGCAGGAAGTGCAAATGTTAATGTCCATACGAATGGGAAAATCTCAGATAACATCTCATCTTTTAGTTCAAGTGATGATAAGGCTACCCAGGTAAATGTTTGTTTCTGTGGATTATCTTAAATAATCTCCGTCTGTTCAGCTTTCTGTGTTGGATCTGCAAGATGATGCTTACAGTCTTACACACAGTAGTGTATGTTGAGATGAATCTGTACATGTGCATTATTCAGTTGGGCTCGTCAGCCAGTAAACTGTTAACCGTTGGATGTGAACACTATTATGTGGAAGTAAAATAATTGAATATTCCTGGCAATCAAAAAGCTATGCTGGAAATTAAGTTTGTGGTATCCTATTAGGAAATTTATGTTTCTTCCCTTGTCTATTCAATTTTATGCTGATTGTTCATAATCCTAGAATTGTCATGCTCCGCATCATATTCAGTCTGGTTGCTTGTGTTCTTAGCAGTGAAACAATCCCTGCTAAATACTTGAAATCGATCCTATTCTAATCATAACTGCCTTTTTTTCTTGTGATTATTTGTAGAATAACCGTGTTGATCATGGGACGCATGGGTACCTTCAAGCTGGTCAGATGAGCCCTCTGCATTCTTTTGTCATGCATCACCAAGCGACTCCTCAGGTGGTTCAGCCTCGGGGCCCTTCACCTCATCTTGCACAATCAGTGTTGCTGCAGCAAAAGGTGTGAACTTAAGAGTGCATCTTTTTGTTTCATTTGATTACGGTTAATGACCATAGTCTTTAATGCTTTTTTGACAGGCTGTACCAGGTATTTCACAGATGCCTATGCAGAATCATGTGCATCAATCTCAAGGTGTTCATGGCTTGGTAACTTCTGATGCGAAGAGTGAATACCAAGTACCTGCCAATGGACAGTCCCTGGGTCAAGGATATCTGGATGTTCAAAATAGCCAAGGAGCACAATATGGATCTACTACACCATCGTCCTATGTGAATGAACAGGTAGGGGATCTTCTTGTTTCAGTGTGGAAATACATGTTCGATATGATACCGTCTTATAAAATACACCTTAACAGGCATTGGAATCTGGCAATGGAGATTATCTTGGATCCAATAGGTCAGAGAATAGCTTTCAAGACATTTCTTCACAGTTTCGTGATGTGCTGAGGCTAGATTCCCATGCCGTAAATCAGAAACCTGAGGTATGCAATGCACATATTATCTGGTATTTTTTCTTGGCCTGTGGAACGTAGTTACTTTGGCTATGGGGAAAATGTTCTGAATATGTTTTCGATTTGATCTCTCTTGCCAGGAGGATAATGGTCAGGTTACACCTGATGAACAAAATGGTACTGGATCCATTGTGCGTGAATCTCTAATCTCACCTGGGAAAGCTGAGAGGAACTTAGAGAGTGCTCTTCTTGATGAAAGGTCGCTCTTGGCATGCATTGTTCGTACCATACCAGCTGGTGGAAGAATCAGAATCAGCTCAACGGTGAGAGCAAACAAATCGTAACCACTATTAGAGTGTACTATTGAATTGGAAATGGGCTTACATATAACATCTGCTTTGGACATCAATTTCAGCTTCCAAATCGTTTGGGGAAAATGCTAGCACCTCTGCACTGGCATGATTACAGGAAAAAGTACGGGAAGCTGGACGACTTTGTTGCTAGCCACCTTGAGGTCTTGTTTCAGCCCAGTTCCCATAACAATTAATGTCTGCTCCTCAAAACTTTTTAGTGTTAATTTTTGGTTTTGGCTGCAGTTGTTTTTGATAGAGGACGACCACATTCAAGTAAGAGAAGGTGCACAGAAAATGGTAGCAGCTTCAGCTTCGGCAGCAGCAGTCAAAGTGGCAGCAGCAGCAGCTGCAGCTTCACCGTCTCCAAACTCGATGTATGTGGCTATGACTCCTATGGCTCAGACTCAGGGGTCAAAGAAGACAGTCCAAAGAGAAAGCATCTCAAATGTAAAGATCTTGAGCAAGCCACGACAGAGCTCTGATTATATGGCAAAGCAGTAAGGAGCTTGAGAACAACGAAAACTCTGCTTTAACTGTGAGATTGGGAGAGAAATATGAAGATTGAATTGCCACAATCTCTTAGATCTTATTTTTTAATTTTATTTTTGGGTGTATGAAATCTTCCGATCATCGAAGCTCAAAAAAAAAAAAAAAAAACTCTTCTTTAAATTGGAGTCTTATTTTATCTTGAAATAGTATGAGTATCCATATATTTGAAATTGACAATGCTTATTTGGCCTATTAAGAGTAACCACTGAAATTCAGAAACTCAACTCTATCATCATTGTCGCATGAGAACTTGGCAGTAAACTGATTTGCCAATTCACATTGGGTTTTACACACATAACAAACACTAACAATGACAAAAAACAAAAAAACACTGACAGTTAAATAAATGGTTGGTAAAATCGAAAGGCTGTTTTATAAACGAGTTTGGCCTAAAAAGCTCCACTGCCTCGTGAAGAAAAAAAAGGCGATTTCGATGTTGTTGGCTCGGCCGACGGTCGGGGGCTCTCCTAGCTCCGCCGTTTATCTCTTAGATCTAGTTGTAGTGCTCCTGTGTAGTTTTCGAGTTAAGGCTGTTCGTATCTGGCGGGGAGATTTCGAGATCTGGCTCGGTGAAGGTGGGGTTTCGACCGTCGCTGTTCAGTTAGTCCTTCGGCGGAGCGTCTTTTTGCGTGCTGGTTCATAGATCCGGCTGAGGGTTGGATATCTAGCTCTCGGAGAAAATGCTCTCAGGCTCTATGCATAGTTAGCAGATCGGATCGACTGGTTATGGGTCCTTTGGTATCGAATTGATTTGGTATTAGGTGGTCTTTAGCTCGGTTGATTGTCGTCCCTGCTGTTTGTGATTGAGGAGTCTTATCATTGCCGATTGTCTCTGGGTTTTCTCTCCATCGGATCTGAACTTCTGTAGTTTGCGTATTTGATCGACTCGACTAGTTTTTGCTTTAGACAGCGGTTGTTTCCGAGGTTTGGTTCAAGATTTATCTCCTCTCTGGCTGGTTCTTGTGCTTTGTCTCTGTTGGCCCATGGTCCTGCTTATGGTGGGGTCTTGGTTGTAAGTGTTTAGTGTGACCTTTCATTGATGAAGAAGTTGTCCTCGAGGTTCTTTTGCCTCGCACAGCTGCTTAGTTTCCTCTCATTCCGCGATCTAAATAATTCTTCTATTGGCATTATGCACTCCAACTCCTTGCCTTTGTGTTTTGGTTGGGGACAATTTGAAGAAGCGTGATTTTGATCGAGTTCTAATCTTGCTTGTTGGTGACTTCTTTCTTCCGATTCATTTTGGCTACGGTCACTCTTATTTGGTTTCAGATTAGGCTGTGGACTTGGTGTGTTCGAGTGCGCATGTAGCTCCTTCACACATTTTCGCTTCCGTGAATTTGATGTAGGTACTCATTGCTTTGGGGTTCAATGGAGGGGATGGCATTTGCTTTGTCAAATTTGGAGATATTATGTCCTGGATTATTGTCTTTGGTTTTAGCTTGCTTGTCTAGGTATAGTTTGGTCTTTTGGTTGTTAGTTTTGGTCTTTTGGTGTTGAGGATCTTGGTATGAATCCTCATTTGTATTCTATCCTCGTATCCCACCTCTGTATTCCAAAAACGTATCCCAAACTCATATTTTTCTAAGGTTAATATAATATTTCAGATGAAAAAAAAAACGAGTTTGGCCATAAATTTGACATACAAAATGTGAAAACAAAAACCGACATAAGTTATTGATTTTTCTGCCTTACAAGAGTGAACTCGGGAGTTTTAGAGCGATTACCAATTTTCAGCGATCCGGCAACTGACTTACATTCCGTCGGTCAGAACACAGTAGGTTCAGGTTCTTCTTACTTTGACCCTTTTCTTTCTGTTGAGAAACCTTGAAAACTCTATCCCTGACTTGTCTCAATCTGGAATTTGAACTGAAGCAGGGTTTTTGATTAGTCTTGTTTGGAAGTTATGTCTACCTATTTACCTTTGCATCCAAATTATCTCTCTGAGAATTGCGTTTTCAATGTTTGATTTCGATCTTCGGGAAAGTTTTTCCTACAGAAGAAAGCAACACATGTCTAGTCGAACGAAATCGAAACAGGCTCGTTCCAGTCAAAGATTGAAGGAAGACAGGATAAGCGAATTACCAGATCCCTTGTATGTTAGATTCTTTCTCATCTTCCCATAAAGGAAGCCGTTAAGACAAGCGTTTTATCCACCAGATGGAGGACTCTCTGGCGTTGGATTCCTCGTTTGGAACTCTATTCCGGAGAATTCAGAGATTTCAACGCCTTTGTGAGTTTTGGTGACAGATTTTCGATTCCGATAGGGTTTCATGTATACACAAACTCAAGTTAACTCTTGAGGAAGATGAAGGGGTAGTAAATTATATCTCTTGTCTCACGTCATGGATTGGTGCTGCAGTTAAGCGTAAGCTCCAGCGTCTATATGTTTCTTGTCCTCCAGATTGTTGTACAGGTCAGATCCCCATGAGCCTTTATAGCTGTGAGACACTGGTATACTTAAGAGTCCATGAGGTTGTCTTGTATGATGCCCAGTTTGTTTCCTTACCTTGTCTCAAGACTATGCATTTAGAGTATGTTTGGTGTCCCAGTGAGGCCACCTTTGAGAGATTTGTCTCCTCTTGTCCTATCTTGGAAGAGTTGAAGATTTTCAGATGTCGGAGTCCTACCAGTGTCAAAGTCTTCCGGGTGCGCTCTTTGTCACTGAAGAGGCTCAAAATAAATCTACGCGATGGTAGTCAAATATATCAATTTGTGATTGATGCTCTGCTACTACGCTATTTGAAAATCGATGATGAGGAATCTGAAAGTTATTTAGTAAACAACTTGGATTCCAATGCCAAGTTAGATTTATCTGTAGTCTTTGGTTTGGTGTATTTTGATGGAGAAAGCGCTTCATCGAGGAGAAATAACATCCGCGATTTTCTGCGTGGGATTTCAAAGGTTGGGAAAATGATCATATGTCTAGAAACTTTCAAGGTATATGATGTTTGTCAATGCAGGAATTGGTTTACATAAGTTTTCTATAATGAATGTCTCTTACCCACATTGCTTTATGTCTGGTTTCAGGTCTTTCATCTCTATTCCAAATTAGAACCGCTGCCTCAGCTTCATTGCATGTCCCGCCTGGATGCTTCAATCTGTGTATCCGATTTAGAATGGTTGCCAACTTTTCTTGAGTGCTGCCCGAATCTTAAATCCCTCGTATTAGTGATGATCTGCTATAACCATATGATTTTTCTTGTCTCAATGAAGATTCCACACCTTTTTTTTTATAGTGTTTTCTCCTCTCTTTTTTTCCTCAGGCATTGGATGAATTTTTTAAGGAGACCAATTCTGAAGAGATGAACCAAAACAATTTTTCATCTGTGCCAGAGTGTTTAGTATCGTCGCTCAAATCCATTGATATCAAGAGTAGCATCTCGGGAAATGCTGCAGAAATGAAGCTAGTTAGGTACTTGCTAGAGAATTCCATAATCCTCAAGAAACTAACTCTACGTTTGAATTATAAGGCAAATGTAAATGTCATCTCCAAGAAACTCCTGAAAATCCCAAGACGCTCTCACATGTCAAGTCATCATACGTTGAAGAGGAAAGCTTAAGCTCTTGCCTTACAAGAGATGAAAACTGGTCATCTACGTTTGCAAGAAATCTCGCTGTTGTTTAGAATCGATTGGTCTTGTTCTGGTTAGCGAAACTATAAGTCTATCTCTGGAGACCACTAAGAGCATCCGTAACGCGGAAATATTTAGGGGGTCTTAAAATTGAAATGATGAAAAAAGTATTTAATGAGATGAAATATAGATGAAACGGGTCTGTACAAGGAAGCGGGTGAAACGGGGTCTATAGAATAGGTGTCAATTTTTTATTGGATCGACGTTAAGAAAAAACTCAGATCTGTTGGGGGAAAAAAATATCTCCCCCATTTTCGTCTCTCTCTCGAGACGGCGATGGCGATAAAGATAATCGATGTCGCTGTTGTTGTTGCCGGAGCTTATCCCTTCCGATGGCGATTCCGTCGTCGTCTCTCTCTCTCTCTCCCTCCGATGGTGATTGAGATTGCGATTGGAATGTCGTAGAGGTTGTAGTCGTCGGTGCATGTCCTCTTCCGATGTCGATGCCGTCGTCTCTCTCTTTCATCGTATCTCACGATTCTTTCTCGATCTGGCAAATCGAACAACAACGGCGATTCATTTCTCTCAAACGGCGATTCATCGCTTTTGGCCGATTCATCGCTCTTGGCCGTCGTGATCTCTCCTTGGCCGTTGTGATCTCTCTCTTGGCCGATTCATCTCTCTCATACCACGTTGTTTCAGAAATCTCGAAGTCAAGTCAGTTGCTTTGTTACTGTCTTTGATTGTTTTCATTTTGGATTGCAAAACTGAGAAATTTGGGTATATACATAGAAATCGTAGTGGAGATTCTTGTTGCAGAGATTAATTCCAATTTGTTTGTGTGATTTTTATTGCAAGATTCAAAGGTTTTGGAAAAAGAGTTAAATGTTCAGTGAAAGTGCATGAGCAACCTCCTCCTCCTCCAGCATGGCCTGGGAGAGCTGTTCCTGAGCCACCTCGTCGATCTTGGGATGGACCAAAACCCATCTCAATCGTTGGATGTACTGGTTCTATTGGCACTCAGGTTTTGTATCTGTTTCTTACTTTCTTTGTCTCTTTTTGCAGATGATTTTAAGTGTCAATAAGTTGGATTAGGACATTGTTGTGCAGTCTTGAGTGTGGTTAAAGTGTACATTGTGTTAAAAAATGAGTAGACAAAAAGAGGATTGAGTTTTTATAATGTTGTGTTATCTGTTTCTTGCTTTATTTCTCTCTTTTTTTCCAGATGAGTTTAGGTCTGAATAAATTGGATTAGGGCATTGTTGTGCAGTCTTGAGTGTGGTTAAAGTGTAAATTGTGTTTAAAAATGAGTAGACAAAAAGAGGATTGAGTTTTTACAATGCTGTTTTATCTGTTTCTTGCTTTCTTTCTCTCTTTTTCCAGATGATTTTAAATAGTTGTTAAATAGTTCTGTAGCAATCAAACCACAGAAATCGGATTCAGTTTTATTTGTTATTGTTGTGTGATGTGTGCTTGTGGTTTTTGTGTCTAATTGAATGAAAACACAATAAACTTAGTTAAGTTAAGTAACAGAAACAGTAGTTGTGTGATGTGTGATTGTTGTTGTTGTGTGTAATTGAATGAAAACACAATAAACTAACTAAGTTAAGTTAAGTTAAAACACAACAAAACCAAAACTAAAGTAATTGAAAACTTAGTTTATGTGTGATGGAGACATAAGTCATAAGTGATGAGGGACTTAAATCTGTAAACCTAACCCGAAGTAAATGAAAAATTAGGTGGCTCCTTTGATTTATTACAGTTGTTCATAACTGTTATAGCTCCTCCCAAAACTGATTAGGTAATTAACTCCTTCTCAAAACTCTCTCTCTCTCTCTATTAGCTCCTCTCAAAACTCAGTAGTTCTTTAACTCCCACATTCATTTCCAGTAAAATGAATCTGGATTTTACCAATCCTTTTAACTCCTCCCAAAGCTATGTTGATCTCTTGAATAGCCAACAAGAGATTAACAGTCCCGAAACCTTGTCCCAACAAACACATTCACCTTTAAACCCAACACCTCCAACAGACAATAGGGAAAGTAGGCAGAGATGGAAAGTCGTAGAAGAAAAAGTGCTTGTACAATCTTGGTTAAACACAAGCAAAGATGCAGTTGTGGGAAATGAGCAGAAATCAGGGGCTTTTTGGTTTAGAGTTGCTGACTTATACTCTGCAAGTCCTCTTCTGGTTGGTCTACCACCAAGGGAGACCAATACTTGTAAGCAGAAATGGAGGAAAATCAGTGAGAGTGTCAGCAAGTTCGTAGGCTGCTATGGGTATGCCTGCCGTAACAAGAAGAGTGGCCAAAATGAAGACAATATTATGGAGATGGCTTACCAGTTGTACACCTCTGATCACCCAAAGAAGTTGAAGTTCAGCTTCGAACACGCTTGGAGAATGCTGAAGAATGATCAGAAATGGTGTAAATATATTGAGGAAAAAACTAAACCGCCTGGTCAGTCCTCCACCTCCACAACCGCCTATCATGTGGAGGAAGAAACAGAGGAGAGGCCATTAGGTGTGAAGGCTTCAAAGGCCAATGGGAAGAAGAGAGTTAGGGGGGAGAGTGAAGATGCAGGTGAGAGTTATGTGAAGGCGGTTCAGGAGATGTGGGTGGTTAAAAAAGAGGACTTGGCTGCTAGAGAAAGACTTTCCCAACAGAAAATCCTTGATAACCTCCTTACCAAACCCGAACCACTATCAGAGACAGAAGTCACACTTAAGAACACACTTACCACCCAGATGTGTAATCTTTTCGGTAAATTTTCATTCTGTTCTTGTTTGTTCTGATATTGTGTGTGTGTGTGCTCATATTGTGTGTTCCGATTTTGTGTGTGTTCATATGTGTTATGATTTGTTCATATGTGTTCATTTGAGGAAGTCAGCAGAAATGTGTTCATATGTGTTCTGATTTGTTCATATGTGTTCATATGAGGAAGTCAGCAGAAATGTGTTCATATGTCTTCTGATTTTGTGTATGTTCATATGTGCTCATATTGTGTGTTCTGATTTTCTGTGTGCTCATATTGTGTGTCTAATTTTGTGTTTGTGTGCTCATATTACAGGAGGAGGAAATCAGTGAGCAAAGAGGAGGAAGTCAGTGAGCAGGGAAGACAAGTATGGTCAAGGTGTGTGTTCTGCATGAGGAGTACACACGTTTTGTTTGTATTGTACAACTTGGTAGTTGTGTTTTTATCTTTCGGATGTATGTGGTCATTAATATTTTGGTTGTATTGTACAACTTGTTGTACTAGAATTCACGTGGATGTATGTTGTTTTTATTTTACAAGTTGTTACAACTTGTTGTACTAGAATTCACGTTACTTGCAACTTTTGTCGGATTTACTCTTTATAAGAGATTGTAATATATGTTGGAGTCTTTCATTATTGCAACTCAATATCTTACCAATTTTCTCTCTTACCAATTTTCTCTCTATCAAACTTTCTCTCTCACAATCTTATTTTTCTTTCAAGGTCCAAATTTTCTTTTCCACAATTACCAAACAAAGAAGTCATGACTTCTCATCCATATGATCAAAATTTCTATGAAAACTTTGATGAAAATTTGGATCAAATATTTGACGAAGGTTTTCAAGCTTGCATAGATGGTTTTGAAGCTTGCGTAGATGGTGTAAGTGAACATCAAGTGACGAGAAAAGAGAAGAAAAAACGAGCATATATAGAAAGAGGACGCGAAGAAGGGCACATTCGCCTATGGAATGATTACTTTAGTGATCAACCGGTTTACCCATATGTTATTTTTCGACGACGCTTTAGAATGAACAAGCCATTGTTCATGTTTATTGTTCAAAAACTCTCCAATGAGGTACCATTCTTTCAACAAAGACAAGATGCTACCGGAAGGTCCGGCCTCTTAGCCCTACAAAATGTACAGCCGCAATCTGGATGATGGCATATGGTGTTGCAGCTGATGCGATCAATGAATACCTCAGGCTCGGTGAAACCACTGCGAGCAGATGCTTAGAACATTTTGTGGATGGAATTATACATTTATTCGAGGATGTGTACTTGAGAAGGCCAACACACCAGAGGATCTTCAACGATTACTGTATATTGGAGAGTTTCAGAGATTTCCCGGGATGATAAGAAGCATTGATTGTATGCATTGGGAGTGGAAGAATTGTCCTACGACTTGGGCAGGACAGTATTCACGTGGACATGGAAAACCCACAATCGTTTTAGAGGTTGTGGTTTCACAAGATCTATGGATCTGGCACGCATTTTTTGGACCTCCAAGTACTTTTAACGATATCAATGTTCTTGACTGGTCACCCGTTTTTGATGATATATTAGAAGGCCGAACTCCAAATGTCAAATACGTTGTCAATGGACGGCAATACCATATGGCTTACTATCTCACAGATGGTATATATCCGAAATGGGCAACTTTCATCCAATCAATTTCGCAGCCGCAAGGTCCGAAGGCATCATTATTTGCTAATCGTCAAGAAGCTGTTAGAAAAGATGTCGAACGTGCTTTTGGAGTGTTGCAAGCTCGATTTGCAATTGTCAGAAACCCAGCTCTTAGTTGGGATAAGAAAAAAAAATAGGTAAGATAATGAGAGCATCTATCATATTGCACAATATGATAGTAGAAGACGAACGAGACCAAGGTACTCAATATGATTTATCAAAATTCTTACAAAGAGAAGGAAGCGGGACTTCACACGTTCTCTACAGAGACTCTTACAAATGTGAATAATATGATGGCCAATCGAGCTCTAGTTCGTGACAAAAGAATGCATGAATAATTGAAAACTGATTTGGTTGAGCACATTTGGCAAAAATTTGGCACAACTGAAGACTAGAGCCGAGTTAATTGTGTTATTCATCATGTTTTAAAATGTTTTATTTTCATTTTACGTTTTTATGGATTGTAATATACGTTCAAATTTTTATGCAACCTATTATATTACTATGTTTTATTTAATCTTCAATATTTATATATAATAGTTTAATTTTTTTTTATTTTGCAATCATTTATATAACACAAAATTTTATTTTTTTTTTATTCTTTAGAACCCCACTTGAGTGTCACCATTGCACACATATAACTATATGAATTAAGTGAGTGTCAAACTATTTTTAATATTAAATTTAATTTTAAAATATAACTTAAGATCCTTTAATGGGTTTACCATTAAAGATGCTCTAAGGAATTTTTTAGTAACAAGCTAAGCAATGCTGCTCTGTGCTTGCTGCTTTATTTTATTTTTAAATGTTGCAAAGTCAACTATCCCGAAATTAGCTTTTATGTTTTTCTAACAGATCTGCAACATTGTTTTGTTCATATCTCACTCTTGTAACTCACATCTTCCTCTCCAGAATGCAACAAACAAAGTCTCAAAGTTTTAACTTAAAAGTGATTACAGCCCAAACCCAAACTGACTATTGGGCCTGTGGGTAACAAACACAAACACGACATTTGATTTTCTACACGAAACTCTCGCGTCTTTGTGTTACGATTCACATTCCAAATTCCATTACCGTCGGCGAAATCACGATTTATACAGTTCAGGTTCTTCTTCTACTTCTTCCTTCCTTTTTTTGTTTTTAATTTCTCTCTATAATCACTTTCGTAAAGTTCTTGAAAACCCTAGCCTGGCTTAGTCTCAATGTGGTTTAGTCTCTCTCTCTCGTCTCCTTCCTCCGTCACTGGAAGTTGAACTGTGAAGGAGAATTCTGATTACTGATGGCTGCAAGTTATTTTCACTTTACCCTTTCATCCAAATTGTCTATCTGAAACATCCATTTTCATTTATTTTTTATTTTTTTTTTTTGTAGATTTCGTTGTCTGAAAAAGAACACAAATGGTTGATAGAGGGAAAACGAAGCAGGCTCGTTCCAAAGGTTTGATTCAGAGATTGAACAAGGAAGATAGGATAAGCCAATTACCTGATCCCTTGATATGTCAGATTCTTTGTCATCTTCGGACAAAGGAAGCCTTTAAGACAAGCGTTTTATCCACCAGATGGAGGACTCTTGGGCTCTGGGTTCCTTGTTTGGATTTCGGATCTTGGGATTTCCAAGATTTCAACTCCTTTGTGAGTTTTGGTAACAGTTTTTTCGATTCCGATAGGGTTTCACGCATACAAAAAGTCAAGTTACATATTGAGGAAACGTCAGATAGCGATCGTGATCCCTCTTATCTCAAGTCGTGGATTGATGCTGCAGCTAAGCGCAAGATCCAACATCTAGACGTTTCTTTGTCTCCTGATACTGCGTATGAGGTGCCTTTAAGGCTTTATGAGACACTAGTATCCTTAAAACTCTATGAGGTGGAGGTGACCTTGGATGATGCTGCTGGGTTTGTTTCCTTACCTTCTCTGAAGACTATGCATCTAGAGTTTGTGAGGTATCGCAATGAGGCCACGTTTGAGAGACTTGTCTCTTGCTGTCCTGTCTTGGAAGAATTAAACATTTTCACATATCCGTGGCATACTACAAGAACAGTCTATCGGGTGCTCTCTAGGTCATTAAAGAAGCTCCGAATAGAAATAGACGTTGAAATCGATGAGAGGATATTAGGTTTTGGATTTATGATTGATGCGCCTCGACTTAGCTTTTTGACCATCAACGATAATTACTCAGACACCTTTATCATAAAAATATGGATTCCAGTGCCCAGGTAGATATCTCTCTCCCCTTTGGTTTGGTCGATTTTGATGAAGCAAGCGTTTCATCAAGGAGAAGTATTATCCGCTCTTTTCTCACCGGGATTTCAAAGGTCAGAGATATGACTATATGTGGACACACTTTCAAGGTATATATAATATGACAATTCCGGTTTAGGACATGTACATTTTCCTGTCATGAAAGTTTCTGACCCACAGTATCTTTGTTTTTGCTTCAAGCTCATTCGTCAATACTCGGAATCAGAACGGTTGCCTCAATTTGGTTACATGTCCCGCCTGCGTGTTACTCTTCGCGTATCTGATTTGGAATGGTTACCAGCCTTTCTTGAGAGCTGCGCAAACTTGAAATCCCTCGTTTTGGTGATGATCTGCTTAACCCTATTTCTCATATGTGTTAAAGGTTTTGCCTATTTTTTCCTTACCTTTTATCTTTTTTTGGTTTTTTTCTCCTTTAGGAATGGAATGGTAACTCTAAGAAGATGTGTTTCGGTGAGCTTAATCGAATCGTTTTTTCCTCTGTGCCAGAGTGTTTGTTATCGTCGCTTGAGTTTGTTGATGTCAAAACCAACATCTCGGGATATGTTCCAGAAATGAAGCTAGTAAGGTACTTCCTTGAGAATTCAGCAATCCTCAAGAAACTCACTCTAAATGTGAACTATGGTTCAATAGATTATGGCATCTTCAAGAATCTGCTCAAAATCCCTAGACGCTCTACTAACTGTCAAGTCGTCGTCATATGATCGGTTAAGCTTAGAGAGCACATGTGAAGATTGTCTTTTATTAATCAGTTTGATGTAGGAAACTCTCTTGCCATAGCAAGAAATGCAGGTCTAGTCTCTTTCGTATGTTTGTTTGTTTTTGGAGATGAAACTTTTTGAATTTTGTTCTGCTCATAGTGGATGCGTCTCACTTCCGTAACTCCCATATTTCGTCTCCAAAATACAAAATATCTTGCAACAAAGTCCTTCAACAATCTTTCTCGGAGGGCTACTTTTTTTAAATCCAATATTCCCATACAAAAAGTCGTGGTTGTATCAAGACAAAGTGAATGTGTACACTAGTTTCATGGCTCGGTTGGCTTCGGTCATACTAAATTGTCATGTGATTATTTTTCCTTTTATGGTTTCTGAGCAATAAACTATCGGTTCGGGTCAGCAAACCGAGTTGGTCCAATTCAAGGGCACGTTTCCATTTCAGTTTCGAACCAAAACCCTAAGCTCGCAGTGATCTCTTTGCACGCATCCCTTTATATACAACAAAACCCTAAACAAAAATTGTGCTAATTATATTCCATTACGATTCGTTCGTTCTTCTTCTTTTACTGTTCCTTGATTTTATTAATCTTGAGAAAAAAACCCTAACCGAACAAGCATGAAGCATCGCATGTGATTCAGTGTTCTTCTGTCTCTGTTACAATATCTGTTTTGAGTTTTCCTCTGAATTATAATGTTATTTTGACTAGGTTGGTCATATGTCCGTATTTCGAAACAAATTGCTCGCTTCTGTAGTAACTGTCAATTTTTGTTTGTTTTTCTTAAAACTTATTTAAGCAGATGGTTGGTGGTAGAAAGAAGAAAACCAAAACATGTGACAAAGGGTCAGAAGAAGAGTGGATAAGCAAGTTACCTGATGATTTGATATCTGAGATACTTATTCATCTTTCCACAAAGGATGTTGTAAGAACAATCCTTTTATCCACCAGACGGAGAAATCTTTGGCAACTGGTTCCTGTATTGGACTTAGACTCTCGTGCAATCTCGAGGACCGATGCCTTTTTGAGTTTCGCTAAAAGGTTCTTTGATTCACACAGCCACAGGGATTCATTGATACGAAAACTCCGGTTACATATTGCTTACAAGTCTGATTGTAAATATTTTCTCACCTCATGGATTGATGCTGTGACTAGACGTAGGATTCAGCATCTCGATCTTAATATTTTTGATCCCTTTCATATCTCTTATGAGATACCCTTGAGCATATATACCTGCGAGACACTGGTCGACCTACGTCTATCTTGGACCGTCTTGGCTAATGCGGAGTTTGTTTCCTTACCTTGTCTCAAGATCATGCATTTACATTCTATTAAATCTCTCCATGAGGCCAGTTTGGAGAAACTTATCTCAGGCTCTCCAGTTCTGCAAGATTTAACCATCACCGGATTTCATCTTGGTCGTGATCTCGGCAAGGTTAATAGTATACAAGTGCGCTCTCAGAGGCTAAAGAGAATCCACATAGATCAGAGTACCAAAGTTGTTATTGATGCTCCTCTTCTCCAGTGTTTGAGGGCAGTGGTTTCTGCAACGAAGAACTTTAAAAAATCATCAATTTGGGCTTCTCTACCAAACTAGATCTTGTTGTCAGCTATATTAATCCGACAAACAGTAAAAGCTTGATTCATGGTATCCTCGCCGATATTTCGAGGGTCAGGGACCTCGTTATTAGAGGTGTTTGTTGGCAGGTATACATGTCAATAATTTGAGCATTTTAATGTTTCTTCCGCGAAATGTTTCTAACCAACTTTGTTTTTTGTTGTTGACTTGTGTTACCACCAGTACATCTTTCGGTATACGGATTTGGGAAAGTTAATTCGAGGGTTTAGTTCCCTATCCCGTTTGGATGCTAAAATTTTCAAATCCAATCTTCACAAGTTGCCAACCATTCTTGAGTGCTGCCCAAAATTAGAATCTCTCGTATTGGTAATGATTTATGCGTATTGTTTGTGAAAAGCTTTCATGTATCTCTCTAGCTACTCAATTTGTTTTCTTGTGTGTTTTACAGGAATTGGTCAATGAATATTTCGTGCGTGATAAGAAGAACAGAGAACCAAAGGTGATCATGTTTCCAACAGTGCCTGAGTGTATGGTATCATCACTCAAGTTTGTGGAATTGAAACGTTCGATCTCAAGGTATGATGGAGAAATGGGGCTAGTAAGATATTTCCTGAAGAACTCAACGTTCCTGGAGAAACTAAGACTTGATATTTATCACACCAAAAAGGAAAAGTGTGACTTCCTTATAGAACTCGTTGCATTGCCAAGATGCTCTAGCGCTTGTGAAGTCCTTGTTCTTTAATCACTAAAAGAACATTTTGTTTGAGGTTATTTTTGGTTATTAGAATTGGTTGAGTTAAGGGAGCAACAAACAAAATATTGTAGTGAAGTCTTTCTTATGTTACCTGGTGGTTGATGCTCATGTAATAGTCACTAATCTTATTTTGAATTTGATAAAGATTTTCCCAAAATTATTCAAGTCTTTATATGTTCTTTTTTGGTTGTTGTCTTGTTTAAGATTTGTAAAGTTGCAGTTGCAGGAAGCTGTTCAAAGTATACCTGAGACTCTTTGAGGTGACTTTGGATGATGCCGAGTTTGTTTTCTTTCCTTGTCTGAAGACTATGCATTTAGACGATATTTTGTATCCCAATGAAGCCACTTTCCAGACACTTGTTTCGTGCTGCCTTGTCTTGGACGAGTTGAAGGTTTTCATTTATGAGAATGATGTAAATGTTTATTGATTGTGTTCCGGGGAATCATTATTGATGCTCCTCTACTATATGCTGTTTGAGCATCAATGATTACGCATCAGAAAGCTTTATAGTTAACAATCTGAAGTCCAATGTCGATTAATAATTTCTCTGCCCTTCGGTTTGGTGGAATTTGATGAAGCAAAGCATTTCATCAAGGAGAAGTAGCATCCGCAGTTTCTCTTCTCCCGGGATTTCAAAGGTCAGCGATATGTCCAAAGGTATATGTCAATTTGATCATGTACATCTTTGATCATGAAAGTTTCCAACGTACTTGGCCTCAATTTGGTTTAGTTTGGTTACATGTCATGCCAGTGTGTACTCTTTGTGTATCTGATTTGAGATGGTTTCTTGAGAGCTTCCCAACCTTGGAATCCCTCACCTTGGTGATGATTCTTGTTTCGATTTCGTATATGAAGACTCAAAAGAGTTAAAGAACAAACTCTCCTTTATTGCTTAAGAAAAATAACTCAAAAACTTAAGCTCTCTCTCAAATCTCCACACCACGTTTTTTATGCAACAACCTTGCATATCCTTATATAGGGAGGAAACTCTCAATAACCTAATCTCTAATTAGGTAATATTACATATTTAGCTAACTCTTAAATATGTAAGTATATTTAGATCATTCCTAAATATACCATTAATCATAATCCTCTTAATTTAACTTTAAGCTTACGTCAACATTCTCCCCCTTAAGCTTAAAGTCAACTTCCGACACATCTCGTACTCCAATGAGTTCTCTCATCTCCTTGAACTTTATCCTTCCAAGTGCTTTAGTTAGAATATCCGCCTTCTGCTCGTTTCCCGGAACGTGCTCCACCTCAATATGACCATTCTCAACGCATTCCCTTATGAAGTGATACCTTGTATGAATGTGCTTGCTTCTACCATGAAATACTGGGTTCTTGGTAAGAGCAATCGCAGATTTGTTATCTATCCAGATAACAACCTTTTCACTTGATGATCCAGTAATCTCTCCAAGCAAGTCTTGAAGCCAAATCGCTTGTCTTGCTGCCTCTGTACCTGCCATAAACTCAGCTTCACATGAAGACAATGCCACTGTATCTTGTTTCTATGAGCACCAAGTTATTGGACTTCCACCGAGATAAAACATATGACCCGTCGTACTCTTGCCATCATCGGGATCTACGTTATGGCTGCTATCACTATACCCAATCAACCGAGTTACCCTTGAAGTAGATCGCTCAAATCTCAGCCCAAGTGTGACAGTTCCTCGCAAATACCTCAAACATTGTTTCATTGCAGTGCCATGTGACTCCTTTCGATTCTGCATATACCGACTTAACACACCTACACAGTAAGATAGATCCGGTCTTGTATGAAGTAAGTAGCGAAGACATCCAATATTCCTCCTATAACTCGTGGCATCAATATCTCTCTCTTTCGTTGACTTGGACAACTTCAATTCAGCTTCCATCGGTGTATGCACCAAATTACACTCTTTCATTCCAGCCTCTTCGAGAATCTTTAGAGCATAACATCTTTGACTCAATGTTATTCCTTCTTTGGTTTGACATACTTCGATTCCAAGGTAATAAGTCAATTTACCAAGATCACTCATCTCGAATCTAGACGCCATCTCTTTCTTAAATTCAGTGATGATCCTCATGTTCGATCCTGAAACAAATAAGTCTTCTACGTATACCGCAACAACAAGAATATCTTGATGTACCTTCTTTTGATAAACTGATGGTTCCTTAGAACATCTCGTGAACTGCAACTCCTTGAGAATTTGATTCAACTTGGCATTCCAGGCTCTTGGGGCTTGTCGTAAACTCATATAAAGCTTTATTAAGCTTATATACTTTGTCCTCACACCCTTTTACCACAAATCCTTCAGGTTGTGTGACATAGACTGTTTCCTTCAGCTCCCCATGGAGAAACGCCGTCTTTACATCAAGGTGATGTAATTCCCATCCACTAGACGCTGCAAGATTAATGAGAAGACGGATGGTCTCAATACGAGCTACCGGAGCAAAGACCTCATCAAAATCTATTCCATGTTTTTGTACATATCCTTTGGCAACGACTCTAGCCTTGTATTTGTTAATGCTACCGTCGGAGTTTCTTTTAAGTTTAAACACCCATTTTAGACCAATTGGCTTTGCCCCATGTGGAAGATCAACTAGATTCACGTACAGTTCTTCGTAATTGAATGCATCTCATCCTCACATGCAAGTGTCCAATCTCTTGACTCTTTGGCTTCACTAAAATCTCTGGGCTCGTTGTTTAAACACAGTAACAAACGTTCTCCTTCTTCTTCGGCAAACAGCACATAATCCTCAAGGTACTTTGGTTTAACAATCACTCTTTGTGTTCTTCTCAACTCAAGTTGAACATCAGCATCATCGTCTTCAATTTCTGTTTCACTTTCCTCGTTTTCATCAAAAACCTCCACTCCATCGTCATTCTTTGTCTTGATAACAGAGTCATGCTCTGTTTCAGCGATGATGCGCTCTGTTTCGGACTGGCGAGACGTTCCGTCGTTGTTCCCTGCTTCGCGAGTTTGACCAACTTGATTACTTGCTTGAATTCCACGATTCCCAAATTCCCCAAAGTTAATCTTGAACTCTTCTACTCCATTCTGTTCTTGATTATTACGACTCCAATTCCATCCTTTTGCTTCATCGAATACAACATCCCTACTCACCACTGTTTTTTGGGTTTGTGGATCAAACAATCGGTATGCTTTTGATCCTGGTTCTGTACCCAGATGCACTAGCCGGCGTGATCTATCATCGAGTTTCTTCAAGTGCGGTGTCTCTACTTTTGCATATCCGATGCAACCAAAAACCCAAAGATGACTTAGATTTGGTTTCTTTGATCGATAGGCTTCATAAGGTGTTCTATCCTTCAATGCTCTTGTAGCTATCCGATTTAAGAGATATGTGGAGTGCCTTATTACCTCTCTCCACAAGTAGTTTGGCAATAGCATATGCTTTAAGATGCTCCGAGTCATCTCCATCAAAGTTCTGTTCCGTCTCTCTACGACACCGTTCTGCTGTGGGGTATATGGAGCCGTAAGGTGCCGTGTTATCCCAGATTCATCGCAGAATGAATTGAATTCTTGTGACAAGAAATCTCCTCCTCTATCCGTTCTGAAGGTTTGAACTTTCATTCCTGATTCTTGTTCTACCAAACTCTTGAATTTCTTAAACTTGTTGAATGTGTCACTCTTTTCTTTCAACAGGATGGTCCACATATATCTTGAATGATCATCTATAAGAACGAAGATATACTTGTTTCCAGCCATTGTGCTCGGCGTTATAGGACCACAGAGATCACCGTGTACAAGCTCGAGTATCTTTGTTGCTCGATACGAGGTAGCTTGAGGGAACATTTTTCTAGCTTGTTTTCCAAGTAAGCACGACTCACAAACCTTCGTCTCAAACTTAACTTGTGGAACTCCTATGACCAATTCTCTTTGCACCATAGACTTCATTGTTTCAAAATTTATGTGTCCCAATCGTGCATGCCAAATATTTGAATTACTTGACTCTATCAAGTTTAGACAAACAGCATCTTTGATAGCCATACGAACTTTATACAAGCGATTTTTCGATCGGATCATTTTGACAAGAAGCTTTCCGTTGCTATCATGCATTGTCAAGTATTCTCCTCTCATTCTCACATCACATCCTGATTCGGTAGCTTGTCTGAGACTAATAATATTGCTCCTTAAGTCTGGGATGAAGTAAACCTCGGTCATTCTTCTTAATTCTCCATTCCTATCAAGAAACTCAATTGTTCTCTTCCCTTTGATGTTTATACGAGAATCATCGCCAAACCTTACCTTACATGTAATGGTTTCATCAATCTTAGAGAAATATCTTCGGTCTCCACTCATATGATTACTAGCTCTGTTGTCCAAATACCAAAGATCATCAACGTATCTGTTTGTTTCATATTTGCTTGGTATGACCTTTTCTTTATTCAAGTATACCACCTCATGGAGCATGAGTTCATCCGCATCCTCTATATTATTATTCACGTTCTCTTGTACTTCTTGGAGCTTGAGTAACCGATCAGGACAAACTGATGCGAGGTGTCCAACCTTGTCGCATCGGTAACATACTACCTTTGACGAATCTCTAGCTCCGTTAAACCTCCCACGACCTCGACCCCTATTGTTGTAGAAACGTCCTCTTCGACCTCTGCTTCTATAGTCACCATTAAACTCACGATGTGGCTGAGTTTATTGTGGTTCCATGTTCGCATACATTAACTTACTTTGCATCTCTTCTTGTTCTTCTTCTTCCTCGGCAACACGTTCTTCATAGGCTTTCAAGCGTCCTATGATATCCTCGAAGCTATTGTTGTTAAGTTCCAACACTTGTTCTAGAGATGCAACTATGTGTATGTACTTCTTGCGAGGGAGGCTTTTGAGAAATTTCTTGACAATCTTCGATTCCTCGATCTCTTCTCCTAACGCGGCAGATTTCGAAGAAATTTCTGATAATTTTCCTGCAAAGTCATCGATTTTCTCAGTTTCTTTCATCTTAAACCGATCAAATTCTGCCATTAATGTTTGCAACCTAACTTCCTTAACTCGTTCAGCTCCTACATGTCTTGTTTTGATGGCTTCCCACACTTCTTTTGCCGAATCTAGCTCTCCAACTTGTAGGATGAGAGTCTCGGGAATCGATTGAAATAGTAAAGCAGTGGCCAAGTCGTTTTTCTCATCATCTCCCTTCCCGGTTTCAACGATCTCCCATGCTTTATGAACCTTGAGTAAAATTTTCATCTTCATAGCCCACACGGTATAGTTGCTCGAATTAAGCATGGGGCACTTGATGGAAGATGATCCTCCTCCTTCCTTCATTTTTCCTCCTGATGCCATCTTTCCTCCTGACGGCTCACTATCTTCTTCTGCCATCGATAATCTTCTTCTTTTGTATAGCTCACAAAAGTCAAATATTCACCACTTTCTTACGAAACCCTAAGAAGTGCTCTGATACCAATTCTTGTTTCGATTTCGTATATGAAGACTCAAAAGAGTTAAAGAACAAACTCTCCTTTATTGCTTAAGAAAAATAACTCAAAAACTTAAGCTCTCTCTCAAATCTCCACACCACGTTTTTTATGCAACAACCTTGCATATCCTTATATAGGGAGGAAACTCTCAATAACCTAATCTCTAATTAGGTAATATTACATATTTAACTAACTCCTAAATATGTAAGTATATTTAGATCACTCCTAAATATACCATTAATCATAATCCTCTTAATTTAACTTTAAGCTTACGTCAACAATGATCAGCTTAACCCTACGAGGGATCTTCGTTTGTGACCGGGCTTTTAAATGAAAACAAACTAAAGGGATTTATTTACGTGGCCTTAGCTTTTCATTTGGAAATAGACCTAAAAAAAGGGTGTATGGGAAAAAATCTCTGGTTTTCTTTATCTTCACATGTTCTCAAAGAATTCAACTGCCTTTTTAGTTATCGTTTTCGACGTTCACAATACTTGGAACTGTATATCAGTTGATGCGCGAGGCAAGAAATGGAAATGGAAATGTAATCTACTTAAGAAACTCGCGCTACGATTGGATTTTCATTCAGCAAAAGATGATATCATCAAGAAAGAAACTCCTCAAAATCCCAAGATGTTCAATCTTTGGGGAACATTAGGATTTGTGCTTTGAGATTATTATTGTATTCTTTTCCCCATTAAACCTAAAAAGAGCTTTCGATTCCAGTAGGGTTTCATGCATACACAAACTCAAGTTAACTCTTGAGGAAGATGCAAAGGAAGTAGATGATATCTCTTGTCTCACGTCATGGATTGATGCTGCAATTCAGCGTAAGGTCCAACATCTAGATGTTTTGTGTAATCCAGAGTGTTATAGGTGTAAGATGCCCATGAGCCTTTATAGCTGTGAGACACTGGTATCCTTAAAACTCTATGCGGTGGTCTTGTATGATGCCCAGTTTGTCTCCTTACCTTGTCTCAAGACTATGCTTTTAAATAATGTTTGGTATCCCTATGAGGCCACCTTTGAGAGACTTGTCTCCTGCTGTCCTATCTTGGAAGTGTTGAAGATTCTCAAATGTGTGGGTATTCCTAAAGACTTTCGGGCATTGCATGATTATTCTAATAGGGTCAATTCTGAGGAGATGTTTTTCATCCGTGCCAGAGTGTTTGCTATCGTCGCTCAAATCTGTTGATATCAAAAGCAGCATCTCGGGATATGCTGCAGAAATGAAGCTAGTCAGGTATTTTCTAGGGAATTCGGCAATCCTCAAGAAACTGACTCTACGATTGAAGAATAGTGCACATGAAAAGGTCATCTTCAAGATGCTCCTGGCAATTCCAAGACGCACCGCCACTTGTGAAGTCGTCGTACTTTGACTGGTAACGAATAGAGAGAGAGAACATGTGAAGCTTAAGCTCTTGCCAGACAAGAAATGCAGGTGTTGACTTTGTCTATATTTCTCTTGGAGTAAGCTATGTTTCCAAGAGCCTTGTTTCTGTTTAGAATCGGTTGGTCTTGTTTTGACTAGCCAAACTATAAGTCAATCGTCTATCTCTAGAGACTATTAAGGTTGTTTATTAACAAGTTAGTCAATGCAGTGAGTTGGTGTATTTTTATTTTACTTTTTATATGCAATATCTTGCAACAAACTCTTTTAGATCCAATACTTGATACAAATTGAAGTGTTTGCAATCATGGTCATTGCTTCAGCGTCAAAAGCATGAAAGTGCGGTCTTGGTTAGAGAGAATGTAGATTTGATATGATGTCCCTGATTATCCGTCCAGTTCCTACTGGTTGTCCACTACCACGGAAGCTGCCATCAATAATGTTTGAACCTTTATGGAGAAGGCGGTTCCCATGGCTATTGGTGCTTAGTGTTCACCTTGTCTGGATATGGACTTGTTCAAATATCCATTCTTTGATGATTTCCATGCTATAGAGATGAAGATATTCAGGTACTAGTTAAGAAATTCGCGCTACGATTGGATTCTCATTCAGCAAAAGATGATATCATCAAGAAAGAAACTCCTCAAAATCCCAAGACTTTTTTACCTTTGGGGTTTACAAGGAACATTAGGATTTGTGCTTTGAGATTGCTCTTTTCGTTCACTAAATTTGTAAACTGGCATATGTACTGTAGTAGAAACGGTTGATGCAGGAGGCAAGGAATGTTAGCAATGTAAATCTAAAATCTCAGGTTATAAACAAAAAAATCTGACATGCAAGTGTAATTTACAATCTACAGTTCCGGCAAGTAATTGAATTCCAGTGTCCGAACACAGGTTGGGTTCTTCTTCTTAATTGCCTTTTCTGTTGTCTTTCGTTAATTTTTTTTGTTTGGAAAAGCCTGAGCCTAGCCTGACTAGTCTCAATGAAGTTTAGTTTCTCTCTTCTACTGAAGGAGAGGTTTGATTAGTGTTAGTCGCAAGCTATGTCTGCCTTTTTCATCCAAAATGAAACTTGTTGTTTTCTTTTGTAAAGGGAAAACGAAGCCTTAGTCAACTTGACCAATTTACTACCGGTTCGGGTTAGTAAACCGAGTTGGTCAGGGCACGTTTCCATTTCAATTTCCAACCAAAACCTAAGCTCAAAGTAATCACTTTGCACGCATCCCCTTATTACACAATCACGCAAAACCATCTGCTTGACCGTGGAGGAAGTCGAAGATGCTTAATCTATTATTCTAATTAAACTCCATTCCAGTTCGTTCGTTCGTTTACTGTTCCTTGATTTTAGTAATCTTCAGAAAAAACCTTTGAAAAACCTAACAATACATCATCATTGCATGTGATTCAGTGTTGTTCTGGCTCTGTTACAATATCTCTTTAGAGTTTTCCGCATATTTTTTTACAAGGTTGGTCGCAATTTATCTGTGTCTGAGCGATGCATGTGTCCGTATTTCGAAACAAGTTGGTCGCTTTTGTAGTAACTGTCAATTTTTGTTTGTTTTTCTTAAACTTGATTTAAGCAGATTTAAGGACGAAGTTGGTAGCATGAAGAAAACCAAAATATGTGTTTTAAAGGGTTGCATGAAGAGTGGATAAGCAAGTTACCTGATGATTTGATATCTGAGATACTTATTCATCTTCCCACAAAGGATGTTGTAAGAACAAGCCTTTTTATCCACCAGATGGAGAAATCTTTGGCAATTGGTTCCTGTATTGGACTTAGACTCTCGTGCATTCGCTGCCTTTCTGAGTTTCGCTGAAAGGTTTTTTGATTCCCACAGCCACATGAATTCGTTGATACGAAAACTCCGGTTAAGTATATCATCTGTTCGTAGTTCTGATTGATGCTGTGACTAGACAAAAGATTCAGCATCTCGATCTTTATATTAATTCTTTTGAGAGATACCTGCCCTTGAGCATATATACCTGCGAGACACTGGTAAACCTACGACTCTTTTCGACCGTCTTAGCTAATGCGGAGTTTGTTTCCTTACCTTGCCTAAAGATCATCCATTTCGTATATGTTCGTTGTACCAACGAGGCTGCTTTGGAGAAACTTATTTCAGGCTCTCCAGTTCTGGAAGATTTAACACTCATCAGGTGTTCAATTCATAATTATAAAGGTTTTACAAGTACGCTCTCGTACGCTATAGAGAATCCAAATAGATGATGAGTCTACCAAAATTGAGATTGATGCTCCTCTACTCCAGTGTTTGAGGGCAGAGGTTTCCTACAGGAAGGTCTTTAAGATCATCAATTTGGGTTTCTTTACCAAGCTAGATATTGATCTTTTCTCTAGGCAGACCACATACGGTGGAAGCTTGATTTGCGATGTTCTGACTGATATTTCGAGGGCCAGGGACCTAGTTCTTCGTAGTGCTATTTGGGAGGTATACATGTCAAGAATATTTGAGCATTTAAATATTTTACCACGAAAAAGTTTCTAACCAAATTTTTGTTTTGTTTTGTTTTGTTTTTATTTGTGTTTCTAGGATATCTTTCGGTACTCGAAACCGGGTCAGGCTGCTTCAGCTTCGTCACCTATCCCGTTTGAATGTCAAATTTTTTGAAAAGTTACCAACCATCCTTGAGAGCTGCCCAAAACTAGAATATCTCATATTGGTAACGAAACCCTGTGGTATATATAGCACACATTGTTTGTGAAAAGCTTTTATGTGTTTCTCTAGCTACTCAATTTGTTTATTGTGTTTTGCAGGATTTGGTCAAAGACCCATTCATTCGTCATAAGAAGCACAGGGAACCAAAGAAGATCGTGTTTTCAACAGTGCCTAAGTGTTTAGTATCATGGCTCAAGTTTGTGGAATTCAAACGTTCGAGGTCAACCCCAAAATATTGTAGTGAAGTCTTTCTTATGCTACCTGGTGGTTAATGCTCATGTAATAGTCACCATTATTATTATTCTATATTGGGTGGACAGAATGTAGCATCCAGGTGGGACATGCAATCAGCGGTTCTAATTTGGAATAGAGATGAAAGACGTAAGAATAAAGGATTATGGGTAAGAGACTTATCATGAAAGAAAACTTATGTAAACCCAATAACCTGCATTGACAAGCGTCATATACCTTGAAAGTATTTAGATGTATGATCATTTCCCCAGGCAGAAAATTGCAGGATGCTGTTTCTCGTCATCAATATCTAGCTTGGCATCGGAATCCAAGTTGTTTACTATATAACTTTCGAATTCGTTATCATCGATTTTCAAATAGCGTAGTAGAGGAGCATCAATCACAACTTGATTATTCGTATTATTATCGTATATATACTTGTATTTGGAGCCTCTTGAGTGCACCCGAAAGAGTTCAAGTCTCTCAAAGGTGGCATCATTGGGATAACAAAGATCCTCCAAATGCATAGTCTTAAGACAAGGTAAGGAAACAAACTGGGCATCATCCAAGAACATCCCCAGAGAGTCGTAAGTATACCAGTCTCTCACAGCTATAAAGGCTTATGGGCATCTCACAAGTCAGGTATAGGGTTTTTCAACAGAAAGAAAAGAAAAGGGCCAAGTTAGAAGAACCGGAACTCACTATGTTTTGACCGTCGGAATGTACTCACTCGCCGGAAATTGGTAATCGCTCTCTAAAGACTCGCGAGTTTCTTTCTATAGACTGTTCACTCTTGTAATTTAGAAAAATCATAAACTTATGTCGGTTTTTGTTTTTGCCCAAAAGCCCAAATACTTAGCTCGGGTTTGGGTTGTAATCAACTTGTCGACCATTTACACATTTGTATGGCCAGATTTATGGTTAAACCTGGTTTATAAAACAAACCTTTCGTTTTTACTAAACATTTCTTAAACTGAATGTTTGCTACGTGTGTAGAGGCAAATGTGAACAGGCGACTCAGTTTATTGCTAAGTTCTCATGCGATAATAATGATTATATAGAGTTGAGTTTCTAAACTTCAATGGCTACCCTTAATAGGCCAAATAAGCATTTTTAGCTTCGATGATTGGAGGACTTCATAGTTCATACACCCAAAAAACTAAAATTAAAATAAATAATATTTAAGAGATTGTGGCAATTCACTCTTTTCACATTTCTCTCCCAATCTCATAGCAAAAGAAGAGCTTTCGTTGTTCTGAAGCTCCTTACTGCTTCGCCATATAATCAGAGCTCTGTCGTGGCTTGCTCAAGATCTTCACATTTGAGATGCATTCTCTTTGCACTGTTCTCTTTGACCCCTGAGTCTGAGCCATAGGAGTCATAGCCACATACATCGAGTTTGGAGACGGTGTAGCTGCTGCAGCTGCTGCTGCCGCTTTGGCTGCTGCTGCCGCTTTGGCTGCTGCTGCCGAAGCTGAAGCTGCTACCATTTTCTGTGCACCTTCTCTTACTTGAATGTGGTCGTCCTCTATCACAAATAACTGCACCCAAAACCAAAATTTAACACTTTAAAGTTTTGAGAAGAAGACATTAATTGCTAGGGGAACTGAGATGAAACAAGACCTCGAGGTGGCTAGCAACAAAATCGTCCAGCTTCCCATACTTTTTCCTGTAATCATGCCAGTGCAGAGGTGCTAGCATTTTCCCCAAACGATTTGGAAGCTGAAATTGACGTACAAAGCAGATGTTATACGAAAGCCCATTTCCAATTCAATAGTACACTCTAATAGTGGTTACGATTTTTTTGCTCTCACCGTTGAACTGATTCTGATTCTTCCACCAGCTGGTATGGTACGAACAATGCATGCCAAAAGCGACCTTTCATCAAGAAGAGCACTCTCTAAGTTCCTCTCAGCTTTCCCAGATGAGATTGGAGTTTCACGCACAACAGATCCAGTACCATTTTGTTCACCAGTTGTAACCTGACCATTAGCCTCCTGATGGGAGAGATCAGTGGCGAATCTAGAGCCTTAGTAGGAGGTGCATTTGCCCACCATGATTTTTTGTTTTTTCATAATTTTCTTTAAGTAATTAAAATTTCTTGGGGAAATGCCCCCTATAATTTTGTAAAAATTAGTTAATTGCCCCCCATAAAAAAAGTTTTTGCATTCGCCACTGGGAGAGATCAAATCGAAAACACATTCAGAACATTTTCCCCATAGCCAACCTACCTACATTTCACAAGCCAAGAAAAAGTACCAAATAAATATGTTCACTGCATACCTCAGGTTTCTGATTTAGGGCATGGGAATCTAGTTGTAGCACATCACGAAACTGTGAAGAAATGTCTTGAAAGCTATTCTCTGACCTATTGGATCCAAGATAATCTCCATTGCCAGATTCCAATGCCTGTTTAGGAGTATTTTCTAAGACAGTATCATATCGAACATGCATTACCACACTGAAACAAGAACATCCCTTACCTGTTCATTTACAGAGGACGATGGTGTAGTAGATCCATATTGTGCTCCTTGGCTATTTTGAACATCCAGATATCCTTGACCCAGGGACTGTCCGTTGGCATGTACTTGGTATTCACTCTTCGCATCAGAAATTACCAAGCCATGAACACCTTGAGATTGTTGCACATGATTCTGCATAGGCATCTGTGTAATATCTGGTACAGCCTGCCAAAAAAGCATTAAAGACTATGGTCATTAACTGTAATCAAATGAAACAAAAAGATGCATTCTTAAGTTCACACCTTTTGCTGCAGCAACACTGATTGTGCAAAATGAGATGAAGGGCCCCGAGGCTGAACCACCTGAGGAGTCGCTTGGTGATGCATAACAAAAGAATGCAGAGGGCTCATCTGACCAGCTTGAAGGTACCCATGTGTCCCATGATCCACACGGTTGTTCTACAAATAATCACAAGAGAAAAAGGTACTTATGATTAAAGATATGACCCATTTCAAGTGTAGCAGGGATTGGTTCATTGCTAAGAATACAAGCCATCAGACTGAATATGATGTGGAGCATATATTTAGAATTATGAACAATCCGCATAAAATGGAAAAGACAAGAGACAAAACATATATTTCTAAATAGGATATAACAAACTTTTATACAGCCCACTTAATTTCCAGCATAGTCTTCTTGGTTGGCGGGAATATTCAACTATTTCACTTTCGCTTAACAGTTTTCACATTTAACGGTTAACAATTTACTGCTGACGAGCCCAACTGAATAATGCAAATGTACAGATTCATCTCAACATACACTAACATGTTATTGTGGGTAAGCATCATCATGTAGATCCTACACAGAAAACCAAACAGACGGCGATTATTTAAGAGAATCCACAGAAACAAACATGTACCTGGGTAGCCTTATCATCACTTGAAGTAAAAGATGAGATATTATCTGAGGTTTTCCCATTAACATTTGCACTTTCTGCGCTGTTTCCATGAGCCTCAAATTGGTTTCCGCTGTTCTGGATGATCTGGGAGGCACTGTTGGAATTTATTTTGGAGCCACCTCCTTCTCTTGCAGTGGCAAGTTCGATCTGAAGTTGTTGCACTGTATGCAAATGCAGTCTCTCCATCTCCACAAACTGAACATGACGACAACGAACAACATAAGATAAGAGTTGAATTGTTTCAGAAGGAAAACCAATTAGGAATTTGAAGATAGGCAGGGGATCAACCTGTCTCTGGCAACCATGCCAGAGCTGGTTATACTGCTCAGTGCGTTCTCGCAACTCAGCCTGCAACGAATGATTTGTAGATGATTGTAAAGCATCCATCTCTTGGGCACGCGTAATCCAACTTTGCGCTTCTCTCAGTTGCTCATCCTTGTACATGAGAGTTTCTTGAGCAATCCTGTTCTACAAGCCGTTAAGGATAAGAACTCTGTTTTTAATGTATTAAAATATTGAACAAGATAATGAGATATAACTGCAAGATCCGTATATAACAAAAACATGGGAAAGGCTCACTTGTTCCTGCAATTCAGTGAACTGCCTTTCTTTCTCTTGAATATGCTCCTGAAGTTCAGATATTTTGTGTATATTCTGAGACCTCTCAGCTTCAGAGTGATCACGCTCTCTCCTGTATATAAAGGGGAAAAATATCTAGTCAGGTATAAAAACCTTGTGCCTAAAAATGCCCAAGTAGAAGTCAAAGGTCCAAAATAATACTTTCAGAACAAAACAAAAGCAGCTGAACCCTATAAAAGATAAAAGAACAACAGAGATGCCTCATAAAGTATTATGCTCGTGCGTACTTAACAAAAAGAAAAGAGTTTCAAGAATTAACAACACCTGAAAGTGGCAAGTTCTTTATTTTGTTCTCTTAGGATTCCCTCTTTGGCCCAGGCCTAGTAGCAGTACAAGGAAAACTTCAGAAACAAATCATTCAGATTTATATCTGACAAAAGCGTCGGAATAATGTATAAACCAACAGACCGCTTCATTGTCAAGTTTAATCGCATGTAGCTCTCTGTCTTTCTCTTCCAACTGCCTCTCCGCCTCCCGAATAGATCTCTCTTTCTCATGAAGTTGCTCCTAAAAGTTCAACAACATTCCTTTACCTTCCATGTAACATTGTGCTCAATGAAATATACAAAAATCCAGGAAAGAAAAACCCCGTCAACATATCAGGAATTAGCAGCGTAACCTAACCTGCATTCTAGCAGCAGCATTAGCATACTCTGTGAATTGAGATTCAAAGTTACTCTGGATTTCCATGATCTCATGTCTCGCAATCATCTGGGCTCGAAGCTCAATCTCCAACTGCTGTAATTCTCCTTTTTGTCTAGAAACAGTGAGAATTCGCTGCTGCAACAGCTCACCGTTTGAAAAACCATCCGGCTCCCTTCCATTCTGCACTACAAGAAAGGCCAACACAAGGTCGTTTCCACTAAGAAATTTTTACATGTTAAAGTATAAATTCCTTTTTTTTTTTCAATTCAAGTTTTATCAGCTGTTCTTGGGATAACAAACCATGTTACATATACTTGAATTTGTTAGTTTTCTTCTCAAGTAAAAAGAAAATTAAGTGGCATAGCAAGACAGAAGTAATTAACCTCATATATCGTTCTCTCATCGGTCCGATTTAGCTTCAACTGTTCCAAATCCTAGAACAAATTTGACAAATCCAGTCAAAATATGAACTTGTAAACAATCAAAAGCAAACCACATAAACTCACAAAAAACAATTGAGCTATATAACTGACACACAGAGAACACTATTCGAACTGCAAATAGCAGATAAATCGGTATCAGGCAATACAAAAATCCAGATTAAGACTAAACATTCCTCAATATGAACATAACCCAGAAGAATATACGTCCCAGAGAGCACATTACCACATAGTCTGTAGCGTCTCCAGCGTTATGTGAATCCGAAACGGCACGCCATTCTTTCCTTGATGAAGTCGGCAACGGATTCTGAAGGGAACCACCACGAGTAGCTGCTGTGCTCGAAGAGGTCTCCATTCTAGATAAATCCACCAAAGAGACTCCAACTCCACTACAAGTGATCGCACTGAGAAAAACTAGGGTTTATCGGAAAAATGGAGGATATAGCCCTAGAAATCCTAGCTAAGAGACGCAGACAAAGGATGATGATGAATAGAAACCACGATTGAGGAAGAGAATAGCTGAAGAAAGGTTTAAGGAACGAAAATGGTGGACATGTTTGACGCAGAGGAGACGAACAAACTCAGTGAGAGAGACGACCCGGAACTTCTGAAACTACAGATTTTGATCGAGTTCCTAATCCGTTTGGGTCTATTGGGCCTGGCCCATTTATCTGGTTTGGGTTTAGTTTCTGTAGAATTTCAGGTAAAACCTCTTATACTTTGAAAATATATTAATTTAGAAAAAAATTAATTAATCGATAAATTATTAATTTATAGAGATATATACCTGTTTTAGGTAAAAAATTTCTTTAACAAAATTCAAATGATATTCTGTTCAAGAATTTAATTAAACTAATTTGTAAAAATAATATGTATTAACTTGAGATTATGATTTATACTTTTTATTATTGTAATAGAATAAATATTAACATCATAATATAATAGCTATTTAAAATTAATACACATTATTAGTACAAAATTTAGAGAGAAAAAAAACATGGTTATCGTTATCAATATTGATGATAAAGTCAGCAACGATATATATTATGATACATTTGGAAAAAATTATGTGTACAAAATCAATTATCATGTCTATAATTTATCATAAATTTTGGATACCGAAAAAACAATCATAAAAGTTTGTTTGAGATAGTAAGTAGAATAAAAAGTTAAATAAGCCAAAAAACTATATATATATATATATGCATAATTATACATGATTATTAATTTATGATATTATTGGGACCATATTTTTACATGGGAATTTCAAAAAAAAATATTATCTTATCATCTTATCGAATTTCGCAAATTTTTACATTGGTCCGACTCGGGACCGGGATAATTTATTAATTTATGGTGATTATTAATTTATCGAGTATTAATTTATAGAGGTTTTACTGTAGTTTCTTTTTGTTTTTGTTTTTGTTTTTGTAGGTGTGGGTTTTTGTTTTTGTTTCTTTGTTTTCAACCACATACAATTTCATGATTAACCATTTTGATTCAATTTCCCATTTTGTATAGTATCCGTAGTAAATGAACGGCTTATCAGGTTATCAAGTTATGTGGATTGTCGGTAGACGTCTTGTAGTAACATGCATTGCAGACATCATAGCCTGGACAAGCCTTTAGCATTTTCGACTTCTTGTTTGCGCATATTGTTGCAAATGCAGGACAGTTGGGTTTTTAAGATGATAGATAAGCATCATTGAAGAATGTTTCGCCCCCCTTACGGTGTCGTACTAATAGTTATTGTCTTGGCAAAGATTCAGGAAAGCTTGTCTATTATCAAAGAATTCGCTCTCAATGTTGTCATCTTTATCCTCAATCTCAACAGGAACGTCTTTGATTGCAACCTGCAGAGAAATCCACACAACTTTGTCATTTTCCTAGATACAAAATGCGAATGAAACTTTTAAAATTCTAAAGAAACATACTGTGTGCTTCTTTTTCTGATTGACTCGATGTCTCTCTTTCTCTGTACGCTTTTGTTCCGCTTCATTACACCTACGGTAAAAAAAACAGTTCGATTAAGTAATCAAAGCATCGAATAAGCCGAATATGATCATGTAGCAGAGATCTTACTTGTCACATATTTGAAAATTCTTGCATTGGTTGCACACCCACCGATTTCCGGATACTATGAGTGAGCAACAATGCTTGCAGCAATGTTGCAAATGAACTATAATAAAATCTTCCTTCAATGGGCAGATGACGTTGTTTATGAGGTGCTGAGCAGAAAGTTTCGGACATGGGTTGCCTTGCTCTTTTTTAGGTTTTATATTTAACGATGTCTCAATAGATACCGTGATCGCCATGCCCAACAAACATCTAACAAATTCATTTCATTATAAGCAAATGGTAAAATATTAGAGTCAATTCTTTAGGAAAATTTCCTTTGATGGATATTCATATCATCGAATTACACAGTCTTTTTGGTCCATCACTTCTTTGAGAACACCTTTTGTGCTCCAGTCTTTGTCACATGATTCAAATGTATCATGAACATCCGGTACAATATAGTATTTATTTTTGGTCACATCATGTACAATATAGTATAAATATTATATTGGTGACTTTATCCTAGCATGGTATAAGAGTGTTTCTCTGTGTTTGTTACATGATTTACCTTTGGCCACAAAGGATCTGTGGAGGTCAACCTCTATATAAAAAACACATACTGTAATTAGCCTATGTGTGTCTTCACTCTTCATAGATAAGTATACTTCTACTCTGATCATACCACTTTCATTTTGCCCCTAGTTTCTTGGTCTTTATCAGATTTTTCATTTGTTTTCACTTTTGGGATCCACTGCCACCAACTTCTTCATCTGAAGAACTACTCGTTATGACTCTATTGATTGTAATAGAGGTAACGGAGCTTGTGTGCGCACTGCATACAATATAGATAACCAGATTATTACAAAATGAAATTATTTGAAAACCATATGGTAAGAGACTCTCAACACTTACGAAGAGATAACGTAATCATGCATAATCCCCAAGAAAAGTATGGTATGGAATTCTCCGTTGCTTACATGATCCCGCATTACCCCTAGAAATAAAAATCAATAAATGAAAACTAAGAACAAACTTGTTTCCTCATTATCAAAGAAGTATAGAGAAATAATTTACTCATTATATCATTTATGTTTGGGTTAACTATCTTGTATTAGGGTTTGTTAGGGGTCAAAACTTTTTTAGGGTTTAGAATTTTATGATTTAGGGATATAAATTCTTAATTAGTGGTATTTTTAAAAATAAACAATCTATAGTGACATTTTTAAAAATGGACACACCAAAAGTGATATTTTTGTAATTGTCCGTAAAAAAAAATGGAAATGTTGTGAACATAAATGTAGATATGCATGTATATATAGAGATAGATGTGAACAAAAAAAATATAGAGATAGATATCATACAACGATCGTTACTATATTGAAGAATATCAATTGTGGCGTTAAGAAGTTAACACTATACAAAGATGAACGAAGTTGTTGAGGAAGCCAAGTTAAAAAAATCAAAAAGCAAAAGAAAACGTTGTGTTGTGAATGATGAGCAAGTGATTATCGGTATTTTAGATATGGATCGACAAATTTAGTCAATTTGTAAGTACAATTATACTTGATTAATCTTTAAAATTATTTTCTTTAAACAAAAAAAATTATACAATTTCACGCGAATGTTGCTCGAATTAGTAAACAAATCCTACATTCAGTTACAGTCAGGTGTAATGCATTTTAACATAAAAGGTACCCAATATTGTATCGACAAGATGGTAAGACGTACGAGGAAAGAAAAACATCCAACTTTGGTAAGAATTTTTATGTATAATTTTTTTAATATGAAATTGCTTGTTATTTGTATTAAATTTTGGTTAACATAAAAACCTTCGACTTAAATGTATGTTCAACATATATTAAATAACAGTTATAAAGTAATTAGAAAAAATTAAAAAAGAATATAGAAAGGACCTAATCTTACAAGAAAAAAAATAGAAAGAAAATAAAAATGTCAACACCACAAAAATAAAATGCTGCATTTGCGGGTGGTTGCGGTTGTTGGCGTTTAACAATCATGGAAAACGCTTTCTACCGCTCCGTGTCGTTTCAAACCTCTCAAAATCAAAAGCTGCTTCCCTCGAGTGTTTGCGGTTACGGGCTTTGCGGTTGTGTAATCAAAAAACAAAATTGATTTAAACAAAAAAAAGAGAAAAAATATTTAAAAATCAAAATAAATATAATAAATTAAAAATTAATATTTAGATATTATAGTTACTAAATATATTGACAATTTGAAACTTTCTAATTAATAAGGTATTTATCATAATTTTCTATTTATTAAATCTTGAACACCATAATTCTTTCAATAATTTTTTTCTTATCACTAATTAATAAAGCTAACAAACTAAAATGTTCAAAATGTAACATTAACCTTTCTAAAATAAAAAAAATTCTCCATTAAAACCATACCTTTCATCTGATCTAAAAAACATTAAAAATGAACATAAGAAATATACTCATAGTATTCTATTACTAATTATATTGAATTAATAATTTTTATATTTTATTGTAATAGTATGGTATTTTGATTATTTTATAACTATAATGTGTTTAAATCGTTAATTTAATGTTTAATTGCAATCGCATCCGATAGTCAACAGTCATAAATATCTCACAAACGCACCAATTTTAAACCGCTGCACCGATCGTATAAAATTGTTTAATAACGTTTCAAACCGTAAATGCCCGCTTCCACAAACTTCCGCAGCCGCAATCGCAACTGTTGCGTCTACATCGGTCAGGCTCTAAAGTGCCTGAGACCAATGTGAGTTTAGGGTACTAATGGGAAATTGAAATAGAAGTGGAAACGTTGAATTTATGCAGCTCAAAAAGGCATGTGGCTCTTTATTATTGCTCGAGTATTGAGGTAATCCGCCTTGCCGTTTATCTCCGTGCCTTGGGGTTGATGAAAACGGTGTGCTACGACGCCGGTTTTAGGTGATATTAACTGGCTTCTTAATGTAATTAATATGTTAATTATTAACACATACTTTTTAACACTTTATTTTATTGAAACTGATTTAAACATATTACATCAATGAAGAAGTTCAACAGATACGATACGAAGAGAAACTAATGGCACTTGAAATTAAGTGAGGACAATAATCGTTGACGACACATTAGCGATACCAAGATGATCTTGTTTCGAATCGAAGGTAGACGATTAGGTGTTCCCGGATCCACAATAGCAGCCGGACTTCTAATATCTATTACGATAACATGATAACAATTCTCTTAATTTAGATAAAACTTCTTCCTTGATTGTCTTTATTATCAATTTTGTTCCGAGTTAGCTTCAGTGAAACGTTGAACAATTTTGAACTGCAAAACTTAAATCAAATAGATAGCCAGAATTGACTAGAAACTAACATGTAAAGCAAACTATTGATATTATACTTGGAAGAAAACCTCAACTAAAAACTTCACCCATAAAACCTAACTAAATCCAATGAAGGGAATCACAAACTAAACTCATAAAAATCAGACGACGAATAACATCACATCGTCTTCTAACTTAAAACTCTCATGGACATTCCTTACACTTCATGTCGAGCGTAAAAACTCTATTAGTTTACAACCATCTCCTTCTCATGAAGCCGGTAAAAGCACCGGACCTCGGAAAAGGAGAAAACTCAAATCACTTTTTTCTCTCTTTCAGTTAACACGTACTTATAAACAAAATATACATCTTCCCGTGTGAATATGACCAACTAATATTACCTTTGGAAAGAGGAGTATTCTCAAAAAGAATAAACTAAAACTGATTCCGAACCCATGAAGATTAGGGTTTTGGATCAAATTTCAAAGTTATAAAAAAAAAAATATAACCAACTAAATTTATTCAATTCCTAAAAACTGGTTATAATCCTGGTTTTTCCAGACCATTCAGAAGTAACGTTTGCATGGAGACAAACCCAACCATTTAAACAAAACAGTTTTACAGAGAGATATATATATCCGACTCTTCATTTCAACAAACTTAAGCGATGATACCAAATACAACGGCACGAATGAGAACATCACCTTTGGTTCTCTATTCTTTCTATGATGATCAACCAATTCGTAAAACGAATAAATAGAAGAAAACAAGTTGAGTAGATATAGATATATATATATACAAGTTTCACTAACTATTATTAGAGGGTTAAAGCTATTCAGCACCAAGATGAGAGATTTTAGTTTCGGACAGCTCTTTAGAATTGTTGGCAACATTTTCATATCGCAGTTAACAAAGCTAGCGCTTAACTGTGATAGGTTACAAAACTGACGCTGAGTATCTAATTTTTTTAATTGAAAGATGACCTAGTAGCAAAAATACGAAAGAATGTTAGTGAATTATTTTTTGTTGAGACAAGATTATATACTCGTATTTTCACATGTACCTTGATAAAATCATGATTAATGACTAGATCCCTGACCCTTGAGATACTTGTGAAGAATTCACGAATCATGCTTCTCTTGGATAAGTCATTTGGATCCAAAACATTGAGCACACCAACAGAGACATCAATATATACATTGGTATTTAAACCTATATTGATGATTTTGAAGTGCTCTGTTAAGTAAGCTTTAATCCTCAAGCACTGGAGTAGAGGAGCATCAATAGCAACTCCAAATTCTTCATCATACTTGAAAAACTGATTTATATCGACTCTCTTCAGTATTTGAGAGCGCACTTGTATAACCTTTAGATTATCAGTTGGAGCTCTAATGATGGTTAAATCTTCTAGAACAGGGGAACCCTAAAAAAAATTTCCAAAGTGGCCTCATCGGGATAGTGATTACATTCTAAATGCATGATCTTGAGACAACGTAAAGAAACAAACTCAACATAAACCAAGACAACTCGACATAGTCGTAAGTGTACCATAGTCTCATAGGTATACAGTTTCAGGGGTATCCGAACTGCCTTAGCTTCGTAAAAGTATTCACAGCAAACATCGAGATGTTGAATTCTATGCGTAGTCACATCATCAATCCATAAGGTAAGATAAGAGTTACTATCAGGATCATGGATACTTAAACATAGTTTTTGTATACATGAGTCCTTGTGGATATCGAAAAACCTTTCAGAGAAACTCACAAACTAACTGAGAAATGGGAAATCGCGGGAGTTTAAGTCGAATCCACTAAAACATTGCCAAAGACTTGTCCATTTGGTGGAAAATACACTTGTTCTTATAGCATCCTTGGTAGAAAGATGAGTAAGTATGAGACATATCAAATGATCAGGTAATTGACTTATCATATCTGATCCTTGATTCGACCCTTTGTCACATATTTTGGCTTTTTTCTGTCTACCCACCATTTATTTCTCTTCACACAACTTATCTACATCATCAACAAATATAAAAATAATGATAAAATAACTAAGTTCCAAATTCAAAAACAGAAGGAGACAAATTATAACAAATCCGCAATCATCAAAATCCGGTGGAAAATCTTAAAACAGATATCGTAAAGAGGCAGAATAAGAAGGCACCGTGATCTCGCCGATGGAGATTAAACTTTTTTCTTCCTCTAGGATCAATCGTTTTTCTTTGTAGCAAATGACTTATGTGATGTGTGTGTATATATATACACACACAAGTGTCTTCTATATTTATAAATTAATTCTTTTTTATATATATATCAAGTTTTGTTTTCTTGACAAAAACTTTATATCATATGTGATTTTGTTTTGTTGATGACTTCTATATTTGAGTTTACTCAATTAATATTGATTAAATTGCACCGCGTATAATATATACTAATAAAAATATATATATCCAACTTTCAGAGTGATATACCATTATTAATCATATATTTATTATACCATTCTTAATATTGAAATCAGTGTTTTTAAATATGATAAAATTGGATTTTAAGTTTTATACAAATTTTATGATTATAAAAAAATATTGAAAAGGTTTAATTAACATATCAAATAAAGAAGTTTTTTTTTTAATTGAATGTAAAATTAATTCAAACCAAAAAACGTTTTTACAATAAATGTGATCTTTATCTAAAGTTCTAAGAATTTAACGCAGAGAAAAAATTATAAACATCAACGTGATTCAAACCAAATAGTTAAACCTTCCGCATATCTCGGGTCACGACCACGAACCAACGATAATCTATTTCAAACTTGTTTGTCGATTAGTTGGATGAGACGTGAGGGAGAGATAAGAGATTCACCGTGCCTTCTACAATTTTTTCCCCACCAAATAGAGTATGTCTTAGCTTGAAAGACATATCGTAGAAGGAACAAGCAAATGAATTCTTGCGAATCGTTGGTAAGGAGCTGAATAATGTCATCCCATTCCATCGTGTAGTTAATGGCTAAAAGGTTCCGGGTAAGGGCAGACCAAATCTCTACTAAGTAGCGACAGCTGAAAAATAGATGGTTTCGGGTTTCGAATAGATCATGATAGAAGACACATGAAATTTGAGCTCCAACATTCCATCTCAACATATGATCACCTGTCGAAAGTCGATTGTTCATTGCTAGCCAAACTATGAAGGAGTATTTAGGTGTGGCTTGTAAGAACCAAATACCTTTATACCATCCCTGAACTGGCTGCATCAATCGGATTTGATTCCATGTCCTTCTCGTGCTGAACTTTGGTTTAAAGTTGTCTTCATTTTGCCTCCATAAAACCGCATCCGCTTCTAGTGATATGCCTTTTTCTATCTGTTTTTGAATTGCACCTTCAATGTTGTTGAGAACATGTGTTCTATGACGTCTTTGCCGATACCGAAAAAGAGCATTAGATACTAAAGAGTTAATCTCAATATCCAAATAAAATATATTCAATTTGATAAGCATAAATATTTGCATAATTTTTAACTATAAATAAATTTAAAACAGAAGAAGAAGTAAAATATACTCAATCTAATGATCTAAGATCTATATGATTGATGGTTGAAAAATAATTCAAAAATATTGGTTCACCATAGATAATGAGTTTTTTTTAGTTTTTGGAAAATTTCCCTCATTTAAAAATGGTTTTGTCTCAATACACCTTTCTCATTTTTTATCATTTTTTACCTACATTACCCTTAAAAACAAAAACAAAAATAGAAATAAATGGTTTTTAAATTTTTTAAAAATACTATAATTACAAGAATGTAAAAAATAGGCATTTCTATGTATTCAAATATTTTTAAAGTTTACAAAAAAGCTAAAAAATAATTTTATAATTTTCTTCTATGCCTTCCAGATAGCTCTACGAACCCGTAGAATGTCGGTTATGCCTATTTCATTAGTATCTACCGAGCTGTAGAAAATATGTTCTACTGAATGGTCTGTCATCTATGTCTACGCAGAATGTTTCTTCCACCGTTTGTAATATCATCTACGGTATCTAGAATACGTATTCTACCGCATTGTCCATCATCTACCGTATCCAGAACGCACATTCTACCACTTTGTCTATATCTACCGAAAGTAGAATGCATTTCCTACAAAGTTAGTTTTCAAATTCATTAAAAGATCTTAAATGATGTGTATATTCGATTTTCCTTAATTCGGTTTTTGAAAGATATTTTGCATCACTTCTTCTTCTTCTTTTCTTTTGATTATGTTGCATGTCTATGTCACATGTGGCGAATGGTTATCATGCTCCTTCTTCTTTTCTTTTGATTATATTGCATGTCTATGTCACATGTGGGGAATGGGAATCATGCTCCAGTAAAAGATGGAGCTTTCTTGTTGACGAAGGCAAAGGAGGTAGGTTACTTGTTTTGGAATCTACAACTACTCTTAAGGACCTAAAAGTTATGGTTTTAGAGGATTACGGAACCGAACAAACTAATACGATCGAGTGCAGTTATTTACCTGAGGATTTGATCAACAACTTAGGATCTCCTCCAGTTTTCTTATCCAAATCGTCAAGTTCCCAAGTTCGACTGCCACGTAATGTTGTTTCGTGGTTTTTTTTTTGTTAATGAGGGTAAAATGACGATTCCGCCCTCGTTTTCAACCTCATGATGTGATTCTGTAAACCCTAATTTGCGCTCAGTTAACTTAAATATGATTAAGAAATGAAAACGAGTAAAATTGCTTCACTCACTAGCCACATAACGTTTCTTCACCAGAAAGATTGACGTCCAAAAAAGATTAAGGCCACTTGACATCCAAGAAAGATTAATTAAGATAAATTTTATTTTCCATAATATATTTGATTTTCCATAAATAATTAAAAAATACAAACATTTCCTAAACACATACATCGATTTCTGATTATAAATATTTATATTTTCCATAAAGATATTTTTCATAAATCAGTTTCCATAGATTATTAGTTTTAATCAAATTTAACAAAAAGATTGTTTAAACTAAATTAGAGGGCAAAAATGGATTTCACTTAAACTAAAGTATAATGGGACAAAGACTAGTAGTTAAAAATGTATTGGGACAAACTATATTTGAATGTGTGGCAATTTTTCAAATTTCTCTTTTTTAATAGATAAATCGGGTAATTCAAATTGGTGTTGACTAATTTTGGGGTTAAATTCGTTGGATACAAACACATTTTGTAAAACATTCGGGCTGAAACTCATGACTTTTTGGCCCAATCTGAATGTATTTGTTTCAAGCGTTAGTCGAAACCCACCATTGATCATGCTCTAATGAGCTTTCTATTAGACGTATAACTATTTTCAACGAGCGAGTTTTAGGTATACAAGTGTCTTGCTTATATAAAAAAAAGGTTAGAGGCATCTCATGATACTCAAGATCTTGACACTTAACATCTAGATGTTGGATCTTACGCTTAACTGCAGCATCGATCCATGATGTGATGATATAAGACGGACATCTCTATACCATCATCATTTTCATCAAGAGTTAACTTGACATTGCCTATGCATGAATCGCTATCAGAATCGAAAAACCTGTCACCCAAACTCACAAAAGCATTGAAATATCAAAGGATTAGTTAATTGCCTTAACCTAATTTCCTTCAATCTCTGGCTCGACCTTTCCATCTTCTACACCAACTATGTGTTTTAGAACAACAATCTATATACAAAGATTAAAAATGGAACTTTTCATATAGAATTTTTTTTTTTTTTTTTGAAACTTATCCTATATAGAAAATTTGGATGCGTAGATAATACGGAAACGCAGCTTGGAACCGACACTAATCAGAATTCACCTTCGGTTCATCAAGTTCTAGTGATGAGAATTTTCGAAATCAAATTGAGACTGTACAGGCTAGGGTTTTCAAGGTCTTTATGTAGGTTCCTTGCTTATTTTTAATCTAGTATTAAGAATGTGTTATGTGGCCTACGGTAGAAATTTGGTATCGCTTACAAGAAAAGTCAAATGTGGTGTGTATGTAAATGGTGTTTGTGTTGCCCTTACGTCAATTCGGGTTAGTTAATTAGTTCTAGTTCCTTGAATCAACTATGAGTTCGCACGGCTAAACCAATAAAAAATAACTCCTTATGTGAACATATCTTTAGTCTCCAATGTTCGATCTAAATTAGAGGTGGGAAAATCTCAGAATATAAAAAATCTCGGAATATACCTACAAGGTTGAGTTTAGATATATACGTATTGAATGCATCAAATATTGTTGTTTAAATCAGTTTAGATACGACATTATATGTTAGTATCCAAACCGAGTCTATTATAGTGGTGTATGTAGTTTTGATTGACCGTGTTAAATGCCCTAATTAGCTGACAAAATAAAACGTACTAATTAAGGTTGATATAATTATGTGAAGATCTCAATCAAAGTCAAGAAACAATAGCTTATTTGGTAAGATATGTTCGAAATTTTCACTTTCGGAAAAAAATATATATATATATTCGAGACACTTGGCGTGGTGGATGTAAATCCTAACGAGGAAAGCAATTCCTCTAAGCAAAAGAACAACAACAAAAGTAACATGGTCCACGTCCAAACGCGTTAAAAGCAATTAAATAAAAAAGAAAGAAAAATATTCACATTCCTTTTCTTTTCATAAAAACAAATTCAAACAATACGTTATTGCAATCACAAATTGAAATTCCTTATTCCTCACGATTACATTCGTTAAAAGATAAAGAATCATTCACATTCATTGCTCTGTTTTTTTTTCATCATCATCAACTAAACTAAAAAAACGAAAATTAAGCAAACTAAAACAAATCTCAAAAATCGAGACATGTCAAACAAAACCAATCAAACCAATTCCAATTACATGTCAAATCAAATCAAACCAAACCAAACCAACAAATCGAAATATCAGATCTTCAGAAACATCGGAGATGGTTGTTGTGGTGGTGGTTATGGTTGTTGTGTCCATGACCGTGACTGTGACGGTGATGAGTCTCCTCGTCGATGATTTCTTGAACATGCTTAAACTCGTCGACACGGCAAGGAATAGTAATCGGACCAGAGTGTTTAAATCCATACTCTTCTTCAGCTTCTTTCAAGAGTCTCAAAAACAGAGGATGGCTCAAGAAAACCAACGGAACAACGAATCTGTGTAGACCTTCTTCATCTCCTTCGTGTCCAACCATGATCGCTACACAGCCTTTAGGAACATGGTTATGATGGTGGTGGTGGTGGTGGTGGTGTATGTGTAGATGCGGAACATGAAAGTGAAAGTTAAACACCATCTGCTTGCTCTGTTTTGGACTGCTCTGTTTCTGTTCTTGTTGTTCTTCAAAACCCATTAAAAAATATCGAAACTTTCGTACCGAAAAACCTATCGGAAAACACGACGACTGATTACAAAGATCGACGAAGGAGAAAAGAAATGTTAAAAGCGACGGGTTTGAGAGGTTTTCCGGCGAGGCTGATGTTAGAAGACGGCGATAGAAAAGGGCCAAGGATCAACAGCAGAAGAGATTATAAGAAGAAAAATAGAAAGAGATGAGTCGGTGAGAGATCTGGGGATATTGCTCATGATAGGCTAAGCATATATGTTTATATGAAGAAAAAAAAGGGGAATTTTGTTTTTGTTGAGAGGATTTGGGAAAGGGAGATATAAGCGTGTATATATATATATGGTCTAGGGTTTTGCTTCACGCGCACACTGCAAAGGCTATTTCTCCTATTTCATTTTTGTTTATGTATTTTAATTGATAAATGAGCTGGGATTGACGTGGTAAAAATTGCTGCGTGGTTAGGAGGTGTTAGGGTTTATACTTTACCGACTAAAGAGGATTGTTAATTATTTTAATGTTTTGAATTTGTATTACAAGAAAAATAAACATTCCCGTGTAGTTTTAGTTTTGAACAGTCAAATTCATCTTTTTCTTTTGAGTATATTTATATATATATATATATATATATATAAAAACAATTCTCAAATTTACTATCACTAATTTATTTATTTATCCAAAAATATTATTTTTAAGTTATTGTTTTTAGAACTACCACAAAATAAAACTAAATTCTAAACTTTTAAATTTACAGTTCATAATTCGGCGAGATTTGGGGTTTTTCACCGAATTTGTTCTTTTTTGTCACATGGTTGGTGTCTTCTTGCCGCCGTTGGAAAGTTTTTTTTTATCTTTCTGTTTCTTTATTTCGGCTGAGTTTTAAGGATTGTATTGTTATCGTACTTTGTATGTGATTGGTTAGGCGCCTGTTTAGGTCTTTCGGATAGTTCTTGTTCCGTTTTGATCTGTTTTGTTAGGCCATAGATTTGGTAGAGATAGATTTTGGTTCCTAGTACTTCTACATTGTTCATGACATTTATGGTTTATGTGTTAAGAGCTAGGCTATGTCTATTGTTTAAGGTTGTCGTTCGGATGGTATTTTGTTGCAGAGGCATTTAGTCTTTCTCCAAAATTTTGGGGTTTGGAGGTGGGTTTTCAAGAAGATGCAATAAGTTCGATCTTCAGTTTTTCTTTTGCGAAGAGCTGGCCTGCCTTAGTCTATAGATGGCTAATGTTAGTTTGCGAGTATCAGCGTGCAACAATATTGGTCCTCTTTGACGATTTCCCTTTCAGAGGTCTTACTTTTTATCTTGATCTTACGTCCCCTCAAGTTCACTAGTTATTTGGAGTGGTCAAGACGATATAGTTTCTTTCTTATTTTGATCCTTTTCGATCTTGCTTTTAATCCCTGATGATACTATTGTTGGATGAGCTTAACCTGATACCATCTTCAAGATTACAACCATAAAAAAGTAAAGTGGTCAACCAATTATACGGTTAATGGTCTAGTACTAGAACCATAGTAACAAATCTAAAATCTCATAAAGTGTTCTTCCAAATATTTTGATACCAATTTCTAGTAACATCTCTATATATTAATAATCTTAGATTTTGGAAATTAAATTAATTCATAAATATATTAATTAGTAAATATTAATTTACAAAAGAAACGAAATTAATCCATAACCTTCTAAATTTTTCTTTTAAATGATATTATATTAAAAAAAAATTGATTTGCAAAAATGACTAGGAGTGGGACGATTCCGGATATCCTAAAATTTCAGAGTATCCGGATTCGGATCCGGAATCGTCGGATCCGTGAAAAAACTATCCGGATCAGGAATCGTGACCTCCGGATATCCGGGCGTTAGGAATCTTTCCAAAAATCAGGATATCCGGATCCGGATAGTTTTTTCATGGATACGACGATTCCGGGTCCGAATCAAGATATTCTGAAATTCCAGAATATCCGGAATCGTCCCACCCCTAGTCATTTTTGCAAATCAATTTTTTATCGAACAAAAATCCGGATCCAGATCTGAAATTAATATTAAAAATAATTAAAATAATTAATAAATAAATACAAATATATTTTTAAAAATCATTAGTTAATATTTTAAATGGTATTTTTCATTATAAATATAATTTATTATAAAAAGAACTAAAATCAATTTTTATATATATTTATTTATATAAAATTAGTTTAATAGATATATAATATATATGGTTTTACTATATTTAATGCGTCCGGATCCGGATCCGGATATCCGGACCTTAAAATTTTGCTATCCGGATCCGGATCCTCTTTTCACAGATCCTAAATTTTACTATCCTTATCCGGATCCGGACTCCTCGGATATCCTAATTTTCTGAGCGATTCCGAGCGGATAACGGATCGGATCTCGAATCCCATATAATAATTCCACCCCTAAAAATGACATCTAAAATTGTATAATATAATTACTTATCCCGACTATCAAAATAAAATAAATGTTAATAACATATTAATTATCTATATACAACTGATATATGTTCACAAGTTCAATAATCGCGTATATAACGAGATTGACCGTCTATGGTTAATTATAGAGAGACTAAGTTTTAATAAGTTGAAAGATAGTCAATTAATTTTGGGTTTGACGTAAATGTAATTGGTGAAAATCAATTTTATTTGGTGAATTATAAACAGAAACGAAGTTTACGTATTTTTAAAATTAGGGGAATGAATTGGCGTCACTACAAGAAAACATTCTAATTTTGACTATCAATTTGGTCTAAAATTGGTCAAAACAGCTATTTCTGACTAATACTTGACCAAAATCGATTCGTCAAAAATCGATGGTCGCAAATGGAATTTGGTCAGAAAATAGTCAAAACGTTTTGACCAATAAAAATGGTCAAAATTTTGATTTTGACCAACAAAGTGATCAAAATTTTGATTCTGACCAATAAAATCGTCAAAATTTTTTGATCAATCAAAATGGTCGGAACTATATATTTTGACCAATTTAAAACCATATATTCTAACCAATTTTTGGCCAACTTAGTTATATAAATTTTAGAACTATATTTTGATCAATTCGAAAAAATTGAAATTGAAATTTAAAATATTTGATTCATAATAACTAAAATTAAATTAAATATTTTAAAAAAACTAAAATATAAAATATTTCAAAAAAATATATTCGAAAATATAAAAATTCAAATTTAAAATATTTGATTCATAATAATTTCAAAATATTCACTCAATCAGAAAATATTTCAAAATTTAACTATTTGGGCCATGAGGCTTATTTACGTTTTTCACAATGGATTAAGTGTTATTTTATAGAGAAAGTCAAAGTTTCATCCCTTCCATATTGGCGATGTGGGACAAATACAATAGAAGTGTTCTCCTCAATATTTGGTCGATAATATTGTGACCAATTTTTGTCAAGTATTTATTCGTCAAAAATTACTCACGAAGTTTTGACCAAATTTTGTTTTAGTTGATAAATGGTAAGAATATTTCGACTATTACTGACCACTTGTGTTAGTCAAAAAAAGTTTTATCATATTTTGACGAGTTTAAATTTTCATAATTTTTTGGTCGAAAATTTGTCAACAAACATTTTGACCAATTTATTGGTTAAAAAATTCGTAAAAAATTAACATGTTTTCTTGACCAATTTTCAACCAATCTTCTTTATCGCAAGTTTTCAACCATTTCTTGATCAATTTACGAATCCGTTCAAAATTGGTCGAAAAATTTCGACCAATTTTTTACTCTTATATTTCATCATATTTTCTTGACCAATTTATAACGAAAATAAACATTCGTCTAAAATTGGTCGAAAATGGTCAAAATAGTTTTGACCAAAAAAACTTGGTCAAAATTTGATATGTTTTCTTGTAATGCGTAGAGAAGTAAAAGAAATTTTGAAAATAACGTTTTAATTGCATATCTAGAAGAAAAATTACGCGGTCAACCCGTTTAGAACTCTTCATAAGTTCTGGATGCATGCCGAAAAGACAACAATAATTAAATTTATTTGATTCGATAAGTAGAATTTAAGATTAGCTCAAATGATATTTCAATTGTAAGTAAAAACAAATAACATTGGAGTAACATTTTAATACAATATTTTGTTATTTATGCATAAATTTTCATAATTATTAATTTATTATATTATTCAGATCATATATAGTAAAATATCTATTGATTAATACTTAATATCTTTATAATATTTTTTTTAGTTTTATATTGGCGCCATCAAAAATGTTTGTCTACACCTAATTTCGGTGCGAAAAAGATCATCCGTTTATATAACACTCCACTTATGGTGTTAATTTATACCGATTATTCCGATTTGACTCATTAATGAATAATTTTTTCTCACATGTAAGACATACAAAGAGAGGGGTGAAGGGAGAAATTATTCAGTGAGGGTGGGCTAGAACCACACAATCCACAGATAATATCACATAACAAGTAAAGCATGTAAACAAGTAAAGCCCACAAATATAATACGAGATAATATTCTAACACTACAAAAAAAAACAGTTTTAGCGTCGAAATTTAGCGTCGGATTTGCGTTGACGCAAAATTAGCGACGATTTTGCGTCGTTTTTGTGTCGTTCAAACAATTCGACGCAAATTCGACGCAAAATAGAGACGAAAAGTAGCGACGCTAAATTGCATCGAATGAGCGTCGATTTAGCATCCAAATCATCAATTCGACGCTAAATCGACGCTAATTTAGCGTCGATCCTATAGCGTCGGTTATAGCGTCGAATATTCCGTTGAACTGGGTAAGTAGATCGCACGTTTTTAATGGATTCACCTACTTCTATAAAACCGACGCTAATACGAAGCAAAGTCGACGCAAAATTATTCGATGCTAATTCGATGCTAAACTGCTATGCAAATTCGAAGAAAAATCGCTGCTAAATGTCTTATATATACTTCCCCAGATCACTCGCCAAAATCATTGAAGAAAAAAAAAATCTTTCAATAAATTTTCTTAGTTAATATTTTCTGAATAAGATGGGCGATATATACGAACTAAGAAGGTGGATGTATCGACGTAGAGATGAAAATGAAGGAATTTTAGAAGAGTTCCTCAACGGGCTTGAAATTTTCATGGCTCAAGTGATTAGTGTGCCTACAATTCAACGGACCAGAGTGATGGTGTGTCCGTGTCTGAAGTGCAAAAATTCGAAACCGCAGACAATTGATGTAGCCGGTACGCATTTATTTAATAGAGGGTTCACACCTGAGTACTATGTTTGGTTTTATCATGGGGAGTGAAATGGAGATGAAACTTCGGGTAGTACTAGTTGCCAGCCTATAGATCAGGGTTATTCGAATGAACAATATGATCAGTCTCATGAAATTGTTAATAATTATGATCATGATGTCGGGTTAGACCATAATAGGTTCGAAGAAATGGTAACCGATACATTTCCTGGAGTTATGTCTACTGATGATGATGTTGTTGAGGAACCCAATGTAGATGCTAAAAATTTTTATGATATGCTTGATTCTGCAAAGCAACCAATCTATGAAGGTTGTAGGGAAGGTCTCTCTAAATTATCATTGGCATCTAGGATGATGACAATAAAATCTGATTATAATCAATCTGAGAGTTGCATGGATGATTGGGCAGCTCTAATAAAAGAGTATTTGCCAGAGGGTAATCAAGCTGCTGAGTCATATTACGACATATATAAACTAGTCTCTAGTTTAGGTTTGCCCTCGCAGATGATAGATGTTTGCATTGACAATTGCATGATATTTTGGAAAGATGATGAAAATCTACAAGAATGTCGATTTTGCCACAAACCAAGATTTAAGCCCCAAGGAGCTAGTAGAAGTAAAGTGCCGTACAAGAGAATGTGGTACCTGCCCATAACAAATAGGCTACAAAGGCTATACCAATCAGAACAAACAGCTGCATCAATGAGGTGGCATGCGGAACATTCAACTAGTGAAGGAGAAGTTCATCATCCTTCTGATGCAAAAACTTGGAAGCATTTCAAATCGGTACACTCTAATTTTGCTAAAGATAAGCGCAATGTTTATCTTGGGCTATGTACAGATGGTTTTAGTCCGTTCGGTATGTCTGGCAGGCAATATTCTTTGTGGCCAGTTATATTGACACCTTATAACCTTCCGCCTGATATATGCATGCAGAGAGAATTTCTGTTTTTGAGTATTTTAGTCTCTGGTCCGAAGCATCCAAGAAGATCTATTGATGTGTTTTTACAGCCGCTTATTAACGAGTTGAACATGTTGTGGTCTCATGGTGTTCGTACTTTTGATTACTTTAAGAAAAAGAATTTTAACATGCGAGCTGTGCTTATGTAGACGATAAGCGATTTTCCAGCATACAGAATGTTATCTGGTTGGACAACACATGGTAGATTATCATGTCCGTATTGCCAAAATGAGACAGACGCCTTTCAACAAAAAAATGGTAGGAAATCTTGTTGGTTCGATTGTCACCGAAGGTTTCTCCCTATGAACCATCCGTACCGGGAAAACAGGAGGTTGTTCACAAAGGGCAAACGTGTACGTATACCCCCACCTCCATATCTTTTAGGAGAGCAAATTGAAGGTCAACTTGATTATTATGGAGCTCAGGACACAGCAAAACGTGGTGGTAACTGGCTTAATATTCCGACCAATCTCCTAGATGGATACTTTGAAGAACATAATTGGCAGAAGAAGAGCATTTTCTGGGAACTACCGTACTGGAAGGATCATCTATTGCGCCACAATCGTAATGTCATGCAGATTGAGAAAAACTTTTTCGAGAACATCATGCACACTATCTTAAACGTTCCAGGCAGGTCTAAAGACAATTTGAAGTCTAGACTGGATTTACCTCTTATATACTCTAGAGTTGAGATACATCTCACGGGAGATGGGAGAGCTCCAGTGCCTATCTTTAGATTGTCAAACGAAGGCAAATCAATATTCTTCAACTGGGTTTCCACCGAAGTTAAGTTCCCAGATGGATACGTGTTAAAACTCTCTAAATCTGTGGAGCAAGGCAAAAAATTTTCTGGTATGAAGAGTAATGATTGTCATGTGTTTATGCAGAGATTATTGCCGTTCGCCTTTGCGGAGCTTTTGCCAACGAACGTGCATGAATCACTTGCAGGTCTATTTTCTATGACGATATATTAATATATAAACAAATGATGTGTGTTATTACATTTCGATCTTTTCTATTGATATTGGAAATCTGAACTTTGGTTTTAGGTGTTGTGCATTTTTTCGGGATCTGTGTGTGCGAACTCTGACTCCGGATGGAATTGAACAACTAAATAATAACATCGCGATATTGCTGTGCAACTTAGAGAAAATATTCCCTCCATCTTTCTTTGATGTGATGGAGCATCTTCCTGTCCATCTCCCATACAAAGCCGATTTAGGAGGACCCGTTCAATTTCGTTGGATGTATTATTTCGAGAGATTCATGAAACACTTAAAAGGAAAGGCAAAAAACCTGGCGAGGATTGAGGGATCAATTGTTGCGGGAAGTTTAACCGAAGAAACCTCTCATTTCAGCTCATATTCCTTCCCTCCAACTGTCCGGACACGTAAAAGAGCTCCACGTAGGTACAATGATGGTGGCATCGCACAAGTGTATCCAGTTTCTGATGTCCCAGATATATTCTGTGCAGTTGGTAGGCATGCCGGAATCATAAGAGAAGAAGACTGGTCCTCGCACGAAGACTACAATTGTGCACACACATATATTCTCTTACAATGCGACGAAGTTAGCCCATTTCTGAGGTACATATAATTACAAACTATGGATTGAGGTCAAAAGGGTTATTTTTAACGTATATATGTTTATGATTTCATTTGTTATAACTATATTTTCTATTAGTGAATTTACTCGCCAGGTTACCGAGGCTTTCTCAAATGCATCACCCGGCGAGATTGAAAAATGTAAAGACCAACACTTTGTTAAATGGTTGAGGAGTCAGGTAAGTTAATTAAAAAAAAATTTATATATATATGGTTTCCATTAAAACATATATCTATATATAGATACTATGTATATTATATTTACATTGTATATACTATATTTGACAAGTTGTTTATGGAGACACGACCCTGTATGGTTTAGAGAGTTGATCCAAGCTCCATTGGGAAAAGTTATGTCATCCCCAATGTATTTTACATGAGGTTATGTATTCCATACGTTCGAACGTGGGAAAAATAGAGCAACTGCGAACTATGGTGTCGTCGTTCGAGCCAGGGACACCGATTTTTATGGCATTATACAAGACATTATTGAAGTACAATACCCTGGTTTAGTTAACTTAAAGTGCACACTTTTCAAATGCGAGTGGTTTAATCCAGTTATCGGGCGAGGGGTTCGAGTAGGAAAGTTTGGTGTCATCGACGTTAATGGATCGCGTTCTTATGCAAAGTATGATCCATTTGTGCTTGCATCACAGGCGGATCAAGTTTGTTTCATTCCATATCCACGGCTCAGGAAAACGGGGATTTCATGGCTATCTGTGCTCAAAATAGCTCCGAGAGGAATTATAGTTGAATCCGACGATGCGCCAATGCAATATGAAACTGCCGTGGATCTAACAACTCCAGAACAAGATCTAGGCAGCATCATTTTGATAGATCCGCAAAATAGAGAAGTTGAAATACTTCCCGATGCTACCGATGCAGAAAATCCCGAAAACGAGTTTATTAACGAAAGTGCAAAAAGTACCAATGATGATGACGATACCTCAAATGATAATTCAGACAATGAAGCATAAATGTTATCTTTATTGTATCTTATTTGCGATTGTATAGGTATATATGTATTCCAATTTTAAAAGAAATGTTACGAATAAAGATTTCAAATAACCTATATAGTTTTACATATATCAACAGTAACATTATGTACAATTATGTATTTACCAAAAATTTCAAATTTTAAAACCATTCGGTTTGAAGAAGGATTAACATGATTAAGATTGTTTTTGTATCCGATCTGCTATCGTTAACCAAAACCGAAATATTTAATATTTTTGGTTTAGCGTCGAATATCACAATTTGACGCTACAATTCGACGCTAATTTGCGTCGAATTAGCGTCTAACAATTAAAAATCCGATGCCTTTTCTATTCTTTACCCTAAACTCTATACATCAAACTTTTTGAGTTTAGCGTCGAAATAGCATCGAACGGGTTAATATTCGCTAATTAGCATATTAGCATCGAAATGTGTATTTTCAATGTTAATTCGACGCTAAATCTAAATATTTGTAAGGTAAATAAACCATGAAGGATACAAAAATATTCTTAACCATGTCAATCTATCTTATAACCCGAATGATTTTAAAATTTGAACTTTTGGTACATACATAATGTTACTGTTGATATATGTAAAACTATATAGGTTTTTTCAAATCTTTATTCATGACATTTGTTTTAAACTTTGAATACATAATTATACAATCGCAATTAAGATACAGTAAAGATAACAACTACCTATGAACAAGATTAATGATGATATATGAATAAAGATTTCAAAAAACCTATATCGTTTTACATTTATTATCATTAACCTTATGTATAATTATGTATGCTAAAAAAATTCCAAATTTTATAATCATTTGGTTATAAGAAATATTGACATTGTTGAGATTGTTTTCTATCCTTCCGGGTTTCTTTACCAAAAATCCTATATATCAAATATTTTATGTTTAGCGTCGAAATAGCATCGAAAAGTGTTGGTTCGATGCAAATTCGATGCTAGTAAAAAATAGCAAAGGCATCAGATTTTTAATTGTGCGATGCTAAATCGACGCTATGTTAAAAAAATTTCACATTAGCGTCGAATTGGCGTCGACTAAAAACGTGTCGATGCTAATTCGTCGTTAAATTAAAATTATTAAATGTTTCAGTTTTTTGTTGAGAATCGGAGTTAAAATATTTCAGATTAGCGTTGAATTAGCGTCGAATACGATTAATATATAACCGAAACAGTTCTTCTTCTTCTCCACTTTCGCAAAACAGAAAACATTATAACCTTGAAGCCGCCGCCGCCGGTTGATTTCTTCACTCCGACCACCATTGCTGTCGTCGTTCACTATCTCTCTTTCTCTCCCGATTTCATCCCATCTCATTGAAATGCTATGTGTATTTTTCTCTTTTATCTTATGTGTATTACGTTTAGATTTGTATTTTGGGTTTAAGAAGAAGTGTTAGGGATTGTTATGAATGAAATGTAGGTTTGTTAAGGTGTATGAAATTTGTATGAAAGGGAATTTAGGTTTGTTAAGGTGTATGAAATTTTTTTATAAGTTAAATTTTTGGATATATGGCAAAAAAAAATTTTGATTTAATAATAATGAAATTATTTTTCAATTTTTGGATTTATATTTTGTTAAATTATTTTATAAGTTATTTATGAAAAATAAAATAAAAACGAATTTATGAATTTATGGTTTGCTCTATAAATTTTTTTTTTTTTTAAATTATTTTACAAGTTATAAATTTATGAATTTATGGTTTGCTCTATAAAATTATTTAAAAATTTTAAGATTGATTTTTTAATAATTTTTTGTTAAAAAATGAATTTATGAATTTATTTTTTACGTATTTTAATTTAATAAATTCGTTTTTATTTCACCATTTATATGTTTACAAATAATTGTTAGGGTTTTTTTTTAAATTATTACGATTATTAGAATTTTTTTAAAATAAAAACAAATATTTCGTTTTTTTTATTTTTTTTTTAGATTTTATAATGTATTTAGTTATTGTAATTTTATTTAATATTTATACTTTACATTGTTTATTTTAATAAATTTGTTTTGATTTTATAGGTGGGTCCACCTTCATACGGAGAGTTATTCGGTGAGGATTCTACGATTTCCGGATCAGTAGGTGGTCGTCGCGGATCGGGATTAGGATCAGATTCAGGTTCCCAATCGGCTGTGAACTATCGTCCATGGCCTCCACCACGAGTTCAACCGCGAGCTCCGCCACCGCCAGCAGTTAACCCACAAGGAAACGAAGACGAAGCAGCTCAGCCCGATGATGCGGAGCATGCGCCTCCACTGCCAAACCCGCCTCTTATGATGCGGATTGCTGAGCTTCTTCGCCAACCTGGTCGTCAGAAACGGGTTAAGATGCTCCATCCGCTGAAGCCTTCCAATACTTTTTGGTATGTCTAATTTTTTACAATCTTTCTCATTAATTTATAATTATATGTTTTAAATAACTTATTAACATCAAAATATTTTGTTTTATAGGTTTACCGATAACTGTCTCTCTCGTTCGCTCACCAAAGTCATCATCGGCTATTTCCATATGTCGCATGCTAATTGGACGCAGACGCCGCAATCGGTTCGTGATATTTGGTTTGAGTCATGGGCGGTAAGTCATATTATATAATTTATTTTTATTTAATAAATTATTTGATTTTAGAACTATTACTAATATTATTCATATTTTTGTAGCAAAAATGGCATTGGGAAGAATTTCGTACTCACGAAGTGCGAGAGGCCTTCGAGAAGAAGGCTAAATTGCGTCTCAACGGCACTGTCGGTAACTGGAAGAAAGCTTGGCGGGAGAAAGGCGATGATGCGATGCCTTTAGGGATGGATTCCGATGTTTGGTCGGGTCTAGTTCGGTATTGGGAGGAACCCTCTTCGATAGCTAAATCATCGAAGTGTTCTGCATCTCGTCTTATGCCATTGGCCGAAGGAGATGGACCGTCTAAGCATTGTGCGGGTCAATCATCATACGCCACTATACGATTGGATATGGTATGATCTAATTTTTAATTAAAATAGTTTATTATATTATTTGATTTATATATTATATATATAATCTAATTTTTATTTTTATATATATTTTACTTTTTTTTTTACATTCCGATGACGATTAGCTTGCTCCGATTGTGAAAGTCATGGAGAAAACTCATCGGCGCAAGGATGGGAAATTTGTTACCGCTCAAGCGAAACAAACGTTCACCGCCTACAACGCTCGAGTGGCAAAGCTAGAGTCACAGTACTCTCCCGGTGGTAGCTCTGTCCAGTCTGCATTGGGTGTCGCCGATTACGATAAAATTTACAAAGAGGTAATTTTTTTAGTTTTGAATATAATATTTTAATTTATTTTCTATCACATTTTTAACAATTTGATTTTATAACGTTTTCATTTTATAGGTTGCACCGAAGAATAAAGTACGGATCTTGGGTGTTGGATCCATCGCCGATCTCCCAGCAACTTCTTCTACCGCTCGGTATAGTTACACTCCGAGTTCTTCTGACCCGCAATTGGCAACGCAGTTGACCGCTGCTAATGCTGAGATTGAACGGTTAAAGACGGAACAAGCGGATCTGCGGTCAACCAACAGTTCGATGCAAGGCCAACTCACGGTATTGACCAATATGATGGACATTATTGCAGTGGATAACCCGACTTTAGCTGCTGCCCTCTCCCAGATACCGCGTCCTGCACAGCCACCTCCAGCTACAAGTCAACCGCAGTTCGACGAAGAAGCCGAAGCAATGATGAATGAATATAGAGACAACATTAATTTTAAGAGACGAACGTTAAAATTGTAATTTCTGTTTGCATTTTCAATATTTTTAAACAATTTCTGTTTTTATTTTCGCATTTAAATATAAAATTTTCTAATTTTTAAAAAATTTTAAAATTTATTAAAAAATATTTTCATTTAAAAATATATATTTTTTTAAAAAAAATATTATAGTTCGATGCTAATTCAACGCTAAAATGACGTTATCTTAGCGTCGATTTAGCATCGACATAGGACGGATCCGATGCTAAATCAACGCTAAATTAGCATCGAAAACAGTCGATGCTATTTCGATGCTAACTTAGCGTCGAATTAGCATCGAAAAATAGCATCGTTTTAGCGTCGATTTTTCCTATGCTAAAATAGCGTCGATTTAGCAGCGGATCCGTCTAATGTCGATGCTAAATCGACGCTAATTTAACGTCATTTTAGCATCGAATTAGCATCGATATATAGCATCGAATTAGCGTCAAAAGTAATTCGACGCTAAATTAGCGTCGAATTAGCGTTGAAGTCTGTTTAGCGTCGACAGATTAGCGTCGATTTGTGATTCGACGCTAAGTCGATGCTAAAAGACTTTAGCATCGAATTTTTCCGACGCTAAAACTGTGTTTTCTTGTAATGTAAATCGCAAGTTCCATTCCTAGCATACAATCTATTTGTCTCAAGCAACCCGAGGTGAACATGAGAACGTCTCTCAGAGACCAGATCACGTACCTCTCCAACAATACACAGTATGTCCAAGGTGTCTCCAGCCAATTAGTATGATATTGTCTGTTTTGGGTCTAAGTGGCAAAAACCCATTGTATCTTGACTCGCTTGGCTGCTTCCGTCTTCCGCAGGAACCACCTCCGACCATCCTTCCTGATCTGACAAAGTCTCTAACTCACACCCGAGGTTGGTCCTCAGCGTGGACAGCTTCTGCCTCGACACTGCAGCCCTCTCCGAACCTTTATGCCTCTGCCCCAACTCGTTGGAACCACCGCAATCCCAACTCGTTGGAACCACCGCAACCCCAACTCCCTGGAACCACCGCAGCCCCAAGTCGAGCCGCTGAATCATCTGCTGAAGCCTCCGATCGACTTTTTGAGGCATCCAATACATCCTCCTTGATCCCCTATGGCCGCGTCTTCTCCATTACGACACGAGTCCTTGATGTGACTCCCCATCCTCGCCTCCGCCTCTGCATGTGCTATGGTCGGCCCCGTGCACACCGCTGTCGCTCCCGGCGTCATCTTCCATGTCATCTCCATCACGACATCGTGTTCCCCCACCAAAACTTGTTCCTCTTCCCAACTAGACCTTTTTCTCTTCCTTCTGTTGTTGTCCTCCTCGTCTCCTCTTCGCCTTCGGCTTCCTTTTTGCATATCACGAGATTTCTTCTTCTTTTTACTTGGTCGATCTTTCGCTCACGGAACCACTTCTTTCTCTCCTAGGTAAATTATGTTTTCCCAAATCATAACAAGAGTTTAGGTTAGCTTTAAATACCCAAAATTTTGAGATTAATCTTTGGCCGTTTGGAAAAATAGACATAGATTAGCTAGACAGGCCAGAGTTGTAACTAAATATTAAAAAATTTGGGTTAGGGCTGTTATAGCTTCTCTTTGTATTTTTATCTATCATATTTTTTCTATGAAGTAATATATTTTAAATCAATTTTAATAAAATAAAAAATATTAAAAGAGAAGCGATAACATTTTTTTAACGCTGCAATTTTATTATTATTCTATTATAAATTATGAGAATTGTTACATCGACGATTTTACAACGGACAAGTCTTTCATTTTGATCCACGCCAGAAGATTCTACCTTGTCTTACACTGAAAATCTCATGTAAGCTAACCTCTATTAATCTGCATAAATATCAATAAATCGTTATTTTCTGAGATTCGAATCCAGATTTCCTGTTGTAGAAACTTTAAATTCTTGTCCACTAGATCAATGGAGTTTCCAGATAAGCGATAACATTTAGGTTGGGGATTACGATTTTGACAGTATTACCTTCTAAGGAAAGGTAAGATAAAAACGTAATTATCAAACTTGGTTGCTGCTTTACTTTGATCAGCTGGCCAAGGCCTCTTTGACACTTCAAAAAGCCAACGACTCGGTAAATTATAATTATAAATAAGATATGTAAAAACAAAATGTATTTGTCAAGAAAAATAACAAAAAAGAAAAGAAAATGCATTTGTGGGTCTCCCTCGAATGTTAATTATATAGTTTTTTTTTTTGAACCTTGTGTTAATTATTATTATTTTTTTCATCTCAACATCATTTATTCATATGTTATAATTCGAAGGGGATACAAGGGTGGGATGCGGTTTTGATACACGAAGCCAACAAGACCTAGTCCGCTAGAGCCAAAAGCCTTAAAGGAGTTCGAAACTAATCCAAACTATATTCTATGAAATCGACAAACAGGGCAAAACACTAAAAGAAACCCAAACTCAAAGCTATAGACAATGAACCAAGGTAGATCAAACAAGCAATCCCATAGAACAATTTGGATCTGATGCGCCAAAGAACAAGAGACGAGATGAAACCAATGAAACCGATCTCGTCCAAGCTCAAAAGATAACAACAAACACCGGGAGAGTTTGAAGCTTGACCTAAATAGCCCATAGCAGAAACACTAATATCCACACCGCCACTCCAAATATACAAACAAACCGAATCGTTACAAGCTCAGGGAAGGGAACCTTGACATCAGCAAAGGGATTCAACAAAGAGGACCACCAACACTTTACCACGGTGAGAAAGCCACAAGATCCACCTCTAGCAAAGACAACCAAGCATAGAGCACAAGGACCACACTTTAACGAACAAATTCGAAAACTCAGATCCAAGACCCAAACCCAGGGACCTTTACACGCGAATACCAGAATCAAATCGATCCCTATTGCTTAGCGAAAACCAGAATCAACACCAAGACAAGGGACCGGTCGAACCCCTTCTTCACCAAGCTAGATCTCAGAGTCTCCCCACCCAAACATGACCAAACTAACGATAAAACCTACACATAAACATTAAATCAAGAACTACGAGACGAGCCCAACTGACGGTGGAGCTAACCAAGCCAAAACCAAGATCGCTTATCTTTCTCTCTCTAGCGGCGCTGCGTTTTGCAGTATAGCTCTGAACCTTGTGTTAATTATAGTGAAAGAAATCGGAATATAAACTGACGTAATGTATATCATCTTCTTAGTTCATGTTCATGGGCAGGGTCTGACCTAACGCTGGTGACGCATCCGGCGTTAGACATCAATATAGCTTATTTATTTTATGGGCATCAATTTCTTAAAAGTCCCTTGTAGCGTAGTGGTAAAACACGAAAAAAGTGGGTAACAGATGATGAGTTTGAATCCTAGGTTATGAATTCATAAGTAATTTTTTTTTGTGTGTTTATAATAGGACATCAAAAAAAATTTGGGCAGACCAATACTCAGAGCCGTTCATGGGTGGTCACCGTGACTGTAGGGAAATGGATAAACACGATTAAAGGTCAACTTACAACCTAATCCGCTGATCGTAGAGATCAAATATATTTGTTTTAGATAACTACGATCTATCTAAATTCGATTCCATCTATCCCAAGAGGTGCATGGGAAATTACATCCCCCGTAATCACATATTTTAAAAAAATATTAATACGTAATCATTTCGGTAAGTTTTTGTATAATATATTTGACTTTATATCAATTTAAAGAATCATATGGGATTTAAGAAAACATAAAACCGTATATAAAATTCAAATATACCTAACGTGTTAGATATATATGATCCGTTATTCCGTTCGACAATATATATGCGTATTGATCACATCATTCAATCGGCAATAATAAGCCAATATCTAACAATATTCAACGACTATAAGTTAGTCATAAAATGAAGCTACTATTATAAACATTTTTCTGTAGTCGGCTGCGGAATATTTTTTGTTTTCAAAAAAAAAAAACATTTTTCTATATTTATTTCTTTAACAAAAAAATACACTGTGAAGAATTTATAAAACAAAATACTTGGGTGTTAAAACACAAAAAGAAAGGAGCCCAAATTTTTAAAAACTCAAAAAAAAAACTACAAATCTCTTAAGCCCTTTTTTTGATTTTTTTTTTTTTTAAATAAAAACGTGAGCAATTACAGATTCACCTTTAATGAATCTGAGAAATTATGCGATCCAACCAAGAATCCAGATCTATACCCGAAACCAATTAAAAAACCCAAATTATTTTAGATATAAAGAAAAAAAAATTAAAAATCCTAATTCTAATTTTTTTTTCTCCTCGCGACTCTTCTCTTTCTCTCTTTGTTGAAGGCGATTTCTCAGTCGCTTAGGTTCTCCGTCACCGTCGCGTTCTCCGTTGCCGTCGTGTTATCTGTCTTCGTCGTCGTCGTTTTTGCGGTATCCGTCTCTTTCTTCGTGTTTGTATATGTCTCCGTCCCTCCATCTCAGAAGTTGAAGGTAATCACATCTTATAAAAAAGATTTTGACAGACGACGGCGAAAGGGTTGTTATTGTGGGAATTAGGATTCATCATGGATACGAGTAGGAGCTGTGGAATTGTATTGGAGGTCGCGGATGATCGATGTGGTCACGTCTGATGAAGACAAAGTAGCGCCTATGTATAAATTGGAAGAGATATGCGACCTTCTTCGTTTTTCTCATGTCAGTATTGTCAAGAAGTTTTCGGAATTTATTTTGAAACGTCTTGATAACAAAAGCCCCATCGTTAAGCAGAAGGTATATTTCGATTAAGCCGATGCTTGACTGATTAAAATGTTGTTTCTTTGTGAGAGAATTGAGAAGTTTTTGATTGAAAATGTTACATGTGGGGATTGGATAAGTTTGCTGGTTGATGTCTATTGGTGAGAATGGATCAAAGAGAGATCTCTTGTAGATAACCTGAAATGAACATAATTTTTTGGAGATTAGGATTTCGTTCTTTATTCGTTTGATTAAAGCCTAGAGTTTATAGGGAAATGTAGAATTGATAGCTATCCAATCTAATTATGGTTAATTGTTATGCTGATTCTAGTTATTGCAGTGCGTAATTTATTCCATTACAAGCGGCATCCAGATTATTTAAAAGGGGATGCGCTTAATAAAGCTGTACGGGATACTGCTCATGAAACAATTTCTGGTTTTTCGAGTCTCAGAAAGAAGATGCTTAACTGATATTGTCATTTAGTAATTTACATGTTGTGTCAATGGATACCTCTGCTGTGTTGAATACGAGAGAATACCATCCAAAATCCTCACGTACCAAGCCACAGAGGATCCGATTTACAAGGGTTACAGATCAGCGGTTGAGTCAACCAGCCAAGAAGAGTCTCTGGTATTTGTCATTGCGGAATCATTATCTGAAAAATGTTTATGGGACAGTGGTTTTATCGTCCTAAAGAAGCAGAGAAAAATGGTGGTTGAAACTGGCAATCAAGTGATACACGAGAGTTGTTCTATCCAGTATTCTTTGAAAAGCGGAGAAACTTGTCCTTATGTTTTGAACTGATGTTTTAGAATGTGTTTTATGGTAAACTGATGTGTTTTAGGTACTTGGGATTTGATTGTAATGTTGAACTTTATGTTCTAGTTTAAACATGTTTTGGTACTACTGGTGTTTTAAAAAAAGTTTTAGTGTAAGATTAGTTTTTGTAAAAACATATGAAGTAAGTAGTACCTAAGATAAGATAAGAATTGGTCCAAATGCAGCAATAACTAATAAGTACAAATCAGATGAACAAAACGTAAATAAAAACAACACACTAATTAAGTCTCATAGTTATACCCAGTTTTACTAGTAGTACCTGGTAGTGAGAACACATAAAATAAGTCAAGTAGTTATATCAGTAGTACCCAACAGTGATACTTGGTAGAGAGAACATCATCAAGTGAAATCACATAGTTATACCAAGTAGTACCCAGTAGTATCCGACAATGAGAACACACAAATCAAGTCTCACAGTTATAAGAACCATTTTGCCTACTCCTCGGGGTCAGGGTCGTTCACAAAATAACTATACAATCCCCGTCTTCTTCCCCTTCGTCCTCCTCTTTGTTCTCCAGCTGACGGATATCGTGTTTCTTGTTTTTTTCCTACTGAAGGATCTTCGTGTGGTGGAGGCAAGCCAGTCGAAACTTGTATATGATCAGGGACAATCCATCAGGACATATGGGGAATATGATATATCGTCTTACAATACGCCAAAGAGAACACATAAAATGAATAACACAATTATTTGAGTTTACCTAGGTTTACCATCTCATGGTGTTCTGATGCTTCGTTATTGTGTAGAGTTATCATCTCATGGTGTTCTGACCGTAGCATTCAAAATCATAGGAATGAAATTGAGTTTCAACTGCGTTGTAGCTTCATCTATCATGATTTTTCTCTCAACTCTATCAACCAACGTAAAAAAAGTGACATCCTTCACTCTGGTCTACATCGCTAAAGTGTGAATTTCATCTCCTCCTAAGTTTCATCTCATGTTAACACCTTCCATTGTATAACATCCTCCATAATCAAAACATATGATTGTGCAACTTTTATTCATTCTCCCCTGCAAAAAAATTGAAATATCGTAAGTGCATAATTAAACTGTTATTTAAGTAATAGTAATATCGGTAATCCTAGTATTACCAGGTAGGCTCAGGAGTACCAGTTTGTTCAGTAATACCATCGTATCTTATTAGTATCGGTTATTTTAGTTATACCTCTGCAATTTCGATTTACCTTCGAATTAGTACGATTTAGCTGCTATTTTACGAGATAAATCATCTCATCATACTAATAAACTTAGTTAACAAGTTCATTATTCAAATAACAATACAAATAACAAATTTTCAAATCATCTAATTGAGAAGAAACCATTACACAAAGAGGTTTCACAACCTAATCTAATCCTATACACTAAAATAGCATTAAACCCGAAGATCTTATCTTAAAAACTTGAAGATTCAATAGAAAACATATGTGAAGAAGGAGGTAACCGTGGCTACCATTACACAAAGAGGTTGTTCACAATCTAATCTAATCCTATACACTAAAATAGCATTAAACCCGAAGATATTATCCTAAAAACTTGAAGACTCAATAGAAAACAGATGTGAAGAAGGAGGTAACCGTGGCCTGTTTTTGGTTTCGCAAAGAAGAAGGACATGACGACGAACAAGCTATGAACCGTGACTTTGTTTCGAAGAAGTTATTGGTTGGTTGGTGGCAAAAGTTGTTGGTATATTTAATTGGGGGTTGGTTTAATAAAAAATAATAAAATATGAAAGGATAAGGTGGAGAAAATTGTGGGTTTTGATAAAGTAGAGATTGTTAGATTTAGATGGAGACTATTTATTGATTTTCTATCACTTGTAGGAGGCGTTTTGTATATACATTTTACTGAATTAAACACAAAACTGAAATTTAACTTGAGTAGAAAAAAATTGATTCCAACGTTTTGAAAAATAAAATGTGGCTTGCTTTTAAGTTTTAACCAAACAAAAAACATGTGGCTTGCGGTATAAGAATGCGAGGTGGAAGGCATTATTCATTGGAATATGCTCGTGAACAATTCAAATTCCATCTCCATAGAAATTTTTCGAAGATTAGTGGTTAAGAGCATGTTTACTCATGATATTTTGTGGGTTTCAGTTCATGAAATAATATTAAAAATAATATTTTGGGCTGGATTTTGAATGAAACGGATCAGTGCAATGAGTCTGGTGGATCGGTTCATCTTGGACACGTGTCATGCTCTTAGGTTTCGTTTTTTCTTTCTCAGTTTTTTTTTTCCTGATCTAGAAGTGAAGAACAAATCCTTTGAATTAGATCGTTGATCTGAAAATTATGTATATAGTGGTGTCTCTTTCCCCTTTTTTTGGATGATTTTTTTTTTTTTGAGTGATCTCAATGCCATATCATATGAAAATCCAACCAATCGATTCCGATGTATCGGACGATCTACTTTTCCCGGAGACGATGAAGCAAATGTCGAAATCGAAGCTGAAGCCGAGCGTCAGTTTACTATGAAGAGCGCAACCGAGAAATCCGCCATCGGCGATGTGGATGCGCCGCTTTCAAGAGGTAACTCGAAAAATTTCGAGCCGAGCTCGGTTTGTTTGGCGAAGATGGTTCCAGATTTGGATGGTTCTAAACTTCATTGAGGATAACAACAACGGGGAGAAACAGCGGTGTGGTCGTAGCCGCTGCAACTGCTTTACTGGGAGTGGCACTGATAGCTCCGATGATGAATGTGAGCTGTATGATGGTCGGAAATGTTTTTCCGGTGAAGCTTGTTTTTTTTTATAATTGATGATGAATAAAAAAAATATTAATTTTTTATTCTAGTGATACTCATTAAATTTCACTATGAAACATACAAATTTTACAAAAATTTTAATAAATCTCATAGATTAAACAATTAATTAAATTAATACTAAAAATATGTTAATGATGAGTTTCATGAATAAACATGCTCTAAGACTCTGCTAGGTCATCTAACGTGGGTCCAAGAACTATGCATGAAAATGTTGTCAGTGACACGTCAGTGACACGTCAGTGTAACCGGAGATGACCCTAGCGCGTCAACGCAAAATGACAAAAAACTCCTTTGCCGAGTAAGCGCCTCCTCATGTGCCTTTAACGGCGCCGATCAATAACCTATCCAATAAAAAGATGACACGTGTTGCTATATTGGTTTATTTGCGCTCGCTTTGGTTTGCTTCTAATCCGGTTCATCTTATTATATTTGGTTCCTTTACCACTTGGTTTGGAAGCAATAAATCACGGTTTCCGTTTGATAATTTTACCATGGAGATAACTTTTCTGAAATAGCCAGATCATTTTGCGCACGTTTGCCAATTAAAACGTCTAAATAATCACGTAAACTTAGAAGACAATTTCACGTTTGTTTAATAAGTTTTGATCATTCGCTTAGACTAATACATAAAATCTTCAACAGAACAACACCATTGGTACACTAGTAATTGGTTTGCAGTGAAAATTTTGGATTTAATTACGAACCATTAGTTTGATTTTGTTTCATTACAAATTTGTTAATAACGAAAAGAATAAGAAGGTTCCAAAGTTTGCGGACCAGCTATCATGTCGGCACGATATGCAAAGAAAGACAAAGGGACGATTAATAGCCGTTGGATTACCAAGAAAGTTGGAATCATGTGCGCTCTTTCTTACTATAAAAGCGAACGACGACCATTTTCTTTCCAAAGAACCATATTAAACGCATTAAAAAAAACAAGTGTCGTTAGGTTTAAGATTATACAAATTAGTTTACTCTTTAATTAGGACTTGACGTTTGAATAGAATCTAATCAAATATCAAACCGAACTAAGTAAACCGATATTCTATTAAATCAAACGTTCATTCAAATCTTAACCGAAACAAACGAAACACATATATGTATATTTAGGCACTAACTGGTGTAAGAGGAATAGCAGAATGTTGAATAATTCAGCAAAATTTTTGGAGTAATACACCAGTTGAAGCTGAAGAATTCAGCTGAAAAGAAAGAGAAACACTAAAAACAAAAAAAATGCAGAAGAGTTTTATTGGATTATATAGAGTTCGGTTCAATGTACATATCGGTTCAGATTAGAGTTGGTTTAGTATAGAGATTGGTTTATCATTCATTACTGTATATAACGATCAATTGTACAGCTTTATCAAGGAGATGAGAAATATCTTCTTTCATAAAAAACTTTCTCTCTCTAGTTTGATCTTCATTTCTCATCGCTAATATGGTATCAGAGCCATTTGAGCTCTAAATTTCTCCTTGTTTCTCTCTGATTTCACCATTTTTGAGCTCGAATTTGGATTTCAATAATTCGGTTTCATACTCGATGGTGTCGTTGAAGAATATTCCGAGGAAATCAGCTCGAACTCAAGCTTCTACTCGTTCCAATGGCACTCCGCTTCGGAAATCGACCCGATCTGCACCCAGTCATTCGTCTTCTCCGAATCCTCCGTCCGGTGATGTTCCAGACGCTTCGCGACTCATGACGGTGCCAATCTTCTCAGATCCAACCTAGTCTTCTTTCTATATGCACAGCGCAGATCACCCAGGTTTGAACATCATATCTCTTCGTTTAGATGGAACAACTTTTGATGACTGGCATGCTGTGATGCTTATTGCTTTAGATGCTAAGAATAAAATTGGGTTTGTTGATGGATCTATCACTCGACCGTTAGAATCAGATCCTTAATTTCGCCTATGGTCTAGATGCAATAGTATGGTTAAATCATGGTTGTTGAACTCTGTCTCTACACAGATTTACCGTAGTATATTGCGTATGAATGATGCTGCTGATGTTTGGCGTGATCTCTATAGTCGATTTCATTTGACTAACCTTCCACGCACCTTTCTCTTAACCCAACAAATACAAGATTTGCGTCAAGGTTCTATGTCTCTTTCTGATTATTACACTCAACTCAAAACGTTATGGGATCAATTGGAGACATCTGATGAACCAGAGAATCCTTGTACTTGTGGGAAAGAAGGTACTATGCAGCTTAAGGCTGACAGGGCCAAGATAGTGAAGTTCCTGGCTGGCCTTAATGACTCATATGCTGTGGTTCGTCGTCAGATCATAGCAAAGAAAGTTCTCCCCTCATTATCTGAAGTCTACAATCTGCTGGACCAAGATGATAGTCAAAAGGGCTTCTCGGTTAGTCTTCCTACTCCAGCTGCTTTTCAGATCTCTGAAACTAGTCAGGTAGGAGGTATCTCTCCTTTGACTTGTTATGTTCAGAATGGTCCCAATAAGGGTAGATCTATCTGCTCTTTCTGCAATAGAGTTGGTCACATTGCAGAACTTTGCTATAAGAAACATGAATTTCCTCTTGGTTTCACTCCTAAGAACAAGTCTTACCAGAAATCACAACCATCTCCTGCTCAGCCTTCTCGTCCTGTAGCAGCTCAGGTTGCCATCTGTCCTGGTAATGGTGTCAAGCAGCCTGGTTTGGAGTCTCTGGTTGGTAACATGTCCAAGGATCAAATTCAGAGCTTCATTGCTTACTTCAGTTCACATCTCCAGAATCACACTTTGAGTACTCCACATGAGGCTTCTACTTCTCAAACTCCTTCCACTTCTCTTTCTTCTTCCTCTCCCCCATCTGGTATTGAATTCTCCTCCTCTACCTTCAAGTTTATTGGCATTTTAACTGTTTCTCAAAATGTTATGACCAAGAGTACTTGGGTCATTGACTCAGGAGCTGCACATCATGTGTCTTTTGATCAATCTCTCTTTACTTCTTTGGATACAAACATTAACAGTGCCGTTAATCTTCCTACTGGACTTATGGTTAAGATTAGTGGAGTGGGAGTAATTCGGATTAACAAGGACATTGTTCTCCAAAATGTCTTGTTCATACCTGAATTTCGTTTGAATCTTCTCAGTATCAGTTCATTGACCTCTGACTTGGATTCCAGAGTTGTCTTTGATGTGTCTTCTTGTGAAATTCAGGACAGTACCAAAGAGTTAACGATTGGGAAGGGTAGGAGGATAGCAAATCTCTATGTGCTGGATGTTCACGAGTTTCAAGTGAATGCTGTTGTGGACATTGGAGTTTGGCACAGACGCTTGGGACATCCTTCTATCTCTCGTTTAGATATAATCTCTGATGTTTTAGGGATTGCTAAACATAAGAATAAGAAATCTGATCACTGTCATGTTTGTCAATTAGCCAAACAGAAGAAGCTTTCTTTTCCTTCCCCCAACAATATTTGTAGTAATACTTTTGACTTATTACATATTGATATTTGGAGCCCTTTCTCATTTGCAACAGTTGATGGTTATAAATATTTTTTAACTATTGTTGATGATCCTTCAAGAGCAAGTTGGGTTTACTTGTTGAAAGCTAAGAGTGAGGTTTTGACAGTGTTTCCTGCATTCTTAAGATTGGTTGAGAATCAGTATAAAGTCACTGTGAAGTCAGTTAGATCAGATAATGCACCAGAATTGCGTTTCACTGACTTGTATCAGTCTAAAGGTATTGTCTCCTATCACTCATGCCCTGAGACTCCAGAGCAGAACTCAGTTGTTGAAAGAAAGCATCAACACATCCTGAATGTAGCCAAAGCATTGATGTTCCAATCTCATGTTCCATTGTCTTATTGGGGTGATTGTGTTCTCACTGCAGTGTTCACGGGGACTGCTCCTAATTACTCTCAGGTACGCACCTTTGGCTGCTTATGTTATGTCTCAACTTCACCTAAACAGAGACATAAATTTGAAGCTAGAGCCAAGACTTGCATTTTTTTGGGTTTTCCCTCTGGATATAAGGGTTATAAACTTCTGGATTTGGAATCTCATACTGTCTTCATATCCAGAAATGTGGTCTTTTATGAAGATGTTTTTCCATTGGTTAAAGATGGTGGTTCTGAGGTTTGTTCTGATATTTTCACTTCTTTGGAACATTTGTCCTCATACTCACCACCTGTTTTACCCACTTCTTCTCCATCTCCACCACCTGATCCATCTTTAATCCCTCCTATAACACCACATTGTGATTCCAGTTTGTCTTTCCCAACTCACAGACCAAAGAAACCCCCTGCTCATTTGCAAGATTACCATTGCTATAATCTTGACTCTGATACCTTATCCCATTTCCTCCTTTATTTCTTACTCACATCTCTCCCCTCTTACCTCTCCTTTATCAATTGTCTCACTAAAATACCTATTCCTCAAACCTATGCAGAGGCTAAGGGTTCCAACAAATGGTGTGAAGTAGTTGACAAAGAAATTGGTGCCATGGAATTTACTCAAACTTGGGACATTACAACATTACCACCTGGAAAGAAACCGGTTGGTTGTAGATGGATATTTACATTGAAATTCCATGCAGATGGGAGTCTTGAAAGGTATAAAGCACGCTTGGTGGCTAAGGGATATACCCAAAAGGAAGGCCTGAATTTCAATGATACGTTTTCCCCTGTTGCCAAACTTGCTTCGGTTAAATTGCTATTGAAAGTCTCAGTTTCTAAACAATGGTTTCTCAATCAACTGGATATTTCTAATGCTTTCCTTAATGGAGATTTGGATGAGGAAATATATATGACCTTGCCGGATGGTTATGCTGAAAGACAGGGGGACTCCTTGCCTAAGAATGATGTGTTACGCCTCAAGAAGTCTATTTATGGTTTGAAACAAGCATCAAGGCAATGGTTTCTCAAGTTCACTGGGGTTTTGTTGCAGTTGGATTTTACTCAAGGTTCTGGTGATCATACTCTCTTTGTGAAAAGTTGTGGGGATGAAGTTTTCATTGTTGTGTTGGTGTATGTGGATGATATTGTGATACCTAGCACCAGTGAAGAGGTTGCAGCTAACCTGACTACTGAATTGCAGGCTCGTTTTCGTTTGAGAGTTCTTGGTCCTCTCAAGTATTTTTTGGGGCTTGAGATAGCAAGATCAGCTACTGGCCTTTCTATATGTCAACGGAAATATGTTTTGGAATTGCTTTCTTCTACTGGAATGTTGGGTTGTAAGCTTGCTCCAACTCCCATGATTCCTAATTTGAAGCTTTCTAAATCTGATGGTGAGTTGCTTCTTGATAAAGACATCTATCGCAGCTTGGTTGGACGCTTGATGTACCTGACTTATACACGTCTTGATATCACCTTTGCTGTGAATAAGCTATGTCAGTATTCATCTGCTCCGCATTCTTCTCATCTTTAGGCTGTGTATCGGGTTCTTCAATATATCAAGGGCACTGTTGGTCAAGGGTTGTTTTACTCTGCAGAATCCTCTTTGTCTCTCACTAGTTTCGCAGATTCCGACTGGGCCTCTTGTCCGGATAGTCGACGTTCAACTACTGGTTATTGTACATTTCTTGGCTCTTCTATGATATCTTGGAAATCCAAGAAACAGGATACAGTTTCCCATTCATCTGCTGAAGTAGAGTATCGTGCCCTGTCTCTAGCCTCTCGAGAGATCACATGGATGAACAAATTGCTTGTGGATCTTCAGGTTTCTTCTCCTACTTCCGTCTTATTCTCAGACAGTACTGCATCTATCTATATAGCTACTAATCCAGTGTTCCATGAACGCACAAAACACATTGAGAATGATTGCCATTCCGTTCAGGAACGCTTGGACAGGGGATTACTCAAAACTCTCCATGTGCGCTCTGACGATCAGATTGCAGATATTCTAACTAAACCTTTGTTTCCTGCTCCATTTGAACATCTTAAATCCAAGATGAGCCTTATCAACATCTATGGCACATCTTGAGGGGGACTATTGGATTATATAGAGTTCGGTTCAATGTACATATCAGTTCAGATTAGAGTTGGTTTAGAGTAGGTTTAGTATAGAGATTGGTTTATCATTCATTACTGTATATAACGATCAATTGTACAGCTTTATCAAGGAGATGAGAAATATCTTCTTTCATAACAAACTTTCTCTCTCTAGTTTGATCTTCATTTCTCATCGCTAATAAGTTTAGCTTTTATATCACACTATACATCTATCTTATATAATATTTTAAAGTTTTTCAAAACCGAAACTCCGAGTAGCTGCCACGTGTCACTCTCAATTTTAACTTATGTGTATTCCTATTAATTTGACAATTAATTTTGACCACTAATTCTAATTTTACAGTTTTTGACAAAATATGTCCTTTATTTATGTTTTGGAGAAAAAGAATTTTGTAATTAAAACAGTTTATGTTAGAAAAAGTAATGGTACAACCTACACACTCATTGTGATCATCGCATTGCATTGAAAATAAAACCAAATAAATTATCATGGCTCTCAACATCTCATTGGTATTATTTTTGTTTGTAGCATATTTACAGAAATTTAACTCTTATTTTTTCTTGATTGGCAACAATCACATAATCTCTAATCAAGTAAAATGATTTTTTATATTTCCTTTCCTTACAGTTTTTAAATACTAATTTACTGCAAAATTGTTACTTGCTCCTATCAATGTTAAAATGTGTTTTTGCATATTTATTGGTATTGATTTAATACCATGATCATATATATAAAGATATGTCTCAATCATAATAGATATATTAACCTTATTTTATATTTGTATTAATTCACATAATATATGTAACTCACATAAATTTATGTTAATTCATATTTATTTACGGTTAATACCAAATTTATGTAATATTAATTATACAAATAATCAACAAATTATAAATATTGCATATGTTTCCATGTCAGGTTTTAAATCTACGCAACGCGTGGAGAATCCCTAGTTATCTTATATTAGAAGTGAGAATGTACCAAAATGAGAGTTATTTTTTTTTTATTACATAGTATTTTAATGTTGCCTTTAAATTTTAATTTTTAACGGATATATTCACATTGCTTTTTAATGTTGTCTTTAAATGAATTTTATTTTTATCCGATATATTATTCTAATCGATATACTCGAAAAATGATTTATAATTTTTATTTATTTTAACTGATATAGTCGATAATTAGTTTATATTTTTATTATGTAAATTTAAATATCAAATTTGAAGATATCAAATAAATTTTTGTCCTTATCTGATCCTTCATCGATTCTTATATATATATTTTCCTATTTGTTTGATTGTGAAACAAATAATCTTCTTCTCCTTTTTTTCATTATTTTCTCTATCCTACGATTTTTATTTTTCTAAAACAGATGATGTCGATTGTAATGCTATTAGTACCTCTTACAAGCTTCATAGAATTAAACGTTTTTTCCTTCTTTAACAATATTATGTGTTTCCTCTTTTTTTCTTCGTTGTATGTATATACGCTTCATCTTTGATCGTATCTTTTTTTTTTTTGTTCCGTATTTGTATGATTTTTATTATTTTCTTATGTTTTTCTAGGTTATTGATTCTCCTATCAACAAGATATGATGATATTTTCCATCAAAATTTTTCTCAGTCTATTTTCTTTTTGTTTCGTTTTGTCATCAAGGTATACTTTTTTTCATATTATGTTTCTATATCTTTGATCGTCTATTTTGTTTTCGTTTCGTTATTGATAATCTTTTTTTTTCATTGTTTATGTATATTAGTGCTCCCATGGAAGTGCTTTTCCTTAAATTTTTATAGTTTGATTACGTGTCTAATTATTCTCTTCAAAATTTTTATGATGGCATAAAAATCTTAATTCACCGAGTTCTCCAAGAATAGAGATAGATAGAGTTTTTTTAATTGTTTGATATCATATCTTAATTTTTTTTTTTTTGGCTTGAATTAGTATGAATAAGGTACTTCTCTCTAAACCAATTGTAGCAACGAACTTTAATTTTTACGATCTGCTGTTCTTTGATCATTTGCTATCTTCGAACCTGTTGTATCTTATTCGATTTCAAATTCTTATACTTTCCTTTTCTTTGTTCTACTAATTTGTTTCTTATATGTCTACCATGTTTCTGTTGTGTAATCTTGCTCTTACAAAGTTATCTAGCAGACAGCTGCGTACTTTAATATTTGTCATCAATCATCATTAATCTTCCTCAATAGATTTGTTTTTTCTGGTTCGTAGTATTGATGTCTGTATTTTATTATCCTTCATTATTTGCTTTGTTGTTTTGTTAACAATGTCCTTGATTTTATTATTTTAACTGTTTCACAGTTTTTATCTCATGTATGTTTTTTTAGAGAATTATAAAAAGTCTACAAAGAGACACGAGCCGTACAAAGAGGAATTTTTATTTGTAATAAAAGGTATTCTATTTAAATTGCAAGAGTGGTGCTAATGCATTACGATCAAACAAAAGTTTTGAAAGAGAGATACTAATGCATACAGTTTGTTACATTAGGACCAAGTGGTTGGAAATTATTTAGTCTAACGTAGCCTAAATCCGGTGAAGAAAGTGCTAGGGTATTGCTTGGAAGACATATCAAATTTGTTACCAAGAAGTAACCCTGAGCTCATAACGCTTCAAAACAAAAATCCAATGACGAAGTCGACAACAACGAACGGACACAATAAGATCACAAGAGGTCAATTGATGAAAGACATGGTTCACTTCTACAAACACATTCTGATGGACTGCAAGGGAGTGTTAGGCCCCACAGGGATATTGAACCAAATTGGCATGGCTTCAAGAGCAATCCTACTTCATCAAAGAGTATCACTACATTAGAGATTGACTTCAAGAGCAATCCTCGATGCTAAATACGTCATCAAAGAGTATCACTACATTAGAGTTATATTGGTGAAAATATTTCACTTAGATCGAGGGGACAAATTAGGAATATTTTGCATCATCGGGCGGAAATGTCATCATAACAACAAGATAGTTAAAGATTCCTCCACAAGAATGCATAGTGGTCAACAAAGGTGCAACGTTAAGTGAAGTGTATGGAGAGGCAGAGAATGTTTAGAGAGATCTATTGGGAACTTAGAGCTGGTATATGATTTATTTGACATGAAACTCAAAACTAAAATTTATGAATCTAAATTAAAAAATTTGATCACCGATAAAGATGGGAAACCTCAGAGTAAAACTTTGAATGTTCTGTACGACAAAATCTTACAGAGTGTTTGCTCGATCAAAAGCTATTTAGTGTTTCCGTAAGCTACTTAGGGTTTTTTCTTTGGTTATCGTGTTGTGTTTTAGTTTTGATTGTCTACAAAAACATAATTTTTTATCATATTCTGATTAGTTTTTTTTTTTGTTATTACGATCAATTTTAAATATGAGCAATTGTGGTGTATATAACAAACTTGATTCCTAAAACTTCAAATACAGAACGTTATGTCTGTTTAGTAATAAACCTTATAATCGAAATATTGTTGAATTTTGAATAGAAGTTTTAGATATATATATATATATATATATGTATATGTTAATTGTTAGTAAGTTTTATAAGCGTATTTGAAATACTAAGTCTATTAGGATTAGTATACGATTATGATTATATTATACTCCATTACGAAGTCCACACACTTAGGGTTAAAGGCTCCCAAACTTAGTGTTTAGTTTCTTTTAATTTGCAAAAAACAAAATCTTTTAATATATTTTTAAATATAGTTTTAATTGTTTAACCTCACATATTTATTTGATGAATTTTAATTTTCTACAAATATAAATGGTATATATATATAAATATATTATTTAAAATATGACTGAAAACTTATTTTCTACGAAAACTAAATATTATTCAAAATGAATTTAAAATAGTGATAGACGATCATATGTTATAAATGCACGTAAAAAATTATATGAGAAAGATAAGTGCGACGTGAGTATAGAAAACTGAACACTACATATACGAGCAAGATTTCATTATAACTTAGCTGAATCAAACCATAGGTTTATTTGGTTTGTTAGAGTTAAGGCTTCCCATTTGTTTGGGTTGTTAGAATTAAGGTTTCCCTAGGTTAAGGCTTTTCTATGGTTAAAACTCCACACACTTAAGGTTTAGTACCTTTTAATTTGCAAAAAAAATGATGTTTTGATGTATTTTTGTGTATAGTTTTAATTGTTTAACTTCACATATTTATTGAATGATTTTTAATTTCTAACAAATATAAATGGTATATATATATAAATTATGCAATCATTTCAGTCATTGTTAATTTTCTGTTTCGGAAACTGCAACGCTCTTGACCAAAAAAAAAAAAGTCATAGAAAAAGTTTGAATTAGGGAAGAAATAATTAAAGCTTCAGCCGACAACTTCTCAAGCTACAATTTTGGAATTTAAGACATTTTTTCCCCACATATGTATGTATTTTGATGCACATGAACTAACTGCTACTGTATCACAGGCTTCTGCACATTGGTGTTGTCAATACATCAGGACAAAGATTATGAAAAATGAAGACGAGTATTGTAAGACAGATGAAAATAGAGCTTTTCCAAATCCAATTGTATATGGAGAGTGAAAATGTCTTAAAATCCCAAAATAGATTGGTTGGGGCAAAACATATGAGAGAGAGAAAAAGGATATAAAATTTGAATTCTTATTATGGTTTAGAAAAATGCATGTAAACGTTATAAGCTAATATTCAATATAATGACAACGATGCTTCGAACATTGATCAATAAAATAATATTATGTGTTTGAGCAAATAAATAGATAATTTATGGTTCGGAGTATTCATATATGTCAAGGCTAAAATTGTCTCTTGTAAAATCGTTCGTGTAATCATTTTCATAATTTGTAGTAGTTCATAAATCTAGACGATTAAAAAATAAATAAATCAATGGTTATACAAACACGGGAGATATATCTTTGTATGGAACTTCATAAAAAGGATAAAAACACCAATTTTATAACAAAATTTCCAATTTTATATTTTTCATTAATTGTTTTTTATTTCTATTTTTTTTCTTTCTAGAAATTTCTCTTTCGTTAATTGGCGTGTGAATGGTTTTTTTTGTTTTTAGAGGCTTTCCAATAAATGACGGCGTCACTTAATTGTTCATCAAAAATGGATTTTGATCCGTATGAGAATGAATATAATTTTAAGGAAGATTGTGATGATATTTTGGATGATGATGATGATGATGATCCTAATAACGAATTTGAAGGTGTTGAAGAGATTGAAGATGACATTGGATATGGTACATACAATTACAAAAATAGAAGTGCATCTAAGTATGTTGAAAGTATTGATGGTGAAGATGATTCTCTTGGTTCTGTGACGAAAATATTGATTAATATTTGGGTTTTAAAAAAAAAAAAATTTGGTTTTATGGTCCATATAGTCATTCGATCTAATTATTTTAACAACTCTCGCATTTGATAACTCTTTTTTGTTACCGTCCAATTATTTTCGATTGTTGAATTAATTATTCCAAAAACAAAATATTAATCTAAGTCAATTTAAATTAGTGATAGCCTGATAGGCGATCATACGATATAAATGTTGGTACAAGGTTTTATGAGAAAGATAAGTGTGACCTGAGTATAAAACCACCTGCCAAAACTAACTCAACACTAGATATACGAGATAGATTTCACTATAGATAAGTTGAATCGAAACACAATTTTGTTTAGTTTGTTCGGGCTAAGGCTTTCCTAGGGTTAAGACTTCCCATTCTTAGGGTTTAGTTTCTTTTAATTTGCAAGAAAATAATTGGTTTGATATATTTTCGAGTATATTTTTATTGTTTAGTCTCGCATATTGATTTGATGTGTTTTTAATTTATAAAAATATAAATGGTATATGTATAAATTATAAAAAATGACTGAAAACTTACTTTTTAAGAAAACTACAAATTATTTGAAAGCAATTTAAAATAGTGATATGCGATCATATGATATAAATATTATTCGAAATCAATTTTTAAAAGTGAGTATAAATTCACCCGCCAAAACTAATCGAACACTACATATACGAGGTAGATTTCACTATAGATGAGCTGAATCGAACCATAATTTTGTTTAGTTTGTTAGGGTTAAGGATTCTCTACGGTTAAGGATTCTCTACGGTTAAGGCTCCCCACTCTTAGGGTTTAGTTCTTTTTCAAGGAGAAGTGCGATGTGAGTATTAAACCATCCGTCAAAATAAACCGAACACTACATATACGAGCTATATTTCACTATAGCTGAGCTGAATCAAACCATCGTTTTTTTTAGTTTGTTAGGGTTAAGGCTTCCCTAGGGTTCAGGCTCCCCACTCTTAGGGTTTAAGTTCCTTTTAATTTGCAAAAAAATAAATTTTTAATATATTTCGAGTATATTTTTTATTGCTTAGTCTCGCATATTGATTTAATGAATTTTAATTTGCATATAAATGGTTTATGTCTAAATTATAAAAATATGACTCAAAAATCTTCTTTTGTTACAACAAAATATTATTCGAAATCAATTTAAAACAATGATAGGCGATCATATGATAGAAATCATGGTACAAAGTTATATGATAAGGATAGGTGTGATGTGAGTATAAAACTATCCACCAAAACAAATCGAACACTACATATACGAGGTAGATTTCACTATAGTTGAGCTAAATCATACCATAGTTTTGTTTAGTTTATTAGGGTTAAGACTATCAACTTTTAGGGTTTAGTTCTTTTTCAAGGAGGAGGGCGACGTGATTATAAAACTACATGCCAAAATTAACCGAATACTACATATACGAAATAGATTTCACTATAGTTGAGTTGAATCGAACCATAATTTTGTTTAGTTTGTTAGGGTTAAGACTCCACATTCTTAGAATTTAGTTCATTTTAATTTGCAAAAAAAATAACTTTAATATATTTTTGACTATATTTTTTATTGTTTCGCCTCACATATTAATTTGATGAATTTTTAATTTGCTAAAAATATAAATAGTTTATGTATAAATTATAAAAAATAAGACTGAAAACTTAACCACCCACCAAAACAAACCGAACACTACATATACGAACTAGATTTCACTATAGCTGAGGTGAATCGAACAATAATTTTGTTTTGTTTGTTAGGGTTAAGGCTTCTCTAGGGTTAAGGCTCTCCACTCTTTAGGGTTTAGTTCCTTTTGATGGAGAAGTGCGACGTGATTATAAAACCACCCACTAAAACTATCTGAACACTACATATACAAGGTGGATTTGACTATAGCTGAGCTGAATCGAACCATAGTTTTGTTTAGTTTGTTACTCTTTTTAATTCAGTATAAATGTTAATAGTAGACATATATACAATAAAAAATTAGTAATTTATATAAAATAAAAATTTATTCCTAAAACATAATATCCGCGCTGGGCGCGGTAAAAACTAGTTAGCTTTTATATTTATATGACATATACGTCTAGCGATATATATATATATAAGAGTAAGTAATCATATGTGCTCTATGCAGGGTAAAATTATTATTGATAGGAGAGTTATTATATAAAATCTAGAATTCGTTTATGAATATTTAAATTTATTATTATTTACAATAGAAATGTATTCCATTTTAACAATAATGTTTTTAAAAAAAAATTCAAATTTTTAATAAGCATTAAAAAATCATATATATTATAAAAAGGTTGTGTCCAAAATAAGAAATGTTTTCGTAATTCCATGTACTATCAATTTTTTTAATAGTTTTTGATCATTTGAATTTTTTTATATTGATTTTTTCAAACCCAAAAATATAACGTGGACTTTAAATTCATCATTTTTTATGAATTACAAATCTTTCTGTGAAATTATATTGTTATTTATGAAAGATAAAATTATTAAATAATTAGTTTATCTAATTATTTGTTTGAGACATAATAATTTTAGAATAATATATTTATAAGTTTAATTAACTTATTTATGTAAAAAAAAATTGTCAGATTCCGCCAGCTGTTACCATTTAAATTTTCATTTATTCCGCCGGATTCTGTAAAAAATTACTGCTAATTCAGTTAGATTCTGCAATTCAGCCACATTCAGCCAACACCATTTACACCCTTAATTAAACTCAATAAAACCGAATATTCTCTTCTTATTTTTTTGCTACTTTCAAACTCCTTGCTGACCCATTTTAAACGTTCATCATAATAGTTTTTTTTGTAATCTTAGTTACAACAAGATGTTATTGTCATACAAATTTTATAATGGGAAAACATGATTAAAACATGGGCCATTATTATATTTACTTTAAAAAAAAAAAAAATTTAAAACATGATTAAAATCGTAATACAAATATTTGAATCGTAATCTTCAAACCTAATTAAGATAATTACTTCGACTATTGCATTACCATGACTTATCTGAACATTACTCAAACTTCAACTAAAGGAAAACTGAACCTAACTATTTCTAAACCAAACCGAGTAAACAGAATATCTACGACTTATACAAAATTAGGGTGCTTTTTTCTTATCATAAGAAATTTATACAAACTGGAACACAGATAACAAAAAAAATATATATATCATTTCCTAAAAGAAATATATATATATATATATATATATATATATATATATATATATATATATATACAAAGGTCGAATGTATAAATTCGTTCTGGAGTTGATAATAGACCGGCCAAAGCATCTCGGAGTTTATGGGCCACATCCCACATGTTCAAAAAGGGTCGTCTTTGGAGTGGCTCAAACTCTCGTCCAAACATCCATATATAGTTATTTGACTTAATAATCTAATGTATGTCAATTAATTATATAATTGCATGTGTTTGTCCAAACTCCAAAGAGAGGTTCTCCACCCACACAATCCAAGTAACTACTCCGAAAATATAAGCGAACAACATGCATTTTTTATAAATATGATAGAGCAACTTTTTAAGAAACATAGAGACGCAATAGCTCTCGTCAAAACCTCTAAACTCAATTTTTTTTATGTCCTATTGACTATGCGATAAAGTCTACCGAAAAAAGAATATGCCGTCGTAAATACAAACGACGTCGGTGAGGTCGATGCCAAACAAAATAACGACGTCATAGTTTATAGTTTATTATTATGTTGTGGAACTAAACCCATATTAATAGAAACGTGTCTTCCAATATATATTGTTAACGCTCTCACCATTTGGGGAATTTTATAAACAGTCGATAATTTGATTTGACTATATGCTTGATTAGAGACACATATAATAAATAAGTTTAGCAGAAAGAAAGATAAATAATTAAAAAATGTAAAAGATATCGGTAAAAAATTGCGGTTAATAAAATGAAAACACTAGTACCGTTGCTTATAATCGCTTTTGTAATTAATAGTAGGTTATTGAATCGGTATAATTTTTATCTTTGTGGTAAAAAAAAATTACAAATTAAAATAGCTCGCGCGGTCTTTTAAGATTTTTCCCCTTTTAAAAAAGCTATATTTTGCAAATATGTAATATAGTAGTTTGTGTTAGTGTTGTTATTGGGTCAACCTTTTTTAAAAGATATTTTTAGATTATTTTTTTCACATAATCTTTTTCTATACAAAATATGTAGTTTAGTAGTTTATACAAGTATCGTTGTTGCCTGTATAATCGGATTCAGTCTTTGAATGGAAATGATGTCTTGTCCAAAGAGTACATTGGCTAAAAGCTCAAACTTTCACACTGTTATTGGATTATAAACTATTTGATTGAATTTATCGGTAGTGGAGGAATTTGAGAATGTGGAAGTTTCGTTGGGGACAACTGGGGTTAATGAATGAGGAAGAAAGAGGGACCCAATCTTGATTCATTGGAAGTTGGAACCATCTAAATCTTTCTGCTATACCTTCTTTTTAATGTTTACAAGTGCCCTATCATTTTGCTTTGCTTAACCGCAGATGAAGGCCAGTACAAAGCTCAATAGCTTCAATGAACCAAACCCAAACCAGCTCTAAATTACCCAACCGACTCAAACCAGCCGGTTAAGAAAGAAACACAATACAGTTTACTGGTACATTCTTACATATTATCATCAACGAAAGAAAGAAAGAAAAACAGGCTTCAACGATCGATTATACTACTTTTGGAAAAACAGATGTACATTTACAAAGAATACGTGAAGAATTAACCAGATGATCGCTTCAAAAGAACTCATAACCAAATTTCGGATTCTAAGTAAGTGAAAAGCTAGAAGAAGATCATTGTGTTCATTTACCAGCAAATGCCGTTCTATATAGATGATAGTTTTCTAGAACTAACCTTTTCGTCCATTTGAATCAAGAATCTGTCTTTGCTTCTACGGTAACTGGCTTTAAGGTCTTAGGATGTGTTTCATTTGTCACGGGCAAGTCCACGAGCGTTTGTGGAGGAGCAAAGTACATGTGAAGTGACATGATGCATATGATAATACCCAAGAAAAGCTGCAGGATGGTTACAGGAAAGCAAGACAGAATGAGTCAAGTACGAGAGAGAAGATCCAAGATAAATCATATACAAACCTGCACTGTCGGTTTGAAACTGAAGAGGTATATGGATGCAACCATAGTAAGAAGCATCGCCATTGATGTAGAATAAACCTAGGAGAAGAAATTGTGGATGCATGAGGTTAAATAACTTTTTTTTTTACCTTCTTAATTATGCTCGATAGTGAATAACAGGTTTCATCTTTTACCTTCACAATATTGTCTGCATACTTCATTAGCCATGAGACGAGTAAGCCTGTGGATCCGAGATTCAGAACTACCATCCAAGTGGTGATGCTATACCCATCAAAGATACGTTGCCACCAAGGACCCTTTTCAAACCCAAATCTGAAATCATCTGCTATAAGTCGAGCAACATTGAAAAGCGAACCAAACCTAGTAAAATCAAAGAACAGAAGAATAAGATGGTTGAACCGAATACCATTGCCCAGTGAAGAGTTTATAAGTAACATGACATTAATACTGTTGGCATGAGAAAGCTTCATGTGAAGAAGAGATACCTACGTATACAACTGCAAATTTTGCCAGTATAAGCTGTCATTGTTTCTCTTCATCAGAAACTCTGTGTAGATTCCAGCTAGTGCGGACAAGCCAGCTGAGAGAATGCCCAGCAAATACCCTTGTATTGGTGCCGTGAATAGCGAATCACATGAAGCCTCTCCGCATCCCTTAACCTGAAACGACAAGGCAAATTCAATAGTTAGAATCACTTTGAACTATCAGCATAAAACCAAGAGTGCTGCTAACTGCTAAGATGAAAAATATTTTGATTTTTGAGAAACATAAGGTTATTTATAAGCCTACAAAGATTATTTTCAAAATCAGTAATACGATTTGAAGGAGAATATCATAGGCTATTCAAAATGTGTGTGCATCACCTGGCTAGTAGTTGTTCCAACAGCTAAAAGACCAATCGCCATCCACTGAAGTTTTGATAGTTTCCTCTTTAAAAATAACCTATAGTAAGAATGAATTACAAATCAGTTAATCTATAGGGAGAATTCAGAATCATCTTCCAGTTATTCTTGTTTCTTTTCACGCAAAAGGATACTAGAGAGAAAGAAGATACCTAAAGAGTATGGCAGTAGTGACAATCTTGAGATTACCCATTATCTGATAAGTGGATGTGTCCACATAAGTCAATGTAGCAAACTGCACATTGTTATGGATGAGATATATAAGAGAAGGAATAACAAATAAGCGCACGCTCTTCCAATCCGTAGTAATTCTTGAAGTTGTTGAGGTAGATGTCCGCATCTCTCTCCAGAGAAACAAACCAGAAATGATCAACTGCAGAAGAAGTTTTGTTTAAAAAAAAAAAAAAAAAACTCAGCAGCTAAGTAAGACAAGCATAGTGAAATGAAGAAAATACCTTAAAAACTTCGGCAAGAAATGGAACAGTAGCGTAATCGTACTTATAACCTCCATCACTTTGAGAAAGAGTCGTTAAAATTCCCTGAGGAAAAATAAACAATGGATATATATAGCTCTCTCATATTCGAATCTGTACCATCTAATAAAGTTCAATTTCTATCTAAAACATAAGCCCAGAACACAAAAGGATGATGATCATAACTTGTATAGACTATAATCAACTGGGTCCTGAATCAAAGAGAGAAAACAATGAAGCAATCGCAACTGGAAAATCGCATCTCATGATCCATGATCGAAAACGTGGAAATAGGATTAACACACTCTAAAACCGAGATGATCCCAGATAGATTTGGCATGAACATCTCCAGCTATATAGATCCATAAACTCGCGAATTCAGGGAAAAAAAGGAAACAAAACGAATACTGAGCCAGATTCAATAAAAAAAAAAAAAAAAAGAGGATTTGGAGATCAAATTGGTACCTGGGAGCTAGTAAGAATAGTGAGAAGTAGTGCAACAAAGTACCAAGGAGTAGTAGCCATTCCTGCGTCTTCTTCACACGACCTCTCTCATTTTCTTCGTCTTCTTCTCTAACTGTATAAATCACATTGATTCGCCTTTTCCCCCATGAAATTTTCTTTTTCTCGCCATAGGTTTATAAGTTCAATATTAGATATTTGGGCTTTTGATGGGCCTTATAAACTCTATAAGGCTTTTTTTTTTTTTTTCTATCTCCGTTCTCTCCTCCTCTATCATTCCTTCTTCCACTCGATCTTCGTCTGTAAAATGTAAAAACATGCAATCCATTTTGGCCACAGACTAAAGAAAAGGCACAGAACAGAGACTTTGTTCTTCTCCACTCTCTATTTGTTCAATGGCTTTTACATTGTCCACCACAAAGACCTTCACCAACATAAACTGCTCAAACATAACCAGCTTTAAGCCCCCCAAGCTCCCTCTGTTTTGGCCATGGCAAAAGGTACATAACTACAAACATACATAATCACAAGTACAAAACATACGTAATCAGTGGTTTCAATTGTAATTGGATGAATTATTGGTGGGTTTAGGTCAAAATGGGTCCTTTGAGTGTTTCTCCGATGGGTTTTGGGACATGGGCTTGGGGTAATCAGCTTCTTTGGGGTTACCAGACCTCCATGGACGATCAGCTTCAACAAGCTTTCGAATTGGCTTTGCAAAACGGTATCAATTTGTTCGATACCGCTGATTCTTATGGCACTGGTAGGCTTAATGGCCAAAGTGAGAGACTTTTGGGCAAATTCATCACACAGTCATCTCAGGGTCTGTCTTTGATATGTTACTCTTGTGATTTTTAGCTGATTCAGTTAAGATTTGTGTGTTTTGCTTAATCTGATGATTCCTGATTGCAAAATGTTAGGCCTAAAAGGGAATCGAAACGCAGTTGTGATAGCTACAAAGTTCGCAGCTTATCCATGGCGGTTAACGTCAGGACAGTTTGTGAATGCTTGCAGGTTAATTTTGTCTCTCCCTCTCACTATTTTTACCTCTGATTTGTTGGAGATTGATGACAAAATGAAATGTTTTTTTCTTGTGTTAGAGCTTCGTTAGACCGGCTTCAGATAGATCAGCTCGGGATCGGACAGCTTCACTGGTCAACCGCAAATTACGCGCCTCTACAAGAGTTTGCTCTTTGGGATGGTCTAGTGGCAATGTACGAAAAGGTTGCTTGTGAAATCTACCGAATAATGAAATATATTCGATCGCCATTAAGCATTTGGAAATTTGATGATAAGGGTTCCTCTTTCGCAGGGGCTAGTTCGAGCGGTTGGAGTCAGTAACTATGGACCTCAACAGCTTATGAAGATTCATGATTACCTCACAACCCGAGGAGTTCCTTTATGCTCTGCTCAGGTGCAATTCTCATTGCTAAGCATGGGAAAGGAGCAACTAGAGATAAAGAGTGTATGCGACGAGCTAGGAATTCGCTTAATCTCTTATAGTCCTCTTGGTCTAGGAATGCTAACCGGGAAATATTCCTCTTCAAAACTCCCCGCTGGTCCTCGGTTAGTATTCTTCAGGCTTATCGAGTGCTAAAAAGATCGATAAAACAACAGTTATTTCTTGTTTGTAACAGTTCTTGAACACTTTCTTAACAGATCATTGCTGTTTCGGCAAATTCTTCCTGGACTAGAGCCTCTGCTTTTAGCACTGAGAGAGATTTCAGAGAAACGACGAAAGACTATACCTCAGGTATCGTTTACTCCATAAGATTCATGGGAAGAAGAAATGTGACACTTATGACTTAGTTTTTTTATTTGCAGGTTGCAATAAACTGGTGTATATGTAAAGGGACAGTGCCGATACCGGGTATAAAGTCGGTTAGACATGTTGAGGATAATTTGGGTGCCTTGGGATGGAGACTTACAAATGATGAACAGCTTCAGTTAGAATATGCAGCTGAAGAATCGCCGAGGTCGATGATCCAGAACATTTTTCAGACAAGATGATAGGTTAAGAGAGGAGGCTTATACATATTTCTTCTATCTAGATTCTAGACTACAAATGAGAATGATGTGTATATCTCTACCTATCTAGAAAAAAACTGTTACAAAACGTATTACGTTCATAACTAAGTATAAGTATAATTAAAGTATATATATTAGCATTCCCTTTATTCAATCATTATTAGCATACCAAAAATGAGAACGATCTTCACTAAAGATCATATACATATAAATTATATATAAATTTTTACATCATGCATAGTTATGGACTACAAATCCTTATTATGTAGTGAAATGTTGCGTGTTACGGCATATTGAGAGGAGTAAATGCAAGTTAATTTAAAACTGTATAGGTAGTTTTGACCTAGTTGCTATTTAGTGATCTGGTGATATTTTAAAAGAAAATGATGTGTAGATATATAGATTTAGTGATCATACAAAATCGAAATCCTAATTACATTGCGTATGCAATTAATGATATCACTTTAGTATCAACTTATAATCCATAATGAATTAGGTCAATCGATATTGTAGTTCAATAGATTGCTTTAAGGAATGTAAATTCAGACATAATATTCATTTATACATTTGTAGCATTTTTCAGTATTCGTTGCGATGGAAACATAAACAAAGTTATTGATTGTCGTGTTTCTGCTCTTTTAAAGCTCTCTCTTTCCTAAAGTCCTTAGCGACCAAACTTATGATTACAATTTATGCATGTACATCGACATTAACTTATCTTTCAAGCAACCAAATGTTTAGCCCTAGATGATAATAATGTTATTTTATACATACAAGTTGGCTACTACTCTACTAGTCTTTCTGGTTTCTCCGTCCAACGAACTTAATCTCCTCCTCCTTCAAATCCCATTAACTTCTCTTCTTTGTTATTCGGAGTATTATGATTTAAAACAGTTATAGTTCCAAGAACAAGCAGGTGTATATTTCATAATCATATAAGTAAAACACTACTACCACATTATTATTAGAATAATCTTTCTCGTATGCTTTGTAATTTAATACCAACTATATTCCTTTTTTTTGGTTAATGATTCACGCGGCTACATTAAATTAATTGAATTTAAATACATATATTCGTCTTTATGTTAGTCAAAAAAGAGACGCATATTTATTTTCTCTTTATTCCGTTACACTTTAACGACTATTCTTTCTTCTTTTATTGGATAAAAATTGTTGTTTATTTTGTTCAGTCTTTGTATATAATTATACCAGAAAAACAGTTTCTACAGATTTGGTTTGGCTTAGTTCAAGGTTTGATTTGCTCGGTTCAATTGATCTTTTTTATTTATTTACGATATTATAAATTTGTTCACTAATCGAATTCGAATGAATCTCTTTTTAGTTCTGTATAAGCTCTGAGATTAGCCATATTCAACCCAACCAATCATGTTTCTATCAGCTTAAAACTTGTGTTTTATGTCAAAATAAATTTTCCGGGGGGTTTTTAAAAAAAAAATAATATTCTTCTATTTAAATGCTTGAGAAATAAAACGTCGTAGAGATGTCAAATGAAAATTTGTTGTTCTGGGTTTGAAATTTGATAAATGAAAAGATGTCAAATGAAATTTTGTTGTTCTGTTATATACAAAACGAGATCAGAAAATGCATTCCAAAATTAGTTAAACTTTTGACTATATGTTAATATGTACGAAGTATTTTCGTGAAGTTGCTAACTTAGATATAGAATAGAGTTTTTGACATATTTTCAACCTCCTACCAAACCAAAAATACTCGATTTTAGATTATTTTGTATATATACACTAATTAATACACGTATATGATCCATAGCCATGGTGCTAATCTTAAGAATACCATTGAGTAGGTCCATTAGGTCAAACATTACATGATTAAATTTGTTTTTAGTAGATACACAAAATTTTAACTTGAAAATCTACAAAATTAAATCATACTATGATTGTGTTCCTTCAAAGCCGCGGTAAAGTGGGACGAAATGAAAATATCTTTAGCTTTTGACTTTTTAACATCTGCTCGACACGTGTCTCCTCCTCTTTGGTCACTCCCCGATCTTCATCTCGTAAATGAATCCACTAAAGGAAACGACGCAGTTTTTACTTTTACCATTTAAATTCACCTACCAAATCGCGTGGAGATTTAAAGCGCGTGAAGTTTCGATCATATTCACGCGCGAGTCCACGAGCCTAAAGTAAAAAAAAAAAAAAGACAAGAGCTGAAAAAGAAAGATCAAAGTGGTTAAGAGGGGCTTCAGTTGTTGGATGCTTTAGCTTTTTTTATTTTCTTCTTTCTTCTTTCTTCTTTCTTCTTCTTCGTTTTTTTCAGTTTCGGCGTGCTGAAGAAGACGACGCGTCACGAATCACAGTGACAGAGATAGATAGATAGTGAAAGAGATAAGGGGCAAATCGGTCACTCTCATGCCGGATTTCTGCTGCCGTTTCTCAGACGGCGGAATATTTTGTTACTGTAATCACCGGCGTAGCGCCGGCGATGATTCGCCGTCGTCGATGATACTCTACATCGAAGAATGGCGTTGTATTTTTGTAGATCTCTGATGCAAAACGGAGACTTTTCGTTATTTTGATTTTGTGGTTTTTTTTTTTTTTGGATTTGAGATTGAGAATCAAATGAAGGCGTTACGTCGAAGCTATACCTCATCAACTTCTTCTGGAAATTCTTCTTCTTCTTCTCCGTTACCTTCTTCTTCTTCTTTGCCTTCTTCTTCTTCCTCTTCTTCTACTTCTCCTCCTCCTTCCTCTAATTCTTCTTCTTCTTCTTCTTCTTCTGCTTCGTCTTCTTCTTCTTCGTGGATCCATCTCAGGTCGGTTCTCTTCGTTGCTAATCCTTCGTCGCCATCTTCAGTAACTTCTTCCGATCGGTGAGTGTCTCTCAAGACCTAACTAATGCTCTTAGATTTGGAATATGCTGATTGGATCTTAAGATTCCCATCTTCTCTACTCATCCAATAATAGAGCTGAGAGTAATTACGATCATAAAGTTTCTATAATTGTTGGTATAGATTGATTTTTTAGCAATTTTGAGCTTGTGGGATCTTGTAATTTTGAATCTTGACTTTGTTTTTTTTTTTAATCTGTGTAGAAGCCGACGGAAATCGCCGTGGTCTCGTCGGAAAAGAAAATGGGCGTTAAAGCCGCATCAATGGAGGAGTTTATTTACACCGGAGGGTAAACTTCGTGATGGTGGAGTTGGATTTCTCAAGAAAGTTAGAAGCAGAGTGAGTCTTTTTGTACAAGCGCCCATTTATGTCCTGAATTCTTGCTTTTGTCTTTATGGTTGTGATAATGCGCTTTTATCTGTGTTCTGTAGGGAGTTGATCCAAGTATTCGTGCAGAGGTGTGGCTGTTCTTGCTCGGAGTGTGAGTGTTTGTTCTTGTTCGTTTTTTGTGTTCTTGTTTCACTCTGCTGTTAACTTTCTCAACTTGTTTCTTATACATGGCAGATATGATTTGAGCAGTACCAGTGAAGAAAGGGAAGCTGTGAAAACTCAAAAAAGGTTAGAAAAGATTGATCTACTTTGGTATATTTATATAATCAACGCTTGTATGTAGTAGATGCTGACATAACTTTTCTTTGTTGAATGCAGGAAGGAGTATGAGAAACTACAGAGACGGTGCCAGATGCTTCTCAAATGCGGAAATGGAAGTACCGATAATCTTGAGGAGGAACTCATCTCTGAGGAGGCAAACGGTCAATGTGTTAGTTTCATGGATGATTATAAGACTATCGGACAAACAAGGAATGAAGATGTGGTCTCTGCTGTGAACACTGACTCTTCTGATACAGACTCATGTGAAGACAATGAAGATGTTCAACTACTTCCATCTTTTCTGTACAGCGATGAGAAAAAACCGAAAGAGGAAAACAGTAACAACAATTCTGAAGACAATATTTCTCCTCCTGTAGCTGCTGCTGAGATACAAGTAGAAGTCGCTGTACACGAAGATTTCTCTACATGGCAACGTATCATCCGGCTTGATGCATTGCGCGCTGATTCTGAGTGGGCAACTTACTCTTCATCTAAAACTGCAATCACGGAAAGCAAAGCTCGCAGTTTAGCCGAGTTTGTGGGTTTAAAAGACTATGATCACTTAGAAAGCTGTAGGCTTTACCACGCTGCACGGCTCGTTGCAATTCTTGAAGCTTATGCTCTGTATGATCCCGAGATAGGCTACTGCCAAGGAATGAGCGATCTGTTATCTCCCATCATTGCTGTGATCTCAGAGGATCACGAGGCGTTCTGGTGCTTTGTGGGTTTCATGAAGAAAGCTCGGCATAATTTCAGGCTCGACGAAGCAGGGATTCAAAGGCAGCTAAGTATTGTATCAAGGATCATCAAATGCAAAGACTCTCAGCTTTACAAACACTTGGAGAATCTCCAAGCCGAGGATTGTAGTTTCGTTTACAGGATGGTGCTTGTGATGTTTAGGAGGGAGTTGAGCTTTGAACAGACGCTTTGTCTCTGGGAAGTGATGTGGGCTGATCAAGCAGCCATTAGAGCTGGAGTTGGGAAATCGCCATGGAGCAGAATCCGGCAACAAGCGCCACCAACAGATGATCTGTTGCTCTATGCAATCGCGGCATTAGTACTACGTAGGAAACTGATCATACAGAAATACAGTAGTATGGATGAGATTGTGGAAGAGTGTAATAGCATGGCTGGGCAGCTTGATGTCTGGAAGATTCTTGATGATGCGCATCAGCTTGTCGTGACACTCCATGACAAGATCGAAACTCTTTCTTCTCAATCTCTGAGCATTTGATGAAATCTCTAGTCAAAGCCAGAAATGAAGTGTTTCTACTACACAAAGGCCCTTGCACTCGTCTGGCTGCGTTTTGTCAAGGTTTAAAGGTTTGTCGCGGTTTCGTTCTTACCGTTTTTACTTGGCCCTCGTTTTTTTCTCTCTCTTTGTTTCCTCATCACACAAACAAAAACACAATACTATCTATCACTTATATTGTAGTGCTAATGAAAAGACAAAACATTGTTCTTGTTGAAAATGTAAGGAATGAGTCTGAAACTGCCTTTTCCACAATTGCATGGATCATAATTATTAAGCTGTAGAAATTCATTTAGAGTATCCGTGACTGAGAAATCAAAACTGAAATTTCTAGCACCAACATAGTTTAAAACATCTCATCATAAAATCAACACTATCAAACTAGCAACAACATTGATTATTGGTTTGTAGTTTTTCAACAAGAATCAGCAAGGAGCCCTTACTAAGGACACAGATGCAGTCTAGGACCAAACACAACAGTAACGGTATTATCCGCAAGAAAGAGAAATACAGAGAGATGAGAAGATAATTCAGTGACAAGCATGCAAGCAAGCCTCAGCTTCTTCTCTACTCTTTCTTGGTATACTGACGGACAACAAGAGCAAGTCCCAAGATCAAGATTGGAACAAGGAACTGCAGAATCTTGATAATGAATTCTGGTGTCTTGTCTTGGTTGTACGCTGGTTGCTGAGGTGCAACGTATGTCCTTGTAGCTGGAACACTAGATGAATCGATTTCACCAATGTAGTATTTCTCCATCATTTCTCTTGCAGTGTCGCTGTGACCAACGTCTTCAAAATCATTCGTAGCATCTTTCCCTGCAGCAACACCACAACCGGAAACAGTCACCGAGCAGTTTTCAAACCGGCATTTGGATCAGAGAGTAACCAAAGTTAATATCAGTAAGATTTTTTCCTCACCTGTTGAGGACAACAAGACTTCGTCGCCTCCAGGATGATCATCCATGAATTGGGTCACATCATACACCTGAAATTCAATGTTAAAGAACCAACCATCAATCATTACTAGACACTAGTCAACCTCACCATGGCAACAATCACTAATCATAATTAATAATTTACTATTAGCAATAATAGACACAAACCATGTTTCTCCAGTGTGAATCACATAAAAAAAAAAAATCAATCACTCAGAGAAATAATATGCACTAAATTTTTTTTGTTCAATCCAACTATTCAACTTGAGAATCGAAGCTTTAACAAAAACCAAAGAGGAAGAGAACTATGTCGTGTAATCCGTCTAGACAGAGATTTGTCATGAGATCTAACCTTGCCGGCGATAATAAGCCAACAATCCTTGGTTTGGTTGTGCTTTGAAACTTCTTCGAAAGCTAGAACCTTCCGATCTGAAGCCATCTCTTCTCAAACTTGCAAACAAGAACAACAACACGTCAGAGTGAATCAATCCAAAAACTAGTAGGGAAAAAAATCAGAAGCGAAGGTGATGATTATACGAATTTTCCTTACGGATTCTCGAGAAAAAAAAAAAGAGTGGGATCTTTCCCCTTTGCAGATTCAGAATTTCGATAGCTCCAAAGCTTAAATCAGCAAAAAGACGAAGGTACATGGATCGGTTTCCTCTTCTTCACCTACTTAATCGTGTTTAATTTCTGGAAGAAAATACGAAATTACCCTTGAATTTTGCTTAGGGTTTGTGTTTTGTTGGTAGGTAACCAGGGGTAGTTTTGGTCAACCTGGGCTTTGACTTTTGAAATTAAATCAAATTGGGCTTTGTGCAAATCAAATTGGACTTCATTTTTCTTATCGTCTTACCTTTTAACATTGTAAATAGGGGTCCGTTTTTTGTAAGCAAGCAACATTGGATTTTTCTTGTACCTTAACAATGGATTCGTCTAATAAGGGAAAAGGAAGTTCAGGTACCTTAACAATCGATTCCAATTCTCACGATTTTCAGTTTGTTCTAAGGTTCTGATTAGGGTTATGCGATTTTATATACAATGTGATTAGAGATTAGTTTGTGGAATCGAATAATTAATCAATGGAATCGTTTGGGATTTTTTAAAAAAATTCTTTATTTCTTGTTAGCAGTTTGCACACAGAAGATCAAGATGGTGATTACGAACAGCCACAACGAGAAGCTGGTTGGTGTGCTTCATGAAACTGGTTCAAAAGAAATTGTGGTCATGTGCCATGGATTTAACTCGAACAAGGACAACCAAATCCTCAAGAAAGTTGCTACTGCTTTAGAGAAAGAATCCATCAGGCTCATTCCGTTTCGATTTCTCTGGCTATGGAGAAAGCGAAGGAAGTTTCAATTACGGTAACTACAACTACGAAGCTGATGATTTACATTCCGTTATCCAACACTTGTCCTCTAACAACACCAACGGCGTAATCACTACCATTCTCGGGCATAGTTCGTCCTCCTCTACGCCTCCAAGTATCCCGATATTCGCAATGTAATCAATATATCGGGACTTTTTGATCTTAAAAAAAGGCATACGTCTTGGAGAAGGTTATCTTGAAAAACTAAAGGAACATGGATTCATCGATGCTACAGAGGGAAAATCCGAGTTCCGTGTTACCGAGGAGAGTTTAATGGAGAGGCTAAACACGGATATGCGACAAGCTTGCACCAAGATTGACAAAGAATGCAAAGTCTTGACCAGATGACATGGTAGTACCAGTTGAAGATGCTAAGGAGTTTGCAATGGTTGTACCAAACCACAAGCTGGAAATTGTGCAAGGAGCTAATCATGGCTTTAGCAAGCATCAACGTCAACTTGTTTCAATAGTTATGGAGTTTATCTAGACAGTTGTTGTCAAGAACTAGCCTTTTCTTTGCAACAAATTATAAGCAACCACTTTTGTTTTACGATTTGTATGTAACTTCTCAAACTCTTTTTATTTCTTTAGCGATTCCTAAACATTTCTTTAGCTAGTTTTAAACGCTACACAAAAAAGTAAAACTCATAAACGCTATGTTCTATAATTATTTACCCGGCATGAAGCTCATACAGATCGGAGGTTTTACTCCGGCCAAAGCAAGAACCGACGACGGCAAAATCCAAAGACCATCTCCACATATCAAACCGGAAGCAACCGCCGGTACCATTAAATCGGCTTTAACCCGATCCCTCATATTCCACACAAACACAATCAAACTCCCAACACACATATCAATGGCAAAATACCCTCCGACAAGAAACGGAACCGCCATAGCCATTGGCAATGGAACCCACTTCCCAATCTTCTCCGGCGACCTATCCTTAACGAGATTTGCCGCCACCGCAAAGGCGAAAAACGCATAGCATAGCTGGAGACAATGCTGAGGCAGAGCAGAGAAACCTTCGACTCCAAGAATCGCCATGTTTCTGTATATCAAAGCGTACGGAGCTTTATACTCTCCCTCGGGGTTTCCGACATCGAAAGCTTTGTAAAACAGAAAGAAAGTGAGAGGAGCCACCACGCATCCGATCGCCGTCCCGATTGCTTGGCTCACAAGCATCGACCGTGGCGAAGTCAGGGTCAAATGTCCGGTCTTGAAATCGTGCATCAGGTCAGATGAAATCGACACGATCGATTTTATCAACCCGCATCCGACTAGTCCCGCGACTACACCATCTTGTTTACCCGCCATAGCGGCTAAGATGAACAGAGCAACTTTACCATAGTTATAAGCCATGTTCATGTCTGTTAGTCCTGCTCCATAGGCATTACTGAAACTTAGGGATGGAGCTAACATGTAAGCGACAACTATGAAGTACCATTTGAGCTCGGGGAACATTAGTGGGATCGCGATGATCGAGACAACGGAGAAACCTGCGTATCCAACTGCTGCAACCCATAAAGGAATGCTGTCTTTTATAAAGATCTCATCTCTTTTAAGATCTGCAATAGACTGCTTATCTTTCTCCGAATCTGCGATTTTACATTCGAATATTCTTCTATCAGATACAACAAGGATGCGCGATGTCGATAGTTTTTGTTATATATACTTACTAGATTCGCCAGAGTGACGATTCTTTATCTTGGAGTGTATGTTTATTGCTATGGAAAGAAGTATCTTGATGAAATGGTAAAGCCCGTCTCCGAGGATCAATGAAATTGATATAAACACCTGTGGATTTATGAACAACTAATGAACAAATAATGAAATTGCGCAAAAAAGAGAGCGAGATTATTGTGTATTATCAGTATTTTTGTTTGGAACCTTGTAACCATTGAGACTCTTCATGCTGCTTTCAGAAAGTGTTGATGGGTACCAATCTCCTTTAACACCTTTAATAAGAGGCCACATGATTCCCCACGACAAAATCGCGCCGAGAAGTAAAGATAAGTTGACAATGTGGGGACAGATCATTCCAGCTCCGATATATGTCATGCTAAAGTCGAAGTAGAATCTGCGACGGTATTTCAAGATCATCAAGATTCTGTTTTTTATCAGTTGATTTTTTATCTAGTAATTCGATATAAGACTCACGAGTTCTTCCAAGCTTGTAATCCAAATGTTGGAAACTGAATGAATCCGCAATCCACACCACCAGAGAAGAACCATTGAAAGAACGCCCATACGAAGCTAAAGGAGAAATACTTTACAAACCCAAACACTTGTTTCCTGCATACAAAAAGAATCAACAAACAGTTAATTCAAATCCTACACTCTATAACAGAGCAAGTGACTACGAAAAAAGTCCGGTTAGTACTTGGCCATTTTATTGCCTTTAGGAGTGTGGAAACCGTTGATTAAAACCGCAGTAGCCGTTCCACTGGGATATGTCAGTTTGTAGTCTATAATCATGATCTGGTTTAACAAAACAACATAACAAATCTTAGCAATCTAAACCATTTACAAATAGAGATGTTGTGACAGACCAAACGAATCAAGCCGGGCTTAATAGTCCAAACTCGGCCAATATTAAGCCCGGCCCTAAATTCTGTTGCCGGTTTGGCATGGTCCATAGCATGCTCGTATGGACCAGACCGACCCACAAACTTTTGGCCTGCTATAACATCTCTAGTCACACAATTCAATGAAACAAGAAGCTTAAAGTCTCTACCTTTCTGAGAGGAACCAATGCCAAAATACCAACAAAGCAAGTAAAGAACAAGAAAGCGGTCATCCAACCGATCCCGGGCTCTTTCGTACTTCCAGGTCTATTCCCTTCAGTGTGAGTTCCTGACTGTTCATAAGTCCTTGTGCTCAAACCAAGAAGGTACGAACCAAACCCACCTACAAAAAATTTGCAATCACATTAACACAAACTTCCAACAATCTAAATCCTAACCAAAACATGAAAACACAAAGCTAATCAAAGATTTGTCAAAAAAGTTCCACCAAATTACCTCCAACTGCAATACTGTAACAAGCAACAGCACAAGTTTGGACCACAGTGTTCTCTTGTTTGGTAAACGGTTTAGTCACAATCCCTGCCTTTGTGAGTAGCTTGGTCCAGCTTTTAAGAAACACGAAGGCTAATAGTGCTGCAGAGACGTTTAGGTTTGGGACCAAACCTGTGGTTAGGTTTAGCTTCATCACTATCACACTGTAGATAATACCAATGAACACACTTGCAACGATTCCTCTAACAGTGATTTGACTCTTCCATGGAGGAATCGACTTAAATTCATCTTCTTCGTTTTGAGTCTCTTCCAAGTCATCTCTTTCTTCTCTCTCTCTCTCATTTCTTACCTCTCTCTCCTCCATCAACGAGCTCCTCATTTTTTTTTCCTCAGAAAAAAAAAAAACAGAGTTTCTTCTTCTTCTTCTTGTTTTTGTTGTTGTTGTTGTTGTTGTTGTTGCAAGAACTCTATAAAAAAAAAACAAAAAGAAAGACAGATTCTTTAACATCAATAAAAGAGCTTACTTTTTTTCCGGGAAAATGACGAGATAGAAAAAAGTTTACCTCTTTTTGGATCAATCCGATTCTGGGAATTTTAAATAGAGTCTAGAATTGTTCTTGCTTTCTACGCCCAAGCTAATCATCCAAAGAAGAAACACGTACTTAGCTAGAGATTAATTTAATCTAATTGCGTAATCTGTAAAGTTGGAATAAAATCAAATGACGCAATTAATCTCTTTTGCTCATAGATCTAATAAAAAAAAAAGTTAATGACTTTAGGAATCTGCCATTAATCTACAACAGTAACAAGATTGAAACTCAATTTTTTTCCGGGAAAATCAAACAACCCAATTTGTGTGTCGAAAACAAGAGAATGAAGAAGAAAGAAAAACGTAAGTAATGAAACAGAGACACACGGAGACTACTACACTCTCCATTTCCCAAAAAGATGAAAGAAAGAGAATGACTAAAACATTAAATGCTTACACGAAACGAAGACCAAGAACTAGCCAAAAATGGTGGTTGTAGAATTCTAAATTGGAATTTGGTGATTATTCTCCAAGTTATATAGAAGCTGAGAGATGAAGAAGAAAGCTCAAAGTGAAGAAAGGTTGATTAATAGAGGAGTCTTTCGGTTCTTCTTATGTACCGCACGTTGACCTTAGTACTACACAATAAAGAAAAAGAAAAAAGAAAGGGTTTTTTTGGGTTTATCAGTTTATGTAGTACAATAATAATCATTAAAGGGAACTAAACTTTTTAAAAGTTACGTTAATAAAAAGAAAAATACAAATGGAAAGTAAAATATTAATTAATTAAAGCCATACAGCCTTGATATATGTCATTAATAAAATTAGTTTATTTACGCCAATATTTTATGTCACATAGTAAAAATCAAACTTTTAAAGTTTTTCAAATGTGAAGACAAAAACAGAAAGCTTGTCAAATGCATGACTATTCAACCATTAGATTATGTGGTATTCTGTGTGAAAGGACAAAATGTCATTGATCAATGATATCTCACAAAATTAAAATCAGGATTTTAGATGATAAAATAAACTAAAATAGTTTAAGCAACTTACATATAAATTATGAATTTATTTATATTTATTTCAGTCTAAAGATAATAAATTTATCTGGTTTAAAGAAAGTGAAATTATTTACTATTTATGTGATGATAAATCATTTCACCATAATATAATAGTATTTATTTTCTAACTATAAGATAATATTAGGGCGGGACACGAAGCTGATAGGAAAAAAACATAGTATTTATGATTCGATTTGTTTTTACCGTATCTCTAATTTTTCGATTTATTTTGTTTTGAAAATTTTCGGATATCCAAGTTTTTTCCGGATTTTCTGGATATTCGGACTCACAAATATCCATTTTAAACAAACATAACAACTTAAACACCATATTTTTAAAACAAATATTATCCAATTTTATTCGATATAATTAGATTAAAAAAGTGGAAGATTAAAATGGTGAAAAATGAAACATATATTTTTTTATTTAAGACAAAAAATAAAAGGTAAAATATATTTCAATTAGAAACCTAGTATATACCTATTTTTACTATAAATATTTTCAGCAAATTTGATCAAGAAGTCTAAAAATGTAATATACGTCATAAATCTACCATATTATATGTATATATGAATAATATACGGATTATAACGGATATTTGAATTTTTAAAATTAGTATTTGTGATTTGTTTAGTTTTAGACGGATACTAAATTTTATTATTTGCTTCAATTTGATTTATATCCGAATTTTTTGAATCAGATCAAAATGAATACCAAGTTAGAGCGAATTTAACGGATAATTTGTCTAACCCTGTAAGATATTACATTACTATCACTTTTTCTTTAAAGTATTACTCCATCTGTCTTACTATATAGAATTTTCTACATATAAACGCGAAGTTTAAGAATAATAAAATATTTAGTTTTTGTTTTGTTTTGTTTTTCTACAATAAATCATCATTTAATATATAGCTAAAAATTAAATCAATCAATAAAAAATACTGCATAATATAAATGGCCACCATAAATTAAATTTTATATATAAATTAAAAAAATCGAATTAAATAGAACAAAAAAAATAATTTTAAAACATTTTTTATAATGGAACGGAGGATATACTACATATTTAACTCTATGAATCTGGTGGCATTCATGTGAAACTGAAAAGTTGTGATGATTTTTATTCTTTATTTGACTGATAAAGTTGAATTTATGTATGTAAACCGAGATGACTGGTTCATGTGCCTGACTTTTATAATCAAAGATGGTAACAAAATGAGGACATGATTCCATTTCCATCTATGGATATTGGATAATCAGATCCCATAAGTATCTTTTTCTTGTGTTCACCATTAATTCTTAAAAATAAATGAAAACATAACTCTCCAAATTAATGTTACATCTGAATTTTATATTTAATAGATTTTCCATTTTGTTCCCTTAGCTGGTCAAGCAAGAAATTGGTAAATGTCAACTGCATACCATGTGGTCACAAAACATACCAAACCCAAAAGAAAATGGAACATTGAATCAAAATGCAACAATTTCGAATTTTGCTTTGTTTTTTCCGTCTACCAGTCAAATTCATTAGTAGAACTAAACTATATTCGGACGTCTCTTAAAAAAAACCCTGTTTTAATAAAATGGTTCCAAACCGATTCAAATCATCATAGAATTTTTAAATTAATGCATTGGTTTATTAGAATTGGATAATTAACGTAACAGCTGTTCGTTATTTATATTGTACTGTTGACTATAGTTGGGTAGTTAATGCACAGCTCTTATTTATTATGTTTAAATTATTTTATCCTAGATAGTGGTATTAAAACTATAATATATGGTGCTAAATAGATTAGGCAGTATAGTTCTTTCCATCACTTTAGTACCACTAGCTAGTTATGAAGTGAACGTGTTACATTTTTTTCTAATAGCAGGTTGGAGGTTGTACGCCAAGCTAAATACAGCTAAAGAAACAACAACTCATTTATAGTACACCATACCAATAGACCTCGCAAAAGACATTTCCGTCACATTTTAAACCAAAAATTCGTCATACTATATTAGATTATTAGTAAATACAACAGCCCTTATATTTCCGTCAATACTAATTTATGTCCGAAGGGAATGGAACTCTGGCCTAGACCTACAGAGCAACTCCTCCAAGTGGGAACCACTAACCCACCACTACTTGGTTATTTTATTGTAAGTTCCTTCAGGATTGTGTAGTTGTCTGTCTTATGTTTGGATTTTGTTTGCTATGGAGATGTCTTCGCTTGGGTTGTTGACTGTAATTTGTGGCGTTAGTTCTGATTCATAGATTCCGTTCAAACACTTGGATTGTAGTTTGTTTGAAGTAGTTCTCGGTTCTGTTTTGGTTGTCATTTCCAGTTTTTGGATGGAGAGTTGGAGTTCGTGGAGTCATGAGCACCAAATGAACTGATCTTTGAGATCTCTTGACGGTGCGACATAGCTTCTCTCGCTTCGTTTTCGCTTATCTTTCTTGAATGCTAGTCCTAGATTGTTCATTCCGTTTCAGTGGTTATTGGGCATCAACATCCTTGCTTTTGAGTTGTTGTGGCAACTTCGGGAGTGTTGTTGGCTCCTAATTACCGTTATCTTTTTTGCCTTCCTCTTCTCTTGTTGAGCCTGATTGCACCTCTCGTGGCCATCCTCTATGAGCTTTAACTGTGTTGAATTCTGGATTGCAATGCATTGCTCTAATCTATGCTTCGGTTTGGCCTTTAGTTGGTAGCCGATCTCTGTTTTGATTTCTCATTACAAAATAATTGTTTTTGGGGCAGTGTTACCTCGCCCAACAGATGGTGATAACTCTCTTCCATGGTTCTACTTCGAGTTTTCTCAAACCGAATGTGTTTGTTCGGACTTCCTTTGAGAAGGTATATGGCCCCGACATGCTTGGAGTGATCGCTATGCCTTCTCATGAGTCCTATATGGTGTAAATTTGGATATTTTTTGTAGTCAATTATGTATTTTTTGGCATGTTTCTTTTTTCTTGAGGCTTTTGCTTCTGGAGGACGAGGTTATGTCAGTTTGGTGTATCAAAAACGCATTTTACCCTTGTATTATATCCTCGTATTTTAATGAATGAAGCTTAGATGTCAAAAAGAAATTTAATTTTGTTTTGTCGTCTACAATTCATATACTAAATTTATGAGATTGAGTATCAGTACGTGTCATGGTATATATTAAGATTTACACGATGCTATAGAAGTTCGAACTCGAACAACTAAATTTAGATAAAAAAAACTTTTAAGATTGAACTGCAACTACAAAGATCCAAAGATGGTTCTTTTAATTGTTGTTTTGATAAGCTTTTGAGTACTGGAATTGTTAAAGAAAAGCACAACTGTTTCTGCTTGGTAAGGTTCTAGATCTTTTTTTCTAAATACATTCTTCTCTTTTTATAGATAAAATTTATGGCATGAGAATATCGAAATATATTCTAATTTTATTTGTTAAGACATATGATGACCTAGGTAGGCCTATGGACCCCTTGACTCGGTCTGGCTCGTGGCGCTCGTCTTGGCCGGTGGCCACGACATGTCAGTTCGATCCACAGTGCTTTCGGCTCGCCTCACGACGAGTCGCCTCGGCTCAAGAGACTCGCCTCAGCCCTTAGGCCTTTGGTTCGGCCCGTGGTATCCCGGTATGGCCCATAGTGCCCGGCTAGGCCCATAAAGTTTAGTTAGTCACAATACTTAGTGAAATGAAATCAAACCTCAACATAAACCACGAAGAAAAAGAAAATAATACAACTCTTTTGTTGTACAACCATTCTTTTTCTATTTGTAATGTGTTTTAAATTTGTTAATTTACTTTAACAAAAGTATTACGTATCTCACGTACTTTTTGTAGGATAAAAAAGATTATGCTAGAAATTGGAGTTTAGTAATTACAACACGTGATGATCAAGATAATCTAAAACAAATATTAAAGCGGTTGGCGAAAATATATAAAAGGTCGATCAATTGGTGTTAGAATATATATATATTTAGAATATTAGATCGTGTCGTGATGAAAGTGTTTGGCACTTTGGCTTATTTCACACATGGAGGAAATTAAATTTTTGAATTGTATGAGTGAAATCTTGTTGATGGTATTCCTATATTCGATAATTGAATCCAAAACTGAAATTAAATCAATAATTGAAAATCGAATGCGATTTTAGAAAGAGGGCGATATATAGTTGATTGCTTGATGAACCTAGTGTAGTGAATTTGGCTTTTCTCGCACACCATATATAGAGGGAATTTGGAAATCATATTTTTACCGTTTACATTTTAAAACAGACTTGAATCAATGACATGGTACGCAAGCAAAACAACCATACTACTTATATGTTTGACTTATCTTGGTTCGGTTTAAACTTGTTAAGTCCTATTGAAGCTTCTCACTTTGACCATGCCTATCTTCATAGCCATAACTACCGATGGATCATTTTCGAATGATTGAAAAGATGATCTTACCCAATTTTAAGTCAACCCAATTTATGTCTTGGCCTCTTGGGGAAATTGGACGTCCACTTTGTATTATAGTTCGCTTTGTGCCAAACGATACGCACCAAAGCAAAGAAAATTTGGTATAAAATAGCATTCTCCGTTTTTATCTAAAAAAAATAATAGCATTCTCCGTTATTTTCTTCATTGTTATTTTTATACGGTCTTTTTCACATGCCAATCTATTGAAGAAGAAAATATTTGATTTTTCTACCATTGTATTGGCATTTTCATGATATTAAGAGGTTTGCAATTAGCATGTATTAAATTATGTAAGAGAGAATAAGGACCACTATGCAACTTATTTTCACGATATAATATTTATTTAGTTTCATGGAATTTGACAAGAAACAATATATATATATATTTCAACTTGCCTGGTATATTTAATCATCATAGTACAATTATTTTTCTCATTCATTATCCATGCATGTCCCGTTTCCGTCCATATCCTCTGTCGCTTTCGTATATTTTAGACTTTTAGCCCAAAATTCGTTTTAAAAAAAAGTAAATCACTTTGATATTATAATATTATTCGTAATTTCGGTTAGCAATCGGTCAGTATACAATTTTTTTTTTTTTGAAAAAGACATATTAAAGGATATTTTGCCCATATATTTCTTCATCCCTCACCTAAAAATAATTAAATTCATAAACTTTCTATAGTTCTATCGACATGATTTGAACCTAACATGTTCCATAGTCCATACCAGTGGCGGATCAAGGAATGATTTTTATGGGGGGCAAATATTTAACTCAAAATTATACTTTTTAAAATATTGATTTTGAAGATTCTACTTTTGTGTGGCAATTTGTTTTGACGATTTTACATGAATTTTGTTTAAAAATTTGTTTCAACTATATGATAGAATATTTATCGTATAGAAAATTTATGATGAGTTTTTGACGAATTTGACTTACAAAAAATCAAACTATAGCCAATACAAAAATAAAAAGACAATAGTGTATCATACCATTCGGTAAATTTATAAAATTAATTTGTAAATTATCTATAAATGTAAGCTTTATAGGCAAATAAGTAAAAGAAAAAAAATACGTGTAAGATTTAGATATGTGAGATATCCTAATACTAAATCATTACTTCTAAATTTATTTTCTTCCCTAAATCTAGTTTACTTATATACATGTTTATTGACTAATTTTAGTAAACAAATGTAAATGGGAGATGGAAAAAATAGATCCACTTAGCTATTAAAATTGGATGGATTTAATTTGCCTAAAAGATTAGATTGATTTAAAGAAAAAAGTAAATGAGAAACAAATAAAATTGATGGGGGCAAAATAATTATAATGAACGGAGGCATAAAATATTTACCTATACAAATTACATAAAGTATAATTATTTTATGGGGGGCAACTGCCCCCTCCACTACAAGTGAGCCTCCGCCCCTGGTCTATACAGTGATAAAGTTATATTCAAATCCATGTTTGGTGTCAAGACGTATAGCTCAAGATCGAGATCCCACTGCCAAACTTTAAAAGGTTGTAAGATATTATGTAGTTAGGTCTATAAACGTTAGCCAAATTAATCGTTCTTTCTACTCCGTTCTTTTCCATTGACATTACAATCACATCTCTCAAACGTCACATGCAGTGGTCTATCGTCAACATTCTTAATATCCTAGTGGATAGGAATCCATCCGCAATTACGTGTTTGCTTTTGGAATAAAGCATAAAAATGGAATATTAGAATCCAAAAAAGAAAGTAACAAATTACAAGTGGAAGGTTGAGAAATTTGTGCTTTCCACAAAAGAAAAATGGTTTAGCGTTTGAACGACGAGAAAAAACGGCATAAAACATGTTATACTACGTAGCAAGCAAAACAAGTATAAGTTTAGTGCAAAATACGCGATGGTATTTGATAAACAGTGCTGGTCGAATGAAGCAATCATATTTTCTACTCTATTTTGAAGTTAAAAATAGACAAGGGTTTTGCTTAAGAAAAGATAAATAGGGTTAGAGAAGATGTTATTTCAAAATAGAATTTGGAGTAGAAATTTGAATGCGATTGGAGATACTTTAACTCTTTATTTCTTAGAAAACCACATACATTAGATTCCCAAAACCGAACCTTCTCTGGCAAATCATTGATCACGCTTTAGAATTCGATTTTTTCAATTTCTCATAATCATGCTAAAGTATCCGATTTTTCAGTCATTTAATTTGTATGTTTGAAAGATGATATAATACTTTTCAAACAATCAATTTGTTTGACTAAATTTCTAAGATGATGTGTGGTCAACAAACTTTTCATATTTAGAAAGGTTTTTTTCCTTCAACTACATACAGAGTACATATATTATATCTAAAAGATTGACTTAAAAAGTTTAGAGAAAATTATCTTCAATACCACTTTTTTTAAATTTTCTTTCTAAATCTACCACAATTACAAAATCATTTCCCTCAATACCACAACCCCAAGATAAAAAATATAATTCTCTCTCTCTCTCATATGGTAAAAGAAGATGGAGGATGGTGTTTTTCTCTATGTTGATGGTGGACATAAACGAAACGAATGGTGACAATGGTGAATGGTGACATAGACGACGAAAACAGTGGCTGTGGATAAAAACAGTGATGAATGGTGGACGTAGATGATGAAATGATAGACAAAAATAAAGATGGAGTCGTTAATTGTTGACATGGACGAAAATGGTGGTGGATGGTTGACATAAACGAAAAACAGGGATAATGGTTGTGGACGAGACGGTGGTCGATGGTGGACAAGAAGGAGACGGAATAACAGTTTTGTCGTCCACCCATTAATCTACCACAATTTAACAAATTTTAGAATAGGGGCAAAAACGTAACTTAATAGTATGAATATGGTATAGGAGAAAATGAATAATGTAACGTGGTAGATTTGAAAAGATATTTTTGAGAAAGTAGTAAATTTAAAAATATTCCCAAAAGATTATGGGTTAATTAGGTGAATATTACTTTTGAGATAGATAATTAGGAAACTAACATAAGTATAATTAGATTTAGGTAAGTAGTAATAGATGAAAAATTGGGACAAATATGGCCTTACATAATTTTTTTTAAAGAAAGTAGTAAAAAACCATTATATAGTTATCATTTGTTTGAAGGAAAGTAGTAAAAATCCCCAAAAAATCTTTATATGTCGACATCATTACTTTTTCAATTGACAGAATCATTCACTCTGATCTGTGAAGAAAAAATAAAGAATGATCTGAATTGATGCAAATTAATCTTGATTCAGTGATTTCAAACGGTTGTATATTTGACTATATTCGTATTTTCTATGTCGTTGTAGTTAACTATTCAATTAATAATATAGTGAATTATATAATCTTTACAATAATTAATTCAATTGTAATATAGTTAACAATATAATCTTTACAATTATATATAGTTAATATAGTCTATGTTTTTCAAGATAGTTAACTAAATAACACTTATAATTAAATATACTTAACTGGTTATATATGAATAGTTAGCGATTCAATCACATATATGGTGATCAAAATACTTTACTATCTAGAACATTGAATTGATCCAGTTCGATAGTTATACTTAGTAGTTAGCTATACCATTAAATTGAAGAATAGCTAACTATTTATCTATGACCTGTGAAAGAAATTGTGCACTATGTTTCATTTTAATTATAGTTGACTATGTTTTTACTATGTAAAACGGTAGTCAACTATATTACAGTAAGTAGTCGACTATGTTCCTTCTATAGAGTCATGATGGGAAGATTTACCATTGAAAGAAAATGATTCGGAGGATATGTTAGTCTATGGGATACTCAACGACGCTTTCCAACGGTTGGGAACCGTCTTCTCTGTGTCGGAGGGAGAAGATCAGAGCTCTTTTCTGACGGTAAAAATTGAGACTTTCGCGGCGTCGGCGAAGAAAACCAGGTTCTTGGGCTGAACCAGCGAACATAAAACATTACAGATCTACGAGACAAAGGCCATAGAGAAATTTGTGGCGGAGAAAAGAGTTTCAGCGAAGAACGGAGCTAAGGTTTTGTTAGGGACGTTTGAGACGACGGAGGATGCGTTGTTTGGCTAAAAGAATTAGAGAAGAAATCAAAGAATAAAAATTATTGAAAACAAGAATGAAAGGAGATGATATCAGACGTGAGAAGAAGAAGAAGAAAAAAGGAGGAAGTCGGCAGTGAAAAGATTTAGAGTAGGGTAAATTGTTTTTAGGGTAATTTAATTTTTTTATAATTAAAAACTGTATAATTAGTTGAGGGTAAAATCAGAATTTAAAGTGAGTTAAGTGGTAGTTACTACATTATATTTTATATGATGTTAGATAGTTAATTATATACTAGATTTTGGCTCGCGCCGAAGCGCAAGATTAAATTATTGAATATATTGATTAATCAGTTTTAACATATATAATTATTTAATATTTAAATGCGTTTGACAAAACATATGATTTCTTATATCTGTAAGCGTACAAAAATGATATATATTGTGCATAAAATGAATAAAGTTGAATACTTTTGATCAGACATATGTTAATTTTATCAGTTTTAATATTTTTATTTGTAAATTGATCAAAATATATAGAAATTTTTTTTTTTATTTTTTTTTTAAATATATAATTGAGTTTTGTTATTCGTGTAAATTATAGAACATATGATAAATAAATTTGTCAGACATAACAAATGAAAAACAATATATGTTTTCCAATAATGAAATTTATAAATATTGATAAGTGTGATTAAATATAGAGGGTAGGGTACATATCATAATAAAAATATTCATATAGTATACTAATCTAAATACGTAAATACACAATAGATAATTGTTCTAACTACAATAATAAAAAGCTTATTAATATTTCAGAAAATAGATGTTATGGTTAGTCTACAATATTACATTTAGTTGAGTTTAAAATTTTAAAACATGTATTAATGAGTTTATTTTAAAAATTAATGAGAATATGTAGTTTCACCATGGCATATATTTTTGAGAAATTTGAAATAAAAAAAATACCACTTTTCAAGTGCCACTTTTAAAAAATGCCACATTTTCAAAATCTTTTCAAAAATACCACTTTTTCAAAAAAATATATTAATTATATCATTTATGTTTGGGTTAACTATGTTGTATTAGGGTTTAGTTTTGAGGGGTTTTAGGGATCAAAATATTTTTTAGGGTTTATAATTTTAAGATTTAGGCATTAAAAAATCATAATTAATGTTATTTTTTTGCAAATAGACACTCCTAAGTGGCATTCTTGCAAATGTACACACCAAAAGTGGTATTTTTGCAATTTTTTCTATATTTTTAGTTGAAATGTTTTGATTGGTTAAATTAAATGATGTGTTCTTTGAATTGCTTTTTGATTGACACCTAGGATTTTATCTCTAGGGTCTCCTCAATTAATATATAGAGAATGAAAGACTAATATAGAGTATAATTTCCCAAAGTTTATCTCCCAAAAAGATTTTTTAAAACGATAAATAAAAAGGTACAGTTGTAAAAATGCGACTTTTGATGTTTTTATTTTTAAAAATGTCATTATGGGTTATCCATATAAAAAAATACCACTAATTAATAATTTTTAAACCCTAAATCTTAAAATTTTAAACCCTAAAAAAGGTTTTGACCCATAACAAACCCTAAACCCTCAAAATTAAACCATAATATAACATAGTTAACCCAAACATAAATGATATATATTAAGTAAATAATTTTGAAAAAGTGGCATATCTACAAAAAATTTGGAAAAATGATATTTTTGAAAAGTGACATTTCAGAAGTGGCATTTCTCAAAAATTCTCAAATTAAAACATTTTATATTTTGTAAAGTTAATCTTCAATGAGGATTATTTTCCTTAATATATACTATTTATTTAGGTTTTGGTTTAATTTCGGATAATAATATTTGATGCACCGAGAGCATCTCTATTGTTAATATCTCTTTGAGATACTCTTGACAATTTCTTACTATTTTAATATAGTCATCTCTAATAGAATTTAATCATGTTATTAAAATTAATGTTTAAAAACAAAATTGAACCAACTAAGTGGAAACAAGTGTGATATGAATCTCTTGGGTTTCTTATTTTCTCTCTTCTTTTTTCAACTTTTTATTAATATTTTGGCATAAGTATGCTCTTAGAATGGTAAGGTCGATTCTCTTAAATATATCATTAATGACATGAGACGAGTGTACGGAGATGAACCAAAGAAATGTCTAATATATTGATTGGGCTTTCGTCTGCTTTAAAACTTTTAGACACATTAGTGACATACCACACAAGGCCCAATGGGCCAATTTGATAATTTATTAACGATATTACGAATGTGCCACCGAGAGCTGTTCCTGTAATTTCAGGGGAGAAAAGCTTTCTTCTTTCTTTGCCTATCCTCGACCCAAAGAATTAGGGTTTCTTTCTTCTCGGATTCCCAAATCCTCTTTGAGCGAAGAAATCTTGTTCGTGTTCGGAGTAAAAGATATGAGGAGATCTTCGGGAAAGAAGGATGCAACTTTCTTAGAGCAATTGATACTGTACGTCGCAAGCGCTGCATTGAGTAGCTTGGTTCTGTATGTGGGTCTTCGTCAACTCGACCCGAATCGTGACGCGGCTAAAAAGGCGCTCAAGCATAAGAGAGAAATCGCCAAGCGTTTGGGTCGTCCTCTTATCCAGACCAATCAATACGAGGTAATTTTGACTCTGTACAATGGTTTTCGAATGATTCAAAATTCGTTTTTTTTTTTTTTTGAAGAGTTTCTTGGGGATCTAGAAATGGCCTTTGTGTGGTGATTTAGTTATTTGAAGAACGTTTCATGTATTGTGCAAGGAATGTGGAGGGCATGTTGCTCATTTGTTCGTATATACTTTGTTTTGTTTATGTGAGAACAGGATGTAATAGCTTGTGATGTTATAAACCCACGAGACATTGATGTGGAGTTTGGTTCTATTGGAGGCTTGGAGGCAATCAAGGAGTCTTTGTATGAGCTTGTGATTCTACCACTCAAGAGACCTGAGCTTTTTGCATACGGGAAGTTGCTTGGTCCTCAAAAGGGTGTTTTGTTGTATGGCCCTCCTGGAACTGGGAAGACAATGCTTGCTAAGGCTATTGCGAAAGAATCCGAAGCTGTTTTCATCAATGTCAAGGTTTCGAACCTGATGAGCAAATGGTTTGGTGACGCCCAGAAGCTTGGTAGGTGTAGATTTTATGTGGAGAATTAGCTTCACATTACCTCGTTTGTTGCTTTTTTGTTTTTTTTTGTGTGAGGTATATTGGTGGTGTTACTAATATATGAGTTGTTCTTGTTTCTTTAGTGGCTGCTGTATTTAGCTTGGCGTATAAACTCCAACCTGCGATTATTTTTATCGATGAGGTGGACAGCTTTCTTGGCCAGCGCCGTTCGACAGATAATGAAGCAATGGGAAATATGAAGACTGAGTTTATGGCTTTATGGGATGGATTTACTACAGACCGTGAGTTGAAATTATTGTCATTACTTTCCCTTTAAACCATCTAAAATAAGTGCAATCTACAAATATGATGTTTGTTTTATAGAGAATGCAAGGGTGATGGTTCTTGCTGCAACTAACAGACCTTCGGAGCTCGATGAAGCAATATTGAGGCGTTTTCCTCAGGCCTTTGAGATCGGAATGCCTGATCGCAAGGAGAGAGCTCAGATACTGAAAGTGATTTTGAAAGGAGAGAGGGTCGAACCAGATATTGACTATGACCGTGTGGCTCTCTTATGTGGAGACTATACCGGATCAGATATCTTTGAACTCTGCAAAAAAGCAGCTTACTTCCCAATCAGAGAGATCCTAGAGGAGGAGAAAAAGGGCAGACATATTTCTGTAAGTAAATAACCAACTCTAGGCTCAATGCTTCCTTCCTCGTACTAATGTTTTCGAATTGCCTGCATTTTTTAGGCACCTAGGCCATTGACACAGTTGGACTTGGAGAAGGTTCTTGTCACCTCAAAGAAGACTCAGGCTGCAGCAAGCGAGTACTCTGGTATGAGCTCGCAATCTTCAGTTTGGAGAAGCCCAAGGGATTCCGACGAGATCCAAGCAGCTATACATGGCATCTCAAAGCTTTTTGCCTCTCAAATGATGTCTAATTCTCAAGAATCAAAACAGCGTGATCCAGAAGGAGATTCGGAATAGAGGCTCTCTCCACTGGAGTTTTGTATAGCCAAAAAAGTATGCGAAAGAATTTACACTACTATAAACCTCTTATCTCTGAATATGTTGGGGGCATTTCCTTTGTTTATTAGAGTTTAGGAACGTCATTTGATCCCTTGGGCGTATAATTCACTTGAACATCATTTCTAGTTCAAGTGACGTTGTACCCAAAACTGGTTAAATTTACCTTATGTTTTCCTCAGATTTTGATTAAAAATTTTAGAAAATTGTGCCCTAATAATGTCTCCCTTTTGATATAAAAATCGCATCTTTCGAAAGGGTTAATCAGATAATTAATCTCAACAATGGTCTAATCTGGGCTTTGGTTGGTTGAATAAGATAACTGGGCTTTGTATAGTCAACTTGTGATAAAGTTTCCTTCTTTTTTTTTCTCTCTCTTTTCTTTATTTTTTTTGTTTTCTTTCTTCCGTGACTCTGTCGATCGTCTGCAACCCAACTGTCGTCGATTTGATCGATCCTTCTCCTCTCTCTGATTGAAATTCACCTCGGAAGGTACACAATTTCTCAGTTCTTCAAGCGAATTTAAACTTTGTGGATCTCTCAGTTGATCTCGATCACGATCAAGTCATGTTCTCATCGTTGTCCTAGCATTTCGTATGATTTGCTCTTTTCTGGGGTTTCTTTGATTACTCTCGTATGAATTGAGATTAGGGTTTCAATCCTATTTTCCGCCTGAATTCGATTCAGCTCTAGCTTCAAGAGAAACCCTTTTTTGTTGGGAATGCCTCTGATTTGGTTTCATTTGTTCATGCTCTGAACAGGTTATTGTGATCGGGATCGAATTTTCTGATCATGGTAAGTGCTCGTTATAGTTGATTTCGACAAAGCTGCCTTCGTAAATATGTACTCAAGTTTTACACTTTTGGGGATTTATATCACAGAACTATCTTCTTGGAGCTTTCAAGCCGGCATGTAATATTTCAGTCACATTCACCGATGGGAAAAATCGTAAACAGGTATATTTTCCTCTTTGGGTTTATCTATTTTGCTTCTCCTACGGATATGTTAGTAGCCAAAAACATATTTATTGTTCCCGGAGTTAGGATACAGGTTTTTCTTATTGTCTTCCTTGATCTCTGCTGCGTTAGGTACCGATTAAGAAAGATAATGGACAAACGGTTATGCATCCACTTTTCCAGAGTCAAGAAACTATTGCTGGGAAGGTACTGTGATCTCTAGTAATCAGGGAATTTGGTCTTCAGGCTTTATGTAATGCTTTAAAAGTGAAGTGTGTTTTTTCCTTAACTTGTCTTTATCAGATTTGTATTGAACCATATCAAGGGAAAAAAGTGGAGCATAATGGTGTTAAAGTTGAGCTTCTTGGTCAAATAGGTGTGCAATTTCTGTGACTTGTCTGGGTTTTTGTTATCTGTTTCTGACTTCTGTCTTTATATGCTTATTGACGACATTCGCACTGTTTTTGACAGAAATGTATTTTGACAGAGGAAACTTTTATGACTTCACTTCCTTGGGTGAGTTAAACTTAGGTTTCCTTTTGTGTTCTACATTGTTATGACTTATGATTGAAAGATTGTTTAATATCTATTGAGCAGGCTGTTAGATATAATGATTGATCCAACTATATATGTGGTTCTATATCCAATTTGCAGTGCGTGAGCTTGATGTACCCGGAGAAATATATGAAAGAAAGTCATACCCTTTTGAATTTCCGACTGTTGAGATGCCATATGAGACATACAATGGTGTGAACGTGCGGCTAAGGTAATATCATATTCTCATTTGACATCAGATTGAAACAATTTTAAAATTTTCAATTTTGCATATCGTAGTACATAACTGTTGTTTCTGTTATCTTCAGGTATGTCCTCAAAGTAACAGTTACACGTGGCTATGCTGGAAGCATCGTGGAATATCAGGACTTTGTGGTATGTTTCTTCAAATTTTTGTACTGTCTTTGTGGCATGATAGTATTTAAGATGGTATGTTTCATGGCTTTGAAACAGGTCCGGAACTATTCTCCATCTCCTCCAATCAATAACAGTATCAAGGTGAGTTCTGATGTGATCCAAGTTTTTTCATTTTAGAACAAGACTCTATGATATATGATAGAACCCAAACCCTCCCATTTTTCACTCTCATTTTCCTGATTCCTTACACCGCTCTTTTGCTGTGATACTAAATCCTTATTTTCTTAAAGCTGATTTTACTTCCCGAGTTATGATCTCTGGCCTTCTTCTTCCCACTTTCTTATTAGCAAACTAGATATGCTTAATTCCATTGGACTCTTACCCATTGTACAGATGGAAGTTGGAATTGAGGACTGCCTGCATATCGAGTTTGAGTACAATAAAAGCAAGTAAGACAAATTCATTTTCATAATATCAGGTTCGAGTGGTAAGGAAAATTTGAAATAACAACTAAATCCCTGTGGTCTGTATGCAGGTATCACCTGAAAGATGTTATCCTTGGGAAAATATACTTTCTTCTGGTGAGAATCAAGATAAAGAATATGGATCTTGAGATCAGACGGCGAGAATCGACCGGAGCAGGAGCTAATACTCACGTGGAGACGGAAACACTAGCCAAATTTGAGTTAATGGATGGTGCTCCAGTTAGAGGTAATGCCCAAATATTTCATCATACGTTCTCAAAAACTCGCAAAGATCTTTTCGTTTAGTTTTTTAACAAAATAAGGTACATTGGTACATGGTGCAGGCGAATCGATACCGGTAAGACTGTTCTTGACACCATACGATTTGACACCAACGCATAAGAACATAAACAACAAATTCAGCGTAAAGTATTATCTGAATCTTGTACTGGTTGATGAAGAGGATCGCCGTTACTTCAAGCAGCAAGAAATCACGTTGTACAGGCTCAAGGAAGAGACATCTTGATGTTTTTTGAAACCTCAAAACAGTTTACAAAAGAAATGATTTCAGGAACCTTGTAAAGCCTTTTTTAAAGAGACTTGTCTGTATGCAATTTGGTTGGGGACTTGGAGTGTTCAACGACCCATAATGTTGTTTGCTTTGTTTGGACTCTTGCGACTTCCATTGTCTTCTTCTTCTTTTACGTTAGAAATCTCAGATTCTCTCGAATGTTCACAAGGAATAAAGTGGTTGCAATGGAAGATGTTCATAAGGAATACAGTTGTTACAAACCAAAAGCCAAACACAAATATTTGATTAAAAAACAGGACAACCTTGAACAACCACACCTTTAGCAGTAGGACATTTAGCAACAGCACAACCTTCACCAGAAGTTCCCCACCAATTAAGCACAATCCCACTACGTTGCAACGCAAGGAACAAAAGCACAGACATAAAACCAGTTCCTGCATCCATTCCTCCAGACAGAACATAGTTGTATCTCTGCCACCATTCTCTTTTGTACTTATACACGAAATGTCCAAACACAAAAGCCATAACAAGCCAGCTCGTGAAGTTAACCGCAGAAGCTGGTGGCATCATGGACGTGGCTCCGATCAGAACCGGGATGTGAATGTTTGAGATCCATTTCTTCTTTGGGAAGATCCTTGTGGCTAAGTATACCAATACTGGAGCTATGGCTCCTCCTATGAAAAACCAGTTTATGTTTGAATATTCTCCAAGATTACCGAACATTCTTCTTGGTCCTACAAGTCCCCAAACTACTGATGCGTCGAAGAAGACTCGATCCATTGGGCAAGTCCATTGAGATCCTCGTGGAAGAAGTGAAGTGTCGCAGAGGTTTGGGATTTCAGCCATTAGCCACCAAGCTGTTAATGCATAAACGAACACAGCTACTAGAGTGCCTACAACCTGTGAAAGTAACAACCATAGATTTGTCAGCAACTTTTCTAGTAAGAAGAAGACAAGATTGTATGTATGTGAGTGAGAAATATTAAGACTAGCCTGTGCCATGAACATGGTTCTTGGTGGGATCTTCATGTAAGTACCAAGCTTCAAATCAGCAAGGAAAGTCAAAGATTGAGACATGCTGATGAATCCGTAAGTCTTGAAGCATATGTTAGCAACAGGTCTCTCTGGATATGCATACCCAATTATGTATTCTGTGATAATGTTCAAACCAGGAGCCTGCAACAAAAACAGAAACCTGGTTTAATCATCATAACCGGCTTTCTTTTTGCATTTCAAGTTATTGGTCAGTGACTCTCAAACCTGGTTAGTAGTTGCCATGATCACACCAACAAGAGGAGTGAAGAAGATAGCTATGAAACAAGCCAAGAAAGCTGCCCACCAAGGAAGCTGAATCTGTGTCTTATAGTAAATACATATGAAGACAATAACTGCAAGATTCACCGCGAATATCGAAAGGAACCACCAGAGAGGAACTTCTTTGTAATTCCTCTTCATGATCTTTGTATGTATATCCATTTTCTTGTTTTTTTGAAATGCTCCTTTGCTTTGAGTCCATAGATCTTTGCCATTGAAGAGCAGGACATGGACAACACTGGCAGCCAAGGTCGCAAAACCGAGTCCGTACGTAACAGCAAAGAAGGTACTCATGTGGATTGGTCCGGTCTCTGCGTAAGCTTTGTGATCGAGGCGGAAATCGGGACTGATGATGCTCGTGATGTTGTATTCTTTACCGTTTGCTACAAAGAGTTTACTTGAGAAGATAGGGAAGGTTTTGGCATTGTAGAAATCTAAATAGTAACAGAGAGGTGTGATTACGTACATCACAAGAAAGAACCCGACCGCGATATTTGCTGTGGCAAAGAATGGGCTAGCGAGCGGGCTTCCGAGGTATGACGCAACGGTTGTCCAGTCTAGACCAAAGGAACCAATACCGAGACCGGATGGCCCTGAACCGAGCTGGTTTACCAAAACCGATTTAGGGCTAATCCAACATAACCAAGAGACAGTGGTTAACACCGTGAAGAGATAACCGGGAAGAAGGTAATAGGAGAAGCTAGTGATGAGTGTAATCACAAAGAACTGGTTACGACTAATTCCCCATTTCGATTTCTTCTCTTTCTCGTGCAATGCTCTGTGTATGATCAAAATCAGAGATTTTTTAAAATTCGGATGCATAAACTAAACACAAAAGCATACCTGAAGAGAGAAACTTGAACAAGATTGCTTGGCCACCACATCTCACCAGGCTCAACTAAATGTTTCCTATACAAACCAGCCCAACCAAATCCCAAAACCTTGCAAACCAAGAAACAGAAAAAGGCTCTCAGTTTTTACTTTTTACAAACCCTAAACCTAGAAATTCAGTTGCGATAAAGAAATATATTTTTTTTACCTGAGTAGTGATCATAACGAGCAAAGCAGGCAAGAAATCAAGCCTCCTCTTGTAATAAAGCTTAACAGCACTAAGGATATGACTAGCGTAAACAGAGCCAGAGCCTGAGTTTGCGAACACAGTTATAAGAACATGCTCTTTGGTACTAAACGGACCAGGGTTCATAGTGAAAGACCACCTTGTCCCTTGAAAGAATATCCTTGTAGGAAGAACCCTAGCCATCAGATGACCAATGGGAACAACAGCAATCTGAGCTGAAACAGAAGAGATGGTCAAAGGATTGGATCTGTACCAGAAAAACTGGTTGAGAAATGACAAGAGCACACAAGAGGTTATGCCCAAAACCCACATCCTAAATGTAACCGTCGGTGAAGTTGGATCATCGGCTTTAGACACTGTTAATTCAACTTGTGGAACTATACTTATTTCATCATCATCTTCTAGGTAATAATCTGACTCTGACTCTGATTGTATCTCTCTGGTGATGTCTCTCATTTGGTATTTAAAAAAAAAAAAAAAACAGAGGATTAATGTTTAGTTTTTCTCTCTGCTATGCATAAAACAAATGGATTGTTTTGTGTTTGTGTGATCGTGCGTAATATGTAACCGTCCTTTTTTTTTTTTTTGGTGAAAGTGTAACCGTTCTTCAGATTTTTTTTTTTTTCAGTAAAGAGATACAACCACACACATATAAAAATATACTTCATTTATACGAAGAGGAATTAACAAGAAATATACTCACAGACAGAAGAATTTTCTTGCTTGGATTGTGTTTTGATTTGATATCTTGAATGAAAAAGATTGTATTTTGTTCAGAAATATAATACTTTATTTAAATAAAGTTTGTTGTATTAATTTTGGTACCATATCTATATAATTTTGGTATAAGATTATGATCCTTTCTTAACCAAAATAATCATTTCTGATCCATAAATTCACAGTGAAAAGAAAATCAACAAATTCAGAATATAAGTTTCCTTAATCTTTATTCTAAAGTCAATGGTAGTCTGCAACCAAAAATAGCCTGATTTGGTTGTGTTTTCATATCATACTTCCTTTTTCATAAAGATCTGTACCAAAATTAATATTCCTTTGTTAAGAAATCATCAGATTCATTTGTAAATTGTAATGAATACTGAAATAAATAGGCTGTAACATCAGTCAGATTTAGGGCCTGATTGGTAAGGACTGGGGCTGTACTCTGTGACTGTAGACTTTTGGATGTACAGAAAATGGTTGTAAGAACTGTGGTTGTTACTTTTATATATTAACAAAATATGATTGGTAATAAAAACTGTAGAAACTGTTGCTGTTACTTGAAATATTATAATTTATATTAACATGTAAATTATGAAAAATTAGCAATAGTTATTACATAGATGCGAAGCTCAAAGAAACAACTATTTTATTTATATATACCAGCATGACTATCCGATGTTCGTCAGAATAATTTATATTGATCCACATAAATAATTTAATTTATCATATATAAAAAATTTACGAGGCATTTATTACTCTAACCATATTAGCAATTTATTTAATTTAACTCTAAAATGCTTAGACTTAGTTTAATTAATAAATTTTTATAAGAAAAATGGATTTCAAAAGAATAAGAAAATAATAATAATAATTAATTAGTCAAAAAAATCTTTTAATAAATTTAGTATTGTTTTATAAAAGCTTTTTAGTTGTTTGGGAAATAAGAAATTAGAGTATTAGATAAAAAAGAACATTTGTTTTTTGAGGAGAGAGAAACAAAGTTGGCTTTTAAAGACTTAAAAAAAAAACAGGAAAAATAGAAAAAAAAAATAAAAAATGACTTTAATGACTTTAAAAAAAATAAAAGCAATAAAAATTTGATTGGTTAATTTTTAACTGTTAGGGCTAATAATCCATTAAAGTCTCTAGAGCCTAATTAAATGTCAATCAGCCCCTTAACTTTGAAAATTTGAGCCGATACTATTTTGATTTTCCAGTTACATGATACATTCTAGTTTCAATATTGGTAAGAGAATCTTAATTATTTGATTCAAAGACTCCTAAAGACTAGGGCTAGGTGTGGGGGAAAACAAACATAATCGGAAAAATTGAATCGGATATCAAAATGTTATAAAATCGATTTTTTTTTATAATAAACTTATTGTCATGGTAAAAAAAAAATCGAATCTCAAAAGTGATTTAATGTAATCAAACCAAATCAAACCGAATAAATTTATTTATTTAAATTATATAAAAAGGAGTAGTCATATATTACACGACTATTAATTTGATCACCATAATGCAAACTGAAATTTGATGACCTTATTAATGATCTTAAATATTTCATCTACTCTAGTCAAAATTTCAGAAATTGAAACTTTCATTAGATGTTACTAGGGTTCATCTAACCTAACACAACCTATTAATCCACAACAACCTATCTAACTACATATGTGAAGTACATAGCTATGTATTAATTACCATCATCGGTTTTTTTAGAGATAAAGTAAAAAAAAATATTTATATTATTAAATCTATTAATTGTAGAGTTCTGTACAAAACAAATCCAAGATAAAAAAAAAAAAAAATGGATGATGAAAAAAAGAGCAGATTAAGGTTCATTACTTGTTGTGACCAAGATCAGAAAACTGGACATCCATGCATTATAACGCCTTTAGCGGTAGGGCAAGACGCGAGGCTACAGTTTGTACTATCATCAGCGTTTCCCCACCACATCAATCCAATCCCACTACGTCCAAGCGTTAGGAATATCAGTATAGTCATAAACGCAGTTCCTGCGTCTAGACCGCCCGACAAAACGTAGTTATACTTTTTCCACCACTCTCTCTTGTACTTAAACAGAAAGTGTCCGAATATAAACGCCACGATGCACCAACTCGTGAAATTTACCGCCATCGCGGGTGGCATCATCGAGGTTGCTCCTAAAATGACTGGAAAATGAATCTTTGAGATCCATTTGTGACCTGGAAACACTTTGGTTGCTAGCCAGACTAAGAAAGGAGCGATTGCACCAACGAGGAAGAACCAGTTTATGGCTGAGTATTCTCCTAAGTCACCGAACATTCGACGGGGCCCGACAAGTCCCCAAATCACAGAAGCATCGAAAAAGACACGGTCCATTGGACATGTCCATTCGCTGTCCGGGGGAAGCAAAGATTTGTCACATAGATGAGGAATGTCTACCATTAACCACCAAGCAGTCCCTGTGTACACTATCACAGCCACAAGCGTTCCAACCACCTAAAAAAGTATTGTGTTACTAAATTATATCGCGATAACAAATAATTAATGATCAATCAAGAGGTAAATTAGTGACCTGTGCCATGAACATGCTTCTAGGTGGAATCTTCATGTAGTGACCGAGTTTGAAGTCTTGGATGAATGTTAAAGCCTGAGTCATACTGATGTATCCATACACTTTGAAGCACATGTTCGCAACCGGACGTTCTGGATAGATATATCCGATTACATATTCCGTGATGACGTTCAAACCCGGTTCCTAAATCAAGAGAAGATTTATTAATATATACATTTTTATTGAGATAATAAAGACCTAAATCTTTAGATAGTAAACTAAATAGAATTAAGATGAATAGAATATGAATTTATAACAGAATGACGATTAGAGAAAAGAACTGTTTTAGTGGTTTTTATTGTAAATGGCTAAATTTCAACAAAATTCAAATGAATAATTCATTTGTTTCTCCACTTATGTAGTATTATAGTAAGTACCTGATTAGTGGTGGCTGCGATAACACCGATAAGAGGAGTGAAGAAGACGGCAATGGCACAAGCTAGCAACACTCCCCACCAAGGTAGCTGCACGGTCTGATTGTAGTGCAGAGAGATGAACATGATGAGAGCAATGTTGAGTACGAGGATCACAAGAAACCACCACATGGGAACTTCTGTATAGTTTTTCTTCATGATTCTCGTGTGTACATCCATTTTCTTGTTCCTCTTGAAAGCTCCTCTTGTTTGCTTCCACAGATCCCTAGAAAATTAGAAGTAAATTATGAAGAGATGGGTTAGAGACTATTATCAAGGAGTGAAACTTTAAGTGTTAGGGACTGATTGAAATTAGTTACCTTCCGTTGAAGAGTAAAACATGGACAATAGTTGCTGACAAAGTGGCAAACCCAAGACCATATGTAATTGCAAAGAAAGTGCTCATATGGATTGGACCAGTCTTTGCATAGATGTCTCGGTCAAGATGGAACTTATTATCAATGATACTCAAAACATCATAAGACAAGCCATTTCCCATGAAAAGCCCACTTGAGAAGATGGGATATGTTTTGGCATTATAAAGATTAAGCCAGTAGCAAATCGGAGTGGCGACATACATGACAACCACAAAACCGATGGTTACATTGATGGTAGCGAAAAGCGGACTAGCGAGTGGACTACCGAGATAAGAGCCAATTGTAGCCCAATCAATACCAATTGCGCCAATACCAAGACCTTGTTCACCTGAACCGAGTTGGTTAGCCAAAACGGATTTGGGACTAAGCCAACAGACCCATGAGATGGAAGTTATCATTGTGAATAGATAACCGGGGAGAATGTAGTATGCGAAGCTAGTCACAAGGACTATGAGGAAGAATTGGATTCGGGTCATGCCTCCCTTTTTCTTCTTATCCTTCTCGTGCAAGGCACTGCAAAAAGGTTACGAAACCAATTAATTCTTGGAGACTACTCATAAAGATGATGTTTTAAAAATGTGTGGTGAAAAGTATATTACCTGAAGAGAGACACTTGAACTAGATTGCTTGGCCACCACATTTCACCTGGCTCAACAAGGTGTTTACGGAATAGACCAGCCCACCCAAATCCGAGAAACTACAAAAATATTTCATAAGTCAAAGATGTAAGAAAAAATCACCAAACAGTGAACTCTTTGAACAAAACTACAAATTTGAAAACAATTTGGTTTCAGAATTGTACAAGTAATCATATTTTAGTCTAATCGATCACATAAACTTCAAATCAACGCCAACAATATCCTTTACTTGGGGACAAAAACTAAGTTCTCATAACTTAAAAGTTAAAAAAGAAAACAAGTTTCTTAGTTTAGCTATGGTTAAAGTAATTCGCTATCTATCTATTTATTCTATATAGATCACGAAATTCTTAAATTATCTATCATTTAATTTGATATTTAAAATATAAATTCACACTATAATTAAGGAAACTGAAAGGCACAAACTTTTCTAGAGAAATAGAATGAATAAACACATACAAGAGCTTCAAACAAATAGAAATAATGAGATCAATTATCTATTTATGTAAAACTCTTAACCAAAGTTAATAAACCTAAAAGGGATTTGTATGCTTAATTAATTAGGGCACAGAAGAATCATACTAATTACCTGAGTAGTGATCATAATGAGAAAAGCCGGTAGAAACGGAAGAGATCTCTTATAGTAAAGCTTAATTGCACTAAGTATATGAGTCGCATAAACCGTTCCTGCTCCCGAGTTAGCGAAAATCGTGATCATAACATGTTCCTTGACATTAAAAGGACCAGGATTCAAGCTAAACTCCCACCTTGATCCTTCCAAGAACTTCCTTGTCGGTAGCACTCTAGCCATCAAGTGACCGAGCGGCACGACTGCGATCTGAGCCGAGATTCCGGTAATAGTCAAGGGCATCTGTCTGTACCAGAAAAACTGGTTTACGAACGAGAGTATGATACACGCCCCAAGACCTAAAACCCACATTCTAAAAGTGAGAACCGGTAACGTTGGATCATCGGTTTTTGGAACGGTTAGTTCGACCTCCTCCACCACGCACCGGTCCATCTCATCGACGACTCCTTCTACATTCATGGCTCCGGTAGATTCTTCTACAATCTCATGAGCCATTGAAAAAGATTGGAGAGTTGTTTTTTTTTGTTTGGTAAGGGGTTTTGTTGGAGGGGGGACGTGTGGTGAATCTTTTATAAGGTTAAAGGTGAAAAATAATAATATAGATTCTGTAAAGATTCACCATATTGGATTATTACTAATCTCATGTGCATCCCTAAAAAAGTGGGTATAGTTTTGCTAACAGAGTATTCTAAACTCTATATTATTATTATCTTGAAAAGATTTTATACAAAACTAAAAAGTAGAAAATATCGTTTTGAAACAAATCAACGGAAAAAATGCTTTCTCTAGAGTCTTAGAATTGAACCAATCAAACTTTGTTTAGCTAAATTTTGGGTTTTCAAATCTTTAAATAATTTTAAAATTGCTTCGTACAAATCCTAATGCCAGTCTTATCTACCAAACAGTCACAAAGACATTAGCAAAGAACCATTACCTGCTCACGGACATCATCATCACTCGGAGAAGCCAACAGTTTCACAAAAATCGGAACAACACCATGTTCAATGACCACCTTTGTATTCTCTGAAGTCCCATAAGCAATGTTCGTCAATGCCCAAGCAGCCTCAAACTAAAACAATACACACAAAGTACAAAGTATCAGACGAACAATTCAAACAAAATTTTGACATATACACATATATCAAATCCACCAAACCTGAAGCTGTGGATAATCCTCCCTCATGAGAAATTCAACAAAACGAGGTACAACACCAGCATCAATCACTTCCTCAATTGGAGGACTACGCTCTGCCAAAAACAAAAACACCATGGATTCATTTCAAGAAATTGATCGAATCGAATCGAATTGCAAAACTTCCATACAGATTTAGCAAAATTTATCATGACAAACAACAAAGTCTAAACCGAATTACAAGAATCAAACACACCATTGAAAATTATTTACCAGATTCGATGTCAATCAAGCACAAACACGGTTTTAGCGACGGTTCTGGTTCCGGAATTGGGGATAAGAGGAGCGGATACGCCGGAGCCGGAAGCAGATGGAGGCGGCGGAGAGTTAACAGAGGAGGAGGATAGGAATTTCCGATGAAAGTGATGATGTAACTGAACCATGAATCGACATGCAAGAGCAACAAGGCAAGATCACGATGACGCCGACAGTGATTTCGCCATCGGATCGCCGAATCGCCATGGAGACGAGAGAGAGAAATTTGTTTCGAGGAATGCAATCTGATTTCTCTTTCGACCCAAAAAAAAAAATAACAAAAGATCCAATAATATGTTGACACGTGTCTCGCTGAAACGTATCTCGCTGAAACGTATCAACCGTATCAGTTAATTGAGACGTATCAGACGGAAAAACAAGCATTTATTAGTTTTTTAATTAAATTTGTTTTATGATACCCCATGAGAAAATCACCGTTATTCATCCTCTTATGCTTAGAAGTTGACACTTGACACCATAAAACCATAAAATTAGATATGTTTAAAAAGCAGAAGGTTTATTTTGCAAACTCTTCTCTCCGATTAGATTACCAATCAAGTACCAACGAAGACATTTTTCGTTAATTTAATCTTGAGATTGAAAAATTAAACCATATAAACCTACATAACATATTCTTTCAAAATTATTTTAAATTATAGTACAAAAAGATTTGTGAAGCCTAAAACGTAGGGCCAGGAAACTTGGTCATGTATTAGGAGAAACAAAATGTCACAAATGTTTTGTGTTTCGTTAACTTTTTCCCGTCAACGGAGAAAACTTTATATCTAGATAACATTTAACTAGTCCTTAGTTGCTTGGCGTAAGTTTTCTATTGCAGCAGAAATACCAGTAGCTTCATCAACTAAACAGTCAGATCCAATGCTCTGCTTCACTGACTCCACAAAATCCTCGGCTTGATCACAAGCCACACGGAACAATTCCCATTTCTCCTTGAAATTCTCCAACGCAGCAACATTAGTGTCCTTGGACTCAAGTACATTAGCCGAGGCAAGAACAAACTTCTCGTATGCTTTGTTCAATGAGTCTACGATGCCATCCATTTTGATTATCCCCTTCAAAAACGGATTATCTCAACAAGTATTAATCAATACGATTATATGAGATTTTAAGTTAAAGCAATCACAAAAGGAATCTAACAGGAGTCCAACAAAATCTAAATCTCGGCATGTATCTAGAAATAAGTAACCCTAAATCTTTAAAATAAAAGTTACACCTTTGGAGAGAAAATCAATAGATGAATAGGACAACCTTACCTGAGATGAACGATTTTGTGCCAAAATTTTCTCTCTCTCTGCATAGAAAATTTAGGTTATGCCTTTAGGTTAAAATTAGGGTTGAGCCTAAAGCTAAAATTAATGTCAAATCAGAATTGTAAATAAATACCGCGTTTTAAAACAAACCGGACCAAGCTAGATTGGATTAGTCCATCAGATTATCCACTAGAATTTATGGGAACAAATGAAAAAAAGAACGAGAAAATGTTTTTGATCCGTTAGAAATCCATGGCTTTTATCAATATACCAAATGAAGACTAATGCAAAATCCGGTTATTGGCTTCAAAAGATCTATCACTATTAAATGATATGGTAGATACGGTGATCGACTTTTGACAAAAAATATGGATCGCCGTTGACGTCAAATTGACAGTAAATTAAAGTAGACGTATTAGATAAATATCCGCGTATACACACAGGTGTTTCCCGTAATTTGTTTTAGTATTTTGGCTTCGTTTGTATTTATGATAACGAAGTTTGTATCGATGTTATTCACAAATCAAACCAATGTTTTCAAAAAACAAAGATCCGAAACCTTACAAATCTCAGAGAGATCTAGAGAAAATCTACTTAAAAACAATCAACAAGTTCAATGTATGTGTAAAATGAATTGTAACTCTTGTATATAAACCGAATCCTTCTTCTTCTCTTCTCTGCTTCACTTTCCCTTTAGTTTTACTAAACACGTGTCATCTTCTCATTGGTCCCTCTCTATTTCCCTCTATCAAATCTCCCCTGTTTGGAGAACCTTGACCTCAAGGTTCATGAAAACTTCTTTTCCACTCATAGAGTAACTCCCATGTAGCCTCAAACCAGACAATAGCTTCCAAGTAGCTTTTCCGTTCAAAAGCATGTCCTCAGAAGCCATGGTGTTTTCCTTGTATTTAAAAGCACCAATCTTTGCACAACTTCCTCTTTCCCAAAGTTGAAACATATGTAGTGGCTGTCCTATTAGAGAGGTCATGCTTATTTCTTGTTCCTCCTACAGCCTCAGTAAAACCAACCCACCAAATCGATTTAAACTCTTGCCAACAGAAATATATTTCTAGCTCACATATCTACTCTTCTATTCCATGAAGTTTTGTTATCTTCAGAACTCTACCAATAATGTGAACTCTCCCCAACCAGTCCCATTGAGCTGGTTCACAACATAACCCACCAGGGTTCCACACATGGTTAGCTTCTTCACAACAACCTATAGGTTCACACCATAATCCACCAGGGTTCCACACATGGTTAATTTCTTCACAACAACCTATCACCTTGTTCTTCTCACATATACGCAAGGCCGCAGTTGATGTCTGAGAGTATGGAGACACTTCAATCTGTTGTGATACCCTAATTGACCTTGGTTCCAAAGCTGTAGTACTATAATACTTCTTATCCTCATGAAAAGCAAAGTGATTCTCCATCTCTATTTTGTACTTAAATTTCCATGACTTTGAAAATTTTCTTTGCATACCATGTTGCTTCCCTCTTCTTCCTTTCCTGACCATTTTATCAAACAGGTGGTATGCACAAGATTTGGTCTTGACACCAATTGATTGTAGTGCTAATTCATCCTCAATTGAAGATGGAAAATCCACATAAACGTCATGTGATTCAATGCAACTTCTACGGCCAGGTTCCAAGTCAAAGATTGTTACCTGTTGTTGCAAAGCGACGTTCTTTTGATGCATAAACTCCATCGAAGATGTAGAAGAAGCTATTACTGCCTCATTTTCTTCTGGCTGTGATTCTTCCTCATGAATCGTTTCTATGTCTTGAATTAGATCTTGTGGTTGAATCACAATGGTGTCTTGAAACTGTGACGCAGTAACCGAATCCGAAAGTGATTCTTTATCGTCAACACCAACCACTGAAGCATCCTCAAGATCCATCATGAAAATCAGTAACCCCTTGTGCTTCAAGTGATGATCTGGAGTCTCTTGCTCATCACAAAATATGCACAAACCAGCCTCTTTTCGCGTATTGACCTCCTCAAATGAATACTTCAAAGGGATTGGCTTTTCTTGGCTTGGCGTGAGGTTTAGCTTCGATCCGGAAGCTGTTTCCGTTTCATGAATCACCGGTTCCTTGAGTGAAGATTGAGATCGAATTTCAGATCGTGCAGATTCAGATTTCTGATTCGATCGTCGATATGCATGAACAGAGGTAATTCCTTCTGATTTTCCAGCAAGCCGCACGCGAACAGCCTCAAGCAGATCATCGAATTTCTTTTGGGTCGTAGCTCGAGAATCTTCGATTTCGTAAACAGTGCTTTCATTCCACGATGATTGAAATCTTGCTTCCGCCATTGATTCCGGAGAATCGACGAAGCTCTGATACCTTTGATAACGAAGTTTGTATCGATGTTATTCACAAATCAAACCAATGTTTTCAAAAAACAAAGATCCGAAACCTTACAAATCTCAGAGAGATCTAGAGAAAATCTACTTAAAAACAATAAACAAATTCAATGTATGTGTAAAATGAATTGTAACTCTTGTATATAAACCGAATCTTTCTTCTCTTTTCTGCTTCACTTTCCCTTTAGTTTTACTAAACACGTGTCATCTTCTCATTGGTCCCTCTCTATTTCCCTCTATCAATTTAGTTTGATAAAATCATTGTCTTGATGTAGCTTTGTAAATTTTTAGATTTGGTATTGAAGTAAAAAAACAACAAGCCCTTTCTAGTACTATTTATACAATACTATATTTTTCGATATTATTTCTTTCAGTTGGATTCAGAATTCTTACGTAAAAATGATTATGTGTGTTTGCATATTTATCTTCGAGCATAAGACGCCCAACAATTCAGAATTATAAATTTACTAGAATAGGATCCGTGTTAATGTGCGGGTAAATACTATAAAAATTAATAAAATAAATATTTAAGTTTTAATTAGTAACCGTTAAATTTTAAAATATTATTTAACGTGGATCATAAAATCAATAGAATTCAATTTATATCATAACTCTCATGTTCTAATACATATCATGCAAATCCAAAAATATGTAGGGGAAATTGCAAAAATACCACTTTTTATGTGTACATTTTCAAAAATGTCATTTAGAGGTGTTCATTTGCAAAAATGTCACTAATTATAGATTTTAAAATTTTATATCTTAAAATTCTAAACACTAAAAAATGTTTTGACCCCTAAACCCCCCTAATCATCATAACTAAACCCTAATAGAACATAATTAACCCAAACATAAATAATATAAAAAAAATAATTTTGAAAAAGTGGCATTTTTGTAAAGATTTCAAAAGTGTGGCATTTTTGTAAAGTGGCACTTGAAAAATGGTATTTTTTGAAATTTCTCAAATATATATTATCAGAATTTAAATCATATTCTCAATAACAGAGAAAAATTATTTTAACCGATCATGAATATATATTATTATGTGATAGAAAATAAAAACAACTAAAAACTATATAGTTAAATAAGAAATGAGTAAATTTTATGTTAATGACCTCATAAAAACTATCACATATGTACATGACTGATAATTGTATTTTATTAATGTCATCGTTTTATTTTTCATAGAGATTTATACTCGCCAAATTTTATACAATGTTAACTTAAGAGTAAATATAATATAACTGTTTTTTAACTTATATAAATTTTCAATATGTACACTTGAAGAGTATCAATGGCATCATAAGTCGAATATTTCTATTTTCTTTGTGATAAAAAATAACTCTATGTTGATAAAATAAGTATTCTTATAGATTTTATTTTAATTTTATTTTTGCATGGTTGTGTATATTTATAAATTTTTAAATTGAGGTTTCTATAGTCTTCCAACTTTTATTTTTCCAATTTATATACTTTTTTATCATTCGTCTATAAACTTTTGTCTTTTTTTTTTTAATTTAAATATCATTCGTCTTTATATTTATTTTAATTAAAATTTTTATTCTATATATATTATTTATTTTTTTTATGGCTTATGTAATGTTTATATGTTATATTTATATTAGCAAAGTCACACTTATGAATATGACATTTTTTTGTTTTTAACTATTTAGATAAAATTTAGAATGGAAAGAATGTATTTTGTAATATAAAAATATAGAAGTCTCACCTATTTTAGTAGAACGATTTTTTTTTCTTAATTAGTCCGTAATTTTTGTGTAGAATATATTCTTTATTTTATTTTAATTATTTTTCTTAATACTGAAAATATTACATACTTTAGTAAACGATTTTTTTTTTTTTTAATTAGTCAATAATTTTTGTTTAGAATATATTCATTATTTTTTTTTTAAATATTTTTGTTAATAATAAGAAAATGGTTTGTCTTGGGTTTTAGTTGGGCCTAATATCCAACTATAGGCGTTGAATATATTGGGCCGTCTGGGAATATCAGTAGTACTGAGTAGCCAGACTAAATTTTATGCAGTTTTTCTCTGTTAGTCTTGTTCATAAATATGACCAAAAAAATCTGATACAAATTTTAAATTTATCGTCTCTCGATGACTAATAAACAAATAGGTGTATAGTTTAACTAATTTAAATTATTTTTTTTACACTGCATAGTTTGTACTTTTTGATCAACGTTTTGAAAATTATTAGAAGATTCTCAAATCTTATCCCCACAGTCACAGGCACAAATTAACCAACCAAAGTACAAACATTGACTTTTTCTTTTTGCTTTTTTTTTTCTCTTTTTTGGGGATAAATTCGTACGGTGAAAATGATCATGGCCCACAGATGAGGAAGTGGGACCCACAAATGATCAAAGAAAGACAGTTGTTGGGATGATGCTGAGATTTGGGACAGCTAAAGCGTGCCCACACGGTGACAGTGGTGGTCCTCTCCGCAGGCTGCAATTACTCTTTTTCTCATTAATTTCATAAGCACCCCAAATGGGTTTTAATCAGAAGGACCAATGTCCAGCCCATGAGAGATGTGACCACTTCTCTCTTTTTTCCCTTTTTTTTTTGGTCATATATATAAGAAATTTCTTTTAGAAAAAAAAAAAGCATGATCATAAAGAATGTTTGTTTTACATTTACAACGAAGTATTTTCTTTTTCTTTTTCGCCAATGTCAATTTGAATCAAGAGATTTAGATGGGTTTAAGAGCTATATCTCGTACAGAATGTTTCTTTATCATAATTGTCAAATCCTCTCTAGATAAAATCTTACTTCTTTATATGTCGACCAATTGTCCGATTATTTAAATAAATTTTAGAACCATTTTGTAATAGAGTAATGTTTTGCTCGCTTTACAGGTGGAATTTAATCATTGATGGCTATTTTCCATTGAAGACTATTCTTGTGCATCATCAATGATTAGGACAATATTCAATTGTACTTCCTATTGATTTTTCTTTCAAAACTTCACATATTAAGAAATAATCAATAATTGACTATACATATAATATTTTTCTATACAAAACATTTTTTCATAATGAATCAATAGTTAATCAATAAATTCAAATATTCTTCTTGAAATCTAACATAACTATTATAAAATCTAAATAAAATGTGAAAGTTAAATTAATCTTTAGAAAATGGAGAGTATATGAAGTTTTTTTCGTGTGTACATAAATATATATATATATATATATATATATATATATATATATATATATATATATATGTAATGGTTATGTTATAGTTCGATGAAATGCTAATTTCTTATTTTCTACATATAAATTATAAATGATTAATTGACAAAAAAAATTATAAATTATTCGATATTCTTTGTTCATTGTTTTTCTAATCCGATAATCTATAAATATTCCTTCGGATTTTTTATTTGTAAAATTTGTTGCTCCATAGACTAGATTTTCAATTTATTGTGTGGTTTATAAAAAAAAATCATAAAATATGTGCAAGATGAAATAGACTCGAAGTATACTACAAGTGATTCTACACGAATGAGCAGAAGAATGTCACGGATAAAAAGTTGTCTTGAATCGAGAGCAATGTCCGCCAAACCCTAATCAAAGAAGATATGCTGATGAGTTTCATTTTCAGCATTGCGAAAGGAGACATGATTATCCCTAGCTTCCAAGCTAGTATTAGTTTCCATCCTTCCTATATTGAGATTGAAAAATAGACAAGTCATGTTATTTGGATATAAAAATCGATGTTGAAAAAAAACGTTTAATTAATAAGCATTGATTATTGATCTCGACTAATCTGATGAATTAATTGGACCAAAACCACTCAATTCTAAGACATATTTATTGCATATGAAACATCAAAACCAAGTGTATAACTCGTATTTCTTTGTTCTAACTAGATTCAATAAATAAAAGAAAATAAACTAATTTGAATAACTCTTAAAGTAGGCAGGTTGGTTGGTCCAAAAACAATCACAAATAAGGGAAAAAGGCTCAAATTCCAAAGACCAAAGTACAAAATAAATCTGTCTTGAGTTCTTAAGTCGAGGTATGTCCTAACTAACTCCTACCATCGCAAGTCCTTAACATCCCCTGGTCCTTCCACGTACTCTTTTCACTGCTCATGCATGGACCAAACCCTAGCTGGCTTCTCTATTTTTTTTTTCTCCATTTAATTTCCTTAATTTCAACAACTGTCTAGAGTTTTTGTCCAGTTGTCTTGGATTTTGAGTGATGTGTTAACATTTTGAAGCTTAACCTAACTTCCATCAATGCGATAAATTTCTTTAACATTTCCAGATTAGACATAATTTCCATCATAGACAATTGAGGCAACCAACTTTATCTTCAAATTCTACTCTACAATATTGTTGTGTTGCTCACTCAAATGGACAAGCGGAAGCGGTCAATTCGGGTTTAATTGCTTAATCCATTATAACCGAAAAACGTTATATCTAGGTTGAATTTGAATTTCATATATACCAATCAATTAGAACCGAAAAACGTTATATCTAGGTTGAATTTGAATTTCATATATTTTTATAAAACCGAAAAACGTTTTATAAAAATATTACATTTTAATTATTTAGATTGGTTGTTGGATAAATCAAAGAAGTCAAGAACAATAAATTTTAGCTTTTTTATATTATATGGAAACAATAGTTATTCTTATGCTATCATATACTGTATAATTATGTATAAATATAATTATATTTTGAAATAAAATAAATTGCTGTAATATTACACCGAAATAAAGATGATTCAATACTATAATATATAAAAAGATGTTGACATTTCTACTTATTACTAATTGACTTTGAATTACATTTCCATCACAATTTACGTACGAATACACATCATGAAATGGTAATGTCTATAACTAAACACATAAACCGTAGACAAAACTTCAAAGATATAAAGAAAGCTCAAGTTACAAAAATTTGAATTAGATTTGATCAATTGTATTCTGTTAATTCAATTGATTGATGGTATACAATTTAACGATAGCTCCAACTAGTCTGATACATCCATAATTTGTTTATTCTTACAAAATGTATTAACTCAAATAACCCTAACAACTCAAATCCAAAATACTATAGCCATCCCTGCTAATCTTCCCAAAAGTTAGATTAGATGAGATCAATAGATAGAATTTAATAGATATTTTGAACAAAGGATTTAATAGATATTACGTTAAATTAAACCTGAAATTAATCTGTTTAGACGCTAATCATATCGAGGAAGTCGGGTCAAACTATAATACCTGATGAAGTTTTGGAATTTGATGATTTTGGTTCTTATTTCTTAACTTCTTACAGTATAACACAATCTACACGGTCATTGTTCATTGGTAGTTTTCATATTGACTTTGAATCAATAATATATAATCAAAAAGTGATTTTAATTTTGGTGTATGCTAAGAACATGATTATAAGTAATAAAATATTAATGCCCTTTCCTATTAAAAGAGAAGTACAATTAGTTAGAATGATTATTTGTTTTAATTTTATTGGATCAAAATTATGACTTGTCATGGAAAAATTATGACATGTCTATAGAAAAAAATGACATAGTTTAATCTCTAATTACTCTTTTAACACAATTTTTATCACAAATTAAATTAAAATAATAAATTTCAAAAATTAAAATAATAAATTTCAAAAATTAAAATTTATATTTCGAAAATTTGTTTATAACAATCATTCTGAAATTCTTCTTAAAACTATTATTTTATGGTTATAGTTTCTTCTTTCAAATGATAAGTAATAATAAAAAAATCTCGCGATTAAATCTCCCAATTAAACATAAGAAATTAACAAAATAAAATGAAAAAGAAACACTGAAATCGAATGTTGGTAAAAAATTTGAATGAGTTTGAGAAACACTGAAAAATTGTATGTGGAAGAAAATTTCTTGTGTCTATATTCGATCTCTTACCATCAAATCTTCCTCTTGATATGTCATAATGTGGAACATGAACCTAATTAAAAAACTAATTACTAATAAAAAATTTACAATAACGAATCATAATTTTTATTTTTACAAAATACATTTACATCTACACACAATTATTATATAACACATATCTCCACATCAATATCACAAATTGATAATAGCAAATTATAATTTTATTTTTACAGAATATATTTGAACCCGCACCGCATATTTGAACCCGCACACGGTGCGAAAAATCATCTAGTTGGATTATATATACTAAATCTTATAACAAATTTGAAATCTATTCCAAATTTATCAAACTTTGAAAAGTACTCTATTTTGTTATTTGAAATGATAGTTTTATCTTTAGTTAAAAAAAAACTTAAAAAAAAAATGATTTGATTTTTCCAACTTTTATTGAAATTTTAATTTATAATCTTTAAAAATTTTAGATAATAATTAATTTAAATTACAGTATACTTTTATATTAATTTAAATAAAATTACCAATTGATATTTAAAAAAATTACAAATTGATTTTAATTAATTTTATGATTTACAATTTAATTAGTTTAGAAAATAATATGTTAAGTCGATGAACATAAAAATTAAATCAATGGTTTAAACAAGTCGATAGAGTAAAAAGTCAACCAAACAAAATATAAATCGGTAGTTTAAAATAAATCGATGAATAAAAAAATTTAAGTCGACGAACTAAAAAAAATAAATCAGTGGTTTAAATAAGTCGATAACTTAAAATTTCAATCAAACGAAATATAAGTCAACAGTTTAAAATAAGTCGAAGAAGCTGAATATTAAGTCGAGGAACATAAAAATAATAAATCAACTGTATAAATAAATCAACAAAGTAAAAAATCAACCAAACAAATATAAGTCGACTGTGTAAAATAAATCATACTTTATTTTTTAATTTAATAAAAATTTTTAGTTTTTAGACATTGATTATTAATATAGTAAGTTAAATATGTATAAGTGTATTTACGTACTTTTATATAACAAAAATGTATAGTTTTTTAAGTTTGCAAAATTAAGTGTAGTCTTCAAATTTTTATTAAAATTTAAGGTATTTATCTAAATCCTCATGAATAAACGCTCGACTAAACACTTCATTTAGCGCATTTCTAACGTTTTCTTAATTAAAATATTCGATTTTCTGTTTTAATCTTGCATTTTGGTCTAAAGATAAATGAACGCTCCACTAAACACTTCAATACTGCATTCATTCTTTATAAGACTATCTACAATGTCCGGTTGAAAAAAAAAAATTCAACCGTTGAATGACTGCAGTGGCAAATTGAGAGAAAGTTGAATAATAGATGGATTAAATTTGGTTGAATTATTTCAACCGATTGAAATAAGATAACTAGAATAAAAGCTGTATATGTGGCGTTGTTTGATTGGAGGGAGCAAATTGTGGGTTCGAGAGGAGAGAAGGGATTGTGACAGATTTTGGTTTCTTTTGGAAATAAATAATATTATATTTTTTTTCATCCAAAATAATTCAGATCAATTATTACATTGTAAATAATTTTTTTATTAAAATTTTTATATCAAAATTCATCATTTTTCATATTCTATAAATAGAGACTTGTTTCATTTGATTTGGACACAAAAAAAAATTCATCTTTTCTACTATAATAGCCTCTCATAAACTTTTGTTTACATTTTTACTTTCTTTTTTTAGTGAAATGGATCCCAATAATAACCCTTTTAACACCCAAAATTCTGCTAATTATCCATTTAACTACCCAAATCCCAACAACTATCAATTTTAAAATCAATCATTCAACCAACCACAAAATATACCAAATTATGGTTTTCCACAAAATTTCTTCATGCCGTCGGCTGTTCCAAATTATCGTCCATATTATGGATCGATGATGCCATATTCATCTCAAGCACCCCCTTATTCTTCCACTCCAACAGAAACTGAATTTGTTCCGAATGCTGGAGCAACTGAATTTCCTGAATTTTCTACACAAATGGCTCTGGGTGGGATGAGCGGTGTTAATGAAGCTACTCCAAATGCAGATGATTCAACTCCAGCTCGCCGGAAAAACCCTAAGTGGACCACTGAGGAAAATTTAAAGCTACTAAGTGGGTGGATTAAATTTGGAACAGATAGTGTTGTTGGAAAAAATCAGAAAAGTGAATCATATTGGAGTAAAATTGCTGAGATTGTAATGAGCATTGCTCATTTGATCCTCCGCGTGATGCAATTTCGTGCAAAATTCATTTCAGCTACGTGAACAGGATATTGAGCAAATGGGTTGGCGCTTACGATAGCGCTAAGCGTATGCAACAAAGTGGGTGGTCGGAAAATGACGTATTGGCGAAAACGCATGCACTATTTTCAAGTGGTAAGAATGGAAGTTTCAATTTAATGCAAGAATGGATCGCTGTTCGTGATCAACCTCGCTATGGTAGTCAGGTAGGAGGAAATACTGGCTCTGGAAGCAGTGGATCTAAGAGAGCCCACGAGAGTGATGCCAGTGAATCTAACTCTGTAGAATCTAGTGCTCGTCCAATGGGAAGAGATGCAACTAAAAAAAAAGAGTAAAAAGAAAGGTAAGGCTGCAGCCTTGGATGTGGTCGACGAAGAGTGGAGTGAATACGTACAATTCAGGAAGCAAGAGATGGAACGATTAGAAAAAATAGAAAAGAGGCAAGATGAGGCAAACCAATTGATGAAAGAAAAGACTAATGCCAAGAAAGAAAAGACTAATGCCAAGAAGATGAAGTTGTGGATAAAGGTAAATGAAAAAGAGCATCTCGATGACCATAGCAAAGAGCTGTTCGAGAAGTTAACCCACGATCTATTTGGAAATTAATTATTATCAAGTGTATGTTTGTATTTTGTCAGTTTCTTCTTTAATAATGTTTGATTGTCGTTTTTTGCTTTAATAATATTTCTTTGTCGATTTCTTCTTTAATAATGTTTTGTTGTCGTTTTTTGCTTTAATAATATTTTTTTGTCGATTTCATCTTTAATAATGTTTGGTTGTCATTTTCCGTTTGTATTTTGTCAGTTTCTCCTTTAATAATATTTGGTTGTCGTTTCTGCTTTAATAATGTTTCTTTGTTTATTTCTGCTTTAATAATGTTTTTTGTTCATTTCTGCTTTAATAATGTTTGGTTGTCATTTTTCGTTTGTATTTTGTCAGTTTCTTCTTTAAAAATGTGTGTCTGTCGCTTTAAACTTTATGTATTTTGTCAGTTTCTCCTTATCTTTTATTTAACTATTATACATCATTTTTTGAAATCCATCGGTATCAACCACTCAATAGGAATCCAATCCTTATCTATTAATCCGATTTCAACCACTCAATTTTCTATAAATGGAAACTCACTCTTCCATTGATGTACCAATACCAAAATCTCATCTTAAAAAAAAATATCAATGGATCCATCTGAATTTTCTTTTGATATTGAAGCTTACAAAAGGCAGTCTGAACTAGAAGCGAAATTTATTTTCAACCGGTTTCGAGAGCGTCGAAATAAAATAGAACAAGACTCAGCACCCCGTAACAAGAGAAAATACTTCAAAAGAGATCATGTAGCAGCAAACCAAAGATTGGTTGACGACTACTTTTCCGATCAACCTACTTATGACGATGCAATGTTTTGTCGACGATTTCGGATGCGAAAACATCTTTTCCTTCGGATCGTTGGGAACCTATCAAGCAATGACAACTACTTCACTCAAAGATTTGATGCAGCCAATAAAGAAGGTATATCTCCACTAGCAAAATGTACCACGACTATGCGAATGTTAGCATATGGTGTATCAGCCGACGCGGTCGACGAATACATCAAAATAGGTGGTACTATGGCATTGGAGTGCTTGCGTAGGTTCTGCAAAGGGATCATACAATTGTATGAGCAAGTGTATCTCAGAGCCCCAACTCAAGATGACCTACAAAGAATACTACATGTTAGTGATATGCGGGGGTTCCCAGGAATGATTGGGAGTATTGATTGCATGCACTGGGAATGGAAAAATTGTCCTACGGCGTGGAAAGGTCAATTTACTCGGGGAGATAAAGGAACCACTACTGTTATTCTTGAAGCAGTTGCATCCTATGATCTATGGATCTGGCATGCCTTTTTCGGGTGTCCGGGAACATTGAACGATATAAACGTTCTAGATCGTTCACCAGTGTTCGACAATGTTGAACAGGGAAATACTCCAAGAGTGAACTTTTTCGTGAACCAACGTCTGTATAATATGGCGTACTATCTAGCTAATGGTATCTATCCTTCTTATCCGACTTTTGTCAAGTCAATTAGACTTCCTCAAAGTGAACCAGACAAGTTATTTGCACAACATCAAGAAGGATGTCGAAAGGACATCGAGCGTGCATTTGGAGTGTTGCAGGCTCGATTTAAAATCATTCGCGAACCAACTCGTATGTGGGACATAGCGGATTTGGCTATCATCATGAGGTCATGTATCATATTGCATAATATGATTGTTGAGGATGAACGAGATACATATGCTCAACACTGGACCGATTATGATCAGTCTGAGGCAAGTGGGTCTAGTACACCGTCACCATTCTCTACCGAAGTGCTACCTGCATTTGCAACTCATGTGCGTGCTAGATCTGAGTTGCGTGATTCAAATATACACCACGAATTGCAAGCAGATCTAGTCAAACACATATGGGTAAAATTCAATTATTAAAGAGATTTTTAAGTTTTTGTGTGTGTGTGTGATTTAAAATTTTTATTGTTTGTCAGTTGAATCTATTGTACTAATTAAGTTATGTGTGTTTTATTAGTAGTGTTTTGTGTTTATCAATGTATTGTATTGTATTTCAAGTTTTTCGTAATTTTATTTGTTTCAATAATGATTATTTCTTATTTCTATTATTTACAAATAAAAATTTAAAATAAAATAAAAGAACAAATATAACTTTTAATTTAGTTAATTAATTATTTTTTATTTATTTTATTTAATTCAAATAGATAATTATTATAAATATGTAATCACAAAACAATACAAAAATAAGAATATGAAAAAAAATTAGTGGGGTATGGTGTTGAATTTTTTTAAACCAAACCATTGTAGAGGAAAAAAGATGAATAGGTGTTGAATTATTATGTGGAAGATAGAGAAGTTGATGTGGAATGCTAAAAGATGAAAAAAAGGGGTTGAAAAAAAAACCAATGTAGATAGCCTAAGAATTACAAATCTAGCAAACTCGTTCCTCTACAATTTAATAGAGATTTATTATTATATATATAAATGATTGGTTACGGACCCACAAACACTGTTGATGTGCCTTTATGAGGTCAGCAATATCTGTCTGATAGGTTTTTCAGTATTTTCGTCTCCATTCAAAATAAGGTACTAAAGTTTACAACTAAATAGATAGCCAAACTTAGGACCATAAAATATCTCGTAACCCTGGATTTTTGTTGATTCATCTTAGTCTTGGAAACCAGTTTCATTTATGAGAAATTTGGAAAACTGGGATACATTGAACTTCATTATGTCTTAATATACTTTTAAGTATTTGTTTTAGTTAAAGTGAAATCTGTTTTTATCCTTTAATTTAGTGTAAACAAATGTGTTTGTTAAATTTGAAATATTATATCTTAATATTATATGAGATATTGTTTGATTAATAAAAGATTTATGGAAAATAAATTTATACTCCTTCCGTTTCAAAATATAACTTGTTTTGGCTAACAGTGCGAATATTAAGAAACTACTTTTATTCTACAAAGTGTCATCTTATATATATAATAAAAATAATTTAACCAATGGAAAAAACGACTGCAAAATAATATTGGTCACACATGAGTCAATAAAATTACAAAATACCTAGGATTATCAACACAATTTATATTTTGAATGTAAGTGTTGCACAAGTAGTTGCAACACAAACAATTGGTCTCCGAAGGTATCAATTTTAGTGGTGGGCATAATTTCCGTCCCGAATTGTCTCGTTCTGTTCCATTCTCGGTTCCGAATTCTCGTTCCGTGTAGGACCATATTCTCGTATGGTACAAGTTATCGATTCTCATTTGGGAATGGGACGGGTCGGGACGGGACAAGAACGGGAATTCCCGAAGTTCTATTTGTCCCGTAATATATATTTACGTATATAAAATATATTATTATATATGAGTTTCCTAATTTTTTATATATGTTAGTAACTATTTATTATGCTACCAAAATTATTAATTAATATATGCTACCAAAATTATTAATTAATATTATATTATATGTAAGATTCTAATTTGTCTTATATAAAGTTATAAACACGATTATAAAACATTTTCAAACCTCGACATCTACGTTAGCCTGTTGAGATTTGAGAGTGTTGGTCCAATTAGACTTTATTTTGATTTGTTTGAATTTATTATGATTTTAGTTAATTCAATTGCATTTTGTTAATACCATAGATTAGAAGTTTAAACGTTCTTTTGATATTTCTTATGATTCTAGTTTATTTTATTTCATTTTGCTTTTATCATGGATTTTTGCTTTTCTCAAAAATGTGATGAACGTGATTTAGATTTTACAATTTTTGTTTTGTGATGTTTTTTTTTCCGGAAATTTCCGTTCCATTCCTATCCCTACGTGTCCCATCCCAAATTGTATATGAGACATGAGTGGGACAAATATTTTGATTCTCCAATTCTCATTCCGTTCCTGTTTTAAAAAATTTTTGTTCTGAATTCCCGTTTGCCCATCCCTAGGTATCATAATGGAACACAGATGGTTCATAAATATTTAAATATTTAAGGAATTTAAGAAAACTAAAATATTTACTTGTTTTAAGATCATAGATTTAAGGAATTTAAAAACTAACTTAGTAGAAAACACATTCTAGTTTTGGTATATGATAGACAATGTGATAGAATTTATATTATGGATATGGTAGATGATAGTGCAAACGGTAGAAACAACATTCTACGAAAATATAGAAGACAAAGCATTTAGTAGAACAAAAATTCAACACTTGGTAGATACAAATGAAATAGGCAGAACCAATAATCTACGTGTCCGTAGTAGTAAGTAGTCGTAGAACGTACATTTTGGAAGGCGTAGAATAAAAATATAAAATTATTTTTCAGCTTCTTTGTGAACCTAAAAAATATTTTGCTATATAGAAATGGATAGTTTTTACGTTTTTTTAATTATATGATTTAGAAAAATTATATATTTATTTCTAATTATTTATTTTTGTTTAAGGGTAGTATAGATAAAAATTGACAAAAATATGAGAAAGATATATTGGGACATAATCAATTTGAATGTGACTTAATTTTGCAAATTTCACTTGATTTATTTATAATTTTGATTTATGCTCAGGTTGATTTTGTTTCATCCAGTTATGATATCATCTCCAATTTTAAATTTATGAATCATCTCCAATTCTAGGTTTACGAGCTTGCATGGTAATAACGCAACATTTATTTGACATACATAGAATTAAAATGTAGGGTTGGGCGCAGAGCGGATATAAAAAAAAATATAAATTTATCATTTAATTTTTTTTTTTTACGGGATATCTAATTTTTTAATTTTTTTTGTTTCGAAAATTTTCGGATATCTAAAATTACGGATATTCAGATTTTTTTCTAAATATTTTGCGGATATTCGAATATTCACGGATATCCATTTTAAACAAAATAACATAATTAAAAACACCATATATTTTACTAAAAAATTTGTTTTCATATAATATTTAAACTAACTAACGAATAATTATATAAAATTATCTAATTTTATTCGATATGACTAAAAAAATGAAAAAGTGGAAGATTAAAATGGGTAAAAATACAACATATATTTTTTATTTACGAAAAAAATAAGAAGTAAAATATATTTTAATTTAAAAGTTAGTATCTACCTATTGTTACTATAAATATTTTTACCAAATATATTTAAAAAGTCAAAAATGTAAATATACACTATAAATTATATGTATATATAAGTAATATACGGATTGGATCGGATCAGATATTCGGATTTTTGAAATTAGTATTTGTGATCTGCTTCGCTTTAGAGGGATAATAAATTTTATTATTTGTTTTGTTTTGATTCATAACGGATATCTGAAGTTTTTTCACTACAGGAAAAACATGTATTAATAGCATTTCAAGATAGCATTTTATGTCTATATGCTATGGTTGATGTATGCGTGACTTTTTCATAGCGTTTCTAATTGAAAAACGCTATATTATGTTGAACGGGAAAAATAATTGTTGTCCTGCTTAATTTTTTGTTCTTTCATTGCTCTGTAATAGCATAAACGAGTAGTAAAATGTTGTGATAGGGTTAAGCGGGAATGAAAAAATTTATTACCCGCCAAAGAAAAATTATACGAAGTAAAAACTTTTGGGAACAAATTAAAATGAGGGTAATGTGAAAAAAGAATCTCCTTTTCTCTTGACCAAAAAAAGAATTCTCCTTTGATTAAAAACAAAAATTTCATTTTGTTTTATCTGTTCTTCCTCTTTCGCTCTTCTCCTCCGCCGCACATTCATCTATCTCTCCTTCCTTCTCCTTCGCTGCAAATTCAAGATGGACAAATTGCCCTACTTCCACCGTTCACGGTGACAATCCTCCGTCGCCATACTCGCCTTTTGTTCCCTTGTCTTTGTGGGTTTTATCTTCATCTTTTTCTACCGATCTCCCTCCTCCAAACCTATTTCCTCCGATCCTTCTCGCTTCGCACCTACCTTGGGGTGGACTCGCCTGGTATAAACGGGTCAAATCATCCGCCCAAGTCTGTGCCCGCCACGGATTATCCGTTCTCATCACCGGAGCCGCCGGTTTTATGGGTACCCATGTTTCGGCCGCCTTCAATCAATGTGGTGGAGACGGCGTTCTGAGACTGGACAACTTCAACGATTAAGAGAGCCAGGCAAACCTCACTACAAGAAAACACAGTTTTAGCGTCGGCAAAATTCGATGCTAAATCGATGCTAAAGTCCTTCAATCGACGCTAATCTGTCGACGCTAAACCGACTTCGACGCTAATTCGACGCTAAATTAGCGTCAAATTACTTTCGACGCTAATTCGATCCTATATACCGATGCTAATTCGACGCTATATTAGCGTCGATTTAGCATCGACATAAAACGGTCCGATGCTAAATCGACGCTATTTTAGCATTGGAAAAATCGACGCTAAAACGATGTTATTTCGATGCTATACTGTTTTCGACGCTAGTTTAGCGTCGATTTAGCATCGGATCCGTCTTATGTCGATGCTAAATCGACGCTAATATAACGTCATTTTAGCGTCGAATTAGCATCGAACAATAATATTTTTTTTTTTTAAAAATATTTTTAAATGAAAATATTTTTAATAAATTTCAAATTTTTTTAAAAATTAGAAAATTTAATATTTAAAAGCGAAAATAAAAACAGAAATTGTTTAAAAACACTGAAAATGCAAACAGAAATTACAATTTTAACGTTCGTCTCTTAAATTAATGTTGTCTCTATATTCATTCATCATTGCTTCGGCTTCTTCGTCGAACTGCGGTTGACTTGTAGCTGGAGGTGGCTGTGCAGGACGCGGTATCTGGGAGAGGACAGCAGCTAAAGTCGGGTTATCCACTGCAATAATGTCCATCAGATTGGTCAATACCGTGAGTTGGCCTTGCATCGAACTGTTGGTTGACCGCAGATCCGCTTGTTCCGTCTTTAGCCGCTCAATCTCAGCATTAGCAGCGGTCAACTGCGTTGCCAACTGCGTTGCCAACTGCGGGTCAGAAGAACTCGGAGTGTAACTATACCGAGCGGTAGAAGAAGCTGCTGGGAGATCGGTGATGGATCCAACACCCAAGATCCGTCCTTTTTCGGTGCAACCTATAAAATGAAAACGTTATAAAATCAAATTGTTAAAAATGTGATAGAAAATAAATTAAAATATTATATTCAAAACTAAAAAAATTACCTCTTTGTAAATTTTATCGTAATCGGTGACACCCAATGTAGACTGGACAGAGCTACCACCGGGAGAGTACTGTGACTCTAGCTCTGCCACTCAAGCGTTGTTCCCATCCTTGCGCCGATGAGTTTTCTCCATGACTTTCACAATCGGAGCAAGCTGGTTGCCATCGGACTGTACAAAATAAAGTAAAATATATATAAAAATAAAAATTAGATTATATATATATAATATATAAATCAAATAATATAATAAACTATTTTAATTAAAAATTAGATCATACCATATCCAATCGGATAGTGGCGTATGATGATTGACCCGCACAATGCTTAGACGGTCCATCTTCCTCGGCCACTGGCGTAAGACGGGATGCAGAACACTTCGATGATTTAGCTATCGAAGAGGGTTCCTCCCAATACCAAACTAGACCCGACCAAACATTGGGATTCATCCCTAAAGGCATCGCATCATCGCCTTTCTCCAGCCAAGCTTTCTTCCAGTTACCGACAGTGCCGTTGAGATGCAATTTAGCCTTCTTCTCGAAGGCCTCTCGCACTTCATGAGTACGAAATTCTTCCCAGTGCCATTTTTGCTACAAAAATCCGAATAATATTAGTAATAGTTTTAAAATCAAATAATTTATTAAATAAAAATAAATAATATAATATGACTTACCACCTATGACTCAAACCAAATATCACGAACCGATTGCGGCGTCTGCGTCCAATTAGCATGCGACATATGGAAATAGCCGATGATGACTTTGGTGACCGAACGAGAGACATAGTTATCGGTAAACCTATAAAACAAAATACTTTGATGTTAATAAGTTATTTAAAACATATAATTATAAATTAATGAGAAAGATTGTAAAAAATTAAACATACCAAAAAGTATTGGAAGGCTTCAGCGGATGGAGCATCTTAACCCATTCGTGACGACCAGGTTGGCGAAGAAGCTCAGCAATCCGCATCATAAGAGGCGGGTTTGGCGGTGGAGGCGCCTGCTCTGCATCACCGGGCTGAGCTGCTTCGTCTTCGTCTCCTTGTGGGTTAACTGGTGGCGGTGGCGGTGGCGGAGCTCGCGGTTGAACTCGTGGTGGAGGCTGTGGACGATAGTTCACAGCCAATTGGGAACCCGAACCCGATCCTGATCCCGATCCGCGACGACCACCTACGGATCTAGGAATCGTAGACTCCTCGCCGAATAACTCTTCCGTATGAAGGTGGACCCACCTATAAAATCAAAACAAAATTATTAAAATAAACAATGTAAAGTATAAATATTAAATAAAATTACAATAACTAACTACATTATAAAATCTAAAAAAAAAAATTTAAAACACCAAATATTTTTTTTTATTTTTAAAAAATCTTAATAATTGTAATAATTAAAAAAAAAAAATCTAACAATTATTTGTAAACATAAATGGTGAAATAAAAACGAATTTATTAAATTAAAATACGTAAAAAATCAATTCATAAATTCATTTTTTTTTTAACCAAAAATTTATTAAAAAATCAATCTTCAAATTGTTAAATAATTTTATAGAGCAAACCATAAATTCATAAATTGTATATATAACTTATTCTTACAAACACAAAATTTAACTTGTAAAATAATTTTATATTTTTCATAAAAAACTTGTAAAATAATTTTTTAAAAAGATAAATTCATAAATTCGTTTTTATTTTATTTTTCATAAATAACTTATAAAATAATTTAATAAAATATAAATCCAAAACTCGAAAAATAATTTCATTATTGTTAAATCAAAATTTTTTTTATCATATATCCAAAAATTCAACTTATAAAACAATTTCATACACCTTAACAAACCTAAATTCCCTTTTCTAAAATTCCATTTCATACAAATTTCATACACCTTAACAAACCTGCATTTCATTCATAACAATCCCTAACACTCTTCTTAAACGCAAAATACAAATCTACACATAATACACATAAGAAAAATGAGAAAAAAAATCATACCATTTCAATGAAATCGGAGAAGTCGAAATCGGTTTTGCGTATGGCGGCTCGGCGAAAACGGAAATCGGAGAAGTCAAAATCGGAGAAGTATGGCGGCTCGGCGAAAACGGAGTGAAGAAGAAGTCGAAATCGGAGTTTTGCTCGTATGTCGGTTTCGCGAAATCGAGATCGGAGAGGAGAAGTCGAAATCGAAAGTGAAGAAGAAGAAAAACTGTTTCGTTTATATATTATTGGTATTCGACGCTAATTCGACGCTAATTAGCGTCGAATAGAGTTAATGTTTTTTTGTTTTCCACGTAAAGACTGTGTTGGCGCGTGGTGGCGGCAAACCCAAAAAATTTCAAATTAGCGTCGAATTAGCGTCGATTGTGCACCAGTCGACGCTAATTTGAAATTTTTTAACGTAGCGTCGAATTAGCGTCGCACAATTAAAAATCCGACGCTTTTTCTATTCTTTACCCTAAACTCTATACATCAAATATTTCAGATTTAGCGTCGAATTGTTCAGGTTCGATGCAAATACCTTGCTAATTAGCTTCGAAATAGCATCGAAATGTGTTGTTCGATGCTATTTCATTTCGATGCTATTTCGACGCTAAATCTAAAATATTTGATATATAGGGTTTAGGGTAAAAAAACCAGGAAAGATAGAAAACAATCTTAACCATGTCAATATTTCTTATAACCGGATGATTATTAAATTTGGAATTTTTTTTATCATACATAATTGTACATAAGGTTAATGATCATAAATGTAAAACGATATAGGTTTTTTGAAATCTTTATTCATATATCATCATTAATCTTGTCTATACGTAGTTGTTATCTTTACTATATCTTAATTGCGATTGTTTAATTATGTGTTCAAAGTTTATAACAAATGTCATGAATAAAGATTTGAAAAAACCTATATAGTTTTACATATATCAACAGTAACATTATGTACAATTATGTATGATAAAAAAAATTCCAAATTTTATAATCATTCGGTTATAAGAAACATTGACATGGTTAAGATTGTTTTTTATCCTTCCTGGTTTCTTTACCCTAAACCCTATATATCAAATATTTTAGACTTAGCGTCAAAATAGCATCGAAACAACACATTTCGATGCTATTTCGACGCTAATTAGGAACGTATTTGCATCGAACCTGAACAATTCGATGCTAATTCGAAGCTAAATCTGAAATATTTGATGTGTAGAGTTTAGGTTTAAGAATAGAAAAGGCGTCGGATTTTTAATTGTGCGACGCTAATTCGACGCTAACTGAAAATATTAAATATGTCGGTTTTGGTTAAAGATAGCCGATCGGATACAAAAACAATCTTAATCATGTCAATCCTTCTTCAAACCGAATGGTTTTAAAATTTGAAATTTTTGGTAAATACATAATTGTACATAATATTACTGTTGATATATGTAAAATTATATAGATTTTTTGAAATCTTTATTCGTAACATTTTTTTAAAAATTGGAATACATATATACCTACACAATCGCAATTAAGATACAATAAAGATAACATTTATGCTTCACTGTCTGAATTATCATTTGGGGTATCGTCATCATCATTGGTAGTTTCTGCACTTTCGTTCATAAACTCGTTTTCGGGATTTTCTGCATCGGTAGCATCGGGAAGTATTTCAACTTCTCTATTTTGCGGATCTATCAGAATGATGCTGTCTAGATCTTGTTCTGGAGTTGTTAGATCCACGGCAGTTTCATATTGCATTGACGTGTCGTCGGATTCAACTATAATTCCTCTCGGAGCTATTTTGAGCACAAATAGCCATGAAATCCCCGTTTTCCTGAGCCGTAGATATGGAATGAAACAAAATTGATCCGCCTGTGATGCAAGCACAAATGGATCATACTTTGCACAAGAGCGCGATCCATTAACGTCGATGACACCAAACTTTCCTACTCGAGCCCCTCGCCCGATAACTGGATCAAACCACTCGCATTTGAAAAGTGTGCACTTTAAGTTAACTAAACCAGGGTATTGTACTTCAATAATGTCTTGTATAATGCCATAAAGATCAGTGTCCCCGGCTCAAACGACAACACCGTAGTTCGCAGTTGCTCTATTTTTCTCACGTTCGAACGTATGGAATACATAACCTCGTGTAAAATACATTGGGGATGACATAAATTTTTCCAATGGACCTTGGATCAACTCTCTAAACCATACAGGGTACGACGTGTCTCCATAATCAACCTGCCAAAATATAGTATATACAATGTAAATATAATTTACATAGTATATATATAGATATCTGTTTTAATGGAAACCATATATATATAAAACTTTTTTTTAATTAACTTACCTGACTCCTCAACCATTTAGCAAAGTGTTGGTCTTTACGTTTTTCAATCTCTCCGGGTGATGCATTTGGGAAAGCTTCGGTAACCTGGCGAATGAATTCACTAATAGAAAATATAGTTATAACAAATAAAATCATTAACATATATACGTTAAAAATAACCCTTTTGACCTCAATCCATAGTTTGTAATTATATGTACCTCAGAAATGGGCTAACTTCGTCGCATTGTAAGAGAATATATGTTTGTGCACAATTGTAGTCTTTGTGCGAGGACCAGTCTTCTTCTCTTATGATTTCGGCATGCCTACCAATTGCACAGAATATATCTGGGACATCAGAAACTGGATACGCTTGTGCGATGCCACCATCATCGTACCTACATGGAGCTCTTTTACGTGTCCGGACAGTTGGAGGGAAGTAATATGAGCTGAAATGAGAGGTTTCTCGGTTAAACTTCCCGCAACAATTGATCCCTCAACCCTCGCCAGGTTTTTTACCTTTCCTTTTAAGTGTTTTATGAATCTCTTGAAAGGATATATCCAACGAAATTGAACGGGTCCTCCTAAATCGGCTTCGTATGGGAGATGGACAGGAAGATGCTCCATCACATCAAAGAAAGATGGAGGGAATATCTTCTCTAAGTTGCACAGCAATATCGCGACGTTATTATTTAGTTGTTCAATTCCATCCTGAGTCAGAGTTCGAACACACAGATCCCGAAAAAATGCACCAACACCTAAAACCAAAGTTCAGATTTCCAATATCAGTAGAAAATATCGAAATGTAATAACACACATCATTTGTTTATATATTAATATATCGTCATAGAAAATAGACTTGCAAGTGCTTCATGCACGTTCGTTGGTAAAAGCTCCGCAAATGCGAAAGACAATAATCTCTGCATAAACACATGACAATCATGACTCTTCATACCAGAGAATTTTTTGCCTTGCTCCACAGACTTAGAGAGTTTTGACACGTATCCATCTGGGAACTTAACTTCAGTGGAAACCCAGTTGAAGAATGTTGATTTGCCTTCATTTGACAATCTAAAGATAGGCACTGGAGCTCTCTCATCTCCCGTGAAATGTAACTCAACTCTAGAGCATATAAGAGGCAAATCCAGTCTAGACTTTAAATTGTCTTTAGACCTCCCTGGAACGTTTAAGATGGTGTGCATGATGTTATCGAAAAAGTTTTTCTCAATGTGCATGACATCAAGATTGTAGCGCAATAGATGATCCTTCCAGTACGGTAGTTCCCAGAAAATGCTCTTCTTATGCCAATTATGTTCTTCAAGGTATCCATCTGGGAGATTGGTCGGAATATTAAGTCAGTTACCACCACGTTTTTCTGTGTCCTGAGGTCCATAATAATCAAGTTGACCTTCAATTTTCTCTCCTGAAAGATATGGAGGTGGGGGGATACGTACACGTTTACCCTTTGTGAATAACCTCCTGTTTCCCCGGTACGGATGGTTCATAGGGAGAAACCTTCGGTGACAATCGAACCAACAAGATTTCCTACCATTTTTTAGTTGAAAGGCGTCTGTCTCATTTTGGCAATACGGACATGACAATCTACCATGTGTTGTCCAACCAGATAACATTTCGTACGCCGGAAAATCGCTTATCGTCTACATAAGCACAGCTCGCATGTTAAAATTCTTTTTCCTAGAGTAATCAAAAGTACGAACCCCATGAGACCACAACATGTTCAACTCGTGAATCAGCGGCTGTAAAAACACATCAATAGATCTTCTTGGATGCTTTGGACCAGGAACTAAAATACTTCCAAAACAGAAATTCTCTCTGCATGCACATATCAGGCGGAAGGTTATAAGGTGTCAATATAACTGGCCACAAAGAATATTGCCTGCCAGACATACCGAACGAACTAAAACCATCTGTACATAGCCCAAGATAAACATTGCGCTTCTCTTTAGCAAAATTAGAGTGTACCGATTTGAAGTTCTTCCAAACTTTTGCATCAGAAGGATGATGGACTTCTCCTTCACTAGTTGAATGTTCCGCATGCCACCTCATTGATGCAACTGTTTGTTCTGATTGATATAGCCTTTGTAGCCTATCTGTTATGGGCAGGTACCACATTTTCTGGTACGACACTTTACTTCTACCAGCTCCTTGAGGCTTAAATCTTGGTTTGTGGCAAAATCGACATTCCTGTAGATTTTCATCATCTTTCCAAAATATCATGCAATTGTCAATGCAAACATCTATCATCTGCGAGGGCAAACCTAAACTAGAGACTAGTTTATGTATGTCGTAATATGATTCAGCAGCTTGATTACCCTCTGGCAAATACTCTTTTATAAGAGCTGCCCAATCATCCATGCAACTCTCAGATTGATTATGATCAGATTTTATTGTCATCATCCTAGATGCCAATGATAATTTAGAGAGACCTTCCCTACAACCTTCATAGATTGGTTGCTTTGCAAAATCAAGCATATCATAAAAAATTTTAGCATCTACATTGGGTTCCTCAACAACATCATCATCAGTAGACATAACTCCAGGAAATGCATCGGTTACCATTTCTTCGAACCTATTATGGTCTAACCCAACATCATGATCATAATTATTAACAAATTCATGAGACTGATCATATTGTTCAGTCGAATAATCTTGATCCATAGGTTGGTAACTAGTACTACCCGAAGTTTCATCTCCATATCTCTCTCCATGATAAAACCAAACATAGTACTCAGGTGTGAACACTCTATTAAATAAATGCGTACCGGCTACATCAATTGTCTGCGACTTTGAATTTTTGCACTTCCGACACGGGCACACCATCACTCCGGTCCGTTGAATTGTAGGCACACTATCGCTTGAGCCATAGAAATTTCAAGCCCGTTGAGGAACTCTTCTGAAATTCCTCAATTTTCATCTCTACGTCGATACATCCACCTTCTTAGTTCGTATATATCGCCCATCTTACTCAAAAAATATTAACTAAGAAAATTTATTGAAAGTTTTTTTTTTTCTTCAATGGTTTTGGCGAGTGATCTGGGAAAGTATATATAAGACATTTAGCAGCGATTTTACTTCGAATTTGCATCGCAGTTTAGCATCGAATTAGCATCGAATAATTTTGCGTCAACTTTGCTTCGTATTAGCGTTGATTTAGCGTCGGTTTTATAGAAGTAGGTGAACCCATTAAAAATGTACGACCTACCTACCCAGTTCGACAGAATATTCGACGCTAAAATCGACGCTATGGAATCGTCGCTAAGCGTCGAATTGATGATCTGGATGTTAAATCGATGCTAATTCGACACAAAATTGCGTCGATTTAGCGTCGCTATTTTTCATCTCAATTTTGCGTCGAATTGTTTGGACGACACAAAAACGACGCAAAATCGTCGCTAATTTTGCGTCGACGCAAATCCGACGCTAAATTTCGACGCTAAAACTGTTTTTTCTTGTAGTGTATCGCGCCGATAAAGGAGTTGAGGAGATGGTATATTTCACCTGCTCTGCTATTGTGATGCTCTTACCTTGATTCAAGGAGATGGTACACTCTCTCTCACAATCTTGTAGTCTTGTTCACCGTTGTTCTTATGAAATTTAAGGTAATGCTTGAAGAGATGTTTCCATTGTCGTATTTCCCTGCAATGTTCATCGTTCGGTCTCGGTTTAGGCTCGAATCAGAAATTTGGAGTTTGATTTTGTTTGTTACTCGATTTCGTAGACTCAAAATTCATGTATAGGTTGAGTTCCAGTAGCTATGGGTTCATAATTTAATTGTTTTTGTACATCCATTGTTTCCTTCTTAGTGGTTGAAGAACTCAATCTCTTGTGTTGATTACTTGAGTGTTTCAGGGATGTCTCACTTTCACCCACTTTCACCCATTGATGATGCAGAGAGCGATGGAGATGGAGGTCTCATAAAGATCTAAGTGCTTTGCATTGTTTTCAAGAGATTTAAGCTCATCAAGGATCATGTCTTACTCTCTGGTTCCCTTGCACGATCCGTATATGGAACATATCAAACTGTCAAGTAGTGGAGTGGAATTATCTTCATTCTCTATCGAATTATTTAATGTGATGTTTTTAGTGAAATGTAATTACCAAATAATAAATCGTCAGTTTTGTGGATTTTCTTATGTGAAACCGGTTCGCAAACAAGTTTCATCATTTTGATAGTTCAATAACTAAAACAATGTGTTTTTAGTCTTATCAAATCTCTAATTATGTCATAGCCATTCAAAAATTAATAAAAAGAACATTATTAATACACAATCAATAATTAAGATCTAGATCATTTATTTAAAGTTTAGGGCATAAGATTTGGGGTTTAGGGTATAAGGATATAGGGTTTGAAATATACTTTTTAGTATTATTAACAATAGAAATATAATAAAATTTATGGATTGATGAGTTTTTGCTTTTCAAAAATTTTCAAGTATAATCATTTTTCAAACTCCAAACTCTACTAAACCCTAACACAAACCCAAAACTTCTACCCCTTAGTGAGTCTTTGATTTAGAGTCAAAGTATCATGAGTGTTTAGGATAATTGAGTGTTTGATCTAAGTTTTGTTATGTTTATGTGTTTATTTTCATTTTTAAACTTATATTTTCGTATTTTGTTAATGTTTTAAGTATTGTATAATTAAAAATTAAGAGAACATAAAGGTTTAGAGTATCACATACATACATAAATTTTGATATAGGGTTTGTTTTTATTTGGAGGTTTAGTGTTTATGTTTTACAATAAAAACATATAAACACAAAAAATTAGTACAAAATTAAAAATTAGTGTAAAACTAAAAAATAAATTATAAGTTCATATATATAATATTATCCATTATAAATTAAAAAATATTTGTTAAAATGCATAAAATACATCAGAAATACACTTGAGAAGATGAGAACCAATTATAAGGGATCACTAGGATCGATCACTAGTACCTTGGCTGACGGTGGAAAATCCAACGGAAGCTTTCTAATGGCGAGGAGACGGAGTACTGTGGCCACTCGCTCTTCTTCAGTCGCCTTGTTCAATGGTAACTCCTTAGCTTTCTTTTTTTCAATCAAAATAAGTTAACAGGTTTGATTTTGAGGGTTTTACGAGATCAATTTTGTGCTTTTCGATTTCTTAAATCTATTGGTTCAAGTCTATGGTTTTGAGAATCCAAGGCCAAAATCTTAGCTTTCATGGTTGGTGAAGTTTAATATTAGTCTCTGTTTAGTTTTGGATGTTTAGTAAACACGTTTTGCCATGAGATCTAAGGATTAGATTGTAGGAGAAATATTTCCACACTGAAATTTGATGAATCTCTTGTCCCTGAATGATTCTTTTGTTTCTTTTATATGAATTCTTTTGATTCTTGTTTCGTTTATTCAAGTCCTAGCCAAGTTTCTTGATTTAAGACTTTTCACAGATTTTCCCCTTCCGATATATATCCTATATGAATAGCTAACGACACAATTTTTCATGTTTGTCCTCATCTTATCATAGTAAACGTTTCATGTGTGCCGAGTCTTACATCATAAAGGAGATATCTTGTGTGTTTGTGTTCAGGATTTGCTGCTTATATATTCACAAACAATGTCTAAGGATCTTGGTGTGACTCTGAAGCTCTTGAATATGGATTTGTAGGGGTGAAAGAAGGACTCATATCAACAGAGGCTATACAATGAATCGAAAAAGCCACATTTGTTCAAATTTTTACCATACATTTGTTTACATTTTTTTTTTTATGTCCTCTTCTAAATGTTGTACTTACTATCTTTGCAATATAGGTATTTTGTACCATGGTTTCTTATTAATAATATATGGAATTTCATTTTCAAATATGTCATTTCTCTCAAAAATAAAAAATCTTGCAAAAATACATTTTAAAACAGAAATCATAAACTATTGAAAAAAGTACATAAATTATTACACATATCAAATGCTATAATCGATATTAAAGAAATGCTATATAAGTCGATTATACATATCCAAAATAAATTGCTATTATATTTAAATAATATTGCGTAAGAAAAAGTGCTATATTAAATAAAAACACGATAGCACTATCGAAAAGTGCTATCGAAAGTGCGGAACCTATTAACGTGGGCGATGATACAACGCTTTACTTAACACTATGGTATTAGTTAGATAGCGTTTTTCCGGTGCTAACAAAACCCATTTTTCTTGTAGTGTTTGGATCGAATCAAAACGAATACCGGATCGGATCAAATTGAACGGATAATTTTTCCCGCCCTATTAAAACGTAAACGCGTAATGGTCCATGCTTTGATTTCTGTTGAAAAAAAATTCGATGAACGTAAATCATTTGGATTTTTAGATTTCGGCCTAGATAAATAACAAATGATGAATTCACGTGAAAATTTTTAACGAAACCATATGCTCATTTTTTATTTTTTGATAACCGTGGGGATTCCAAAGGCTTTATAAACCCAAAGACTAATCCCACGAGACCTTGCATCAGGGTACGTGTTCGGAAATATTCTAAATTTAAAACGCGGTTAGGTGGCCAAGGTGAAGGTTACCAATCAACCTCAGTTATGAGGAGCCAGTATGACTGATTGTAGTTGGTGTAGCTATGTAATGACTTATTTAGTTCTGCACTTGCTGACTTCAGAGAAAATTAGGAGAGTGAGCTTGCACCGTCTTCATTTATTGGTTCGTGAGGTTTCATTTCTGTGATAGCTCATGTAAATGTTCTTCTAGATGCTCCCGCATGACACACGGGGTGTTTGTGATCGAAAACTTTGAAGACCTTCCCGTTGACGGTTCAGTTTGAGGCTTCCAGTGAAAGGCTTCTAGTGTCACGAGGTTCGGTTTGGCAGGTTTTGTGCATTGTTTCGACTTCCTCTTCTCGAGCATTCAATTAGGCGAGGACAATAATATCGTCATCACTTCAATACTCCGTTAGCTTCGCGCTTTCGTTGAATTATGAACTGAAATCTGTAATATAATATGTTTTCATGTTTTTATCTTTTTTGCCATAAAATCATATTCTAAGTTTATTTGTTTCTACTTGTAAACCTAAAACATTTTCATTTTATATGAAATATTTACATTCTTAAAAAAAAAAAAAAAAAAATCAACCTCAGTTGGACTATGCTTTAACTTTCAACCGTATGTTTCAATAGTTTTTTTTAATCATTCGTTTCATTTGCCCGTTCGGTTGTTAACTTAAAAAGTGGTTTGTGGTTCGCATCAAAACCATATTGAAATTGTTTTGTATTTTTTTCAACCAAATTATAACATATTAGAAAAACAACTTCATTTATGACAATTCCTTTTAAAGGAGAAATGCTTACAAAATTTTAAAAAGAAAACCATAACGAGAGGACCTAGCCAAGGAGTACGCTTTTGAATGTGGACGAGGGATAAAAAAAAAAGAATCTTGAAAAATTCTCTCTAAATGCACTAAACTCTTCTAGAAGATTTGTAAAATTTGGTCAATGTTTCGAATTTTTTTGTAATTGTCACTAATTTCGCACAATCTTTCTCAAAAATTTTACAATCTAAACCTTTGAGTATAATTGATGTCATTGCTCAAAGGAGAGCTTTCATCTATTTTGTATTATTATAACTATTATTTTGTAATTTCTTACACATTCTAACATAAGAAATATAATTAATTTATTAATAAAACACCGTTTTTCAAATAAGGCATAATTACATGCTTTTAAAAAGTAGATAAATTATATTTTAAAATAATAAAATATATTCAAAATGCAAATGACAATTTAGATAAAACGAAAAAACAATGATTTTAAAATGATATACTTATTTGACAAAAAAATGATATACTTATTACAAAGTGAAAATAAGAGAAAAATAAAAATAAATTTTGAGAACTGCCACTTTTGAAGTGTCACTTTTCAAAAATGTCATTATTTCAAAATCTTTGCAAAAATACCACTTTTTCAAAATTATTTATTCGTTCTGTCATTTATGTTTGGCCTAACTATGTTGTATTAAGGTTTAGTTTTTAGAGTTTAAGGTTTGATAGGGGTCAAAACATTTTTTTGGATCTAGAATTTTAAGATTTAAATTTTAAAAAAATTCATAATTAATGGTATTTTTGTAAATAGACAATCAAAAATAATATTTTTGAAAATGTGCATACTAAAATATGATATTTTTGCAACTCAAAAATAAAAGTATTTTCCACGGCATACTTGAAACAATTGCTTTATCCTCTTTGACCTCACAAGTTTACGAACTTGTAGTCTTCTATCGATATCATAAAATTGATGTGTGGCAAAACTATCATCAACATAGAAACTAGTGAACCTCCATGTTTACATCTCCCAAACTCCAAAGTCAACTTTGACTATACAACACATACACCGACAGTCACTTAATATACGCGTATGTATAAAATGCTTAGGTTTCTTTAACATTTATTCACGAATGGTTTGATGCTACGGTCCATTGTATTTGTAATTTGTATTATAGTGGGTCCAAAAGATATTGCATAAATCCGTACAAGAGAAACTAAGATGCTTTTTCAAGAGTCAAATTTCAATATCGCAAGTGAACACGTCGGTAGGGTTTTTAACCACGACGTAGAAAAGAGACAAGACATTAGACAACACGTATGCGCCTACGTAATCTTGTACTATCCAATAATTCTGCAACGTAAACGAATTATATCCCACAATATTCGTATGACATCTACAATTTTTAGAATTAGTCTGAATTTGGATATTTTGGATATTTTGAATTTGGATATTAGTCTGAATTTGGATATTTTGAAGATAGGTTATAAATTTTCTTTGTAAATAACGTCGTCATTTGTTAACGAAAAAAAGTTTATCAAATGACCAAAACTGGAAGAAGAATTTAAAATGTAAGCAAGCATCTATTGGTCAAATAACTTCCAAAACCCAGGTCACTTAAAATTAGCTCATATATTAATCTAAAAAAACTATATTGTAAATAAAATAGAGCAATTTCAAAAAATGTCACTTTTCAAGTGCCACTTTACAAAAATACCACACTTTTGAAATCTTTACAAAAATGCCACTTTTTCAAAATTATTTTTTTATATATTATTTATGTTTGGGTTAATTATGTTCTATTAAAGTTTAGTTTTGAGTGTTTAGGGGGTTTTAGGATTTAAAATTTTAAGATATATGTTTTATAAATCTATAATTAGTGGTATTTTTGTAAATGGACACCCCTAAATAACATTATTGCAAATATACACACAAAAAATGGTATTTTTGTAATTATCCCTTGTAAATATGCATGGTAGAAAATGTAGTAGAATTATCGGGATCATATTTACAAAAACCAAAAATCACACTATTAAAATCAAATTAAAAAAGAAGATATGACTTAGTTCATTTATCTAAATTCAACAAAGAATAACGGCAATAAACGAAAATTCAGTATATAATTAACAAGCATTGTGCATTATATAATATGCAGGGATTCATGCACAGAAACATATAAATCATTAAGAAAAAAGCATTAAGGATCGTTTTAGTAAATCACGAAATTATGTTGATCTTTATTCGACGCCATATACGGCTCAACTATGACGTACAGGAGCAGTATTGTATTTTAGGTTTAATCGATACATATATATTGTAATCTTGGTTAATGAATGAGAGGAGCTTTCACTTTAACATGGTATTCAGAGCCACAAAATGGCTAACCCTAAAACTAGAGAAAATTTTGATCGAAGAAGAAGAGCATGACCGACGAGAAGAAGTACAAAACAAGCATGGTGAAGGCTACAAGCTCACAAGACACGGTGATGTTGTCACCATTCTACCTTCATGCATCTGACGGACCAGGAAACATAATCACAACAGTACAACTTAAGGGGGAAAACCATGAAGATTGGACAAAGCATGTGCGGAACGCCTTGCGCACCAAGAGGAAGTTTGGCTTCATTGATGGAACTTTGAAGAAACCAACAATGGAAGAAGAAATTGAGCAATGGGAAGGGGTAAACTCTATACTTGCCGCATGGATCATGAACACTATTGAACCTACGTTGAAGACAACTATATCCATGGTTGAGGATGCATCGATATTGTGGGAAGACTTGAAGTTGGAATTTTCAGCAGGGAATGGAGCTCGGATTCACGAGCTAAAGGCAGATATCGCGTGTTGCAAACAAGGCAGTGACATAGTGATGATGTACTACGGAAGGTTGAAAAAGTTATGGAACGAATTGGCTGTGGACAAGCCAATTAGAATATGTGGGTGTGGAGAGCTCGCTGCCCTGCTACAGCAAGACAGAGATGAAGAACGAACCCATGAATTCTTGATGGGGCTTGATAACACAAAATTTGGAATTGTAAGGTCAACTATTATTAGTATTAAACCATTACCCAAATTGTCTCAAGTGTATCAACGGGTTATACGAGAAGAACGACAACAAACTATTGCGAGAAGCCGTGACGATAGACCTGAAGCAGTTGGGTTCACATCAACTGCTTCAGCAAAAGTAGCAGCGAACCAGAGCAGTTGGGATTTAGACAGGTGTGGACGGTAGATCCTGCACAGTTAAAATTTGTCAAGGGTTGCAAGAGGATTGAGCCTTCCAAGTGCGAAATCACGAAACTGGAGATTGAAGATAAGTTTTTATTGTTGTTCTCGTTAAGCCGTAAAAGTAGGCCTGGGCAAAAAATCCGTTAAATCCGATTCGATTCGCTATTCACTTTGATCCGAACCGAAAATTTCGAATAACCGTCAAATTTTGAAGTAAAGCAAATACTAAAATATGATATTCATAAAAAACAAAGCAAATAAATGACAGGCTAATATCCGATCTGATCCGTATACATATATATATATAAATACATTAGGTACTCTAATATGTGATTAGTTATTGTCTTTTGAGGTTTTAGAATATTTTTTAACGGATCGGATAGAATAATAGCGGATACTTTATAAAATTCGGTTATCCGACTTAAAACGAAACGGATCGGATATTCGTAGATATTTACAAAAATTTCGGATATCAAAATTTCTGGATATCTGGAAAATATCAGAGCGGATCGGATCGAAAAATCTAATATCCGTTTCGGACAGAGCGGATCGCGGATACCAGATTTTTTTTGGATATCCGCTCCATGCCCAGGGCTACGTAAAAGTACAAGAGTTTCTGTAAAGAATTGCCGATCCCTTTCTCAAGGGAGATACATTGATAGATATAGTAACCTAGGTCGGCTAGGTCAACACTAGAGAAAACATGAAGTTTTCCTTATCCTTTAGGAGTTTGTTTTCCTCGAAGTCGGCCACACCTAGTGGGTTGTGCCACCCTGGTCGGCCCATCTCGCCATGTCTTGGACTCGGCCTAACTCATCGCTCCTTGGGCCAAACCTCGTAACGGACTTACCTTGCGGGCTTCCTGCTTCTGCAAACCCACTTCTTTATTGCGAACTCGCCTTTCCCGCCAAGTAGTGTTCCAGGACTCGCCAGGCTCGCTGCTCTAGTCTTGCCATTTTGATAGCACAGTCGTGCAGTCCGTCCATGTCGCCCAGTTTGTCTTGCCAGACTTGTCAGCTTGTCACTCAGTATGTCCTGCCAGGCAGGTCAGCTCGGCACCCAGTCTGTCATGCCAGACATATACCTTTATCATGTAGTCTGTCTTGCTAGACATGTCACCCATTCTGTCATGCCAGGCAGGTCAGCTTGTCACCCTGTCTATCTTGCTAGACACGTAACCATGTCACGCAGTCTATCTCGCCAGACTTGTCACCCAGTCAGTCACCCAGTTTCCATACTTAACCGTTTTCTGGCTTTGATCTTACCGGGGTGGAATCCGACCCTCACAAAAAGGAAGTCTAAATACAGCTTATCATGATGTGAGTTGTACGCACTATGGAAAAGTGGGACATGAGGTCTCTGGATATTATCAAATCAAAGGGTATCCCGATTGGTGGGGAAAAAGAGGAAACATTTTTGGAGGCCGCGGTACGAGCCGAGGCATAGCACATGGAGGTGGTGTTGTAGGAGGTTTTGGAAGTGGATGTGGACGTGGTTTCTCACCACGAGCTCATGCAGTACAAGTCCCTGGCATCTCTCAAGTGGCCACAGCAGAACACACGACACAAAGAGAGAGTGATTACGATCGTAATTCTCTGCCTCAACTAAGTGATGATTAGTGGACAGCGTTGCTTCAATTCCTCAGCAATCCTAATCCCAATCAGACCGAGAAATTGAATGGTAAGGGTGACACGATCGTTTTTATCATCGACACGGGCGCATCTCATCATATGACATGGAATTTACATTATTTGAGTAATGTAGTTGATATTGTACCTTGCTCTATTAGATTACCTTATGGAGATCACACTATTACTCTGAAGAAGGGTAACTTGAATTTGGGAGGAGACATGTGGTTACAAGGAGTGTTATATTCTCCTGATTTGAAATGCAATTTGATTTCTGTTGCAAATTTGTTGAAAGGTATCAAAGGCTCATCTATCACATTCACTGCTGATCTTTGTGAGCTACATGACCATACCAGGACGCAAATGAATGGTGCAGGTGAAGAATGTGGTGGAGTTTACATCTTTCGAGGAGTCTTTGGAGGAAAAACGAATAATGTAGTAGCTAGTAGTGTGTCTCAAGATTTAGGGCATCCATCTGTTAGAGTCTTGTCTTATTTACCGAATTCTGTTGGAGTGACTAACACAACCGAGAATGACGTGGTTTGTGATATCTGTTTCCGGGCTAAGCAAACCCGAGATTGTTTTCATGAAAGTAATAATAAAGCTGCGAGTATTTTCTACTTGATTCATTGTGATGTATGGGGTCCGTATCGTACTCCATCTACTTCAGGTGCACTTTATTTCTTGACGATCGTTGATAACTATTCGCGAGCGGCTTGGATTTATTTGATGGTGGAGAAACGAGAAGTGGCAGCTATCTTACATAATTTATTCTCTATGGTGGAACGTCAATTTGAGAAACGGGTCAAGATGGTGCAGAGTGATAATGGTACAGGATTCATATGCTTGAAATCGTATTTTTTGAAAGAAGGAATCATACATCAAACATCATGTGTTGCCACTCCTCAACAAAATGGGCGTGTCGAAAGGAAGCATCGACATAATTTCAATGTGGCGCGAGCATTTTTGTTTCAAGCAACTCTTCCAATCAAATGTTGGGGTGAATGTAATTTGGCGGCAAGTCACTAGATTAATCGAACGCCAACACCGTTACTTGGAGGAAAGACACCATATGAATTATTGTTTGGCACAACACCGTCGTTGGACAGTTTGAGAGTGCTTGGGTGTTTGTGTTATGCTCATAAGTTCACGAGATAAAGATAAGTTTGCCAAACGAAGCCTGAAATGTGTATTCATAGGATATCCATTTGGAAAGAAATGATGGCAATTATATGATCTTGAGAATGGTGATTTCTTTATATCTCGCGACGTGGTTTTCCAAGAGAATGTGTTTCCCTTCTCCTCGCACACTGATTTTCATTCTCATTCAGAGGGGGGGAGTACACACAAATCCGAGATATCATATATATGAAGCTGATGGCTTTGGAGATGGTTCAGTTTTTCCTGCTACAAGTGACAACGACAAGGGGAGTTCTTCCCTTACATCAGTATCTCACGAATCCGCAACAAACTTTGTTGTTGACCTGATCATAGATAACATTGTTGGTTCTGAATTACCTGTTGTAGCAGAGACTGTGACATATACTACATCAGAGACTGTAACATATAATACAGCAGAGCGTGTGCCAGATACTACAACAGAAAGTGCAGCAGAAGCCGTCCCTATCACTGAAACTCTTGGTAAAGGAAAAAGAGAGAAAGTGAAATTGACTCGACTCACTGCTTATGTACTCTACACAGCAACGTGCGATCAAAAACCCCCACTGCATTCTTCACCAGAGTCGTCATCATCCACAACTGGTATGGTTCTTTACCCCATTGCTAACTATGTGGCATGCGATCGATTTTCAGAAGCTCACAAAGGTTTTCTTGCTGCGATTTCTGTGCAATATGTGCCAAAAAATTATGAGGAGGCTGTTAAACATAACATTTTTGTTGATGCAATGCATAAAGAAGTTGATGTCTTGGAAATTAATCGCACATAAGATATTACAGATCTTCCTCCAGGAAAGAAAGCACCCGGATGTCGTTGGGTTTATATGATTAAGTATCACTCTGATGGAACACTTGAGAGATACAAAGCCCGTCTGGTTGTCCAAGGGAATCGCCAAAAGAAAGAACAAAACTATGATGAGACATTTGCTCCGGTGATTAAAATGGCTACGGTTCGTATGTTTCTTAAGATTGCACCTATTAAGAATTGGGAGGTGCATAAAATAGATGTACACAATGCATTCTTGTATGAAGATTTATCTGAGGAAGTGTGTATGAAATTACCTCCCGGATTTTCATCTTCTGATAGAAATAAAGTGTATCGATTACGCAAGTCATTGTAAGGTTTGAAGCAAGCTCCTAGATGTTGGTTTTCGAAGCTGACGACGACTCTTCTTGGATGTGGATTTACTCAATCTATATCGGATTATTCGTTGTTTGTGCTGCGTCGAGGTGATATGCAAGTGTAATGATTTGGTCATAGGAGGTAATGATAGTAAAGCTATTCGAAAATTCAAAGGTTATTTGAGCCAATGTTTCCATATGAAGGACTTGGATTCACTGAAGTACTTCTTGGGTATAGAAGTAGCTCGTTCTTCTGAAGGAATTTATCTCTCGTAATGAACTTATGCTTGGATGTCATCGAAGAGTGTGGATTGTTGGGAAGCAAATCGGTTGACACTCCGGTACTCACATAATCATAAACTCTCGTCTGAAGGAGACGATTACTTTGCTAATCCAGAACTCTATCGCAGACTTGTTGGTCGTCTGGTATACTTGGTAATTAGGAGACCAGAACTCTCGTATATTGTCCATGTTTTAGCTCAGTTCATGCAACAATTTCAACAAAAACATTGGTACGGTGCCCTTCGTGTCAAAGGTTGTCAATGACAGGGTATACTACTACGGACAGATGGTGATTTAAAGATCTCTGCATATTGTGATTTTGATTGGGCAGCGTGTCCATTAACAAGACGTTTTTTTACTAGTTTTGTGGTGTTCTTAGGCAACTCACCCGTTGTGTGGAAGACGAAGAAGCAAGATGTTGTTTCGCGGTCCTCGGCAGAGGCGGAGTATCGTTCTATGGCGATGATGCTACAAGACCTTAAATGGGATCGAGAACTTGTTCAATATTTTGGTATATCTCATCCAGAACCAATGAAACTCTTTTGTGACAATCAATCAGCTTTACGTATTGCACGAAATCCGGTTTTCCACGAACGTACGAAGCATATTAAATCAAATTGCCATTTTATGCGGGATGATATTAAAGCAGGATTACTTCATACCAGCGTATATTCATACTTCAGAACAACCTGCTGATATTCTTACTAAGAGACTTGGTGCTTCGATGTTCTCATATCTTTGTCGCAAGTTGGGTATTTGAGATCTTCATACGCCAACTTGAGGGGGAGTATTCGAGGCCCATATACGACCCAACTATGATGTATAGGAGTAGTATTGTATTTTAGGTTTAATCGATACACATATATTGTAATCTTGGTTAATGAATGAGAGGGGCTTTCACTTTAACAATCTTCATTCAAAACATTAATCACTATGCCTAAAATCTATTAATTATATACCGTCGTTTGAATCCAGAATATTAAACAAGCTTTGAGGATGAGTTCAAGTTCAGAAATTTCACTAGTTTTACTTTTTATTGCTAGAGAAAAATTGTTCATTTAGATTCTTTCAAACATTTAAATAGATACTTTTAATGCATTAAATAGAACTAGATAGCTAACTAACTTTTAATATTCCCTCCATTTCAAAATAATTATCATTTTGAAACTTTTCACACAAATTAAGAAAACACATCAAAGTCTACTTTGTCCCTAATTAATACAATATTTATTTGATATAAGTAATTAATAAGCATAAAAATAGGGATACAAATGGAAAAATTGGTATAAATTGGCATTGAAATTGCAAAGGACAAGTAATATGAAACAAAAAATTAAGGCTAGAATGACAACTATTTTGAAACGCATGGAGTATTAACTAGATGAGTACCCGCGTTCGCGCAGGTTTTTTATCATAAGTATCCCTCACCTAATTTTCCTATAAATTTAAAATGACCATTTATATATTTTTTGTGAATGTAGTAGACATTCACAAAAAATATATCAATGGTCATTTTAAATTTTTCACAAATTTTATGAGTAAGTATCCCTCGTTAGCGTTTGTTTTATTAACCGTACTTTCCATCGAGAATCTCTTAAATAAGTTACTTGCTCTACAAATTTATTTAAGGGATTGTAAGAAAGTTATTATCAACTTAAAAGATTACTACTTCCATTCACATACTCCAAGCGAATACAAATTCTATAAATCAAGTATTATTATATTAGTTCATAGTACTTAACACGAAGAGGTCTTGCCGTGATTGACGGAAGGGATACTTGCCTTCATTCATTACAATGAAGAGGTCTTGCCGTGATACTGAGACAAACATTGTCCTAAAATAACAATCATAAAAGAGATGAGTTCAAAGGTGAACATGGTAAATCAGAAAAAATTGAAGTAGAGAAATTTTTGTACCATTTGTATTTCATGCACTGTGAAGCCATACATATAAAGAGCCAACTCAAATTAGCACCAAGCATTAGAAAAAATATTTTATTTTTATGCTTTCTCACAAAAAAGAAAACCAGAGAAAGTTAAAGTATATAGATGACCTAGGTTAAAGGTAGTTCAAAACGACGGAGGTAAGAGGCCAGTGGAAAATGTACAAAACCAAAATAATCTTATTCATAATATCATGAATGGTTGTTCTGATTAGCAATTGTTCTTGCATTTTTCTGCAAAACTTGAAAGTGTCAGATGCCATGGAATATTTATCTGGATGCAAATGAGACTAACAACATATGAATAGTATTAGATAAATAGTGAGATTACCCTTGAAGAATGCAGGAAAAAAAATGAACCTGCACCATCCAACTCGACGACTTTTGCATACCCTTGATTAAGAAGGTGAGAAGCAGTGTAGTAAATCATAACGATATGTACCAATAATGGAATTAATGGTGACCATATATAGAAAAAGAACTTGGAAATTAGAATACTCTTTACTTGAATTGCAGTTGTGCGGTCAATCAAAGGTGACTCAAATTTCTCCTTGTTATTACAGAAAAGTCACATAATTTAGCCAAAAAGAGAGAGATCAAGATGCATTGAAATAGATTGTGCTAACAAAAATAGTTACGTTGATGATTATCTTGCCCTTTGAGACCAACTTTGCGAAGGTTCTTTTTCATTTCAAAGGAAACAGACTGATTTAGTGGAGTTAGGCACTGGAGTGTTCAAACGGGGACCTCCACGAGTTCTATGGCCGTAAGTATTTATGAAAATCAAGTCTATTCCCTTTTCTAGGTACTGCACACCAAACCAACATCAAGTTAATTTGCAATTATGAAAAAAAGTTGTTGAAATCTTTTCAGTCAAGATTTCGCTTATGGTACAATGATTTTGACTCTAAATTCCTAAAATAGCTAAACTTTCTCTAATATCATAGTCCCTTTGATATTGAAGAGTAAAAATTCTAGAACGAATAATTAAGAATTCTTATATCCTAAAGTCATCATAGCAAATTTAACCATTACAAATCAGCCATGCACAAATATCAAGGAAGCTCACACAACTCCATCAATGATGATCTAATTACCTCTAAAGAAACATAAACTTAAACAAAGGTTTTAACCAGAATACTACAAAGAAGAACGTGACATAGAAAGAAAACGAAAGACAGTGTGATTGGATCACATTCTGTTTCTTTTACTTATTAGGCTTCCTCTTTACATATGGTTGTCACGTGAGGCTGCACAATTAAAAAGTTGAATAAAAATCTTGAACTTGCCCAATCAAGTTCTATGAGTAATATATTTGATCCTCTATAGATATGGATCTATTGTTTCGGGATAGCGAGTTAGAGGACGGAATTACCCAAATGTCGAGATTAATGAGGTCAGATCCAGAGTGGTCGAAGAGTAGTCCATCGTCTCTATTTGGCGATTACAGAGGCGTAGTTAAAAGAAGTGTTTGGATTGTGAAGCCTAAGAGTGTGAAGCATTGAAGCACCGACCAAAGAAGTGCATAAATGAAGATTAAATTTGGGACAATGAGATCGATCTGAAGAAGATTATATTTTGCCTGAGAAGATGAAGATAAATGTTTTTTTCACGCATTTGTAAAAACAATGGGACAAGTGTCATATAGAAAGGAGTGTCACATGTCCTCTCCTGGAGAATGCTGAGCTCTTGTTATAATATATAGATTAAACAAATCACTAACCTTGCATATCATTTTCACGCATTTGTAAAAACAATGGGACAAGTGTCAAATAGATAGGAGTGCCACATGTCCTCTCTTGGAGAGTGTTGACCTCTTGTTATAGTATAGATGACAAAACCATATAAATAACCAATTACAAATCCTTCCAACAGCATCTTCATCCATTGATTCCTTTAAACATCTTAAAATCCAATTGAAGAACTATTCAAATGGGACATGGAAAGGGTTACATTGGCTTTCATGGCAAAAACTATGTCGGGTTAAATCAGAAGATGGACTTGGATTCTGGATAATCGATGTTTTCAATACTATCCTCCTTGCGATGCAGTTATGGTGATAGATAGACTATCCAGGGTTTTTATTCGCGAAAGTGCATGTTTTGGTGTAGGTATTATCGCAAATCACACCCCATGGATCAATATAAGTATGCATCCCCATCATATGGATGGAATATCTCAGGTAAAAATATGATTAATTAAAAGAGCTAGAACAAGAAATTATATTTCAATATGGAATGCTCCTTTGCTCCCAACTCATAGCCCGAGATCAACCATTTGTACCCTTAGATCACTCATTTGATTGATCTAATTACAAAAAAAATTGGAAATAAGATTTGATAAGTGCGATCATCAATCTTGCAGATGTTATATTCATACAGAGCAGCTTGCTAGATTCCTCATACTGTTAAGACTCCTTAGGTCCTTAGGATGGCATTACGCAACATCAAAAGGATATACGGTCAAATCATGGTATCGTGCCGAGCGCCAATTTTTTCGCTCATTTTTGGAGATGGGTTTCCTAGGACTAGATGTTAGACCTCTTAAAGCCCATGCATTCTGGATGTTACAAGGTCCGCCGAAATTAATATATTTTCTATGGCAGGTATTATCAGGTTGTGTATCGGTAACACATAATATATGGTCCCTCGTAATCAACTGTGATACCCGTTGTGAAAGATGCGGTCTAGAGGAAACAAGAAATCGTGTGTTGTTTGAATTCCCTCCAGCCCTCCGAACATGGCCCCTCTAACAGATACTATCAGCCCTAGAAATATTCCCTATGACATCCATCTTTTCAAACATTGATCATTTCTTTTAGAGACTACAGACGGATCTACCATAATACACGTGGATCATTTGGTATATATGGAAGGTTATGATCATTTGAACCAAAGTCCTAATAGGATTCTCTGGCTAGCAGAAATAACATGACTCTTTGGATCTCAGCTCAATTGGAGGGCCAAGAGGATGAGCATCTTCCTAGGAGCTATCCGCTAACAATGGTGGCCAATGACGGACCTCAGTGTTTCATTGATGGCTCGGGGAAGAAAACGGATGTTTTTTCATGCATTGGATGGGTTTTTTCTTTGCAAACTGATGCAAGTCTTTTGTTGGATGTAAGGAATATCCGAAGAAATTTGTTCCCCTTCATGCCAAATTTGAATCTCTCATTTGGATAATACACTATTTAACATGACAATAAAAGACGACGATATCTTTTGTCACAGACTGTACCGACTTGATCAAAATGGCGTTCGACCCAAACGACTGGCCAGCGTATGCAGTTCTTTCTAGAGGAGTTCAAGTACAATAAGGTGTCCTTCGCATCTTTCTCTCTATCTTACACCCCCGATACTTTAGCACGCAATGTTCGATGTTATCTTTTGGATATTTCATATGTAAATTTTGTCCTCATGATTTGAGTTTTTGAACGTTTTAAGTAATATGCTGACGACAAAAACAACTATTCACACATATTGGATGAACAAACAAAAAATAGATAAAAAATCATAATTCAATGTAATAAAAGAGCTAGATACGAATTATAATTTTTTCGAAATTGTCAAAATTGAGATTTTCTCCAAGTGTTTACTACAATGTAAGATAAAAATGATATATGAAAAAATCCTTATAAACAAACTTTCAAAGTTTATATGTTCAATTTGTTTTGAAATGTTTGAACAGTTCCACAAACTTATGAACGTTTCCGGAAACATGTGAACGTTTTTTTATATTTTTTGAAAGGGTCTGAAGTTTAGTAAAAATTTCATTAAATCACCATAAACACATATTAAATAGTGTAAATCAATCGATATCCGTTAGTCTATACATAATAGTTGGGTTGTTCTCACAAGAATGACACCTTAGTCTCCTATATTTTGACACATAAGCTTTTTTTTTAAATCATTTTCACCATCTTGATTTCTTATTCCGAAAACCCGTCGTCTTCTGCGATATCTGAATAATCATAAAGCGATTGTTTGACTAATTAAATTTCATCTTGGAACTACTGCCACCGTACTAGCCTCTTCATCTATCAGACTCATTAAATTGTAATTTGGTGACTGAGTAATTTGGTAATTATAAATGCCTTCGTAATTTTGTGACAGAGTAAAAGTTGAACATAAAGAAACCTTTTAATGTTAAAGTTATTGGCTTCTTTTGCGTTGTTTACTTACAAGACTAAGGTATCATTTGTGTTCATGTTAATTTTACTTGCAAAAATTACGTAAACCCACATTAAAAAAAGCAAATTTTTATACTTTTGTCCTTTTTAAATATTATGACCCACCAAAAATTATATCTGGATTCGTCACTGATCAGCATTTTTGTACTTTCTTTCTTTTGTCAAGTATGTTGAAATGGAAAATTCTCTTTCTAAACATCAAATGAATTTACCCATTTTTTTATCTGTGTATTGAGATCAACAGAGACTACCAAGCATTTCTGGGTTTCTAAAAAGTCTAGCTTTGTTATTAGCTTTAAATTAGTCACCTATATTCACATGGATTTACTGTTGGAAGTATTATGATTTCTGCATACCAACTACTCTATTGATCATAAGATGGATTGAAATGGTTCGTACGTGAATGGAGATCATGATCTTTATTTCATATCAAACTACAGAATAGTCAAGAATAATCATGAGTTTTCAGTTGGCTAGAGAAACAAACATAAGCCGTTTGGGTTAACACTTGAAATTAATGTATCGAAGGTTTAAGCTTTAGAGATTGAATTTTTATTTCGACTGTACAATACCTTGGAATGTAGAAATAAGTTGGTGGAAGACTCCAAGGTATGATTGGTTTAGTTCGAGAACCAAATTAAGAACTAAGTTTGTATTCTCTTTTTGTGAGTGTGCTTATTGTGAAAGGGACCATTTTGTGAGTGTATTCTTTGAAGGAAAAAAATGATGTTTCGAATTCCGATTTATTTTAACCAAATTTAAAAACCTTTCCAAACTTTAAAATTCTCAAACAAAAAAAAAAAATTTCATTTAAATAATTCTAAAAGCAACATACAATGAAAAAAACATTTTATAAAACATTTTCGCGTGTATACGCGGGTGTTCACCTAATATAAAATAAAGATGCTACTTTTTGAAACCTAATGCAGTACTATTTCTGGAATATAAAAAAAAAGCAAAAACATTACTAAACAAATTGCATTTAATTAAGGAGGAAATTTGAAAAAATATCTTTTTTGGCTTTTTAAATTTGAAAAATACCTTTCTTTTATATTTTTTTGAAAAAGACACTTTATTAAATATAAAATTACAAAAATATCCTTAAAAAATCTGCACAACAAATAATAAATTACATATTTAAAATTGAATTAATTTGTTGTGAGAAATTAATATATATAGCCTATATTTTAGGGCGATCATATCTTTTTCAAAAAAAATTGTACATTTTACTCTATTGTACACGTAAATCATGCAAGTATCACATCAATCCCAAAAACAATATAGTTATGCTGAAATAAATTAGCCACATTTCAGACGATAGTATAACATCTATTCTTATTTTTTTATTTATTAGAAACAAAAAAAGTGATTTACTATGTTGTTAAATAACAGAGAACGATTACATTAACTATTCAACACGAAAAAATCAAGTCTCTATTCTTCAATTCTAACTATTTGTTTCTGTATGCCAAATTTTTTTTTTTAGACTTTGTATGCCAGATCTTTAAGAGTAATCTACAAAATCGATGAATCAACAAAAAAAAAGAGAAAAAAAAATAGAACATGCATATTATACATCATTTTATAATTTTCACAACTTAAACAAAAAACATTATACACGTAAATCATGTAAGTACACGAGGATATAATATATTAAATGTTGAAGATAAATATCATGTATAACAAGTGATTTATCTTTTTTATATTTAATATTAAATTTTAAATCAACATACAGTTTTATCTCAAAATAAAAAATAAAAATATTAATGATAATTTTATATACGAATTAACTAATTTTTAATCAATAATTCAACTTTATCTTAATTAAAACGAAAATTAATATTAATAATCATTATATAAACGAATTAATTAGTATTAAAATCAAATGTGGATAAAAAAGTCTTTTCAACTATGTAAAGAGGTATTTTTTTTTTAAAGTGTATTTTTTAAATTCTCAAACTTAATCGGTGTATTTTTCAAAAAACCCATTTAATTAAGCCAACACGGTAAATTTTAATTTAATGAACTACGTAAATACAGAATAATAACATCTACGTATGCATGGTCTAAATTAATTTCTGATACATAAGCTTTGGTTAATACTGGATAGATATATCTCCGGCTACGAGTCGCATATATACTAGCATGACATGCTAATTTGTAAATTAATGTCATTATTATGGTTACTAAATTTATAATTTATATTTAGATGACAAGAACTATTAAAATATATAATTACTAATCGGATATATAATATGTTTTCATTTTATCTATGGATAATTTAGGAGATTTTTTCTTTGGTCCACAAGAATATTCCTCTTATATAGTTTATAACTATCATTAATCTAATGCGGTGGCGAGATTATTAAGCATGACTTTAATATTTTATTAATTTATATATTACGTCGGCAGATTGAATTATGGTTAATGACCCCTTGACAAATCATTTCCTTTAATACTGGATAGATATATCTCACGACTGAAACATTTTCATTAGCTCTTCAATTTTAGCCGCAGCATTAATTTCTCTTCCTTCTTCTATTTCTAAAATAGTGTCATTCTATATTTTTTACACAGATTAAAAAAAATATTAAAAGTTTATTTATACTTTTATTAAAATATTAAACAAATTTCTCTTTCTAATAAAATATATTGAAAAAACAAGGTTAAAACTAAAAATTTATCATGAATTCCGCAATGAAAATATAAAATAATCCTTATTCTAAAACAGAAAGATAAGGTTAAAAATACATTCTTTGTGAAACAGAGGAAGTAGTATTACGAAGTATCAAAATGAATATTATTATTACAGACCATTGAATCCAAAGCTTCAGACAATTATTAAAAGGAAAATTCTCAAAAATACCATATATTGAAGTTTTGTTTTTAAAAACATAATCATTTTATAAAAGGCAATTCCCCAAAAACACCATATTTTAAAGTTTTGTTTCCAAAAAACTACTAATTTTTAAATATTTCTAAAATATCACTATTTAATAAATATTCCAAAAATACCACAAAACTATAATTAACTTTCAACATTCAAGGCTAAACCTTAAATCCTAAACCCAATCCCTATCCCAAAAACTATATCATAATTTTATAATAGTTAACCCAGATCCAAAAATTTAAGTTATAACCCCTTGAAAATCAACTTTTATGTATGTGTTATTTTTTTGAATATTTGAGAAATGATAGTAATTTTGGAACATTTAAAAAAATAACACTATTTTTGGAAGCACAATTTCAAAGTGTTTATCATAGAGAATTCGTCTTTTTAAATGTTTCAAAAATACCACTATTTGGTTAATGTTCTAAAAATACCATAAAACTAAAATTAACTTTCAACATTCAAAACTAAACTTCAAAATATGGTATTCTAGAGAATTTCACTTATTAAAAGAGAGTGTAGGTCAAAATAGCATTTTCGTGGAAGTGCGTTGTGATTATAGCACTTTCCCAAAATCTATTGTTCGTTTGACACTTTAAAATCTTTTTGGACCATTTTGCTTTTACGGCGAGTGTGTTATATGTTTGAAAGTGTTATATATGCGCTAAAAAATCTCAGAAAGTGTTAATAAACACATAGGGTTATTCGAATAAATGCTAATCGGGCATATTGTTTCTTATTAAAATGGTTTACATTTTACAATTTGACTCATTTTATCACCATAGTGAGATGGAAACGATCTATTTGCTTTAACTATGTAAACTGGGTAGACTACTTTTTTTTTTTGTAGAATGTGTTTAGTCGTATACTTGTCTTTAAAATATGAATTATTACAAAGTACAAACATAAAACAATAGACAAATATTTGTAAACTTCAATGAAACTACTCTATGATATATTTGTGATTGGTGTATCAACGCTTAGAGCATCATATATGGTAACTCCATTAAAAAGTCTTAAGTAATTTTTTAAGATTAAAAACACTTTGACATCTTCAAGACCCATTTCATTAAACTCTTTCTATAGAACATTTTCATGGAAAGTTCATTAAATAAAATAATTTTTAATCACTTTTACTTTAAGACACAAGAGGGTTATCATTAATGATGCTTTAACGTATGCGATGATCTTTCACGTATTTTGGTTATTCTAAAGATACAAAAAAAGAAAAAGAATTATGAAAGTGAAACTAAGCCTAGACAGAACTATGATGAGGTAATAATGAAGTTGGTAAGGTTAGGAGAATCTGGTTGAGTTTGACGAACATGAAGGAAGAATATCAACGTTTCAACAACCAAGGGTGAGACTGAATGCACTGATAAAAGAATTGAGGAAAAAAGACAAAAAAAAAAAATTGGGTTCCACTTAAAAACCAAAACAATAAGAATATTTTTTTTCTTCTTCTATTTGTGAGAGGAAAATTTTCTTCTCAACAAAAACGAAACTACTTGAATTAAAAAAAAAATTGATACCTTTTAGTAGTGGAACTAGTTGAAACCATAAGAAAAATAATTCTTCTATTTTACTCACCAATCACAGCCCAAAGCAATGAAGTGGGGATTCTATGAACCGTGTCTTTAAAAAAATATATATATGTTCTTTACCTCGATATACCAATATGCAATTATAGTATCATACTATAGAAAATTCTTTAATAATAAATATAATACTATAAGATGGGTGGTCGTGCGCTTTTTTATAATTTAAACTGGTTTTTTAAAGTTGTATAATTGTTTTATAGCTTATCTACCTAGCAAGCCACATCACCTTATTAGAAAATCTACATATTACTGACAAATTAATAACAAATCTTTCTACTTGGACAGAAACAAATCTTTTTTACTTGGACACTTCAATGGATATAAGTTTTGGATGAAAATTCAATGGCTGCAACTTCGCCAACATGTTTCTTCGTTTTGTTCCTTTTTTGTTTTTTGTTTCTTTTGTTTTTAACTTTATTGGCATCATATGTTTATTCGTTTAGTAACAACGGTTAAAATACTTAGTTGTTGGTTCAACAACGTTTAGCAAACAATTTTTCTCGATTAATAAAAATCTTAAAATATCTAAGTATCTGAATATTCATACTAGTTGGTTCAACTTTGACAACGGATGATATATACGGAGAGATCTACTATCTTGCATACTAGAACGATATCATTCAATTTGAGGACAAACAACTATCCATGTAGATAATTTATTTTTGTTAAACAATCTACAGTAATTATATATTTTAAAATCAAATCTGTTTGCTACATAAGGACTATATATATATATATTTTTTTTTTTTCACAAGAACTATATATCTGTTATCTCCTTTTCCTTCGCTATTTGAATTACTATAGAGACCAAAATCTTGTGAATTGTACATGAACAACAGTTTTTTTTTTTTTTTGGTAAAACATGAACAACAGTTTTGACCGCTTTATGGGTTGTTATTATTTGTATTACTAGGAAGGTAACACAAATTTATAATTATGCAACAATTAGTTAGATTCAGCAATTCCGCTAACACCATTTGCTATTTAACAAAATTCTGTTAGATTCAGCTAGATTCAGCAAGTAATTCCACAAAAACAATCGAAAAATTTAGTTGAATTCAACAGTTCTTAAAACAATAAGTGATAGATAAATACGTGTTCGAGTATTTCAGGGAAATAAAAATAATTTGGATAATTTATAGATTTTTCTGAAAAATAATTTAGATAATTTATGTAGTTTTATAATATTAAGAAAATAGATCGTGTTTCAATATTTCAATTTAAATTTAAAATTTTCCGTTTGGTAATATTCAAAATTTTCAATTATTGTTAGTACTAATATAATTTAAGAAGAACTTGGAAGGTTTTTTTTTGAAAAACAAAATTAAGCTGTTGGCGTAAATTTTGCTGAAAATAAAACTTTGAAATAATTTACTCTGTTTTGACGCGGTGCAAGTTTTCTTGTTAAATTTTGTTGTAATTTTATGTTTACTAAAATTATTAAATATATCATATATAAAAATTAATATTTTATTAGTTTATTCAACTAAGTAAGAACAACAAAAATTTTTAACTAATTTTTGTAGTTTTATTTAATCAATAATTTATTTTTTTAATTCAGCCAGATTTTGCCGTTGCCATTTATATTTCTAATTATTCGGCTAGATTCCAAAAAAAATTACCAAAAATTAAGTCAGATTCAACAATTTTGCAACTTTCGACTACATTCTACTGTTATTATTTACGCCCTAAGTCAACCTCATGGTATGCATTTGATGGCCGTTAAAGAAGTGTTATACAGTATATATATATATTGCTATTGTTTTTTTTTCTAAACGATATAGTGCTATTGTTCTATACTAATTAACCGGTTTTTTTTCATTAGTTTTTTTTCTATTGTAACTTAACTTTTTTTTTTCAACGCTAGTTGGATGGACCATATATATATAGAACATTAAGACATATAGTTATTTGCGTTATCACCTTAATTCAAAATCAAAAATGTTGGACCATAAAATTAAATTTAGACGCATATTTTACATGATCTATTATATTCAAATTTCAGCTATTTAAAGTTTGAGATATATCTGAAATTTTGTTTTTATGTGTTGTGTAAATACGACACAAATTTTAAAAAGCAAGTAGTATGTAGAAAGTCTTTATATAATCTTTTAAAAACCTTACGATTTAAGTATATTTAAGCTTTCTATTTATATAAACGAAACTGTAAGTAACTGGAACGAAAATGTGTTGAATTGTGGAGTCTAATTTTTTAGTCTTTTAGATATGGTGTGTGAAAAAGATATGGTGTGTGAAAAACGTTCATATATCGAGGAAATTCATCAAAGATATTTTCAGATATTTTAGATTTATGTTTTTGTCTTGTTGTTTAATTTACGTTCTTTAAGTAATTATTTGTTATTATTTCTCATTGTACTAGAGAAAGCTAACGAAAAAAGAGAATTTCTTGTAAGAATTCTGAATCAATTATAGTAACCTAACTATCATGCTAGGGATGAATCACTACGAATCTTGTGTGTTGTATATTATTACTCTAAAATCATTTTATGTGGGTCGAATTTATTATCCAAATTCCCAATCGAAATTAAGTTATGTATTTTTTGTCAACCATATTAATTAAAATATGCCACCGAAATTAAGCTATATATTCATAGGTTTATTAAAACAAATGAGGTGCTTGTAGAAATAAGGTTTTTAGATACATATAATACCCATATAAGTCTTAGATGAAGATATATATAATACACAAAATGCCATAAGAGCATCCGTATTGGTGATTTTTTATGGGTATCATTAAATATAAAATTATTAAAATTTGAGTTAAAAGAAGAAAGAGAGTGTTTTTGGTTGAAATATTAGGGTATATTGAAATATAAAATTAATAAATTTGAGTAAAGAGAAGAGATAGTGGGTATTTTTGGAGAGAGAGAGTATCAAAAGTATCAACCAGTTGATACTTTTGAAGAGAGAAAAATTGTGTTTTTAATAATTTTATATTTAAATAGAGTATAAAATTAATAAAAATTGAGTAAAATGATGAAAGAGAATGTATAAAGTTAAGTAAAAGGAAGAGATTGTGTTTTTAATAATTTTATATTTAATGATACCTTCAAAAGTTTATGGATAAAGATGGTCTAAGTATTTGATGAAGATGAAAATAGTAGGAGGAGAAAACCAAGTTGTCCATAATGTACATTCTAATATAATGATGCATGTATAATAACATCATTATTATCAAGAAATCTTGAAGATCTATTGTTTAACCGATATAAAAGTAACCAAAAAATATATATCTAATAGTTGAAATAAGTAATAAGAAAAGGGAATGTAATTGCCTAATTGTGACAACATATGTTCTCTTTTCAATACAAGCCTGCATAAATCCAGGTAATCTGCCTTTGCAACTCTGAAGGCAAAGGTTCAAAAACAAAAACAAAAACTCTAAATTTCTACCTAATTAAGTAATGCTTTAATTTCTAGAGAAAAAAAGAAATTGGCAAATATAACAAAAAAAAAACATAATAACTAAGAAAAAACCTCTATGTGGCATTAATCATAGCCACTAATTTTAGAATTTTTGGTTAGTTATTATGTTTTGATTTTTTTTTTGTTATTAACCAAATTAATCTTAATTTCTACTTGGTTTTGCTTCAACCGGAAGACAGACTTTGCTCGGCCATGACGGCCTTTATTAGCAAATTTTCTAATTGAAAAACCTAATATAGAGTACAATTCGTTTATAATCTTGTCGGCATAATTAATATTTGGTCCATTTTTAGCAGATGGATTTGTCATGATAAAATCATCAAAGGATTGTTGTGGTAAACTCTTTCATTTCACGAGTCGTGGTGATTTTAACCCCAAAAGAAACTATGATCGTATAATTCGGAGGGATCAACATATATGATTTGAATAAATTAATTGTAATTATAACTTAAGATTTATAAACCTTGTTGAATCATGTTGTTTTATATATCTGTCATTAATGATTTCGCTAATTTCATATGGGATTCTACCATTTATTTTAATCTAGATTTCTATGATTATCGCTTAAAGAGTAACGACTAACAACTATTCCATATGTGCTGCCAAACAATCACAGAGTACTAAGAAACAAATAAAAATAAAAAGAAAGTTAAAAAGAAGTCTGGTTTATTGTAAAACGAATATAATTAGGTATCGAAACAACTGGAAATTAAATTGTTAATGTGACAGATAATTGAGATCAAAGGATTATAGTTCGAATCGGAACAAAGGCAAAGCGAATGGGGAACATGCCGCGTACTCATCATGCAGATATGTGGGCTCCAACAAAGCATGTACCACAAAATATATTTAAAAAAAAAAAATTAGAACAAAATCTACGCATAACGAATATAATTATTGAAAGTATATAATCAGAAGAAGAGATTGATGGATGTAATTAAGAATCTTTTTCTGTTGATGATATGTATTCCACCATTAGTACTGATAGGTAGTAACCAGTAACCATGTAAAGAATGTAAATAAATCAAATGTGGATGAATATGAATTGAAAATAAAAATGCAGTGGAAATTCTATAAAAAACAAATGTGTGGATTCTTTAAAATGTATTATTTTATAGAGATATTAATCAATCGTATTTATATTTTAAAAATGATTCTTCCAATGATACTATATCATATGATTTAAATGAATCCATCTGTAAAAAGAACATGTATGAAAATTCATTTTGTTGTTGTTGCTAAACAATACAAATTCATGTTTTTTTTTATTTTGAGAAAATAAATAAAAATTCATGTTAGAACTAGAAAAATGTAGTTCAAATGTTAAACTACAATTATAGTTATAGAACTAGTGTGAACAACTCAAAATAGCAAGAATATATAGATTAATTTTCACGGACTCTAGAGATTAGTTTCGATTTTTCATCATCCGTGTTATACATAAAACATGTAACATAGTAATTCTGAAAACTGTGTGTTACTGTGTTGTGTTGTAGAATAAAAACTCACAATAGTAAAAAACAAACTATAAAGTAAACTCACATTAAAGTAAAGTGATTAATCCTCACCACATGTTAGAGGGAACGAGTGCTAATTTTTCATTGATTATATGACTACTATTTACTACAGACAGAGCACGAGGAGAGGAAAATAAATAAATAACAATTTAACAAATGAATGAAAATCAAAAACAATATTACATAGGAAAATATGGTCGTGTGGTTAATAAATTAATTACCGAATAATAATTCAATAAAGGGGGCGAGAGGTTAAATAAATAAGGCATGTCAAACGGTCACAAAACAAAGATTCGTGCCTCTTCCAAAATAAAACTCTATTTCCTTTCGGACAATCCATCTTCTTCCCCAATTGTCTCTTTCTTCACGGATTTCAATAAAACCTTTGATCCTTCTTTTTTTTTTTTTTTAAATTCATTTCTTTATTTCTATATTCTCTCTGGTTTCGTCTCTCTTCACGGTAGAGACTAGAGAGAGAGATCTTGCACAGGGTTTGGTTTTAAACCTTTTAATGGTGTGTCTAGACTCTCTACCACTGCTGCTTCTTCGGGATGTGTTTGTTCCAATTTCGAAGATACCTCGTGAACACGAACCAACCCACGTATGCAAATTATTATTATTATTATTTTATTTCCTTTCATTGATGAATGATGATGCTAGTGCTCACGCATTTTTGCTGCAGATTTGTTACTTAGGATCTAAAAATGAAATCTTTCACTTTTTCTAATGCTAATTCAGCTTCTCTGTGTGCTGATGAAACCTGTTGACGGGTTTGCTTACACATTGATCGACCACATAAGTTGTTTGTGGAAATGTCTCAGAGAGAGATGGAGACTAGGTTCAATGGGTTTTATTAGATTGAGATTGATGTTCAACTCTTTATTTTATTTTTTATATATTTTTTTTACTCAACTTATTTCTCGAACTCTGTGATTGCTTATTTTTGTAAACTTGTTCATTTAAAAAAAAAAACATATTATTTATAAATTTTATATATACTTTTTCCCTTGTAGGTTGCTTGATTGGGAGCAAAACTTGGCAGTTGTGGAAACTCTTCTTTTGAGAGAAAGAAAAAGCATTGTTCTTTAAGCTGGGTTTCATTTCATGGATTGAGAAAACCCTCGAAAGGAATAATGGATTACTTGTCTCAAGAGGAAGATTCACAGTTTTTCGATGCTAATGAAGAGATGATGATGGCATCAAATCCAAGTGGTTTCCATTTCGATATATGGAATGATTCACCTGCAAGTGTGGTTGAGAGGCGGAGGAAGTTCTTGGAATGGATGGGAGTCGAAGAAGATCGTGTTCAATCAAAGAATTCGGTCTCTGTAACTAACGTTGAATCTGTTTGCAATGGAGCTCATGAGAATTCTGTTGAAGCTGAGCAGAGATCTGATGGATTCAGCAGTTCTTCTAGTCAGGTATCTTCATCTGTTTCCGAGGAATTGTCTCTAAGGGTAGACAAAAATGTGGGTGGATGCGATGTAACGAGAAGGCAAAGCTCTTCAATGGCATCATGTTCTAATTCTAGATGTTGCCAAGTGAAGGAAACCGAGAAGCAGAGCAATATCGCCGGTCTAATCACGAGTTTCAAGAAGGGATGGTTAACGAGGCTGCGGTCTATGGGATGTACCGCGGATACAAAGATCGAATCTAGTGGTAGAACCAGAGCTTCTTCTGGTTATGGTGATATGATTTCAAGGGTTAAGGTTAAGCATTGTAAGAAACAGTCAAAAGAGCTTTCAGCTCTTTATCAGAGTCAAGACATTAAAGCTCACAATGGTTCCATCTTGGCTATGAAATTTAGCGGCGATGGGAAGTATCTTGCAAGCTCTGGTGAAGATGGGATTGTGCGTGTGTGGAAAGTCATGGAGGATAAGAGATCTAGAGTACGAAGGGATTGTCTTAACGAGATAAACCCTTCGTGTATGTACTTTGAGGTAAACGATCTTTCTCAGTTGAAACCGGTTTTGGTGGATGAGGAGAAACCAAAGAAGACGACAGAAAGTTTCAGGAAAACATCTGATTCAGCCTGCGTCGTCTTCCCTCCTAAAGTTTTCCGGATAATGGAAAAACCGTTATATGAATTCCGCGGCCACACGGGTGAAGTCTTGGACATTTCATGGTCAAAGGATAATGTATGCTTTCTAATTCTTTTACCTTTTCTTATTAACTTGCAACCATTGCTTTAGTGGATGTTAAAGAACTGAGGCATTTGTTATTTAATTTCTTGGTGTAGTATCTTCTCTCAGCTTCAATGGATAAAACTGTCCGGCTATGGAAAGTCGGTAGCAATGCTTGTCTCGGAGTTTTCGCGCATACTAGTTATGGTATACTTCTTCTTCTTCTTGCTTATTTCGTTTTTTTCTTCTAAATCTCAGTTATTACATTGATCTGACATACAACTTACTTTTTCTGCAGTAACCTCTGTTCAGTTCAACCCTGTTAATGAGAATTGCTTCATGAGTGGTTCAATTGATGGAAAAGTTCGAATCTGGAACATTTCTGGTTGCAATGTTGTTGATTGGGCCGATCTCAAAGACATTATATCCGCAGTGTGCTATCGTCCGAATGGACAGGGAGGAATTATCGGTTCTCTGACCGGTAGTTGCAGATTCTTCAACATGTCTGGAGATTATTTAGAACTGGACTCTCAGACACATTTGCATAACAAGAAGAAGTCTTCGAATAAAAGGATAACTGGGTTTCAGGTAAATAATATCTCCTTTCTTTTCCCCTGGTCTTGATCCATTGTTTACTTCTCTTAACTAATTGATATGCCTGTTTTATCCAGTTTTTACCACAAGACCCGAGCAAAGTCCTGGTTGTTTCCGCGGATTCGAAAGTCAGAATTCTCCAAGGCAACAATGTGGTCAGAAAACACAAAGGTATGTTGCTTCTTATGTGCCTTAAACTTGCATATCTCTATGATTGATTCTAAAGTAAGCTCATCTCTGTCTTCAGGCGTTTGCAAGACGAGAAGCCCCACATCAGCGTCTCTCACGTCTGATGGAAAGCACATTGTTTCAGCTTGTGAGGATTCCAATGTATACATATGGAGCAATGGGGAGGAATCGGAATCGGATTCTTCTTCCCAACCCAAGAAGATTCGATCTTTTGAACGTTTCTCCACCAATGCATCCGTTGCAACAACCTGGTGTGGATTCTCAGATCATAACACAACGCTCCCGTTTTCTTCTCCTTCTTACTTATCACTCAACGAAGGGTTTGTCCCCGGATCAGTTTCCAAAGGAAGCGCGACGTGGCCAGAGGAAAATCTACCCGCAAACCCTCTGTCTACATCCGCGATGAACGCATCTCATTACAAGTTTCTCAAATCCTCTTACCAGAGAGCAACTAGCTCTCTTGCTTGGGGTATGGTCATTGTGACAGGCGGTTGGGACGGACGGATCAGAACATTTCAGAACTACGGCTTGCCTGTGATTACTTGAACCAAAAAAGAAAAAGAAAAAAAACCGGTTTGGTTTCTTTTCCTTACTTTGGAAAACAAATCAAATGCCATTGTTCCTTTCTTGCAAGGCACACAGGCACATGGTGTTTTGGTAGATCTTAGAAGCTATTGGTGGGGTCCAAAACCAGATCCATTCTCAAGATTTATTGAGATATTCAATAGTCAAAAAGAGATTTAAATGTGGTACACTCCTCTAGATCAATGATGATCCTGTAGAAAATCTTTGAAGAAGGGTCAGTGGAGAGATTTCATAGGGTTTGATGTAGACGCAGGAGGTGATAAGGAACAGATGTTTCTTGTTGTTTTGGCAGTAAGTGGCGGTTGGAGATCGTTTCTTTCTGAAAGAGTACGGATTTGTCTGAAAGTTTGACAGGTGATGGGTGGGGCCTAAAGAAGAGAGGCAGGCAAGTAGTGATGGGTTGAAAGATGTGGTTCAAGGAGAAAGATGTTGATGTTAGTTACTTGCTTTGCTTCAACAAAATATCCTCCATGGCTTCTCTTTTTTTTTTTTAGGATTTTGATTTGAGAAATTTCTAACCTAGTGTAGTAGCTTTTGTGTCCATTCGTTGATTCGGTGTAGTTCAGTGCTAACGTGTAGGTTTTTTTTTAGCTTATGTAGATTTGATTTCCACTAGTGTGATTAGAGAGACAAAGCAATAGATTGTAAGGACAAGTCTAATTCAGAGAGTCTCACTAGTCTTTGTACTTTGTAAATTTTGTAAACAGTAAAAAAAAATTAAATTAAATTAATAAAAGATTATCATATTTATTCTGATCTTGACTTGTATCTGTTTAAAAATTATAAAGTTTTATTACTTTTGAATAACCATTCTGTCTCCAACTCGCTAGAAGCTTGTAGAAACCGTTTGGAGTATCGTTTACCGGCGATAGCAGATTTGATGCAGATTTACAATTAGATTTGATGCAGACTCCATGAGCCAAGTTGACGATGCAAAAAGGTCCTGCTTTTGATATGTTTCATGGCTTTACTTATGCAGTATCTAAACATTATTTGAAGGATAATTTTGTTCGTTGCTTCTTTGGTCAATTTTTGTTTGTATACCATTGAATGGAGGGGAGGGGTCACTACATATATATATTATACTTTTTCTTTTATGTTTAATGCTTAACACAATATTTGCACAATTCTCATTTTCACAATTAGATTAAGCTTGATTCGACTCTAGATATATAGAGAGAGAGATTGGGCTTATTAGAAGATACTGGAAGTGTCAAGTCTTTCCTAAAATAAAACTCTATAGTTTGTCTGGTTTGCTTGTGGTTTCTAACATTGTAATTCTGAATTGTTTTGTTCCCTCTAAGAAGAGAGTTGGCTCTCTCAGTATAGCACCAATCTGATGCAAGTATTTGTTATTTTGCAGCTGGAAAGGATTGAATGGGCTGAGAGAGTGATCAGTTCGGAGAAGAGATGCCTTTTCTTCACTTGGAATTCCGACGTAAGTGCTGCTACATCTATTTTGGTCATCTTAATCGCCCAGTTTTGATTCTACTACCATTTTCTACTTTCAGACATACATACACTGCCCGTTAATTAATAAGACAACGTTCGTTTTAGAATTTAACAACGATAACGAGACTCAGAAAGTGCAGTGATCCTTTAAGACTTGCCTCGCCAGATCAAACGCTCCACTTTGCTTATATATCAAATGTAGATTGTGTGCAGCTTCTTTGCCTAGGTCACAATTCACAGCCTTACGCTCCGGATCTTCGTTCGGCACTGGATATTCTTTCTCGTAAATCACTAAAACCTTCTCGTAGTATGAAGCCGCAAGAGTCACGAGTCCTACGTGCTGATACGCTCGAGCAATGTTATACAACGCCTCCTGCTGTTATTGCAGATTCTGAGATTGTTGTACAGAAATGCAAAGCCTTGAGCCAGACACTCGTGTCTGTTTTTGAGTCGGAAACCAAGGGCTAAGTTGATTAACGCAGCTCCTGAAACAGGTGAAACTTTAGTTTAATTGATTTCGCAAACTAGGGAAAGCGAAAGAGAACAAATATAAGATACATACGTACCTACACAGAGGTTAATCAAAGGACTATCGGGAATTAGTTTATATGCTTCAAGGTATTCTCTAGCAGCATCTTGATGTCGGCTTGCGACAGTGAAGTGATGACCCGCAATAAGAATGGGCGGTACACAATCTCTGTACTTGCTTCTTAAGTGATGCATGAATTTAGCTTCAGCCGATGCTCTTTTCCCTAATCTGCACATAGTTATATGATATTCATACCGCAAGGAAAAACCGGGATTACGATACTCTGCATGTTAAAAGCCGCCGTGTGTATACCTTGAAATGACTTTGTAATAGCAGTTCCAGGCGTTCAAACGGTATGGATGCTGCTGAATGACAGATCTTACACAGTCAAACCACTGCTTTGGATCCATAGTATCACACGATATTTCTGTAAACATCAAAAGAAGAAAGAGGAGTAAACAAGAGATACAAAACCAACAGGAAAAATCTAAGACAATGACTTATCTATAAGTCTTAGTGACTTATCTATAAATCTTGGGTTAGAAGATTACTTACTCGCTCCAAGTGACTGAAGCTCCTTCTTCTTTTCAACAGGCAGCATATTGGCGTCCAATCTGCGAGCCAGATTAACTATCTCCAGAGCTTCCCAATATCTTTGCAGCGATGCCAAAGCCTTGCACAACTACAAAACAGACATCTTCAGGAGTCATACCAACATATAGCAAGATGCAAGCAAGGAAATTATACGGTCTCAAGCAAGAAAAAATGTATGTGAAAGCAACATATGCAATCAACTACATAACGGTAAGAGGGAACAGGCAATTACATCTACAAAGAGACCGTGATACTCTTCATCCTTGATAGCTTCTCCCTGAGTAGAAAAGCCAAAGGATAACCCCAGTCAATATACAGGCAAATACATTTTATGCATTTAAAAAACAAAGAGGACAGAGTCAGCGAAAATTGTATACAAACAAACAAAAAGACGCCAGGCATATTGTAACCCACAATAAGTAACCAAATTTAGTACAAGTTTTATCAGGTAACAGAGGAAGGTGAAATTGTGTGGACATTGATGGTTACCTCAGATTCACTGCAGATATCTTCCTTATGAGCTTTAATAGCAGCTCGTTCTCTAATTCTTTTTGTTTCATTTAATGTAGCCCTGATTTTGCGCCATTTTGTGGGTCCACCTCTCAACCTTGCTCAACATGTTTCAGAACATAAGTTAAGAATAATGGGCTTAAAAAGTATGGTGTATTTATACTACACTCACTGGGAATCTTGAGCATCTCTAGGACGTCGGCGTCTTTTGTTTCTTTGAAGCTCCAAAGGAACCCATCGTTTTCTTTTCCCCTTAACCTAAACTTTTCATCAGGCTGAGTGTAAATATACAAAATACTTATAAAAAACTAGATTTTACTGATACTAAATGAAAGAACCCTAACGACATGCCGGATGTTCATATGGGTCCAAGTACGTTTTTCTTCAAGAAGCATAGGGCTATTACCGTCCGCCGCCAAACCCACTTAAGAACCAATTCCAGTGCTGTGTTGGCAAAGTCCTCAAGCATTCCCTCTGAATAATAGATCTGACAAAGATTCATCCTGATCTTTTTGTTTTTCCACCATGCCTTCTGCTTGGCAGTATCAGGATCTACACTCGGAGAAAAAAACCATAGTTAGGAATCTTCATACTAAACCTGTCAATGTGCTATTTATTCTAGGAGAAGTATAGCCAGAGTTATGCCTCCGTAGACGATGATTCAGTTCTACCAAGTTGCTCAGAAACACGTGAAAGGTGATATATGCTAAATCGAAGGTTGGTGCTTGCTTAATAACTTGTATTAAAATAGGTAAAGCCTGGAAGAAAGTAAATCCACATAAATTTTAATGATATATACACACACACACACACACACACAATATTAAGGAAAAAGCATTAATATCTGATATGTTAATAATCAAACTATATTGTGGTAGAGAAGGATCATGATAAGAAGCACGATACCAACAGAAAATGACCACTTCATCTGGATCACCTCATCGTCACGGCCATGTGCATGAAGAAGAAGAGCCTCGCCAAACCGCTTTTGAATTTCAGGTGCAACTTCTTTCTTTGACCCCTGTCTTTATATGCTGCACAAGTATAAAGATTATTTTTTAAAAAGACGTGGCAGCATATGCAGTATTACCAGATTGATATGAATACAGTTGGCCCATACTACAATTTCGTTGGAATGTAGCACGAAAGAATGCACAAATGAAGTACAAATTCATTCTTCTAATTTCAATATGGTTAAAGAACAAGCATGCCATTCAAACTTTTTAAAGAGCCTAATACTAGCAAAAGGTCAAAGTTCTTGCTACAAGAGACGGAGTTAAGACACAGTATATTACAAGTCAAATTGTGACATGAAAATAGTAGCTATCCTAAAGCACACCTTTCTAGACTTTCGTCGGCGACCAGAAGACATGAATTCCATGAACCCCTCCATGCCAGAGTTGCTATTCGAGATGTCAGTACCATCACACTTGGCTCTCTTCTCTGTACCGTCACTGTCACATTCACAAACAAATAACCAACTCAAAAGAAATGTAAGGCAACGCAAGGGAAGTACTTGAGCAACAAATCCATCTAAATGTTACTTGAATTGGATTTTTGAATTACATTGACAAGTATGAAGCATTAAACCGAATAAAACTTATGGGTATGCATATTCACCCTTCAAGTTGGGCAGAGAGTGATTTTTCAACTTGAAGGATCCTCAGGCAAGAAAGTAAAGTACCAGTTTGTTCATTGAATTGCACAATCTCAGGACCTCGCTCAACAACAGGAGCAGTGGGAAAAACTAACCGTTGAGAATCAGCAAGCGCTTTGCGTTTCTTCTCAGCTAGAGCTTCATACTCGGGAGGTTCAAAATTGTTTGGAATTTCACTTCCAGAGCAGTGCTACACAGAGGAAGATTAAAAAGCAATATGACCAGCTTGTAAAGTCTGTATCTTTCCTCAGAAATGTGACCAATTATTACAATCTCTAACAAAAACAGAGCTTTATGTATCTGAGATAACTATCACTTGAGAAGGGTTTAACACTTAGGTCAAGCTACTCTCTTCTAAGGAAATACCTTGTAAGATTAACTAAAAAATCTGTAACTTTACTCAGAAATATCACCAAATGATTACAATCTCTAACAAAAAAAAAAGAAATTAAGAAAGAGATTTTGATTCCGAATCTATAAACACAAGAACAAGACTACACATACGAATGAAAAGCACACAAAGAGACGAGATTGAGCAAAGTAAAGTGGTGTAAACCTTCTCACCCTTGTCGTTGATATAGCACTGAAGATACATCGTCGTTTGATTCTGTGAAGAAACTTAAAACATTAAGAGCTGAAGATAAAAGAAAACAAAGCCGATTAAGATTCAATCAATTTTTATATAAAGCGCTCGAGTTAAAAACAAATGGGCTGAAAGCTTACGTCATTTGGATCCTTTTCTTGTTCTGTGATTTTTGTTTCCAATCGTTTGATGAAACATTTATCTGTACCATTTTTGAGTCCAATGGTTTCTTGAATGATTGTGTCGTATTATGTCATGTTTCCGTCTCCCTAAAACTTACAAGTGCGGTGGCTAAATTTTTATGGAGTTCAAATGACACACAATAAGGATTGCATTGGAAAGCATGGAATAGATTGTGTAAACCAAAATCGGTAGGTGGTTTGGGTTATCGGGGATCTTGATAATTTAACTCAACCTTTTTAGCCAAACAAATGTGGAGACTCGTTGATCATCCAAATTCGCTATTTGCAAAAGATTTTAAGGGGTGATATTATCGGAAATCAATCCCCTTCGAACCACATCGGTCATACTCTCCATCATATGGATGGAACTTCACCTCTGTTAACAAAGGATTGATTAAAAGAGTTGGTTTCGAATCGGCCATTTTAGTATGGAACGATCCGTGAATTCCAGTCCTTATCGCAGGGCCATCAATATGTAAGGATAATAATTATTATCTTTCTCTTAAAGTTAATCATCTAATTGAACCAACTATAAAAACTTTGAAATAGAACTGGATTAACGCAATCATTATTCTGAGGACGCTGCTATAATCCGTAGTATTCAGTTGAGTAGGCACTACCGGGCTGACAAAAACGGATGGCATTTCACCAAACATGGTCTATACACGGTTCAGTTAGGGTATCAAACAGCACCATTGTACATATATTCAACCCTTACAAGCACATGTGTGGACACTTTTTTTGTCCTCCAAAGTTAAGGCATTTCTTATGGCAAGTTTTATCGAGGTGTATTTCGGTAACGTCAAATCTTCGAACTCGTGGAATTAATTATGATACTCAATGTCCAAGATGTGGAGATACAGTAGACCATGTTTTGTTTGAATGTCCACCGACCTTGCAAACTTGGGATGTATGCTAATTTGGATTACTTGTTCTGGCGAACACCAAATCCACTCTCAGAATTTCCCTGGATGATTTGATACATTTGGAAGGCCAGAAATGATAAATTGTTTAGGAATTTATATCGAGATCCTCAAGAAATCTTACAGAAAGCGGATATGGAGGCCTAAAAATGGCTTTCGGCACAAACGGTTCCACTTGAGGCCCAACCATCTAACCCGATAGGCACGATGGGAGAAGGTCCGCGATGTCATATCGATGGCTCGTGGAAAGGTGATGATAAATACTAAGGATTGGGTTGGTATTTTCAAGACACTGAAGATGAGGTTTTGATGGGGGCGTGGAATTTTCATCGAAGTTTATCTCCTCTACACTCGGAAATTGAAGCCCGTATTCATTGCTTGATCAACCACCAGCAGACAGAAGTGAGTTTTGTCACCGATAGCACCGAGGTGGTACAAATGGTGAAGGAGCCGAAGAAATGGCCCGCGTTCACTATCTACTTCGAGGATTTGGAGCGCTGCAAGTAAGTCTTCTCACATTTCTCTCTTTTTTATACCCTTCATCTTAGTAACCTAAAAGCGGATACGTTGGCACGACGCCAACCGCATGATGTTTCATATGTAAATACAATCTTTCGGTTTGGATTTCGGAACTGTTTTAATTTATTAAAGCTGTTGATAAAAAAAGTTGATTAACTATGTATTTGTTGATGAATATTTGAATTCATATATTTTTGATATGTTCAATATATATCAATTCTTGTACAAACAGATCTGAGAAAATAATAATCGTAATATTAAATTTTTCGATTGGTTGGAATGTTTATTAATTCTTTAAATATTTTAGTTTCAATAATATCAACTTCATGTGTGGCGTGACCAAAAAAAAAAAGAAAAAAGCTTCATGTATGGGCTTATTGATATTAAATGGAAACCGAGGATATCTTTTTAAATTAAACCAAATAGTTATCGGCCCAGTTAGTGCTGAGGCCCAAAATCGACGACATAGTCTCTGATCTGTCACGCCACGTCATTGGCATGATCCATAAAAACTCACGGTTGTCCAAAGGCAAAGCACAAAACCTGAGCATACCTATCAATGGCTTCTCTTCCCGTTCACTTCTCCCGGAATAATCTCTCTCCTCCGTCTCTCTCCGGAAGAATCCGCCGCTCCGCCTTCCCGGAGCCCAGATCTTTCGCAACTGTACATTGCTCCGGTAAATGCCATTTTTATTCCGCTGTGTTTATTGGTATGTTGCTACTACTACTACTAGGTTTGCCGATTCTTCGGAATTCTCAGTAATTTAAGATAGTTTCAAGGATCTGTAACTTTATCTGATACTGAAAACCATCTGTATAGCTGGGTTTATTTTTCTTGTGATGATCAGAAACAATATTGTTATGTTAAAAATCTTTCTTTGTTTTAATGATTTTGTTTTTGGTTTGCATTATGATGCTCTCAGCTGGAGATAACAGAGACAATGGTCAAGGATTAAAGAAGAGTTTGTTACCGATTAAGGAGTTTGGATGTATCGCTTGCGCCGTCATTTCTGCTTGTACTCTTACATTGGCTTCTCCTGTAATTGCTGCTAATCAGGTCAGTCACATTTATGTTTTCTTTTTCTATTGAACATTATGGTAAGAACTTGGATTCTCATGTTAGTAATCTCTCACCTTAAGCTGTAACCTTAGTCTGAGTGATGAGTGATCCTAAGAATGTGTAACCTTAGTCATAGTAATTATTATAATGCTTACTTAACACGGCGAAAGATGGGAGTGTTAAGAAAAAGATTCAACAACTGAATAATGGTTTTGTTTCAGAGACTTCCTCCGCTTTCAACAGATCCAAACCGGTGTGAACAAGCGTTTGTTGGTAACACGATAGGTCAAGCAAATGGAGTCTATGACAAACCACTCGATCTTAGGTTCTGCGATTACACAAACGATCAATCTAATCTCAAAGGCAAGACTCTCTCTGCAGCCTTGATGTCAGGCGCCAAGTTTGATGGTGCAGACATGACTGAAGTCGTTATGTCAAAAGCTTATGCCGTAGGAGCAAGCTTCAAAGGTAACTCTACAACAGTCTTATGTAGCCATAAAATTTGGCGATTGGGAACTGGAATGCTAATGCTTTAGTTTGATATTGCAGGGGTGAATTTCTCAAATGCTGTTATTGATAGGGTGAATTTCGGGAAATCAGATCTGAAAGGAGCAGTGTTCAAGAACACGGTGTTATCGGGTTCCACATTCGATGAGGCAAATCTGGAGGATGTGGTCTTTGAAGACACAATCATTGGTTACATAGACCTTCAAAAGATATGTAGGAACACGACAATAAACGAAGAAGGGAGACTCGTGTTGGGTTGCCGATAGAGATGAGAGAAGGATTTGGTTTGATGTATTATAAATGTAAGAACTGAGATTTGACACAAAAGTTGTATGGACAAAGTACTTGAAAGGTTGTATAATCAATTCCTGTAAATTCTGTAACCAAACAAAGGCTTTTTTCATTGTTCTTCGATGATTTACAAGTGTAGATTATTTGTATGTTTGTGAAACATAAAACAAACCCCAAGAATTTTGTATGTTCACATGAAGATAGCCGTTTCATTATTAGAGATATAAAAATAGAAAATACATATACTAGATTTATACTGTAGAGTAACAAGTAATTTGGTCCAGCTTTAAGATTGGCTACTCGGTTTAGAATTGGTTTCTCAAGAAGACCCACACAGACTGATAAACAAAAGTTGCTTTTTCTACTTCAAAACTTGCTTATATTAATAACTTATTTGATGATTAGACTTCTAGTAGTTCAAGAAGACCCACACATGTCAAGATGGGTCTTTTTATCTTCTTTCAGACAGTACTAACTTATTCATCTAACTCTACTACTAATCTTCTTAACCTTATCAGTTGTTGTTACTTACAGGATTCCAGTAATGTTACTCCTCTAGTTATCCCACCTCGTGGGTCTCTTCCTCTTCTTGTCTCCACGTATTTCGGCGAGAAGGTCTTCAAGTTCTTCACATAGAGGTTCGGGAGACAGCTGAATCATCTCATTATCATCGTCACCATCTTCTTCTGACTCTTCCTCGCTGCTTAGCCATCCACAGTGAGAACTCTTGGTGCCTAGAGAATGAATCGAGCTCAGTAAGAGAATGATTCATGTGTTTGAGAGTGTAAAGGCATTGTGTTTTTAAAATTTCCTACCTCCAACAGAACCTGCTGTTGCTTCTGCTGATTGCAAAGCTGCTGGTGATGAGTCCATGACCGCCTCATTAGTGACTGATATAGCATGGGTGATAAGCAATGAAAATGAGCTCAGTAAGAGAATGATTCATGTGTTTGAGATTGTTATGGTGATGAGTGTTTAAAGTTTTAGTACCTCCAACAGAATCTGCGGTTGCTTCTGCTGATTGAAAAGCTGCAGGTGTTGAGTCCATGACCGCCTCATTAGTGACTGATAAAGCATCAGTTTGGCAAGTTTGTTTTCCTGTATCTGCACCATATCCCAACAAAGCAGTCGAACTGCTACCAATCTGGTCTCTTCCTTCCTCAACATGGCGTTCCTCCTCCTTTAGTACAAAAGACTGCAAGGTAAGAGCATATGGGTATATCAAGTTCAAGAAACCAGTCAACAGTTTCTGACATTTAATCACTAACAGATCATGCAAGCAGAGAAAGTGAAAGAGAAGGACGAAACAAAAAAAAACACCTTTTCTTCTTCTTCTTCCTGAGTTGGTTCTGCTTGTTCTTCCACAGCCAATTCTTTGTTGTGTAAGGCCAATTGCTTTTCTTGTTCCGCTTGCTTTTCAAGTAATCTCTCAAGCAGCACAGCGTAACCACCTTCTTCGATCAGTTTCCATGGGTTTGACTTTGCGTTCTCATTATACAGCTGAAATCCATTCAAAGTAAAGAAAAGAAATAGTGTTTCCAAAGAAGGGAAAGTGGAGACCCCGAAACTGAAGAACACACCTCTAGCAATTCTTTGATAGTCTCATTGATAAGACGAATCTCAAACCCAAATTCAATCATAGCGTCTCGAGCTGCATCATCTCGCATCAGTCCTTTCTGCGAAACGGGCAAGAGAAAAACCATTTAAAAACCACAAAAGGGAGAAGTCACAGAAGGAAAAGAACACCCATCGTAATGATTCTGCTTTTAATACTCACTGAGAGTCAATCGAATCACTTCAAAATACTCAAGACCATGTAAAAGAAACATCTGTACAATCCCAAGTATAAAAGAAACAACCAACAAGAAATCCAAGAACAAAAGGAAGCAAGCATTTTGACATACTTATAACAACGCAAAGAGCAACTTTCGACTTTAAATGTAGATGAATCTAATAGGATTAGAGAGAATCAATGTAGCATAAACATGACTCTAGCAAATAGCTTCTACATCTAAAACCAGATTTGTATGAAGTAAAGAAGAAAACTGAAAAAGACTCAGCCTTTTCACCTTAACTAAGAAGAGTGATTGCAACACTAAAGTTCTCTGATTTGTTATTCAACTGAACAATTTAAAAAACACCATATACATCATCTTTGTCAAGAACCACAACAGGACGATCATGCCTCCTACTACTACTGCTACATACAAACTTGACCTTGAAGAACCCTAAGATTACAAGGAAACACGAAAGGCAAACATGAAAAATGGAGTAACAATCTCTGAATTTGAGAAAACCTATGTAACAGTGAAAAGCATTTACCTTTTTTCTTCCTCTGGGAGCCATTTCAAACCCTCGCAGTTCCTCTGTGGTTGTAAGTTTCAATATCTGGGTTTAAAGCAAAAAGACCCTGAATTTCAATACCCTAAAAGTCGCACAACAAAACCCAGAAACACTAAAGCGAGAGACAAAGGCAAAAAGCTTCGGTTTTTTTGTTCAGATCAGATAGGCAAAGAGAGAGAGAGCTTACGGTGGAGAAGATGAGCGACGGAGGAAATGTAAGAGCCCAGAGAAGCGTGACGACGCGTGACAATCGCTTCTTCTCTCCCAAAAATCCTTTTCACTTCTCTAGGGGTGAGTGTGACTTAAAGAGTATCGGATAAACGATTAAAACATAAAAATTTAATAACTAATTAATTAGTTTAAGTCAACAATTTTTAATTAGTTTTTAGTTTTTTTACCGGTTGAAAATTTTTGGAATTTAAGTGACCCATCATGTTTTGAAGTAGTTGTTAAATGCTACAAATTCTTCATACAGACAGAATTTGGATACATTAAATTAGTCAATTCACTGAACATATTTTCTTGCAAATGTAAATCTTTTTGTAAGACTTGACATTGAAAAAAGAGATCAAATAGAAATTTACGATATCTTCAATTTTTCTCTTTCTTTGGAGTAAGGTCAAGATGAATGGGCAATCCTAAAAAGAAAGACGACGATCAAGTCTCGAAGAACAAAACCACCGCTTCTGTATTGTTTCGCCGGCCGTCGTACTTCTCTTCTTTGTTCTACTATTATAATTTATCAGATTAGGTTTAAATAATATATGTATGAATGACATCATCACTTTGAGCGATATCTCTCGGTGTTACTTACAAGATATAATGCTTGGTTTTTGCATCTTCTGTTTCCTTCCATGGAGTTATGAAGAGCAATTCTGGGTTTATTTTCTAGTTGGGCAACACTCAAGGCGTTTCAATCTCGGTTCATCCAACAACAATATTGGGTCTTTGTATCCTCGTCATTTATGGTGTTTAAGTCAATTGTGGAGTGTTTGGATGGCGATGTGCAACTATATATCACGCATGAGAGTTACAATTTTAGAAGAATTTGTGGAGATGTATGCTTTGGAAGGATCGATGAAAGAGGAAACCGTAGTTCTTAACAGCAATGTTGTGATCGCCGAATTCAGCATGTTCTAATCAATTTCAAAAGACAGAATTCACAAACATCTTCAATAACAATTCAATTATTTTTTTTTATAGTCAAAGCAATACGATATGCATTTTGGGGTTTCATGAGCAAGATGATAGCCATCAAGAAGTGTATGAAAGAGGAACATAACATATTTTATCTGTTGACCTATAAAACTTCTTAAAGGAAAACTTGGTTAATCTCCACTTTTTCATCGAAATTGTTTTTCAATGTCCTTTATTTGTATCGAGAAAATGTTTTCATATTTTGTAATTTTCTTATAATATAATATAATTGATTTACCGAAAAAGGAATAGGCAATCCGATTCGATTGGTTGTTGTTATTCCATGGTATTAAATTTGGAATTCACACAACATTTCAAATAGTGATTTTAATATAAAAAAAAACAATGAATAGTGTATATCTTAGGAAAATTAATTAAGAGTATATTTTTTTTTTGTATTATGTAGTACTAGCATGTGCACTATGTTGTTGTTTAGTCTATTTGGTTTTCATGTGTTAATTATGTGTAGATCGTTTGTATGTTTGCAGAAACAACAGCCAATATATAGTTTAATTAGTAAAAACCTTAACCCAAGCTTAGAAGTCGCTGGTTCGAATGGTTTTTGGAACAAAACTAATATTACATGTTGGTTTCGGCCTAGAAAGATTATGGATTTCGATCCCAAACTTCCTAATAATTCAAAGACGAAAAAAAAAAAAACCAAGAATTTTGTACGTTCACTTCATATGAACATAGCAGTTTCATGTTTTATATATATTTATAATATAAGATAAGGAAAACAAAAGCGCATCTGGTGTAGTGGTATCATAGTACCCTCCCACGGTACTGACCAGGGTTCGATTCCCTGGATGCGCATTTATTATGGTTTTATATTAGTTTTATTATCTGCATTTTTACTGTTAGTACTGTAGTACATATATACTAATGCGTAGAAAGTGACCTTATAGCTTGCAGTTTATCTGTTAAAAGTTTTTATAAAATAATTAAGTTTGAGGTTTTAATTTTCTTTTTTTATACATAGTTTGAGGATAAACTATGTATAATATAATAGATATTTAGATTCTAATTTTGGATTACGTCGCTATTATAAATAGTGTACAGATTGTTTTTCCAAATGTTTGAACCCCCCATCCAATTAAGCATGAGTTAAACATTTTTTAATCGATCTAAAAGTTTGTCTTCGGATACTCAATTATTATTAGCATCTAGCTATGCATTTTAGAACATTGATATTAAGAAAAAATTTGGTTCTATTGGTCATCTCATGGAAATGGAATGGAACTTAAACATAAACGAAATCTCTTCCGATTATGTTTTTAATAAAAGTAACATACCAAAAGTGTGATAGTTTAGTGGTAACACAACATGGTTGGTTCTCTTATGTTCCGAATTCAAATTTTTTTTGATATAAAAAGTTATTTTTTAAATCGGAATATATATAAAAAAAAATAACCATAACCCTCTTTATTTAATGTGTTTGATATAACGAAGTACACAAGAAACAAGGACTATATTATATTATATATACGTCAATAAAATAAGATATGTCACTAGTCCTCCTTTCACGAACGTGTTTCCGAAGGGTATTCTACACTGATCTCATCCTCAAACAAAAAGAGTCAGAAAAGGAGGATACGTACATTCATACACGTCATATATGTAGATATATATTAGTGCATGTGCTTAATTATATATATATATATATATATATAATATATATGTAGATACTAGAGAGAGATGATTGTGAAGTGATAATTCAAGGTCTGCCTCCGGGCCTCTTTCTTGGGTCGTGCTTAGGGTTGGGTCCTGCGTCATCGTAGTCCGCAGTCGAATGGAACATCAACTTCCTGTGGCTCATTTTCTTCTTCGCTTCCATCTCCTCACTCTTTATTACATACACGCGTACGTATGTTATTATCAATACTTTGGACGCAAAATAGCATTCCTAGTATTTATATGCACATATAATTAAACAAAAAATCTATTACCTTGTACAACATGAAATTCTCATGCATCTTTGCGCCTCCAAGCTGAATAGACCCTTCCACAATAGCTAAAAAGAAAACATTGTATCAGCGGGTTATATATACATGCTTTTTTTTAAGGTAATTTACATTAGAAAATATATTTTAAGATAATAACAAAAGCTGATCCCTTTACCTAATGATGAAGAGCAAATGATGAGAAGTATGAGGAAGAGGAGAGGTAGGGGTTTGATCCTAAGAAGCATATTATATGTTTTTCTTATTAACCTATGAAGGTTAAGCACTCTTTGTTCGCTTAAGAGAGAAATGTAATAAACCGATGGAAAGTGAGGAGAAATTGGTTTGTGATATGAGAAGAGGGGAGAAGACTAATTTCCATTTTATAAACGTTCAAGTTTATGTGGTGGAAACTGTTTTGGTCCACAAAGAAAATGGTCGTGATGGTGATGATGATGACCATGACTAAGATGGTTGGTTCTGATAATGAAAATATGTAAAGCCCTTATCATATTAACTTTTAAGCAATAAGAATATCACGTGAATATCCATATTGTTTTTAGCAAAACAAACAAAAAGTTGAAAATAGTGGTGATACTAACATCATCAAAATGATGATGATAGTAGAAAGAAAAATAATATAATGAAATTAGGCCAGGGCATACGGGTATTCGGGTCAGGTTCAGATCGGGTTTTATCGGGTTCAGGTTCGGTTCTTACGAGTATATGTTTGGGTCGGATCACAATTAATTATACTCATAAATACCTAAAAAATTCGGATACAAGTTCGGAAAGGTTTAATTGTACTTAAAACTGTTTTTTTCTTAAAATCTACAAAAAAATAACCTACAAAATGAAAAATATTTGAAACAAAAACAATATAAAACATTTGAAATACCAAATTTAAAATTCAAACTAGTTAAAGAATATGACAAAAAGTACCTAGACCTGAACATACTGATTTCAGATTGGGTTGGATCCTATCGGATACCATTTCTATCAGATCTATAATTTTTATACTCATATAAATATTTGTAAAGTTTCGGACGAATAGATATCCGAGTTTTTCGGCTCGGATACATATTCGGATTCGATTTTTATGGCCATGCCTAAATGAGATGATTCAGATGATATAACGCATTGAACCCACAAACCCTTAAAAACAAAAAGCTAAAGAAAGTCAACTCAGCTGTTAATTGTGTTACGTCTCCCAAAAAGGCACCAACTCTCGCCTCTATTTATGCTTGTGGACAAAAAGTATGTTAACCAATAATCATACCTTTTTTTGCATGACATTGCTCAAAATTTTAAAGTTATGTTTTAAATTATCTTATGATTATGTGAACTAGGCGGTATTAGATACTCCATCCATTTTTACAATAATGGAGTATATGTTTTCGAAATGAAATTTGCTTCAAAAGGTATATATATATATATATATATATATATATACTAGTTTTATTCCCGTGCTATGCATGGTTAGGATGTTCGTATTATATATACATTTGACTAAACTAAAACAAATATTTTTAAATATATTCTGTAGAGATTATTAAAACTTAGAATCTAAAGCACAAAGCTTCAAACACAAAGACTTGTAGAAACGTTTCAAGCAAGTAAAGCCTTTCTATTTGTTCTAGGACTTTAGCTCACAATCTCTCTGTTTTTTGGGATCACTCGTGTGTTGTATGTAAGAAATAGAAGGCAGAAATGTAAAGACACAAGAGAATTTAACCAGTTCGGATCCCTTGGGAAGTAGGGAACCTACGTCTGGCCGGAGAAATGTCTCCGGAAAATCTACTAAGCTCTTGGTTCAAACCGAACCCCTAATCCTTACACTGTTTCTCTCTGTTCTCAACTCACGCATACACACAGTACCACTCAAGGGGTTCTTGATTACAATATATATCAATCAAGAAAAGAAAATAAACATAGTTATCAAGGAAATCTCACCATGATTTACGGATTCCTTGTCCCCTTAGATTATGCTGAAAACGAGGTTGAAGACGTCTTGAGCAGGCCTGCAATCTTTGTCTTCACCACGCTCCAACAGTACTTTGTACGGGTCTGCAACTTCAGAGAGAGAAAGAGCCATTTGTTTTTTCCTAGAAGAAGATAAGCATTAGATAGAAACCTCTGTTCCATCTAGAGTCTTCACTTTACTCTTCCTTTGATGAAACCTTCTGGATGAAACAAAGTATTTTACCTTTGACCAATATAATAGAGTTGACCAAAGACAACAAACCTCTTTCACACCAACGGCTACAACACATGGATTTGTACAGAGATAGTAATCAAACTAACCTTCACATATTCTCTACGATGAAAATATAGTGTATGTTATTTTGAAGGCTATTATTTTGAATATGAACAAAAAATAAAATTCGTTATTTTATTTTAATGTAATATTGATTTTCAAACAAATCAAAATCATTAAATACCAAAAAGAATTTGAAAGAATCAAATCTCTTTAAAAGAACAAATTGATTAATGTTATTATTTTTAGATATTTCGACATTAGAATATGTTTTCTAATTTACATTAAACTTATTTTTATCTATTAAATTATAATTTAACATGACGAAATTACGTTATATTGAATCTTTTAGATAACAACATGAATAAAAAAACACACACTTTTTCTATGCAGAATGATAGATTTCTTGAATTTTTTTCACTCATTACATTCTTCACCACTCCACTCCTCCCTCACATGCATACTTACGCGTTTATTGTATTCTTTTACTTTTTGTCATTTTCAATGCTATATTCGTTTCTACATTTTTGTTTTCGAAAGAAGCTACTAAATATAATATCGATTCATTTCTATGAACATAAAAAGGAAAAAATGGAATACCAACCTAAGCCTTAGTTTTGATCGACACATGTGATATTTGTTAGCCTTTTGTTTCGTTGCCTTCTCGTTTCACCACATATTCCTTTCTTCTTCTTATTGCGTTTCTTAAGCTTGTTGCAGATATCCAGAAGAGCCAAAGTGAAAAACAAAATATAAGGATATTATCATATCACTAATAGCTTATATTAAGGTTATAATTATGTCAAGTGTATATTCTCATTAACTCTCTTAGAATACCCTAGTTGCTATGTCGTTGTATATATAACAACACCTTGAAGATGAATAAAGGCTCTCTCTTCTACAAATCTCTACATGGTATCAGAGCAATTCGATCCATAACATCTAAAACAAATTTTCCGTATTTCGATTGCATCTTCTTCCTCTTCTCCAAAAATCATGACTTCGTCTGAAACAACATCTACTCCTCCGGTCATGAACACCATCACCCTGAATGCTCAAACTTTGTTTACGCTCAATATGTCTCATGTCACAAAACTCAATTCAACCAACTACTTGATGTGGAAGCTCCAAGTCCGTTCCTTTCTCGACGGCTATGACCTTTCTGGTCATGTTGACGGCACCATGGCTCCTCCATCTGCAACTCTCACCGCCGGTGACACAACCTCTGCCAATCCCGCATACACTCTCTGGAAACGTCAAGACAAGCTGATTTTTAGTTCTCTTATTGGTGCGATCTCCCAAACTCTTCAACCGATTGTCTCTCGGGCTACAACCTCCGCTGAGATTTGGACCATTCTCGATGACACATATGCCAAACCGAGCCGTGGTCACATTCGCCAACTCAAGACGCAACTCAAGCATTGGCGTAAGGAAAGCAAAACAATCGATGTCTTTCTACAAGGCATCACTACTCGTGTGGATCAACTAGCTAGCCTTGGATCCACAATGGCACATGAAGATCTCATTGATCTCATTCTCGGATTCCGGAGGATTACAAATCTATCATCGATCAAATTGAAGGCAGAGACACTCCACCGACCATCTCGGATCTCCACGAACGTCTACTAAATCATGAAGTCAAGCTCCTCTCGATGGCGGACATGATTGTTCCTCATACTCCTATCACGGCGCATATGGTTCAACAGAGGACTAATTCAAACATCTCCAATCATCACAAACAATAATATCAACAAGACCAACAACAATCAATGGCAGCAGCACGCGACATCCCACTGGCAAAACGGTCAGCAACAAAACCGAACCGAATCTTATGCTCCTCGGCCGTACTTAGGCCGTTGTCAAATCTGCGGAGTCCAAGGCCATAGTGCACGCTGGTGCTCCAAACTTCAGAGTTACCACTCTACTCCTCCTCCACAACGTTCACACCATGGCAATCGAGAACCAATCTTGTTGTGAATTCCGCGTATGCTGCTAACAATTGGCTCCTTGATAGCGGGGCCACTCATCACATGACCTCCGATCTCAACAACCTGTCCTTACATCAACCTTATCACGGCATGGATGAGGTTACAATCGCAGATGGTTCTACGATTCCGATTACACAAACTGGTTCCACTCTCTTCCCCACAAACTCTCGTGATTTACAATTGCATAAAGTTTTATATGTCCCAGATATACACAAAAATCTTATCTCGGTCTATAAACTATGCAATACTAATAGAGTTTCAGTCGAATTTTTTCCGGCTTCTTTTTAGGTGAAGGATCTCAGCACGGGAACCCCATTACTCCAAGGCAAAACTATCAATGAACTGTATGAATGGCCGCTTTCCTCAACCTCTGCTACGTCACTCTTTGCTTCTCCTACTTCGATAGCTACGTTATCCGCTTGGCACTCTCGATTAGGTCATCCGTCATCTTCGATTTTAAGCACCGTTATTTCTTGGTTTTCTCTACCTGTTGCAAAACAAACTTCACAGTCTTTGTCTTGCTCAGATTGTTTCATCAATAAAAGTCATAAGATTCCTTTTTCTCAATCCACAATTACTTCCACGAGACCTCTTGAATACATTTACTCGGATGTGTGGACCTCCCCAATTCTCTCACTAGAAAACTTCAAATACTATGTTATCTTTGTGGATCACTACACCGGTATACATGGATTTTTCCTCTCCAACTCAAATCTCAAGTCAAAGATACATTTGTTGCCTTTAAACGTTTGGTGGAAAATCAATTTCAAACTCGCATTGGAACGTTATACTCGGATAATGGAGGCGAGTATATCGCGTTACGGAGTTACCTTGCTTCTCATGGCATATCTCATCTTACCTCTTCTCCACATACGCCGGAACACAATGGTCTATCTGAGAGGAAGCATCGTCATATTGTGGAAATGGGAATGACCTTGATGTCCACTGCTTCAATGCCAAAGACGTATTGGCCTTTTGCTTTTGCCGTAGCTGTGTACCTGATCAATCGATTACCAACTCCAATTTTGGACATGCAATCACCATTTCAACAACTATTTCAAGCAGCTCCTAACTATGACAAGCTTCGAGTGTTTGGGTCTATGTGTTACCCGTGGTTGCGACCGTATACTCGCCATAAGCTTGAAGATAAGTCTCTTCCTTGTGTCTTCATGGGCTACTCTCCTACCCAAAGTGCTTACTTCTGCTTGCATCTTCCGACGAGCAGAATGTACACTTCTCGGCATGTGCAATTTGATGAGAGCTTCTTCCCCTTCGCGCATCTCGCCCCGAGGGCTTCAATCGCATCAGACGACACACCTCCAACTGTATCTCCTCTGACAATTCATCCTCTACAACCAATAGTTTTGCCCCGGGGTCTTCCGTATTCAGACTTTCACCCCGTCTCACCGTCATTACCGCCGGCTGACATCGCTCAGGTATCGTCTCTCAACTCATATGCTTCTTCTCCCTCTTCTTTCACTGAGCCCACTGCTCCTGAAAATGGGCCGCAACCCACGGCCCAGCAACCTCAAAATCAGCCCACACCACCTATAACTCACATATCTCCATCATCATCATCACCACATCAAAAGCCAACAAATCCACCAAGCCCAACACACCCATCGCTTCCACCATCCTCAAACACGAATCCTCAAATCAATTTTGACATTGTGAACAACAATCCTGCATCTCCACCATTACCTTTACCTCCACTCTCACCACTAAATAATCCGCCTTCTCAACCATCATCGCACCACCCCAAAGTAATTCCAGCCAACCAACATCGTATGTCAACTCGAGCCAAGGATGGTATTGCAAAATCCAATAAGCGATATCTCCTTCATGCTGCTGTTTCTTCTCCACCTGACGTCGAACCGCGAACCGCAACTCAAGCACTCAAAGATGACAAATGGAGGAACGCAATGGGGTCTGAATACAATGCTCAGATCCGTCATCACACTTGGGATTTAGTTCTTCCTCCGCCACAGTCGGTTACGAGAGTTGGTTGTAGGTGGATCTTCACGAAGAAATATAATTCTGATGGGTCTTTAAATCGCCATAAAGCTCGTTTAGTGGCACAAGGATACAATCAACGTGCTGGATTGGATTATGCTGAGACTTTTAGTCCCGTAATCAAGTCCACAACAATTAGACTCGTTCTTGGTGTTGCGATTGATCGGTCGTAGCCAATTCGTCAACTAGATGTGAATAATGCTTTTCTGCAAGGTACTCTGACTGATGAAGTTTATATGTCCCAACCTCCAGGGTTTATTGACAAAGATCGCCCAGATTATGTATGTCGTCTTCGAAAAGCGATATATGGCTTAAAACAAGCTCCGCGAGCATGGTACATGGAACTTCGCAACTATCTTCTCTCGGCTGGTTTTGTTAACTCAGTCTCAGATACGTCTCTATTCATTTTGCAACGATGTAAATCGATTGTCTACATGCTTGTTTATGTTGATGATATATTAATCACTGGTAATGACAACCATCTTCTCCAACAAACTCTCGATGCCTTGGCTCTACGGTTCTCTATTAAGGATCCCGAAGACTTGCATTATTTTCTAGGTATTGAAGCTCGTCATAACTCTACTGGTCTTCACTTGAGTCAGAAGAAGTACATTCATGACCTACTATCTCGTACCAATATGCTTTCGTCCAAACCTGTCACAACTCCAATGGCTGTCTCACCGAAGTTGTCACTTCACTATGGTTCCAAACTGGCAAATCCTACTGAATATAGAGCAACTCTTGGCAGCCTGCAATACCTCGATTTCACAAGGCCTGATCTTTGTTATGCGGTAAATCGTCTTTCTCAATATATGCATGCTCCAACGGATGAACATTGGAATGCGGTAAAACGTCTTCTTCGATACCTTGCTGGCACCTCGGATCACGGTCTCTTCCTCCGCAAAGGCAACACATTGACTCTTCATGCTTATTCCGACGCTGACTGGGCTGGAGATCCTAATGATTATGTCTCCACAAATGGCTACATGGTCTATCTTGGTTCTCATCTGCTCTCTTGGTCGTCTAAGAAACAGAAAGGTATTGCTCGCTCTTCTACTGAAGCCGAATATAGGTCTGTCGCTAATATAGCCGCAGAAGTTCAATGGTTGTGTTCTTTACTTGGTGAATTGGGTATCAACCTCACACAACCGCCGGTGATTTACTGTGATAACGTCGGGGCAACATATCTTTATGCTAATCCGCTTTTCCATTCGCGAATGAAACACCTTGCATTGGACTACCATTTCATCGGAAACCAAGTACAAACCGGAGCTCTACGTGTGGTTCATGTCTCGACACATGATCAATTGGCTGACGTTCTCACTAAACCCCTTTCTCGCATGGCGTTTTCTACCTTCTCTCGCAAGATTGGAGTTACAAGAGCACCTCCATCTTGAGGGGGCGTAAAAGGATATTATCATATCACTAATAGCTTACATTAAGGTTCTAATTATGTCAAGTGTATATTCTCATTAACTCTCTTAGAATACGCTAGTTGCTATGTCGTTGTATATATAGCAACACCTTGAAGATCAATAAAGGCTCTCTCTTCTACAAATCTCTACACAAAATCTAAGTAGATTATGGAAAAATCAGGAAAGGAAAATGAGGATTTGATCATTGAAAAGTTTGAACCTTTTTGATTTCACTAACCTGTATTTTTAACCTTCAACTTCTCAATCTTTTTTTTTCGTTTCGTAGGCATGTTGCCATTGTTTGGGCAGAGAGAATATATCTATGTGGCTTGAAATTTTGTAACATTTTAAGAAAAATTTGAAGAAACCATTGAAGAGAATTTAAGGATTTACAATTTCTGAAATGCAAGTTGAGATGAATATTCACCGTGTGTTAAATGTCTAAAGGAAGATTAACCGTTTCGAAAATCGTGAGATAGTGGCTTCAAATTTAGGGATTTCTTGAAGATTTTTTTTATATTTCATAGGAAAATAATTAAATAAAAATCAGTTAATAAAAAGAAGTTCTTTTTTCTCTTCAAAACTTTTTTCCTGTGTGTTGTTTTTAGTCCTTAAAATATCAACACACACGATCACTTTCTTTTTAATTCTTGAAGAAATTGTTTTTTTTTTTTGACAAAAACAAAGAAAAGAAATTGTTTTTTTAATTGTTAAAGAAAATGCCACATGTTTTGCATAATTGACTTGTGCTTTTATGATTTAGTATATTAAGGATATATAAAAATATTTTTGTTATTTATATTTTTCTGTTATTTGATAAGTGAAAAAACGTTTCAATAAGTTAAAAAAAAAGATAAGAGATAAAAGATTTTAAAAAAGATCTTGTTGTTTTCAAATTATTAGAAAGAAATTATTGAATTTTTTTGTAGAAAATGAAATAGATATCGTGGAGTATTTTTTTAAATAATAAAAATAAATAATTGTATTTTAAAAGAGATGACACATGTCATAACCACAATTGTCAACTGATTTCCGCTTTAGTATATTATATTAAGGATATATAAAAGTATTTTTGTTATTTATATTTTTCTGTTATTTGATAAGTGAAAAAAAGTTTCAATAAGTTAAAAAAAAGATAACAGATAACAGATTTTAAAAAGAGAAATTTCAAAAAATGTCATACTTCTAAAATCTTTACAAAAATGCCATTTTTTCAAAATTAATTTTCTTTCTATTATTTATATTTGGGTTAATTATGTTCTATTAGGATTTAGTTTTGAGTGTTTAGGGGGTTTTATGTGTCAAAATATTTTTTATGAGATATTTAAAAAAATGTCACTTTTCAAATGCCACTTTACAAAAATACCACTTTTTTACAATTTTTACAAAAATACCACTTTTGAAAAATTATTTATTCATTATATCATTTATGTTTGGGTTAACTATGTTGTATTAAGATTTAGTTTTGAGGGTTTAAGGGGTTTTAGGGGTCAAAATATTTTTTAGGGTTTAGAATTTTAAGATTTAGACTCTAAAAAATCATAATTAGTGGTATTTTTGCAAATGGACACAAAAATGGCATTTTTGTAAATATGGACACAAAAATGACATTTTTGCAAATGTCCCATTGTTTTCAAATTATTAGAAAGAAATTATTGATTTTTTTTGTGGAAAATGAAATAGAGATCGTGGAGTACTTTTTTTAAATAATAAAAATAAATAATTGTATTTTAAAAAGAGATAACACATGTTATGACCGCAATTGTCAACTGATTTCCGCTTTAGTAATATAAGATATATATATTTTTTTTCCTAAGCAAAGTTTGTGTAACGTGTCCTATTTTATCCATATTTATTAGACTTAATTAAGAAATGAAACATTAATATTAAGTTATAAGGATTATTAAATGTTGCTTTTAAAAAAAAAATGAACGTGTGAAAAACCTTAAACCTTTAATTTTGAGGTATTCAAAATGTTAATAAGATCACGAACATGGTCAGTTCTATCACCATGTTTTTATTTATCACGTCTACAATATCACCATGTTTGTTAGAATATATTAATATTATATAGATGACAAAATATCATCTAAAACGGATGAAGCTAGTCACTCAAAAACAAAAAGAAAAAGTTTTCAATCACACAAATGATCATGGCAGACGACTAGTATATTGTATATTGTTGTAAATGTGGGTACAAGATTTGTGATAGAGCGGAAGCTAAGCAACGATAAAGAGCTCAATTAATGGATTCATTTGGGACCTGCCATCTCGATCAAGGGATTCGAGAATCATAGTTTAGGACATGTTTCTTGATTGATGAACTTAATCGAATCAGTACAAAGTATAGAGAATAATTTCCCTCAAAAACCTAAGTTTTTTTATTAATCAAATCATCAATTGTTTGAAACAATAAGCCTTAGAAGCTATATATATAAGAAACTCCAAAAGCCTAGAAAACTCTAATCCTAATTAAAATAAAAATATATATTAAAATACATAAAATAGAATAATACATAATTAGCTTAATAATAATTCCAATTATGTTCTCCATCAATTTGCATTTCAAATCTGGTTGAGAAACATTTTTGTCACCAACTACTCGATCAACGACGTTTCAAATACAGGGAATATCATCTTGCAAACAAGATCTAGACAGTCCAAAAAAACTCTAGTTGTAAATGTTTATTAACAAAGTGAAGTGTCGATTATTTGAATGTCATCAGTTGGACACTAAGCCATTTGTTAAGTTCAATTATGTGATTTGAATTTATAATGAAAAAAGGGTTTGATTGATGCAATAAAAATGACCTAATTCATTAATTAACTTGTATGTGGAAGTTTCTGTTGACCATATATATTAGAACCAAATTTTGTTGCTCAAGCTTGGCTTCCAACTAAGCTTGTCACTCTAAAATTTCACTCACGTGTGTAACTTGCACGTATTCTTTTGTTTCAGGATAGATACTAGTCTTCTACTTCATCTTATACTAAATGCATAGGTCCAAAGAGAATTCTATTTTATTTTTCTTAATCTAGTGTTGATTAATTATATATATATTTGTTTAGAAGTTCCGGTATTTTTTTAGCCAACATGTCTCTTTCGACCGGGGATCAACATGCGAAAATATACATCTCTCCCAAATTAAACAAAGTTTTTAAAATAGGGTGTTAAGTACAACCTTCTCTAGAGGGCACGAAAACCACTAGATTAGTAGTCGAGTTTTGTTTATTTTTACTAAATCTGATTTGTTAGACAATTTTACAGACACAAAATAAAATAAAAAATAATACGACACCAATTTTTCAAATGAATAATTTATACATTTAGTACGTACTATAAACAAAACTGAACAATAATGAGTTTCAGTTTGTTCATCAACTGAAACAATAATGAGATATATCTCGTTTCCAGTAATGAGGAATTATAAATCAACTGAACAATAATGAGTTTGTTCATTGATTATTAAACGGAATTTTTTTGTTGTCACTTAAGCTTAACGTTCTTATTTGAAAAAGATGTTTCGTATAACAAATACGTTAAGTACCAACTGAAAAAATGATAAGTTCAGAATTGTTCGGGAATCAGACTATTTTAGATATTGTAATTTGAAGATTTCAAAAAATACACTCCTATGTTGTAACTATTGAGATTGGTTGCCAATAAAATGGGGTTAAACACTTCATATAACATAATTGTTATTTGTAAGTGCTAGTATTTTATTCTAAACGATTAAGTCACTTCATTTGGTTTCATAGATATGCTTTTTACTCTATTCGTTTCAAAATATAAGATATTTTAGAGATTTTTTTTTTAAATATAAAATGTTTTGACAATTTTGAATATTATGCGACTAATAATATTTTGTAATCTTTTTTATAATTGATTAAATTTTTTTTATTTTATATATTAAATAATATTTTTTAAATAAAAAATATTTTTTTTAATTTATACGATTTTATCCAGAACATCTTATATTTTAAAACAGAGATAGTAACTTTTAAACCCATCACGTTTCTCCTTACAGCTGTAATGTATTATAGGTTCGATGGAGTTCACCACGTAGGCCTATCACCACGTACGTGTGCTCAATAGTCAAGTCTACTTATCGACGCAAACTTTTATTGAAAATTGCATTCTGCTAAAAAGATTGGGATCATACCAAACTCGTAAGTAATTATTGTTAGTTTTATTGCTGTTAATGATTCTTAGCGAAAAAAGTGATTCTTAGCGAAAGTGAAATTTAAACCAAGGGGTTCACACTTTTTAAACAAAGACACTACGAATACTCAAACTTGAACGGACAATTTTTTTTTTTTTTTTGATGAGAACAGACAATATTATTGCAATAATTGATTTGCGAGTTCTTTTAACAATATGTGACTGAAATATTGGTTGTCGTATTCATATGGCCATTACAGTTGAATATGATCAACACTACAAGAAAACCAGATTATGGCCACAAAACTAATTGTAACTTGTAGCTAAAATTTTGTGGCTAATTTGCATATAGCCACACATAGCCACAACTCAGTTTTGTGGCTATACGCTTGTAGCTATTTCTATTTCGTGTCTATTTGTGGATCATTTAGCCACGACATAGCGATGATAAAGTTTGTGTCTTATATCTACGAAATAGAGACAACTATATTTGTGTCTATTATAGCCACAGTTTGTCACAAATCAATCATGTCTAATTGCCACAATTATCGACAACCGTTCCCGTGGATAAGCTACACAATTGGCCACAACTTAACTTGTCTCTATTAGCTACAATATTGCTACAGCCTATTTTGTAGCAATACTTGTTGCTACACATAACCACATTTACAATTGTGGATATAGGCAACGACTAGCCACAAATCTGTTTGAATATTGGCCACAAAAAACTACAAAAATTTTGTGACCAAATTGAAATTATGAATAAAAAAAAATAATTGAAACCAAAAGATTTCATAAACGAAAATTATCATTCAAAATTACAAAATGTTGTTGAGAATACACAGTCTTGAGCATTACACAAGTTGATGATATTCAACATTCAAAAGTTAATTCTAAATACAATACACAAGTCTTCAGAATCATCATTCAAGATTACAAAATACAAAAACCATTCTAGGTTAAAGAGTTTTTACTTAGCTAATAAGAAAAGAGGGTTCTACTTACGAAATTGGCTAGGATCATGAGCAGATTCTGAACGAGGACTCGGAGCAGATGACGCATCTTCAGTACGTGAAATCGGTTGAAGTGTAATAGGATCTACTCCATTGATCCGTAAGAGAGCTTCCATGGCTTTTTTGACGCATGTCAAGTCCCCCTTCACCTCTGTAACATCCTCCTTTAACTTGACTATGGTGTCTTCCATTTCATTCATACGCATTTGTACATCAAGATTTCTACGTAGAGAAGCTGCAGCTGACTCGTTGGGATCAGCGTTAAGATACTGAACTGATCCAAGACCATAGACTTGTCCTTTGGTGTTAGTTGCGACCTACATAAAAAAGATACGTGTTTGACAAAACAATTTAAAACAAAACTAGTACTAAAGTCTTATTCAACGACGTGGTGACTTGTTGACGCTCCGTCGCCGTAGTCGCAATTTTCTCCGTGATGCGTCCACACATAATAATTCTCCGTAAATCCTTTCGAAAACAGGTGGTTCGTCACAATATCAGCTGTATGACGCGATTGGTTTTTGCACCTCTTACATGGACATTGTAAATCTTGCCGCTCCAAATAAGAAGGATGACAACGAGCAAAATCAAGAAAAAAATTTACTCCCCCAACAAATTCTTCTGAAAAATAATTTTGATTAGAATCTGAAAATCGTTTGTACATCCACTCCCTAGATTCTAAAAATCTCGACATTTGTTATTGATTTTGTTTTTCTTATTCAAACAATGCTGAGTTCGGGCAGGTTTTATAATCAGATTCTTAGCCACGAATAGCCACGAAATGCGTCGTTGCTAAATGCACTTTTGGTTCTAAGCCACGAATAGCCACGAAATGCGTCGTGGCTAAATGCACTTTCGGTTTGCCCCCTACTTTCCCGTGAATTGGATGATAAGACAAATGCCATCACATCAGTCCGTGAAGTCTATAAAGATGCCTGGGGCATGATGAACTTTGCCACAAATAGCCACAAATGGTTTGTGGCTAAACGAAAATATCTTCCATGTCGGCAAAATTACATTACCACGAATAGCCACAATATGAACTCTGTCTCTATTTCCACAACAACAATTGTAACTAGTTTGTGGCAATCGGCCACAAAAACATATTGTGGCTAATTGTGGTATATAGAGACAATTAGACACAACCCTAAAATCGTTGCTAAATAGCAACAAAATAGCCACGAAATAGCTACAAAAATTGGATTGGTTGCAAGGATGCCGAATTTGTGGCTATTTAGACGTAGCTACGAAAATTGTTGTGGCTATTTTGTGGCTATTAACAGTTTTTCTTGTAGTGCAAATGACCTCAACATAATTTATACTCCTTTCGTTTCAAAATATACGTTGTTTTAGATGTTTTTTATGTTTTAAAATATAAGTTGTTTTGATAATCCTAAGTACTATTTAACTTTATTGACTATTACGTGACCAATAGTAATTTGTAATCGCTTTTTTCATTAGTTAAATTATTTTTATTATATATATAAGAATAATACTTTTTAGAAGAAAAGTAGCTTCTTAATATTCGCACTTTTAGCCAAAACAACTTATATTTTGAAACGGAGGGAATATATAATAGCAAACCCAAAAAAAAAAATATTTTTGGGTTGTGATTTTTGGTAAAAAACCGTTTAGTAGTTATTTTTAATAATTAATTCCAAAAATTGCGTTTTTTCGATATAACCGTTTTGTCAAGGGTTGTGTCTTTATTATATAACCGTTTACTCAAGAATTGCGTCTTTTTAATATAACCGTTTTTTAAAAGTTGCATCTTGTTGATATAAAAACCCGCTTATGGTTATTTTTCAAAGATCGTGTCTTTCCGGAAAAAAGTTTTGCTTACATATTTGGGCTCTTTACTCCTTTTCCCGTTGAAATTTTAATTAGTCATGGCTACTAATTGTTTAATTCACTTAAAGCATAAAAAAATTAAAAAAAAAACGTTGTTCTATTATTTTGAGATTATTTTTAAATATAAATATTTTTACTATTGTAAAAGTTCCAAAAATTATTGATTTGTGTAAAAAAATATGGATTCCTACAAACAATGCAGATTTTAAAGCAAGTTTTAAGTACCTTGGAATACAACGTCAATTTTCCATCAGAAAAGTAATGAAATTTTCAACTCTATTTTTCTCGAAAATGGGTGCTGCATGAAGTGAGGTTTTTCATTTAACAATTATCTCCAGAAATTTTGATTATATATACATGAAAGCAGTTTTTATGGTTTGCATACATCGAAATATTGAAGTCGCGTTAACATTTTTCAAATGGTTAGACAACGAGATATGATTCCAATCCGTAAACTGCGTATGAAGGAATATGTTTCTCACTGACATTATTCATTTCTCTCAATATAAATGTATGGTTGTATTTTTGGATTGTATCTTTTCGAAAATAACTGCTTAAAGGTTATTTTTAAAGATTGCGTCTTATCGATATAATCACTTTTTGAAGGGTTACGTTTTTTAGTTATAACCGCTTTATGGTTATTTCTAAGGGTTGTGTCTTTTCGATATAAGCGTTTTCTCAAGAGTTGCGTCTTTTCGATATAAAAACCACTTTATGGTTATTTTTTAAGAGTTGTGTATTTTCGGAAATTTTTTTTGCCTATATATTTGTGTTCTTTACTCCTTTTCCTTCCCATTGAACGCCAATCACCAAGTTCATCATCCTTTTCTAAATCTTACCACAATTCGACCTCAGAGAACGTCAGCCCCGAAGCCGGAATCGGTAATCTCATCATCGTCGTCGAGGATGAAAATAACAACTAACAACAATGTCTTGATTTAGCCTAGGTTGGTGGAGTATCAGAACGCTCTGGTTGGTAAGTCAGAGGAGAGGTCGTTGGTCGTCGTTCACGTGGCAAACCACCGTGATCTAAAAATAAACCTAAACATTCAATTGATCACTTGTATTTAGATGCTGAATTTGAAATGATACTAAACAGTAGCTTTAACACTACTCCAAATAAGTTGAAACCGTAAGTGTTATGACATTTACACAATCTATCAATGATTACTTTATCAATACTCTTTAACTTTTTAGACACAGAAAAACTGTTTGCGTTAAATTTATAGAAAAGAAGGGACGGCCATGTATAAAGGAACCAATTAATAACTTAATGCAATGTAGAGATTATAAAGTTTGGGTATTGTTATTAACTTATTAGGAAGCAAAGAGAAAAATATTAGTAGTAAATCTGATTTGGGTTCAACTTGAGAAATGATAATAATCATGTTTTAAGAGATTATTATAGGTTTAAGTTCACATGCATAATAAAAAAATATTTGCTAAATTTTTAAATAGTTATATGAAAAGAATTGTTGTTAAAGGTTTTCATTAGAATAAAAGGAATGAATACAATACCCGATCAAAATTATGGATAGACCTTACAAAAAGTAACAAGAAACACGAAATATTAATATATATATATATATATATATTCAGTAAAAAACCGATCACCATGGTAGGATTGCTAGGCAGAAAATTAAGTACTTTTAAAAGTGGATTTAGGTAAATGTTTAAGGTATAGATTTAAAACTCCGTGGTACCAAACACGACATTATTAGGTATAAATAAAGAGAAATAGTGGAACTAATCCTTCCATTTCGGCCTTCACAACTTTATAAGAAGTCAACTAAGATTGAGACAGACATAGCGAGTGGCCTGCAAATGTATCAGAGAAGTGCATCTTTTTAAGTGACCCATTATAGCGAGAGACCACTATCCCCAAAATCTTATTTTAACTCTAAAGATCTTGTCTCATGATCCTATGTATTTTGACCTAATATTCACAATTCTACTAAATTCCCATTAACCAAGGAACTTTTATCGTCCATTCTCTAATTTTTTTTAAATATATATTTTAATTATGCGCTTTAATTTTATTTTTCATAATTTATTGTAACCAATGTTTATTTTGCGTTAGTTAGATTTATAGGATTTTGAGACCATGTATGCGTGAGTTTCACAAAAAATTGGAATACATGACTAGGAAACAAAAATATAAGTGTGTCGGCAATTATATGTTGTGTGTTATAGAAATGATGAATAAATGTAATGATCATAATAAAAATAAAAAATAAAAAAAATATAAATAAGTAATGAATTGCTAAATTACCAATGGTTTTATTATTGGGAAACAATGTACACTTGTCTTGAGTCTTAACTTCTGAGTTGTCCAAAATCCCTCATCTAAGAAAAGACCAAGGCACATACGTCTATTAGTAAACAACACTTAATTAATGATAGAATTGCGGGACTTGATTGTATTCACGGCCAACTGGCGTTATTTATAATTATAAGTATTATGAGTTATCAGCAGGCTGTTGGCGTGTAGATATATATGCATTGGAAGAACTTACTTTTCAATGATATAAACAACATCACGAATGAAAAATGACAATCGAGTTCAATAGGTTTAGTGCACTGATGATGTTGAATATGAAACATGCTACGGTATTCACCTTCTACAGAAGAGCAAGAAATAATGTTTTGTTACTCTGTTTTTCAACAAAGAGGCGAACCACCAAGGAAAAGATTCTAACCACACAAAGAGCGACATGTATTCGGAAAAGTTGTCCAGTCAAAATCACAATATCCATCCAAACACAAATCAATAGAAAAAAGAATCAATTGTTCTACTAATACTTTAAGGTAACAGAAAATACATATTGCAGATTCGCAATGAGAAACACGAGACTGCAAGCTCGGGGAGAGTAACAGACAAATAAATCATCTTGCCAACAATCCGTCGAAACTGCCACTTCTTACGTCTTTGATTTTTTGGAGCAATCATGGACTATTCTAATAGAATATTTCACTCTCAAATGTAGACAAATAGATCTTTTACTACGCAACACGTCCTGGTTCTCCAAGAAAATGTGTTCACCACACTATTTCGGACAAAAAAGAAGAATAGGTGAAAGTCCTCTTGATGAGCCTTCAAACATGAATGAAGATGAAGACCATATGCTTAATAGACCTAGACGACAAGCTAAGAGAAACTTCAGGTCCTTAGACTATCTATTTCAAAACTTAAAACCAAATGGGTCAACCTGAAAGACATACTTCAAACATACATTTTATGGGAAGCGATCCATATTTAATTTTATTAGAGTCTTCAATATAAGCTTTTAATTTTTAGAGCTTTATTATTCACTAATTTATTTATTCTTATTTTGAGGAAATTTATAAAATGTAATAAAAATATAAAAAGTTGATTTAAAGTGAATCATGGCGAAACCGGCATTACGGGCTACATACACTGGTTAAGGACCGTGACTGGTACTCCAATACTGGACAAAAAGCATACCGATCTTATTAATTGAGCATGATAATAAAATTGGATTATGTATCTTAATCTTTTAAGCTTAGCACTGTATGTTCCTCTCCGACTTCACCAATGTTTCCCCTTCTGAATTTTGTTAAGTTAATTAGTCTTCAAATTTAAAGTCTAAACTCCATAAAAAAAAAAAACAGGAAAAAAAGAGAGTTATGATACCATATTGGTGGTAAGGGAATGAGTTAAACCAACTTGTGACAAAAGTGATGAGAATAGAACACAAAAGTACTATGGAGAATGTATTAGATTTTCATGAAGTTACAAGGTATATCGATTTAATAGACAGATAGAGGTAAACATAATATGCTAAATTCACATAGATACAAATGAAAATCCTACATTCACATAAATAAATGTAAGTTTCCTAAATTAATGACAAATGTGTACAATTTTTCCCTAGTTGATAATTTGGGTCGATTTCAATTTTGTTTTGGTTTTAGTCGATCTCATAACATCTCTAATATAAAGTATAAGTCGTGGTCAGTCAATCTGACTTTTCTACCTCTTTATTTCTTATTTTATCTATATGATTATGCGGTTTTGGGTCGAAATTCGTATATCTCTTAGATATGGAATTAGAACGTGTTATATACCTTAATTCAACGCAGACATAAAAATTGTTTGAATATGAAGAAAATCGTCGCGGACCACATGTATATATATATATATATATATATATATATTTTGGCAGATAAATCTGAATGTGCTGGTCTTTTGAAAAATATTTTTCAACTTTGTTTTTCTTTTCTCAGAGTGGCTTGTTCTATTTATCTTCGATGTTTTGCTTTTTTTTTTGGTAGTGGAAGATAAAATGTATAGTCCTTCTGGTTGAAATTTGGATGAGTATGTCATCACATTCAAATAAAAGATACCAACAGAAACAAAGTTTCTCATCACGATTAGTTAGAAAGATAATTCTATTACTATTGAAACCACAAAACGAAAATAATTCTCTCATGTATAACTTGTAGCTCATGTTGCACTAACTAAGTTCCGTTCAGGATTTTATATTTATTTGACACTAAAACTCTCTAGTTGAAATCACTTGTAAAATAACAAATGTTCCTTTAGATATATTGTTATATTCACATTTTATCCCAAAAAAAAAACAACATCTTCTATATATTAATTGAAGAAACACTAAGTGAAAAAATATTATGTGTCATTCAATGAGAATTTTAAGAAACACATCAATTAAATTAATCAATCAAAACATTTTAATTAATTATATATGCCATGGTAGAAATCTCTACATATTTACATTAATTTTTTAACATGAACTCACAAATACATATGTTACTAATTAATATCCAACTAAAATATAATTTTTTAATATTTTAAACGTTATATAACTCAATGTTTTAATGATGAATCATTTAACGATCTCAATTACTTTATAAAATTGTATTTATGTCCATTTGAATACCATATGTGATTGATCATACAATTATTTTTCTTTTATATTGTTAATTTGTATTCATATTACTCGAATTGAATTTGCGCTTTTGTTATAAACGTACAATTTTACTAATCAAACATTAATATCCTCTTTTCAAATCATCATTTTCACTTTTTATTATTTTTTTATTTTTATTTAATAAGATTTACATACTACTGTGATATTTTTGGGTTTGGTGAGCTCAAAAAAGTATGAGAGAACCCATAATCTCAAACGTAACTCGATTTACATTAAAACGCTTACATTCAATCTAAGTTTCATGCAGATTAAGTTTTGTAAGATAAAATAGATTTATCTATATGGAAGATATCATTTGATCTTGGGACAATTGCAAAAAAATGCCACTTTTGGTGTGTATATTTGCAAAAATGCTAATATTTATGAATTTGTCGAGCCTAAATCTTGAAATTATAAACCCTAAAAAATGTGTTTTGACCCCTAAAACCTTCTAAAACATCAAAACTAAACTCTAATAAAACATAGTTAACTCAAACATAAATGATATAATGAATAAATAAATTTTTAAAAGTGGCACTTTTGCAAAGATTTTGAAAATGTAGAATTTTTGAAAAGTGACACTTGAAAATTAGTATTTTTCAAATTTCTCCCGTATATTATAAAAATTTATAATTTTTTATTTCAAATATTATAATTCAGCGTTTGACGTGGATAAAAAAATCTAATATATTAATAATTCAAGAGATAAAAGTTGGACGTTTCTACCAATATTAGTTCCTTCACATACTAAAATATAGAATTCAAAACCATATCTAAATGGCACAAATTACTCCCTTCGTTTTTAATTATTTGGTGTTTTATGATAGATGATGTTTAAAGTTTTTTTTTTCGAAACTAAAGCATCATTTATTATCTACATAAACACAGTTCAACCAATGATAAAACAATATGCAGAATCGAAATGGTCAAAACCAGTAAAAAACTAATTAATTTTATATTAAAAATTGAAAACATTGTCTAATTTGAAACATAAAAATTTCTCTAAATAATCATCTATTATGAAACGAAAAAATACTATAAAGAAAACAAATTAATGTCTAACAATAAATGCATTGTTTCTATACTTAATAATTTTCCATAACTCTAAACCAATAACAATTTAATAAAATGAATTATTTTCAATTAATATGTTTTAAAATTTGGAATTTACCATCATTATTTAATAAAAAAACGCATAGAAAATGTTTTTTTTATATAAAACGCATAGAAAATGTAAAATATCAATTTTTAAAAAATAATTGTTTTCTTTCTAAAACATCAATAAACAAAACCCGGAGAGAGTATATAATAATATATATTCTTTCAAGACGATTTTAAGAGGGAGAAAAACATTCTTGGTTTGATAACTTTGATTGTTTGTATCTCGTGTATTTGGCATCGTGGTTTCATATCTCTGTCGTCGTTGTCTCACACCACCGTCTCTGATGATTTATTTCCAGGTTCTTTCAATATGCATTTACGTTGATGTTGATTCAGTTTTATGGCGCCAACACCGTTTAGCGTCTTCGGATCTATTTAATGTGACATGCTATGCTTGCGATACATTGGTCTCGCAAAAACATGTTTCATGATGATGGTCTCAAGGGAAATTCACTTAGTGATGGTTGCATGGTTCATCATTTCTTTGCGGAAAACTAATTCTATTTGTCTGTTTTTGATGTGTTTGGAACAAAACTATTTAGTTATTTTTCGCTTTTACATAGTATTATTCCAGTGGCCTTTACGACGTTGTTGACGGCGTTCTGTTTTTGTTACATTTTCTCTTCTCCTATGTACCAAGTATGTCTTATTGGGGCAAAATTGAAGTGGCGCTTTCAAAAATTTTTGTTATTTTCTATCAGATGGTTTGGAGACATAATTTGAATTTCCGGTCCTGGCATTATTGAATTTTGGAATAACAATTAGAGTCACATGCTAATATAAATAAAAATATTTTGGAATCAAATCAAAAGAAAAACAAAATCAAAAGTTTTCAGAACATCCACTCCGCATCTATTATCTCCGACGTGGTCACCACCACAATCGATGGGCATTCACAATTGGTTTCAAACGAAGCTTTGGGGACTCTTATCCCAAAACTAATGAGAAGGTATGGTAATCAAACTTTCTTGCTCCTTTTGTTAATGGAAAGATAATCCAAGGAAGAAGTTATGTGTTGCGATGATGGTGACTCTTCACTCCTTCATAATACACTATTGAATTTTTACAGACCAGAGGGAGAAGATTGATTGGAATAATGGAGGAATAATTTTTTTATATTCCATACTCAAATATTGATTATTTGATATCGGAATTTGGGAAAAACAGAGCCATCGGTAAAATCATGGAAACTACCATGGAGGAGACGACGGTTCGGAGTGGAAGATGTATCCTCTTTGTTGTATGGCGATATTCGTACAATTGTTGAAGATTGGCAATCCCAAATCCTATTTCTTTCGGAAGAATCAATACATTGGATTTCTATTCGGAAAACATCTCTAGATCTAAACTGGGAATTGGCCAATGTTATACAACAAAAGGAACTGATGTTTATATCGCGACGAAGATTGTAGAGTTTCATCGTATTGGTGATAGCCATATATGAAGATCGCAATGGATCAGAGAAAACTAGAGTTGATACTATGTTGTTAAAAATGCATCTCAAGGAAACAGATCGTTAAAATTTCCTTTTTAATTTTATTTTTTCCATTATTCTAAATTATGCATTATCATGTATTTTTTATGTAATCGTTGTAAATAAAGATAAAAATTATGATATGTAAGTTTTTGTATTTAAAATGTTGATATTTTAGAATAATTGACGGTGGGCTAGCAAAGAAATCATAACCGCAAATTAAATACGGAGTAGTAACCGCAAATAAGACTTGTATACGAAGAACAACTCAAATTCATTTCTTTTAGTATATATTTTATTAGCCATTGTATAGTACTTATATGTAACAATATGTTTCCCAAAAAAATTGTATATTAATTATGTAACTTTGATTTGAAAGCAGCGACGTAGTTTAGTCAGCAGAAAAAAGTTAATGCAAATTATATTAACACTAACTGATGTCTGCATATATTTCACAATTTAAAAATAAACAAATTTTACTATTATTATTAAAAAAAAATTCGTATTGTTTACAACTAACAAAATAATTCATTTATAATATCTTACTACAAGACATTTAGAAAAATAAAATAATGCACGCAAACAAACAAACGAAACCAATATCACAAAAGTTAGCAAGTGAGAATGAGAATGTTCTTCTTCTTAACTTGGCTTTTATGAAGCAGAGCAAGGCAGGACGTTTTCTCCTATTAACATGTGACCTTTCCCTTATAGTTCGAGCCAATCAATGAAGGAATCAAAAACACTAAAACAGTTCCATGTAAATAAGATGCTGACCCTAGCTACTAAGACATGACACCATTAAATGTTCCTGTAAATACAGCTTTAAGCTAACACCAACTGTGACATATAATTGCAACCAAAACAGAGTATATAATGCAAACCCCTTAGATTGCATCGAGAGATCATAGACATGTGAAAACTTTTATATAAAGATAAAAATGTGAATTATGCTTTTTAATCAAACATACAAACCCCCCAAAAGACAATTGACAAAATGATGATGCAAAGACTGCAACTACCCAAAATAATAAAAGAAGAAAAATCAAGGGATTGTCCTCTAATAATGCCCCCACTTGATAAAAACCCAAGACCATCCCTCAAAGGGGTTGAAGAAGAACATATGAGAGATAAAGAAAAACAATTTTGCTGAATGTATTATCATGTTCTATGAAACCTTTTTTTTTTTTGGTAAAACTTTGTCCCAAAACCAACCAGGAAAACGACCGCAACCTCCTCCTACGCCGGGGCTTTCCTTCCCCGGGCAAAGTTTCACCCGCGACTCCTCCAGTTTCATTATTTACCCAAAACTCATCATTCCCCATCCACGACTCAATGTTTCCCTGACTTGACCCCAGTAATGCTGATGATGATGCAAATGAAACTGTGATGATGATGATGATGATGCTGATGTGACTCGGCTGTTGCAGCTCTACCCTCCCCGACTCAAACCCCACCCAGAGATGCATGCAGACTTTACTAAAACCAAAAGGAATTTTCTTTCTTTCTTCCTGTAAAGGCAAACAAGAGCCTTTAAACAGAAATGGCACGGGTAATGGCATGCTTCGCCCATTCAGCTGCTTCTTTAATTGTGTGGTCGTCAGAGGACAAACACTCATTTAAGAACTCTTTACTCGACACAGACTGTTGAATCAAACCACCCACATGACTCCCTAGTGTATCTGCTAAATCACCTAACACCCCAATCGCTGTCTTCATCACCACCTCGTCCCTGTAACAACACCATTTATCACAGTATTATTATTAGCAACACTTTATGGATTTTATATGCAACAGCTTATATATAATAAAAGTTTGGTTGAGAACAAACTTACATGTCTTTCTCCATGTATATGCTGTCCAAAAACTGGAGGATATGAGGTGCGTACGGAATCAGGAGCTGGGTTTTGGGAGAGTTCTTGAACCCTTGAAAGATGCCTGAATAAGCTTCAAGGATTCCGTTTCTTAGAGAGTTTGTGTACTCTGTCATTTCGTCATCAGCTCCAGACGCATGAGCAGATAATTCCGCTGCACTCTGAAGCATCGGCATTGAATACATCAGGTACTTCTCGAAATTTTCCCCGATAGCAAGAGCTATGTCGCCAAAGCAGGAGAATATCGGCGGCTTCACTGATCGGTGCAACTGGTTGCTGGACAAATCCTTCAGAAGCTGCGTCATAATCCCGTCACAGTAAGGTAAAATCTTGTCTTCCAATGCTCTGCAGCTATCCCCAACAACACCCACAGTAACAGCACATACTTGATATTCTTCAAAGTTTTGAAGACCCATTTCCAAGTACTTGTAGAACTCAGGCATGTACTTTGCGAAATCAGGACCTGCTGCATAAGCAAGAGCGCCAATGGCAAGCATGGCTTCCTCGTGTGCAGTTGCACTTCTACAACCAAACACCCTCAGGAAAAGTCCCATCATTTGATCAGCATACTGCATGAAAACATACTTGGTTGGTTCAGAACCCAGTTTCTGAATGATGACTTGCAAGCATCCACATAAAAGTCCCTGCAGTTCATTTTGTTTCTCCCTTTCGTCCGATGAAAGCTTTTCCCCTTCCAATGTATTGTGAAGCTCCAACATTATCACAGGTACTAACTGCAGAACCATGGTTGACGTTTCATCAGTCGAGCACCTGACAACTTCATTCAAAGCCTCATATGCTGCGGTCCGCAAGCGTGATTCAGTTGCGTCCTCTCTATGTGCAACAGCTAGAAGGGACTGAATAATTTCCTGGAAGAAGGGTGTTAATGGAGAGTTGGGACCGATATCCTCATAACCTTGAGCAAGAAAATACAGAGCTCCACAAGCCTTCTCTGCAACATTAGGCGCATCTTTCATGGTCTGGATCAGTACTGTGATAATCTGCTGACAGTTTGCCTGGGTAATTATGGGTGTCTCGATTGTTGAACCATGAAGGAACTCAAATATCCGACCAAGGGTCCATGCAGTTGTATCTTTAACATGGTTGCTTGGGTCCTTCGTTAGAGCATTGAGCATAAATGTTAACGCAGCGTTAACAATTGTCATCAACTTATCAGCAGAAGGGCCCTCCAAAATGGAACCAAAAGCATAGGTTGCAGCTTCGCGCTCTCTCCAGTCAGGCTTTGATATTTTCTCTTCAATGAACGGCATGACATGTGGAACAATGTCATCTCCAACTGCCCTAGCAACCAACCCAAGGCATGTCCCACCAGCCATTGCAATATTCCATGCCCCTTCATCCAAATCCTGATCTTCTTCTTGCTTGAGAAGAGTCTCCAGCAGTAGAGGCACAAGCGCAGGGAGAGCCTGCTTCGTGAAATAGAAGCATGGAACATCAGAATCCCCGGTGAACTCACCCCCATATTCTTCTAAGATGTCAATCTCCTCGTCACAAATAGAACTCCAAAACTCAATTGCCTGTAGAGCAACAGATTCGTCATCTTCTCTTACAGCCTTAGCAGTGATGTTGAATATATCTTGCATATAATGCGCCAACTTCTCATAGTATGTTGAAGCAATCGATACTAAACACTCAAAAGCTGCCTGCCTTATTTTCACCTCAGGGGACAGTGTTGCTTCACACACAACTCTCATGATATAATCACGCTCCATGTCATTGTTGAAATTTGCCTGGGCGAATCCCAAAGCCATGTACAAAGCACGGGTTGCAGCAAGTCTAACATCATTATTTCCTTCAGCGGCGTTCATACCCTGAACAACAGCTGTGAGTATCTTATTTACATGTTCCTGTTCTACAACATCAGGTGACACTTCTTCACATAGGTATCCAAGAGTCTCCAAAGTAGCTTGCTTGACATGAGCTGGTAACTGATGAATGTTCGAGAGAAGAGATCCAATCAGCTCAGGCCACTGCTTCTGTGGCAACTCAATACCTGCAACCTTGGCAATGACCTGAGAGGCAGTTGAACGAACATCTGGTACAGGAGAGGAAAGTGTCTTCAACAAGAATGCTCTGATCTGAGACTTTGTTGACATGTCTAGAGACAGCCATCTCTGGACAAGCTCATACTTCCTGTGTTGCTCCTTAGCATCCAGAGCGTTTTTAAGGACTAAACCGGCTAACTTCCTGCTATCCACTGGCTTATCATCATTAGCGAGCTCTCCAGCAAGCGACAACAGAAAGCCTGCAAGGTTTTGCTCTTGAAACTGTTTGAGACTTTCTTCAGCGTGCTTACGCACAGTTCCATCAATCGACTGAGCATTTATGAGCAACTGGGTAACCTCCATTGCAATTAGTTTATCTGCAATAATAAAATTCAACACATCAGATTTAGCAAAACTAAAAACACTACTTTCTTCTCGTCAAAATTCTCAAAACAGCAAGATAGATGCAGTAGCATTAAATCAACAAAAAAAGCTTCGGAAACATGATAATAACACATCAAACAACAACCACAAAGAAATCTGGATCAATCATGACACTATACCAAACGTAAACATAATGAAAAAAATAGAACAAAGCAACAACAATGACAAAAATAAGTAAAACGAAGACATCAGAATTCAACAAACATGCCTACAAATTCCCCAGAAATTAATCTCATCAAATATATGTCAAACAACTACTAAATCATTATCGCCCGCACCCAAACTTCAACGCTATGTATGAATAAAAACATCAAAGAACGAGCCATGCCCAGTTAAAGACTATCAAACTCGATTAAAGATAGCGAAAACCACAGATCCGAATACCGAATCGAGTACCAGACGAAACCTATTGAAATTCAGCAGACTAAGAAGAAGACCAAATCAACTAATCACTAGAACAGGTAAACAAACAAAAACTAAAATCAAACGTCCATAGGCGAACGAGTTCAAATCCTAAAACAGTGGACAAATCGAAACAAAAGTTGGAATCGATGATTGAACGATTCGAGATCGAGAAAACGCGAATTCGGAAACAGAAGAATCCGAGGATGGATCTAAATCGAGCAAGTTAGAGAGATGAAGTGAAGAGGAATACCTAGAATCTCGGCGGCGCTGATCGGAGAAAGCGGAAATCGGTGAGTGAGAGACAAACCCTAGAAGCCCAGAAGGGAAGAGAGAGAAAACAGTTCCAGCGAAAAAGGGGAGAGAGAGAGAGAGAGAGAGAGGTAAGAGAAGGAAGAATCGGATGTGAAGATTGGACTTCAATTTAAATATTAATAATAAACTTTTAAACCAATTAATCTTTTGTTTGTTTTTGACGACAAACAATTATGTAATTTTATTGTTTTCTAGTAGTATAATATCGTAAGGGTTTATTAAAGTGTTTTATATAACTAGGTTTTGCGGAGTATTTGAATTTTAAAAAGTGATATCAGTAAATGTTTATAAAAAAAATGTGATATCAGTAAATATAAAAAATTTAAACAATTATCTATACAATAAAAATTTTAAAATATCTATAGTTAGCATATATCAAAATGTTAATTTATTTTACAAAATAGAAAGAAAAAAAATCAAATCAAATTCTTAAAAATAGAAATTTTACTTCTTTCCTTTGCTAAACTAATTTAATTCTTCTTCCTTTTTTGTCACATACCCAAATTTTTTGTCAAATTTACTTAATTAATACGTGCTAAAATATAATAGGTTAAGTAAAATATAAAATTTTGTCAATTAAAATATTCTTGTAAAATTCATACAAACTTTATATAATAAGAATAAGATTTAATATGAAATTGTATTTGTAGTACCCGAAGAATTACTTTCTACCAAAAAAAACAAAAAAAAATACCCGAAGAATTATTTATATCTGGTGTGATAATGTCGTACATCGCGTGTTGGGTGGTCCTTATCTGACCCCACCTAAAAATTCTCATCGTTTCCAATTCCTGAAATCGCTTAATAATCAACGGCCGAGATTCTTTTAGGTTCATTTTCTTATACCGAGATGCATTTTTTTGTATCTCTCGAAACAATTATTTTTTTAGGGAAAATTAAGAAAATAGGCCAAAATGATGCTACAAGTAATTATTAAAGTAAAATAAATGTTATGAAAGTAATCAAGTGAACGAGTATTATACTAGTAAAATCCAGTACTGAAAGACATGAAGGACCACGAACTAGAGAGAGGAACATCATGTTAAAACCTTTTCTTCCTTGGCTTTATTGGGTTATGATTATCTCTCTGGTTCCAATTTGTAACCAATAATAACAAGTTACTATATGCCTATGTGTATCTTCTCCCAAAAATTCCAACTTGACTTGTGGAAGCAAAGATTCTAGTTCTATTAAAAGAAAAAAAGAAGCAATGTGTAAACTGTAAAGAAGAAAGGTAAAAACAAAACAGCACTAATGTTTTAAAAGTTAAGACCACATGAAGATAAAACATGGAGATACAATTAGAGAGACTAAAAACTAATTGAATCCCTCTTTCTCTCGCATCCAAGACCACTCTGATTCACAAAGATCAAGCGGCGAGTTTCCATCTTCATCTTTAATGGTTGTATCCGCTTTCTGCTTCACCAGAAACTCCGCGAGCGCTTCTCTTTCGCACACGACCGCATAGTGTAGAGAGGTTTGGCCTTCATTGTCCTACACATAGTTTGTCAGCAACACACACACAAAAGACGGTATTTTTTTTTTTGAGCGACAGAATTGGTTTAAGGTTTTATTTACTTTTGCATTAACATCAGCATTCTTATCAACCAGAGCTTTAGCTACGTTAAGATGGCCACGGTCTATAGCCCAATGCAGCGGTGTCCGACCTTCACTGTCTGACATTTTCCAAGATGGAGAAACCATGAAATTTCAAAAGCAAATCCAGAAACATTTGTGAGAATGCTGAGTAGAGACTAACCTCGTGCATTTACGGGCATGCCACTTTCTATGCATTTCAATAGATTCTCCACTTCTCCTTCTCTAGCAAACCCGTGTATGGCATCAATCTTCCTGGAACATGAAATATCAAAAATGAGAACAAAGGCCAGGATGAATAGAGTTTCGACAATGATAATTTAATCCATCGAAAAGTTGTTTAACTTAGCACATGACCGAAACAATGAACGCGGGAAAAGTGTTCTTGAATGAAATAAAAGTTCAGAGACATGATGATTTGTAGCTAAGCTTAGAACCTTACAACTCATTTTCGGATTCTTCTTCGTACACCAATGAGCTAAAAACCGGTCCCATGGCTGCTCTTGAGTTAGATCCTGCAGCATCACCACTCCGTTTTCCTCTTTTCTAGATGTCACACAACAAGGCAAGCAAACCAAGAAAGAAGATAGAGATTTAATAAACGAAGCAGATCATACATAAACAGTCCAAACGACTGAAAATCACAGAAAGCCGTAAAAAGAGAACTACCGAGCCACCGTCTGCCCAAGTTGGGTACAACTGAGTAACGAGATTAATATACTTCTCCATTGCTTCTTCAGGAGGCATCGCACCCAATTTCTGCCATGCGTTCCTAAAACAAAAACAAAAAACATATCATAACAAGTCAAAATCCATTCCTAAACAAATAGAATAAGCCTAACTCTCAAGCATAACCCATAAATCACCAATCAATACAACTACAACAACAAAAGCAATCCTTTTTCGATACTTTTCGTAAATTTAGATGTGAAATTGAATTACATCAAGATGATAAATCCCATAATTCCAAGTATAAAGAAACATCGGAACCTCAAGTAAACATGATAAAGCAATCATCTTCATAGTAAAAAGAAACATTTTGAATCACATTCTATCAGAAAGTGAAGTAAGACAAACCACTTAGCACGAGCAGTCATTTTAAGAGCTGATGGTTGTGGAGCAGTACAAGGTCCTTCAGTAGCAATCTTATACAATCCATAAAGCTGAAGCTGCAAATCGTTAGATACTTTCTGCGAAAGCCGATCAGATGCAGCAGCAGCCACAAAGGCAGTCGCAGCACTAAACGCCTCGTCAAGTTCTGTACTTTCCACACCTTCCCAATCATCATCTTCATCGTCGTCTTCATCATCATCATCATCACCATCACCATCGACACTATCAGCTCTGGAGCTACCTTGCTCCGCCACTAGAGAATCGGTCTCGCCACCGATCACGGTTGTTGAAGATTCGAGCTTGTGCTGCGAAGAGTCATCATCTTCCGATTGAGTTTCGTGGTTGCGAGTGAGTGAGAGATTCTCGTCTTTAAACGCAACGAGGATAGAGATTAGCTTAGCCAAAAGGTAAGCGAAGATCAAACCAAAGATAATAGATTGAGCTAGCTGATACCAATCATCCATTTCCCAAATCACCGAGATTCAAACACGAACGAACAAGGAATCTGAGTTAAGATACCCTAAAAAATCAAAGAAGGGTCTCAAGAACGCATCTCCAGAAACAGAAAAGGAACCAGCTTTTTTCTCTCGTTCACACCGCTTCACTCAACAATTTTTTTTTTTTTTCTCGCTCTTTTTCTGGGCTTTTCTTTTGTTGAAGATGAAACGACAGAGGAATGACACAGAAGATAAACAATCTTTAATTTGGTGAAAGTTAAACAGTTTTACGTTTTGTTTTTTCTCCTGTCACAATCTACCTCAACCTAAGAAGGGTAATACAAGCCATTAGAATACTTGTGTTGGTAATTTTTTTTTTTTTGTCACAAAACATAGTTTTATTAAATGAAGTCAGAGAGTTCTTTTTGCTAACCAATCAGCCAACATATTTGCATTTCGTGTAACATAAAAAAATGATAGTCAAAAGTACGAGGCTAATAATCTAATCTCGAAAAAAAGGTTATAGACGTCTATGTGACTCCTTCTTAAGAAAAATGTTAATTAAAACCTGTGAATATACATGAAGATTTTTGATTCCCTTCTCTCAAGCCTTTTGGGTGGCTTTTATCACATCCCATGCCTCAGCTTCAAGCACCGATGAGACTTGACGTTTTGCCTTGATACGTTCTAGTAACCAATCTAGTAACTTTGCCTCAAGAGCTAGTTGTTTCGACTTCAATCTCGTAAGCAGAGCCGTTGTTGTTAACGTGAGAAGAGAGAAAAGGATGAAAGCAAAGCTTCCTCTTAACCCAAGTCTCTCTTAGAGAATTAGGTTAATTGTTGGAAGTCCCTTTCTTATTGATCATAAAAGATCTTATATAGGTTTAGGTACAAAGCATCATAAACCTAACAACAAAAAAAACATCTTAAGCCTATTAAAAAAAGGAACATCAAAACTTTTAATCGTAACATAAAACACCAAAACTCTTAAAACTCCTAAACCCATTAATCGTATCATGCCTCTGCATATTCCTCTCTGCCCTCCTTTCTTTCTACGTTCTCTCCAAACTATCAGCCTAGTCTGTTTCTGCGTTTCCTCCAAACCACTAGTCTAGTCCACTGCCTGAAGTCTCTATCTTCCATGCTGCATCATTAAAACAATAAAAGCATCTCTAATCCAAACCTCCATTTTTTAACTCCAAAATAGAGTAATACTAAAATGGAGTTATGTTGTACTTCAACCATATTCTATTTTGGAATAAAAAAAAGAGCGTAAAACCAAAATATGGAGTGATAAATGAGATTACTCTATATTTGGAATAAAACCTGCATTTTACTCTATTTTAGAGAGGAAAATGGAATGGAATTGGAGCAAATTTGACTCCAAACTTCATTTTATAGTGAAAAATGGAACGTAGTTGAAGATGTCGTTTCGAAAAAAAAAAAAAAAGTTGGAGATGTCGTAAGGTCCCTATCCCGTGATTCTGAACAAGGTACTGATCAGCCTCTAGACTTGTGTCGATAAACTTTATAATATTAATTGCGTATTATATTAATATTTTTCACTAATAATCCCAACATTTTCTGATGCAACTCTTGTGATTTCTTACCAATATTCAATTTCTGAGTTCGAAGTTCGAACACTTTCAAACATAATACATAACACGACAAAGAAAACAAAGAGGACAAAAAACGAGAAGAAACTATACATTACCATTACTTAAATTCAAACCAAGAAACAGCCAATAGATAAAAACAAAAAACAACCTAAGGTTTTCCTTGTCTCCTAAATCTTCAAATTCCCTTCTCTTCCTCTTCCAAGATCTTTCTCTTTTTCCTCTGCAACTTCTTCTACCTTTATCTGTCTTAAATCGGGTCCTCTTAGCCTCCTGTATCTAAAACTGCAAAATCGTCGTCTTTTCTCTCGACTTTTTGCTTCAGATGTAAGGCTTTCTTTATCTCAATTCGAGATATCGTACTTAATCTGGTTAAGGCCTTGTCGTAGCTTGGAGTCTCCTTGCTCCTCGTTTTTGCTGAGGAATCTGTCGACCTCAGATGCAGCTTGACGTCCTTCTGAGATGGCCCACACCACTAAAGACTGGCCTCTTCGACAATCACCTGCTGCAAAAATACCTTCAACAGTTGTCGAAAACCGGCCATACTCTGCCTTAAAGTTCGACCTGTTGTCGCATTCCAGTCCTAGCTTCTCAGCAAGTGTCTGTCAAAAAAAAAAATACAAGCCAATGGTTTTAACTTTCAATCGTTACTCGCCCGCAATGCAAAAAAAGGAGTGGATATACAAATACAATGCGGTCACTTACTTGCTCCGGTCCAAGGAATCCCATGGCCAAGAAAACGAGGTCCGCTTCAATTATTTCCTCAGAGCCTTCGATCTCCTTGAACTGGAATCTCCCGGTTTCATCCTTCTCCCAACTCACTCGCACAATTTCAAGCCCTTTCACGTTTCCATTGTCATCTCCTATGAAACGCTTGGTTAACACCTCATAGGTTCTCGGATCTTTTCCAAATTTGGTGGTGGCTTCTTGGTGTCCGTAGTCAATACGGAATACTCGAGGCCACTGTATTTAATAATCAACAACGTTCAAACTTGGTCACAAGTTCTATAATATAGGGATGAATCTGGTTGTAGGAGAACTGAAACGAACCTGTGGCCAAGGGTTTCCAGGAGCTCTCGTTGCAGGTGGCTGAGGAAGAAGTTCTAGGTTTACAATGTTGCTGCATCCATGGCGGATAGATGTTCCTATGCAATCTGTGCCAGTATCACCTCCTCCAATAACGACAACCTTTTTACCCTTTGCAGAAATGTAATTTCCATCTTGAAGGTTGCTGTCAAGTAAGCTTTTGGTGTTAGCATGAAGAAACTCCATGGCAAAATACACACCAGATAGATCACGCCCAGGCACTGGAAGATCTCTGCAAAATTACCCCAACCATGTCTCAGTTTAATCATTATAAAGCGTTTAATCTTCTGGTAATATAAATAGAAATTTACCATTGTTTACAATAATTACCTTGGTTTTGTGGAACCAACAGCAAGAACGATTGCATCATTCCCCTTCTTAAGTCCATCTAGGGAGTAAGACGAGTCAATTCCAATGTTGGCATTGACCACAAAGTTGATACCTTCTTTGGTCATAAGATCAACCCGACGTTGAACAACGTCAACTTTGTCAGCCTTCATGTTTGGGACACCATACATCATAAGTCCACCAATTCTGTCAGAACGCTCATATACGGTAACCAAGTGACCCATTTTGTTAAGCTGGTCAGCAGCAGCCAGTCCAGCCGGCCCACTTCCGATAATAGCAACTTTTTTCCTACAAACCCAATAAGCAACAAAAGCATGTAATTCAAGCAAATGTAAAATCTAGCTAAACATCAAGGTGCAATGTAACAATGGAAGGTAAGAGAGTTTGCTAAGAGAATGGAGTTAGAAGTATACCCTGTTCTCTTCAGAGGAGGCCTTGGTACCATCCATCCTTCATCAAAAGCTTTGTCTATAATAGAACATTCGATGCTTTTGATTGAAACGGGGTTCTCAATTATTCCAAGAACACAAGAACCTTCACATGGTGCAGGGCATACTCGCCCAGTGAATTCTGGGAAGTTGTTTGTCTCAAGTAAACGATTCAATGCTTCTTGCCATCGGTTCTGGTAGACAAGTTCATTGAATTCAGGGATCTTGTTGCCAAGGGGACAACCAGAGTTTTCCTGCAAATTTTTCAAAAATAAACAACAAAACCTGTCTTTAGCAGGTTGCAAGAAGAAGATTAGGAAAGAACAAAAAAATGATTTTAATATCTAAGGACATATATACCTGGTGGCAGAATGGAGTTCCACAGTCCATACAACGAGCAGACTGAGTTTTAAGGAGCGGTCCAGGTTTTGATTCCTCCATGACTTCATTCCAGTCATTAAGACGAACATTGGGGTCCCTGTATTTAACTCCCTCACGCTCATAAGCAATGAAACCACGATGTTTAACAGCATCATCTACCCGAGAAGGTTTCACCGGAGCTTCAGCTACCACTCCGTTTCCTGACACCTCTTTTGAAGAGGCAGCTGCCATGATCTTCAACTCTGCAAATGCATCTTTTTCCTCGAGTTCTTTTTCTTCCTTCTCGTCAGTGTCTTCAGAAGCACGCTCCATCGTTGGCTTGGAGACCTCTTCGTGTTTCATGGCTGACAAAACACGTTTGTAATCTCTTGGGAAAACCTTGACAAACCTTGGCAGCAAATTCTCAAAGTCTGCAAGGACTTCTTGAGCAACTTGGCTGTTTGTGTGTCGTTGATGTTGCTGGATCATCATTTTGAGCGTCATTTTGTCCTCCTCCTCTTCAACCTTATCCAGATCAACAAGTTCAAGGTTGCATCTAGTGTGAAACTTTCTGTCCATATCAAGGACATAAGCTATACCACCACTCATACCAGCAGCAAAGTTTCTACCAGTTTTTCCAAGCACCACAACTGTACCACCAGTCATGTACTCACAACCATGATCACCAACACCTTCTACAACGGCTTTGGCACCAGAATTACGAACCGAGAATCTTTCAGCAGCCATCCCGTTAAAGTAAGCTTCACCGCTAGTGGCCCCGTATAGAGCTACATTACCGATAACAATATTTTCTTTTGGATCAAAGCTGCTTCCTTTTGGAGGGTAGACAACAACTTTACCTCCTGAAAGTCCTTTTCCAACATAGTCGTTGCTATCACCCTCGAGTTCTAGCATTATTCCAGGACACAGGAAAGCTCCAAGGCTCTGCCCAGCACTTCCTGTGAACTTGATATGAATTGTATCCTTTGGAAGCCCAGCCAAGTGGTAACGTTTGGTTACCTCATGGCTCAGCATTGTCCCAACAGCACGGTTAACATTGCAGATAGGAGTTTCAATGTACACCGGAAGAGATTTCTCCAGAGCAGATTTAGACAATGCAATCAGTTCTTGATCCAAAGCCATGTCTAGGCCATGATCTTGTTTCTGGACACAGTACTGAGCAGCCCCAGGACGAATCTCAGCAGCAGGTTTGAGCAAAAGAGAAAGGTCAATGTTCTCCAGCTTATCGTTGTTCTTGACAACTTCTGTGTCAAGTTCAAGCATATCTGCGCGGCCAATCATTTCAGTTAGAGTTCGAAAACCAAGTCCAGACATGATTTCCCTAACTTCCTCAGCAAGCATAAAGAAGAAATTAATAACATGTTCAGGCTCCCCAGCAAATTTTTCCCGAAGAACTGGATCTTGAGTAGCAATCCCTACAGGGCAGGTGTTCTTGTGGCACTTTCTCATCATGATACACCCGAGTGTAATAAGGGGTGCGGTACTAAAACCAAACTCTTCTGCACCAAGAAGCGCAGCAACTGCAACATCTCTGCCAGTTTTCAGCTGACCATCTGTCTGAAGAACAGTACGGCCACGGAGGTCATTAGCAACAAGAGTTTGGTGAGTCTCAGCTAGACCCAGTTCCCACGGAAGACCAGCATTTTTAATCCCGGTCCAGCGAGAGGCACCAGTACCTCCATCATGACCTGCTATGAGAACATGGTCCGCATGGCCCTTCACCACACCACTAGCAATAACTCCAACACCAGCTTCTGATACAAGTTTGACGCTGATACGGGCCCCAGGATTGGCATTCTACAGGAGATAAAGAGTAAAAGATGTAACAAACAAATGACAGAACACACCAGACAATGCTTTGTGATGTAAGAATTGGGAAAGCAAAAATGAGAACCTTAAGATCGTGAATTAGTTGGGCAAGATCCTCAATAGAGTAGATATCATGATGAGGAGGTGGACTGATAAGCCCCACACCAGCAGTGGAATTCCTGGTGATAGCAATGTCTCCTATAACCTTGTGGCCAGGTAGTTCCCCTCCTTCCCCAGGTTTAGCACCCTGTATGGGATTATAGAAAGTAGTTAGGAACTTAGAACTGTTTATAGATGCAAATTCAACAAAACTACACTGCACCTATTAAATACTGGGAAACACTATCTGCTATGAACATAAAAATTCTCAGTTCTAGGGGAACATAAGAACAGTAGAAATCTAAAACCATTGTGTCAAGTCATATCAATCATATCCAAAGATACCTGAGCCATCTTTATCTGCAGCTCATCAGCATTAGTAAGATAGTAGCTTGAAACTCCAAATCTTCCACTAGCAATTTGTTTGATGGAACTTCTTTTAGGGTTCCTTGAACCATCTGGAAGAGGCTCCATACGGGATGGCAGTTCCCCTCCCTCACCTTAAGGAGGACATAGACCGAAGTGTTACTATGTATTTTGGACTAACAAGTGAAATACAAAAACCATTAAGAACAAAACAAATAATACCTGTATTCGACTTTCCTCCAAGTTTGTTCATGGCCATTGCAAGGGTTGTATGTGCCTCCAATGATATTGATCCATAACTCATGGCGCCAGTGCAGAACCGTTTAACAATTTCACTGGCAGGCTCCACTTCATCTAGTGGAACTTTTACATCTGCTTCTTTGAACCTCATAAGCCCACGCAAATTACTTTGCTTGTTCAATTCATTGATACGTTTAGAGTATTCTTTGTATGCAGCCACACTATTAGTCCGTGCTGCCTCTTGCAATTTTGCAATCGCTAGAGGATCATTGAGATGGATCTCCCCATTTTTCCTCCAGTGATAGTTCCCAGGGTTGGAAAGTGTTGAGGCTTCGGCACTTCCAGGAGCATAGCCACGGTCTGGAAAGGCCATCTCATGCAAATGAAGCCCATCTCGTGCAAGCATCTTAAATGTTGCTCCTTCCACTCTGCTTGGGGTGCCCGCAAAACACTTCTCAATTACTTCAGACGACAGCCCAAGAGCTTCAAATATTTGAGCACCCTTGTACGAGGCTAGTGTAGATATTCCCATTTTGGCGAGAACCTTCATCATTCCATAGTTGCTTGCCTTATAATACTTCTTGACCAGCTCTTCTTTGGAATGGAATTCCCCATTAGATTTGGGTGGTATTTTGCCATCAACCTGCAATCTATAAACGACCTCTACAGCCAAATACGGGCAAATAGCATCTGCTCCGAATCCGACAAGTGTGCAGAAATGATGCACTTCACGTGGTTCAGCAGATTCTACAACCAAACCAACTTGAGTGCGAGCAAGTGTCTTAACCAGGTGGTGATGAACGGCACCAACAGCCAAGAGAGAGCTCACAGCAACACGCGTTGCAGAGAAAGCTAAACAGTCGAGACATTTTAAAAAGTCAGAGCATGGCAAAAGATGGAAATATACTTACAGATCCAAGGGTCAAGGTTTATAAGGAAGCCAAATGAATACCTCGATCAGACAAAACCAGTAATGTGTATCCCTCTTTTATTGCTTCATTTGCTTCAGCACAAATTCGGTCCAAGGTTTCCTCTAACCCTTTTGTCCCTTGTTCTTTTGGATAAGTTATATCAAGAACTTTTGTCCGCCACCCTCTGAAATTCATTTTCTTGATTGCTTCCATCGCTTCGATGGTCAAAAGAGGACTTTTTAGGGAAAGGCGGTGACATTGCTCTTCAGTTGTTTCGGTTAGATCACCTTCTGGGCCGATCATGCACTCCATCGAAGTGACAATTTTCTCACGAATAGGATCAATTGGAGGATTAGTTACTTGAGCAAACATTTGCTTAAAGTACTCAAAACATAATTTCTCTCTGTTTGACATTACAGCTAGAGGGGTATCATTTCCCATTGAACCAAGTGCCTCAGTGCCATCTTTAGCCATTGGAAGTAGCAGCATCTCCAAGGCCTCAACTGTATAACTGCATGAATATGGCATAAGGAAGCGTGAGACAAATTACAACGAAATACCAATCAATACACTTTAGTAGGTATAAGAACAAACATACCCGAAGGCTTTTAGTGGAGACAATAAACCATGAATGCCCATGCCCTCCATTGAGTCATCATCATCAGAGGCCTGAGTTACAAAGAAAAAGTTTCACTAACCATAGCAAAGGTAACTGAAATTACTTTTATAGGGGAACAGTGGTTCATTAGTGACAGCTTACCGCTACAGCCCCAGTAATTGGAGGAGCAATCCGTTCAGACTCCGGAACTGACTCGATGATGTCTCTAAGTTCAATCTTTTGCCTTTTAAGCCACTGACCATACGGCCTAGCCTGTGAATACTGTTGCTTCAAGGCATCATCATCAACAACAATATGCTTCTCAAAATCGACAAGAAGCATCATGCCTGGGTTAAGTCTTCCTTTCCTCATCACATCTTCAGGTGGTACATCCACAACCCCAACTTCACTAGCCATGATAACCCTTCCACTGTGGGTTATGTAGAACCTACCAGGACGAAGTCCATTACGGTCCAATGTGGCACCCAAGTAGCGACCGTCAGTGACTGCACAAACATTCGACAGAAAGTTACATCAAATCTAACCCCATGCCAAACGTGGTTGAGAAATCATGTACAAGTTCAGAATAGTTATTACATGATATAAGAGCAGGTCCGTCCCATGGCTCCATTAGGGCAGATAAGTATTCATAAAACGATTTCCTGCTTGGATCTATGTTTTTGTCATTCTGCCACGCTTCAGGGATCATCATCATAACGGCTTCAGGTAGACTTCTGCCAGCTCGGACAAGAAGCTCAAGAACACCATCAAAAGCACCTAGCAAGGATAACAAGAGAGTATCGAAATGTGTCCCAAGTCCACAGTCTCTAAGAAAAGCTTTGATCTACATTTAATTGTACACTTTCGTACAGGCATATATTTGAGACTGAAAGTTACCTGAGTCAGAAGAGCTAACATCCACAATAGGTAGAAGCTTCTTCAATTCCTTCTTTGATAATCCAAGTTCCTTGCACTTCAGCAGACCCTCACGTGCCCTCATCCTGTGCGGAACATAGACTCAAAATATAGTTAAAGAATGCAGTAATTGATATGAGCATGAGGCAGAATCAACTTAACAGGCCCTTGCATATCCGAGAGCATTTTTATCACAAAAATTGCTTGCGATATATACCAAAAACCCTCGTCACAACTCAAAACTTTTCTAGCTAAGGCACCAGACAGGTTATCTTAAGGTATTTGAAGAAAGCTTGAATACATGACATACCAGTTCACGTTCCCCCTAAGCGTATTGATCTCCCCATTGTGTCCCAAAACGCGCATCGGCTGAGCACGATCCCAGCTGGGAAATGTATTGGTAGAGAACCGAGAGTGAACCTGAAGCATTAAATATGTAAACCGAGCATAGTCAATCATTAGTTATCAAACATAGAAATGTGTATGTATGCAACCGAAAACTTTACCAGCATCTAGTTGGGGCGAAGTTTAAATGTTGCAGAATTGCTAACTATCTTTACCAACAGCATTTTAATCTTAATCACTGCATTGTGATAATTCAACCTAAGATAACGTGATCATACAAATCAAGGCAACGAGTTTCTAGAAACACGGACTAATTTGACATTTTTGATTAACCACCAACTCACCAGCTCACCAGCATCCAAATTAAAATACTTATCAAGGGTTTGGAGGAACTTAAGAGATCATTCAAACTTCAATGCCTCAGAAGTCATTCCTCAACCTCGCATCTCCTTGGTTACCCCCGTTGGTTCCCATGCTGTTTGTGGAGCATGGAGTCAGCATAAAAATAAAAGATAGTGAATAGAAAATATATTTACCAGGGCCATGTAGCTCGTAAACCTTTCACTCCCAAGATCCGCGTAATAATAGTCCTTCAGTTGATCAGGCTTCAGTTGCCCTTTGTAGACAACAGTCCTGCAAAAGAAAAAAGAATTAGTTAGATTAGAATCCACGTTGCCTGATACAATCATGTTGTGTTTATTAAGTAGAGAAATTACATACCTAGAAGATAAAGAGCAAATGTAGAAGTCCTTCATCGCACCATGTTGAAGGTTCAACGCAGCCCTGATCGCGACCATGGAAACCCTTCTAAGGATATACATCTGTGAAACAAAAGGGTAACAATTGCACAATGTCATTAACAAGATGATCTGAAAGAGAACAAAATATTAGATATTTAAGAATAACTTTCAATGTAAGACAATACCTGTTGCTCAAAATCGGCTTTCGATTTAGCTGTAGGAGTCAAGAAAACCTGCTCCATAATCGGCTCGGTCTGCAAAGCAGACTTCCCCAACCCAGAATTATCAGTAGGAACTGATCTCCATCCAAGAACAGAATGACCAAGTGACTCAGCAACCTGAGCACACACAACAACAACAAAAAAATGTCAAACAATTACATCGATTACTCAAAAAGACTACAAAGAACCAGAACACATTAGAACATAAACAATTTCATGAAACTAACCTTAGTGAAGACATTTTTGCTTTCAACTCTCCGGCTCTCGGCGGTTGGTAAGAAAAACATACCAACAGCATACTTTCCAACGGGAGGAAGCTCAAAGCCAAGATCTGTAGCAGCCTGTTCAGACAAAACATCAATCACATCAAACCATAATCCCCAGACATTTACAAGAAAACAAAAAAACAAAAACCGTCTGTCAGATTCACTACAAAAAACAAATGTTTTATGGATGATAAATAGACTATTCAGGAGATTAAGGAACAATACATAGAAATCGTGAGGCAAACCGACAAGAATCCCAGCACCATCACCAGTGTTGCTCTCACACCCACAAGCTCCTCTATGAGTCATCCTTATCAACATCTCCAACGAATCAGTCACCTAAATTCACCAATACATCGCAACACATGACAGATCAATTAATCAAATCATATATATACATAAGATAAGGATAAAAAAAAAAAACGGCACCGTTTTACGGTTAGTCTCGCCGGACAGCTCCGCGACGAAACCGACTCCACAAGAGTCTTTATCGAAAGAAGGATCGTAGAGACCGAGAGGTTTCTCCGGAACACCAGAAAACGACGACTTAACCACCGTTTTGAGTCTCGGAGACTTTCCAGGACCGTCCGATCTCCAGAACTGAAGCGTCTCTGATCCGGATCTCCGCATCTGAGTCCCTAAGAAAGGACTTTCCGGAGCCACAGGTTTCTTCACAGAGCATCGAGCCGTACATGCCTTTCTCCGACCAACAACGCCAGTCGCGACGGAGAATTGGGAAGCAACGATGGAATTTTTCAGAGATCGGACAGGGAATTGGCTTGTGCGGAGCTGGAAAACGGAGTTGGAAGACGCCGACATTTTTTTTTTCTGGATCAATTATCAGATTTGTTCAGAGAGGGTAAATCAAATACGACTATGATTATCGGATAAACACCAAAACAAAATCGTAACAGACAGAGATTCTTCTGATCAGAAACAGAACCGAAACTTAAAAAAAAATAATACAAAAAAAAAATCTCAGAGAAAACAAAAAAAAGGCATGCGCGCGGCGGATAGTAGGTGGCGGCTGGTTTGGTAGAGTTTGTGAGAGAGAGAGTATACGTTTCTAAGGAGGCGAAGCGTTTATAATTTATAGAGGAGAGAGGGGTTTGGGTATCTTTTAGAAAGAGAATTTGTTTCGCTTTTTTAAATAGACAAAATTTTATTTTAATTATTTTCTTAGCCACCATAATTTTTTTTTTTATAAATTATTTGTTTTGTTAGTTGTTAGTTGGTGTTGTTACTCGTAGTCGTAGCCCATAAAACTATAAGACAAACACAATAGTATTACAATTGGAGTAATACATTTAAAATTTTATTAATCACTAGGTAATATATGCTGGTTTGTGATAGAATATTTTATAACCCGTGAAAAAATCAAGAGAAATTGGATCCGTAACAACGGATGAATATATATTTAGCCATATGACAAAATTATGCCAAACACCTTTATGTTTTCCCTCACTCTCCCTCACTCTTTTGTCACTCTTGCTAATTAACTATATCTTCTTTGTTATACAGCTAACTAACCCAAAAATCAAATTCAAAAAAGGTAAAAAAATAAATAAATCATCCATGAAAATAAATAAAATAAAACCAAAAATATTGATATAAAATAATTTCAGAATTTTTTTTTATCTTGGTTGTTTTTTTTATTTGATTTCTAAGTAATTCATAAATTTTATATGTGTTAATATATTTTCACATCGTGTATTCATATGTTAATACATTTTATATTTTTACTTCTTAGTAAGTTCAGATTTGATTTTAAAATGTGATAAACCCTTAATTTAAACAAAAATGAGGTCTAAAATATTTAAAATTTTTATTCGTATTTTTATGTTTTTACACCGGTTTTTTATTTTATCAAAATTTTCATATAACAATGTATTAAGTTTTTTGGGGTCAAAGTATCAAAAAATTTAATACTAAAATTATACATTTAAATTCCAGTTTAGAAACAAAAAAAAAATTCTAAGTTATGATCTGAAAATGTCTGACTAATTCATCTTACTTAATACTTAGTTTTAAAATATTTTGTCAGAGAATCTTTAAACAGAAAAAGAATTTTTTTCTTTTTTTTGTTCAAAGTATCTAAAAGTTTAATACTAAAATTTTACAGCAAATTCCAATTGGGAAGAAAAAAAATTTAATTATGATCTGAAAACGTTTAACTAATTCATCTTACTTAATATTCAGCTTTAAAATATTTTGTCACAGAATCTTTATACAGAAAAACAAAAAAAACGTTTCATATAGCAAAAAATCTAAATGCATTGAAACAAAAAAAAAACAGTTAAAATGAAATTCTTTAATACTAAAACGGATAAATATGAGATTTCTGTATATATGGGTCTCATTAATGAAGGCTACGTGTATGTGTGTAGGGCACACGACAACCGACTGTGGGTTCCACCGTATAGGAATACTATCCTCGATGCCTACTTTAGATCTCAGTTTAGGGTTTCCCGTTAATACAACAATTAATCGGCTACGAGCCTCCGCAAATACGCGGTTAAAAAAAAAACAGAAAATTATTATGCGGGTCAAATATTGAGACCTTTGGCGATAGCTTTAACTTGAGAAAATAAATATTTTAAATATTTTTTTCTTTTCTTTCCCAAAATGATATTAAACTTTTTTAGATTAATACTTTTCTGTTTTTAAATAATTAATTTTTAAAAGTTTTCACATATATTAATAAAACAGATTAATTGTTTACAATAAATGCATTATTTTTTATGCTAAACAATTTCTTATAACTTTTAACCAATAGTATTTCAACAAATCAATTAATTTACTTAAAAATTCACAATTTCTTATCATTACTTCATAAAACACTACATATAAAATGTAAAAAATCAATCTTTTAGCAACAAATTTTTTTTTAGAACATCAATTATTTATAAACGGAGGGAGTATATAGTTTATGAATAAAAAATTTTGATTGATAAATTATTATATTTTTCTATTCCTTTTAAGATCCATTTTCATATAAATCAATAAATTATTAAAATTTTGCAAAATGAATGAGAAAAATTATTTCATTTAGGAGAAATCATTTAAAAAAAAATTCATACTTTAAAATTCACACTTATAAGTTTTTTTTGTCAATTTTCAAGTTTGCAAAACCAACAATTATGGTATAGTCATCATTTTCCCGTTAAGTTAAGGTATGGTATCAATAATTTATGTGTTGTTTCTCGAGTAATTCATACTTTAGTATTAGTAAATATATGATTTATTAAAGTAAAATAATAAATTTAAATATGTTTTAATTTTTCAGGCTTTTAAGTGGTCGGACGAAGCTATGTTAGTGTTACTTCAACAATTGATCATCATGGAAAACCAAAACCGGGATAACAATGATATTTGTTTAAATGCTCTTCACAAACGAAATATTCTTCACTACATCAACGATTGTTTTAAAGGTGATTTGAGTTGGAAACACTTAAATAATTGTTCAGAATATTTGAAGAGGCAATACTGCAATTATAAGAAGGATTCAGAAGCTCGAGAGTTTCATCCTAATGTTTTGCAGTGTATTCCACTTCTTGATGAAGTTTTTGGTTATTAAACCAATACGTGAAATAATAAAAATAAATGAGATTTATTTATTTTAGATATTTTTATCAGATTTATGTCATAATTTATATTTTTAACAAAACAATATTTGCAAATAATTATTAAAATAACAGTTACAGCTTTCATTGTCAAACAGACTTTTATTAATATTTAAAATAATAGTTACAACATTTACAGCTAAAATCTCTGCAACCAAAAGTTTAAAGTAAAAATCTATAGTAATATTATTTACCAAGCGGCCCCCTTGTTTTGTAGAGGCTAATTGGTTGGTTGGTTGGATTATAGGAGCAATTTACAGCCTTAATTTTTTGAGAAATTTTGAGAAATACCACTTTTGAAGTATCATTTTTCAAAAATGCCATTTTTCAAAATCTTTTACAAAAATGACACTTTTTCAAATTATTTATTCATTATATAATTTATTTTTGAGTTAACTATGTTATATTAGGGTTTAGTTTGAAGGGTTTAAGGTTTGTTAGGGACCAAAACATTTTTTAGGGTTTAGAATTTTTAAATGTAGGTTTTAAAAATCCACAATTAGTGTCAATTTTGCAAATAGACAATCTATTGTAGTATTTTTGAAAAATAGCACATCAAAAATAATATTTTTTTAATTGTCCCTTCCTTTTATATATAAATATATATTTTTATTGCAAACATTGCTATTTTGTTACGGAACAAAAATTAATAGAAAACAGCAGACAAGTAACAATTACCCCAAATCATTTTGAGTTAATAACATTTATTTTGGTATCTAAAATATAATATAAAAAAAATTAAAAAAGTAATAATTCATATTAATAAAAATATATTTATACTATTTTATCAATAAAATTAACTTAGTTATTCAAAATTAACTATTTGTTTGTTTTTGAATTTTATGAAATAAAGCTATGTGCATTTTTTAAGTTGTTTATTATTTATACAATTTTGTGACTTATTATTTTGGTAATTTTGAATTCATTAAAAGATTAAATAAATAAATTATAGATAAAACCAAAAACTGGATAATTCACAATCAAGTTTGGAACAATTGTAACATTGCTACTTTTGGTGTGTACATTTGCAAAAGTGTTCATAAGGGTACATTTGCAAAAATATCACTAATTATAGATTTTTAGAGCCTAAATCTTAAAATTATGAACCCTAAAAAATGTTTTGACCCCTAAAACCCCTAAACCCTCAAAACTAAACCATAATATAACATAGTTAACCCAAACATAAATAATATAATAAATAAATAATTTTGAAAAAGTGATATTTTGCAAAGATTTTGAAAAGATAGTATTTTTGAAAGGTGTCACTTCAAAACTGGCATTTCTCAAAATTTCTCACAAAGTTTTTAGAGAAACCAAAATCTACAGCAAAATCAAAAACCAAAAACTAGAAACCAAAATCTAAAATCTAAAAACAGTGCAAACATTCAGGGTCTAAAATAGGTACATTTCTGTCATTGGGTGATTGTCCGTGAGACGCCATATCTATAGTAAAACACATAATTAAATTAGAATATAACATCATAAATAAAACATCAGTACAACACTTATAACGTTTAACAAATTATTTTTATTGGTTACAAAAACTATGGTAAAAACATAAAATTAAAACTATATAAAATTTGTGTAATCTACTAAACTTATAGAAATATATTGCAATAGCTAAATTTGTATATAACTTTTATTTTTTTAAAACGAAGTTACTGTATATAACTTATATCTAAGTAAATTATGGTAAAAGTATTGATAAAAAACAACATAAAATTATTTAACTAAACTTACTTCAAAATTTAAAATTTTCAAAGAGGTTTAATACTATGAGTTTTTTAGTGTGTTTAATAGATGTGAAACAACCTATCTTCTTCAATAAAGCGGGTCGTTAATCGGGCTAATTAAACTTTCTTCTTTCGAAATCCACCATATACAATCTCATATCTATGTTTTTCATCAAACGCACCATCAGATCAGTAACTCCTTCTCAAATCATCTCAAAGGAAATCACGACAGAGATTAGAGATGGCGAAATCGAAGATACAAAAATTGGAGACAGAGAGATTTGAGATTGGAGACAATGATTTGAGAGAAAAACTCGAGTTGGAAGGCAAGATCTGAAAAAGTTATGTTAAATGAATTAAAGAGTAGTCTGGCGGTAAGCGGGCGGTGACCCAACGCCTAGTGCCTAGAACGCCTAATCGGAGCTTACGCGATTCAATAGACAGTTTAAACGTTTTATAAAAATACATAATATATTTAATATGTATTGTAAAATATATTTATAAACATAATTTATGAATAAGAAAATTTATATTGTATTTATAATCATTATTTTATACCAAAATATATAGAATATTACGATTTATATAAGAAATTTTATGTTATTTTATTATTATAATACCATAATATTTTAGGCGATATAAACACTAATCGTCACGGTCTATAGGGACCTAGTACTTAAACGCCGCATAAGCGAATGCCTAGAACATTTTTGAAAACACTGTTGGAGATATATAAAATAAAGTTACATGCTTGTAAAGATTTTTAAACAATAGTATTTTTGAAAAGTATCAGTTGAAAAATGAAATATCTCAAAAGTTCTCTTCTGTTAACTATTTATAGTTATTAAACTTTTTAACTAGTCACCTTTTTCAATTTTCAATTGTATATATTGTTATAGCTTCCCCAAATTATTCTACCGACCTAACATTTTAATGACATGTGGTTGGTGGCAGAATTGATATAAAGCTTCTTTTTTTGTTAGATTTATACGTGTTCATGTTGTATTGTCTACTTAATTTTGGGATAATCATGCATTCGATTTTTGTTTACTAGTTAACATTCAGAAGAGTAATCACTATGTCAAAATTAACAGTAAATTCAGTTTGTGGTAAATTTTATAGGCTCATCAAACGAGTCATATCTGCCTCGCTAGATCCATCTTGCAATGAATTAAGTTTTTTTAAACCGCAACGATTAGCTCTGCAAAATTTATAGAATAAAAATACAATATTCCCATTTGTCACGTTTGAACTATTAGATATATCATTTGTTAAAAAAAAAAACTACTCCCTCCGTTTCAAAATATAAGTTTTTTGGAGATTTTTTATGTTTTAAAATATAAGTTGTTTTGATAATCCTATGTATTTTTTAATTTTATTGACTAATGTTTAACCAATAATATTTTGCATTCGTTTTTTTCATTGGTTAAATTATTTTTATTATATATATAAGATGATATTTTTTATAAGAAAAGTAGATTCTTAATGTTCGCAATTTTAGCCAAAACAACTTATATTTTTAAACGGAACAAATATTAGAGATATGATTATGATACACTTTGTTATGTCAATATTTGATTGCTCTGTTTTAGGAGTTTTCTGTAATTACATTAGTCTAAGTTCTTCTATTCCCTTATATAAATAACTCAGGGTTTGATTGGTTTCAATAAAAGAAGAAATGAGAAGAAAATAATTTATTTTGGGGCTCACAGTAAAAAAAAATGAAAAGAAAATTTTCCATTTGTTTTTACTGGGAGAAAGTTTTCCTCCAATAAAAAAAACAAAGTGCTTAATGAAAAAAAAAAAATTCTCTCTTGATATATGGTGACGTCAGAAGAAATGAGAACAAATATTTTTTTTCTTCATTAGTTCAAAGGTGAAAGAAAAAAACCTCTTCTCTTTTCTTTTCTTCTGAAAGAGTTTACCAATCACACCTTTATGTGTTGGTGATGAATGAGATAAGAAAATACATTCTCTATATGAACTTGGAAACTCCGCAGATAATCCACATATATTTAAATAATAATATTTTTTAATACACATTGTCTAACCAAAAAATCCTCAATATATTAGTAGAAGAGACACTAAAGAAAAATCTTAGGTATTATCCAAAAAGAGTTTTAAAAAACTTTTAAGGCAAGCTATTAAAATTTCTTAATAACATTATTGTGTAAATAATTAGACTAAATTTATATCACATATACAATATATAACTATTAAATAAATATGGAAGCAAGGAATATGTGGTAATTAATATGAAAGATTTTATTTAATAAATATAAAGTATATGTGAGAATATCTTTTTCTTCAATGATTATTAGATTTTTTTATATGCGTTAAATACGGGATTAAAATATTAAAAAAAAAAAATTCATGATTTTTTTATATGCGGGAGAAATTAACAATAACAAAGATATATCTCCAGTATAGATAAATATATTGATAAATATATTTTATCTACCAAAATTTAATTTGCATGATACTTAGACTAAATGCAGATAATTTTTTAGAAATGTCACTTTTCAAAAATTTCATCATTTTAAAATTTTCTTTAAACTGTCATCATTTTTAGACATTTAGTGAAAAAATCATATGTATTATTCAATGAAGGTTTTAAGTAATATGTCATTTAAATTAATTAATAAAAATATTTTAGTTAAAACTATATGGTATGGTGGAAATCTCTATATATTTTTATTAATTTTATAACATAAATCAATTAATATATATTTTACAGAATTAAGTTAAACTAAATGTAATATTTAGACTTACTATATCATCTATTTTAAAAAAAATTGATATATTAAAAAAGTTTTTTATTATTATATTTGTAACAATATTTTTTATTTGTAGATGATAACTACTCTTACAAATATTTTTACATTTTATTATTAGAAAACATATATCTTTTGTTTGTTACGTCCAACAAATTTATTTGATTTATCGCATACTCTACTATTTACACAAATAATAAAACTCAATTTGACACTTCAAATAAATTGAAATAAATAACATTTTTATTAGTTTTAATATTTTATACAAAATTGATCAAAGCATATGACATTGAAATATGTTTAGTAAACATTTAATTTTATTATATTTATGCACAATACGTATCATTTTGTACGTTTATAAATATTAGAATACACATCTAAATATTAAGATCGATTAGAAAATATATGAGAGATTTTTAAAAATACCACTTTTCAAGTGCCATTTTACAAAAATGCCACACTTTTGAAATCTTTACAAAAATGCCACTTTTTCAAAATTATTTTTTCTTTATATTATTTATGTTTGAGTTAATTATGTTCTATTAGAGTTTAGTTTTGAGTGTTTAGGGGGTTTTAGGTGTCAAAACATTTTTTAGGGTTTAGAATTTTAAGATATAGGCTTTATAAATCTATAATTAGTGACATTTTTGTAAATGAATACCCCTAAGTGGCATTCTTGCAAATGTACACACAAAAAGTGGCATTCTTGTAATTGCCCCTATATTTTGGTTTTAGGTGTCAATATTTAATCCCACGCTTGGCGTGGGTCAAAATCTAGTTTCTTTTATATTAAAAATTAAATATTATAAAACATAAATATACATACTTTTAAGTAATAAAAGTTTGATAAACTTATCAAAAATTATTATTCGGATTGTTTCCGCATATCATTTCATATTTCACATCCACTTTGAAACGGTGAAGTCGGGGAGAAACTAACAAACTCCGACAAACCTAGAAAACGAGTTTCACGATTATATTTTCTAACTTAAATATATGAGCTCATTAAATTAAATCCAGTTAAAAAAAAAAAAACTCTAACAAACCTTGTTTAGGTTAACTTTACTTTTTTTAGTTTAGACAAATCTCTTTAATACCACATGAAACTAGAGTTAGACAATTTTTTAGCGTCATGTGTGTAAATAGTCTAGTTGGCCGATATTATGGGTATTTGGGCATAATCTACAATGATCCAAGTAAATCGACGAATTAGGCAACATGTCTTCACCTCATCATGGATGGTGTGGGGTAGACTATGTAAGATGAATTAGACTTAATACTGAATGGTCATACGTACATGTAACAAAAACAAACGAGAAACAAAGCATGAAGTCCCACTGACTTTTAGGAACCTTCTGACATATGATTCATGCATTAAGTGTTGCCTCCAATATGGTAAAGGTGAACTCTTCACCACAAGGCCATATTATCAGATAGCTAGCGCAAAAAAAAAATAGATAGTGAAAGCACTCGAGTGCATCATATAAGATAAGTCAGCAGATTTGACCTAACCCAACTCAAGAAGCAAAGCGCGGTATCCTAGCTCGGGTTGGTCAAACTCTCTATAAACACCCTATTCATTTTCTAAAGAAAGACAACTCTTATTCATGACTTAAAATTCTAAATTTACACTATCTCTCTAAACACATAAACTTTTTCTTCCATCCTTGCGATATGTAGTCTCCATACGACCTCTCACATTCATCTTTCTGAACCATTCCCCAACCAGCTCTCATGTCACATTCGACTATTTTCCCACCAAACATTATGTTTTTTTCTTTATCCCACTACCAAAAAGTTTCACCAATATGTGTTGATACACTGCAATTTATTTTTTGTTCGATTCGGTTTCATGTTTTTCACTTAGAATAATTTTTAAATTATGACCAAAGATTAACGGAAATAATTGTAGTTACAAAAATGCTATTGAAAAAATTGAATTCATAATCCTTACATGGCAAATAGTACAAAAATGAATTTGATTGCAACATAAAAAAACTATTGTGATGTAGAAGATAACAAATAGCGTAAAAAACATCAATACGGTAAAAAACAATTATATAACAAAAAATAACAATTTAAAAGAAAAAAACCAATTTGCATTGTATAAGTAGACACGAAACATACAGATTCTAATAATTTTTCTCTCTCTACCTCTAAAAAAAAACAACTCCGCCTTCTCTCTTAATAGCAGCCACCTTAGATCGCCGATTTGTTACAACTCTGGCGGCTCCGTTAGCGCCGGAGATTTGTCTCTGTCTTTAGATTTATTTTTTCTTCTCTTTAATCAGTTTTGTTTGTCTAATTGGTGAAATCAATTCTGTATTTTTTTTAGATCTAGTAGATCTAAATATTTTGTTATGATTTGGTTTCCTTGTTTTAGCCGGCATGTTCTTCCTTAGTCTTAGTGGCTTTCAGCAAATTGAAGAGTTTACAGGGTTGTTTGTTTTTCAAGGTTTCAGTTTTTGTGGTTAGTTTTTAGCGACCTAGGCTGTCTTTGCGGTGGTTTATGGTTTTTTCTAGAATCGTAGATTCTGCTATACATCCGTGGGTGTGAGATTGTTACAAGTCTTGTCCGGATATGTCCTGGGGAGGTTTCGATTCTGGTTTGAGGAGTTGGGGTTTGTCGAATCGGGAACCCAGATGTATTGATTTGTATGATCTCTTGATGGAGTGACATAGCTGCGTTGCTACTACTCTACTTATTTTTCTTCAGCTCTAGTCCTAGTTTGGTTTCTCCTCAAAGACAGTGATGTTTGGTCGGTTCAGATTCTTTCAATTTGGGTAATTGTTTGTGGTTTCGATAGAGTGGCTCGGGTTTTACTACAGGTTTGGTTTTGCCTTCCTCCGCCCTTGTCGCACCTTCTAAAGCTTCCTCGTTGTCATCCTTTCCGATTTAGCACGTAAAGGAGCATGATTGTTAAGCTTTGCGTTTGTCTTCTTGACAGTATTTCTTTACATGGGTAGCTGAGCATTGTCTTGTTTCTTTGATGTGGAAGAGAGTTTTTTCGAGGCAGTCCCTCGCCAGGTCTATTGTTGGTGTATCTCTTCCTTGAATAAGAGATCCATTAAGCGTTACATTATAAGCATTAGAGACAAGTGCGGATAAGATATCATGTAATTTTTATATCATTATCTGAATTCAAATATGTTAATCTTCGCGAGTTTTTCAGGATCTACCAAAATAGATAAAAATAATTAAAATAATACAATAAATAACTAAACAATAGTAAAATCACTTTAAATCTTAAATTAAATTAAATTAAATTGAATATATCATATTAAAAAAGTCAAATTGATTTTTATGTACATTTTAGGACACATTAACTATATAGACATTCTAAAAATAGTGTAAATAAACTTTATTTTGGTGATATTTTGAAATATCCTACTATCGATTATATAGTACATGTTCATTTTATACATGTGTTTTAAGAAAATTATAAGTATAAGAAAACGGATATAGATATTAGAATCATGATATCTAAATAAAATACCTTGATTCGAAAACTTAGATTTTTCAATTTCGAATCTTTGGCCAAAGTAAACAAATCTTCTTTTTATCGTCGTGTTTTGAATATGGAATCGGCGCATTCTTTTTTGGGGCAATTACAAAAATGCCATTTTTTTGTGTGCACATTTGCAAAAATGCCACTTAGCGGTAACCATTTGCAAAAATGCCACTAATTATAGATTTATAAAGCCTATATCTTAAAATTCTAAACCCTAAAAAATGGTTTGACCCCTAAAACTCCATAAACCCTCATAACTAAACCCTAATAGAACATAATTAACCCAAACATAAATGATATAAAGAAAAAATAATTTTGAAAAAGTGGCATTTTTGTAAAAATTTTAAAAATGTGGCATTTTTGTAAAGTGGCACTTGAAAAGTGGCATTTTTTGAAATTTCTCTTTTTTTTTCGAAAGAATAATTGCAAAAATATTATTTTTGGTGTGTTTATTTTTAAAAATATCACAATCGATTGGCCATTTACAAAAATATCACTAATTAAAAAAAATTATACCCTAGATCTTTTTCAAAAAATTGTATACATTCAACTAGTGGAGCTAGCAACGCCGAATTTTTTGGTTAGTCACTATTACCCTTATGATCATGCATAAATATGTACTATAATTAAACATAAGTTTTTAAAAATTCTGTTCTCTAAATTATGTCACAAAACTTTTTTTTGCACATTTCGGAAGAAAAAAAATTCTACTTAATTCATCTGATCCCACCACAAAAAATTTTCCTATCAAGCAATATTTTTTTTCTCGGAGGAAAAGTTTCATCCAAAATAACCTAGAGGAAAGTTTTACTCATCTTTTCTTTTATTCTTTTCGTTTCAAAATATAAATTATTTTGGTTAAAAATACGAATATTAAATAACTATTTTTTTTTAAAATATCATCTTATATATATAATAAAAATAATTTAACCAATAAAAAACGACTGCAAAATACTATTGATCACTCAATAATCAATAAAGTTAAAAAGTAATTAAGATTATCAAGCAACTTATATTTTAAAATATAAAAAATTTACAAAATAATTTATATTTTAAAATAGAAGGAGTACCTGTGGGCTCAGAAGAAAATAATACCAGTACCACCAAGTCAGCCTTCGTTTTTTATCCATCCAATGGGTTATGAGTTGTACATAGAGTAATATACGCTTCCATGATTACGATAAACGGATCATTGACCTGTAACAATAATTACAATGAATTCGTTTAGTCTTTAAAACTGTCATCGAGCAAAAAATAAGAAAATGAATTCGCATCCACACATAACTTTTTGTTTGACCGGATTAACGTAAAGTAGTAAAATGGCTTTTTTTATCTGTTTAAATAATCAATAAATATTTAATTGAATAATTAAATGCACGAGTTTTTAGAAGTGCTAAACAGGTGGCTATAAGTGAGCATGGAAAGCTCATTACATTATTTTTTTTGTTAAATCCAATACAACTTCAAACTGATCAACTGTCATTTTGACGCTATGCGGCGTCTCGTGCTGCCCAATCAGTTTTTTTTTTTGGGTTGATTTTTATATAATCGATTGACTAAGGCTTCGAATGGTGATATCAAATTATCCGGGGTGGATAAAAAAATTATGTCCTGCAGTGCAAGATAAATGCGGATCATGAGTAAAAAATATATTTGCGGAACAAGTGTGGATTGTGTAAAAAAAGCGGTACATAACAATCTTTGATTGGTGAAAAAAAATAACAAGTGGTACAAAACAATTGGTCGATTGGTGAAAAAGACAAAGCGGTTCAAAATATATATTTTGGATAATAATACTGATAATATTACCTAAGGATGTCAAAATAGATCAATACTTATAGATTATCCAAACCCGTCCATATTTTTAGCGGGTAAATGTTGAATTTATTTATCCATATAAATAAATGGGTTTTGATGGGTTTCCCTATTAGAGTTATGAGTTTAATGGGTAAACCCATTAGAATTGTGGATAACCCACGAATTTATCATAAAATAAAAAAAACTAATATATATTAGAGTACTTTAAAATATTATAGTTTCTTAAACATATTCTAAGCTTTACTTTATACAAATACCGGAATCGCTTACATGTCCAAACTTTACTTTCAATAAGATATTGGTTATCTAATTTTACAACTGATGAAAAATATACATTTATCATTTATATTTATTGATTTTAATACTAGCTATTAATATTATCTCAATTGATCATAGACTTTTCTTCTTATTTGTAGACAATGAAACTGATGATGATAGTGAGGAAGCAGATGCATCCAAGGAAGCAGATGAACCCAACGAAGATTCAAGTGCTTTTAAAATTAATCTTGGTTTTATGTTTTTATGGTTCTATTGATTTTATTGGTTTTACGACTTTATGGTTTTTATTTATCTTAACATACGAAGATATTTTAATTCATAAGTTTGTTACTTGCAAGTTAAAACCTTTTATTGAATTTATTTATAATAATATGAAATGATGTTGTTTTTTTTAATTAGTTTATTATGATATTTAATTTGTATGTGGGTACCCATTTAGCCAACTGGTTTCATGTTATTGGATTTGAATATGTAAGTTTTACCCATATAATAAATAGGTCGGGTCAAACCCGCCCATTAAAATCTCAAACCCATATAGGTTTGGATCGGGTTATCCATTTTGACACCTCTAATATTACCATTTTCAACAAAAAACTCCTAAAATATTATACTTTAAGTTTTTTTTTAAAAGACAATTCTCAAAAATATTACAGTTTGAAGTTTTGATTCCAAAAATATCTCCATTTTTCAAAATTTTCAAAAATACCACTATTTGTTTAATGTTCCAAAAATACCGCAAAATTAAAATTAAATTTTAACATTCAAAACTATTTCCTTGGTTAATGTGGTATATCTGAAGATCACAGAATAAAAGATGTTTTCAAGGGAGTGGATTATGAACCACTGCATATCTTTCAATTAGGGGAAAGTGAATATCTAGCATGGACGAATGAACAATTAGGTTCACCGGAAGGTGGAATCACTTCGTGGAGGCTCCCCAGACAATGGTTAAGCCATCAACGCATTTATGCTGTCAGATAGACGGTTCATGGAAAGAGACAGGTTTAATATCATGGTTAGGTAGGATTTGTTTTATAGTGGAAGGAGACATATTTCACAGATTTTACTTACGTTTTTCGGTGCGCAAGGACTGAGTAACCGGATGTCCATATTGCATTATAAAATGGAAGCTCTAATTTAGGCAATGTCATGTATGTTGGAGAGAGGGCTGGAGTGTTACGCTTTTGAAACAGACTGTTCAGATCTGGTGGATATCGTCAGCCATCTAGAGGAGTGGCATGCTTTCCTATTATTTCTGCTAAGTTCAAGAGATGCACGATCGACTTATCCATTTTTCTTTATTTTTAATTTCTCGTTCTCTTAATTTAAAAGGGGACTGTTTGGCCTGTTATGCACGTTTTAGAGCTGTTGATTTTCTTCTGTTTTTTAATTTCCGTCTAATTGGATTACCATGATGGTGGCACATTTTAATTAAATGTTTGGTTGACCAAAAAAAATTAACTAAAACAATATTGTTGACAAAACGATATCAACAACAATTTCAATAATGAGAATCAAAATAAATACATATTGTTACATTTATGAGAATTTTTGAGAATTGACTATTTTTAAAAATGTCACTTTTTCAAAATCTTTGCAAAAATGTCATTTTTTAAAAATTATTTACTCAATATATCATTTGTGTTTGAATTTACTACGTTGTATTAGAGTTTAGATTTTAAGATAAGGTGTGTTACAGATCAAAATCATTTTTTAGGATTTAAAATTATTAGATTTACGATTTAAAAATTCTGAATTAGTGGCACTTTTGCAAATAGACAAACCATAGTGACATTTATGAAAATGGTCACACCAAAATGAAAATTTTGCAATTGTGCATTTATTTATAAAGTGTCAAATTAAAAACAAAACCAATAAGTTACCCGTGTGTATGCGGACAAATCACCAAATTTGATATAAATATAAAAATAACAAAGTTGGGGATTTTTCTACTGAAAAACTTTATTACAGTTTCAAAAGCAAACATTATTGCCACAACATAGACAGAGACTACAAGGTCTCGTCCCAGAAAGAATGATCATTGTTATATACATAAGAACCGAGCCAAGTGGCTACATAGACTTATGGTCCACACTAGACCTTGTGAACAACATTGCCGAACCATTCACACACCTAAGTACAAGTAACCTACTGTCTATATACGTACCACACACAAGCTTCGACAAATCGAACATCTCCTGCGGAATCTGCTTTCTAACTTCTCCAATCACATTCCCAGGCGAATCTATACGATCATTCATATTCATCGTTACTTCGATCTCCCCAGAGACGAGTTTTGCTACAGGAAGACTTGACGGAAACTCCTTGAAGGGGACGACCTTTTTCCATTTCTCGGTTTCTAGTTTCTCGGCTAGACCTTCTTCAGCATCTGGCTCCCCCATTGAGAACTTACCAATGTTCTTTTTCTCTTCTTTGAGGTAAAGTCTTTTTCCGGCTACTAGTCTGAATTGAGAGAGCGTTTGTAATTTACCCGTGACTCCGGTTTTGTTGTGTGGCCAGTCTTTGCTGGTTATGGCAGTGAAGCCTATATCAGAGGTAAACGAAAGTGAAGCGTTGTTCGCTTCTGAAGCTCGGGTTATTGTCAAGTGAACATTGCCTATTAAGGCACGTGTAGAGGGCTGACGCAAAGTTAGACCTATTTGCTTTCCGGTAGAGTATAACAAACGCCATTTTCCGGGTAAAAGCTCCAACCAACACTGTTATTACTCCAAGGATTAAAACCTTCACTAACTGACACACTTTAAGTGCGATAAATCGAAGTTAAAGAAGCATGAGATGTATGTAATTCATACTTTTGGTTTTGGACAAGGGTTAAGCATCTCCATTAGTTCAATGAAGTGGGCAAGTCTTTGGCGCTGCATAAGATTTGTTTTTTTTGTTATTCCGGTTAGTCTTTAAAGAGACTGAGCGGGTGAATAAAGGCTCAAACTTTCAAAACCGACAGCAAAATATCTCATATATACCTGAGGCATGCGGTAAATGTATTCTTCTGAAATCCTTACTGTGGTTGATCCAAGACCCCATCTGATGATATCCATTGATGGGGCAACACGCCATCTTGGCCCACATAGAAAAGGATGTTTAAGAGCATCCAAGCAACTGCACGAAACCCCAACAGATTTTGTTGATGCAGCTTCTTAGTTATTACATCATTTTTAGGATCCATAAATTAGTAATATTATCGAGCACTAATGTTATGTTACCTTATTCTTTTCGAAGGTCTGGTAGCAATCAATGACGATAAAAGGTGCCAACCTGCTCCCCAGTTTCTATCAAGTATCTGAGAGCAAACAAGCGGTGATATTAAACAACTGCTCAATAATCTCACGGCGGCAAGCGAAAGAACTTGTAATTATGCTGAGAGGTCCATGATAGCACTTAGCTGAGTACTTACTTGCACTCCGGTAGTTCCAGATTCGGAGTTTTTATTGAGTGTCGTCACAAAGAATTCCCGTAGCGAGGAAGGATCATTCCCCTATATATACATTTTGAAGAAAATTTACTGGAAGTCAATATGAGTTTATAACATCAAACTCATCTACGAATTATTACATCAGACACACTCTGTAGCCCAGTTTATAATACCTTTGCCAGGAAAGACTTCAATTTCGCAAAGATTAAAGGATCTATCAGTTCTTGAAGCACCATTTTTGCCATCATGAATCCAACGCATCTTACAACACGAAAAGGAAATGTAAAATCAGGCTGAGTAATGTAAACAAACAGAGATTATAATAGGCATCTCTTCTCAATATACCTCATGTCAAATGCTATCATCATCTGTCGTCTGTCCATGGTACTGTAAGCAGCGCTGCTAGTACTTGGACCATCCCAAAAGTCAGCAGCATTTCCGAGAATCCCTACCTATAGTTGGACAAAACTCTGAAAAATTAATTTACAGAACTGAAATACATAACTACGCGATAAGTTAGCTTAATAATCAAACTTCACAAGTGAAAGTATATACGAACTTTGATATGTCTATCCACAGGGCTAATATGCACATTTTCCAATCTCAGTTCTGTGTGAGCAAGACCATGGCTGTGCAAGTAATTGACCTTCAAGTTAAAGACACAAAAAAACATGTTAAAGCAAATCATGATGAAAAGAAAGAACTATTCTGCTTGTTTGAAGGATGCAATACATACTCCGATTAAAAGATCCCTCATTAATATACGGATTAATCTTAACTGCCTTGATACTGCAGGCCCTCCAGTTGTATCATCCCCCACCCTTCTAAAAGATTCTTCATCCAGTGCAAGAGTAGCTTCTAACGTTGGAAGCCAATCAGACTGTTGAAGCCAGTGCCTAATCGAGAAGCTTCCATGGCACTGCAAGAAGAGATAGAGATTAATGAATGGTAGAAACCTATGATGGTCTCTGCACCATATTTACGGATAAGTAGGTAAGGAGGGAAGTACGTACCCCATGTACAAGAGTAAATGAGTACGGATCATCGCTCGGGTTATTGGAGATATAACCGTGAACTTGCATTGAGTACGAATGGTACAGAAGCCTACGACGAACTAGCTTTTTCAATACCTGTAAGTAGTACGAATATCAGTTACCATACTGAAGAGATACGCTAAGCAACATAATAGATAATTGGCAATGAGAAAGAGAGGACAAACTTCTATGGCTCTTCGTCCTCTTCTTTGAGCGTGAGTGGTATTCAATTTCCGAAGGACAACTCCTTGGTTAAACAAAGAACTGTGAAATCGAAGCACCACAGATGAAGCCCCTGAAATGATCTTGAAGTTAATACAATGAAGTAGAAACTGACCTATCTGGAACCTGAACTATAGCTTCAAACACAAGCTCATCGGCCTGCACGAAACAAAAAAAAAAGAAGTAAACTCCATTAGTAATCTGAGAGTACAAATCCAAAACCAACATAGTAAACATCGAAAAAAAGGACAATCTACCCGGCCGCCATGACCAATGCTAACACGATCAAGAATCTTAAAATCGTTCCAAACGAACTGCTTAACATGTGCTGATTCATTCTCCACAGAAGAAACCGAGGGACTAGTATTGTGAGCATCCTCCTCCATCTCCACATTAGATGATGAAGATTTCAAGGAGGACGAACAACGAAATTTTACAGATTTTGCAAGAACTGAACTTGTGGGCTGCCATAGACTACGGTTTCGTTTAAAACCAACAATGCTTGAAAAATTCCTAACAGATTGCAACACTTCCAAATCCCGCAGATTTGGAGTCGAACAAACACCGCAAAGTGCCATTCCAAGCCTCTACATACAAAATTCAACCGAGAAACAAAAATTCAGTTCAACACTTGACATTTGAATTCAAAAACAATCAGACATATGATTTCTCCCCACGAAACAAAAGCTAATTTCATATTAAATCTCTTCCACATAATTCGGAAATTCAATACCTCCGAAACCAAATTTCCAACACGGAAAGAAGAAAAAAACAAAATTGAAGAGAGATTACGTGAGCAACTTCTTAATCCCGCAACAAACAATCATAATACTCGAATCAAAAAGCTCACCGATCAAACACAGAGAGAGAGAGAGAGAGAGAGATCTGGAGACGACGACAAGCAAAGCAACTTCACATTCAAAAATCTATTATTGAAGAAATCAGAAAAGAAAAGAAAAAATGAAAGTGGTATATAAAGACAGAGAGGCTCGTGAGAGTTGCGTGATCAAGTACGCCTGAGGCATCGCGCCTCGAGCTCGACTCACGTCTACGTCTTCCCTCTAATATCTAATCCCAAACTCTCTCATTAATGGGCCAAAATCCTCTTAATGGGCCTGTTGTGAATTTACTGGGCTTTTCCAGCTGTCGCCAGTTTTTGAAGTCGCCTGACGTGGCGATATATGAATGGATGGATGACCGAGAAGGAGAAATAACCGAAGCACCCCACTCACTTAACCGGCGAAGAAAGGAAAATTCGATCTGATAACCTTTGAAAGGGGCAAAAACCGACGATTAGAGGGTTAATATCGTCATTACGTTTAATAATCCCTTTAGTCTTCCCCTTGTCTGAGAAAAAAAACAGTTAATCGAAAGACATACATTTTCCTCAGCATCGCCTCGCTTCCCATATTTATCCTCCTCATATCCCGCTCCGTGGCTCTTTCGTAATTTCTTCCATTAAAATTCTCGCCGCCGGCCGTCGAATCGCCGGCGATCTGGATTCTCCGGCCGCCGTTTTCTCATCCGCTGCGAGGATTCGCGACAGACTTGCTCTGAGATCAATCAAATCCCCTTCCCCCGAAAACCCGATTTAGGGTTTGTGGTTCTCCATTAAGAAGGATTTTTCCTAATCGAGGTTGGGTTCTTGTGATTGTGGAGGATTGTTTGATTTGTGTTGTTTCGGTTTTTCCCCTCTTTTACTGAGAAATCAAGAAGATGCCAAGGAGTACGAGGCACAAATCGAGTAAGCATAAGGATTCGAGAGACTACTCTGATTCGGAGAAAGAGTCGACTTTGAAGGAGAGGAAAAGCAAAGAGGAGAGTAGTGCTAGGGTTTCGAAAGATTCTGGTTCTGGTGATAAACGAAAGCTTGATTCCAAGGAGTATTACGATTCGGTTAATGGCGAGTACTATGAAGAGTACACTTCTTCCTCGAAGCGACGGAAAGGGAAGATCGGAGATAGTGGTAGTGATAGGTGGAATGGTAAAGATGAAGAGAAAGGGGAGAGTTCGAAGAAGACGAAGGCGTCTAGTGAGAAGAGTAGGAGGAGAGAGGAAGTAGAAGGTGAGGAGACGAAGAAGAGTAGTGTTAAAAGCGATGGTAAGCATAGAGAGTCTAGTAGAAAGGAAAGCAAAGAGTTTGACAAGGACAAGGAACGGGATAAAGATAAAAAGCATAAAGAAGGCAAAAGTGACAAGTTTTATGATGGTGAAGAACACCATCATAAATCCAAGGTTGTCTCTGATCAAACTGGTAAGATTTCTATTCGTAATCAAAATTAGCCACTGGAACCTTGAGATGAACATATTGACTTTAGTAAGTTGTTTTGGAAGCGTTTCTCTTATGGTTTGATTGACTTAAGTGCTCGTCTTTGAGACTTGTAATTTTATATGGTATACATTAGTTTCTGGTTTTGCAGTCTGCCAAGAGATGAATTATAGTTAAAAACAACTAAGATCCATCTGTGTTTGCTCATTATTGGATTTTGATATGAATCAAAGTTCTTACTGGAATTGAAGCAAAAAATGTTCATTCTTACTGGAAAAAAAACTTACATGCCTTTTCCTAAGAATGGGGATTTAGCATCTTTGTATTTTATAAGAGTAGACTTTTGAAGTAGTTATTGTAATTAGCTCTTCCAGTAGGTATTCATGTTGCTTCTGTTCTACTGTCTTTTCCAAGATAAACGGAGTTCGTGCTACTTTGCTTGCTATTATATTCGAGGATGCATTTAACTGGTTAAATTTTTTGAAAAGTTGTAGTCGTATGTGTATTTATTAGTTAGATGTCTCATATTCAATTATATAGTTTAGAAAGTAGCAAAAGGGATTTTGTTTTGGGTTTTGCTAATCTTTATGTCTCTATTGGATTCAGAGTCGAAAGCTCAGGATCAGCTAAGGAGTCCAGGTACCGAAAATCATACTGAGAAGCGATCAAGGCGTAAGAGGGATGATCATGGTGTTGGAGACAAGCATCAAGATAACAATGATGATGTTAGTGATAGGCTTTTCACTTCCGGAGATGACTACATTAAAGATGGAAAACAGAAGACAGAGAAAAGCAGAGATAAGTATCGGGAAGACAAGGAAGAAGACATCAAACAGAAAGGTGACAAGCAGAGAGATGACCGACCTACTAAAGAGCATCCTAAGTCTGATGAAAAGCACCTCCGAGATGAAAGTAAAAAAAAATCTAAATTTCAGGATAATGACCATGGTCATGAGCCTGACAGCGAACTTGATGGGTATCATGAACGCGAACGCAATCGGGACTATGATAGAGAAAGTGACCGAAATGAACGAGACCGCGAACGAGCTCGTGATCGTGAATATGAGCGAGATAGGGACCGCGATAGGGATCGGGAACGTGATCGCGATCGTCGGGACTACGAGCATGATCGTTACCATGAACGGGATTGGGACCGTGATAGGAGTAGAGATAGAGATCGTGACCGGGATCATGATAGGGACAGGACACATGACAGAGAAAAAGACCGTAGTCGTGACTATTATCATGATGGGAAACGAAGTAAAAGTGACCGTGAAATGGATAATGATCGCGACGTGTCGCGTCTAGATGATCAAAGTGGTCGGTATAAGGATAAGAGGGAAGGTAGGAGGTCTCCAGATTATCAGGATTATCAGGTCGGGGGCACTAGAAGTAGCAGAGCAGAGCCTGATGGTGATATGATAAGATCAGAGCGTCAACCTTCCAGTTCGGTAGTTCAAGAAGAGAATGGGTATGATTTGTCCCCTAAGAATTTTAGTGTTGTGATTCGTGATATGTGGTATCCTTGGAATTTCATTTATTTAATTTTGGACTTAACTATTTTAATGGAGATGTGGGTTGCTAACTCAATGTCAGATTTTACAGTTTGTGGTAAGCTTTTGAAGCAGCTTGAAAGTTGAGACTGATTATATTTTTGTTATGGTGAAACAGGAATGTATCGGATCAGATAACCAAAGGGGTCTCTTCCAGGGAGACAGCTGAGCTATCTGGAGGATCAGAGAGAGGTACAAGACATAAAGTTTCTGAGAAAACAGTGAAGATGGAAGACGGTATTTTGGGCGAGTTTCAGGCTGAAAGGTCTTCCGGCGCAAAAGCTTCACCCCGACCCATGGTTGAAAGATCTCCCTCTTCGACGAGTCTTGACCGGAGATACAATAATCGAAGTGGTGCCAGGCGGAGTCTTGAGATTGAAGAAACAGGTCATAGGAACAACGCTAGGGACTTTTCAGCACCTGAGGATGATAAGCTTCTGGTTGATGAGACATCTCAAGCAGAAGTATCCTTTAACAATAAAGCCAACCAGAATAATTCTTCTTTCCCTCCAAGACCTGAATCTAGGAGTGGCATTAGTAGCCCTAGAGTGGGGCCTCGAGATGAAGATAACCGGGCCAATACAGGTGGACGTTATAAAAGAGGCGTTGATTCGATGATGGGAAGAGGGCAAGGTAATGTGTGGAGAGGCGTCCCTAGCTGGCCATCTACACTTCCGAATGGATTTATTCCATTTCAACATGTTCCACCTCATGGAGGTTTCCAGACTATGATGCCACAATTCCCATCTCCATCTCTCTTTGGGGTGAGGCCTTCACTGGAAATGAGTCATCAGGGAATCTCTTACCATGTACCTGATGCTGAGAGGTTCTCTGGTCACATGCGTCCACTTGGGTGGCAGAATATGTTGGATGGCTCAGGGGCTTCGCACATGCATAGTTTTTTTGGGGATATGAGTAATGGTGTTTTCAGGGATGAATCAAACATTTATGGGGGATCTGAATGGGACCATAACAGGCGGATGCATAACCGGGGTTGGGAATCTGGTGCAGATGAGTGGAAAACTCGAAATGGAGATCCGAGCATGGAAGTCTCATCAATGTCTGTCAAAGATGATAACTCGGTGCAGGTTGCTGATGATGAGTCTCTTGGTGGCCAAACAAGTCACTCTGACAATAACAGGGCAAAAAGTGCTGAAGCTGGGTCGAATCTAACATCTCCAGCAAAAGAACTGAATGCGAGTTCTCCTAAAATTATGGCGGAAGTAGCAGCTGAAAATCCTGTTACAGAAAAAATTGATAACAGTGAACGTTATTGCAGGCATTATCTCTCAAACCTTGATATATCGGTAGAACTTGCTGATCCCGAGCTGCATAAATGTATTATTAGCTTATTGATGGATGAAGAACGTCAAAAAATTGATGATGGAACTGCTGTGTTTGTAAATCTCAAGGTAAAACTTTCTCTATCCTCTAACACCGACATCAGTTATTCTACTTGTATGTATCTTTGAGACCCTTTTCTCATAGCTCAAAATTCTTTTAATGACAGGAAGGTGGAAAGAGAGTGCCCAAAAGCAACAGTACTTCCTTGACGACTCTTTCACTGTTTCCTTCTCAGAACAGTTCAGTATTTCAGGTAAGCACTAACACAAGGAAAAATAAGTTTCTGTTGTTAGCTTCCGGCAATTCGAGATCTATGTTAATGCAGTGACGTCATTTCCCCACTTTCAGATAGCAATGGACCTCTACAAGGAGCAAAGATTTGAAATGAAGGGTCTTCCAAATGTCGAAAATCAGGGGGCTCCTCAAGTCTCTCTTTCCCATCTGGTTAAAGTCGAAAGCAATGATGATGTGAGTGATGCAGTGAAAGGAAACAGTTCCATCGAGACAGCTGATGTGAAAATTGTGGATGTGTCAGATTCAGACACATCCCAAAAGGAACAGCAAGCGCCCTCACTTGTTGATACCGGAATGGACATGGAAACAGAAGACAGAGGAGGTTCATCGCCCAATTTAGACAACTCACCCAAGGCCCTAGAAGGTGTTGCTTCAGATCTCATTGAAGGTGATGAGCATGATGCAAAGCCAGATGATGGAGCTGGTGTAGACAAAACAATGGTGATAGCTCCTGAACAAGATGGTGTTACAGAAGGTGATCCTGTTACCTTGACAACAGCTTCTCCGCCTCTCGGGGTTATGGAGGTGGACGAGCGGAACGATTTGTGTGAAGACGAGAACATGGAAGAAGCAGAAGAGAAGAAGGAAGCTGATGATGGTCTAGTTGTTGAGGATGTATCTCCGAAGGTAACGGAACCATTAGTTCATGAATCTGATGAGTCAGTAATAAGTCGGATACATCATTCTCCTCAAAGTACACATTAAGACATTTCTATAATTCCATCTCCTTTTTGTTTTGTCTTTTTATCATCCATCTACTTTCAATGCAATTTGCGCTTTTTCTTCTCAAAATCCATTGCTTATTTTATTTTTTCTGTTGATTTCTATTGTGCCCTCTTTACTCATTTCGTGCCGAAAGAAATAATAAATAAAAAATAACGAGAGAAAACAAGATGCTTTGCAATCTCTTTGGGTTTTGATCTTTTGAGAAATTAAAAGCATATAAAGGAAAAAGGTTTGAAGAGTTAGCTATACAGAAAGCAAATGAGAAATGACTAAGCTACTAACATCTCTCTACCTAAAAAAACAAATGCTTTGGAGCTCATGTCATTGAGGAAGTGTCTTATTCGGATTTCGAAGAAGCGGAGTCTCTGTAGATGATCAATTTCATCAGCTTTAAGCTCCATGAGCTTCCTATTCAAGCCTGGAGAGCATCAGGTTCTTTGGTTAGTAGTCAAGTTCTTGGCTTCTTCGTCTTTGACACCTTCTTATGTGTATCAATCTTTCTCTAATTCATGAATTTCCTGCAGTTGGGGGATTTGCATAAACACGGCACTTTGAATTCCTCAGGCTCATCTGGATCAAACAGGTAATCATATCTGCCAAAACACTCAACCATGTCATATTCAGTGAATCAGAGGATGATACTTTAATTGTGTGAAGTGAAGGATATATGTATACGTTAACTCCTCGCCAGCAGCTAAGGTGGTCTTGGCAATCAGAACAATCCGACTTTCATCATCTCCTACACTCATAATCCTTGCATAGCAATTTGGCATACACTGCATCACAAAACACCAATTGAATTTTTAACTCAAGAATCTCTCTGTTGGTAATCACTCGATTTATATACATGATAGATTGCTTACCGAATGGTTTATCAGTCGAGCGATGTTCCCTTTTTCTGTAGCATCAACCACTACTTCCTCGCTGATCTTAAATAGCTGCAACAGATTTAAAACAAACATTAAGTTTCAGAAACCTATGCTCGAAACCATTTTAAGACTGTAGCAAGGGAGATATCGGTTTAGACTCACATAGCAGTCCTTCCCTTCCCTACGATATCGTGATTCCCTTAAGTCTGCAATGATTCCTCTCACTTGTTCCCCGCGGTATTCAAGAACCTGAAAAGAAAATTCATTTCAAAATTCCTCAACACTACAAAGGATTTCCTTCTTCGAAGAAGTATTTTCAGGTGGCTCTGCCTACCATTTCTCCTTCTTGAATATTTCTTCTGGCGAAAAGGCCCCATCCATGTATCCCAGATCGACCAAAGCAGACCCGATCCATTTCTGTCCTCTGTCACAAGACATGAAGCGTGTAAGATATTGATGAACAAGAATCTCTTACAAACAAATGGGAAATGCTTACTTGCAAGTGATGAAGCCGTTCTCTGAACGAGGAAAAAGATTTCGGCTCTTCCGCCACATGCTACACATTATATTTAACAAAAAGACTCAGTGCCAAGTTTCGATTCCTTGTGCATTATACTTATTAGCATTACAGAAAGATTCTTACCCTGAATGCGTTCAGAGTTTGGATCGCTGCTGAAGGATGATGACGTGGGCCTCCTCTGTGATGAGGAATAGCTTCTTCTTCAGTCCTCTAGAAAACCCAAACACCCATGTAATGGATCAGTCTACTGAACAAAGGGGATTTGAACCTATATACAGATTTTTTACAGAATCAACAAAGATACCTTCTTGCTATTAACCTTTCTTTTAAATATCCGACAACGAGCAGAAGAAAATGGATCAACTGGTGTGATATCCTCTGCGGGGGACTCTTCAACTTCTTCTCTATTTGCTAAAATAAGTCTCGAACCCGTTCTCTTCTTGTTTTGAACAAGACTTTTAGCAGAGAAGATCCCTGAAGGCGTTTGTATAATCAACACAGTATCTGGATTCGGAGCCCTACACCCAAAACAACAAAAACAAAGTTCATATCCCGAAATCAGATAGCAAAGATTTTGCAAACAGCGTATTGAGAAAATTTACCTGTGATAGGAACAATACGACACCATCTTTGTTATCTGTCGACCATTTTTCTCCAAGCAGTGCAACTACATTCAAATTGTGCATATATTATCAAAGACACTTGTAATGTCTTAGAGATGTAAACTTTCTTTACCAAATACAAAATGTTACAGCAATTTTATTCCGTAGTGTTCAAACGCGGAGTCAGATATAATCAAAAGCTTCTGATGGAACACGGAAAGATCAGAAATAAAATGGCTTACCTCCATTCTATACCCAGCTCGGGAAGCACACATGGCATGATAATACGTAGAACACTTGCAACACTGGGTGCATGAGCCATGTATTTGCTTGCATATTACACAAATCTGAATTATCAAAAACAGGAGAATGTTTCTTGCGTTTTAGTTTTGCACATAGTGAAACTTTCCAAAAGAATAGGAACACGTTATCGTGGGAGCCAATCAAATGAAAGCAACAAGACGAAAATGAGGCCCACAGAATTAGGTGTGTACCTTCACAAAATTACTTGATGGTATACTCAAAATCCCCAAAGCTGGTTCCATTTTCTCGTCACTTGCAAAACATACTTCAGGCTGAAACCAAGCACATGTCACGTGAACCCACAATGTCTCCACATCAGTTGGCTTCAATGCACCTCCTATTAATCAGTAATCAAAAATTGGCAAAATTTAATTGATGGGCAACAATGCCAAATTCTCGAAGGAGACTAGCTAACTATTCTCTATTAAACCACCTTTTAACGGTTGCTGAAGTTGTGACATTTAAAAAGGACAAGACTATGTTAAACATGATTCACAGATAAGAAAGGCAAAAATGAAAAGACATGCCTTTTACAGGACAAAGGCAACACTCCCGTTTGATCTCAGGTGTCTCGCAGGCTTTGCAGACCCATGATGTGAACTCACGAACATTTCTTGCCCCATAGCATTCCTGATGAACTGCTATTTGACATCTGAGGAGAAAAATGAACAAAAGGCATAATTATGATACTAGATTAAGGTTTATAAGTCTGCTATTTGCCAGTAAATATGTTAAGGAAAATAACATTGTTTCTCTCTGACTAGTATGAGTAACAACAGTAAACAAAATCAGCTATTTTATCTACAGAAAATAGCCAAAACTTGATAGAAGAAAGTGAAACGCTCAAATAAAGCATTCAGAAGGTTTATTGAAGTACGAAATAAAGCTTTTTGCCCAGAATCTATATCTTCTCGAAAAAGAAGAGAGCAAAGACGTAGCAAAACAGCACCTGTTGCAGATAATGATCTTGTTGTAGTCCCAATCTTCAACCCATCTGCAAACTGCACATCGCTCTGTTGTCCACTTCACATTGACCGGCTCATACTTCTCTGCCAATAGTGAAAGAACAAGCCAACATAAGCAACACAAAACGCAACTAAAGCGATTCAATAGGTTATCATGTTTTTTAGTGTACCTCTCAGAAAGGAAAGCAACCTCTGCTTTCTCTGTTTCACAGAAGGTTTTTTAGGAGGTTTGCCTGCAGTATTATTTGCGTGGAACTCTGCTAATTTCATCATCTGACGAGTAAAGGAATATGGCAGTTAGACTTTCTGTAATCAATATGACAAATTAAAAAATAAAGAGAAAAAGCGAAAATAAGAAGATTTCTACAAACCCATTCTTCTAGAGGCAGTTTGGAGCTTTTTACTTTCACACTAGTCCTCCAATTTTTTGCTTTTGAACCAGTATGCCTTTCCCATTCACTAAGTGCTTTCCTTTCAGGTCCACAAGATCCACACTTACATACGACTCTGTAAATAAACCAAATGGAGTAAGAATACTCTGTAATTCATTCAACATAGATACCTAAAAGTCTGGAAGAGTTAGATGTAAAAAGGTCATTGCTTCGCCCAATTCTAGAGTAAATTACGAGGCAGTAAAACTGTAAAAGGGAAAACAGTGTGAAATAGAGATCACACGGTGTCCGCTTACAAATGAAGGCTTGGAAAATATATGCCTTCAACTCCAGAGCATACAACAATAACCTTGTCAGGAAGCTCCATCGGGGCATTGTTTTTGCCAAGTCTATACCAGAAAACTCTCAACTTTAGAATCTGGTATTCACAATTCAATTGTTGTAAGAATAAACAATTACAGTTGGAAGAAAATGGACATACTTGGATTTTGAGCCTTGCTTTTCTGAATCTGATAGCTCAAAGTTAAATTTTGCTCTGCACGTGGGACAATAATAATCTGCTTCCCCCAAATCCTTCAGGTTGCCAAATGAAATTGATATCAATACATGCAAGTAACTGGAAACAAGATAACCTTAAAATGAACATGTACCTTAAAATGCTTATGTGATATTTGATCACATACTGCGTGAATCCAGACTTTACAACCATCACACCGCACCTGATTCACCATATGTAATCAAATGGTAAAATTGCAAGAAAACATTACCTGATTCTACACTACAAAAAAACAAGAAGATAATTTGTATGTCTTTTTACCCATCTCTGACTATCTGAATGATTCCATATCTTTGTGCATATACCACAAACATGTTTTGGTTTTGTCAACTGCAAGGATAATTAGTTGAGTTCATTGCATTGAAATTGAGAAAGCAGGATCATAGCAAAAAAAATTAACGTACCCTTGAACAAGGTTTACACAATAATTGATCTCCGGGAATCAGAGCTTTCATTTTCTTTGCCATCTTAAAAGAAAGGATCATTCCACATCCTACACAAGCTCTTGGATTTCTGTATTTCTTCAACATGTTCTGCATATATATAAACTCAATCTCTATAACCATCAAGGAATAAACTATAGATGCTCAAAAAGGAACCCAAAGCAAAGAGAAAATTGCCTGGCTTGGAGCAACGTGATCAAGATATTGGCTCGATCCTGCAGTTTCTTGAATCCATCTGTAGACAGAATCATCAAAAGTTTGGTTACCAGCGGCCATGTGAATATCCTGCATCAGTTTCTCTGTGAATCCTTGGTCTGCCAAAAGAGCTTCTTCAAGTGCCATCTGGAAATCCCCTGGATTGCATCCACGCAATTCAGACTGTTCTTGAAACCTAGAAATAACGACTAACTATTAAGCAATATATCCACATAAAAAGTTTTAAAAAAAATATATTCTGTAAGATTCTAGTGATGACCAACCTGTCTACATAATCCACAAAAGGGAAAATCATCCCTCTTTTAACCCACGCATAATCCTGCTTGCATAATCAAGTTAACATCAGTTAAACCTCAAAAAAATAAATACAGCTTTTAGAATCATAGAAGAAGACAATATATGTACCCTTTCATTCTCTGTCCCAGAGTGACCAAAAAACATGACACATGCTGCATCCGGTATACAAGAACGCAAAACAAGCTCGGGAGCTTGCGTCATTGGATCGATAACAATAGCCGGCCAAAACGGCTCCTTCTTCCCAGATTTACCCCAAACCAAATCACCCGAATAAAAGTCCTCTGGCCCATAAACACCTTCTTTCTTGGGACAATTCTCATCTTCGATAATATAACGTTGCTCCTCAATAGTAGCGAGTGTAGCTCGTGAACTCATCATATGTTTCTTCATGTCACTATATCTTACAATCTCTTCACACTTATCTCTCTCTTCACACAATGCACTACTATACTTATAGTTCCTAGCATTGGCTTTACCTTCCTGTTTCAAACTATGATAATTACTTGCTTTGACTTTCTCCTTCCTACATTCTTCAATCTCTTCTTCTTCCCCTTCTTCGCTACTAGTTTTGCTATCTTTCCTCCAATTCTCGAGAACCGAGTCGTTAAACCGAGAAGGAAGTACCTGAACTCGTCCCCTTGATGTCCTAACAAGCGGTGGTCTAGAAACCTCAGCCGTTTGATCCCTTCCACGACCAGAAACCTCAGAAACTAATCTATTTGACTTCGACTCTGACTCAACCTCAACAGGTGAAGAAGACGAGATTTCTTTGCACCAAGAAGCAGAGAATCCATTTTTTCCGTTGAGTTTTCCCGGAACTATCCCTGCAGCAATCTCTCCGAGAAGATTCAGAGGGTAATAGTAATCACCACCACTACCTAAGTTTACCTTTCTCTTCTTCCGAGTTCCTTCGTCTTCCTCACTCGCCGAGTTACCGAGTTTGCATCGTTTCAAACTCGGCATTCGGGTTTTCAATTTCCGTTTGATTATCATTCTGATTCAGACAACCAATCAGTGCATCACAGATGTTCAATGTTCCTCAATTCCAACAAAAAAAAATCCCTTTCCAAATCCCAGAAAAAAAAACCCTAATCTCCCCCCAATTTTTCTGGTCTTGAGAAGCAGATACTTCGACAGAAATCTCCCCGTCGAGTTTGACCCACTTTCGCAGATCGCTGCGGAATTGTAAAAGACTTGTTTTTTTTTCTGTAAAAGGAGGAGAAATTTTCCCAGAAACACGAAAGAACAAAGGGAGAGATCTGTTCTAAAAATCCTAACTTTTCTCGCTCTAAATGTTTCTCTCTCTTCAATTTCTAAGAAACCCAGAAACAAACACTTCGTTTTTGATTTGGATAAAGAGAAAAAAGAAACCGGAATGCTGAATTTCGTTTAATCGAAAGACGAAATTTTTATTTTGCTCGGTGAGAAAGAGAGAGAGAGAGAGAGAGCGTGACAGAGTTTAAGAGAGAGAGAAGACGACGACGAAGGAAACGAAGAAAAACAATTAAAAAAAAAAGAGAGAAAGATTGGGTTTTTTGGTTCGTTCGGACGTGTGTACATTACCAAAGATTATATGTGATTATGCTAATTTGCGCCAATGCCTTTCTCCTTCTTCCTTTCCTTCTCGTTTTCTTGTCTTCTGGTTTACAGTTTAGACAATTTCTCTTCATGTTTTTTTTTTGTTTCTTTTTAAAATTTCTCAAAATCAAAAACTGTGTTTCTGTTATTATAATGAGATCCAAGAACACTGGAAATGGAAAAAGTGGAAGGTTTACATGGTAGTGGTACGATTACGACCACTGTGTGTACTCACTCACTAGCTCTTTTGTTTTTCTTTGTCCATAACATTTTTTTATTTATTTTGCATCGTTTTAAGGTTATAGAAAAAACTGAAAAGAAGTCGCCTTTTTTTATTTTGGGTTTGGTAACAGTTTCTCTCGAATTCATTACTCAACTTTGCTTTTTCAGTTTTTTCTTGTTTTTTGTTTTTTTTAACCAATAGAAGAAAGAATCCAAATCTTTTTCTGATCATCAAACTTGTTGGAAATCCATGATTCGTGTAAGAAACAAAAACATATCTGGGATTTACGGGTTGATTTGATATAATTAGAGTTTGGGCACACACATACACACACACACACAAAAAAAAAGATGCAATTCAATCGTTTTTATCATGTAAACCAAGTGTGAGTAGTTGTAAAACACCAAAAGAATGTTTGCTATATGTTGAAAACGCAACAAAACAGTAACACCACAAAATATATATTCTTAAAAAGTAGTTACAGAACAAGAAACATGTGCAATGCTTAAATGATGATGATACAAGAACGATCGAGTAGAGAAAAGAAAACTAAAGAAGAACCATGCTCTTAAAAATCGACCCAACCGGAGAACTTCTCAGAAATTATTGGGGTCGGTCTGAGTTCAATATTTTGAAAATATTTGTATATCGAATATTATAAGACCGACCCCAATAAGAAAAGAAAATTTAAGAAGAACCATGCTCTTATATATATATATATATATATTTTTTTTTTTTTGTTTTGTTTTTAGCTATGTTCATGAGACTATAATATTCGAATATCAAGCAAAACAAATTAAAAAATCAGAAGTGTACCAATGATCATAAAATATTTCAGTCTTTTACATATAATGCGGTTCATTTGGGCCATCGATTTATGAATTTTTGTCGGTTGGGTCGAGTTTTATAACCAGCCTAGTTATGATTAGGTTTTGATGTCAACCTAAACCAGATATGTATTCGGTTTAAGATTCAATCCGGTTTGATGGTTGGTCTGGTTCGGTTTTGAAAACACTGAGAAGAAGAAAAAATATTATCACAGACATAGTACGTAGAAGAGATTTTTCCCACATACATACATGAATGATGAAACTCTCTTTTAAAAGTTTAAATTTGACACAAATGGTGTGCATATTCAGAAAGATCTGATTGGTTCTAAACTGATCAGAAGATCTGTTTTTGAGTCACTCAACCATAAAGGAGGGGGAACCCAAAAAATGAAAATGCAATCTCTGAAAATTGTTAAAAAGGTTAAAATCTAACTTGTTGCGGTGCTTACAAGCAAAGAAACATCAAACAACTTTTTATATCACAAGATCTAATATATATATATATATATAGAGAGAGAGCAATTATAGATATATATATATATCTACATCTCTTACGACCATTACATTACTTCTATAGCTACAATTTCTTTCCTTCAAAGATTATTCAGATTTCAGAGAGACCCTTTATATACAAAAACTAATTGGAGGCTTATAAAGATTTAAAGTTTATACATACTTATATCATATTAGACAAAACTAGTTTCTAACGAGATACGCTTAGCTTCTTTATTCTTCCATGTTTCTTGCTTTTGTTTGCTCAGTCTCCTTCCCCTTTGAGGTTCTTTTAAACCATTCTATTTCCTCTCATCGGTTTTCGCAAACCTTCCGCGGATCCTCGGTTGGCTATCCGCAAGAGCTTTCCTACAAGCATACTGAAACCAAACCAAAAGACAAATTAGATTTCAGTTACTTTGTGCCTACAAGATTCATTCTAAATCATTTACAAGATCTTCTTCAAATGTTTGTCTTCTTTGAGCCTAAAAGATTCATTCTCAATCACTTAGAAGATCTTCTTCAAGTGTTTGTTTTGAGCTAAAATGATTATTAATTCCCAATCATTTAGAGATCTTTAGGTGTTCGCTTTTGAGCTAAAAATGATAGATTCTCAATCATTTAGAAGATCCTCTTCAAGTGTTTTGTTTTTCAATACCTTGATTTTACGCCCGAAATTTCGCCTGCTCTTCTTGTTCCTGTATCGAGAAAGCTTCTCACGACGATCCTCTGAAGTACAGCTCACAATAATCCTATCCAATGGAGATGGACCTGTCCCGAGTTTCTGTTCATCAAAAACACAACAAGATATAGCCAAATCATTTTCATTTCTTAGTCTAAAATGGTCTCAACTTTGCTTCAAATTGTTGATGATTCAAGTTTCACAAAATCGCGTAAAACTTTCAATTGAGTTCAATGTTTCGAACCTGAATGTCGCCTTCGCTAAAGGCTCTTCGCATCCCGTAAACAGAACTAAAATCCATGGGAGCAAACTCAGGGAAATTCTGAATGACAACAGTCTCTTGCTGAGCCTGTGACCAATCCATAGAGCTCAAATTCCCCGAGCTTACGCTCTTCTGCAACTCCTGGTTCTCATCGATAGTCGTAGTCACCACAGAGATGCTCTTGATGTCTAAAACATCAGAGAATGGAGACTCCATGGCTGATTTCATCATGAGATCTTGCTCACATTCATAAAAGGCTTTGTCCAAAAGCTGTTGACCACTCTGCAACGACCCGAGATCGAGATCGGGAAGCTCACAAAGCCCTTGAGAAGTGTCTTCAACGCAAGAGATCATGGTCAAAGCAGCTGAGAGTGGATCAACGGCTAAGATTGGTTCTTCAAGAACTGGATCAGGAGCTTTAAATAAATCTCCTTCTTCTCCAATATCATACTCAGGTATGTTTGATGATGATGACTCAACAAAACTGTTGTTGTTGTTCTGCAAAAATCACAATCAAACATGGAATCAAAAAGACCACAAAAACAAAACAGAACATAGTTCGAGAAATTCAGACAGTGAAGCAGAGATCTTTTTGGGAGTGAGTGGATTCGTTCAAAAAAGGTTAAGAGAAATAGAAAAGAGAATCTTTTTTGTTTTTTTTTTCTTTAGTGGAGGATTGATTTGTGAAAAGAAAAAAAAGGCAATGAATCAAACACAAACCCATTTCTAGTTATAAGAGTAAGAACAGAAGTCTTGAAGAACACGGAATCTCATGTTCCAGAAATCACGGAGGCTCTCATGTGAATAGAGACACAATTCTCAATTTCTCATTATCAAATCAAAAACCATTTTTTTTTTTTAAGGGTTTCTCTGGTTTCCCGAGAAAACTTTCTCACGGGAAAAGAAAAATTTGGCTTTTCTGCAGCAGAAGAAGATTCCGTTTTTTCTTCTGTCTATTAAAATTAAAAACCTAATTTTTTTTTCTACTCAAAGTTTCTCCGCAGCCAAAAAAAAAAAACAATTTTTGGTCAGGTCAGCGGAACAAAAATATCTCATCAAGTGGTCATAAAATTTTCCCGAGAAAATAAAAAAAAAGTAGCCACTAAAACAGTTCGTCAGTTCCTCTGGAAAAATCACTTCACTAGTAGACAAATTTGCTTTTCCATCTACCAATTTCCAACTCAATCAATCAAAAAAAAAAAAGAGAGATTTTTAACATCAAAAAGACAAAACCCATCAGAGAATCTTCTGGGGAAAACCCAAAACCTTGAAAATCAGTTTAAAATCAACCAAACCCATCTCAAAGTTAAAAAAAAAAAAAAAAAGAAGAAGATCTGTAATAAAATGCAGTGACATAAGAAAAAAAAAATCAAACCATTTCATCGGAGAGTTTGTATGATTTGAAGAGGTCTTCGAATTGGTGAATATCTGGGGGACAATTCTGCATGTAACGGAGCATTAAACCAGAATCTGCATACATTTTGTGTTCTTGATCTTTGGAAGAGAGAGTTTTGGAAGCAAGAAAATGGGTTTTGCAGAGAAGAGGAGGAAGAAAGAGTGATGATGATGATGATGAACATAAGAACAGAGAGGCCAAGTTGAGAATTGGAGAGGAAACCCTGAGAGAAAAAGTTTGGTACTTTGCTCTCCTCTTGCCTTTTTATGACAGAGAGAGGCTCATTACATTTATTTGTTTATTGTGGTACTGTGAACACTATAGAGTAAAAAGCCCATAAGGCCATTACTATATATTTTTTTTTTAATATTTTATTTTTTAACATTAAAAAAAAAAAGGAGAAATGGTATCCAACTACATATAATTGTCTTTTGTTGTGTTATTTATGGTTTTTCATTTTATTTTATGACTAAAACTATAACTTGTAATAGGGATGAGTACTTAGAAATCTAGTCTAGGGATTTTGGATGTGTTTCGAAAATCTCTTATCGGACGTCTAAGTGTTCATCGGTAGCGTTTTTTGATAAGTCAATGATCGGGGGTGTTACAACACATCACCCTCCAAAGACTTGGAATAAATGTTTCAGTTGGGATTACGGCTTCAATTCTATATGCTAATGAAAACTGTGTCTCGTTAATTATTGTTTTAGGGGTGGTACAACATGCCCATAATACTCTTTGTAGCTCGTTACTCCACCTTTCTTTTTTGGAGTTTAGTCGTTTTTTTAAATTATCCAACATGGTTTTGTTAGCTGCTTCTACTTGATCGTTTTTCTAAAAATATTTTGATGTATTTTGATGTTCTTTAACAAAAAAAAAAAAAATTTGATGTTGAGTATGTTAGTTTTATCTGCCATTTATGGAGGAAGTTTATGAATATTTCAAGGTATTTCTGCAGTGATGAATTTTATTTACATCACTTTAACAACCAAAAATTTAAACTAATTAAGAGTTTGATATGTTGATTTGATTTGAGGTTTAATTGTTTTGTTTTTATAAGGAGTAAAAAGTTAGATATGTAAGCATGCAAATAGAACAGAGGAAGCATGGCGACCTGCTAGGAAAATCCATTCAGTGTTCTTGTCCATTTATCACATGTCTTTTTTATATTCCATTTTTTCAATCATATGGTTCCTTTTTCCTTTTTAATTTTAAACAAAACACAGTGACAACTGTACATTCATATATATTCTCAAACACGCTTACATATTTGGGACAGTCGCAAAAATATAATTTTTTGTGTATATATTTACAAAAATATCATTTAGAGGTATTCATTTAAAAAAATATCATTAATTATGAATTTTTAAAACCTAATCTTAAAATTATAAACTCTAAAATGTTGTGACCCCTAAAACCCCTAAAACCCTCAAAACTAAATTCTAATTCAACATAATTAACCAAAACATAAATGATATAATGAATTTTTTTTAATAAAAAATAGCATCTTTGCAAAGATTTTGAAAAAGTGATATTTTTAAAAAGTCGTATTTTTAAAAATTTCTCTACATATTTTATATGCAAACAATATATTAGCTTTTTTGAGTTTAAGAGACATGTCTCTGTGGTCTAGAGATAAAATAAAATTTAAAACCGAGAATATGGATTTAAAAATAGATTATACAAAATCATGAATTTTTTTCATTTGGAAAGAAAGTGAATCAATGCAATGAAAGAAGTTTATTGAGCGATGAAGACATAATAAACTTGGATGATGGTTTCGAACTAAAACGGATTTTCTGTACTGTGTTTCATTTTGTGTTCGCCACCACACTTGAGGGTGTAATTCGACAATAAATAATTTACATGCATGCAATAAATTAAATATTAGTCTTTTTAAAAAAAAAAAAAAATTTAAATATTAGTACCGCGTGCAACACAAATCATACGGTTCATATTATACATATATACAAGAATCATTTTTTTTTGTCAATGTACGATTACTTACTCTTGTTTTAAGTCAAAAAAGAATTATGTGGTATAATCTTATTGAATAATAAAATTTCAAGCAATTAAAGAGATGGTTTTGGCTATTCAAATTTGGGTTCGGATCAAAAGAGGTGGTGACCTAGTTCAAACCTTTTTTTTGAGACGAATGATTATTCATTAAATCACAATATCTAAAAAATTATGAGCTAAAATTTAAAATTCAGGGTTTATAGAAAAAAAAAATTGATTTGGTTATTCCCTCCAATTTTTTATTCTGTAGTAACCACATTTTGTTTGTCCATTCCATTTATTGGGTATCATAACCATTTAAAATCTATATATTAAAAATAAGAGGTTAAGCTCTACAAAGTTTTTACAATCTTAATATTTTTTTACAGCCTTAAAACATATCAATCATGCTTATATATATTCATTTTGAAAGCTACAACTTAAAAAAAAATAGACCGTAAGACTTCTAAAATCTATAACCTTACATTCCAAGCTTTAGAAAAAAAGATGGCTGAACGTTTTTGTTTTCCTTCTTTTTTTTTCTCTTTCTTTCATATATATATATATTAATTATAGAAAATGCATACTATATTTTGTTTAAGTTATTTATGTCACTTTACATACAATATTACTTATATACATACTGATATGTTATAAATATGTATGCATAGCATTAATTTATATATATATATATATATATATACAAATAGTATTACATTTTTTTATTTATATACAATAAATTTATATATATACATATATTTTATTTAGTTTTCTATATTCTTTTTGATATAAATGTTATTAATTTTATTTTGCAAATTTTATGTAGTAAATAATTATTCTAATCATACATCTAATACTTACCAATCATGCTTTAATTTTGAATAGTTACAACCAAATTTCTACAGTTACAGCAAAATATTTACAGACCAAATTCTACAGCAAATAATTTACGTTTATAGTCCAACCAATCACTCCCTAAAATTAATGAATAATAAAATTTTAGGAAAAAAACTGTTTTGGCAGCTTTAAATGGTAAAATATAGTCCAAATTTGATATTTTTTTATTTTTATTTTTACCCTTTATTTTATTGGAATTGATTCAAAACAAATTACATCAATGAAGAAATTCAACACATCTGATACAAAGAGAAACTAATCATCATTTTCGCACCAAAAATTAAGTGAGGAAAATAATTGTTGACGACACATTAGCGATACCAAGATGATCTTGTTTCGAATTGAAAGTAGACGATTATGTGTGTTCCGAATCCACAATAACAGCCAGATTTCCAATATATATTACGATAACATGATAACAATTCTTGTAATTTAGATAAATCTCCTTCTTGATTGCCTTTGTCAATTTTGTTGCGAATTAACTTCAATGAAGCCGTCGTTGAACAAATTTGAACTGCAAAACTTAAATCAAATAGATAGCTGTAGGGGTCGGATTTCCCCCCTATGAGATCGATATAATGACGAGATCAACTCTCCGGCGTCCTGACGAAATCGGATCGAATCTGCAAGGGCCCAGTATGAATCTAGGCTCAAAATGACATTAAACCCATTAACAAAATGAGCTTAATAGATTAATGGGCCTAAATGTTATATATTGCTTAATGGGTCAGACTCATTTATTAGCTGGCCCATTTTATTTAGAAGTACTATATATAGTTCATTATCATCTCCCAAAAAGGGGATCGGTTCATTTTGTAACCAGAGCTTTGCAGAAACAGCAATAAAACATATCTTCGACTTTTGCTTTGTGATTCATACTCAGAAGACTCAGTTCTCCTTTCAACCCTTGACAAATTCAACTGTGTAGGATCCGCCGTCTAAAGTTTGGCGCCGTCTAAGGGAACTTGAGATCTTCTTACTCAAAGGAATCACCTCACAGACAAAGTAGAAGATGACCATCGACAACACTGATGGCGACAGACGCATCACCCACACGGATGGCAACCGTGTCAGGAGCGCCGATGGTAACCGCGTCGACAACAACAGTGGCAAAAACTGTAACGATAACACGAGCGATAATCAAGTCGACAACCCTGGCAACAAGGAAGTCGACGCTAGCCTCGCTAAAGGCACTACACAGAACGCCAACCAAGGTGCAACGGATGCGGTGCCTGCACTGGAAGTACTAAACCAGATCAAGGCAGCGATGGACGCGATGCTTAAGAGGCAGGAGAACCAGGAAAAAGTGAACGCCATGGTGGAAGAGAGACTTAACACCATCGCCATAGCAAGCCGGGGCCGAGGTCAAGGTTCGTTTAGGCGACCAGGAGAGCGACTCATTCCGACTAGTCTCTTCTCAACACCAGATGGTGCGCCCAGAACTCGGACCTTCCTGCCGTCACACACCACCTCGGAGACGAGAGATGGAAGCAACACAAGACGCATTACCCGACCGCTGGAGAAGGACGCGTATGCTGCCGATGGGCAACCACAAGTCGTCAACCTCGACGAAGATGCGCCAACCGAGGTCAACCTGGGAAGACGTACTGATGCGGGACATACTACGGCGCGCCAAGGCGAAATGACCCGAGGCGGCAAAGAGACCGAACAAGATAACATCAGTGACGAGGATCTCCTCTGGATCCAACAGCTTGACGACCGGTGTGACAAGGCATTGCGCGCCCAGAAAGCCGAGATAGATGAGATGCGCGCAAGGATGGAACGAGCAGCCGAGGATATGAAGGCAGTTCAATCTCAGATGCATAAGGCTGTGAGTAAAGCTCCTCAGCTTGACTTGGTACTAGAAGAGGCACAGAACACCCCGTTCACTACTACAATCACTAGGGCTCACGTGTCCGATCCAGGAAAGATAAGGCTACCAACATACGAAGGCAAAACTGATCCAACAGAACACATTACAGCCTTCATCATCGCAATGGACCGAGCTAATTTTAAGGAAGACGAGAAAGACGCAGGAAGATGCATTCTGTTCGTTGAGCACCTGAAGGGACCGGCTCTACAATGGTTCTCCCGGCTAGAGCGAAATTCCATAGATAACTTCAAGCAATTAACAGAGGCGTTCATGAAACAGTACGCCATATTCATGGAGCGCCAGACTGAGGACGCTGATCTATGGACTATGAACCAAGGGAAAAATAAAACGTTACGGAATTTTATTGACCGATTCAAAGCAGTCTTCTCAAAGGTCAGAGGGCTAAGCGACTCGGCCGCCATTCAAGCTTTGAAAAAGTCCTTGTGGTACGACTCAGACTTCTGCAAGGAATTGACATTAAACGCCCCTTCAACTATCCAAGACGCCATGCACCGCGCCACAGAATTCGCAGCAAACGAAGAGGACGTAAAAATTCTGGCAGCCAAACATGGGAAATCAAAACTAGCCAGCCAACCCGGCCTGACGCAGCCACAAAATCAACCCGGTAACAAGAAGGCAAATCAAACCCTTGGCTTCACGCAGCACGAGGGAGGTTTTAAATGAGCACATAACTACCAAATAGAGTCGCTTGGATACGGTCGAGGTCGGGCCGCGGCCGAGGAAGGAGCAACACCTGGATGAGAGGTCAAAGCTCCTATGATGAGACGGCGCACTGCGAATTTCACAACTTCGCCGGACACTCCACTGCGAATTATCGCGTTCTGGGTCTAAAACTCGCAGTAAAACTGGCAGAAGGGAAGCTTGGCAACAACATTAGCATCAGAGACTTTGAGATGGATGTCAATACTGACAATCCTGATCGGACAAACGGTGATAACACAAAGCGAGAAAGGAGAGATGATGAGCATCCGCCGCACGAACCAAGACAACGGATAAACATGATCATGGGCGGATCTCATTACTGTTCAGACACAGTCTCTTCCATCAAAGCATTTCAACGACGCGCCGAAGTCAGCATCAACTTCTCAGCACCTTCCCAATTTCCAAACGATGTGATCACGTTCGAAGAAAAAGAGAACACTGGGATCGACAGACCACACGACGATCCACTTGTTATTGAGCTGATCATCAACAATCGCGACGTCGCGCGCATCTTGGTGGACACTGGTAGTACGATGGAAGTAATTTTTCGAGATACTCGGAAAAGGATGAAGATCGACCTATCTACAATCGAACAATTTCCCAAGCCCCTAACAGGTTTCTCCGGAGACACAACAATGACAATGGGGACAATCAAGTTACCAGTTCAGGCCGGCGGAGTCATGAAGATAGTCAATTTTGCCGTAGCAGACCAGCCAGCAATTTACAACGTTATCATGGGTACTCATGGCTGAATTCCATTCGCGCTATGGCATCAACCTATCACCTCTGCCTAAAATTTCATACCCCGCGGGGAATAAAGACAATCCTAGGCAGTCAAAAGGAGTCCCGCATGTGCATCATGGTGGAACACAAGCACCGACATCCCGTCACTAAAACAACCTCAAAAGAGGAGCGTAAGAAGATGAAGACAGACAGGGAACCGGTGAAGAAGCTCTCTAAGCTCTTATAGCAATTATAGATTGATGAGGATCGTAAAAAAGAAGGAGCCAGACCAATACGCGATCCTACTATATCGGTCTGCATTGATGACAACAACCCGGAGCGGTGCGTAGAAATCGGAGCAAATCTTGAACAACAAATCAAGGAAGAACTCATACTGTTTTTAAAGAAAAACGTTTACACCTTCGCATGGGCAGCAGAAGACATGCCAGGAATCGACATCAACATAACAAGTCATGAGCTAAATGTCGACCTAACTTTCAAGCCGGTGAAGCAGAAGCGACGCGAGCTTGTGATTGAACGTGCAAAAGCTGTCAACGACGAGGTAGAACGACTTTTACGAGTCGGATTAATTGCAAAAGTTAAGTATACAGACTGGCTTGCCAACCCAGTCGTTGTGAAGAAAAAGAACGGGAAATGGCGAGTTTGCATGGACTTCACTGATCTAAACAAGGCGTGTCGAAAGGATAGCTTTCCTCTATCCCACATTGTCCGATTGGTCGAAGCAACCGCTGAAAATAAGCTCTTGACATTAATGGATGCCTTTCCGGGGTACAACCAAATAATGATGAATCCAGACGACTGCGAGAAGACAACCTTTATCACAGACCGCGGAATATACTACTACAATGTAATGCCTTTTGGCCTGAATAACGCCGGGGCAACCTATCAACGCCTGGTGAATAAGATGTTTGCTGACCAACTCGGAAAAACGATGGAAGTCTACATAGACGACATGTTAGTAAAGTCCATCGAGGAGAAAGACCATATATCAGACTTAGCGGAATGTTTTAAACAACTCAACCTCCACAACATGAAGTTGAATCTAACGAAATATCGAGTTGCAGTCACATCAGGAGAGTTCCTCAGATACTTAGTCACCCACCGTGGCATAGAGGCAAATCCAAAATAGATTGACACCCTCATAGAGATGGCTTCACCAAAGAATAAGTAAGAGGTGCAAAGACTGGCAGGAAGAGTGGCTGCACTCAACAGATTCATTTCTCGCTCTACCGATAGGTGCCTGCCGTTCTACGACACTCTGCACGGGATCAAACACTTTGATTATCTGGTTACACCTCCAGTTCTCGCAATTAAAAGCGTATCCGGCTACACCTCCAGTTCTCGCAAAACCAGTTGAAGGAGAGCTGATGTTTCTCTACATAGCAGTCCCACCTACGACAGTAAGTGGCGTACTAGTTCGAGAGGAACGAGGCGAGCAAAGACCTGTATTTTACGTTAGCAAAACCCTTACTGAAGCAGAAACGAGATATCCTCAAATGGAGAAAATGGCACTGTCTGTCATCATGTCGTCTTGGAAACTAAGACCGTATTTTCAGTCCCACACGATCGTAGTTATGAGTATGTTCCCGCTGCATTCAGTCTTGCACAGCCCAAGTCAATCCGGCAGGCTTGCCAAATGGGCTGTTGAATTAAGCGAGTACGACATAGAGTATCGCGGCCGATCCTGCGCAAAATCTCAAGTACTGGTTGACTTTTTGATTGAGCGTCCGGAGCAACATGATAACACCACAAACAAAATTTCCACTTGGCAACTTCACGTTGACGGTTCATCATCAAAAAGTGGCTCTGGAGTCGGCATACGTCTAACATCGCCAACTGGCGAGATATTCGAGCAATCTTTTCGTTTGGGCTTTCGAGCATCTAATAATAAGGCTGAGTACGAGGCCCTCCTTGCTGGTATGAAACTCGTCCAGGGACTCAAGATCGGCCAAGTACACATATTTTACGATTCGCAGTTGGTTGCCAACCAATTCAATGGCGAATACGCAACCAAAGATGACCGCATGGAAGCTTACTTGAAGGTAGCAAAGGAGTTGGCTTTGCAATTCACAGAATTTACGCTTACACGAATTCCAAGGGGTGAGAACACCAATGCTGACGCACTTGCAGCCCTTGCCTCAACATCTGACGACGACTTAAAGCGTATAATTTCGGTGGAGTTCATCGAGCACCCGAGCATCACTCTGCCGCAACCGGTTAACATCTTTACCCTGTTCCAAGCAGCCAACAAAGCGAAGGAGTTAGCAGAGAGAATCGCGAACGGAGAAGACATCGAGATGGAGGAACTGGTCATTGCACCACCGCTAGTTCGGCAGAGGAAACGGCCGCACAACTTAGTTGATTCTTCTGACGACGATGACGCATCCCAGCATGGGAAGGAACTTACCGTGCGGCAAGCACCAACACCTCTCGAAACCGACTCCGCTCTCCAGCCAGCCGAGGCAGATTTACCAACAGAGACACATCCGCCAGCCGAGGCGAATCCGCCAGCCAGACCCACCCTTCCCACAGATTTACTTGAGTCTGATAGGACTGTCACTGCAACCAAAGTGGCAACAGACCCTGCCAAGCAGTATGAATTTCCAGCAATGGATACTGACCCGGTGGACAACCTCGACATTCCTCCCATTCCTGCCAGAGAAAGCATTAACAGAAATTTCGCACCGCACCGCGATATGACAGCGATCAACGACAAGCCCCCACCATTGGCTGAAGATACTCCCATGGAGGTGAATTCTCAAGTCATGGAGTACGAATGTGATACAAGCTGGCTCGGCGCCATACGAGACTACATTGACAAAGGAAAAATTCCTCCTGACAAGTGGGCTGCTTGCAAACTTAAAGCCAAAGCCGCTCGCTACACTCTACTTCGGTGAAGTCTACAAATGGCGTTTCTCGGGACCGCTGCTGCTCTTTGTTGAAGGCCCGACAGCTCGAAAAATCATGTAGGAGGTACATGGTGGTTCTTGCAGAAATCATTCTGGCGGACGAGCATTAGCTATCAAGATCAAGCTGCATGGCTACTACTGGCCAACAATGATCAGCGATTGCGAGAAGTTTTCGGTTAAGTGTGAGAAATGTCAACGCCACGCCCCAAAAATTCATCAGCCAACGGAAATGCTTTCCTCGGTAACCTTGCCGTACCCATTCATGACGTGGTCCATGGACATCGTCGGTCCTCTCCACCCGTCGCGACAGAAGCGTTTTTTGTTAGTCTTGACAGACTACTTCAGCAAATGGATAGAAACAGAAGCCTATGCTTACATTCGGGACACCCAGGTGGAAAATTTTGTATGGAAGAACATCATATGTAGACATGGTATCCCATACGAGATCATCACGGATAACGGTTCTCAATTTATCTCTGTAAAATTCGAAGCCTTCTGCGAGAAGTGGAAAATCCGACTCAACAAGTCTACTCCACGATGTCCACAAGTAAACAGCCAGGCCGAATCAATCAATAAGTCAATTATCCTCGGCCTTCGGAAGTGCCTGGATGAGAAAAAAGGCCGCTAGGCCGACGAACTGGAAGGCATGGTGTGGTCACACAGAACGACTCCAAGACGAGCAACTGGCGAGACACCCTTCGCCCTAGTTTACGGTACAGAGTGCGTCATCCAAACCGAAGTCCAGTTCCCCAGCATCCGATGCCAACTCTTGCCAGAGCACGAAGCACTCAACAATGTCATACTACTCGACCGACAAGACACAGCCGACGAAACCCGAGACAAAACGTTGATCCGGATAACTAACTATCAACAAGCCGCTGCACTTACGTCAAGGAACGACGGTTCCACGAAGGCGACTTAGTACTGTGGGAGGTCTTTTAGAACACAGCTGAGCGGAACGTAGGCAAACTCGGTGCTAACTGGGAAGGCCCCTACAAAGTCACCAAAGTGGTCAGACCAGGAGTATATGAGCTAGCCAGCATGGTAGACATTTCGATACCACGATCATGGAATGCCAGAAACTTGAGAAAATACTACCACTAAGGCAGTCAACATACTTAACTTGAACTACGGGACGGCTTGATTCCTATAAAGGGTACGTAGGCAGCCCGTCTTCGGATGGGTTCAGCTGTCTCTCCCTGAAAAGGGAGGGGGAGTGGGTGCGTATATTCATATACTACCATTTTTGTAGGAAATAAAACTTTTCTCCTACGTCTTTTACGAACAAAGTCTTAACAAAACAGACATCCGATTTCTTCTCTCATTACTGATGGCCACAGTAACGAACTTTAATACTTACTTCAGATCTGACTACTACATCCTTAGCAGGATTACAAAGCGCGCTATACAAATATTTATGTTCATTACCGGAGTGGATGCGTTCACGGGAACAATTCTGTAAACCAGAATATTCATCACTAAACCCAGCAAACAAATCGCTGGTATCATCGCAAAGTTTTCATTATAGGAGCGGCTATGTTAACGAAAAATACGACCGCAAACCGAAATGATCACTAAAAAACCCAACAACTCTATCGTTGGTCATCACGCGATAACATGTTCATTTTTGGAGCGGGCGTTTTAGTAAAGACTCACCCGTGAACCAAGATGATCATCAGAAAACCCGGTTAACTTATCACTGGTCGTAACAATATTATAATCAATATTTGGGAGCGGACGACTCAACGACACCCTGCATGTAAATCGGGGCAACCATCGTCTGAACGTAAATCAGCATAGTTGGAGAAGACTTGTCAATGACGACTCCCCAGTAAACCATACTTGCATCAAGAACAGTAAATATCAATGAGACACTCTAGTTAGCAGTATGCAGCCATGCTTATTAGCGCAACGGTGTCAAGAACTAAAAACTTTGCAACGAAAAAATTCGTCCAAAAGACAAGAACAAGAATCATAAAAGCTGCTTTCATAAGTTTTATCTAAAAAATGATATAAATCAAAACAAAAGGATAAACACTATCCAAGCTGAATCAAATACTAAGTCTGAAATCAAACGTACAGCAAAGCGTCAAAACAAAAACTAAGACGCAATCTCCTCAGCGTCTTCAACAATCTCAATGGCCCGCTCAGAATGACCCTCGGGCGCGCTGTTCGATGAATTACCATCGATCGAAGAGTCAGAAGAATTCGAACCCGAAGCGGCATCCAATTCGTTAGTTCGATCTTCGATGGTACTAGTGGGAGAAGGCTTAAGAATATCCTCGAGTTCGCGCACATGATTTGCAAATACCTTATCAGCAAATACCAGACCCGCCTCCTGCTTCTTGAGAGCAACGAGCTCATCGCCAAGGTTAGGCGCCTTGTCACTCTGAAGCAATTTCACGAACTCAATGTTACTCCGGACTTCAGAAAGATCAATTATGTCAATCCTCGGCTGACCATTGATCGCTTCGATCTTGTCTCTAGCACAGATGATCCTCGCCTCATACTTCGCCTCCAGTTCGTGCTTCGCTCCGTCGAGAGCCCGCTCTACAGCCGCATCTTAAAGCTCGGAAGCAACATCTAAGTGGGTGGTAAGGTTAGAGACTTCTTTCTGAAGACGCATCCTCTCAGATTTAGACTCTGTGAACGTCCCATCCATCTCGCGACTCTTTTTCTCGATTTCCTTCATAGCAGCTTCGAGAGTAGCAACGCGATCCTCTGCGTTCCTTTTCTGCTTCTTATGATTGTCGCAAGCCTTCCGAACATTACTAAGCAGGCGATTCTGCAAGTGAACTGTCACTTCGTAGTCAATAGCGAGCTTGTTGGACGACGAAAGGAACTGCCAAAAAAAACGTTAGAAAAAATAGCAATAAGGAAGAAGGAAAATCACTATCTTACAATAAAGTCGCGAAGTCTTACCGTCATACAATGAAGAGCCGTAGTTGAGTAAGAATCTTCCTTCGACATATCTCTTGGAGGCGGAAACTCAGTGCCCGGAAAGACAATCTTGGACAGATGCGATGCTGCCGTCGCAGAATCACCAAAAGGAATAGTCAAAATCGCCTCGGAACGGTGACATCGAGGATTCGAATTGCGTCTCGATCTGCTCTGGCCATCACCATCAGCAGCACCTCTCTCCTCGTCTTTGCGAGGACGCTTACAACTTGGCTCCACGCCATCATCTCTCCTCCTCGCGTCTTCGTGACGCCGCGATGATGATTCAGATCGACGATCGACGGCAGCAGTAACATTTCGCTCTAACGCCGGGCGACGCAGCTTAGACGCAGAGGTAGTAGTCGTACCAACTCTAGGAACCTACGCCAACGACCTTGCTCGCTCCGACACCCTCGCGTTAGACTCCAGTCCGGCCTCCATGGCTCTCCTCTCGCGAGCTGATGGTTTCCTTGCGTTGTCCGACATCTCTGGTGAAGAATTCGACAAAGTAGCTCCGAAGCGACGGACAAGAGCTTCTCTGACCCTGTGAAAAGAAAAGTCGTCCCTCCAGCTACACTTCTCAGCAGCTAGGTTGTCACGGAGAACAAACAAGTCTATCGGCAACTTTGCAATGCGGCTCAAAACTACAAAACAGTAAGCAAGAGGATAAGAGGGTTAGCATTGAAAACTGAATACTTAAACAAGCAAGAATCACAAAGATACGGCAATGAATATCAAATTCTAAGCTAAAAAATAGTGGCGCGGTAGGGTCGACTACCGCGAGTCCCCCATCTTTCTCGAAGCATGTCTAGATGACCGCGGCCGACGAAAGCTTCATTGATTTTCACAAAAAAAAAACTTTTCCGACCAAAAACAATCTGTGTTGGAAACATCTCCATTGACTTGGAAATTCGTTTTGCCATTAAGAAAATAGAGGAGTTTGCCCTTGGAGCCAGTCTTCCTAACCTCCAGGAGACTCAACAAGTGATTGACTACGACTTCGCTGTCACATTCGTAGCTGCGCACCATAATCCCAACCAAGTGGGGCATGCCGAGAGGCGTGATCTATGCAATAGCAAGATTGGTCCTCCACAAAAAGTTGAGAATCGCAGCAGGAATCGAGAACCACAGGAAGCACGCATAAAAGTAAGCTTCGTACAAAGTAAAGTAGCCCTCTGGAAGGTGATCCGCTCGCGCATCTGAACAAGGAACAACTAGCTCAACTCCATCCGGAACACCAAAGAAAGCAGTAAGAGTTGACTCGGCCGAATTGACTAAGTCAACTCGCCAGCTTTCAAACTGCCATTCAAACCGTCGATCTCGCGTCGCCTCTCCTCGCTGGTACCCACCTCGATCTTTCCACGACGCGTGACATCTTGCGTCTTACCGGGGTTCACTTTCTCTCTCCTTGTCGAAGCTCTCTCTCTTCTCCACTGCGCAGATCCGCCACGAAACGTGTCTCGATTGTGTCGCCGGCTCGAACCGACGGCGGCAGGGATCGATCCGTGATGACGATGGGATGACGACGGGTCCGTAGACGATGACGACGGCGACGACAATGACGAAGGTTCCACAGACGATGACGACGGCGTTGACCGTGGCGAGGCTCGACGGAGATGATGACGTCGGAGATAGGTATGACGGGGGTAATGACGCCGGAGATAAACGGTGGCGCTATCGGAGGAGGGAGATGCGGTCGAAGACGCAGACGGAGGAAAGAGGCGACAGAGATGGCAAAAAAAAAAAAAAAAAATCGAAACCCTACAAAAAATAATAATAATATAATAAAGGGGAGATGTTTTTTTTTACCTTCTATCCACGAGAGGAAGTGAATTGGTAAAAAATAATGTCTTGGAAGTAGACTTATTTATACCCGAAGAATTTCTTAAAATCACTTTGTGTCTAGGAAAAAATTCCTGAAATTTTCCAGGAGGCCTCAAGGCCCACTAAAGCAACATGACTATCAACCTCCTCAATCTTCTAAGTAAAAGAAAAAGAAAACAAGTCCAGGAAAACACGCCGACATCGGCTCAACGCGGAATAACAGAAACTTCCCGAGTTCGATGACAAGACGTCCATGCTTGGCAACTTCGCAGTCCAACATATCGATCTCAGACTTCAGGAACTTTTACCTCGGCATCATCATAACTCGATACTGCCGAGCTGGGGGGGCTAACTGTAGGGGTCGGATTTCCCCCCCATGAGATCGATAGGGGGGAAATCGGATCGAATCATCAACTCTGCGGCGTCCTGACGAAATCGGATCGAATCTGCAAGGGTCCAGTCTGAATCTAGGCCCAAAATGACATTAAACCCATTAATAAAATGGGCTTAGTAGATTAATGGGCCTAAATGTTATATATTGCTTAATGGGTCAGACCCATTTTTTAGCTGGCCCATTTTATTTAGAATTACTATATATAGTTCATTATCATCTCCCAAAAAGGGGATCGATTCATTTTGTAACCAGAGCTTTGCAGAAACAGCAATAAAACATATCTTCGACTTTTGCTTTGTGATTTATACTCAGAAGACTCAGTTCTCCTTTCAACCCTTGACAAATTCAACTGTGTAGGATCCGCCGTCTACAATAGCCAAAATTGATTATAAACTAAAGCAAACTATAGATTTTCTACTAAGGAAAAAACCTCAACTAAAACTTTCACCCAAAAAAACTAAATTCAATCAAGGAAATCACAATAAATCATAGAAACCAGACTGCGAATAACATCGCCTCGTCTTCTGCCCAAAAACTCCTAAACATCTTTTATACGTCATATCGAGCGTAGAAACTCTATTAGTCTACAACCGTCTCCCTCTCACGATGTCGGCAAAAACACCGGACATCGAAGAGCAAATTTGATAGTTATCATACTCATATTAAAAAAAAATTTAGGGTGAATTTGACAACTAACCATATTGAGCTTCATAATTAACAATATAGTTATGCTAATGAACTATTTTGGCAAATAACCATTTGACTTGTTGAATTGTCAAGTTTGTCCTTATCAAACGTGAACTTAGAAACTAAGAGCGATATGTCGCCGCTATCGTCACCACGGAGGACCATGGCGATCGAAAATTTGCAACATAGGTAGAAGTGAAGTCTCTCCCTCAGCTAGCAGCGCGAACAGCCACCGACGGGCTTGATTATGGTGGTTAGAATCATGGAATCGATCCCTTTCTCTACAGAAATATCAACAAGGACTAGGTGGTATGGATATAGTACCATCAATGTCTCTGTCGGAGAAGGCCTCCCTCCACTTCCGGTCTTCGTCGGAGAATCACTTCTAAGATCATGCCAGAGGCAAAAACGACGAAGAAAAAATGAATGAGATTTTAAAGACAAAAGTGTCAATTATACATGTTACACCTTTCATATCCTAAACAATATAATTATACTAGTGAAAATCAATGCGTTGCGCGGAACAACTATTTAGATGATTTTTAAAACTATTTTAATATTATATATATATATATATATATATATATATCTACTAACATTGATATACTTAAATGATGTTTAAGATTTATGCTCATAATTTCTATTTATATAAATTCAAACATCATTTTTAAATGTTTAATATGAAAGTGAACCATATGATGATATATATAAATATTTTTATTTGAATACTATATTTTCAATTTTTCTCTAGAATTCAACGTATTCTTTTAGAATCTTTTCGGTATACTTCGTGTCCACTATTGTCAAAAAAAAAATGTTGAGTCCACACGTGACCGGAAAGATAAAACTTAAAAAGTGAAATATGCAATAATTTATAGATAAACACATGTAAAAAATTAGTGAAATTTAAATTCTTTTTAAATTGATTGATCACATATTTGGTTTACAGAATTTGATTCTTATATTATCTAAAGTTATATAGCTTCTACAAATAGAAAAAAATTAAAAATATATATTTTTTAAATATGATAGGTTTTCGGAAGTTTTAATTAAGAAAAGTTTAAAGAATTTGAAAAGATATATTAAAAAAAAATTACCTATTAGAATATGGTTTTACATATTTGTAATTAATTTATGATAATTTGATGTTAATTAAATGTTTACTTTAAGTTAATATATTAATATCATATTTTTATTTCAAAGAATCAATGCAAAAATTCTAAAATGTTGAGGACAAATGTCAAAACTAAATAAAAATAAGATACTAAAAATGAAAAATTGTTAACACCAAAAGTGACACGTGGAAGCCTCTCAAAACTTCACTTAAAAGAATCCTTAAAATATTATATTAGATGGTTATATTACTAATTATAATTTTTTTATGGCTATTTTTACTAATTTCTTTTTTTTAATTATTGTCACTATTCAACTTTTGGTTTATTTGTTTAGTCCGTTTTCTCATATTGTACTAATCACGTTTGTTCCGTTTTTTGTTTGATCTACTTAGTATGTATCGTTTATTTTGTTGTAACTATCTAAAACTAGAGATTGTCCACGTGTTGCGTGGATTTAAAAATAAATATTGTATAGTATGCAATAATTTCTAGCTTATTGACAAATTGTGTATTTAATATTACATAAATTTGTTGTTTATAGTAAATAATTACCTAGATTAGAAGATTAAACACTTGTAGCAAATTATTGGATATATACAATGTTATATGGACTTTTCATAAAACTACAACATATAGAAGACATCTTCTTTGGCACAAGTCTCTAATGTCTTCATCAATATTCACTACGATTTTCTAAAAAATGATTTATTATCCTTTTTCTTGCATCAAACACATTTATGAAAAAAAATATTGAGCAGATATTACCTTGACATATGCATCATCTCAACAAAAATGTAGGAATGTATATTTGTGATTAGTTCAATGGAACTTTGAATCGTATTGAGAGAATAATTGATACTTTATTGTATTTTTGTCTTATTCTCTTTATCGTTTTGATATGATTTTTTTATCTTTAACATCGATTCATAGATGAAATGATTCTGTTTTTCTAGATTCACAATTTGTGGTTGATTAAGGTTTTTTCAAGAGTCTTTGATAGAAGTGTTATCTCCACTACAAATTGTATTAATTTCATTAAGAAGTAGTTAGAAAATTGGTTTAAAAGGTGTGAAGACTAAAAAAAATTAATTATGAATATCTCCAATCAAACTTTAACAATCTTAAAATCATATCTTAATTTTTTTCACTGTATTATTTTTTATGTTTTTGTTCATGTTAGGCATCTTTTTATCGAAACTTCTCTTTTGTAACTTTTTAGAAAACAAAATCACAATTATCTATGTAAAAATAAGTCTTAAACATTTTTTGTATATTATATTGTTGGATCTAACAAATAAAATAACTATTTTTCAAACCATTAAAAATTCACAATAACACATCTAATATTGAAATTAGCCATTAAATTGTTGGAATTAATTGTCAAGTTATTAACACAAAAATTTCATTTTTATTTTCAATAGATAATTCAAATGTCAAAAGAATGGGTGCCACATGGCAGACTCTCGTAGTTTTGGTTTTGAAGAACCTTAAAATATTATATAAGATTTGGTTCAAGAGAAACTAATATACATTACTGATAAAATATAGGAGCAATTCCAAAAATACCATTTTGTGTGTGCACATTTGCGAAAATGTCATTTAGAGGTGTCTATTTACAAAAATGCCACTAATTATAGATTTATAAAGCCTATATCTTAAAATTCTAAATCCTAAAAACTGTTTTGACACCTAAAACTCCCAAAACACTCAAAACTAAACCATAATAGAACATAATTAACCCAAACATAAATAATATAAAAATTTTTTTTTTTGAAAAAGTGGCATTTTTGTAAAGTGGCAATTGAAAGTGACATTTTTTTAAATTTCTCTAAAATATTTCACAGTCTTAAATTTATCAATTTTTATTTCTTTTATTAATTGTTTCACGTTTTTATTATAATTTAATTTTCTTATTAGTTATAAAGGCAAATAAATATAAAATAGTGTGTATTAACTAGACATTTTTAAACTTAAATGTTTTCAAAAATATTTTTGTCTATGTGGACACTCTAGACGAAAATAAACTTTCCCATTATACAATATGAGAAAATTTAAGACTACTTTGGGATTCATAAATAACTTAGCTGCCTATATTATCCCCTCATATCATTTTAACCAATAGATTTAAAGCTAAACCAAAGCTCTTAACCTTAGATATTCTTAAAATTAAATAATAACTAATTGAACTAGATATAATACAAATAGTGATAAAAGGACAAAAGAATTACAATTAACCATATGGGATTGGGATAGACTGGCTAGTTGAAATAAACATTAAACAAGCGACTGATCTTGATTAGGTTAGATTTTTGTCGATCTTTGTTTTGCTTTTATTTTGGGATTATTAGACTTAATACAGTGTTTGTTTTTAACTAAGAGCATAATTAATTGTAGTGGTTAAGTTGAAGTGTTAAATAATTTTTTTATTATAAATTGTATTGTGTTAATTAGAATCTCATATTCTGGAGTTCTAAATCTTTTAAATTATAACATTTTATTGGGTTCTTAAATGTTTTATGTATTATTTAATTATTTTTAATTTTTTAAAAATTCATTAAAAATTATTTAACAACTACTAGCCAATAAAAAGTTAATTAATAAACTAATTAATATAGTATTACGGTGGTACGGCTGCAACTTGCAGAAGCTGACTGTTACTCAATACACAAAGCACATGTCTGTGTGGGCCCTACAAGCTCCGTTCCTCTGCCACTTCCTCATTTGCAATAAGATTCTCACCAAAATAAAATAATAATATTGAATTTTGAATTGTTATAAAATAGTTTTTTTTTAATTATTATTATATTATAAATTATGAAAATTATTACATCGATGATTTTACAATGGACAAATCTTCTACTTTAATCTATATCAAACAATTTTATCTTGTTTTATGCTGAAAATTTCATATAAATTTATCTTCTTTAATATGCATCAATATTAATAAATTTTATCTTTTAGAATTCGAAATCCAAATTTTTTAATATAAAAATATTAATGAACCATTGATCAAATTATTGGACAAAAGAACTTTCACATTATAAAATAATTTAATAGTAAGTATTTTTTAGCACATTACGTAAACATTATTTAGGTTACATTTCGGATAGTGGGACTCAATATTTGTTATTTATTTAAGATCGATAAAAAATTGGATTGGTATTTTATAACAGAGCAGCGTCTAAAGGGACGATATTTTAGACATGCTAGTCCTTTGGAAGCCAAGGAAGCTTATTCCCCGTCTTTTGGTTGACAAAGTATCATGACGGCCAAACCATTACTTCAATAAGGCCTTAGGAAAACTATTGGCGCGGAAACCACTACACAAATTTGGAGCAATCTATGGATCCCCAACATCTCGGCCCGTCCGACGAGACCACTAAACGTAGCAAACAACCATGATCCACTACTAAAGGTCAAAGCTTTGATTAGAGGTGGTTCGAGATCATGGGATATACAGCTAATCAGATACCTAATCTACCCTGAGGATATTCCTCTTATTTTAGGGATGAGACCTAGTCATAATTCCATACCTGATGGGTATGCGTGGAGTTATACGACCACGGGGGTCTACACCGTTAAATCAGGATACACACTTGCTTGCAACATTAGACGCTCTCAAGAACCCCCTATTGTGTCTGAACCAAGTATTACTTGTATTTTGAGCCAAGTGTGGAAGACCCGAACTCCAGGAAATCTTCGACATTTCATGTGGCAAACACTATCTGGTTGTGTTCCTACATGCCAACGACTGACTTACAGACATATGGGCTCAGACATGACATGTCCACGATGTGGTTCAACTAGAAAAGATGATTAATCAATTACTCTTCGAATGCCCGCCATCCTTACAAGTTTGGGCGCTATCAGAATTTTCGTCCTCTCCGGGTGTCTTCCCGAGTACCTCTTTATTCCGGAATATGGATTTCATATTTTCAAGAACAAACGAGATCGGTTTATCCAAGTCTCAAAGGAAATCATTCCCATGGATCTTCTGGTATATCTGGAAGGCCAGAAATGATAAGGTGTTCAACGGGAAAACAATATCCCCATGCTATACTCTCCAGACAGCGATTATTGAAGCAGAGAGTTGGAATATCGCTAATTAAAGAGAATATAACGAAGAAGCAGAAGAGCTACACCTACAGGGTGTCTCACATGATTTATCTCTCAGGGACCCTCAAATCTCGGCATGCCAAATCGATGCATCCTGGATTGATCATGGTACGGTCAGTGGACTAGAGTGGTGCCTAAGAGACGATACATACCTCCTTACTTTTGGCATGCAAGGATGTAGACGAAGCATCTCGGCACTTTATACTGAGTTCGACGGGCTGCTTTGGGCAATGAAGTGTCTAAGCGAGAGGAGATTATACTCAGTGAGGATTGAGATGGATTGTGCAAGCCTGATTTCTATGACCACGCATCCACTTGATTGGCCATCTTTCAGTGCGGAGGTTGACTGGTTCACTTTGTTTAGACAATCTTTTAGTTTAGTTCATATCTCACGTAGTAGTAATATCCGGACCGTCTCCCTTGCAAAGAGAGTTCGAGCACGAGGTTATGTATTTTCCCATGTAAGTCAGACATTTTCGTTTGGGGTAGCCCGTCAGAGAAACCATCCAATCGGTAATAACTTGATTTAATATAATGGCGATTGTTGAAAAAATAAAAACAGAGCAGCATCAAATAGCGACCAAAACTTCGCTTGATAGTAAAAATAATTACGTTTTGTTCAAAAAATAAAATTAAAAAAATATTTATTAAAGTTCCTGATAAATTAAAGTTCTTGATAAATGCATCCGTTCTACCTTATAAATCACTTGATGCAGATAAATCTAAACCAAATATGCACTAAGTGAATTAAACAAAAGAGCCCAGACCTTAAAAGCAACATCCACAATGTAACTCACATCTATAAGTAAGACATCAAATTTAAGTAAAAAAAATCGTCTCTTCTTCATAACTAATAACGACAGAAAAAACCATAAACTTTTCACAAACCAAAAAAAATATGTGAAAAAAATTTATTGGGTACCTTAAACCTAATAGAATAAACTCGATTGGGTATTGTTTAAAACGGAACCTGTCTGATTTATACCCGCAAAATTTGAAAATAAAAAACACGGATTATGGATTTAAAATATCAGTCGGATTTAGGGTACCCTATGGATATTTACCCATCATAAGATCCCTAGTTCTACGGTAGAACTTCTACCTTATTAATTTGTCAAGCAATTACATTAATTCCGCGGCTCAGATTAACCGAAAAATCGGTGACAGAAAATAATTAGCACAATAGGAGTGTATATGATTTATTTGGCTAGAGGTAGTCTAGCCTCTCTATCTTTATTCGAAACAAATATACTTTTATATTATTAACACAATAACTTATTGAAGATAAAAGACTGACAGAGATATTTTTGTCTTTATTTCTTATTTCCCAGTGAAGGCCAAATTTGTTTTGTTGTTCTTTCGTCATGATCTTATTCATGACGACCAAATGTGATGATAATTCACAGTCAATTACATGTGCGCGTACCTACATGAATATATATAATAATAATAATAATTGTTTCATTCGTTAACATCAAGTCATTTTATATATAAAATTCAAACAATAATTTTTTTGTTTAACACATGTGCGAATAGGTGGATCATTATATGATTGTAGTTACTAGAGTACTCTGGGTTATTACAACTAAATGCTAATTATGATGGGAAACTTATTGAAATAACTCAATTTTGAAGTCAATTACAATTTCACACCTCTTCTTCTCTCTCGTTAAAATTTTATCGAACCAACCATAAAATTCAACTTATTTACGAAAATACAATTATCATCAATATTTTCAACCACCATGAACAACAAAAATCAACCTCTAAATGCTTTCCCAACTGATTTTTCGTAGATAAGAGTTTCATATATGATCTCATAACTTCTTCCTCACCCATTTTCTACAATTTCATCCATAAAACTATCTAAATTCGGTTTTCAAATTTTTTTCTCTCCTCATCTATCGATTTTCAATGGTTCTTGCATAAACGATGGTTGGGCTTCTTTGTTAACGGTCATATTAGAAGTTTCAGGCGCTTGAAGGAGCTGAAAACCGATAAAAATCATTACCGCATGGTTATGAAAACCATAGAATCTTCGACCCGAATTCTCAGATGTAGTGGATGTTTTCAAAACCGGCTCCAAACCGCAGTAACAAAGGTCAAAAAATCTTTTACTTCTAACTGCTCGACGCCGAATAGTTGAACTCACACTCATGTGGGAATTACTCGACGGTTGTGTGTAGTTGTACTGCACTATCCCTGAACACCATATAACAATAACTCATGTTATATAATGAAACACATATATCCAGAACAGGTAGACTTCTCTATCAGTCTACTTGTAGAATTCTTTATCAGTCTACTAAGGAAGATGTGTGTGAAGATGGAGATAAGGAAGATGGCGGACAGATCTCTTACATGTTCATAAAGATTAAAGATGAGGACGACGATGGGTCAGATATGAAACAATAAGAGAGAAACAAATCTGCAACAATAAGAGAGAAACAAATGTGAATAAACAGTTGATGGACGTGTGAAGACAGAGATGAGAAAGATGGCGGGTCATATCTGAAATCTTTCTAGAGGAAGACGATATGTGTCAGATCTGCAACAAATCATAATGAACCACAATTGTCCATGTTTCAGATGTTCATGCATGAGCGTGTGTTAAGTGATATTGTCCCACATCGGAAGTTGAAAAAATAATATAGTAATATATAAAGGGTTATGGGCAATCCACTCATTGCCAATTGGTTTTGAGTTGGAAACCTATGACTAATCCAAATTTAATACAAAATATTTTCTCCGTTTCATATTAGTTGTCATTCTAGCCTTAATTTTTTTGTTTCATATTACTTGTCATTATGCAATTTCATATGACCAATTTTTCCATTTTTTCCATACTTTCAACTTATTAATTACTTATATCAAATAAAACATTGTATTAATTATGGATAAAACTGATTTTTAATATGTTTTCTTAATATTTTTAAAAAAATCTAGAATGACAACTATTTTGAAACGGAGGCAGTATCATTTATGTTTGGGTCAACTATGTTATATTAGGGTTTAGTTTTTGGGGTTTACTGTTTGTTAGAGTTAAAAACCTTTTTTAAAATTTAAAATTTTAGAGTTTAAAATTAAAAAAATTCTTAATTTGTGGCATTTTTTAAAATGACCAACTCATGGTGGCAATTTTACAAAATGATATTTCAAATGTGACATTTTTGAAATTCTAATCTTTTGGAATAACCAAATATAAAAAATTGTTTTTTGAAAATGTTGAATCGTCAAAATATTAGTGATAGAAACAAAGGAATAAATATTCTAAAAATCCAAAAAAATTTTAATTGTAATATTTACTAATTAATAAAAATGAATATTCAAATAATTAATAAAGATAATTTAAATATTTCGTTGTATCGTTTTTCAATGTTGGTTTTCTAAACGATTTGAATTTTTTTTTTAATCTCCTTTTCAGAGCCGGGGATATGAAAAATTAGACTCGAACTAATAAAATTTGTGCCCACAATGTACATAAACTATTTGAAATATCCCAAAAAGGAAAATGAACTCTAGAATTTTCTATTTCCTTATGATTTAATTCAACACAAATCAAATTTTATTGGAATAATATATAACCAACATTCTCAAAATTAGTTGTTTAATCTTCGAAAATTGAAACCATCAAAACGTTTTGATTAAGTTATGACTTACGAGTTCCAATGGGATGAAAATTTCGTCGTTGGACAAAAATAAAGCTTCACAAAAAATGGTATGAGAGATCGAAATGGAGATCGAGACATGCACAAAACAGTTCAGATAGATGAATATAGAACGAAACATATCGAGATCAGAAGAAAATTGGGCAAAGTTTTCTAACTCAGCGAATTTATTATATTCCAATTTAATTTTATTAAAAAATTTGTACATGAAATCTTAAAACATTGGTTAACATCTACTTTTGCCCTTGTAATCATGGCTAGCGGTTCTTCACTTTTTGTTTTTGTTTTTTTGCTTCTTCTATCAATTAGTGCACCCAATAAAGTGTATTTATTTATTTATAAATCCGTCCAAATTAACTAGTTTGACGCTACACCATATACCCAATATAAGTTTCTTATATATTTCAAAAATATTTTATTCATAAACATATCAAGCTGTTGACACAAAAAAAAAAAAAAAAAAAAAAAAATATATATATATATACAATAAAAAGTTTTATTTTTTTTAGTTGAAAATAGAGTGAAATTGAAGAGAAATTTATTCCAAAATGAAGTTTGAAGTGAAATATGGAATGGGGTTACATGGTTAGAAAAATTCGTCGAATGGCTTTTTTATTCTGTGCAACTTGAAGGTTTATTCATTTTTTATTTTTTTGTCAACAAGTTTACTTTATTCATTTAAACGATCAAAATACAAAAAGAGGAAATTAAACATCCTCCAGAATTGCTACAACGTAATTGAGAAGCAATAAAGTATAAAACAGATTGATCATCGCAAATGATGGACATCGAATCCAAAGCATGTCTCGGATACGTCAAGAGGATTTTCGCGGCAAAGCCGGAGGGTTTCAGGTTAGTCACTTTACCGTGTGACTTTGAAGTTCCCGGCATAAAGCACGGGGTTCGACCACTTGATACATCTATATATTTGCATCATCTGTGTACATATTTGCATACTTTTATCCTCTGTTTAACATCATTCCACATCATATATACATCTTTTAGCTATAATTTAGTTCATATTTGCATTTTAGAGTCCTAGGTTAGAGTTGTACATATTTCTCTTCTTTTACCCTTTTTCAGGTGGTATTTGTGCTTAATTGGAGCTATCCGGCTTACTAGAGCCTAGAGGATTGGAGTTGAGGACAGAGGAGTGGATGCAAGGTTATGGAGCAAAACAGGGAGCAATGGAACAGAAATCAGTCATGAATCATCAAGGAATGTCGGTGAGAATCACTTGGAACAGCGGAAAGAATGGAGTCTCAAGAAACCCACTAAAGTTCATAGCTTGGGTGAGAATGAGGATGTTAGTGCCCTTTAATCTATGCACAAATGTCCCATGTTATCCTCTTGATATGATGGAGCATCAAGACTCTCCATCCGTTAGACCAGGTGCATCAAACCGGCTGAAGAAGAAGCAGATGAAACCGATATCCCCTGATATCGGCACCCACCGATGAGTAAGACTGATATACTGCGCCCATCAAGGGGCTGGTGTCGCGACACGAGAGCTGCTGGACGTGCAACGGAAATTGGTCACTTCCCTGATATGGAGTGACCAATATTTAATGCATTTTAACTTTTCTGGGTCGACAGTTGACTCGAACTAGATGATCCGTTTATGGTTCGGGTTGACCCGGGTACTGTTATGAGGGGTATAAATTTGTTCTTAACCCCTGAAAAACCTAAGTCTTCTTTGTTCATCTTTTCTTTTTCGTTTTTAAGCTTTCCACTTACGTTTAGTTGTAATCGACCCTTAGAGCATCAGATCTTTGATGTTCTAAGTTATTTTCATTATAAAGTTTCAGTCTCTAACTTAATATTTCAGTCTTTACTTGTTAATCGCGCTTATCTTTGCATCATATCATTCGTACCTCACTCGAGCTCAATCATGGCTTTTCCCGTAGCCATAAGTGAGTATTCCGCTTTTCGAGTGTCGGGTTAGTAGATGTAGAAGCTTTAGAGAAACGGCTAACTTAACCTCGGCATGCATATTACGTTTCTCGAGCTTAGGTTGTAGATAAAAATTGGTTCTTGGCTCTGGTCTTGAATCTCGTCTTGAGGTATTCTGCTGCCCGAAAAGTGTTTGTCGGAATGTCGGACCGACTTTTTGCTCGACTTAGTAATCCTTTGACCATGAAAGTGTGTAGAGGAGTTAAGTGAGCTTATTGGGGCTTGATCTTTATGCTTGGAGAGTACTTATATCTAGTAGCGAAAGTTCATTAGATGTTTGTACACGACATAGTGGTTAGTAGCGTCACGAAAGTGGGATGACCTATATTTGTGCCCCATGCTTAAGAGTTAAGCTTATCCGTTAAAGGCCCTGGTTTTATTAGCCGCAATCTGTTGATTCCCATCGTTTGCTAATTCGATACTTGATAACTTCCATTTATCATTGCATACATCTTCACATCTCTGTTTTGTGCATTCTCAGTATTATTACATTTCTGATTAGTTTAGAGAAACATATCCAAACCCTTTTTGACGCTTTAGATTAACCAAAATGCTCTTTGGTCTAGTAGTCTAGGTCTTTGCCTTCCCTGTGTTTGAACCCTTTCACTTGCTGCAATTGAATCATGAGTTAGATTGTTAGCTTGGTTAGGTTTTATTTGTATGGAAAAAACATTCTCATCAAATTGGTCCCATGAGAGGGAAAAAGATACGACAATGCTCAAGGTGGAAAAGGATGGAAATGAACTCTTCCACCATTTTTGTTCCTACCTAGATTTTCGTGCCCGGGAGAAATCTCGGACAATCTCCCTGCATGAAAGTTTATTAACTATTAGTTTTATTATACAATATATATATATATACATATATATATTATGTATGCACATATAAAATATGATTTTTCCAACATGGCAACTTATGTACACTAGTTATGAATGAACATTTCGCTTGTCCATATTGGATAAAATTCTAATAAGGATTGTTAAACTAAAATATTGATTTCATTGTATGCCGAATAAAATATAATGAGGATATTTTTGTGATTCTAGAAGTCTATTATCAATCATAACTAAAATTGTAGTGGACAACTTTAGATCTAATATTAATTCTACAATCACAAGAAGAAAAAAAAAGATTTTAAAATTTTTCGATAAATCCTCATAATTTATAATAATATTTATAATTAATAGTAAATCATTCATAAATCCAAACGAAAAAAGTCGATTGATAAAATTCTAATCGTTTCGATAAAAACTTGTGTATGTGTTTGTGGATGCACGTATCATATATGTACTTATTTGTATAGCTGGAAAGGTAAAAAGAAAAAGTATAACCCCAAAATTGCATTCGATATGAAAAACGAAGAAATATTCCTCACTTTTCATATATTGGTTTCGAGAATGTGAGCATGAGCTGAAATCTTGTTAAAAAATAACAGTATCATGTAAGACTATGATTTATCTGTTTTGTTTGAAATGTTGTTTTAGACATTTTCCCACATATTTTAAAACTAGATTTTTGTCCCGCGTTAAATGTATGATTATAATACTTACAAATAAAAAATCATAATTTTTGTAATATACAGAAAAAATTAAAAAATAATAATATATCTACCATATAAATAAATATATATTATCTTATAAATTTTAATCTGCATGACTCTTAAATTGAATTTAAACGTTTTTAGTGTAAATCGAATACGTTTGAGATTATGAGTTTTCTCAAACTTATTTGAGCTCATCAAATCCACAAAATATCGCGTTAGTATGTAATTTTTCTTAAATAAACAATCAAAGAATTAATAAAAAGTGAAATGATGATTTTCAAAATTCAACCATTAATGTTTGATTTGTAAAGTTGTACGTTTATAATAAAAGCGCAACTTTAATTAGAGTAATATAGATACAATTAAACGACATAAAAAATAATAATTGTATTATCAATTAAATATGGTATCTAAATGGACATAAATACAATTTTGATAAAGTAATTAGCATCGATAAATGATTCATTGTTAAAACGTTATGTCATATAACGTTTCAATATTAAAAAAAATCTATTCTAGTTGGATTTAATTTAGTAACATATGTATTTGTGAGTTCATGTTAAAAAATTAATGTAAATATGTAGAGATTTCCATCATGGCATATAGAATTAATTCAAATATTTTGATTGGTTAATTTTATTAATGTGTCCTTTAAAATCCTCATTGAGTGACACATAGAATTTTTTTTACTTAGTGTCTCCTCAATTAATATATAGAAGATATCATAATTTCTATTATACTATTGACAAAATATCATTTTCAAATAAGATTCTATTCTATATATTATCTCTCTAATTATTAAATTGAATTGATATAAATAAACGTGAAACTTAGTTAAAATATTGTATTAAAATACATAACGACATTTATTGTGTAAATATATACAGAACACATTGTTTATGAACACTTGTTATAAAGCAAATAAAATAGTATAAGTTTTTTTTTTTGAAACATAAATGAAAATATTTTTTTTTCTCTTTTCATTTATGTTTTAAAAAAAAAAAATTCTAAACTTTAATTCGATGAAAAATGATATGAATATAATTCGATGATTATAGATATGAATATTATAGACAGGTAAACATTAATTTGCCTTAGGAAAATGTGAAATTCTAAATTTTGGACGACTATATATATAATTTTCTTGTGTTCTTTTATTTTCTGAATAGTATTGGCGAAAAGAACATATTCACTTAGACAATGAAAGGCCTGATTCATTTATCAAAAAATTAAAGTATAACAAGAGTTACCAAAAAAAAAAGAGTTGGTTGTTGATGTTATTTTTCTATGTTAATATTTTTTTTTATGTTAATTTACATCTAAGTTTTATGCAGTAAGATACAAAAAAAAAAAAAAATTATGCAGTAATTATAGAGGATCTAAGTATCATATAAGTACTTGTAAAAAATGTTTCATATAATTCTACGTTTTACGCTTGTATGAATATATATGGAAACGAAGTCGTAACTAAAGGAAAATTGCACTATTTATATTCATATCTATAATCATTGAATTTGGGTGCGTGCCTGTGTCTGCCTGTGTGCGTGTGTATGGAGGTATTCACGCGCACACACGTTCACCCAAAAGTGATTTCCAATAGGTCGAAACAGTCTATTTTATAAAATACAAATCATGAACTAATTATGGACTTTTAATACATTAAAACACTAGAATACCAAAAAGAGTAGCCATAGTTATAAGAGAAATTTCAAAAAATACCACTTTTCAAGTGTCATTTTATAAAAATGCCAAACTTTTGAAATCTTTACAAAAATACCACTTTTTCAAAATTATTTTTTCTCTATATTATTTATGTTTGGGTTAATTATATTTTATTAGGGTTTAGTTTTGAGTGTTTAGGGGGTTTTAGGTGTCAAAACATTTTTTAGGGTTTAAAATTTTAAGATATAAGCTTTATAAATCTATAATTAGTGGCATTTTTGTAAATAAACACCTCTAAATAGTATTTTTGCAAATATGCACACAAAAAGTGGCATTTTTGTAATTGCCCCTAGTTAATAAACTATATAAGTAACATACATCTTTTAACCGAGATCGAACTTGGACGGAAACATAAATTAATATCTGAAAAATATTAAAATCGTATATTTTTATTATTTAAAACGTTTACAATGGCCAACAAGAATTCCAGTGATTTTTTTAAGATGGTAAGACTTGTTCTATGATTTTGACCTATATGACAAGTTCTCTGCCAATTTGAAGAGACCACTGATCTTTCAGAGGTGTATTCAATCTAGTATTTGTGAAATTTTAAAATAATTTGATTTTTAAATGAGTTTTTAGATGATTTTAGATGATTTAAAGGATTTTAATTGTGACAACAAAAAATTTTTCATTCAAATACTTTAGAATCTTATCTAAAATAATTTGATTTTTTTTCTATATTTTTAACTAAGAAACTCCACCAAAACACTAAAAACTACAACAAATCTCCTAAAATCTACTACTTAAAATATTTCTAATAACAATGGATTTTAAAGTAGATTTTAGAATCACAAGTTCAATAATATTAAATTTTTAATGGATTTTAAAATTCATGTTTGAATAACATAGAATTTGTCAATTTGATACATTTCACTATAAATCCTTGATTGAATACCCCCACCCCCACCCTCTTTATGTCTTTAGTTTGAAATTACATACTTAATTTGGAATCCAAACTATGTGTTTAATTGATAGACCTTAGATTAATGAAAACCGATTTCGAAAAATTTGAATATAACGTTAGGTTTTACGAAAAATGACATATACTACACAATTAGTTAAGTATATTTTATTTAAAAAATTTATAGGATAAATGACATCAACTCGAACGCTAAAAAAATCCGTTGAATTCTCAAAACTCCTTTCACTCCATCCCCGCAGGAGTGTACAAAAATGAAAAAATCTTGGTCATACGAAAGACTATTCAAGAAATAAAAATGTATTAGCGTAGTCGGAAGATTCAATAGTTATTCACTATACAATCTTATATAATATAGTAAAGATTTTCAAAGTTTAAGCCATTAATGGTTGCCATGTGTCAACAAAAGTTTCTCAAAGTTTAAGCCATGAGAGGTTGCCATATGTCAACAAACTTTTTGACATTTGTCTTCTTAAATTATTTATTGAAAACAAAAGAAAAATCGTGTGTCAACAAAATTTTTGACATTTGTCTTCTTAAATTATTTATTAAAAAACAAAACAAAAATTAAGTGTGTTTTAATAACTTTTGCAATTAATTCTAACAATTAAATAGCTAATCTTATTGTAAATTAATTATAACAAGTTACAATTAAGTGTTTTGTATAGATTTATGTAATTCTTACGTAAATTATAATATAATTTTTATGTAAATCATTGTATAGAAAATATTTATTTTATTTATAAAATCCAACAATATCCTATACAAAAAACAAGTACTTCTTTTTTTGCCTTTTATATAGGTTATTACGATTTTAAATTTAAAAAAACAATCACAAAAGAATAGTTTTAATAAAAAGAGGCATAACATGAACGAAAAAAAGGATGATATGAGAAAATTAATTAAAGAATAATTGTAGAATTTGTAGGGCTGTTAAATCCAACAAATCTAATTGAAAAAATTTAGACTTAAACGTTTTAAAATATTTTCATAGCTTTTAAATTTACTATAAACACCAAATTTATATAATATTAAATACAAAATAATCAATAAATAGAAATTATTAATGTTAATGTTTAGACTCCACGCAACGCGTGTTCAATCGATAGTTAATTAAGATTTTTGATTTACGAGATTTATAAGATAAAAAATGAAGAAAATGTTGGGAATCCGGAAGACTATTCAGGAAATTTTACGAGCTTTTAAAAATAGGAATCCATGGGGTTACATTAGTTATATGAAGCCAGCTTTGTGGAATCCACTCTCTTTTATATTTGTCTCTAACCAATGTATTTACGAGGTAATGGACAAACGATCCGATAGCTTTCAGTTAAGTTTGGAGAGAATCTCAACGCTAAAGTTGATTGATTAATAAACTATCTCACAAAGAGAATTTGCACTTACAAAGATAACATAATCTACTTTCTTTTGTAAACACAAATTGTTCTACTTAAGTCTTAAACCGAAAAGATAATAAATTCTGGTGCATTTGTAAAACACCTAATGGTAATTAAAAAAGAACAAAACGCCTAATGAAAAAGAACCCTTTTTAGTTTTTTTTTTTTTAATATCTCAATCGAGAGAGGTCCTAGTCTGATTGCTTCCCATGGAAGAAAAACACATATAAATCATCATAAAGCTGAATTTGGGGTGAAATTTTTTTTTTTTGTTTGGGGTGAATAAAGATAAAGTCCAACACTATAACCTTAACACTCCCCATTCTGGAAATAAAAATTATTAAAAATAGAAATATAAATAAATCTACAAGAATATGAAAAAGCTAAAAAGTTCATGCCAGATACGACCTTCTTCCCTAGCCACTCACTTTCCAGTTTCCAGCTTTTTTCGTGTTCATATTGTAAGTATGAAAACATATCAGAATATCTTTTTAAAATCTTCATAAAATCATAAATAATTTGAAGTGTCACATAATATATACAACGGACTGGTCAAAATGAATTAGAACATTTACGTCAATCATATTTTATTTAGAACATCCGGCGAAACCAATTTATCCTCGAAGACGAATATACTTATTACTTAGATATATAAGGCAATTAGCTAGAGTTTTTTACATATATGGTATTATCAGTACTAAAATGAAGAAACAAAATTTTCGTCATATAATATTTCTATGAGGATGCTGGGTTCAATCATGAGAGTGACGAAAAGACGTTATAAATTATACGTGATAATAAGGTGAAATGAATAGAGACCATTTTGTGGTATGATACACAACTATTATTGTTGTTATAATGGTTCGTAGAAAAAAAAATTATTTTAGAATTCAATAATTTTGAGGTCCTTACAATCTGGTAGTAAATTCAAAATCGTTATAGAGATGCATTGTTGAAGGTTAAAGAGGTGGATTTCACCTTAATATATCAACAATTCAAGTTTGTAAGAGTAGGTTTTGGTACGCTGGTCTATAAAATTGTAAGAAGTTCTTTTTTGTTTGTTCTATAAAATTGTTTTTTTTTGTAAGAAGTTTATTGTAATAAAGATGCAAATTATATAATTAATCGAATAGTATAGCAAATCGAATGTATAATATAATAAAAATAAAAATAAAAATACAAAAATAAAAATAAAATAAAAATATAATACTCATAAAAAATACAAATAACGCTCCACTAGTTCTAAAACGCACTCCAAGGGAAGAAGAGAAGAGACAAACACAAAATAAAGATAAAAGAAGGTGCTCCCCGATCACTCCTTGGCCATTTGATTTTGTCGGAATTTAAATATTTAATTTTCAAAGTCTATAATAATTTTTTTTTTTTTTTTTTTTTTTTTTAGAAAAAGCATTCTATTGACCCATAATGAGTTTTACTTTCATGTAAACACCTTTTGCAAGAAAATGGAGTTCCATGTACCTTTCCATAAATTTTATATAGGTTTTTCTTTTATTACATAAATTCAACGCGTTCCATTACAAACTGATAATACATATATAACTCAGAGTTTATATGTCTAATATTATACTACAGTAAAAAATCTATAAATTGATACTTTTGAATCAACGATATTTTAATAATTTATAAATTTATTAATTACACTAAAAAACTAATTAATTTAAAACCGAAAAAATTATTGATTTATTGAATTATTAATTTATCAAATATTAATTTATCGATTTTTTACGGTAGATTATGATTCACGTTTAGATAGCATTTATTATAAGAAATTTTCCATATATGTATAGTATCTTCAATAAAACAATGGGTTCACAAAAGAAAACAAAAACATATGGGAAAGAAAAACGATATAGATTTAATTACTAGAAAATTGTGATGGAACTTTAAAATGAAAACAAAAATATTCAGAATAGGGATCACTTAAAGAGTAACTTATGGTTAGAAAAAAAACTATCTGAAACAAAACAATATAAAAGTGAACGACGAACAATATAGCGTTTTCATGTTGTTCAAAATGTCTTATATAATATTTTAAGATTTTTCTTAACTCAAGCCATGAGAAGATGCCATGTGTCATTTACTCTTTTGATATTTGTCTTTTCATTTTTTTTTATTGAAAACAAATTTAGTGTTCTTGAAAAATTAATTTTTTTAATTTAATAGCTAGGTTTAATGTAAGTTAATTCCAAATATTAAAATGTAACATAAGGATGACTAATTTCAATATAATAAGCCAATGAGCCGATAATACTTTAACCATTATCTTTTTTTTTTTTGATATCTACCACAAACTAAAATTCTCAATTAAATGTGTTATTGTGAACTTTTAACGGTTCCTCTTATATAATATTTTAAGGTTTTTCCAAATTCAAGTCATGAGAGGATGCCATGTGTCATTTACTCTTTTGATATTTGTCTTTTCATTTTTTTTATTGAGAACAAGTTTAGTGTTCTTGAAAAATTAATTCTTTCAATTTAATAGCTAGGTTTAATGTAAGTTAATTCCAAATATTAAAGTGTAACATAAGGATGACCAATTTCAATATAATAAGCCAATAAGCCGATAATACTTTAACCATTCTCTTTTTTTTTTTTTTGATATCTATCACAAACTAAAATTCTCAATTAAATGTGTTATTGTGAACTTTTATCGGTTTCAAAAATATATATTTATTTATTAACCACAATAATATACTATAAAAACATATAAAAATTTAGATAGGTAACTACTATTTTAAAACAAAAGGTCACAAAAATTAAGTCACAAATTTTTTTAATAAAAAGAATCATTACATTAATTAAAAAAATGGTTTGAGAAAATTAGTTAGTGATTTTAAGAATTTTAATGTTGTTAAAATTCTAAAGTTGTCAATCATTTCCTAACCAAGACTCTCGGTAGAAAATCTTACTCCACCATAAATTGTGAATAAAATAACATAACAATTCATCAATTTAAAAGATAAAAATCACTAATTAATTTGTTCACACCATTTCTTGGGTTAATGTAACGATTCTTTTTATTAAAATCTTTTGTGATTTTTTGTTTTAACATAGTAGTTACATATCTAAAGTTTTAAATGTTTTTTTTTTATAGTATATTGTGTGTTTAATAAATAAATATATTTTCTTGAAACCGGTAAAAGTTCACAGTAACACATTTAATTTGGAACTATTATTTTTGGTGGATATAAAAAAGGAAAAAAAAATAATGGTTAAAGTATTATTGACTTCTCACACCACTGTTTTGGTTAATGTAGCAATTATTTTTATTAAACCATACGATGTAATTTTTATTAATGATAAATCTATTTATTAATATTTTCACATATAACATTGTATATGTCTAGCAATTTGCTCCAAATGTTTTAATCTTCTAACCTAGATAATTATTTACTACAACAACAATTTTTTGTAATATTAAATACATTGTTGTTGGCAAGGCAGTGCTCGGCAGAAGACAGTGCTCGGTGAAGCAGTAGTAGTCGGCCAAAGACAGTACTCAGCGGAAGACAGTGCTGGACAGAAGGCTACAGTATTCGACAGAAGACAGTGCTCGACAGAAGGCTACAGTAGTTGATAGAAGACAGTGCTCGGCAGAAAACTGCAGTGTTAGGCAAAATAAGTCATTTCTGGCAAGTTGTCCAGGTTTTCAGAGTGAACTCGGCACAGTTTCATTTCTGCCCATTTCCATACTTAGCCATTTTATCGAAATAACTGTCGGAGGGAGTTATGACTCCAACAATAATGAAAATTAGTATAGTTTTAATTCAAACAATTAATTGTAGTTATTGCGGAATTTTATTTTGTCAACTATGACCAAAATTATTATAATATATCTGAGGACCATTTGTGTATATCCGAATTTGCGATTGTTTTTGTATAGAAATGTGTTTCACTAGGGGATAGACAAAATATATAAATAGAACCAAATCAAAATTGAACAATTTGATCTTGAACTGAAATATATAATAGTTTGAGTGGACACGTAAATTATTATACTAAATTACCACAACCTAATTGAAATTATTCGAAACCGAACCAAAATAATTGAACTAACAAAAAATTACTAAAGAATATTATTTTGTTTATGTATTTTATTCAATTTTGTTAATTGATTAGGTAATTTTTTATCCCGCAGTCATTTGATTTTCTGTATATTAAATTAACTTTTCAGACTTAGTGGTAAGATACACATTAATATTGTATTTTTGAAATAATTGTTTTGGCAAGTTTAGAATTAGTCAAATGTGTTTGGCAAATGGAATTAGAATATTTCGAAATAATGTGTTTGGTAATAGGTATAGAGAAATTAAATAAATGAAAAATAGAAATAGGTGAGAAAAATTGTGGGAGTGACACATCATCAAAATTGGTTTCTAATGTTTCTCCTCAATATATAAAGGATTAATATTTCTAGTAAACAAATGTTTCTCTTTGCTCATGATGGACACTTTCTACCTTTAATGCGTGGAATCATGGCGAATGACTCTAATTACACAATACTGGAGATTTCTCGTAATTTTGCCTCCATTAATTTGTATATTTGTTAATAAATTGCATTATCTGGGAATCGAACCCCAGACTCCGGGTGTAGAAACAATAATTAATCTTTGGTCAAACCACTGGGCTAAAAGAGTTTCGACGACCCTATGAGTTTGAGTTATAAGTATAATTTGAGTCCTTGTACTATTTTAAATAATAGTAATTCACTATTAACTTGTTAAATGATAAATATACCAAAATCTTTCAGAAAATCACATCTTTGAAAAAAATATTAATTTGAATTTCATATATGATCGAATAAGTGTAAAAAGTAATTTGAATTTCATATATGATCGAATATTAATTTGAATTTCATGAGAAAAATATGATGGGAAGAGTTTAATCCCAACAATCTATCATTCATTGCTTTTCGGATAGTGACACAAAATAAATAATTAAGTTACATATTTTGATCAATTTTTTCGCTCGAATGAATGATATGGTTTATTGTTATTTTTGTACTCTCAAATTTAAATAATTCGTTTATTCTGTTATTTATTCATGTGACGATATATATATATATATATATATTGTATTGTTGCGTGAGACAAAACATTATTTTTTTTTTGAATTACCAGGAATTTCTGGCCGAAACCTGTAATCCTCTCATATCTGAAACCACAACATATAGTATTAGTTTCGTCTAAGAGATACTCGAAATTACGTTGGACAAAAGATATTTCGGCATATATATTCACAAAATTTTGTTTTTCTTTTCAGGTTTAAGTTTACATGGATGGTTGACAGTAGAAAAATTACCAAAACATATATGTTGTTTTGTATATATATAAGTTTTATGGTTTATAGCTTTTCTTTTGTGTGTTAAAATTTATGGTTTATAGCTTTAAGCAACGCATCTTCAATTTTTTATTTTATTTTGAGAAAGTGCATTTTCTGTTTTTCTACGCTCGATAACTAGATAATATGATCCGCTTTCGTTGATATCAATTTAATTCACGCAAATTTTTATTATTCTCTAACAAATAATTGATTTTTGTTAGCCCGAGTATAATTCGAATAGATAAATCTCGCTTTCACATTTTCTGTTAACCATAAATTTCACTTCCACAAACGTTTTTACAGTATCTTCAATAGTCTATATTTATAAATGAGGTTTATTTTAAAATACAATTTGATTACCATATTTGTTGTAAGGCCATCCACATTAGAGACATTTTACCAATGTCTCACAATATAAAAATATTAAAAACACACTCTCTCATCCTTTTACTCAATTTTATACCTTCTCTTTCATCTTTTTACTTAATTTTTATTAATTTTATATTTAAACACACTTACATTCTCTCTCCAAATGTCACTATTTATGTCTTCCTAGACCATCACCAACAATGATACATTTGAGTATCATTAAATAAACAAATATTAAAATACACACTTTCTCTTACTTTTACTCAACTTTATACTTTTTTTTTTTCATATTTTTACTCAACTTTTATTAATTTTATACTCTCTTTAAATATAAAATTATTAAAAACACACTCAAACACACTCTTTTTAATATCAAAAGTATCAACTCATTGATACTCTCTCTCCAAAAATATCTACTATCTCTTCTCTTTACTCAAATTTTATTAATTTTGTATTTCAATACACCCCATTATTTAAAAAAACACTTTTTTTCTTCCTTTTACTCAAATTTTAATAATTTTATATTTAATGATACCCACAATGTATCATTGTTAAAGACACAATCTCTCCAACAATATCCACTATCTCCTCTCTTTACTCAAATTTTATTAATTTTATATTTCAATACACCCCATTATTTCAAACAAAAACACTCTCTTTCTTCATTTTACTCAACTTTTAATAATTTTATATTTAAAGACATCCATATTTTATTATCAATGTGGATGCTCTGGAACAACCATACTGATGTTAAAATATTTTATATAGAGAGTAATTATCAGTTCAAATAGTATTATATTCGACTATATATATAAAATTCCTGTACTAAAATTTTGTTCCTCGTGCATATCCTATTGATAATATATATTTCTTTTCTTTTAGATTTCATTTGTTAAAAACAATTTATATCTTGTGTGATACTTATATATTAAATATATTTCTCTAGACAGAGATTCGTATCAACAATGATTGGTTGATGATCTAAGGTCATGATTATCCATAGTAAATATAACAAGTTCTTAAATATAAAATTATTAAAATACACACTCTCTCTTCCTTTTACTCAATTTTATACCTTCTTTTTTATCCTTTTACTCAACTTTTATTAATTTTATATTTAAACACTCCTAAAACCTCTTTCCAAAGTTTCTAAATTTTCAACTTATATTTACCCTCTCTCCAAAAAATATCCACTATCTTCTCTCTTTACTCAAATTTTATTAATTTTATATTTCAATACACCCCACAAAAACACTCTCTGTCATCTTTTTACTCAAATTTTAATAATTTTATATTTTAAAAACTTCTATATTTACTCTTATTATCCACCTATAATCATGCTCTAAGATAGGCTATATTTTAGGTGGATTCTTAGTATAAATCAAAGAAATAAATAAATGAAAAGCGGGCAAAAGGGTATTCTAAAACGAGTAAAAAGAGAGGAATAAATTAGGAAAATGAAAGAGATGGGGATAAAAGAAAACAGCTGGCGAGATGTTTAATTTTGTGCGTTAATGTAAACGAAATTACATCGCATATAGACAAAAACTGCTTTGATTTCAGCACCACTTTTATTTTTCACTTTACGCATAAACCGATAATCGAACAACTGATTTGATGAAAACTGACCAATACTCGTTTGTATAAAAATATTGGAATCTGATCCAGTAATATATATAGTGTACATGATACATTTTAGGGGTGGGAAAAAACCCGAACCTTATCAGATTTGGTTTTAGAGAAAAATTTGAATGGTCTTTTTGGGTATCAAGTAATATCCAAATCAAACCGAAACCTGAACTAGTATCCGAAAAACTCAAAGTCAACTAAACCCATTAACTATTTTTTACATAAATTCGGATCATTTGGATATTTTTGAATACTTTCAAAGAGTTTGAGTATTTTTTATATGGTGCTTCCGGATAATTCAAATATTTTGGAATATTTTTGGATACTTTTGGATAGTTTAGATAGTTTTTTTATTCGATGGTTTGGATAATTCATATACTTTTGGGTAGTTTTTTTTTTTTTGGATTTTAAGACAATTTTGGGTATCAAGTTAAACCAAAAAACTAAATCTGAACCGGAAAAAATAAACTAGAATGAGAGTTATAGATTTGGTATTGAAAACCCAAAAATCCAAAAAACTCGAACCGAACCGAACGGATAACCAAAGGCCCATCCCTAATACATTTGCGTTCACAATTTTTTTTGTATGGGGAGTATGGTTCGGTGATGATCTCGGCATGATATGATCTTGGTTCTGATTGGCAAGTATAGTTCAGGAATCTCATTTCCTATGTCGGCGATATAGGTTTGGGGTAAGTTTTACCCTTTTTGCACTTTCTAAACCAGAAACTTCTGTGACCTCCGGAATTCAGCGCGCAGGTGACGATTCTTGCTTTGCGGGTGGGTTTTCATCAACATCTTAGGGTTTTGTTAGGTAACTGTTTTATTGTTGACTAGACCTATTAATTCATTTTGTGTAGGGTTAGTTTGTGACCAGATTTATCCCGAGATTGTTAGCTTATGTAAAATATTGTTTTGACAAAAAAATGTGAGACATTTTTATGTATTTTTGTTAAGTAATTACGTCTTCCCTCGTTAAAAATGATAACATGCCACTGATTGGGTTCTTTTTGTGGTGTGCACCATTAAGTTATTTTCTTTCTTTTGCATATTTGATAGCTGCTTTGATATTTTTTACATAAATTTTAAAAGTAAAACAAGTTTTTGTTATATTTTATGCTAAATTTTACATAATATTTTTAAAATGATGTTTATTTTATTTTAAAACATAAAATTATAAAATAACACTTAATTTGAAAGGATCATGTAGTACTTTTTGAGCATAAGTATCACTGTTTTAGTATTTTGTAATTTCATCATTCATATAATATATTGTAATTTTGATTTATAGTTCCTCCATTCTTAAAAGAAAGATTTTATATATTTTTTTATTCCATAATTAGAATTTTTAAGTTCTATGTGCATTTTAATAATTAATTATAATAAATTGTGAGCCTAAAAAGTACTGATTGAAAATAATCCAATTTGCTTTATTATATTACTATTGGTTTAGAGTTACAGAATATTTTTATTGTGGAATTAACGTATATATAATTAATTATTAATTATTTTTTTAATATGTGAAAAAATTCTAAAAAATCTATTATATATTAATAAAGGGGAGATATTGTTTTCTCTTCTCATTTCCATATGCCTATAAATCAATTTAGAAGTAAAAATGAGAATATTGTGTAATAATTTTGGTTCTCACTTGTAAAGGAGTTGCCATGTTGGTCGAAACCAGAGACCGTTACTTCTTAAACGTGAAATTAACAAATCATTCTCATTTGATCAGTCGAAATGAGATCATGCTTAAAATATATTAGAGAATCCAATGAATGAAGTGATTAAATCACCCGTATTTATAAAAAAAAAATTGAAAAAAATTTCCGTTCTTTACCAATACTATTAAGTCACAAATAACTAATAAAACTAAATTTATCAAAAATAAAGCTATTGTTTTCTGTATATCTTATTAAACACTTTATTAAAATTTAAAAATAAAATTTCGTTAAGAACTATTCAGTAAAATCTTAAAAAATATTTCTCTAAAAGATAAAATCGATGCTAAAAATTAGTAGTTGGTTCATCAATGCAATACATTGTTCATCACAATGATCTTATAAACTCGATGCTAAAATATTATTTATGTTTGTGTATAAGCAGACCTGTACTATAAGGTCAATGCAATACACACATTGTTCATCAAAATGAACAATTTTACTATGTGACGAAATGATGGTAGACTTTCAAAATGTTCTTTTGTCCAATTGTTTTTTGAGAAAAATTGTGTGTTTGATATAAGTTTATTGGCGAAATTTTTTATCTATATTTTGGACGGCCGCATATAATTATTGTATGAAACGTTATATTTCATAGCTGCAATTATTTTACCATTATTCATTGTATTATGTACATTTAAAAAATCGTTTCATTCCGATCTGTAACTTTCAATTGTGTATGTCCAATTGAGTATCACCGTCAGCATTTACATTATACACAACTTAAGACAATGTAAAGGAAGTGTAGTACGAATATTTTGTCAATATATACAAACATGCATGTACGCTAGTACGAATGTACAATTCCTTGGGATTTTAAACATGTAGACCACCAGCTTGTTTAAAATAGAAAGTATTATAACGAAGTGTAAATGTTATTAAGTCATGTTCAGTGTAAGATACCAAAGCATCGTTTGAGACTAAAGGTCCTCAACTACCTTGAAAGAAAGAATCAAAATGTAGAGAAGAGAACATTGTAGAAGAAAGATACAGCAGATAGGACAAAAAAAACACAGCCATCTATGTTTTGTTTGTGTTTGATAGTGTACCGAGTGTGAGTGCTATTCAATTACAAAAACTTAATTACTGATAGGGATATTTCTGAAAAATAATTCAGCAGGATGTTTTAAGTCTTTGACATAACATTTTAATTTGTATCATTTTAATATTCCTCAGTCGCTACACATGATAGTCTTTGCCACACAAGTATTATTTCTACTTCTACCATTGTTAAGACTTTCATTTTTACCAAAAAAAATCATCTTAAAGAACTTATCCTAAAATCGTACACATAACAATACAAAAGTGAAATCAATAATTCGAATAAATTTTAATTTGAATCTAATTTGCGTAACATAAGCTTAAGTTACACCAACAACATAAACCGAGAAAAGTCATTATTTCAAAAGAAGAAGAATAACTACTATTAACCTAAACTAATTGGTCGTTGTCGAGTGGTTTCGTTTGATCCATAATTAGAGGATGGTGTTTTTCAATGTAAATGTTCATTTAATGATCTGTTTACTATAGACATCTCAAAAACAACAAGAAAACTTCAATTTCTATACTGATTCAGTGATTAGTGTGGATTTTAAATTTAACCAATGATTCATCCAGTTATATGTATATATTCATCCATTATTTATTCTCGTTACATGAATGTAGACAATTAGAAAGGGACCTTTTTTATTTCTTTTAATCAAGTTGCAAGTGGGTATTTTTTTTTGTTTTTTTTGCCTTTTGGTTTGTTTTGTTTTGCCTCATAGTTTGAGTTTGAGCCCCCATCATGTTGGGTCTTTTAGTTTCTTCTTAATATCGACACTTTTATCATTTTCCGTTTTCTTTTATTTATTAGTATCTTGTCTTTTATATATCACATGATAGTGAATATTGCTACATTTGGCTTTTCTGATACAATCAATGGATGCATTCTTTCTTCCCAATGCTTCCTGGGAGACTAATTTACCCACTCCTTCATTTAAGAAGAATTTTCTAAAATACCACATATTGAAATTTTATTTTTGAAAATACCATAATTTTCTAAATATTCTAAGAATATCATCATTTATTCAATGTTCCAAAAATACCATACACACAAAAAATGATTTTCAAAGATTTGTAATTTAAATTTTTGGATTTAAATTAACTGTTGTAAAATTAAGGTGTAGTTTTTAGAGGATATGGCTTAGGATTTTGTTTTGAATGTTGAAAGTTAATTTTAGTTTTGTCGTATTTTTGAAACATTTAACAAATAATGGTATTTTTGGAACATTTAAAAAATAGTGGCATTTTTGAAAATAAAACTACAAAGTGTGGTACATATTCACTTTAAAATGAAGTGCGTTTGTGACAAAGAAAAAAAAACTTCAAATGGTATTTTTAAGAACTGCCGTTTATCTAATGATTATTTAGAAAATCTTTTTTCAAGATTACATTTACATATTTTTAAAAATGTGGAGAGTGGTGCAATATAAATCTTATTTTAAGGTTAAATCAATTATTTTGTTTTATTTTAAAATAATTTGGATCAGTTTTATTTAGACTGTTTTAAAAAAGTATTTATAATATATATATATATATATATAACTCTTTTTTTTCTTTTGCGATTCGACCACAGCAAGTCATTACACAAACAAGAATGTGATCAAGGTGTGGTGCTACAGTCCAACCACATTGACTGCTGTATTCATGCGCAGTCTTATTACACTTACTATAGAGGATGAACTTGTGATATGGACGACTACAATTAAAATTCTAAATTTAAAAGATATTCTAGAATGATGTTGATCTGGAGTAAATAAATTGATAACTGCTATTTTAGCAAAAAAAAAATTATTTGATAACTGTTGGAGTTAACTCCGAAATATGCATTGATTTAATCTTGATTTCACGATTATGAGTATCTAGATTTCATTTCAACATTATAGAACGAGGATGATTTCCATCAGGATTAAATCTCTCTCAAGTCTCAAGTAGGCTTGAACCCTTGAAGACAAAGGTTTTGACACGATATTGATCCATTAACTATTTGATACAATGTTATTTTTTTGTTCTACGCTATATCGATAGCTTCAAATATTTTGGCTAGACATACGTAAATAGCACCTCATAACTGTAAAATTTTACAGAAACAGAAACATATACATTCGTAGTTATAATCATAATCTCTGTGATGTCATTGGAGAGTTATTTTTTTTTGTTTTATTGAATAATTCAAGAGTGATTTGATAACTGATTTAAAATAAAGTTGTACTTACCAATCATCGTATATCTTTAGGGCATTCTTATTGGCGGTTTTTCGATGGGGTTCTCAAACAATAATAAAATAGTCTTAGTAATATAATATAGTTAAAAATAATAATATAATATTTATGTGTATCTCAAAACTTAAGAAACCCACTAAAACTCTCTCATTTGAGAAACTATTAAGTGGATTTCTCAAGTTTTGAGATACCCACAAATATTTTAATCATACTTTTTTCAATAAAATAACCATATTAATATTTTATAGTTTTTTGAGAATCCATTAAAAAACTCTCAATGGGGATGCTCTTATATCTTGACAAACAAATTATGTCTAATACGGTAAACTAACTATATATACAATTATTATCGTTCTAGTATTATCGTGGTCATCTAAATATCGTAGAAATTAACATGATCTTTAATGAGGTCAAACCAACTAGTTAGAGGAGTTCGCTCACTTACGTCAGAATTCAAATGTTCGAATTTGGTTTAAGACATTAGAAGAAAATGATTTACGTTATATAAACCTCCACATTTACAATCAACAATTTGTGTTCAAACCGGATAGAATATGAAACAAAAAGTTAGAAATTTTCTGTATAAAAAGGTAACTTCAAATATTTTTACGGTATATGATAACTATAGCGTCATTAAAGATTGTAACCAACCTATTAAAAACATGTTTTAGTTCATTGGTCTCATTTTATATTAGTGTCATCATCAATATGGGTGACTAATACAATTTACATGGCGAATCAAATATCTGCGACATGATTTTTTAAAGGAGATTGAGATTGATGGATCTAACTAAAGGCAGAGTACTAACATTGGGTTATATATAATCTGATGGTGAAATTGATAATTAACAATAAGACTCATTTGGTGTATACTGTGTTTGTCTCTTTCAAAATAATTGATGAATATCGACAAGACCATATATAGCCAATCCGTCTCCAGCCACTATATTCATGCTTACACTAAAACGATCTGAAATGTCTCTCCCATTTGAACCACTGGAAAAAACTCTATCCATGCATGGTTAAACTTATGAATGGTTGCAACAAAACGAATGTGTAGACTTTATGGAGCCTAAGTTCTCGCTCGAACGCTTCCTATAGATCCAACGACTGAGGTTGAATGATAAGAAAATTATAAATAATAATGTTCGGTGAGTATCATCTCAAATATTTCAGTCGTGTTCATTTGTTCTAGGTTTTTTTCCCCCCTTATTTTGTTGCTTTTCGTTTTTTCGTGTTATGTAAAGCAAACAGAAGAGAAAAGTAACAATTTTCCAAATTTTTTATCAATAGTAAAACTCACAGAAGCGAAAATAGACGCACGTCTCACATACGTCTCATATTAAAAGGTGAACCACTATAAACGGTGTCAGTGGTGAATCTAGAAATAAATTTTACCGGGATCATTATTTTAAATAAATATTTTTATGATTAAAAACAAACTTTTGAAAATAAATGAAAATTCTATTTGATTTAACTGTATGTTTGTAATACAATAGAGACATTTGGTTTGATATTCTGAAAATTTTATTAAATTTGAAAAGTAACCCATCTTTTGAAAACTTTAGAAAATAACTTTTTTCTTGGACTAAAAGCCTATAATATACTTGTTTAAGAATTTATAATAAAACATATATGTATATAAAGAATTTTCAAGTTTCAACTAAATTTTGATCAATATATATTTAAGATTTTTTATATATCTTCTACAATAAACTAAATTTATATTTAAATATAAACATATTTAACAGATATATATATATATATATATATTGATATTGCTATATAGTCGTATTTGTAAGAAAATTGTTCCAGATTTATAATCAATAGATCATATTCCTAAATGTTACAGAAAACGGTAATTAACTTATGACATGATAATATTGATCTATATCTCTTTACACATAATAAAAGATTTTAAAATATAAAGTGTTACGACATCTATTGGTGAATTCGTCAATTGAAATGTTCAAAAAAAAACAAAAATAATTAAGTTGAAATGAGATGTTCAAAATCATAAAACAAAAAAAAAAGAGGAATTTTGTAAAAATAATCTTAAAACTTTTTTTTGTTTTGAAAACTAACCCGTTTTCAAAATCTTTGAAAAATAACCTTTTTCATATTTAAAATTACGAAAATATCCAAATCAAAATCCATCTTATTATTTTTTTTTAATAAGAAAAAGCAAAAATAAATATTGCATCATTCTTGACAATGATATTATAAAATTGATAAAAATATATCAAATTTACATAATCAATTAAAACTAGTGAAATACAACCTACTTTTAAATTGTGATGAACTACAAAACAAAAAAAAAGAAGAAGTGATGAACTAACCGAATCAGAAGCAAAGTAATGTATAGCAAAGTGTATTTCTTTTTCATATATGTAGGTAAGGTGGTGATCCATATATATAGAATGAGTTGGATGATGATAAATTTAAGTTTTTAAAATACATATATTTTTCTCTCTTTTATAAATAATATATTTTTGTAAAGTGGCACTTGAAAAGTGGCATTTTTTGGAATTTCTCATTTATATATCTATTCAATATATCTATATCTAACTATAAAATAATATCAAAATCTATCTTTTTTCTTCTGTTTTTATAAAAATATATCTTAAACAAATAAACTAAAATTAATTCAAATATAATTTTTTTATTTTAAATGTTAAAAAATTAATCAGGATATTTTGTCTTTTTATGTAACAAAAAGGTTATTTCTCAAAATTTTCAAAACAAGGGTTAGTTTTCAAATTGTTTAAAATTTTTGGAATATTAAACCAATCCTCCCAAAAAAAGGAGAAATTTCAAAAAATGCAACTTTTCAAGTGCCACTTTACAAAAATACAACACTTTTGAAATCTTTACAAAAATGCCATTTTTTCAAAATTATTTTTTCTTTATATTATTTATGTTTGGGTTAATTATGTTCTATTAGAATTTAGTTTTGAGTGTTTAGGGGGGTTTTAGGTGTCAAAATATTTTTTAGGGTTTAGAATTTTAAGATATAAGTTTTATAAATCTATAATTAGTGGTATTTTTGTAAATGGACACCCCTAAGTGGCAAATGTGCACACAAAAAAATGACTTTTTTGTAATTGCCCAAAAAAAAGCATAAAACATAGAAATACCAAATCCCAAATTACACCTTGAATTCAAATTAAACAATCACCTAGGAAAAACATAGTAAATGAATGAAAATTCATATGTTCTAGAAAACCATAATTCACATCAAACTTAGAATTCATATATTCCAGAAAACCACAATGCACATCAAATTCATATGTTTTGATATTAATTTTTTATTGTTATTAACATTTACTAAACTAAAAATGATGGTATTTTTATTATTAAGAATAATTTATAAATCTGGTTTATTTATGGTATTTTGGTAATATCTATTATGAAAAAGTTAGTTTTCAAAATTTACAAAACATGGGTCACTTCTCAAAATACATTAAATTTTAAGAATATTTTTACAAATTTCCTCAATACAATATAACTCAATAAACTGTTATTGACAAAAAAAATGATTTAAAATAATAAAATAAAGTATATAGAAAACTAAATTTAAAGATGTAATTAATTAAGGGTAGAAACAAATAAAGAAAATTAATATTAATAAGGAAAATATTTGACAGAGTGGGGGTCAGAAAGGAAAATATTGATTATGTGGGGTCAAATGGTGATTTTTACCATTTTTCTAACAAAACTTCCATAAATTTAATATGAAAATAGTTTATTTCAAAAAAATTACGGTGTCACTTGACACCCCATTATCATTAGTAGGTTCGCCTCTGAATGGTGTTATACATTTGTGTTTTAATTTAAACAATTTTATGAAAAATCAGATTTGGGCTCCAAATCTTTAATTGGACAAACTAAACGTGCTGAATACGGTTTGTAAAAGATAAGTAATATGAAACAAACGCAATGACAAAAAATCTGTTGTTATATTTCTTTTGTTTGTTATTAAGTGATGTTTTAGGAGTTTTTTTGTTTTAAATTAATTAATGTTTTCATTTTTGAATGCAAAATTATTGAGAAATTTTTTAAAAATGCCATTTTTCAAGTGCCACTTTACAAAAATGCCACACTTTTGAAATCTTTACAAATATACCACTTTTTCAAAATTATTTTTTCTTTATATTATTTATGTTTGGGTTAATTATGTTCTATTAGGGTTTAGTTTTGAGTGTTTAGTGAGTTTTAGGTGTCAAAACATTTTTTAAGATTTAAAATTTTAAGATATAGGCTTTATAAATCTATAATTAGTGGCATTTTTGTAAATAGATATCTCTAAGTGGCATTCTTCCAAATGTGCACACAAAAAATGACATTTTTGTAATTGCCCCAAAATTATTTGATTTTTATTATTTCTGACTGTTCGAATTATGCAAAATGTTTTTCTATTGATTAAATTGTATTTGAATAGATAATAATTTGACGTTTTAAATCACAAAACAATACATTTTTTTTCATATGTGTAAAAATCTTAAACATCACTTATATTAAAACAAAGGGGTTATTAACATCACTTATCATTTGTCACCATCCATTTTTCTGTTATTGCGTTTGTTTCGTATATTATTTTTTGATTAATCGTATCTAGTATGCTAGCTTAATCTGTTCAAGTTCAATTTTTTTATAAAACCGTTTAAATATAAAAACAGACGTAGACACGATTTATAATGGTTTATCTTCAATATGAGAGGTAAGTCCATTTTCCGCTCCAAAATAGGGTTGGACATTCGGATGTTTGGTCGGATCCGGTACGGTTGTTTCGGATTTTCGGATTGAAAGCTAGAGATACCATTCGGATAATTATATTTTTTGGATCGGGATTGGATTCATTTGGGTTCGGTGTGGATCTTGTGTTGTTCATAGAATCAATTACTTAACCAAACTCTTATCGGATTCGGATCGGAATCCGATATTATTCGAACCCAAACAAATTTCTAATATACCTAGTGATTATGTAATGAGAAGAAGATTCAAAATCAAAGAGGTTCAAATGTAAAATAAAAAAGAGAACATAAGTCTAAAACCATAAACATTATTCTTCTTCAAATGTAAATTAAAAGAGAGAACATAATTCTAAAACCATAAGCATTATTCTCAAAGAGATTACGAATCGAAATCATCGATAGTATCGATTCGATACTGAAATTATGCAACAAGAAAGGTAAGTGTAAAATATTATGTATATCATATATAGTATATGCTCGTTTACTTCGGTTTGACTTTGGTTATCGGATTTTATCCGAACCGTACCGATGTCCAAACTAATTCAATATCATAACCAATCGGGTATTTGACAAGAACCAAAACCGACCAACACCAGCTATTTCGGATCGGATGAAGGTTCGGATAATATGCCCACCCCTACTCCAAACGAAAGGACCAAAACAATTGTGTTCCAAACTTAATTATTTTTATTGATATAATAATAAAATATTACTTTTTCAGTTTATTCTAAAAATGAAATAAACCGAAATGAATGAGCACATATATTACATTCCTAACTCATTCCTAATTTTTTTTTAGCATTTATAAGTAATAAGGAATGCTTGTCATTCCATTTCATTCTTTACTAGATTAGGATTCGCGTTGATACGCGAATAAACACGTTTAAAATTATTAATATAAATATTTAAATGTTTTTACTAACCCGCTGAATTACAAAATATTTTGAAATACTATTTAAACATGTCTTAAATCATTAGAGATCAGTTTATATCTTAATTCTCATGTTTTAATTCATATATCATACTAGACATTTGTTTGTTTTACAAAATGTGGTTGTGCCACACACAACACAACTTTTTGCGGTTGCTACGGTTGTACCGCTCCAACCGCAGAAACCTAATCACTTCCTAAATCAAGCATAATATTGTTGACACGAGTCATCTCAACAATGAGAGGAGAGAATATTTTGCTTTCAAGTGGATGCTTTACACAAATGAAGGACGTTGGGTTTGCAATTACGTACGTAGATTGATGGGTTTTATTGTTCCTTGTGTGAAGTTGAAGAAAGAAAGTTGTAGTGCAATATCAATGTGGACCACATTCCCAACTTAACCGGGCTTGGACCACAAAAGTGTTTTGTGGTCCCGGTTTATATTTTTACCGAAAACGGCTGCTTCATGACGAATTCAAGACCCCAAGTGTCACCACCACACGGTCACGTGACAAGGACGAATCACACTAAGACAAGACGTAATCGAACAGAGGAGAAGTACATCGATACCAAGTTTTGTCCGATTTAAGAGCTGACTCACATGCTTAAGAGAAAACCGGATTTTAAATGAGTTTCAATCGACAAAAACCAGAGAACCATAGAGGCTAGGAACGTAACCGGAACATGTATTTAGAAATGAAACTATGCCTTCAAGTTGACAAAACAAATGCAGTTAAACATGTTTTTAAGAGATGCAACCAAAACAAGCTGGAGAAGACGCAAAACTGAGAGACCAGACAACACGAGCATCAGTTTATCTTTGCGTTTGAGAAGTCCATCTCTGGATGCTGCGGGTAAAGAATCGAAAAAAGAAAACCGTTCAGTGTATATATCAAAAACAACGTAATTAGATCGAGAGATGTTTGAGGAGGATGTATTGTTTACCGCAGACATGAATTTCTTGAGAATATCTTGCTTCTGTAGCTCATCGCTAGTCGGAAGACCCATCTGCTTTTGCCTTTGATCAAACTAAGGAGATAGCAAGAACATCAAATAACACTCCGAGTCACACACAGAGGAAATAAACAATAAAAGCCTATTTAAGAAACTTGAATGGAGAAAAAAAAATGATTCCAAGAGGAAAAGTACCATCATTTTCTCAACAGTCTGGCGAGTTTCTGGGTCAAGGTCAGCTAATTTGCTGCTCTCTGGTTCAACTTTCTGAGTATCTATTTCAGGTTCACCTTTCACACAGCATTTCCACCACTCCATCTGATCTTGCTTAGTCAAGAGAACCGAAATAACCTTTTGATCCTCTGCAAAGTATAATGAAAAGAAATTTATCTATAAGCAATCTTGTTTACCAACCATGAAGTCCAAATTTCTTAAGCAATTTTCACTAAAGGATTTAGGCATATACCAATGTTCCAGTAGCAGTCATCAGGCTTCACAGATCGGTAAAGCTCTCCCTATCATTATTGAAAATTTAGCATGACTACCAGAAGGGGATTAGGATCACATTTAAATAATTTATGATAAACAATAGCAGAGGAACTTACATCAATTATTGGATCCTGGCCTTTGAGACCAACCTTGAGACGATTCTTCTTAATCTCACATACAACCGACCGTGCTTTAGTGCCACTAGGGATTGGAATGTTAACTGTGACCTCCTGGAGAGTCTGGACCCATGAATAGTCCTCAAGATCAGTTCCATTACCTTGGTTAGGAACTGCAAAGAAACAGACACAAAGTTAACTCAAAAGAACCCGAGATAAACAGTGGTAATCAAAGAGATTTACTACAAAACAGGAGAGGAGCAAAAACTAGAATCGGGAAATAACATTTACGACTTTCACTCGAGCCACAACAAGTTCTAAAACTCAAAACTTTCCAATAAGGTTGATGTTGAAATTGGTGTTAGGTGAACACTAAACAGAAAATAAAGAGGGAGATCCTCCTGGTGAACTTGATCGTATCCCAAACCGCATCGAACTGACTAGCTTAATTGCCACCCTCAACCTACAAACTCATGATGCTTAATACCTCGAAAAACAAGTATCGAAATATCCAGCTCACTGATTCATAATCTAAACCCCTCTCCAATATCATAGTTCTTTATACAAGTCGAGCGAAGAGTATAACACACGATCAAGACCAACATCTCAAACAACTGAAAAGAACTCCCCAATTGTCCTTCAATAAATCAGCCAACTCGAGCCTAAATTCGAGGTGTATTCATCATCAATGTCAATCAAAGCTCCAATACTACATTTTCAGACATCTGAGGCTCAATTCCATGCTAGTTTTCTAGATTCAATTTCATCAAATCTATTTATGAGAAACAATTAGATATTTACCAATGGGACCGGTTTCCTTGTTCTGCTCCTCTTTAGGCTTCTCGGCTTCCGTGGGCTTTGAGCTTGAAGCAGCCATAGTCGGCTTCACACTCTCTTTCTCCGGCTTCTTCTCAACAGGCTTCACACTTTCCTTCTCCGGCTTCTTCTCCACAGGGTTCTCGACAGGCTTCTTCTCGGCTTTCCTCAGCTTCTCCTTCGCCGCCCTAACCGCGGCGGCGATCTCCTCTTCCGCGGTGTCTTTCTTGAGAAAATCGCTCTGTTCGCCGAGAAAGTCCAACACTTTCCCCAGAAACCCTAAAGGGTTCGAAGGATCAAATGTCGCCCTGAACGGTAGCATCGAGGGTCGGCTGCTGCTGCTTTCATCTTCGACCTCAGAGATAATCGCCATGGGTTTGCGTTCTAGGGTTTAACAAATTACAAAGTGGAACGTTTAGAGAGGAAGTTGTTCAATCTGATGGGGAAACTAAAAGCCCCAATTCGAGAGGGTTCGAGAAGTACTTGTATCGGTCGCCCGGGGGGGGGCGGGGGGGGGGGGGTTATTTAGCTTTTTTTTTTTTTTTTTTTTTTTTTTTTTTTGGCATCTATGAAACATTATACCGACATAGAAACGAATCCGTTTAGAACAGTTCCAAACGATTACCAAAACAAGGATCCAAATTCGAAAGGTACAACACAAAACCGAGCCATGGAGATACTAAGCAGTACAACAAACCAAAGACAAACACGGACAATAATGGCGCATGAATTGAAGAATCTGCAACCACCAATCCACAACTGATGAGGTTAAATGCAAGCTCACATTGGAAAAAGACGATGAAAACATGGAAAGCAAGCAATCACCAACAAGAAGAGCAAACCAACCCACTGAGACTCCAAATGATATTCAACCCTATGCTCACTAGTTAAAGGAGGCAAGAAATTGATGTACATCGCCGATTGGAGATTATTCTGAAAAAAACGGTAAGAAAAGGCACGCCAATATGCTGGGCAAGGGAAATCAGTCTCGCTATCAATTCCTTCCAAAAACAATAATCCACCAATAAGCACTTCAATCCAAACCAACATCACCTAAAAAACTGAAGAAGGAACCGCTCAAATAGCTCCAGGACAATTGCGAGGACCACAACAAACCAGTATCAACAAGCAGAAAGAACAGACCAATAGAAATAAAAGCGGCATCGACCAAACCACAATCATTATCAAAGCAACTCCCATAACCCACCATCTTCTGCGAAACACATAACCACCTATACTATACTGCACAAGCCATCTCAAACAAGAAGGCTAAGGAAACACTACGACTAGGCCAATCGAGCAAACATAGAAGACAAACACCAAGTGGATAAAGCCGGAACCAAACAAGCTTAGATCGGCGAAACTTTCAAAAGAAGAAAACTTTTTAAGAGAAGTTTTTAAGAGAGAGAGAGACTATATAGTTGTTTATGTTGACTTGTTGTTTTGAAAAAAAACTAATTATTGTATATTTTTTCAACTATTTTAATAAAAAAAATTTAATAAATTATTATTAATTTTCACATTTTTTACCAAAAAAATATTTTTATATAGAAAAAAATATGAAATTTATAATTTACTATACTTTAGTTTTTGTTTAAAAAAACTACTGAAAATTATGAAAATAACTAAAAAAATTAAGATTATAAAGTAGACCCAAACTATTATAATTATAGAAATAGTCTAAAAATTTCATAATTACCCTATTTTTTTTTGGCATCTATGAAACATTATACCGACACAGAAACGAATCCGTTTAGAACAGTTCCAAACGATTACCAAAACAAGGATCCAAATTCGAAAGGTACAACACAAAACCGAGCCATGGAGATACTAAGCAGTACAACAAACCAAAGACAAACACGGACAATAATGGCGCATGAATTGAAGAATCTGCAACCACCAATCCACAACTGATGAGGTTAAATGCAAGCTCACATTGGAAAAAGACGATGAAAACATGGAGAGCAAGCAATCACCAACAAGAAGAGCAAACCAACCCACCGAGGAGACTCCAAATGATATTCAACCCTATGCTCACTAGTTAAAGGAGGCAAGAAATTGATGTACATCGCCGATTGGAGATTATTCTGAAAAAAACGGTAAGAAAAGGCACGCCAATATGCTGGGCAAGGGAAATCAGTCTCGCTATCAATTCCTTCCAAAAACAACAATCCACCAATAAGCACTTCAATCCAAACCAACATCACCTAAAGAACTGAAGAAGGAACCGCTCAAATAGCTCCAGGACAATTGCGAGGACCACAACAAACCAGTATCAACAAGCAGAAAGAACAGACCAATAGAAATAAAAGCGGCATCGACCAAACCACAATCATTATCAAAGCAACTCCCATAACCCACCATCTTCTGCGAAACACATAACCACCTATACTATACTGCACAAGCCATCTCAAACAAGAAGGCTAAGGAAACACTACGACTAGGCCAATCGAGCAAACATAGAAGACAAAAACCAAGTGGATAAAGCCGGAACCAAACAAGCTTAGATCGGCGAAACTTTCAAAAGAAGAAAACTTTTTAAGAGAAGTTTTTAAGAGAGAGAGAGAGACTATATAGTTGTTTATGTTGACTTGTTGTTTTGAAAAAAAACTAATTATTGTATATTTTTTTAACTATTTTAATAAAAAAATTTACTAAATTATTATTAATTTTCACATTTTTTACCAAAAAAATATTTTTATATAGAAAAAAATATGAAATTTATAATTTACTATACTTTAATTTTTGTTTAAAAAAACTACTGAAAATTATGAAAATAACTAAAAAAAATTAAGATTATAAAGTAGATCCAAACTATTATAATTATAGAAATAGTCTAAAAATTTCATAATTACCCTATTTTTTTTTGGCATCTATGAAACATTATACCGACACAGAAACGAATCCGTTTAGAACAGTTCCAAACGATTACCAAAACAAGGATCCAAATTCGAAAGGTACAACACAAAACCGAGCCATGGAGATACTAAGCAGTACAACAATCCAAAGACAAACACGGACAATAATGGCGCATGAATTGAAGAATCTGCAACCACCAATCCACAACTGATGAGGTTAAATGCAAGCTCACATTGGAAAAAGACGATGAAAACATGGAGAGCAAGCAATCACCAACAAGAAGAGCAAACCGACCCACCGAGGAGACTCCAAATGATATTCAACCCTATGCTCACTAGTTAAAGGAGGCAAGAAATTGATGTACATCGCCGATTGGAGATTATTCTGAAAAAAACGGTAAGAAAAGGCACGCCAATATGCTGGGCAAGGGAAATCAGTCTCGCTATCAATTCCTTCCAAAAACAACAATCCACCAATAAGCACTTCAATCCAAACTAACATCACCTAAAGAACTGAAGAAGGAACCGCTCAAATAGCTCCAGGACAATTGCGAGGACCACAACAAACCAGTATCAACAAGCAGAAAGAACAGACCAATAGAAATAAAAGCGGCATCGACCAAACCACAATCATTATCAAAGCAACTCCCATAACCCACCATCTTCTGCGAAACACATAACCACCTATACTATACTGCACAAGCCATCTCAAACAAGAAGGCTAAGGAAACACTACGACTAGGCCAATCGAGCAAACATAGAAGACAAACACCAAGTGGATAAAGCCGGAACCAAACAAGCTTAGATCGGGGAAACTTTCAAAAGAAGAAAACTTTTTAAGAGAAGTTTTTAAGAGAGAGAGAGAGACTATATAGTTGTTTATGTTGACTTGTTGTTTTGAAAAAAAACTAATTATTGTATATTTTTTCAACTATTTTAATAAAAAAAATTTACTAAATTATTATTAATTTTCACATTTTTTACCAAAAAAATATTTTTATATAGAAAAAAATATGAAATTTATAATTTACTATACTTTAGTTTTTGTTTAAAAAAACTACTGAAAATTATGAAAATAACTAAAAAAAATTAAGATTATAAAGTAGATCCAAACTATTATAATTATAGAAATAGTCTAAAAATTTCATAATTACCCTATTTTTTTTTGGCATCTATGAAACATTATACCGACACAGAAACGAATCCGTTTAGAACAGTTCCAAACGATTACCAAAACAAGGATCCAAATTCGAAAGGTACAACACAAAACCGAGCCATGGAGATACTAAGCAGTACAACAAACCAAAGACAAACACGGACAATAATGGCGCATGAATTGAAGAATCTGCAACCACCAATCCACAACTGATGAGGTTAAATGCAAGCTCACATTGGAAAAAGACGATGAAAACATGGAGAGCAAGCAATCACCAACAAGAAGAGCAAACCGACCCACCGAGGAGACTCCAAATGATATTCAACCCTATGCTCACTAGTTAAAGGAGGCAAGAAATTGATGTACATCGCCGATTGGAGATTATTCTGAAAAAAAGGTAAGAAAAGGCACGCCAATATGCTGGGCAAGGGAAATCAGTCTCGCTATCAATTCCTTCCAAAAACAACAATCCACCAATAAGCACTTCAATCCAAACCAACATCACCTAAAGAACTGAAGAAGGAACCGCTCAAATAGCTCCAGGACAATTGCGAGGACCACAACAAACCAGTATCAACAAGCAGAAAGAACAGACCAATAGAAATAAAAGCGGCATCGACCAAACCACAATCATTATCAAAGCAACTCCCATAACCCACCATCTTCTGCGAAACACATAACCACCTATACTATACTGCACAAGCCATCTCAAACAAGAAGGCTAAGGAAACACTACGACTAGGCCAATCGAGCAAACATAGAAGACAAACACCAAGTGGATAAAGCCGGAACCAAACAAGCTTAGATCGGGGAAACTTTCAAAAGAAGAAAACTTTTTAAGAGAAGTTTTTAAGAGAGAGAGAGAGACTATATAGTTGTTTATGTTGACTTGTTGTTTTGAAAAAAAACTAATTATTGTATATTTTTTCAACTATTTTAATAAAAAAAATTTACTAAATTATTATTAATTTTCACATTTTTTACCAAAAAAATATTTTTATATAGAAAAAAATATGAAATTTATAATTTACTATACTTTAGTTTTTGTTTAAAAAAACTACTGAAAATTATGAAAATAACTAAAAAAAATTAAGATTATAAAGTAGATCCAAACTATTATAATTATAGAAATAGTCTAAAAATTTCATAATTACCCTATTTTTTTTTGGCATCTATGAAACATTATACCGACACAGAAACGAATCCGTTTAGAACAGTTCCAAACGATTACCAAAACAAGGATCCAAATTCGAAAGGTACAACACAAAACCGAGCCATGGAGATACTAAGCAGTACAACAAACCAAAGACAAACACGGACAATAATGGCGCATGAATTGAAGAATCTGCAACCACCAATCCACAACTGATGAGGTTAAATGCAAGCTCACATTGGAAAAAGACGATGAAAACATGGAGAGCAAGCAATCACCAACAAGAAGAGCAAACCGACCCACCGAGGAGACTCCAAATGATATTCAACCCTATGCTCACTAGTTAAAGGAGGCAAGAAATTGATGTACATCGCTGATTGGAGATTATTCTGAAAAAAACGGTAAGAAAAGGCACGCCAATATGCTGGGCAAGGGAAATCAGTCTCGCTATCAATTCCTTCCAAAAACAACAATCCACCAATAAGCACTTCAATCCAAACCAACATCACCTAAAGAACTGAAGAAGGAACCGCTCAAATAGCTCCAGGACAATTGCGAGGACCACAACAAACCAGTATCAACAAGCAGAAAGAACAGACCAATAGAAATAAAAGCGGCATCGACCAAACCACAATCATTATCAAAGCAACTCCCATAACCCACCATCTTCTGCGAAACACATAACCACCTATACTATACTGCACAAGCCATCTCAAACAAGAAGGCTAAGGGAAACACTACGACTAGGCCAATCGAGCAAACATAGAAGACAAACACCAAGTGGATAAAGCCGGAACCAAACAAGCTTAGATCGGGGAAACTTTCAAAAGAAGAAAACTTTTTAAGAGAAGTTTTTAAGAGAGAGAGAGAGACTATATAGTTGTTTATGTTGACTTGTTGTTTTGAAAAAAAACTAATTATTGTATATTTTTTCAACTATTTTAATAAAAAAAATTTACTAAATTATTATTAATTTTCACATTTTTTACCAAAAAAATATTTTTATATAGAAAAAAATATGAAATTTATAATTTACTATACTTTAGTTTTTGTTTAAAAAAACTACTGAAAATTATGAAAATAACTAAAAAAAATTAAGATTATAAAGTAGATCCAAACTATTATAATTATAGAAATAGTCTAAAAATTTCATAATTACCCTATTTTTTTTTGGCATCTATGAAACATTATACCGACACAGAAACGAATCCGTTTAGAACAGTTCCAAACGATTACCAAAACAAGGATCCAAATTCGAAAGGTACAACACAAAACCGAGCCATGGAGATACTAAGCAGTACAACAAACCAAAGACAAACACGGACAATAATGGCGCATGAATTGAAGAATCTGCAACCACCAATCCACAACTGATGAGGTTAAATGCAAGCTCACATTGGAAAAAGACGATGAAAACATGGAGAGCAAGCAATCACCAACAAGAAGAGCAAACCGACCCACCGAGGAGACTCCAAATGATATTCAACCCTATGCTCACTAGTTAAAGGAGGCAAGAAATTGATGTACATCGCCGATTGGAGATTATTCTGAAAAAAACGGTAAGAAAAGGCACGCCAATATGCTGGGCAAGGGAAATCAGTCTCGCTATCAATTCCTTCCAAAAACAACAATCCACCAATAAGCACTTCAATCCAAACCAACATCACCTAAAGAACTGAAGAAGGAACCGCTCAAATAGCTCCAGGACAATTGCGAGGACCACAACAAACCAGTATCAACAAGCAGAAAGAACAGACCAATAGAAATAAAAGCGGCATCGACCAAACCACAATCATTATCAAAGCAACTCCCATAACCCACCATCTTCTGCGAAACACATAACCACCTATACTATACTGCACAAGCCATCTCAAACAAGAAGGCTAAGGAAACACTACGACTAGGCCAATCGAGCAAACATAGAAGACAAACACCAAGTGGATAAAGCCGGAACCAAACAAGCTTAGATCGGCGAAACTTTCAAAAGAAGAAAACTTTTTAAGAGAAGTTTTTAAGAGAGAGAAAGAGACTATATAGTTGTTTATGTTGACTTGTTGTTTTGAAAAAAAACTAATTATTGTATATTTTTTTAACTATTTTAATAAAAAAAATTTACTAAATTATTATTAATTTTCACATTTTTTACCAAAAAAATATTTTTATATAGAAAAAATATGAAATTTATAATTTACTATACTTTAGTTTTTGTTTAAAAAAACTACTGAAAATTATGAAAATAACTAAAAAAAATTAAGATTATAAAGTAGATCCAAACTATTATAATTATAGAAATAGTCTAAAAATTTCATAATTACCCTATTTTTTTTTGGCATCTATGAAACATTATACCGACACAGAAACGAATCCGTTTAGAACAGTTCCAAACGATTACCAAAACAAGGATCCAAATTCGAAAGGTACAACACAAAACCGAGCCATGGAGATACTAAGCAGTACAACAATCCAAAGACAAACACGGACAATAATGGCGCATGAATTGAAGAATCTGCAACCACCAATCCACAACTGATGAGGTTAAATGCAAGCTCACATTGGAAAAAGACGATGAAAACATGGAGAGCAAGCAATCACCAACAAGAAGAGCAAACCGACCCACCGAGGAGACTCCAAATGATATTCAACCCTATGCTCACTAGTTAAAGGAGGCAAGAAATTGATGTACATCGCCGATTGGAGATTATTCTGAAAAAAACGGTAAGAAAAGGCACGCCAATATGCTGGGCAAGGGAAATCAGTCTCGCTATCAATTCCTTCCAAAAACAACAATCCACCAATAAGCACTTCAATCCAAACCAACATCACCTAAAGAACTGAAGAAGGAACCGCTCAAATAGCTCCAGGACAATTGCGAGGACCACAACAAACCAGTATCAACAAGCAGAAAGAACAGACCAATAGAAATAAAAGCGGCATCGACCAAACCACAATCATTATCAAAGCAACTCCCATAACCCACCATCTTCTGCGAAACACATAACCACCTATACTATACTGCACAAGCCATCTCAAACAAGAAGGCTAAGGAAACACTACGACTAGGCCAATCGAGCAAACATAGAAGACAAACACCAAGTGGATAAAGCCGGAACCAAACAAGCTTAGATCGGCGAAACTTTCAAAAGAAGAAAACTTTTTAAGAGAAGTTTTTAAGAGAGAGAGACTATATAGTTGTTTATGTTGACTTGTTGTTTTGAAAAAAAACTAATTATTGTATATTTTTTCAACTATTTTAATAAAAAAAAATTTACTAAATTATTATTAATTTTCACATTTTTTACCAAAAAAATATTTTTATATAGAAAAAAATATGATATTTATAATTTACTATACTTTAGTTTTTGTTTAAAAAATCTACTGAAAATTATGAAAATAACTAAAAAAATTAAGATTATAAAGTAGATCCAAACTATTATAATTAGAGATAGTCTAAAAATTTCATAATTACCCTATTTTTTTTTGGCATCTATGAAACATTATACCGACACAGAAACGAATCCGTTTAGAACAGTTCCAAACGATTACCAAAACAAGGATCCAAATTCGAAAGGTACAACACAAAACCGAGCCATGGAGATACTAAGCAGTACAACAAACCAAAGACAAACACGGACAATAATGGCGCATGAATTGAAGAATCTGCAACCACCAATCCACAACTGATGAGGTTAAATGCAAGCTCACATTGGAAAAAGACGATGAAAACATGGAAAGCAAGCAATCACCAACAAGAAGAGCAAACCAACCCACCGAGGAGAATCCAAATGATATTCAACCCTATGCTCACTAGTTAAAGGAGGCAAGAAATTGATGTACATCGCCGATTGGAGATTATTCTGAAAAAAACGGTAAGAAAAGGCACGCCAATATGCTGGGCAAGGGAAATCAGTCTCGCTATCAATTCCTTCCAAAAACAACAATCCACCAATAAGCACTTCAATCCAAACCAACATCACCTAAAGAACTGAAGAAGGAACCGCTCAAATAGCTCCAGGACAATTGCGAGGACCACAACAAACCAGTATCAACAAGCAGAAAGAATAGACCAATAGAAATAAAAGCGGCATCGACCAAACCACAATCATTATCAAAGCAACTCCCATAACCCACCATCTTCTGCGAAACACATAACCACCTATACTATACTGCACAAGCCATCTCAAACAAGAAGGCTAAGGAAACACTACGACTAGGCCAATCGAGCAAACATAGAAGACAAACACCAAGTGGATAAAGCCGGAACCAAACAAGCTTAGATCGGCGAAACTTTCAAAAGAAGAAAACTTTTTAAGAGAAGTTTTTAAGAGAGAGAGAGACTATATAGTTGTTTATGTTGACTTGTTGTTTTGAAAAAAAACTAATTATTGTATATTTTTTCAACTATTTTAATAAAAAAAATTTACTAAATTATTATTAATTTTCACATTTTTTACCAAAAAAATATTTTTATATAGAAAAAAATATGAAATTTATAATTTACTATACTTTAGTTTTTGTTTAAAAAAACTACTGAAAATTATGAAAATAACTAAAAAAATTAAGATTATAAAGTAGATCCAAACTATTATAATTATAGAAATAGTATAAAAATTTCATAATTACCCTATTTTTTAATTAAACATAACACAAACGTGATTTAAAAATAGTTCTTGAATGTTATTAAGTCACAAATCTTTACACGTAAAAAACAGAAGGTTTGTCCTCCATATTCAAAAAGGGTTTCTCCTCCATAAATTTTTTAGGTTGGCGTTCTTTTAATTAGTCGTTTATCGCCATCTTTAGAGAGGTTCCCATATAGAATTTATAGAAGAGAGAAGAGAGAAGAGAAAACAAAATCAGTATAATTATCTTATACTAATTGAACTCTAAATTTGAAAAACGACGTGAGTTTCATATCATACGTGAGTTCCATATCAAAGTGACTTAAATTTCCATACATGTAGGTAACTATTTGATTTGGTTTTCAAACTTGCAATTGATGCTTCATGCTTATTGATGTAATGTTGTTTAATTAGTTTTGCGTCTTGTTCTAAAATACGGGTGCGGTGGCCATTTAATCGGCGGTAAGGCGCTCGGCGGCCGGAAATCTGAAATATGAAATTTGGCCTATTCGGTTAAAAACTCGGAAATCTAAAAATTCTTCAATTTTTTTTTTATGGATTTTATGTTTGAAATCGATAAAAAAATCCAAAATCATATTCAAGTAATTATACTCGGAAATCTGAAAACTCGGTTGGGCTATAGATTAATTATATTCAAGTAAAAATCACAAAAAACCAACAAAATTAACAATAATGGTGAAAAAGAATGAACGGCGGCGGAAATTAGGGTTAGAGTATCGCAGGTTAACGATAGAAGATGAGGATAAAACTGTAATTTCGTATTTCTTTAAAAAAAAAAAATTGGGCGTTTTGGGCCTCGAACCCAGGTATAGGAAGTGTGATAACACACCAAACCGCTAGGTTAACTAATATTTACTAGATTTGTACTCGCGTGTTGCGCGGAATTTCAATATTAAAATACAAACAAATGTGTTACATTATTTTAAAATAATAACAAATCTTTGAATATAGTTATTTATATCTATAGTGTCACTTTTATTTAATATGTAACATATTGAAATTTATTTTAGGAGGGGACGGAAAATTTCAATCATATATGTTTGGGCTATTAGTAGAAATATATTTTTCACCAGTTCCTTACGCATTTTTCTTTATCTCCAAAGTTTGTTAACTAATAACTAATGGTCTAAACCAAAGTCTTTAGTACTTGATCTTTCCATGAAATACCTAGTTTATTTTTTGGACTTAGTATACTGCATTTTTCATTAATTTAGAAAATTCTTTAACCAATTTGGCATATTGCTACTTATCCACGAAACATAATAACCATATTCATAGGCATAGTAAACATATTTATATTGTGGAGGTCGAAACCAACGCAATTGAATTTGTCAAGGGTTTTAGAGAAAATAAGAAATCTTTGAGTAAGAACCCCAAGAACAAAAAAAAAAAAAAAAGAAATTGTTGTTAAAAAAACTTTTATTGATTTTTGCAAAGTGTTTGCGTATAAAGCTGCGGATCCCTTTTTTTAAGAGAGTTACAAGAGTATATATACAAAACTCTAGTCGGCTAGGTCAAACAACTAAATCGATAAGGAACATTTTCTTATTTCTCGAGATTTCCTTTTATCGAAGTCGGCGCTCGCCATGGGCTTTGTCGTCATGGGCTTGGTCTTGCTATCTCGCCATCTTGGGTTCTACTTCGGCCCAACTTATTGTGGTAAACCAAATGGGCTAGATTGATTCGACAAAGCGACCTCGCCAATCTTCACTTCGACGGTGCAGGAAGCCTCGGCGAGATAACGATGTCAGCTAGTTGCCGAGCTCTCCGAGATGATGACGTCGGCGAGTTGTCGAGCTCTCCGAGATAGCGTAGCCGGCAGAATGCACCGGTAGTCGGCTGAACACACTAGTAGTCGGCTGAACACACTAGTAGTCGGCAGAATGAACTAGTCCGGCGAGTTATCCAATTTGCATAGTAAACTCGGCCCAAATCATTTCGGGCCATTTCTATACTTAGCCATTTTATCGAAAATAACTGTCGGAGGGGATTTTGACCCCTAACATATTTGCAATTTGATTTTAATCTTATGGCATAGATTAGAAAGCAATATAGTTGAAATAGTTAGCAAACAATGCATGTTTTGCAGATAAGCTGGAAGGCGGGATAAGTCCTTGAAGTAAGAAATCAATAATCGGTGTGTTACTCTTTTGATTTTTTTTTATAAGACGTGTTGAAAATTTTCATTTGGCAATGATTAAATAATTAAAATTACATGAGTGGCTAGACTTTTACATTTTGCATTTGTTATTACAAATATATTATTTTATCATTAATAGCATTGTAGTTTTTATTTATGATTCGTATAAATTATCGTTTCTCTATTAAAATATGTTTTTTTAGTGTTTTCATGCCAATATTTTAATATAAATTCCTAGTAATTGAAGTTTTATGTAGAAATCTTTTATATATTCCTAGTTATTGAAGTTTTATGTAGAAAGTTTTTTTCCTAAAACTTTAAAAAAAAAAACTTATATGTTTTGCTTTTTTTTTTTATACTAATTTTCTTATTTTATAATCTTTGGAATTTGAATCTCTTATTTATTAAAATATAAATATAAAATTGAAGTCAAATTTACTTTATTCTTAGTTATGTATATATTGCAAAGATAATCAAACAATATTAAAACACATATTAAATTATTTTGAAACTATTAATTGTATTTATTTTCGTTTTTATTTAATTTAATTATCTAGTAACTATAATTAACAATAAATATGTAATAAATGAACATTTATAATAAATTTAAATAGAAATTTTTATTTTTGTTTCGGTGGATACCTTAAAAGAAGAGAAAACTCTCCCATTATATATATAGATGGTCCTATACCGCCATATCATATATTTACCTCAAATATGTTTAAAACTGTAAAAAACTAGGCCCCAAGTAATCCCCGATAAATCTCTGATTTGTTTATTAGCCGCTAGGCCCACCCCGAACGCCCGATTAGCGTGTAACGAGCTCTTGAACAAGGATTTTTCGTATAGAGTTATTTGCAAAGTTGCTTAGAAGGATCACTTTCGCAGATTTATTACATAGATTGTGATGTTGGATCGTTTGGTAAACTTTCGTGCACAAATACTCAACATATTCCTAATCTAACTTTTATACATGAATATGTCGCATACATGTACAGTTTTGGGTGATTGGATGTTGAAAAATAAATGACACTTCAAAAGTGACCAAACCAAAGATAGCAAATTTAATCATTTTAGTGGATGGAGTGGCATATGTTGAATTACTCAGACTGTGAAAGAAGAATACGAGTTAAATTGTTCATTGCATGTTATTCAATTGAGTTATGTTTCCAAGACCATGTTGGAGAAGGGGGCAAATGAAACGCCTCATGTGTTTCTAACAAGTGATCGACAAGTGCATAATTTTATTTAAATTTGCAAATCTTACTCTGTCCGATTTTGCGTTTCAATAAATAACATATGCTAGGAAAGTGGTGAAATTCATATCGTTGAAGAGTTATTTTCCACTCGTGGTGATAATAGAGATATTGTCGTTCAGGGTCATCATAATAAAAATGATGATGTTGAGTTATTTTTCATTCGTGGTGATAACAAAGATCTCGCTGTTCACGGTCATCATAATAAAAATGATGATGATGATAACATCAACTTTATATCTTCTAAGGATGTGAACTTTGAAGCGGGCCAATCATATAAAAATAAAGAGGAATTACAACATAAGCTATCAATGCTTTTAGTGAAAATAAGTTTGGGGTGAAAAGTGAAACAATCCGACCCATTTTTTTGTTTTAAACAATTAACATTGAACTCGAATTAGCATTCCCATAAATACTAACTCTCAACGTCCAATCAACATCAGCATTCACTCAACAACAACCAGCGGAAATAAACTCAATTAAACCAACAAATCATTCCACAAATCCCATAATTCATTGAATCAACATAACCAATTCAACTCGATTCATAAATCAACTTATCAATTCTAAGTTCACAACTAGAACCAACAACTTCATAGTTCTAACAATAACATAAAGCCAATTAACCGAGATACTAGATCATCTCCTCTTCCTCGCCCTGATTCCACGATCACATTTTTCTCTTTACCTACATCACTTGGCAAAAAGAGATGCGTGAGTATTATCACAAATACTAAGTGAGACGGTCATCCCATCTACAGGCTATACACACATGCATAAGAAAGAGATATAATACCATGATGAACAATCAACAATATATACACGAAATAATCAGACGCGAATCAGCAGACAAACCCTGCGTAAAACTCAACAATACAACACGAATCCAGCCAAACAAACACAAACAACACGTTCTATCCAATTCTTCACCCAGATAAGTCTATGGTTACACACTCACCTTAACCTATCAATTGCCTCAGACCTCAACCTCTTGCAATGCTCCTCTGACTTCTGGGCCCTTGCCTGATGAACACTACAAACCAAACCAGTTGGTTAAACCAAGCCGAACCAATCGATTAACTAGCCAACCAAACCAATCTGATTAACCAAACCGAACCAACCGAAACTGGTTAACCAAACCAAGTGAAGTTTCCTCTAAACCGAATTAGGGTTCCTGAAAACAGAAACAACCAGCCGACTTCGAAAGCACACTGAGAACGGAGCGTACCTCGGAATCATGATCGGAAATATGATCTAGAATCGTGAGACCGAGACCTTTCAAATGCTATATAGATCTACATTCTGGTTCGACAGGAAAACTCGCACGAAGTAGACTGATTGAAGATCCAATTCTGCACGAATTTCTCTCGGAAAAACAACCATAACTCTCAGAATATTGATCCAATTGACAAACCAATTTCGTTCAAAGCTAGATATGAGAGTGGACTTACCCTAGAAGTTTCACTCTAATCCGATCTAAGTAGCCTATCCATTATTCTACTCTTCTAAAACGGACCAGAACTACCTTCATCCCCTCCTTAGACACGGCGGTTCTCTTCACCTATTCTCTTCTCTTCTCTTTCAATTCCTCTCAAACCCTATATGTTCTCTCTGTTTGTCTGACCAAAAATGACACAAAGGCGGCATGCACGACTTATATAGTCGAAACCTAGGGTTCCCTTAACCCTTCCACCAACCGATGATTAAATCGAACCAACCGGTTCAAATCAACCTTCCAAAATTCTCAATTCTGGTTAACGTGCATTACAATTCTCCCCCACTAACACAGATTCAACCTCGAATCACGCAACACCGTCTTACTAAGGTTAACACTCTCGTCCAAAACCCGACCAAATTCGCCCAGAAACATCAACAATGCGACGTTCCTTGATCCGAATTAGGTCTGCCCGATTGATCGCGCAACAATCAAACAAGAACATGCACGACCAACCGTAGACCCAAAGTTGGTACAATTGATCGCGTAATAATCAAACAAGAACATGCACGACCAAAGACGCTACATCTTTTTACCAGGGTCGTCTGAACTAAGGTTCCAAACGCAAGTAAAAACTCTAGACTAGACATCCACTTACACATCCTTATCACTCTCCTGACCCACCCGGCCAGTACCACCTGAGATCACTCCCAATCCCTGAAGCTCATCTAGTCTCATACTTATAATCACATCACAGACGTTATGATCATAACCCATATACATATACACCCCTCACACTCTCAGGGTCGTCACCCTTTGAGCTATCGGTGTATATTATACCCTTCCCACCGTTAGAACCATCGTCAATCAGGCTATCTGTATCATGACCCTCCCACTCTCGGAACACACTGTCCGTCAAGCTATCGGCATGTAGGAGACCTCACTGTCCCCTTGAGAGAACCCTGTCCCTCGAGATATATTCAGGAGAAATCACTATCCCCTGAAAAGAGCCTCACTGTCCTCTCGAGTATATGCAGGAAACCTCATTGTCTCCTAGAGCACTAACTCTGCAATGTGCTTCATAAGCACTAATCGACCAGAATCACTTAACGTGGTTACCTCATGATATCCCCTAACCCAGAATATCATCACATCCATGACCAATCACTAGGTTATCCGAAAAAACCCAATCACTAGGGTGTTTCGTGCCAGAGTCCCTGGAAAGACAAGTTCTAACTCACATAAAATCTCATTTGTAGACTCCCCCTAGGAAATAGACAGGTCCTAACTCACATAAAACCTCTATTGCCCAGCCATCACATAACACATAACCCCACCAGTCATACACTATAAGAATTCACATCTTATAAACACATTTAATAAGAAATACTTATCTTATTAAATCACCAGAAAGGTATAATCGTTACAACACCAAACAAAAAATAATAACCAAAACATAGTCACATGCTATCACAACTAAAACCAGAAAAGACAAACTCAAGCCTCCACTTGCTTCTCGAATCACTTCGAAAACTTTGCCTTCATCTACGCTTCTAGTTCCCAAGTCTCCTCCTCGACACTGTCACAGTCCCAAACGACTCTCACTAACGGTATCCTCTTCCGGTGCAGAACCGTGACTATCCTCTCGAGAATCCTCACAGGTCTCGCCTCTAACGTCATGTTGGGCTAAAGATCCTCCCGGATCCTAGCCAACACCTCCTCAGACTCATGTAGACCTTATTAAAGTCTTCATACTCTGAGGTAACTTCAACTGATAAGCCACTGGTCCAACCCGTTCCACAACCTTGAACGACCCATAAACTTCGGACTTAGTTTATTCTCTGAAATGGATCTGTTAGGACCCCTCATCATCGCTGCCTTGAGATACACCAGATCTCCCAGCTGAAACTCTAGCTCTTTTGTAACGCCCGTGAACCAAAATATGTATTTTGGTGGTGCGTCGATCGACGCAGTGGGACTCACGAGGAGTCGGTTTCTGGGTGTTGCGTCGACCGACGTAAGGGAGGTGCGTCGAGCGACGCAAGTCATTAATCAGACCTAGGGTTTTGATTTCTGGTTTGTTTTGAGTTGGACCAGTTTAGGAAACCCTAGGGTTCGAGTATTTAAGGTCTGGGGTCGTGTTTCTCAGTTCCTTTGGCCACTTTTGAGAGAAAACTAGGGTTGAGAGAGTTTTGAGAGATTTTGGAGGTTTGCCGTCGGTTTTGGAGGAGACAAAAGACAGGAAAGATCAAGTCGGATTGGAGGGAAACTTTGAGGGTAAGTTCTCCTATCTTTGATCTTGATGTGAGTGAAAACCGCGTGTGATTTGGTTAAGTATTCGCTGAGTTATGGTTGTTTGATGTGTGAGGTTGGTGTTGTTACGAGTCTGCGATCAGTCTTCTTCGAGGGAGGATTCTTGTCGAGCCAGAGAGAATCAGGAGACGATTGAGATATCTTTGGAAAGCTCTTTCTGTTTAGTTTCTAGATCAGGTTTCCGATCCTGATTCAGAGGTAATCTCCGTTCTCTGTGTTCTTTTGACTTCTGGTTATCGTTTTTGAAATCTTTGATTTTCTAGTTCCGATCAGTGTGATTGCGGGCTGTTTTTCCGTCGATTCATTGGGAATCAAAGGACGATCTACATACCCTTGCGTAGATCTCTCTGTCTAATTTTCAGAACAGTTTTCCGATTATGTTTTGGAGCTGTGGTTGAAGAGATAATCGAGTCTGAATCAGAGGTTCTAGGTTAGGGTTCTTCGTGTTCTTCATCCTTTTTCTCCAGAATCAGGTGAGTGCGCGACCATAGACTCTCGGGAAGTAGGATTGTATGGTATGATTGTTTGTTTTTGTTCCTTGGTTAGATTTGGCGTTGGTTGGTTGATTTCGATGCAGGTTTCGATGAAAAGAGAATGGGATTCGAGCCATGAGAGGATGAGGCTCGGACTCAGGTTCTGCGCGACGTGTCGTGCGACACATTTAAGCGTGTCACGCGACATAGTGCAATTCTGCACGTTTTGCGTGTTGTTTGCTTGTCTTGTTCACTGCTGTTTGATAACCCTGGTATTGTATGGTTCTATTACTGAGTACGTGGTCTGTAGATGGGAGGACCGCCTCACTAAGTATTTATGATAATACTTACGCATCTCTTTTTGCCATGTGATGCAGGTAAAGACAAAATGTGATCGTGGAATCAGGGCGAGGACGCGATGATGGATCTAGTGGCTCGTCGTTGTGTGTTTTAATTGAATTGCTAGGTTGATAGTAATTCAGATTAGAACGGGTTAGGTTGTTAGAATATTGGTTGACTGTTTTGAATGATTGGTTAAATTGATAATAAAATTGTTTGGTTTAAAAGTTTAGTTTGATTTCCGCTGGTTATTTGTTGACTTGTGAAATTGATTGGATTATTGAGGATTATCATTTATGGGAATGATAATCTGATTAAATGTATATATAAAAAAAAAGGGTCGGGTTGTTTCAGTTTGGTATCAGAGCCCTTATGATTCTAGGGCGGGAGAACGTAGTTGATTGAATGTGATTGTCAATTGCGTTGTTTGTGGATTACTTGATTGATTATGAGTAGTTAGTCAGTTGATTGTTGTGTGGGTTTGGAGTCCTAGATCATCATCTCCGAGCCTTCAAAGAGATTCCACGGTATGTGTTGTTTGACCTCTTATGCTTTTTAGTATGCTTAGTTTCTGCTTCTGGTTGAGAAGAGGAATTGTTAGAGATACTAGAGTTCTGCCATTGGTAGGGCAGAGTGTGATGGGTAGAGGTACTAGAGTTGCTAGAGGTATTGGCCGGGGAGGCCAAGGTGGGTGTGGAGGGCGTAGGCACGGGCAGGGACTTGTGACTGAGTCTGCTGCCGCGTGTGTGGCCCAGGAGACCACGCAGGAGCAGGTGGCGGATTCGCAGACGTATCAGGAGGGATCCGTGAGTGTGGCCACTGCGTGTACCAGTGTGAGGGCTGGTGGGACTAGTGAGAGTTCCGGGGTGGCCACTGCGTGTACCAGTGTGAGGGCTGGTGGGACTAGTGAGGGTCCCGGTGTGGTTGGCGGTGCGACGGGCCCAGGTGGGGGTGCTGTCGCAGGTGTCGGCCATGATCGAGATGATAGTCTGGCGAGTCTGCTACAATTGATCTTGGAGCGGTTACCGGGAGGGGTGCCGGCTCAGAGTTAGGCTCCGGGGGTTCAGCCTGGTGTGGCTGGTGTGCAGCCGGGAGTGGCGGCTGTGGAGGAGCTCCCATCCTATCTTAGGATGATGGAGCAGATGTAGAGGATTAGCACGAGAGTTTTCTCATGAGGTGCTAAGCCTGAGGGGCCGATGAGCGGCAGATGAGTGTGAAGCATAACTTCAACTCTTTGAGGTATCCGGAGGGATTCCGAGTGCAAGCAGTGATGGCATGGGTGGATTTTTGGCTGGGTTTAATGCCAAGTATTCTGCTAGAGGCGGCATCGACCTGAGTTGAGTTTTTGGAGTTGACTCAGGGCGACCGATCAGTGAGGGAATTCGATGCGGAGTTCTGTCGACTCCTGGTTCATGCGAGTGGAGGCATGGAGGGCGAGTAGGCCCAGGTGGAGAGGTTCTTGAGAGAACTTCGAGCTAATTTGAGGACTTGCTGTAGAGCGAGTAAGTTTACTCCGAGGGCGGAGCTGGCTGAGATTGCTGCGACGATTGAAGAGGACCTGAGAGAGCATGTGGTGGTGGTTAATCCTCATGTCCGGCAGAGAATGTCACAGTAGCAGGTAGATCCGAGCAAGGGCGGTAAGCCTGCGCAAGGACAGAAGAGGAAGTGGGAGAGCACTTTGGAACCGAGTCAGAGGGTTCAGGGTGGTCTGAGATGTTTTGGGTGTGGGAGCATGGATCACAGGTTGGCGAGCTGTTCTAGGATGGACGAGTCTCGGGATAGTACGTTAGGGTTCTTAGGCACATGAGAATTCCGCAGGGACCTTAGTAGTGGGCGGGTGTGAGTCCCACGATTGTTGATTCTGGAGCAACGAATTGCTACATTACTCCGGAGTGTGCGGATAGCAGCGGGATCCAAGTGATTCCAGGGAGACGTCGGGAGTAGTTAGAGTGGCTGGTGGGAAGTCGTTGGCTACTTTTAGGCGGGCTCGTGGAGTGAATGCTTTGGTGGCGGTGAGTTGATGCCCGCAGATCTGATTATCAGTCCGGTGGAGTTGTATGATGTCATCTTGGGGATGGATTGGCTGGATCGGTATAAGGTCCATCTTGATTGTTGCCGGGGACTTAGTTGAGTAAGTGTAGTTTCTGGTAGCGAGAGATGGGTTTTCTCGGTCATATTGTATCGGCAGAGGGAGTTTCTGTGGATCCGGCTAAGATTGAGGCTATCAGAGGGTGGCCTAGACCGAGGAATGCGACAGAGATCAAGAGTTTTCTCGAGTTAGCTGGGTGTTATCAGAGGTTCATCAAGGGTTTTGCGAGTATGGCGCAGGCAATGACGAAGTTGACGGGGAAGGATGTCCTTTTTGTGTGGTATTCAGCTTGCGAGGAGAGTTTTGGGAAGCTAAAAGAGATGATGGCTAGTACACCAGTATTGGCGTTGCTTGATCCGGGTGAGCCTTACGTGGTGTATACGGATGCATCGGGAGTTGGTCTGGGTTGTGTCTTGATGCAGCAGAGGAAGGTAATTGCATATGCTTCGCGGCGGTTGAGGAAGCATGAGTGCAACTACCCTACTCATGAATTGGAGTTGGCTGCGGTGATCTTCGCCTTGAAGATTTGGCGATCTTATCTTTATGGCGGGAAGGTCCAGGTATTCACGGACCATAAGAGTCTGAAGTATTTCTTCACTTAGCCAGAGCTGAACTAGAGACAGAGGCGCTGGATGAAGTTGGTAGCAGATTATGATCTGGAGATTGGGTACCATCCGGGTAAGGCTAATCTGGTGGCTGATGCTTTGAGTCGGAAGCGAGTTGCTTCGGCTCAGAAGCAGGATTTGGAGGAGTTAGCGAGTGAGCTCAATACATTGAGGTTGTGCGTGATCTCACAGGAGCCGTTGGGGTTGAGGCAGCTAACCAGGAAGATGTGTTGAGCAAGGTTGGGAAGCTCAGGAGAAGGATCAGGGGTTGATTGATGCTTCTCGGGTTGCAGGTTCAGAGTATCAGGTCTCGGTGAATAGGACGATACTAGTGAACGGACGGGTTTGTGTAGCCAGGAATGAGAGTCTCGGGCAGGAGATTCTGAGAGGGGCTCGTTTCGTTCCTTGGTTGGATTTGGCGTTGGTTGGTTGATTTCGATGCAGGTTTCGATGAAAAGGGACTGGGATTCGAGCCATGAGAGGATGAGGCTCGGACTCAGGTTCTGCGCGACGTGTTGCGCGACACATTTAAGCGTGTCACGCGACACAGTGCAATTCTGCATGTTTTGCGTGTCGTTTGCTTGTCTTGTTCACTGCTGTTTGATAACCCTGGTATTGTATGGTTCTATTACTGAGTACATGGTCTGTAGATGGGAGGACCGCCTCACTAAGTATTTATGATAATACTTACGCATCTCTTTTTGCCATGTGATGCAGGTAAAGACAAAGTGTGATCGTGGAATCAGGGCGAGGACGGGATGATGGATCTAGTGGCTCGTCGTTGTGTGTTTTAATTGAATTGCTAGGTTGATAGTAATTCAGATTAGAACGGGTTAGGTTGTTGGAATATTGGTTGACTGTTTTGAATGATCGGTTATATTGATAATGGAATTGTTTGGTTTAAAGGTTTAGTTTGATTTCCGCTGGTTATTTGTTGACTTGTGAAATTGATTGGATTATTGAGGATTATCATTTATGGGAATGATAATCTGATTCAATGTATAAAAAAAAAAAAAACGGGTCGGGTTGTTTCATTTTTCCTCCTCTTATAAGCATAACTCTTCTGCCGATCATGAGTCTCCTTCATGTTTAGCCTCAAGACACGGATCTTCTCCGTCGTCTCCTGAACAAAATCTGCACCAAACATGCTCCTCTCCCCTACTTGAGTCCAGCATAATGTTATCCGTCATGGCCTCCCATACAGAGCCTCATATGGAGCCGTCAAATACTCGCCTGATAGTTGTTGTTATACGCAAACTCTACCAGGTTCACGTGATCCGCTCAATGACCACCATCGTCCAGCACACACATCCTCAGCAAATCCTCTAGTGTCTGAATCATCCTCTCAGACTGTCCATCTGTCTGAGGATGATAAGCTATACTCATATGCACCTTAGTGCCCATCTCAGCCTGAAATGCTCCCCAAAACTCAGAAGCAAATCTCGGATTCCTGTCTGACGCGATATTCGCTGGCACCATGTACAGCCTCACTATCTCCCGCACATACTTCTTAGCCAAGATTGCCGCTCCATCGGTTTTTTTTAATGGCAAAAAAATGTGCTGACTTAGTCACACGATCAACAATCACCCAAATAGCATCATAGGTTCGCGAAACCGGTAACCCTGCCACAAAGTCCATGGTAATCATATCCCACTTCCACTCCGGAATAGGTAAACTCTACAGTAAACCTCTCGGAACATGATGCTCAGCCTTCACTAACTGATACACGTTACACGCTACAACCCAGTTAGCGACATCTTTCTTCATCCGGACCTAGTGATAATACCGTTTTAGATCTCGGTACATCTTAGTCGCTCTCGGATGAATAGACAACATGCTCGAGTGAGCCTCTCTCAGAATCTCTTACCTCAGATCCTCATCCTTAGGTACACAGACCCGCTCATTCACAAGTATCATCCCACTCACCGAGACCTGATACTCAGAACCTGCAACTCTAGAAGCATCAACCAAACCCTGATCCTTCTCCTGAGCTGCTCAATCCCTACTCAACCAATCCGTCTGATTAGCTGCCACTAATCCCAATGGCTCCTGTGAGATAACACACCGGTGCTAATACCAAACTGAAACAACCTCAAGGTGCTAATCTCACTCTCCAAATCCTCCATATCTCACTCCTGAGCCGAACAAACTCTCCTCCGACCCAAAGCAACCGCAACCAGATTATCTTTACCGGGATGGTAACCAATCTCCAAATCATAATCTGCTACCAACTTCATCTAATGCCTCTGCCTCTGGTTCAGCTCTGGTTGCTTCAAGAAATACTTTAGGCTCGTATAGTCTGTGAACACCTGAATCTTTCCGCCATAAAGATAAGATCTCCAAATCTTTAGAGCGAAAATCACTACAGCGAACTCCAAATCATGAGTAGGATATTTGCACTCGTGCTTCCTCAACTACCTCGATACATAAACAATTACATTCCCCTGCTGCATCAGTACAAAACCCAGACCAACTCCTCAAGCATTCGTATTCACCACGTAAGACTTGTTCGGATCCGGCAACGCCAACACTGGTATACTCATCTACACCTCCTTCAGCCTTGCAAAACTCTCCTTGCATGCTGAAGACCACTCAAAAGGAACATATTTCCATGTCAGCTTCATCATCGACTACGCAATACTCGCAAATCCCTTGACGAACCTCCTACAATAACCCGTCGAACCGAGAAAACTCCTAATCTCAGTGGCATTCCTTGGTCTAGGCCACCCTCTGATAGCCTTAATTTTCGCCGGATCCAAAGAAACTCCATCTACAGAAACCACATGACCGAGAAAACCCATCTCTCGCTGCGAAAAACTACACTTGCTCAACTTCGCAAATAGGTTCTGTTCCCACAGCTTCTTTAGAACCGTCCTCAATTAGCTGCTCAGCCTGAATCGCCGAAATCATGAGACTCCTGGAAGTCGGTCTTACTCCCTGATACACAACATCCCCGCCTCTCGCTCGAACACAACTCGTCCCCGAGGACAATCCAGATGCACCCTGTACCGATCCAGCCAATCCATACCTAGAATGATATCATACAGCTCCACCGGACTGATAATCAGATCTGCTGGCATCAACTTTCCAGCCACTAGAATATCCACGCCTTTAGCCCTCCCGAAAGTAGCCAAAGAGTTCTCTCCATGAACCTTAACTAATCTCGGCTGCTCATTGGAATCGCTCCTGATTCTGCTGCTCTCCGCATACTCCAGAGTAATGAAGCAATTCGCCGTTCCAGAGTCAACTAAAACATGGAACTCATAACCGCCCCCCAACAAGGTCCCTACATAAATCCCATGTGCCAATGAACCCTAACGTTCTATCACATAATACACCCGAGTATCCCGAGCATTATCTTTCCTAGGATAGCTCGCCATTCCGTGGTCTATGCTTTTGCACCCGAAGCATCTCCGACCACTCTAACTCGACCCTGAAGTGCTCTCCCACTTCCTCTTCTATTCTTGCGCAGGCTTACCACCCTTGTTCAGACCCTCCTGCTGCTACGACCTCCTCTGCTGAACAAGTGGACTATTCACCACAGCCTGCTCCCTCAGGTCTGTAACGTCCGCGAATCAAAATATGTATTTTTGGTTTAGGTGTCGATCGATACCAGCTCGATTTGAACTAGTGGATTAAGTTTTTAATCGCTCGGTTAGGCGGGTTTTGACTGGAAACCCGAGTTGTTTTGGTTAAAAACCCGAGTTGTTTTTTTAATATTTTTTTTAAAAGTCAAAAAGAGACCCTTGTTTTAGGGACCTTGTTTTGTGGGAAATGTTGGGTCTTTATATGAGCAGCAGAGTTAGACTGAGGGAGAGAACGTGAGAAAGAGAGAGGAAGAAGAGGAAGAGAGAGGAGAAGAGAAAGAGGGAGGAAGGAGAGTTTTCTGCCGGTTTTTTTTAAAAGAGACAAACGGCTGGGAGTTTTGATCGGATTGGACTGTAATTTTGAGGGTAAGTTCTTCGCTCTCTTAGCTTGATTTAGAAAGAAACCGCTTGTCTTTTGGTTGAGTATTCTAGGAGTTATGATCGTTGTACTGAGAGATGTTTCTGCAGCATCTCTTCTGCGATCAGTCCACTTCCAAGGACGATTCCCGTCGTTCTGTATGAACCCAGGAGGCGAGCTAGATGTCATGGGAAAGCTCTGAGTCTTAGCTTCCCATAGACACCGATTTCGGTTTATTCAGAGGTGACCTCCGTTCTCTGTGTGCTTTTGAAGTTAGGGTGTTGTTTCTGAAATATTTGTTTTCAGAGTTCCGATCAACGAGCTTGCGAGCTGTTTTCCCGTCGAACTGCTTAGAGTTAGGAGACGCTTTTTATACCTTTGGAAAGCTCTCGGTGTCTAGTTTCCAGAGCCGTTTTCCGATCGTGATTTGGTGTAGTAAGTCGCGAGTTATTTGCTTCCGAAAACAGGTGAGTGCGTGACCATGGTTTTTACGGGTATTTGGTGCGTTTGATTGCGAATTAAGTTGATATGTTGTTCGATCAATGCTTGTTTGGGTCGTTTTTAGTGTTTAGATCAACGTAAGTATCATGGTTTGTGGTTGACTTTGCGTTGACTTTTCGGGTTTGACTTTGTGTTGACTTTGCGGGGTTGACTTTGCGTTGACTTTACGGGGTTGACTTTTTGTGTTGACGTTTTGCTTAATTGTGTTGTGTGGTGTTTTGATTGTTCCCTATACCCGTGCATCTAGCCAAGTAGATGGGATGATCGTACCACTGGGTATTTATGATAATACTCACGCATCTCTTTTAACCATGTGATGCAGGTAAAGACAAGGTGTGATCGTGGAATCCGGCTATGAAGAGGAGATGATCTAGGGTCTCATCATTGTGTGTTTATTTACTTCCTGTTTTCGTTCTGACGCTGTTTGTTGTTTGTGTTAAACCGCTGTCCCTTTTTTTTTTACTGTTACATTGTTGTGCTGAATTGTTTTGGAGAATTAGTATTTATGGGAATACTAATTCTCGTTTATCGTATTTAAAAAAAAAAAAAAAAAAAAAAATCTGGTTGTTTCAAGGTCCTCCTCGATCGCTGCAACAGTCTCTACCGCGAGTCCTCAAATCAGCTCGAATTCCTCTCATGAACCTCTTCACCTGGGCCTGCTCGCCTTCCATACCTCTGCCAGCATGAAACAGGAGTCGACTGAACTCCGCATCGAACTCCTGTCCCGACCGGTCACCCAGAGTCAACTCCAAAAACCTCAACTCTAACCGATCCACCACCTCCTGTGGCCATCTCTGTCTGTACCCTCATGGCCACAACACCTCTCCACTAGAGATGCGCCTCACCATCTAAATAATGCACTGCCAGGTCTACTCGATATAGAGAGGAACTACTCATCCCTATCTCTCAGTTAAGTACTGGGTAACTACTCATACCCAAGTACAATGCAATACTATCTACTACCCAATCTCTGAGGTCTATATCTAGTCATATGCACATAGCCACGTTTCAGACATTGATTACTCTCAACTCATAACTCATATCACATAACCACACCACTCAAACTCTCAGGAACACGTTCTTGAGCTATCGGTGTACCATACCACTGACACTCTCAGAACACACAGTCCGTCGAGCTAGCAGTATACAGAGGAAATCCTCATCCCCTCTAGAGAAGTACTCATCTCGTCGTATTACTAAAAGAAATTCTCATCTCTAGTAACACCCACAAGGAAATCCTCATCCCATCGAGAAAATATACTTCTCTCTCAGTATTACTAAGGGAAATCTTCATCCCTCAGTAACACTCAAGGAAATCCTCATCCCTAGAGAATCAATTCTTAACACCTATAGCATCTCTGACTAGAACTACCTCACTTGGTCTCCAAATTATAGGGAATACGCATATTCTGCATATGCTCCATTATCCTAAGATAAGATGGAAGCTCATCCGCAATCACAACCGCAACCCTCGGCTGCACCCCAGCCCTCCCGGCTGCACGCCAGCCACACCCGGCTGTACACCAGCCACACTCGGCTGAACACCCGGAGCCTGATCTTGAGCCGGCACCCCTACCAGTAACCACTCCAAGATCAACTGCAGCAAATCCGCCGGACGATCATCTCGATCTTGGGCTACACGTGCAACAACACCCTCACCTGGGCCTGCCGCACCACCAGCTACACCGGGACCCTCACTAGTCCCACCAGCCCTTACGCTGGAACTCACACTGGCTGCCCCCACAGACAACTCCTGATACGCCTGCGAATCATCCACCTGCTCATGCGTGGTTTAAACAATTAACATTGGACTCGAATTAGCATTCTCATAAATACTACCTCTCAACGTCCAATCAACATCAACATTCACTCAACAACAACCAGCAGAAATAAACCTAATTAAACCAACAAATCATTCCACAAATCCCATAATTCATTAAATCAACATAACCAATTCAACTCGATTCATAAATCAACTTATCAATTCTAAGTTCATAACCAGAACCAACAACTTAACAGTTTTAACAATAACATAAAGTCAATCAATTGAGACACTGAATCATCTCCTCTTTCTCGTCCTGATTCCACGATCACATTTTTCTCTTTACCTACATCACTTGGCAAAAAGAGATGCGTGAGTATTATCACAAATACCAAGTGAGACGGTCATCCCATCTACATGCTATACACATATGCATAAGAAAGAGATATAATACCATGATGAACAATCAACAATATATACACGAAATAATCAGACGCGAATCAGCAGACAAACCCTGCGTAAAACTCAACAATACAACACGAATCCAGCCAAACAAACACAAACAACACGTTCTATCCAATTCTTCACCCAGATAAGTCTATGGTTACACACTCACCTTAACCTATCAATTGCCTCAGACCTCAACCTCTTGCAATGCTCCTCTGACTTCTGGGCCCTTGCCTGATGAACACTACAAACCAAACCAGTCGGTTAAACCAAGCCAAACCAGTCGATTAACTAACCAACCAAACCAATCTGATTAACCAAACCGAACCAACCCAAACTGGTCAACCAAACCAATTAGAGTTTCCCCTAAACCGAATTAGGGTTCCTGAAAATAGAAACAACCAGCCGACTTCGAAAGCACACTGAGAACGGAGCGTACCTCGGAATCATGATCTGGAATCGTGAGACTGAGACCTTTCAAACGCTATATAGATCGCCTCCTAATTCCTTCTGGTTCGACAGGAAAACTCTCACGAAGTGGACTGATCGCAGATCCAATTCTGCACGAATCTCTCTCGGAAAAACAACCATAACTCTCAGAATACTAATCTAATTGACAAACCGATTTCGTCCAAAGCTAGATATGAGAGTGGAGGACTTACTCTAGAAGTTTCACTCCAATCCGATCTGAATAGAATGTCCGTTATTCTACTCTTCTAAAACGGATCAGAACTGCCTCCATCTCCTCCTTATACACGGCGGTTCATCTCTTCACCTCTTCTCTTCTCTTTCAATTCCCCTCAATCCCTATATTTCCTCTCTGTTTTTCTGACCAAAAACGACACTAAGGCGGCATGCACGACTTATATAGTCGAAACCTAGGGTTCCTTTAACCCTTCCGCCAAACCAACGATTAAATCAAACCAACCGGTTCAAATCAACCATCCAAAATTCTCAATTTTGGTTCACGAGCGTGACAAAAAGTACAAAAATCATATACAAAAAGGCTTGTTGTTGTGTGAAAAACTGTTGGGTGCTCTTGGAAAATGAGAGCAAAAAAAAGATGAACTATCAAAGGATTTTTTGGATTACAAAATACATTAATCTACACAGATGTTCTGCAGAGGATAAAAGTTTTGCATGGAGACAATTAAATTAACAGTTGTAGGAAAACTTGGATATTTTTGGTTGAATTAGTAAGGGATTGAGACCCATGGAACCGTTACTTAAAAAGCTTTGGGAAGCTTTGGAGCACGCTCATGAATTGTTTAGGGGTTCTTCAGAAAATTGTTATGAAAAACTCCCAAAAGCAAATCTTGGAACTGTTGGTGATCTAGACCTTGATGTTGATCAAAGGTTTAAGTAACAATTTTTTTTGGGAGATTAGCTAGAATAACGTATTTTTTAAAAAAAATAGCTCGAATAACCTTACTATTTTTTGTATTGCTGAAATAATCTATTCTAGATTTTTTTTCTTTCATAATACCAAAATTGTCCTTCGCAGACTCTGCCGAGGTATTGACAGACTCTGCCGAAACACTGAGAGACTCTGCCGAAACATTGGCAGACTCTACCGATGTACTGCCAATATCTAAAAATACGTAGACTCTGCCAAAACATTGGCAGACTCTGCCGAACATTGGCAGACTCTGCCGAAATATTGGCAAACTCTGCCGAAACATTGGCAGACTCCGCCGAGGTATTGGCCGACTCTACCGAACATTGGCAGACTCAGCCGAAACATTGGCAGACTCTGCCGAAACATTGGCAGACTCCGCCGAGGTATTGACAAACTCTGTCGAGGTATTGGCAGACTCTGCCGAAACATTGGTAGACTCTGCTGATGTATTGGTAGACTCTACCGATGTATTGGCAGACTCTGCCAATATCTAAAAATACGCAGACTCTGTCAAAACATTGGCAGACTCTGCCGAACATTGGCAGAGTCTACCAATGTTCGGCAGAGTCTGCCAATGTTTCGGCAGAGTCTGCCAATACCTCGGCAGAGTCTGCCAAGGACAATTTTGGTATTATGAAAAAAAAAAATCTAGAATAGGTTATTTCAGCAATAAAAAAAATAGTAAAGTTATTCTAGCTATTTTTAAAAAAGTAGGTTATTCTAGGTAAATTTTTCATTTTTTTTTCTCTCGATGTATGTTTAAAAGGGTTTAAATTTATAAGGAATGTAATCATAATGGATGGACCGTTTTTCAAAGCAAAGTTTAAGGGTACTTACTTACTTGAAATGTTCAAGATGAGGATAACAAAATATATTATATAGCATTTGGAGTTGTTGATTTAGGGAATGATGTAGTTTGGGAATGGTTTATTTTCTAAACTAAAAACAATTATCTCTGATAGTCTTAACTTGGTGTTTATGTGATAGACACCACCATTCTATTGCAAAAACTAATTAAAAAGTGTTCTCATTGGCAAATCGTGGAATATGCTTCTTCCACCTTGAGAACAACATCACAACTAGTTTCAGAACCAATCGTTGTTTTCACTTAGTAAAGAAAGTTGCAAGTAAATATATTGTGGATGAGTTCGCCAAAGTTATGGATGAGATACGTAATGTTAATCAAAAGCTGAGAGAATATTTGGATGATACAGATATTCGTTTCCAAAGCTGAGAGAATATTTGGATAATGCGGATACGTCATGCTATTATAACTTCCTCAACCTCCACATTTCGAAACCACTTCTCTATTTTCTACACCATTATCAAGTTAGTTATTCATTTTATCTTATATTATCAATATTTAGACAAGTGTTACACATTCTCTTACTTTCTTCTTCAAAGTTAAATCAGTTTGTTTTGTATTATTGTTTTCTATAATATCTTTTTGGTTTTAAAAAAAACTCAATGAAAACATATGAGATCACATACAAAAAAAAGTAAGAGAGTTGTGGCCACGCCAACAACGTTTTATGATCTTTGTGCTAGAAGCGTACAAGTCATTAGCCGTGAAACATTTGAAACAGCCATTTGCAAATTACCAAAGGTTGTTAACGCTTCATTTGGTGCTGCGATGGTTCTCCTCCAATGAACGATAGTAGTCTACAACTCATTACTCGCGAAAAATTTGAAGCCGTTGTTTACAAATTACCCAATTCTAAATCCTCTAGTGGTCCTCCATGGTTTCGTTTTTTATATCTTGGCGAATGTTCGTACGGTTTGGTTTGGTTTACCTAGCCACGAATAATGAAGATGTAGAAGGCGATGATTTGCCTTCCTAAATGGCCAACAAATGTGCACCAATAACATCTTCTTCAAGTCTTATCAATGAAGAATAGATCCTCATCGACCTTTCATCTCCATATGTATATCTTGCTATGAAAGCAAAATAACAACTGCTAAAACTCGATTCGGCAGCACCAATTACAAATTGATCATTGAATATTTTTCCAGAGGAAGTATTGCAGACTTTCTCAAATATCAAAGTAGAGAGATGGCAAACTGATATTTAGCTATTTACGAAAGACATCCTCATAGGTATTAGCTATATACACTCAAAGAAAATCATCCACTGTGATATCAAGTCGGGTAATATCTTGCTTAAACCTCAGGAACATAAGTTTCTGCCTAATTGATTTGAGCTAAATCTTGCCGATTTGGGTTTAGATTTAGAAACAAAAATAGATGGATATAAAGATGGTAAAGGGCTAAAATGAGGGACATTGTTATACATGTCTCCGGAGTTTTTACGAGATGGATTTTAGATTACGCTTGCTGATATATGGGCATATAGTTGCACCGTATTTGAGATGCTTATAGGTACAAGACCTTGGAGTGAGCTTCAGTTACATGAAAAAAAAATTGAAGGAAGTCATCACCAACAGCGAGATAAATCAAGATATACCCACATGGCTGTGTTGATTCAAAAGATTTTCTAGAGAAATGGTTAGAAAATGATATGTAAAAAATATGATTATGATGCTATATTGAACCAATAATTTGTTACTTCAATCAATCGTGATGAGGTTCACAAAGAAGAAACATATGAATTTATGAAATAGAGAGACAAATATATCCATGAAGATCTTCTGGAAGACAAACAACTACTGCTAAAAAGCATGCAACTTAGGCTTTTAGATGATTTATCTGACTTTGTTATGTTTCAAGTTTACATTGATCTATGTTTGTAACATGTATATGTTTCTAGGTTTTGTGATATTTACAATTTGTTCGTATTTATCTTCTTCTGTTAACAATCAAACAATGGTGCAAAAGATTGGATGAAACTATATCCTAGAACATGGAACTCAATATTATGACTAATCCACTTTCGTGGCAATAACCACTTCACTTAATCCCCGAATTAAGCTAAATTTCAGCTTGCAATTCGATCATCAATGAACCTTAACAAATAAGTCCAATTAGTTCACTAAACACCCTAATCATCAACTGCTAATTAGTTAGGATATGTAAAACTCACAAAAGATTTGGTTCAAATATACAAACACCTTCAAAGTGTGAAAATGTCTAAAGATCTAAATTTGAGCGATCAAGTCAACTAGTATTAAGAACAACCTAACTAAAGGATCAACCCTAATAATCATCATCTAACTATCAAAACATCATAATCTAGCATAACTAATGATCCAACAAAAGAGAAAGCATGGATTATGTACAAAGCTTATTGATTCAAGATGACTAATGGCTAATTAATGATGCTAGTACAAACAAGCATGCTTATTTCCATGATAATAATCTATTTAATTAATCATCTAATCAAATTAATATTTTAATTGCAATTAAGTAATCAATAATAATTAAGTTCAATTCCACAATGTAAAAAAATCATCTTAAGCATCAATTGTATTGGTTAAACATGAAAAACAAATTTAAGATTGGTCTAGACATTTCATCGAACACCTTCTGGGTGTAAAATATCGAAGTTATAAGATTTGAATATCTAAAATCAAATCTAGAATATTATGTACCTCTTAGACATTATAATTCACATGAATCTAAGTCTAAGCATTACCAATCAATCATCAATCAACCTAATTTACCTAGCCCATAATTCACAAAGATATTAAGTGTTAAACATGATAAACTATGAAGAAATAGATATAGACATAAATATAAATGATAGAACGAGGTGAAGAATTCTTCTCTAAAATTAGTATAACTTCTGCTTCATTTAGATGACCGACTTCAAACGAATGCCAAATGAAAGCTGACTCAATTGGCCATCTTGTGCATAACTTTATGCTTGATCCAACAATGAATAGCCTTTCAACAAATGTTAAACTTCATACGATTCTACCATGCATCTCATTGCATCCATAATGACTCGTTTTCCTCCAAGATATCATCCTCCTTGCATCAAACTCATTTCAAACTCACTTCAAAGTCTCAAAATACACCTATAAACACTCAAAATAATATACAAAATGCACAAATACAAATCATAACTCTTAAATGCATCTATCACTAAAATGACACTAAAATGATAGAAATGTGATACAAATGCTATGACGTGATGAATAAAAGATGATAAAAACATGAGCGTAATGGTGTAAGAACACCAAATATAAACTCCCTCAGACTTGTGATGTGTGTATAGTTTTACCTCAGCGACACAATGATCTAGCTGCAAGTGCACAACGATCAACTGTAGTATTTAAGGATCGAATCCATTGAGGACTGAGAGGGTGCTATAAATTTACGGGAGTCAAGTTAAGCTAGGACAAATATTGGTTGTTTTTGGGGATTTTGTGTCACTAAAATCAGAATTCAAACGATGAAATCAAATAAAATAAGCGTCAGGTTTTAGAGAATTTTCTAGGGTCCAGTCGTATATTAATAATGATATTCTCATATCAATAATTAATCATGTCTAACATTCTAATTCTTTGAACCGTCACGAAGGTGAAAAGGTAAACATGGCACAAAAGTTGATAAATAGCTTATCTAATATTTGTTCATATCGATTTAATTAAGTTGCTAACAAGACGAGATCAATATATACCACATCACTGAGTTTTTCAATCGAAGTTGAAACAACCCGACCCGTTTTTTTTTTTTTTTACATTGAATCAGATTATCATTCCCATAAATGATAATCCTCAATAATCCAATCAATTTCACAAGTCAACAAATAACCAGCGAAAATCAAATTAAACCTTCAAACCAAACAATTCCATTATCAATTTAACCAATCATTCAAAACAGTCATCCAATATTCCAACAACCTAACCCATTCTAATCTGAATTAATATCAACCTAGCAATTCAATTAAAACACACAACAACGAGCCACTAGATCCATCATCCCGTCTTCGCCCTGATTCCAAGATCACACTTTGTCTTTACCTGCATCACATGGTTAAAAGAGATGCGTAAGTATTATCATAAATACCCAGTGAGACGGTCCTCCCATCTACAGGCCAATTACTCAGAGAAAGAATGCATACAATACCAGGGTTATCAAACAGCAAGCATAGCATATAACAAACAACATGAACAGGACAGCAGCTTCTGTGTCGATCGACACAGCCTCTAGGTGTCGATCGACACTCGACTGTCAACTGTGTCGATCGACACAACCTTTAGGTGTCGATCGACACAGACCTGCAGAACCCTAAGATTGAACCTATCCTCTCATGGCTCAATCTCAAGGACTCAGATCACGATCCTGCACAATTCAATCACCAAACACAGTAAAAACAAGCCACAATCAATCGTATTCCACACAATTCTAATCCGAGAGCCTTTGGTCACGCACTCACCTTTGCAAACGGATTGAAACGAGGAAACAAGGCACTCCCGATACAACCCGAACAGAAGGGAATAACTCGCGACTCCCTTTACCAAATCAAGGTCTGAAACCTGATCTCGAAACTAGACACCAAGAGCTTCGGAACGGTGTATAGAACGTCTCCTAACTCCAAACAAATTGACGGAAAAACAGCCGCAATCTCGCTAATCGAAACTGGAAAAACAGAGATTTCAGAAACAACACCCTGAAATCAAACGAACACAGAGAACGGAGATTACCTCCAAATCAGGATTCGAAACCTAATACAAAAACTACACAGAGAGAGATTTCCAATGCATAAGGATCGTCTCCTGATTCTCTCTAGTTCGACGGGAATCCTCCCTCGCAGTGGACTGATCGCAGACTCGAGACTGCAGAAACCTCACACAATCCAACGGCCATAACTCAGCGAATACTCATCCAAAAGGCACGCGGTTTTCACCCACATCAAGAGAAAAGATAGGAGAACTTACCCTCAAAGGTTCACTCTGATCCGATCTGATCTTACCCGCCAATCATCTCCTCCAAAAACCAGAGCAGAACTGTTCCTCTCTCAAGAAAAACACTTCTCTCACAAAACTCTCTAAAACTCTTTCTCTGATCAAATTTTCGGCCAACTCCAAGAGAAAACGCTTTTCTCTGCTTAAATACGGAACCCTAGGTTCCCTAAACCAACCCAAACCAAACCCGATCAGAAATCAAAACCACCCGGTCCAATTTAATCATGTGTCGATTGACACAAACCTCTTGTGTCGCGCAACACAGCTCCAGCAAACAGATTCCTTCGCGAATTAAACACACGTGTCAATCGACACACAACCAAAAATCACATTTTTGGTTCACGGACGTTACAATTCTCCCCCACTAACAAGGATTCGTCCTCGAATCACAAGTTACACATACCTAACCTCTGCCAAAACCATCACTTACGCCCAGAAACTCGACCCAATTTCCCCGGAACACACCGAAATGCACCGTTTATAGTCCCGACCAGGCCTGCCCAATTGATCGTTCAACAATCAAACAAGAACATGTCCGACCAACCGTAGACCCGGCGAAAGAACCAATTGATCGTGCAACAATCAAACAAGAACATGCACGACCAAGACGCTACATAAGTTCCAGAGTCGTCTGAACGAGGTTCCAGACACAAACAACAACCCTAGACTAGATCCAACAAAACACACTCCTGGCCTATCCGGCCGATACCACCTGAGATCCTCAGCGATCCCTGAAGCTCATCAAGTCTCAACACATAGTCACATTACAGAACGCCCTGCCCGCACTCAATGTATATGTATATATATATATACACACCCAGCACCCCCAAGGTCGTCACCCTGAGGTCAAGTGTATAACATCCAATCACCCTCCGGGCGGCCACCCGTCAGGCTGGTCTGCTCCCCGCTGACACATCCTCGGAACACACAGTTCGTCAAACGCTCTGCGAGCAGGAGACACCAATTGTCCCCTGGAGAGATCTCATCTGTCTCTTGAGATATATATATATATAGGAAACCGTACTGGTTCCCTAGAGAGAATCATGTTCCCTCAGGTATGCCCGGCATCTTCTGTAACATGGCTATCAGTACCTATTGACTCGAATTTCTTCACGTGGCTCTCATGACATTCCCTCAGCGTAATATAGTATATGACCCCTCAGCGAGTCATCTGGAGTCCCTGGAAAAGACAAGTCCTGCAGAACCTTCTTTCCAGACTCCCCTAGGAAATAGACAGATCCCGATCCCACCTAGGATCTCTATTCCCCTGCTCAGAGTCCCGAGACAGACAAACCTCGATCCCACCTAAGGCCTGCTTCCCGACTCCTCTAGAAAATAGACCAGTCTCGATTCCACCTAAGACTTTCTACTTTCCAGCCAGCTAGAGTCCCGAGACAGACAAACCTCGATCCCACCTAAGGCCTGCTTCCCGACTCTTCTAGAAAATAGACCAGTCTCGATTCCACCTAAGACTTCTATTTTCCAGCCAGCTCTCCTAGCGAACGGACGAAACCTAACTACCCATAGGATCGCCGCCCCTAGGATCTCTAGCCATGGACTAGCTCTAACTCCCATAGAACGTCCATGCCGCCAGACAACACAGCACACATGACCCTCACCGGTCATCTACTATAAGAACTCACATCTCATAGTCCAAACCTCATGACTCTCTGTCATGCCATAGGAACTCCACATCCTAAAAACCCCTTATAAGAACTCACATCTTATAAAACACAAATAATAAGAAATCCCATCTTATTAAACACAAGATGTATATCGTTACAACAAAACGAAAATACAGCAACCGTAGCCACATGCTACAACCAAACCAAAAGACTGAAACCAACGAAATGAAAGACTCCTCAAGCCTCTGCTTGCTTCTCGAACCATTTCCAGAACTTAGTCTTCATCATCGCCTCTGGTTCCCAAGTCTCCTCCTCAATACCGTCACAGTCCCACACGACTCTCACCCACGGTATCCTCTTCCGGCCCAGAACCTTGACCCTCCTCTCGAGAATCCTCACAGGTCTCGCCTCTAAAGTCATGTTGGGTTGAAGATCCTCCGGGATCCTAGCCAACACTTCCTCAAACTCATACCGACACTTCCGCAGCATCGACACATGGAAGACCTTATATGAAAAGCCTTCATGTTCTGAGGTAACTCCAAACGATAAGCTACCGGTCCGACCCGCTTCACAACTCTGAACGGACCCATAAACCTCGGACCTAGCTTATTCTCCAAAATAGATCTGTTAGGATCCCTCAATCTATCTGCCTTGACATACCCCAGACCTCCCAGCTCAAACTCCAACTCCTTCTTCCTCTTATCGGCATAACTTTTCTGCCGATCCTGAGCTTCCTTCATATTCAGCCTCAAGGCATGGATCTTCTCCGTCGTCTCCTGAACGAACCTTGCACCAAACATGCTCCTCTCCCCCACTTGAGTCCAGCATAATGGTGTCCTACATGGCCTCCCATACAATGCCTCATATGGAGCCATCCTGATACCCGCCTGATAGCTGTTGTTATACGCAAACTCTATCAGGTTCAGATGATCTGCCCAAAGACCACCATAATCCAACACACACATCCTTCTTCATCCCACCCTAAAGATAATACCTCTTCAGACTCTGTACATCTTGGTCGCTCCCGGATGAATCGTCAACATGCTCAAACGAGCCCCTCTCAGAATCTCTTGCCCGAGACTCTCATTCCTGGCTACACAAACTCGTCTGTTCACTAGTATCGTCCTATTCACCGAGACCTGATACTCTGAACCTGCAACCCGAGAAGCATCAATCAACCCCTGATCCTTCTCCTGAGCTTCCCAACCTTGCTCAACACATCTTCCTGGTTAGCTGCCTCAACCCCGACGGCTCCTGTGAGATCACGCACAATCTCAATGTACTGAGCTCACTCGCTAACTCCTCTAAATCCCGCTCCTGAGCCGAAGCAACTCGCTTCCGACTCAAAGCATCAACCACCAGATTAGCCTTACCCGGATGGTACCCAATCTCCAGATCATAATCTGCTACCAACTCCATCCAGCGCCTCTGTCTCTGGTTCAGCTCTGGCTGAGTGAAGAAATACTTCAGACTCTTATGATCCGTGAATATCTGGACCTTCCCGCCATAAAGATAAGATCGCCAAGTCTTCGAGGTGAAGATCACCGCAGCCAACTCCAATTCATGAGTAGGGTAGTTGCACTCATGCTTCCTCAACCGCCGCGAAGCATATGCAATTACCTTCCTCTGCTGCATCAAGACACAACCCAGATCAACTCCCGATGCATCCGTATACACCACGTAAGGCTCACCCGGATCAAGCAACGCTAATACTGGTGTACTAGCCATCATCTCTTTTAGCTTCCCAAAACTCTCCTCGCAAGCTGAATACCACACAAAAGGGATATCCTTCCGCGTCAACTTCGTCATTGCCTGCGCCATACTCGCAAAACCCTTGATGAACCTCCGATAATACCCAGTTAACCTGAGAAAACTCCTGATCTCCGTCGCATTCCTCGGACTAGGCCACCCTCTGATAGCCTCAATCTTAGCCGGATCCACAAAAACTCCCTCTGCCGACACAATATGGCCGAGAAAACCCATCTCTCGCTACCAGAAACTACACTTACTCAACTAAATCCCCGATAACAATTAAGATGGACCCTATACTGATCCAGCCAATCCATCCCCAAGATGACATCATACAACTCCACCGGGCTGATAATCACATCTGCGGGCATCAACTCGCCGCCACTAGAGCATTCACTCCACGAGCCCGCATAAAAGTAGCCAACGACTTCCCACCAGCCACTCTAACTACTCCCGACGTCTCCCTAGAATCACTCTGGATCCCGCTGCTATCCGCACACTCCGGAGTAATGTAGCAATTCGTTGCTCCAGAATCAACAACCGTGGGACTCACACCCGCCCACTACTAAGGTCCCTGCGCAATTCTCATGTGCCTAAGAACCCTTACGTACTATCCCGAGACTCGTCCATCCTAGGACAGCTCGCCAACCTGTGATCCATGCTCCCACACCCGAAGCATCTCAGACCACACTGAACCCTCTGACTCGGTTCCAAAGTGCTCTCCCACTTCCTCTTCTGTCCTTGCGCACGCTTACCGCCCTTGCTCGGATCTACCTACTACTGTGATATTCTCTGTTGAACAGGAGGATTAACCACCACCACATGCTCTCTCAGGTCCTCTTCAACCGTCGCAGCAATCTCAGCCAGCTCCACCCTCGTGGCAAACTTACTCGCTCTACAGCAAGTCCTCAAATCAGCTCGAAGTTCTCTCAAAAACCTCTCCACCTGGGCCTACTCGCCCTCCATGCCTCCACTCGCATGAACCAGGAGTCGACAGAACTCCGCATCGAATTCCCTCACTGATCGGTCGCCCTGAGTCAACTCCAAAAACTCAACACAAGTCGATGCCGCCTCTTGCGGAAATACTTGACATTAAACCCAACCAAAAATCCTCCCATGCCATCACTGCCTGCACTCGGAATCCCTCTGGATACCTCAAAGAGTCGAAGTTACGCTTCACACTCATCCGCCGCTCATCGGCCCCTCAGGCTTAGCACCTCTCGAGAAAACTCTCGTGCTAATCCTCTACATCTGCTCCATCATCCTAAGATAGGATGGGAGCTCCTCCACAGCCGCCACTCTCGGCTGCACCCAGCCATACCAGGCTGCACACCAGCCGGGTATGCGATACAAACATTATAAAACAAAATATGCGATACAAATGAAATAAAAATCCTAATATACTCTTGTTGTTGGGTCCTTAGGTTGATGACATCTTCCCGGATCATCTCTTCGGATTCTTGCTCGAATTGCGTAGGACCGTCAGGAGGAGGAGGCGGTGGAGGAAACTGAAGCCCTTGCAAGGCAGTTGCTAATGTCGGATTATCCACTGCAATGATGTTGAAGAGACTGGTCATCGCCGAAAGGTTAGTCTCTAGCTGCGAAATCCTAGAATTAGCAGTTTCCAACTGCCTGGTCAATTGCGGCTGAGACGGACCCGCGGTGTAAGAATATCGAGCCAACGAACAAGCTGCTGGGACATCTCTGATGGACCCAACACCCATCGTTCGTCCTCTCTTCTTCGGTGCAACCTATAAAATAAAAATGTTATACAATAAAATTGTAAAAAAAAATAACTTTAAATATATTAAGAAAATCTAAAAAATTACCTCTTCGTAAAGTTGATCCAAATCTTGGACACCCATCGTAGACTGGACAGATTCGTCTAGCTCTGCCAGTCGTGCGTTGTACTCGTTGAACGTTGGTTCCGCTTGAGCGGTAACAAACGTTCCATCCTTCTTCCAATGAGGTTTCTCCATCACTTTCACCATCGGAGGAAGATCACCGCTATCAGCCTGTTAAACAAAAATAAACGTAAATAAAACTTAAATATAAATTATTTAAATATTTAAAATACAAAGAAATCAAATAAATTACCATATCCAGTCGTACTGTGGCGTACGACTTTTGACCCGCACAATGCTTTGAAGGTCCATCTCCTTCGGCCACTGGCGTGAGACGGGCTACAGAACACTTCCCCGATTTAACCACCGAATGGGGATCCTCCCAGAACTGCACTAGACCCGACCAAACATTGGGATCCATCCCTAGCGACTTCGCCTCATCGCCTTTCGCGCGCCACGCCTTCTTCAAGTTACCGACGTAACCGTTGAGACGCTTTAGCGCCTTACGCTCGAACTCTGCTCGCACTTCGAACGTACGAGCTTCTTCCCAATGCCACCCTTGTTACAAAAATACGAATAATATTATGAATATATTTAAAATAAAATTTTGTAATAATTAAAAATAAATATTATAAAAGAATTACCGCCCATGATTCGAACCAAATATCCCGCACATGTTGCGGCGTCTTGCTCCAATTAGCATGGGGCATAGTGAAATAGGTCGCGATGGCCTTGGTGACCAAACGCGATACCTTGTTATCGCTAAACTTGTTAAACAAGAATTTCTAATTATAATTTGTAATTAAAAATTAAATAACCAATATTAGTAATATTGTAAAAGATATAATTATACCATAATGTATCAGGAGGCCTCATCGGATGGAGAGTCCTAACCCGTGTCTCTCGTCCAGGTTGGCGGAGAAGCTCGGTAATCCGCATCATGAGAGGCATGTTTGCCGGTGGCGGCTCTTGGTGGTCATCAGAAGGGTCTGCTGCATCTTCTTCTGTCTGTGTCTCTGGCTCTGGCGGTGGCGGTGGCGGAGCTCGTGGTGCAACACGTGGTGCAACTCGTGATGGACCTCGTGGTGGAGGTCGTGGACGATATGTCGCAGCTTGCGAAACCGACGCTGATCCTAATCCTGATCCTGATCCGCGACGACCATCATATCCAGGAATCGTAGCATCCTCGCCAAATAACTGTCCGTAGAAAGGTGGATGATCCGCCTATAAAACCAAAAAAAATAATAAATAGAAATAGAAAACATATAAATTCATAAATAAATATTAAATTTGTAAAAATAATTCCAAAAATGCTAAAAAAATTAAATTTTGTATATAAAATGTGAACATAATTTGTAAACTTATTTTGTTATTTTAACTTCAAAAATTTATTTGTATAAGTTCATAATTACAAAGTATAAGTGTAAAATTAAAACTAGACCAAAATTATTAATTACCCATCCAAACCAAAATAATTTATTTATTTTAAATGGATAAATATAGATAAATTCAATTCATACATTAATTTCTTAAAATACTTATTAATAAATTCGTTTATTATGTAAAAATCCATTAATTTTGTTATTATACTATTTTACATAAAAAAATCATAAAGTAATAAATTCGTTTTTATGAGGTTAATAAATTTTTAAATTTATATATAACTTATATATCATTACAAACACATAAATCCATTCTATCAAATCTAAATTCAATTCCATTTTCTAAAAAACTTTTCCTAAAAATTTACCTACTAAAAATTCCATTATTATGAAGGTACAAATCCATTCTATTTCCTATTAATCAAGAAAATTCTATTTCCTATTAATCAAGAAAATGATTTTTTTAATACACTAACCCAAAAAACAATAATTAATTAACAATTGAAAAAAAAAAAATTTTACCATAATTAAACCGGATCAAACCGGTTTGGAGAGATGTGGGCGGGATCTCGTCGGCGGCAGTGGTGGCGAGCGGCGGAAAGAGAGAGGAGGTAAGCGGCGGAGGGAGAGGAGTTGAGCGGCGGAGAGAGAGAAGAGGTGAGCAGCGGAGAGATAGAGGCACGGCGGAGAGAGAAGGGGTGGCGGAGAGAGAGAGGAGGTGGCGGAGAGAGAGAGAGGCACGGCGGCGGTCGCGGGGGGAAGAGAATGGTGGAAGAAGGAGGAGAAGAGAGGTTTTATTTGCAGAGAGGAGATGGGTCGCGTGGGAAAGAGAAAGGAAGAAGAGGAGTTATCGATTTAATGGAACTTGGTATGACGCTAAACCGACGCAAATTTGCGTCGAATTTGCGTCGGTTTAGCGTCGTACGAAATTTTTTGAGTTTGCGTCGAATTAGCGTCGAATTATGAAATATTTCTATTTACCGCCAAAAGTTTAGCCAAAACAAATATAAAAAATTTCGGTTTACCGCCATTGGTTTAATCAAATTAATTGAATATAGCGTCGTTTTTGCATCGGTTAATAAAAATTCCGACACCTTTTCCATTCTATACCCTAAACCCAAAAAACACAGAATTTCTTAGATTTAGCGTCAAATTAGCGTCGACTTAGAAAAATTCGATGCTAATGCGACGCTAAATCTAAAAAATTCTGTATTTTTTGTGTTTAGGGTATAGAAACCGCCACCTATACGAGAACTATCTTATCCTTTTCAATCTTTATTACTACCGAATAATTTAAACTTTTGCAATTTTAAAATATCTAACTTGTTCCGAAATATTTTATGATAGTATATGTAAACCAATATAGTTTATAGAAATCTAAAATTTATATGCTTTTGTTTAAAAGTATAATTATATGAACTTATTTGTTTGCAATTAAATTATTCAGTTTATCTAATATATATGCTTCACTCGTAATTGTTGACTTTTAAATGTTTTATTCTATACCCTAAACCCAAAAAACACCGAATTTCTTAGATTTAGCGTCGAATTCATCTGATTCGATGCTAATTCGACGCTAATTCAGCTAATTTTTTTTTTTTTTAAAACTTAATAATAATAGAAAATATAGTATAATAACAAATTAATATTATCCGAAACAAATGAAATAAAAACAAAAATCCAAATAAAACACATGTATATGCTTCACTCAGAATCGTCATTTGAGTCATCGTCATTCTCATCGGTATTTTCGCCACTCTCGTTTGCGAACTCGTCTTCCGGGTTTTCTGCATCAGTAGCCTCCGAAAGAATTTCAACTTCTCGATTTTGCGGATCTATAAGAATGATGTTGTCTATATCTTGTTCTGGAGTTGTTATATCCACGGCAGCTTCATATTGCATTGGAGCGTTGTCGGATTCAACTATCATTCCTCTAGGAGCTATTTTAAGCACAGATAACCATGAAATCTCTGTTTTTCTGACACGTGGATATGGTATGAAACAAACTTGATCCGCTTGTGATGCAAGGACAAATGGATCGTACTTTGCATAGGAACGAGATCTCTTAACATCGATGACACCAAACTTTCCTACTCGAATCCCTCGCCCGACAACTGGATCAAACCACTCGCATTTCAAAAGGGTGCACTTTAAGTTAACCAAACCAGGAAATTGCACTTGAACAATGTCTTGTATAATGCCATAAAAATATGTGTCCCCCGCTCGAACTACCACACCATAGTTCGCAGTTGCTCTGTTTTTTCCACGTTCGAACGTATGAAACACATAACCTCGTGTAAAATACATTGGAGATGACGTAACTTTTTCCAATAGACCTTGGATCAACTCTCTGAACCATACAGGGTACGACGTGTCTCCATAATCAACCTGGCAAATACAGTATACACATTGTAAATATAATAAACACAAATTGTATATATAGGTTTTAATGGAAACTAGATATATATAATTTTGTTTTTAACTTACTTGAGTTTTCAACCATTTAGCAAAGTGGAGATCTTTAAGTTTTTCAATCTCATCGGCGGATGCATTTGGGAAAGCCTTGGCAACTTGGCGAATGAATTCACTACAAGAAAATATAGTTATAATAAATGTTTTCAAAGCATATATAAGTACGAAGATAACCCTTTTGACATCAGTCCGTAGTTGGTAATTATAATATGTACCTCAAAAATGGGGTAACTTCATTGCATTGTAAGAGAATATATGTGTGTGCACAATTGTAGTCTTCGTATGAGAACCAATCTTCTTCTCTTATGATTCCGGCATGCCTACCAACTGCACAGAATATATCTGGGACATATGAAACTGGATACGATTGCACGATGCCACCATCGTCGTACCTACGTGGAGCTCTATTTCGTGTCCGGACAGTGGGAGAGAAGTAATATGAGCGGAAATGAGAGGTTTCTTTGGTTAAACTTCCCGCAATAATTGATCCCTCAACCCTAGCCAGGTTTTTTGCCTTTCCTTTTAAGTGTTTCATGAATCTCTCGAAAGGATACATCCAACGAAATTGAACGGGCCCTCCTAAATCGGGTTCGTGAGGAAGATGGACAGAAAGATGCTCCATAACATCAAAGAAAGATGGAGGAAATATCTTCTCTAAGTTGCACAACAATATTGGGATGTTTTGTTTTAGTTGTTGAATTCCATCATCAGTCAGAGTTCGCACACACAGATCTCGAAAAAATGCTCCAACACCTAAAACCGAAGTTCAATATCATAAAAAAAAAATATAATTTTCACACATCATTTGTTTAGATATTTATATATCATCATAAAAATTATACCTGCAAGTGATTCATGCACGTTCGTTGGCAAAAGCTCTGCAAAGGCGAAAGGCAATAATCTCTGCATAAACACATGACAATCATGACTCTTCATGCCAGAAAATTTTTTCCCTTGCTCTACCGACTTAGAGAGTTTTGACACGTACCCATCTGGAAACTTTACGTCGGTGGAAACCTAGTTGAAGAATGTTGATTTGCCTTCGTTTGATAATCTAAAGATAGGGACTGGAGCTCTACCATCTCCCGTGAGATGTAACTCAAATCTAGAGCATATAAGAGGCAAATCCAATCTAGACTTTATGTTGTCTTTAGACCTGCCTGAAACGTTTAAGATGGTATGCATGATGTTATCGAAAAAGTTTTTCTCAATGTGCATGACATCAAGATTGTGGCGCAATAGATGATCCTTCCAGTACGGTAGATCCCAGAAAATGCTCTTCTTATGCCAATTATGTTCGACAAGGTATCCATCTGGGAGATTGGTCGGGATGTTAAGCCAGTTACCTCCACGTTTTACTGTGTCCTGAGCTCCCCAATAATCAAGTTGACCTTCAATTTCCTCTCCTGAAAGATATGGAGGTGGGGGGATACGTACACGTTTGCCCTTTGTGAATAGTCTTCTATTCCCCCGGTACGGATGGTTCATAGGGAGAAACCTCCGGTGACAATCAAACCAACAAGATTTTCTACCATTTTTAAGTTGGAATGCATCTGTTTCATTTTGGCAATACGGACATGATAACCTACCATGTGTTGTCCAACCAGATAACATTCCGTACGCTGGAAAATCGCTTATCGTCCACATAAGTACAACTCGCATGGTAAAATTCTTTTTCCTGGAGTAATCAAAAGTACAAACCCCATGAGACCACAACAAGTTCAACTCGTCAATCAGCGGCTGTAAAAACACATCAATTGATCTTCTTGGATGCTTCGGACCAGGGACTAAAATACTCAAAAATAAAAATTCCCTCTGCATGCACATATCAGGCAGAAGGTTATAAGGAGTCAATATAACCGGCCACAAAGAATATTGCCTTCCAGACATACGGAACGGACTAAAACCATCTGTACATAGGCCAAGATAAACATTGCGCTTCTCTTTAGCAAAATTAGAGTGTACTGAGTTGAAGTGTTTCCAAGCTTTTGCATCAGAAGGATGATGAACTTCTCCTTCAATAGTTGAATGTTCTGCATGCCACCTCATTGATGCAGCTGTTCGTTCCGAATGGTATAGCCTTTGTAGCCTATCTGTTATGGGCAGGTACCACATTTTCTGGAACGGCACTTTACTTCTACCAGCTCTTTGGGGGTTAAATCTTGGTTTGTGGCAAAATCGACATTCCTACAGATTTTCATCATCTTTTCAAAACATCATGCAATTGTCAATGCAAACATCTATCGTCTGCGAGGGCAATCCTAAACTAGATACTAGTTTTTGTATGTCGTAATATGACTCAGCAGTTTGATTACCCTCTGGCAAATATTCTTTTAGAAGAGTTGCCCAATCATCCATGCAACTCTGAGATTGATTATGATCAGACTTTATTGTCATCATCCTAGATGCCAATGATAATTTAGACAGACCTTCCCTACAACCTTCATAGATTGGTTGGTTTGCAGAATCAAGCATATCATAGATTTTTTTGGCATCTACATTGGGTTCCTCAGCAACATCAGGAGTAGACATAACTCCAGGAAATGCATCGGTTACCATTTCTTCGAACCTATTATGTTCTAACCCGACATCATGATCATTTTCTATAACAAATTGATGCTGATCATATTGTTCATTCGAATAACCTTGATCCATAGGTTGGTAACTAGTACTACCCGAAGTTTCATCTTCATATCCCTCTCCATGATAAAACCAAACATAATATTCAGGTGTAAACCCTCTATTAAATAAATGCATACCAATTGTATCAATTGTCTGCATCTTCGAATTTTTGCACTTCCGACACGGGCACACCATCACTCCGGTTCGTTGAATTGTAGGCACATTACTCGCTTGAACCATGAAAATTTCAAGGCCATTGAGGAACTCTTCTGAAAGCCCTCCATTTACATCTTTACGTTGATACATCCAGCGTCGGAGTTAGTATATATCCCCCATTTTTTTTTCTAAATTTTGTAAAAAAAAATTTTTTTCGAAATTTTTGTTTTTAAATTGGTGGACTGATTCAAGCGATGCGGGGGGTTGAGTATATATAGAAGAATTTAGCAGCGATTTTGCATCGAATATTTAGCATCGATTTAGCGTCGAATATCTTAGTGTCGATTTTGCATCGAATTAGCGTCGATTTTGCACCCTGGTAGGTAAACTCGTTTTTAATGTGTCTCCTACCTACCAATTTGAGGCAAATTCGACGCTATATTTGACGCTACGTGATCGACGCTAAATCGATGCAACATTAGCATCGATTTAGCGTCGAATTCAGGAATTTCGACGCTAATTCGACACTAATTTGCGTCGATTTAGCGTCTACTTAGCGTCAAATTAGCGTCGAATATGTAGACTGACACAACTTCGACGTAATTTCGACGCTATATTAGCGTCAAAAAATTCCGACGCTAATTTCCAGTTTTCTTGTAGTGTTAAAGGTTCTTCTTTGATAAACCCCCCCAAGCAATGCTTTTGAAGCAGAAATAATTCGGCTTCCATTGCAAGTTGATTCAGTGGATAATGCAATGCGTATCTAGGGTCAGCTAATCTTTTTTACTAAATGGGACTGTAAAAGGCTCAATCAATCGTACAAGAGGAATTAGACAAGGAGATCCCCTATCTCCTTATCTCTTTATACTCTGCAGTGAAGTTTTATCAGGTCTTTCCAAAAAGGCTCAGGCTAGTGTGATATGTCCCATATTTTACCTATATTACTATCTATTTTACTATATTTTCTATACATTTATCTACGATTTTATGCTTTTAAAGGTAGTTTTTCTCGTATTTGTAGTTTTAGAGTCTTTACAGGGAAATCAAGCAAAAAGGACCTAAAAGAGCCAAAATAGGTGTAAACCAATCCACAGCAACTTTCACAAGCCAAAGACACCATCAAGAACCAAGAATTCACAAGAAACAACATTCTACCAAATTGGACAGAACGTATACGCCAGAAGTTCAGCAGTGAACGGAGGATCAAATCGATTTGGAATTGAATGAAACTTGGTACGCAGATATATAGTTGAGTCAGATTTACAATGAAGTTTGAATCATCTCAATTGGAGCTGTGACTAGGAAGATACACTGGAATTACTGAAGACACGTCAAGCTGCCTTAGAAACGAAGCAAGTGCAGAATCGACCCAAATACCGGGCCACCTCGTGGACTGATATTCTAGGCCAATGACAGTACAAATCAAGGCACTTTGGACCCAATACTGGTCGTGTCTTTGGGCCGACACTCCCAACCGACTTTGGGAGAGTTTTGACGTAAAAAGACCGATTTGTCCTAAAGAAGACCCTAGAAGAACCTAAGCCTATATATACTTGTGTTTAGCCTTTTGTTAGGGATATGCCAAAATATTAAGTGTATTTTTATCATAGGATCAGCCACCACGAGTTCTCTTGGTGTTCTTCATTAGATTTGGATTCTAGAGCAATCCGGTGGATGATCTCGCTTTGTACTTCAATATAAAGAAGAATCCTCTTACCCCTACTCTTTAATTCAAGTTTATTTATCATGAATTCATCATCTATCTCTGGTTTTTCGTGCATCATGTCTGAGTGATTCACTTGTTAGGGTTTAGGGTTTTCAATGAGTCATAATTCGATAATTGATTGATAATTGCTTAGGGAATACATTAGAGTCTTCATCTTTACTTGCACTCAATGCATGATTGCTTTACCGCGCATCTAGTGATCTGATCTTAGGTTGATATACTCTCCAAAAGCGTGTTATATTGCCTGAACTAGTATTTGATGAGCCAAACGTCTTAACAATTCGAAATGTTAGTTAAAGAGTTCAGTGAACTTTATCAAACTTGAACTTTAATGCATATTTTCACCTTGTAATAACCTGCGATAGTTGAGTCTATTAGGGTGTTAAACCGTAGATGGTTAGTTACGTCACGACAGTGGGATGACCTTAAATCAATGCTTTGTGTTCTAGAGAGTTCATAATTCCTAAATCTCTAAAATCAATCGATCTTTATGTTGCATGATTCTCTGCGAATTACCTAAGTCCTAGCGCTTTTCTTTTATTGGTTTTCATTACAATTTACATTCGTTGCTTACTTTATTCTTAATCACAAAAACGACAAAAATATATTGTTCTAGCTTAGTTTTATTCATTACAATTTGAAGTGTGGTTAAGAAGTCCTTGTGGATACGATCCTTAATCTATACTAATTGTGATTGATGTGCACTTGCAGGTACTTAGTTGAAAGGTAAAACTCGACAACACATCATAGTGGTAACTTACCGGGATTGAGAGTGGCAAGAAAATGCCCTAGAATCATCCATCTTCTCTTTGCTGATGACACCATGTTCTTCTGCATAACAAACACTCAGAGCTGTCAAAGTTTGATGAGCATACTGAGAAAATATGAAGAAGTTTCAGGGCAAAAGATCAATAACCAAAAATCATCTATCACCTTTTCTGCAAAAACTCCACAGGAAATAAGGAGGAGAGTGAAGAATGACTTATCTATATCAAGGGAGGGGGGAGTAGGGAAGTATTTAGGACTCCCTGAGCACTTTGGCAAGAGGAAAAACGACATGTTCAACCTCATAGTGGATCGTATACGCCAAAGAGCCATCTCATGGTCTTCAAAGTTCCTCTCAGCTGGAAAAATGGTTTTCTTGAAATCAGTACTGGCCTCCATGCCAACCTATACCATGTCCTGCTTCAAGATCCCAACCAGTCTAAGCAAGAGAATACAATCATCCTTAACGAGATTCTGGTGGGATTCCAATATGGAAAAAAAAGAAAATGTGTTGGGTTGCTTGGGAAAAGCTTACAAAGAGCAAAAAGCAAGGATGGTTGGGATTCAGAGATATCCAAACCTTCAATGACGCCTATTGGCAAAGTTAAGTTGGAGAATTCTACACCAAACCAGATTGCCTCCTTGCAAAAATACTCCTGGGGAAATATTGTCACTCAACCCCTTTCCTAGACAGCAAAACACCAAAAGCTTGTTCACATGGATGGAGAGGGATAATGATTGGCAAAGAGCTACTAAAACAAAAACTTGGGAAAGTTATTGGTAACGGCAAAAGCTACTAAAGTCTGGCAAGACCCTTGGCTATCTCTATCCATGCCGACAAAACCTATTGGCCTAACTACTTATCAGAACAAGGATATGCTAGTGGAGGAGATGTTGTTACCTGATGGGAAAGGTTGGAACCTGGAGAAGATTGAAGACACACTCCTGGTCAAAGCAAGAACATTCTACAACTGAAACCAAGCCTTATGGGAGTAGATGACCGCTATGTCTGGCTTTGTAACTCCTCAGGCCACTACATTGTGAAATCTGGTTATCACACAACCAAAAGTGCATCAGCTGAACCTGATCCGATACTACCTACATTCAACTGGAGTTCAGACATCTGGAGCACAAGTACATCCTAGAAACTAAAGCTATTTATGTGGAAGGCAATGAGTGGAGCCCTACCTGTAAGAGATCGACTAGCTTCAAGGGGCATCACCACACTTTCCCAATGTTGTAGGTGCGGGGAACTAGAGTCCATCACTCATCTGTTTTCCACTGTCTTTTTGCAAGTCAAGTTTGGCTTCTAGCTCCATTCTAGACACAGATCAACCCCCTCCAAATACCGGACCTCCCTGCTGTTCTTAGGCTATCAAAATAACTCATCTGCTTACCACCAACGGGTATCACCTCGAGCCAACTACTACCATGGATCCTATGGGCCCTATGGACTACACGAAACAACAAGATTTTCAGCAATCGAATATATACAACTGAAGAAACTATAGTTAAGGCTATACATGATGCGAAAGAATGGACAGAGGCACAAACATCAATCCCCACATAAAACCTATCTACAAAGGACAGAAGAACACACTTACCAAACCTTGGTCTGCGTCTTCTGTCTGATGGGGCTTGGAAAGTGGACTCAACATACGCAGGTCTTGGATGGGTCATAACCAATCCGGCGAAGATTATTGTAGCCCAAGGGTCCAGATTGACCTCTCACATCTCCAGTCCCCTCATGGTGGAAGCCTTGGCGATGCGTGAAGGATTACTCCAAGCGGTGAAGCGAGGCCTCCAAATCGGAAGTATAGCATCGGATTGCAAGCAACTCAAAGATCTCATCAACGCAAAGAGAACTCACATTGACATCTTTGGGATCACCCAAGATATTCAACACCTAATTCTCTTCAGTCGAATTCATTAGTCGCGATCTGAATACTCAGGCGGAAAACCTTGCAAAATCAATTTTATCAACTGAACCAGGCCTGTCCAGTTTAGTTTTCACACCGGTTTAATCAAAAATCAAAGAATTTTGACAAAAAAAAAAAAAAAGAAGCATAAACAATTGCATGAAGTGAAGCTACCGTGTAGGGTAGGAAATGGGGATATAAAGAAGACACATTTTGTGGAGACGCAAAAAAAATCTAGAATGAACTTAATCAGAAGCACCACGGCCATAGAGCTAAAGAATGGGAACACAAAAAGCTAACAACTTATGTCAAGGACATACAACTTTTAACAACTTTTAACAGAGCCAAAACTTTAAAAAAAAATTATGTTCATCAAGACAAGTGTAAAAAATGAAGCTGATAACTTGGGAAAAGTTGCAAATATATCTCTCAAAACTATATTTTTTCTTGGATTACAAATGTATACTATCAATTAAACAGTTTGTTGTAATATGTTAATCATGAACGAAGTGTTTTGCCGACCAAAAAAGAAAATTAAAAATTATTCTTAAATTTCAAAAGAAAATTTGTTTAAGGATAACAATATGCTTTGCAATGCATATGTTTCTACTGTTTATAATGAATTATCATTTTTTCTTCATAAAACTTGAACCGGAACCGCAAGTGGTCCATTAGTTATTTAGTATTTTAAAATGAGTAACACACCACAATAGATTTATAATTATAATTTTGAGTTGGAAAAAATATACGGTTTAACCTAAATCTAATGGATATATTTACGTCCGATATATTAATTTTTGTTAGATCCCAAATTATTAATTTTTTTTGCTAGTAAGCACATTAACCCTTACCTTTAAGGAAATTGGGTTGAATAATCCAAAAAAAACTATAATAAAAAATCTAACCATTTAACCTAAATCTAATAAATACATTAGGTCACATATGTTAATTTTTGTTAGATTCCAAATTATTAATTTTTTTTGTTAGTAAGCAAATCAACCCTTACCTTTATTATAAAAAAAATAGTATTTTTTCAACTCTCCATTCATAGCTTTTGTATTTTTCAATGGCACAAAAAATATAATTTTGTAAATATTAGTCTATTTTCTCCCTCTCTTGGAAAAAATGAGAAAAAATCCATTTCTATCCATTCACTCTAGTTATAGGAGCAGAATATTTTAAAAAATATATATATTTTTGAATCGGGAAATTACAAAAATATTATTTTTTATGTGCATATTTGCAAAAATGCCACTTAGGGGTGTTTATTTGCAAAAATACCACTAATTATAGATTTTTGAACTCTATATCATAAAATTTTAAACACTAAAACATGTTTTGATCCCTAAACCCTCCTAAACTCTCATAACTAAACCCTAATAGAACATAATTAACCCAAACATAAATAATATAAATAAAAAATAATTTTGAAAAAGTGATATTATTTTTATCAAAAAAAAAGTGATATTATTGTAAAAATTTTAAAAATGCCTTGCATTTTTGTAAATTTGCATTTGAAAAATGACATTTAAAAAAAAAAAAAAAATTTTGGATTGCTAATTTCATTAGCAATTTATCGTGGTATAAAAACTGTGAATATGTCACTAGTTACAACCGAAACTAAGATTTAAAACTTAGACTTTCTCTAAATCACATACCAACCTCCAAGGCTCCAACATAAGCTATATGATATCCTATATATACATGCATACTTCCACCTATTATAATAGGTTTGTACAGTAAATTATATAATACGGGAGCTTGATAAAAACTGTAGAAAAGGGCATAGTTAGAAATTAGATGAATTGAAAAAAAGAGACCAAAAGTGAGGGCAAGAGGCCCACCTAGAAGTGCAATTGATATTAAATGTTTAGAATAAAGAATGAATGATTTATAGATGCAACCACCAAATTAATCTGATGTACCATCGCACGGTGACCAACAGAAGTTGAGAGCATGATTATAGGTAGTAAATATGATTGGGGTAATATATAAATTTTATAATATTAATTGTATTGGGATTGATGAATAAAAAGAAAAAGAAGAGAGAGATAGAGAGAGATGTTATATTTATCCACTAAATATGGATAATATAGATTCTATATTTAGAAATCCAAAAATGATTTAGGTAAATATAAGAATTTTATAATATTAAAAATCTTTTATATTTATCCTTATTTACCACCCATAATCATGTCCTCCGAATGGCAATGAGAGCCATAATTGCATCAGATTTTCAACTCAACAGAAATTCCTTTATCCAGAGAAAAAATAATTATTGGTAATTTGGTATTGAGAGATATGGACCGAAGTGTAATTTATATTCATTTAATTAGGTTAAACCGATTGTATATATATTGGTATGCTTAAACATATTAAATGAATAAGAAAAACTTTTATACCAAATAGGTTTTTTTGACAATTGGCTATACGTACGTGTCTAATTGATCATATTGCTCTCTAGTTTGAGTTTTTACCATAGAAGAAGATTATGTAAAAAAAAAAATTATGTATCAAAGATTTACCGGAGATAAGTACATATCTCTTAGGAGCAAGGCCGGCCCATAAGTTTTTTATGCCTAACGCAAAAAACAAAATTAAAAACTCATTAGAAACATAAAAACTCAAATAAACACAAAATATCTCGTGTACTGGAGCTTGAACACAAGACTTCCATGTACTTAATTCCGTAATAGCCACTACATCATAAACATATTTTAGAAATAAATGCCCTCAACTTCTATATATTTCTGTGACGCCTAACCAGAACCGGCCTTGAGGGCAAGCCAAGCAAACATGTGCTTGCAACCCTCTATAGAATAAGTAATATTTCGGCTCTGTATTGGTAAATATTTTCTTTAGCCGAGTTGGTTAGATGTCATTATGAGGGAGAGGAAGATGCAAGATTTGATTTTGAACACTAGCACATTTGATTATTTTTATTTTTATTTTTATTTTAGTTTGTTAATTCATAGGCTCAAAAAAAAATTTCCCTTGTGGCTCATGTATTTTCAAGACCAGCCCTGTGTCTAATACATCATTTTCACGGGCTTTGCCCCAGGGCCGGCCCTACTTAGGAGAATGATTAAACAACCGTGGCTTTTGGCATTACAACCATTAAACTTTTTAATTAACCTGTGATAAAGATAGTATATATTTTACTTTATATCAAAACGATATTCTATAGAGTTCTGTTAAATTTTTTTAACAATGTTAACACCAAAGATCAAAATGATTTTTTTAAATAGATGGAGATTTAATCTGCAATTTTTTAAAATCAAAAAAGTTCATCTTGCATTTTCTTGGTTATTTTTTTATGGTGGTTGGTCATTTTTTTGGTTAAATTTAAGATCGGTAATGAGTAAAATGGTTAATTGTAGTGGTTGGTCGTTACCAATAGCCATAGCTTATTCATTGAAAAGATAAAGGTAGGTTTGCAGTTGCCACTGCTAATCTAAGAAAAAGTGTGCACACGATACATTTATTAATTGAAAGGAGTTGTCTCAAGTTTCAAACTACATGTGTAATATATATAGTTGAAGAGAATAAACGTTTTTAGTTATAAAATAAACAAATGCTATTATTTTAACTAGAAATTGTTGTTTAAAACATAAAATAAAAACAAGAAATTGTTTTGTCCTTTTGTGCATTACGTCTATGAGCAATAAATTATATATACTATTGATTTATATGATCAACTGCACTTGTCGTATTTTTGTAACACAAAGATGTTCATTATTTGATTGAAAGACCAAGAGGGTGCTCAGAGCAACTTCTATGTTTAGTATGATAAATTTATTAGGGTTTACGTAAAAAGGGAACATTAAATGAATTTTTCTTCTGAAATTTTGAACATTAAATGAATTATTATATTACAAAGAAAAGTCTCAAACAAATTTGATCTCCATGAGATCAGTTATGGATCTCTGGTCAATATGGTTGGCCTAAATAAATTAAAGAGTACCTACCCATGCATTCGTGGCATTGGAGCGATCAATTGTTATTACATGCATGGATTTTAAAAAGGTGAATAATGATAGAATTAAGGACATTAACCAAAGAAACAAAAATTAGGCAAGTAATAACCATTGATCTCTCTTGAAAGATTAGGAAAGTTAATTGCTAAATAAACCCTTTTTTTTTGTTTCGTAGCAAATCAATATCTTGCTAATCAAAACATTGCTCTCTCATCGTAACTTGATACCGAAAGTTAAGAAAAATGAAAAAAAAAACACATGATACTACAGTAACAACAATACATAACTTGTGGTGGTCTAGTGGTAGCTCAAGGCGGTTAGCTTTTTTATGCTTCGGATTCAAACCTTTTTTCGTACGGAAGATTATTCTTTAAATCATAATATCTAAATGCTCATTTTGAATACCGAAGAGATTATGAGCTAAATATTTAAAATTCTAACGGTTTATCAAAAAAAAACAACAAAATAGAAGTTGTCAATTATCATATCAAAAACTAATATAAAGTATGGTTAAAAATATTAAAAAAGTGATAGAAAAAAGTTGAAACGCGGTAAATAAAAAATTGGTGATATTTCTTTCTTCTTTTATTCTTATCATATTTTTTTTCTTTCTAAAATTATATTCTAAAATAAATTTTTGAATTCTTTTTTCTTGAGCCACGACCTAAAATTATTTGTAAACGTTTTTTTGTTTCAAGAACTGCCACATTATTCAAGGTTTAAATTAAATAGAGTTTCTATTAAGGGTGAATTTGTGGAATAGCAAAAAAAACTATAATCTAAAAATAACAATTTGGTTAGAGAGAAATAGGGAGAGATAATGAAAGAAAAATGTGAAAAGGTTAGTTTTTAGATTATAGATTTTTTGGAGTTATTTTTGCCAATTTTCCTTCTATTAATGAAGGCACATAACCACTTTAACCACATTATTAATTGGGAGAACTCCGGCCATTTTTTTGTTTTTTGTTTTAAATGAACTCCGGCCACTCTTATCACATTAATGGGAGGCACATTAGGATTTGATTTTAATTTGGTCATTTTACTTGCACTATTTGCACATTTACAAGTTTTAAGACCAACAGCAAAATTAACAAGTTTCAAGATTAATTTAAGTCTTGGGTCTAGAAAATCTTATTTTCCTCATTAAAAACAAGAGCTAATTACAAAAATGTCATTTTTTGTGTGCACATTTGCAAGAATGCCACTTAGAGGTATCTATTTACAAAAATGCCACTAATTATAGATTTATAAAGCTTATATCTTAAAATTCTAAACCTTAAAAAATGTTTTGACACTTAAAACCCACTAAACACTTAAAACTAAACCCTAATAGAACATAATTAACCCAAACATAAATAATATAAAGAAAAAATAATTTTGAAAAAGTAGCATTTTTTAAAAAATTTCATAAGTGTGGCATTTTTGTAAAGTGGTACTTGAAAAGTGGCATTTTTTGAAATTTCTCTTAAAAAAGGTTTATATATATGCAGTAATGTATAAAACAAAATGTCCACCTGGTGATGTTATAATATATTAAAAAGACACCATAATTTTTTTTTTAAAACCTAAAACACCATAAACTTATACGGACATGAATAACAACATCCACATGATGTCATGATGCAATGTCGGTTAACCAAAGGGACCATGAGTCCACAACTAAAATCGTGTAGTGTAATTTATTTATATATAGAGATGAATAAAGTGAAAGTGAGTGAAAAGAAATATTTCCCACAAAACTGGGAAATAGTCAAAAATAGGTCAAAGGGATGGGTGGAGAGAAGGAGAAGACGACGGTGGAGGAGGAGCCGCTCAGCCCATGCTCACGGCTGTTCAATTCGCCGGATTTTAACTGTGCGATAATCGTCACATTGGGATGTAAAGTCAAAGGAAACCCACCTGCTATCATCGAAGGCCTTAAACACACTCTCGTTAATCACCCTCGCTTCTCAAGCATTTTAGTAAGCATTTTAATACTACACTATTCTTTAAAAACAGATATTTAAGTAAACATGGACGAAAGTTTTTGTTTTTTGTTTTTTGTTTTTGAACATGAACGAGAGTTATATAGGAGAAAATGAAAATTTAGTTCAGAATATTCAACAGTAAACTCATTTTCTCTTACCGTGTTTGTATCATTGAAGTTATGACATGTTAAGAGTCATTTGTTCTTGTCATCATACAGGAAATGGTCAAGCAATCTTCTGTGTGTATATATGTAGCAATCTTCTGTATATATATATATATATTTTTTTTGCAATATAATGATCATTAACCAAAAAGAACAAAATAATATGAAATCATGGGTATATTTTTTATGATTTTTTTTGTTCTCATGATGAATCCAGGACATGAAAAATGGGAAGAAAGGGAAACCGAGTTGGGTTCGGACAAAAGTTAGAGTAGAAGAGCATGTGATTGTTCCGGTTATAGATCCCGACACTAAAAATCCTGATCAGTTTCTTGAAGACTATATCTCTAAGTTAACGACCGTTCCTCTGGATTTGTCTAAACCATTATGGGAAATTCACATACTCTGTCTCAAAACATCAAACGCCGAATCCATTGGAATTCTCAAGATCCACCATTCTTTGGGAGATGGAATGTCTCTCATGTCTCTTTTCCTCGCTTGCACTCGCAAAACATCAGATCCTGAGGCCTTGCCTACTGTTGCGGTTCAGAAAAAACGCTTTGGACCGAGATGCGACAGCGGTTTTTTCAACAAGATTTGTTGGTTATTTGTAGCGCTCTGGTTCATCCTAAGATTGGTCTTCAACACTTTTGTTGATGTCTTGATGTTTGCTCTTACAATATGTTTCTTGAGGGATACGGAGACTCCTCTCTTGGCGAAAATCAGTAGTGAACTTAACCCTAAGAGGTTCGTACACCGGATCATCAGCTTCGACGATGTTAAGCTTGTGAAAAACGCAATGAAAATGGTAATTTTTTTTTTCCATTGTGTTCCTAATTCAAAGAATCTCATATAGCTTACTAATATACTTTGTTAGACGGTAAACGATGTTCTTCTTGGAGTAACACAAGCCGGACTTTCGCGGTATCTTAGTCGAAGATATGGTAAAAGTTAGTTTTACATTATAGTTTCTATAAATAGTAATTTAGTGTTCACACTCATCTAAAGAAGCTCTTGTCATATATTTCAAAATAGAACAAGAAGGAACAGTGAAATCGAAAGAGTTGATGAGGAGAATCCGACTTCGTTCAGCCATTATGATTAACTTGAGACCAAACACAGGAATTGAGGTATATAAATGTTTAATCTTGGAAACTTTGAAACTAAATAATTTGAAACTGACTGTGTTACATTGTTGTTCAATGATGCAATATAGGCTCTAGCAGATATGATGGCCAAGAAATCGAAATGCAGATGGGGGAATCTCTTCGGTTACATTCTTCTACCCTTCTCGGTCGGGCTAGAGACTGATCCTTTAGAATATGTGCGCCGAGCTAAAGTCACGGTTGACCGCAAAAAAGACTCCCTCGAGGCTGTATTCTCCATGGCCTTCTTTAAATTGTTACTAAAAGTTCTTGGGCTCAAGGTGAAATCTAAATCCTGATATATATTGGATTAATCATGCATATGTTTTGTTTAGTATATGTACACATTGTGAGAAAAACATTAAAAATGCAGGCAAGTGTAGTTCTTGTGAGGAAAGTGATCCATAGCACAACTTTGAGCTTTTCAAATGTCGTCGGTCCAAAGGAAGAAATAACCTTTCATGGTCACCCACTATCTTATATCGCCCCATGTGTTTTTGGCCACCCACATGTAAGTGGTGCATATATATATATATATATAGACAATTTATTATCTAGATATATAAAATAACATATCTTCTGCTTATCATTTTTTCCTTCTAATTTTGGTTTATGTACGTATGTGTGTGAAGGCGCTTACTCTACATTTCCAGAGTTATGTGAACAAAATCATCATATCGGTAACGGCCGATCCAACGGTCATTCCTGACCCTCACAAGATGTGTGATGATTTGGTCGAGTCTCTCAAGTTAATTAAATCCTCTGTTCTAGAAAGAGGCTTATATGAGATAGATGTCTAATTTAAAATCTTTTGTTGTCACAATACCGACTCGTTCTGTTTCCTTTAAGTACACCGGTTCCTCCATGATTATTCTATCTTACCATGTTATCATAATATAGACATATTGACCTAATATTTGTAAAACATATTTATATTAATGGTTGTTGACTTTGTCCGATAAAAATGAGATTTAAATTTTGCATGGTGAGTTATCAATGGAATAAATAGTGTTCACATCCCAACCCTCTTTGATTAAGAGACAATCATCTTATTCAGTATAAAACGAGACGTGAGTAGAATTTCGAAGATTTAACATTGAAGATGGCTTTCTAAATTAAGAAGAGCATTTTCCACCAAACAAAAGACTTACATACTATTCATCCGTAAGGGTACTTGCCTATTGGCTGTTAACAAGTAACCCTCTTTGTGCGACAACAGCTTTCATAGCTTTCAGAGACTCCTCCATTTCATCACATAGCTTGTGAGGATCCGGTATGACTGTTGGATCAACTGCTACCGAGATTACTATCTTATCCGCATAACTTTGAAAATGAATCATCAATGTCTATTAATCACAAAACATATATAATTAAGACGAAAAAAATATTGGAATGAGATCAGTACTAGTGAGTAGTTTTTTTCTCTTTAATTTTACATACTTGGACTTGGGAGTGTCCATAGACTAATTGGCTGGCCATGGAAACTAATTTCTTCCGTTGGGCCAATGACGTTTGATATGAATGTTGTTGTGTTTTGCACTGTTCGTTTGAATAATATTGCTCCTACCTATAATGACCAGAACCTTATATAATTTCAGCATATAGAGAAAGCAATTAATTTGAGTACACTTGATAATTTTATATACCTTTGCACCAAGCACATTAAAAATGAACTCGATAATCGAATATAGCATAGGAGCATGAAGAAAGTTTTTCTTCCGATCCATCGTGGATTTAGCTTTTGATAGATAAACTAATGGATCGGTTTCTAAACCAATGGATAACGGTAAAAGGACTAGGCTGATGTGGTTTCGCCATCTGCTTCTCGAATCTTTGGCCATCATATCTGGCTTCATTCATAATTGCCTTGTGTCACAATAAATGTATTATTTTCGAAAATTTTAAGCGAGTGCAGATTCTTAAAAGTGCATGTTCCTAACCTGAATTCCCATGTCCGACCTTAGGTTTACAAAAACACCTGCACGAACTCGTATATTACTTGGAATACTATTCAGAATTGGTGTCGATGCACCACCATCCTCATCCACATTTTCTTTTAAAGGCAAGAAGAAACATATAAATGCAATAAACGTTGGACATTCATTTGACAAACATGTATATATATGTGTGTGTGTGTTATTATTGCCATTCAATGTTTACGATGTGATCCGTTCAAATAGCCGTGGGAGTCGAATCTCACAATTAGAATTTGTTTTAGTAACTTTTTAGGGTCTGAAAACTTCTACGAGAAAACCACTAAAACGATAGATCTCAAGAGAGTTTTTATTAAGCTATTAGAAAGCTATTGCAGAATATAAGTGTTTATCAAATGAATTTTCGATCCCCTTTTTGGGTGAGTCAATGAACTTTATATAGTGTTTCTAGGTAAAATGAACTAGCTAATAAAATGGGTTTGGCCCATTAACCAATATATCTAATTTATACCCATTATTTCATTAAGATCATTTTGCTTATGAGTTTAATGTCATTTTGGGCCTAGATCCAGACTGGGCTTTTGTAAACTTGCTTTGATTTTTTCAGGACGATGCGGAGTTGATCTTGTCGCCATATCGATCTCATATGGGTGAAATCTGACCCCCAAATAGCGCGAGAGAGCGGTTTGTGTAACTCCAAATAGAATATCGTTGATAGTCTAGAGATGGGAATAAGATCATGAAACAAGAGAAACACTTTATGAGGACTAGCTTCAAGAAATCATTACTAGAAAATTAGTAACTTACCATTACCAGCACGTTCTTTATATGGTTAATGTCATCTAAAGAGACAATTCGATGACAAAATCTCTTCTGTTTGCTCTCAGCACTTGCACCACCCTTTAGAGGCATCTCTGTATCCTTCAAAAACAAGATGGTAGCCAAGAGCAGCAGAAGATTTTCAACGGTATTCCAAATCAATCTCTCATTGCATAATAAATAGCTAGCATCGACCTTAAGAACCAACCTGTGTTTCTAAGGCCTGACACTGTTTCACGCCGTTTTAGGACTTGGATAGTAGGAAGCGCCTCATGATCTAATGTTTTTTTGGTGCATGCCATGATGAGAGCATACGAGACATTCCATCTCCCAAAGAGTGGTGAGATCTTATGACAACAACCGCTTCTGCATCACATGTTTTGACGTTAAGGATGTGAATATCCCACAGGGGAATTATTCGAAGCATTGTGAGACGTGAAATGTAGTGCTCTACTAATTGTTCTCCGTGGTCACCAATTTCATCAAGGTCTATGTCTGGTACGAATACATGATCTTCTACATTGCCTTCAGTTTTGATCCAACGTGTACCATCATCAGCCGGGGAAGTTAGCATAATAGAGACCAAATGAAATCTTAAGTATTATTAGGGACCAAAATGTTTAAAACAAACATATTTGACTTTACAAATTAACATAGTGCATAGTCTTTTAGAGTTTCTGACATACATTAATAAGTTATCTTAAATTACCAATTATACCCTTTAACTTTATATCTAAACACTACCTATCCGATAGTTAAATTTATATTCTTTCTGTTTCTCTATATCGGATGTTTTGCAAGTTTTTTTTTGTTTTTATGTAGAATTTAATTTTATTGAATATTGTGTGGCCAATAGTATTATGCAATGTTCAAAAAATCGCTAGGCGCTAATCGGACGGCTGAGGTGGGCCTAGCGATTAATCAATTATTCGAAGATTAAGTAGGGATTAATCGGGGATTAGTTTTAGAGCTTTTATGGGTAAATTACGTTTATATAACATTTATATTGCTAAATACCTGAAATATGCGCGTGGTGTGGTGGTAAAGCTATTGTATACAGGATCAAGTTGCGAGTTCGAACATTAAAATCGTGTTTCATGGTATTAAATGGGCATTTATTTTGGGGTTTAATAAATATTATCTATATATATTAAATATTATAAGTAGATAGCATGAAAGCAAGTTGGTGTAGTGGTAGGAAGACTCGGGACAAACTTAATATCACGAGTTCAAATCTTGTAGGTGTGATTTTGGTGTTATTTTTAACGCATGCGTTTAATGAAGGGCAATATTGACTTTTTCACTTCATCCTCTTCACAGAACACGGGTTTGTAACTCTAGATCGGCGGCTGTTTTTTTTTCTTTTATTTTTCATGTTTTCCTTTCGTTTTTCTTCGTATTTGTACACAAAGTGATAGATTTACTACATAATATTAGATTCGCAAGATTAAAATGAACCAAAAGGTATAGTTTCAAAATGTTCCGATTTTTTTTAGCGATTTGGACGAAATCGCGGCGGCCGGAGGCCGCCAAGCGCCTTTCCTCCGTCGAGGCGGCCGCGGAGACCGCGTTTTCGAACAGTGGTATTATGCAATCTTTTTTTTAATTGGCCGAGTTATTTTTAAATAATAGATTTATTTATACTTTTTGAAAGAAAATTTATTTTTCTTAACTTTTGTGTTTATTGCTAAAACATCATATATAGAAAAACGGAGGAAGTATTAAGAGATAAACATTGGAGGTAACAATTAATGACTCGTCACTTCCACAAATTTTTTTTTTATTTACTCAATTTACTTTTAGTCATTACCAAAGAGATGTATCTCTAATATTACTTATCTTCTATATATTAAAAGATAAACATTTAAATTTAAAATAACTTTTGATGATGTGTTACTTACATATTTTTTTCTCACCGTTTTTCTTTTTTATTTATTTAATTCACCTATAGTAATTACCAAACACAATTATCTCCAATATTATTTAAGTAGATTATTCTAACTCTAATTGTTAAACATATTTGAATATTCATAAATTTGCCAAAAATAATTAATTATAACATTCTAATAATAAATCTTACCATTAAATTTGGGCAATAATTAACTTTCTATTTCTATATGCTTATTATGTCTTTATTTCATTAATGGAACATGTAGAATTTGTCTCAAAATATTAATAAATAAAGCTATTAAAACAATGAGAAAATTTGGAAAACTACCCTTTTTGTGTTTTTAAATTTGAAAAATACACCTTTATTTTTAGTTTTTGAAAACTACACTTTTTGACTATTAAAATTAATAAAATAACCTTAATAAAATCTGAATAATTGTAGAGATATCTTTTATATGTTTTTAAAATAAAATAACTTTCTTGTATTGATAATATTATATATTATTAATCTCCATTTTATCCGATAATATTATTTATCTACGAAGATTTAGTTGATCTTCCAAACTATATACACAAGGCAAAGTTAAAATTATATATATATATATATATATATGAACAATTTTTCTAAACGTAAAAAAAGAAAAAAAAACTATAACCATTTTATTAAAAATTTTGAAGAGGACTTCTTTTTTCCTCTTCGGTGGACTTGATTTTTCTTCTAACTTGAATCTAAAGTGCGCAAACATAGAGTGTATATAAATCAATGCATTGTAATACGGATTTAGTATTCTAAAACCTAGCTCTATTGTTTGATTCTTTAACTTTGCTGTTGCATTTATGTGCATTATTATACAATATACATAATGTAGTTCAAAGACAAAAAATTATTAGGAACTCTTAGTCATTCCATTCATTCCATTATTTGAAAAAAGAAAAATCATTTCCAAGAAATTAGAGTCGACGTAGATGATTCTTTTTTTTTTTTTTGAATTGTTGTGTTATCATATGCTTGTAATGTGCTAAAGAAGAAACGTGGTGAACAATTTCTCCTTATTTTAATTTATATACATATATATATTTGAGATTTTTTTTTTTCAAAGATAAACTTTGATATATCTCAATAGATTTATTTAATAACAAGTTTTAAATCAATAAAACATATTTATCTCAAATAAATAATAAAATATTAATGATAATAACAAATATAATTTTCGTTATTATTTATTATAATATGTGATGTTTAATCGAAATCAGCATAAAAAAGTCTTTTCATACAGAAAAATATTTAGTTTTCAAAAATTGAAAAAATAAATGTATTTTTCAAATTTAAAAATACAAATAGGGTATTTTTCAAAAAATCCCACAAACAGAAGCCTAAAACATCATTTTCTTATGAAACGGATTAACGGAAGACGTGGTTTTTTCAGTTTTTTTTTTTTTTTTATCAAAAAAAATCCCAACAAAGAGTAACTGAACCGAACTATGATTTTAATTCCTATTGGGTTCTATTTTTAAAAGCCAAAAAAATTGAAAACCAAAAACTTGAACCTAACTGAACCGAACTGAATAACCAAACTCCTACTCCAAGGAAGACGGATTACCGGAAGACGTTTTGTTTATATTTAAACAAAAATATATTTTTTTGCTCATACATCTTTTGAACATTGTACTATTTAAATGCAACATCAAACGAAGTTTATCCTACTCTTTTCATTTGGTTCTTCTATTCCCTTGAATTTATTTTATGTTATATATCAAAAAAACAAAAGAAACAGAAGCAAATCATGAGACATTGGAGAAGAGAGTCTTTAATATAAACGTATTTACCAGTTTGCTGGAGAAACGGGGATGCTTGGAAACGTTTTGCTTCAAGTTATGAACAATTATGCCAGGATCGATTTTCGTTCTAAACCCGATGATGATGATGGTGCAACAGTCAGTGCCCACCGATTGGAAAACACGCACCATCGGGCTGAGCGGCTCCTCCTCCTCCTCCATTCTACCTTTCACTTCTCCTATAAAGTATATTCTATGTCTATTTTTGTCTCCCATGTTTCAAGTGTGATATATATCGCCAATTCATAAGTGAAATTGCAATTACAGTTATAAGAAACCATTTTTTTAAATGGTTTATCTGCATCTAACGCCATCTCTCAAATAAATGGAATAATGCACATTAATATGTATCAGATAGAAAATGTCTCTTGTCACTTTCCCACAATATTTCCGATCAGAGCCCTCCCACCCACACCCCCCCCCCCCCCCCCTCCCCCCTCCCTTCTTGCTTAGAGGATTTCTTGATATTTATAGGAGCCCCCTCTTGATCGTACCTTTACCTTTCGTCCCTTCAAGTCATATGTTTGGTCACATCGCTTACGTTCTTTGTAGAGTGGTTTGAAGGTTGTGTCATCCAATTCAAGCTCAAGATTCTCCAAGTGTGGGAAAGACTCTCAGTCAAAGAGAGGGTCTTCAATACAAGTTTTTCAAGTGCCACACACGTGAGGAGCACGTGTGGTTCAGTTGTGGTTTGAGATTCAAACTAAGGGCAAAATAGTCTTTTCTCTACATGTTGCTTTACTCTTTCTTCTTCTTCGATATATGTCTGTTAGAGGAGAGAGAAAGTGTAGTGAGAGAGAGCAGAGAAGAAACGTAGCCTAGAGAAGGAGAGAAGAGTTGTTCTCTTGTTACCGGAAAACTTGTAACCACCGTTCTAGTGGATTCCGGTGATAGTTTTCACCGGCGAGCATAGGGTGCGGTACTAAGCCCCGAACTCGAGTCTTTGTGTTCTTTCTTTTTCTGCTCAATCGCTCACAAATTGATCGGTTAGATTGATTGATAACTTTGATTAGTACTGAGGAAAGTATTTTGGAGCTGAATCGGGTAGAATCGAGGTCGCTTTTCTTAACAAATTGGTATCAGAGCAAGGTTATTGGTTGGTTCGGAATCGCGATGACGAGCTCGAGAATCGAAGTGGATAGGTTCGACGGAACCGGAGATTTTTCTCTCTGGAGAACACGGATGCTTGCGCATCTTAGTGTAGTCGGTTTAAAGGATGTCTTAAGCAAAATTTCTTCTACTCCAGCTCTTTCCGGTGAAGATGAGAAAGACGCTGCGAAGAAGAAGAAGTGGATCGAAGATGAAACCGCAAGGTTAGAGAGATGCGATAAGGTGAAGAATCTTATATTCCTGAATGTTGGAGATCATGTTCTGAGGAAGATAGATCGGTGTGAGACTGCTGCAGAAACTTGGCTGAAATTAGAAAGGTTGTATATGGCTCAAACTCTACCTAATCGAGTTCACTCACAATTGAAGTTCTACACGTTTAAGATGCAGGATAGTAGAACGATTGATGAGAATATTGATGATTTTCTGAAAGTAGTTTCAGATTTGAGTAATCTGAGTATTGAAGTTCCTGAAGAGGTTCAAGCTATTCTTCTACTTAGTTCATTACCATCTCGGTATGATCAGTTGAAAGAAACGTTGAAATATAGTAGAGATGGCTTAAAACTGGAAGAAGTAGCTGGAGCAGCTAGATCTAAGGAACAAGAATTTAAGGAGAGTCCTAGATCTTTTTCAGAAAGTCATTATGCTAGAGGAAGGTCTGAGACTAAAGTTTTTCAATCTGGTAAAGGGAGAAACAAGTCGAGATCGAAGTCTAGAGAAGGTAAAAGAGTTTGTTGGATTTGGGGCAAGGAAGGTCATTTTAAGAAGCAGTGTTACAAGTGGCTTGAAAGGAATAAGGGAAAAGATTCTGGTTTTAATAAAGGTGAAGCTAGTGTTGCTGAAGCTAGCAAAAGTGCAAGTCTATCAATGGTGTTATTAGCTGCAGAAGCTAATCTGTTGATTGATGCTATCTCACCGGATGAATGGGTAATGGATACAAGATGTTCTTTTCATATGACACCAAGGAGGGAGTTGTTGCATAATTACAGGGAATTGACTACAGGTGTTGTTAAGATGGGGAACAAGACTTACTCACAGGTTAAAGGTATTGGAAGCATCAAGCTGATGAATCCAGATGGAACATCTGTGATATTGACGGATGTGAGACACATGCCTGATATGGATCGAAATTTAATCTCTATGGGAACTTTAGAGAATAAAGGTTGCTGGTTCAAGTCAAGGAATGGAATTCTAAGGGTAATCAAAGGATGCACTACTCTGTTTAAAGGAAACAAAAGGGATACTCTCTATATCTTTGAAGGCTATGCAGAGATGGGTGAATCAAACGTAACTGAAGAGCCTAAAGATGAGACAGCTTTGTGGCACAGCCAGTTAGGGCATATGAGTCAGAAAGGTCTTGAGGTTATGGTCAAGAAAGGCTGCTTAAAGAAAGAGGTTATTGGAGAGTTGAAGTTTTGTGAAGATTGTGTATATGGAAAAGCTCACCGAGTTAGCTTTGCACCAGCTCAACATGTGACAAAGGAGAAACTTGGGTATGTTCATTCTGATTTGTGGGGATCGCCTAATACACCAATGTCTCTTGGAAACAAACAGTATTTTGTTTCTTTCATTGATGATTTCTCAAGAAAGGTTTGGATATACTTCTTACAAAGAAAAGATGAGGCATTTGAGAAGTTTGTGGATTGGAAAAAGATGGTTGAAAATCAGTCTGAGAAGAAGGTCAAGAAACTCAGAACTGATAATGGATTAGAATATTGCAACCACTACTTTGATAAGTTTTGCAGAGATGCAGGGATTGTAAGACACAAGACATGTACGTATACGCCTCAACAAAATGGTATTGCAGAAAGGTTAAATCGTACCATAATGGATAAAGTCAGGAGTATGTTGAGTGAGAGTGGTTTAGATCAAGGTTTTTGGGCTGAAGCAGCTGCTACTGCGGTCTATCTCATTAATAGATCACCATCTACAGCAATTGATTTTGATTTGCCCGAAGAAAGATGGACTTCTGCTGTACCAGATTTAAATGGTTTAAGAAGATTTGGTTGCTTGGTTTATGTACATGCAGATCAGGGTAAACTGTTTCCTAGAGCCAAGAAAGGAATCTTTACAGGTTATCCAGAAGGGGTTAAAGGATACAAGGTTTGGTTGATCGAAGAAGAAAAGTGTGTTATAAGCAGGAATATTGTGTTTAGAGAAGAGGTTATGTTTAAAGATCTTGGAAAAGAACCTCAGAAGGAGTATAGTGAGATTGATATTGGAAGTACATTTGGGAGTTCTCAGATTGAAGATCAAGGTGGAGTTCCTCAAGAATCAGTCTCTACATCAACAGAGGATCAAGGTCAAGAAACCATTCTAGTAATTTCAGATTCAGATTCTGAAAAAGAAGAAAATCCAAATAATTATCTGTTGGTGAGAGATAGAGCAAAGAGGAAGATAAAGCTTAACAAGAAGTATCATGAATCAAACTTGGTGGTTGGATATGCGTGTGTAGCAGAAGATGGTGGTAAGATTGAACCAAAGTCATATCAAGAAGCTTTGTTTGATTCAGAGTGGAATATGTGGAAAGAAGCCACTAAAGAAGAGATGAAATCACTGAATAAGAATGGGACATGGGATTTGGTAGACAAACCAAAGGGAGTAAAGCCAATAGGAAGTAAATGGGTTTTTACAAGAAAAGAAGGAATTGCTGGTGTAGAAGCTCCAAGGTTTAAAGCAAGACTGGTTGCAAAGGGATTTAATCAAAAGGAAGGAATAGATTATCAAGAAATCTTTGCACCAGTTGTGAAACATGTTTCAATTCGGTTTTTGCTATCTGTGGTGGTTCAGTTTGACATGGAGTTGCAGCAAATGGATGTAAAAACTGCATTTCTGCATGGTTTCTTGGATGAGCAGATTTGGATGGAACAACCAGAGGGTTTTGTGGACAAGAAATATCCAGAAAAGGTTTGTTTACTTAAGAGATCTTTGTATGGTCTTAAGCAATCTCCGAGACAATGGAATCTCAGATTTGATGAGTTTATGAGGAAGAATGATTACTCTAGAAGTAATTATGATAGTTGTGTCTATCTAAAGGAATTTAAGAATGGAGTGTTCGTATATCTACTTTTATACGTTGATGATATCTTGATTGCCTCGGTAGATAAAGATCAAGTGAGTAAACTCAAAGAAGTGCTGGGAAAAGAATTTGAGATGAAGGATTTGGGAGATGCCAAGAAGATTTTAGGCATGGAAATAACCAGAGATAGAGTCGCTGGTACGTTGATTATCTCACAAGAAGGTTATGTGAAAAAGGTACTTAAGGCTTTTGATATGGATCAGTCAAAGGCTGTATCTACTCCTATGGGAGTTCAATTCAAACTCAAGAGTGCTACAGAAAAAGAATGGAGGGATCAGTTTGAAAGAATGAAGGAAATTCCTTATTCTAACATGGTCAGAAGTATCATGTACTCTATGATTGGCACAAGACCAGATTTGGCGTATCCAGTGGGTTTAATAAGTAGGTTTATGAGTAAACCTTTGAAGGAACATTGGTTAGCTGCTAAATGGGTGCTAAGGTATATGAGAGGTTCTGAACATAAGTGTTTGAGGTACAAGAAGAATGATGAGTTTGTGTTGAAGGGTTTCTGTGATTCTGATTTTGCTAGTGATCTTGACAAGAGAAGGTCAATCACTGGCTATGTCTTTACTATGGGAGGAAATGCAATTAGTTGGAAGTCAAGATTACAAAAGGTGACTGCTCTTTCAACGACAGAAGCTGAGTATATGGCTTTGAATGAAGCTGTTAAAGAAGCTGTATGGTTGAAAGGTCTAGCTGAAGAAATGGGGTTTCAACAAGAAGCTGTTGAAGTATTTTGTGATTCTTCAAGTGCTATAGCGTTGGCTAAAAATGCAGTGTTTCATGAAAGGACAAAACACATTGCAACAAAGATTCATAGAATCAGAGACTTCATAGAAGCTGGAATGGTGAAGGTTGTGAAGATTGCAAGTGAGTGTAATCCAGCTGATATTTTTACAAAGATATTGCCTGTAGCGAAGTTTGAAGGAGCATTAAAGATGCTCAGAGTTACTGATAAGTGAGAGGTGAATCTCACATGAGAAAGCTGGGAGGTAAATCTCAGGATCAAAAGTCTGAAGGTAAATTTTTCAGGAATATAAGATGGAAGGTTGATTCTAGAAGTGAAGATGAGAGGTGAATCTCAAGTTGAAGTTAATCGAGAGGTAAATCTCAAGTTGAGTATGTTGAGAAGAATGTTTTCAGGTATGGAAGCTGAGTGGTGATACTCAGGTACCTGAGACGGAACTCCAGGAAGCTAGAACTAAGAGAGAGCTAGGAGGAATTGGTGACAAGGTGGAGATTTGAAGGTTGTGTCATCCAATTCAAGCTCAAGATTCTCCAAGTGTGGGAAAGACTCTCAGTCAAAGAGAGGGTCTTCAATACAAGTTTTTCAAGTGCCACACACGTGAGGAGCACGTGTGGTTCAGTTGTGGTTTGAGATTCAAACTAAGGGCAAAATAGTCTTTTCTCTACATGTTGCTTTACTCTTTCTTCTTCTTCGATATATGTCTGTTAGAGGAGAGAGAAAGTGTAGTGAGAGAGAGCAGAGAAGAAACGTAGCCTAGAGAAGGAGAGAAGAGTTGTTCTCTTGTTACCGGAAAACTTGTAACCACCGTTCTAGTGGATTCCGGTGATAGTTTTCACCGGCGAGCATAGGGTGCGGTACTAAGCCCCGAACTCGAGTCTTTGTGTTCTTTCTTTTTCTGCTCAATCGCTCACAAATTGATCGGTTAGATTGATTGATAACTTTGATTAGTACTGAGGAAAGTATTTTGGAGCTGAATCGGGTAGAATCGAGGTCGCTTTTCTTAACATGGTTGATAATTTTTCTAGGTGGTCGCGTCATGTGAGGTTAACCACCATCTAATATGCCAGGCGCGCCCGTAGCAAGCCTATTATGTCGCAAACATCCATGAGCAGGCTAGAGTCTGCCTTTGAACGCCGCATAGCTTGACGTGAAGCAGCTTATTATTGGAAGGTGCAAAACCATCCCTACCATATACATATATATCTTCTTAATGTTAAAAGGCAAGTGCAATTAATAAAAAAAACTTAGTTGTTTTAATTCTATTGGTACAAAACTAATACATTCGTTATATATTATTTGGAGAGTGATTCTTTAAAAAAAAACTTATGTGTCTTCTTCATATTCACTCTCCCAAAAAGTATTGTGACATTGCAAAATTCTTTCAAACATTTAGTCCACTAATGATGTTTAAATTATTATCATTCTTAGCCCACTAATTATACACACGAAAATTATAAAAAGTCCATTAATTTAAAAATTTATTCTATTTAGCCCAGAAATTAAAAAAAAAAAAAAGAGGTCAGACTATAGTAATTCGTTCAATGAGTGAAATTGATCTCTAAATCTTATATTTTCTTAATTATCCCATAGAAAACAAAAATTCTTTAAGAAAATATGAATAAGTGTAAGAGACATTAACCATAAAAAAAAATAAAAAACAACAAACGTTTGAAAAACAAAAGAAGAGAAAAAGACATACACTACAAGAAAACAGCCACTATTCCGATGGCCAAGATTTCCGTCGGAATTTTCCGACGGCTTACCGACGCATTTGCGACTAACATTTAGTCCGTCGGAAATCCGTCGCAAAATTCCGACGGAATACCGACGGTTTTATCTACCGTCGGTATTCCGTCGGAAATCCGTCGGTACAAACGACGGATTTCCGACGGAAAATAATCTGTCGTAATATTCTGACGACTTTCCGACGGACTCCCGACGGAAATCCGATTTTTTCGATGTCGGCAAATTTGAGTGGTTACCATTTCGTTAGCGGTGGCCAATGGGATTGGTGGGGTGTTATGTCGGAGTTTTGTGACGGATTTCCGACGGAAATCCGTTTTATATAAGTTCCTTCATTTCTTCGTTCATTCATAACACAATTTTACAAATCAAAAAAATTTGTTAGCGATGAGTTCATATTTTCGGTCTTGGATGGACGAGCCAATGATGGATATGGGCTCGAACTTATTAACATCCGCTTACGCTGCAGGTATATGCGAGTTCATGAATTTACCCAGAAACCAAGATGCAGCAAAAAAAGGTCAGGATATCAAATGTCCATGTTCTAATTGCTGTAACAGAATTAGTGTTGCGGTTCATACTGTTTGGAATCACTTATATAGATATGGATTTAGGCCGGGATATAAGGTTTGGTTTTTACATGGAGAAAGCAATTACGAATATGGTAGTACTAGTAGTAATGCACCTTATTTTCCGGATAGCGTAGAAGAACGTACAACGGAAGTAGATGTTGGGGTAAGTACGGTTGCGATGGTTAACGACGCGTTTAGAGAGAATTTGCAGTCGGGTGGTTATGAGGGTGATAGGGTTGAAGAACCTAATTTAGAAGCTCGAAGGTTTTTTGATATGTTAGACGCATCAAAGCAACCACTGTACAGCGGTTGTAGGGAAGGGCATTCACCGTTATCTTCTGCTAGTAGGATGATGAACATGAAGACCGATTACAATTTGTCCGAAGAATGTGTTGATGCATTCGCCGAGTTTGTGAAAGATGTTTTGCCAGAGGATAATCTTTCTCCAGCATCATACTACGAGGTCCAGAAACTTGTTGCCGGTCTTGGTTTGCCCTACCAGATAATAGATGTGTGCATCGACAACTGTATGCTATACTGGAGAGAAGATGAGAACAGAAAAAATGTAAATTTTGCCGTAAACCACGGTTCCAAGACACAAGTGGCAGAGTGAAGATTCTTTTCAAACGGATGTGGTATTTACCATTAACAGAGAGGTTGAAGAGGCTGTATCAATCAGAACGCACTGCTAAGTCTATGAGATGGCATGCCGAGCATAATCAAGATGGAGATATTACGCATCCTTCTGACACAGAAGCGTGGAAACACTTTCAATCGGTATATCCAGATTTCGCATACGAACGCCGAAATGTATACCTCGGCTTATCCACTAATGGTTTCAACCCATTTGGAAAGCATGGAAGAAAATATTCATTGTGGCCGGTCATCGTAATACCTTACAATTTGCCTCCTTCTATGTGCATGCGGCGAGAGTTCCTGTTTCTCTCAGTTCTAGTTCCTGGGCCAGATCATCCAAGACGATCACTCGATATATTCCTCCAACCATTGATCTATGAGTTGCAGGTGTTGTGGGAGCATGGTGTTGAGGCATTTGATGTTTCAATCCAGCAGAATTTCAACATGCGTGCGGTTCTTATGTGGACCATAAGAGATTTTCCGGTGTACGGTATGTTATCTGGATGGACAACGCATGGAAGATTGGCATGTCCTTATTGCCAAGACAATACTTCAGCATTCCAATTGCAGAACGGAAGGAAGACTTCATGGTTTGATTGCCATAGGTGTTTTTTGCCGGCAAATCATCCATATCGTCGGTCTAGAAGACATTTCAGAAAGAATTTTCCAGTGTTTAATGGTCCACCTCCGGAGATAGATGGTCGCAGCATATTGGAACAGTTACGAGATTTTGGTGCAGAGCGAACTCCTGAATGTGGGGGTAATGGCCATCACCCCGTCGACGGCTGTGGGGAATATCACAATTGGCATAAAAAAGTATTTTCTGGGATTTGCCTTATTGGAAAGATCATCTACTACGGCATAATCTAGATGTCATGCATGTTGAAAAGAATTTCTTTGACAACATCATGAACACCATTTTAAATGTACCAGGAAAGACAAAAGATAACTGGAAATCTATATTAGACTTGCCATTGATTTGTTCAAGGGCATCTCTTCATGTTTTGCCTAATGGTAGATTACCGATGCCTGCGTACCGGTTAGACGCAGGTAAGAAGGAAGTTTTCTTTGAATGGATTAAAAATTTTGTTAAATTTCCTGACGGCTACGCATCTAATCTGCGTAATTGCGTGGATTCGACGGAAGGGAAGTTTATTGGAATGAAGAGTCATGATTGTCATGTTGTGATGCAACGTCTTCTTCCATTTGCATTTTCTAATCTTCTTCCACAAGACATCCATCAAGCAATTGGAGGTATATTTCATAATTTTCTTTAGTTTATTACTAATATAATGTTACTATATATGTACTAACTTGATTACTTTTCGTTTGTAGGAGTTGGGGCTTTCTTTCGAGATTTATGTTCACGGACACTAACAGCGGACGGGATCCGGTCTTTAGAGGCCACCATCCCGGTGCTCCTTTGTAATCTTGAGAAGATATTTCCACCGTCTTTTTTTGATGTTATGGAACATCTTCCTATTCACCTCCCACGAGAAGCAGCATTAGGAGGCCCTGTTCAATACCGATGGATGTACCCGTTCGAGCGTTACATGTTCCACCTGAAGAAAAAGGTTAAAAATTTGAGCAAAGTTGAGGGATCTATTGTTGCACAAAGTCTAAACGAAGAAGTATCACACTTTGCCGAATATTACTTTCCTTCGGATGTTCGGACTAAAGGTAGACGGCCAGCGCGACATGATGATAGAGGTGAGAAAGCAGTGTATCCCATGGTTGTACCTGAGTTGTTTGCGCAAGTGGGCCGCGTAAGTGGAAAAGGGAAGAAACGCATACTATCACCACAAGAGGTCACACATTTGCATACATATATCCTCAGAAATTGTGACGAACTTGGAGAGTATGAAAGGTACACCATTTCTCATACTAAATTTGTGCAATTATTTGTCTTCATCTAATAACAATTGTTATGTTACAGGATATACATGTCCCTAGCACAAACTTACCATGCTGATAAGACAGATTCCGAACTTGCTGTCTTAAAAGATGAAGAATTCCCGGAGTGGTTGAAATTTTTTGTACGTTAAATATAACTCCTCACTCTTATTTTATAAGGTTTTCACGTTCATATGTTATTGATTGCTTACTTATATTGTTTTTAGGTTTCCGAATGTTTAGCAAGTGGTCAAACCCTCCCGACATGGTTAGTGGAGTTTTCTCATGGTTTACGCAGCACCGCGACTTCATATCCGAGATTTTGCACTAGGGGATATTCGTTCAGAATTCGTGACGAAGGACGTCAAAGGCCAACTTCGGACAATGGTATTTCGGCGCAATCAGGTGATACCATGTACTATGGCCATTTAAAAGAAATCTTGGAAATCCACTATCCAGGAATGTTGGACTTGAGGTGCATTGTGTTTATGTGCGATTGGTATGATCCATCCAATGGTAGTGGGGTTCGAATTGACCCTCTTGGTGTTATTTCGATAAATTCAAGCCGGAAATTACATCATTACGATCCATTTATCCTTGCATCTCAAGCAGACCAGGTATCAATATATTGATAGGTTTTCCGTTATATTTATACGTTAGGTTTTGTTATTCTTGTATATTAATAACATCCACCGTTAATGAATAGGTTTGCTACATTCCATATCCTCGAGTTGGGCGGAGGACAGATCCTTGGATGACAGTAGCTCCAATTAATCCGCGAGGAAAAATATATGGAGTTCCGGAACATGATGCTCTACAAGTATCGCGAACCAACCAAATGTCACATGTTGAGGAGACGGATAACATTGACCTTGTCACTGATGTCACACATATCGGCGATGATCTAGTGCATTCGGATGAAGATGAACTACGTGAAGAATTTGACGACGATTCAGACTCCATCCCTAGTGAAGGTTCATCAGAAGAGTCAGATTAATAATTTATGAATAAATGTTTGTTTACCAATGTTGTACTATAACACCTATGCGTTCCCTCTAATATAATGTACTTTATGGTAATATCCGCCAGAATCATTTATTAAATTTGCCGCCGGATTTCCGCGGGATAAAAGCTGTCCTAATTTTCGGACGACATAACGACGGAATTAGTTCCGTCGGAATTCCGATGTCGGCAAAGTTTGAGTGGTTACCATTGCGTTATCTGCGGCCGATGGGACTGGTGGGGTATTATGTCGGAGGTTTCTGACGGATTTCCGACGGATTTCCGACGGTTTTCCGTTCTATATAAGGTTCCTCATACGTTCATTCCTGTCAACAACACAAATAATGTCTTCTAACTCTCCTAATGAAGACTCAAAAATCGTGGCAAACCACTTTCTACTTCCAAAATACTCGTGGGAAACCGAAACCCAATGCGACACACACACTGAAGAGATACCCACTTACTCGTGGGAATTTGATACGTTCTCACCAATCTCAATCGGAGATTCTTCATCAACAATAGTGTCGGACAGCCAGTGCTTGCCAACCATCCAACGCATTCCAAACGTCTCGTGGGAAACGCAATCTCAGTGCGACAAATATCCAGACAAAAAGAGTGTTCTTGAACAGTTACAACCATCTCGCTTGATTGAAACGTCAGATACTTACGGTGGAAGTACTTCAAATGAATGTAAGGATCACTACTATGATTATGAATTTGCCCAAAGACCAGAAAGTCCGAACTTAAATATAGATGTTGATGCAATCAAAAGAGATGTTTGCGGCGGATATTTAGAAGGTACACCGAAGAATAAAAAGGATCAGTACAATGATTATGAATTTGCCCAAAGACCAGAAAGTCCGAACTTAAATATAGATGTTGATGCAATCGAAAGGGAATTTTGCAACGGATATGTTGATTCTCCGCCAAAGAAAAAAAAGGGAAAAAAAGTTTCAGGCTCTAACAAAAGGTAAGTTTGGAGTGGATACAGAGACATATGTTTTTCAAACTTTAAAATAAATAAATTTCCTTTCGGCTTTTGTTTTTTATCTGTTATAAAATTTCGTTGTGTAAATCTTTTATTCAATTCCCGGATAAATTTAAAATAATTTATGAATAAATGTTTGGACATTTTTTTAACTCTGCAATCGGGTCACAGTTTTCCGACGGATTGTAATTTTTATTTTTAAAACAGATATATGATATTATAAAAAAAAATTAAAATCCGTCGGAAATCCCTCGGTATTTTTGACAGATTTCCGACGGATTTAATATTTTTAATAATATAAAAAAATCTGTATAAAAAAAAATTAATTTAATAAAAAATTACAATCCGTCGGTATTTTTGACGGATTTCCGACGGATTTAATATTTTTTATAATATAAAAAAATCTGTATAAAAAAAAATTAATTTAATAAAAAATTACAATCCGTCGGAAATCCGTCGGTATTTTTGACGGATTTCCGACGGATTTAATATTTTTTATAATATAAAAAAATCTGTATAAAAAAAATTAATTATAAAAAAACTTAATTAAGTTTACCGATAATGATTAAAAAAAACAAAATCCGACGGAAACCCTAATTTCTGCCGCCTAGAGAGCCTCGATCTCATCGAAAATAGCGGGAAATTCCGTCGGAAATCCGTCGCAAACCTGTAATAAAACCAGACTCTTCTTCTTCGCGGAGACAGAACGCAAAAACGGAAAAAAAATCGCAAAATCTCGCCGGAAAACTCTCGATTCAAGCCGGAAACGCGCCGGAAACACCAAATCCATCCACAATCTCAATCTCCATCAACAAATCATCAATTCAATGTAAGTTTTTAGAAGTTTTTTTTTGTAAATTATGAATTATGAGATGTATTTGTAGAATTTGTTAGATTTAGGATGTTAAAAATTAAGGGATTAAATGATTTAGGATAATAGAAATGTAGAAATGTACGGGTTTAGGATGTTTGAAAAGTTTTGAATTTTGTAAATTTTGTGATTTAGAGAATTTTCGGGTTTATAAAATTTATTTACATTTTAATATGTATTTGTTATTTTTAGGAAATTATAAATATTTATAATTTAAAAAAAAATTAGTAAAATTCTAAATTGTTGAAATTTTACTAATTTTTTAATTTGTTTAAATTACAAAATCCCAAATTCTAGAAAAATCGTAAATATCTAAAACTTTAAATTACCAAATCTGAAATTCCAAAAATTTTCTAAATCTGTAAATTCCTAAATGTTCATATCTGAAATCCATAATCCAAATATTCCTAAATACCTATTTAGAGAAACCTCAATTTTCCACAATCCCTAACTCCCTAAAACCTTAATTTATGAAATCCCGAAATTCCATAAATTAATCCATAAATTCCAAAATCCCTATTTCTCAAAATATCAATATCCTAAAATCGCTAAGTCCCCAATTCCCATAAATTTCATAATTCGGAAATCTCAAAAATTCGATGTCGGCAAATTCTCAAAAACTAAAAATCCCTAAATCCGTAATGTAAATTAAAATATCTGTAAATTTATATTTAAAATTTATGATTTAAATTTACATATATTTATATTTAATATCAGAATTTATATTTATATATGTAAGTAAATTTCAACGGTATGTAAACATTTTGGCAATCGTAGGGACTATGGGCGATTTCATCACTCTACTGGATCCGGTACTTCCAGTAGGGGAGGGAGTCAGTCGCATATCCCAGAGACTAGCTTTCCGGATCCCCAACACCCGTCTCCTCCAATGGGTACACAGCCCTCAGCTCCCACGGTCATGAGCATTGAGGAGTTTGTTTCGCAACCCGGACGGGATAGGTTGACTCGCCTAGATCCTGACTTGCCACCTAACACGACCTGGTAAGTTTTATTTAAAAATGTATTTGATTATATTAACTTAAAAAAATATTTAACTAAATATTGTTTAGGTTTCAATTTTCAGGAAACGGGATTACGAGTTCGATCAACGCAATGACTAATTCGTTGATAACTTGCCCGTATCCCACATTTAGTTCGATGCCGGTGGCAGACCAGGAGACCTGGTTTCGGCAATTTGCGGTATGTTTTTTTTTCCCTATTAAGAATATAGATTTTTATTTCCATTAAAATTGTCAATACTAATATGGGTACGTTTTTTTTTTCAGCAAGAATTTACTTGGGACCCACAGTTGATTTCCCGGGTCCGACGGGAGTTCTACAAAAAAGCCTCCCGGAAATATTCGTTGAAGATAAACGAATGGAAGGACATGTGGTACAAAGAGGGAAAAGTGCCGCGGAGATTGCAAGATAACCCCACATTATGGGCTGGACTACTTGCCAATTGGGAACGGGAGGAGACAAAAGCAAGCTCCGGAAAGAACTCGTCTAACCGGAACAGCGACCGGATGGGGAAGGGACCGGCGACCCATAACCTCGGTGCAACGAGCAAAGCGTCACGTCTTCAGAAGCTGGTAATTTTATAAATTTTACTAAAATTTTATTTATAACACTTCTCATATTTCTTTCATTATCTATGCCAACAGATGGAGAGGACCGGTGTGCGTCCGTCACATCTTGAATTGGTCAAAGATGCGCACACCAACAGAAAGACGGGTGAAATTCAAGATCCCATTGCTCGTGAAATCGTGGAGAGCGTGGAGAGGCTGGGTGAGGAGTACCTCCAATCCCAACCGATTGTCGAAGGAACTCCCCCGGCCACGGAAGTTCTTCTCGAGATGATCAACGAGTTTACCTATCAGGTTAGTAACACTGTCAATTTTAATTAAATTGTAAATAAATTTAAATATAAACAACTTACAACATTTATTGATTTATTTTTTTTCGTAGGTTGCGCCTAAGCACAGAAGTCGTGTGTTTGGCCTCCCGGAAGACAGTTCATCCACGTCCGTCAATTCTTACCGCTTTCATGCAGATAGTACGTTGAGGGCACAGAACGCCGAGCTTCTCGAGCGGGTGACCGGGTTGGAGGTACAACGCGCACAAGATGCAGCACGCTACGAGGAACAGCAGGCACGCTACGAGGAACAGCAGGCACGCATGCAGGCAATGGAAGAACAGATGGAACGCATGCGGGCAATGGAAGAACAGATGGCACGCATGCGGGAAATGGAAGAAAGGATGAACGAGATCTTCCGTAACCGATAGACTTTACGTTATGTAATATTTTAATTTTCTAAATCACTTTTAAAAATATTGAAACTTAATTTTAAATGTTGTTTTTTTTATTTTTATTTTAATTTAATTTTTATTTATATTTAATTTTAATTTAATTTATTTTATTTTAATTTAATTTAATTAAATTTAATTAAATTAAAATCTTTTTTTTAAATAAATAATATATCCGTCGGAAATCCGTCGGTATATGTAGCCGTCGGAAATCCGTCGGTATGTGTAGCCGTCGGAAATCCGTCGGAAAATGAAATATTACCGGATTTACGACGGATTTCTGACGGATTCCGGTAATCCCTTTTCCGTCGGAAATCCATCAGTATTTCTGACGGATTTCCGACGGTTTTGCCCGTCGGAAAATCGTTTGTTTTCTTGTAGTGATAGTACTTGGTTTATGTAGTGATAGTACTTGCTCATATTAATCTTTTATCTATTTCGATGCCGAATTCATGTTTTTATTTAAAATTCAATGTGAAGGAAATGATTTTAAAAAAAATATGATCAAATCAGGGGTTCAATCTTTTATGAAAAGAATTTCGACTCTTTATAATAGATTATTCACTCTAATGTATTAAATTATTAATTTGATATGTTTAAATTATTATCATTTTTGGCCCACCAATTATACACACAAAAATTATAAAAAATCCATTAATGATGTTTAAATTTTTATTCTATTTAGCTCACAAACTAAAAACAAAAAGGTTATAATATAGTAAATCGTTCAATAAGTGAAATTGATCTCTAAATCTTATATTTTCCTAATTATCCCATAGAAATTCTTTTTTTAACAAAATATGAAAAAGTGAGAGACATTAACCATAAGAAAAATACAAAACAACAAACGTTTGAAAAACAAAAGAAGAGGAAAAGACAGAGTACTTGGTCTTTCTTGTATGAAAAACTTATAAATTTTTTTTTGTTTAGAAGAGTTACTCATATTAATCTTTTATCTATTTCGATGCCGAGTTCATTTTTTTATTTAAAATTCAATGTGAAAAAAATGGTTTTTAAAAAAAGATGATCAAATAAGGGGTTCAATCTTTTATGAGAGGAATCTCGATTCTTTATAGTAGATTGTGCACTCCAATGTATTAAATTATTATACATTTGATTTGATATATTTACATATATAAATAATAAAATGGTAAAACTAAACTTTCAAAAATTTATATTATTAACAAAAACAATATTGTTGATAAAACAGTTAACAAAAAAATATCAACATGTAAAACAAAAAATAAATTTATAAATAAGTTACACGGGTGTACGCGGCCGAGTCACCTAGTGTCTTTATAAATGATGACATGTCTTTAAAAATGATGACATGTCTTTGAAAAAAATGATGACATGGCTAAACTCTCTAATTAATCTCAAAACACAAATCTTATCTCAACTAAAAAAACCATGATTAATTTTTGAAATATTATTTATAATTAGCAACAATCGAAGTATATTTTTTAAACATCAACTATATTTACATAAATTCAATTAGTACTTATTTTTATCACAAATAATATACCATAATATTTTTTGAAATATTATTTATAACTAACAACCATTCTTAATAATTAAAATATAACATCAACAAAGTAATTTCATAGAAATTTAGCGCTTACCTAAAATATACTACAATAATATTATATGCTATTATTAGAAGAGCTTAGGTCTTTTAATTTCATAATTTCACTAAAAAAAACTATGACATATCTTCAAACATAGAGGACATGTCCTTTAAAAAATATGACATGACTAAAAATTATTTAAATATTTCGAAAATGGTGAAATTAAATTAAACACTACGAAATTAATTTTATAATTTGTTGTTATTGCTTTTATTATGAAAATAATATGTGCTTTACAAATTCGTGATATAAACAAAAATAATCTCTTTTCATTATTTGAGTGGATTGTAATATAATATTATGGAATAAGCTTACCACTACAAGAAAACATGTTATTTTCCAGGGAATAATCCCTCGGAAAGCCTTCGGAAAATGGCCTTTCCGACGGATTTCCAAGGGAAAATAGTCGTCGGTTTGAGATGGTCGGAAATTAAAATCCCACGGAAATTCTTCGGAAATTTTCGACGGATTTCCGTGGGAATAACTTTTCCGACGGATTTCCGAGAGCCTACATTTTCGACGGATTTCCGCGGGAATAAACTTTCCGACGGATTTCCGAGGGCCTACATTTCCGACGGATTCCGAGGACATGTTTCCGATGGATTCCGAGGACATGTTTCCGACGGACTTCCGAGGGTTTGCCTATCCGACGGATTTCAAAGGATCCGGATAATTTTATAATTTAATAGTTTTATTTACTAATTTATATATATTAATGATTTGTTAATTTAATAATTTAATTTAATAATTTATATATATTAATAATTTATAAATTTCATAATAATTATAAAAAAGTTATAAATTTAGTAAAAACATTATTTAAATCATAAAGTAATTGTTTTTAAATTACAAAACATAATTAAAAAAAGAAACTAAAACAAATCAAAGTTGAGGCGGAGGCGGCGGAAACGATCCCAGATATTGAGACGCGAGAAAAGATTGGAGTTGGGAGAGCGTCGCTCGGGTCTCGGCAAAATCCTCCTTAAGCTGGACATTTTCTTGCTTAAGTTCTTGAAATTGTGCGTCTTTTTCTTGAACGACCCGGTTGAGATTATGAACTTGTTGAATAAGTTCAACGTCTCGGAAACACCGAAGACACACTCCCGTCTCCAGACGGCAAGCTTCCTAAACCGGGTTTGCGACCCTTGATTAAGGGAATTTTCTACATAAGAAAAAAGAAATTTAGTATATAAATATTTAAAACATAAATTAATAAAATGTTTTAAAATATTAAAAATTACCTCAAGACACAAGCGGTTGATTTCGTCGCGGGGTAAATCGACCGAATCCGATGAGCCATCTTGGGAGAGTTGCGTAAGCCGCTCCATCTTCCGAAGCTTGATCTTCTCGATCCGCTCTTGGACAACCGCATCTTGAATTTGTCCAGTTTGCTTGCTAGTATGCGTTTCTTCCATCACATCTAGTCAATCCGGTTCAACTCCCTTCTTTTTCGCCTACACAAAAAATGTTTTAAATCAAAAAACTTATTAAAAAAAAGTAATAGTTTAAAAAATTTACCATTCTCCTTTCGTGTCTTCTAAAAAAAATAGAACCCGCATTATGGGTCGCCATTCCTTTTCCACCTCGCTCGCTCAGACGATTCTTCGAGTTTTGTGAAGAAATCGCTTGCGTACTCTCCATACTCCAGTAGCGGATAAATCCCTCCCAAACGTCTGGCTCCATATCCTTCGGTTTTGACTTACCCTTCTTCCACTTTTTCTTCCACTCGTACATATGGTTCTAGTACGATGCATTAACTTGAATGTCAAAGTGACGCCGCACAATTTGACAAAGACTGGGTTCCCAATTAAAGTCTTGCTGCAAAATAGAAAAGAAATTATACTATCATTAATCTATAAATTAGTTAATTAAACAAATTCTGTAAAAAATAATAAAAATTATAACTTACCGCAAAACTCTTGAACCAAATCAATTTGGTTTCTGGATTGACATCCCCGTATGTTGGCCAAGGTTGTCTGAGCTGCGTCTTGAAAATCTTAAGAATTGACTTTGTTATGTCATTTTCCAATCCGAACCTAGAACATGTAAAATAAAATTAATATAAATTAATAATAAAATTAATAAAATAAAAATTAACATCAAATGAATATAAATATTAAAATGAAATTAATTACCAAGTTGCTCCATTTTCTTCATGTGGGTGGAGCATCGGGAGAAGATGTCGTCCCGGTTGCGTAACAAACTCCTCCATCGTCATCACCTGTGGCAATGCAGAAGGTGTCTCAGGAAAGCCTGTCGGAGATTGTGTCGGTGTTCCCGAAACACTATGTGCTCTCCCTGACCGGTTAGACGATGCACCATGGAACTCCGAATAAGACCTACATTGCAAAATTGTAAATGTACTAGTATTTAAAATTGAAGAATTGATTTACAAAATACTTATTATAATTTTAATAAAATTTGAAATGTTATTTAAATTAACAATGTTTAAAAAAAACTAACAATCTAATTACAAAATAATTTTATATTATTCAAAAACTAACAATCTAATTCCTAAACTAACAATCAATTCCAAAACTAACAATTTATTTCCTAAACTAACAATCAATTCCAAAACTAATAATTTATTTCCTAAACTAACAATCAATTCCAAATCAATCGATTTATATAATTCCAAAACTAATTCCTAAACTAATTCCCAAACTATACAATCGATTGAATCAATTCCAAATCTTACATGGAAGGGGATTAGTGTTCTTACATGGTTCCTGAGAGGAATTGGAAGGGGATTTCGCGAGGATGGGTCGACAAAATCGTGGGGGAAACCGACGACAAAATCGCGGGGGAAACAGGCGACAGGATTGGGGGAAACGGGCGACAGGGGTGGGGGAAACCGGCGACGGGGGTGGGGGAAACCGGCGACGGGGGTTTCTGCACAATCCCGCTGATCGGAAATCGGATCGGAAGTCGGATCGTGTTTGTGTCTTAATCGTGTTTGTGTTTGTCGGTCAGTGTTCAGTGTTTATAAAACAAATTTTCCGGGGGACCTTTCCGTCGGAATTCCATCGGATATCTGTCTGAAATCGGTGGAAAAAATTTTGGGTTTACCGCCAAATCGAAAAAAATGCGGATAAATTAATTTTCGCACCCAAGTCCTCGGAAATCCGTCAGAAATTTCCGAAGAAATCGAATATAAATTGCATGTATATATATTAGAAATATATATAACGGCGGATTTAATATATTTTTATAAAAATAGAAATATTATAAATGTCTTCGGAAATCACTCAGAAATTTCCGACGGATTTCCGAGGGATTTCCGAGGACATTTATAATATTTCTATTTTTGCTGATTTAATTGATATCTAGTGTTGCGTAATACTTTAACAAGCCATATTTGTCAATATAAAGATTGCAGAGATCATATTAGAGAATATTATTCTTCGTCTTCTTCATTTAGAGAATATTCTGAATTGTCGGACTGAGAAGCATCCTCAAATTCGCCTCCATCTTCCTCAGAATCATCAAAAATCTCATCATCTGCATAAAGTGTGAAATCAACAACAAGATCTACCGCTAGTGAGTGGTCGACTGCTCCGATGGTACCGAGTATGTTTTGTTGCATAGGGTCATGGTCACTATCCTCGGAAATTCGAACAATCCTTCCTCTAGGATTTACTGACATCACTGTGATCCAAGGATCATCAACTTCGGTTGTCCGTGGATATCTAATGTAGCAAACTTGATCGGCTTGTGATGCGAGGATGAATGGATCATAATCCGAAAGCCTTTTTCTCGTGTGTATTGTTGTCACACCGAATTCGTCATGTTGAACACCACGACCAACAAGTGGATCGAACCAATCACATAAGAAAACAATGCACCTCAAATTGATCATCCCCGGATAACGAACCTCCAAAATTTCGCGAAGGAGACCGTAGTATACAACATCACCATATTGTGCCGATACACCATAATCACAAGTTGGCCTAGTCTTCTTGGGTCGAAGAATCTTGAAAGCGTAACCACGAGTACAATACATAGGATACGAATCCGCAACATATAACGGTCCACTAACAAATTCGACTAACCACGTAGGGAATGATTGACCTTTAGAAGACATTGTTGTAACCTGTACAAAGTAATTTAAATTGTGTAAATATAAACTAACAATATAATTACAAATTTATTAGTTATGAATATTAAAAAAGAAGAAACTTACGTAGAATTTCAACCAATGAGAAAATTCATTCTGCTTAAGTTTTTGAACGTCATCCTCCATCATTAATGGATATGTGAGGCGTACTTGATCCAAGTAAATCCTGAAAATTAAATAATTTGAAAATAATCAAAAGTCAAATGTAAATTAAAAGTTTAAAATTAACATTCTTGCTCGAAAATAATACCTCTCATAATCTATAAGCTCTTCACAGTTTGTCACTAGGTACATGTGCAAGTGTTGATGCTCCTCCTCTGTTAGCCTTCGCTTCTTCGATTTTCCACTTAATCGACCAATTTGTGAAAATAAATTAGGAACTTCTACTGCGTAAAAAGGTCTCTCACCACCGTCATCGTGTCGAGCAGGTTTCCGGGTCTTTGTTTGGACATGTTTTGGGAAATAATATTCGGAGAAGTGTGTCGTTTCTTCGTTGATGCTCTGAGCTACAATAGAACCTTCGACTCTTGCCAAATTTTTCACTTTCTTCTTGAGAGTACCCATGTAACGCTCGAAATGATACATCCGCCAAGCGCTAATTCTCGGGGTAGATGAATTGGAAGATGTTCCATAACATCAAAAAAAGACGGTGGGAAAATCTTCTCAAGGTTACATAGGATGATCGGTATAGTTTTCTCCAAGTTTTGTATACCTTCTGCCGTTAGTGTTCTTGTGCATAAATCTCGAAAAAACACACTTATTGCTGCGTATTATACAAAAAAATTGTTAAGATAGATGGTAACTAAATGGTAATTAAATTACATATTTAGAAAATTAAATTATGTAATAATATACCTGCAATTGCTTTGTGTACGTTTTGTGGTAGAAGGCGCTCAAAAGCAAATGGAAGGAGGCGCTGCATAATGACATGACAATCGTGGCTTTTCAATCCTTGAAACTTCCCCTCTCCCATATTCACACAGTTACGGAGATTAGATGCATAGCCATCCGAAAATTTGACTTCCTTCATAATCCACTCTAAGAACACTTCTTTCGAAGGTGCATCTAATCGGAATAGAGGGATTGGTGCTTTTCCATTTGGCATGACATGAAGCTTTCTTCGAGAACATATATCAGGTAAGTCCAATCTAGACTTTAAATTGTCTTTTGTCTTTCCTTGAACATTAAGAACGGTGTTCATGAGATTATCGAAAAAGTTTTTCTCCGTATGCATGACATCTAGATTGTGCCTCAACAAAAGATCCTTCGAATATGGCAAATCCCAAAAAATACTCTTCTTGTGCTAGTTGTGAAGATCGCCATATCCATCAACGACTTCATTCCCATTACCACCGCACACCGCTGTCTTCTCAGCACCAAAATCACGTAACTGGGTCAAAATATCCTCGCCACTATACTCAGGAGGTGGACTGCCAAAGACTTGTCTGTTTTTCATAAATAATGTGGTGTTCCAACGATAAGGATGATCTTCAGGTAGCCATCGTCTATGACAATCAAACCAACACGTTTTACGTCCATGTTTCAGCCGAAACGCGTCGGTGTTATCTCCACAATGCGGACAAGATAACCGGCCGTGCGTTGTCCATCCCGATAACATACCATAGGCTGGGAAATCGCTTATAGTCCACATAAGCACCCCCCGCATGTTGAAATTTTGGTTAGTTGAAACATCAAACGCTTCTACACCATGTTCCCATAACATTTGTAACTCATAAATCAATGGCTGCAGAAACACATCAAGTGCTTTCTTAGGATGATCTGGCACAGGAACAAGAATAGTGAGAAAAAGAAACTCTCGTTTCATACACAATGATGGCGGCAAATTATAAGGTGTCACGATAACTGGCCATAATGAGTATTGCCTCCCATGCTTCCCAAAAGGATTGAAACCATCTGTAGACAAACCAAGATAAACGTTCCTTGGCTCATAGGCAAAGCTTGGATACACTGATTGAAAATGTTTCCATGCTTCTACATCCGAAGGGTGCGCAATTACACCGTCTGATGTATGTTTTGCATGCCATCTCATTGATCCCGCTGTACGCTCTGATTGATACAACCTCTTCAACCTCTCTGCTAAGGGCAAATACCACATCCGTTTAAATGGTATTGGAACTCTTCCACTGGTGTCTTGATACCGAGGTTTACGACAAAACCGACATGAAGTGCGCCCTTCGTCCTCCCTCCAATATATCATACAATTATCACTGCATACATCTATGACTTGATACGGCAAGCCAAGTCCAGCTACAAGTTTCTGCACCTCATAGTACGAAGCTGGTGAAAGATTATCTTCCGGTAAAATTTCTTTCATAAAATCAGTAATCGCATCAACACAACCCTCAGACAAGTTCCAATCCGTCTTTATTCCCATCAATCTAGTTGCAGCTTATAATGGTGAATGACCTTTCTTACAACCATCGTACAACGACATATTAGTAGCATCTAACATATCAAAGAATCTCCGGGCTTCTAAATTTGGTTGCTCTACTCTATCTCCATCCTGAACGAACGACGGTGCATTTTCCCTAAACGCATCGTTCACCATCTGAAATGTACCTACGTCTACTTCTACTGATGGTTCCTCTACACTATCCGGAATATATTGTTGACTAGTACTACCAAAATCTAGCATTGGCTCACTCTCTCCATGTGCATACCATATCTTATAACCCGGCATAAATCCATTCTTAAACAAGTGCTTCCTAACTAAAGTAACATCAAGATTTCTATAATTCCGACATTTTGGACAAGGACATAACATAATACCTGTTTCTAGTGTTATATCCTGGTTTAAGGCGAATGACATGAATTGCCTAAGCCCTTCCTTGAACTCTTTTGTAAGTTTGCCTGTCTCTTCATCGTATCTAGGTTTGCCCATCCATGAACGAAAATAATTATAAGGATCGGAAGACATTATTGTTGGTATTGTTTGTAGTTTTGGTTTCATTACATGTGAATGGGAGATGGAGACTATATAGACGAAATTTCCGAGGGATTTCCGAGGACTTGTAAATTGCAACGGCTCCATTAACGGTTATGTTGCCGACAGTCCTGGGAAATTCCTCGGAAATCCCTCGGAAATTTCAAAAAACTCTGACGACTTTCCGACAGATGGAGATCCGTCGGAAATTTCAGGAGGATTTCCGAGGGATAAGTTTTCCTCGGAAATTTTTCGAAATTCAGTCGGAATTCCGTTGGAAATTTCCGAGGGCAATTTTTCCGTCGGAAAATCCCTCTGAAAAATACCCTCTTTGAAACAACCAGATTTTTTTTTTTTTAAACCCTGAAATAATATTCCCATAAATATTAAACCACACAATAATTCAACACAATAACAAAAGCGGAATAGATATAAATACAAACGAGACACTAGATCATCTCCTCTTCACAGCCAGACTCCACGATCACACTTTGTCTTTACCTGCATCACATGGTTATAAGAGATGCGTGAATATTATCATAAATACCCAGTGGTACGATCATCTCATCTACTTGGCTAGATGCACGGGTATAGGGAACAATCAAAACACCACACAACACAATTAAGTAAAAAGTCAACACGAGAAGTCAACCTCGAAAAGTCAACGCAAAGTCAACCCCGAAAAGTCAACGCAAAGTCAACCCCAAAAAGTCAACGTAAAGTCAACCACAAACCACGATACTTACGTTGATCTAAACACTAAAAACGCCCCAAACAAACATTGATCGAACAACAAATCAACTTAATTCGCAATCAAACACACCAATACCTGCAAAACCATGGTCACGCACTCACCCTGTTTCAGAAGAGAATAACTCGCGACTTACTACACCAAATCACGATCGGAAAATGGCTCTGGAAACTAGACACCGAGAGATTTCCAACGGTGTATAACGCGTCTCCTAAATCTAAGCAGTTCGACGGAAAAACAGCTCGCAAACTCGTTGATCGGAACTGAAATTAGATAATTCAGAAACCGACACACTAACTTAAAAAGCCCACAGAGAACGGAGATCACCTCTGATTAAACCTAACTCGGTGTCTGTGGGAATCTAAGACTCAGAGCTTTCCAATGATATCTAACTCGTCCGCTGGGTCCTTACAGAACGACGGGAATCATCCTTTGAACTGGACTGATCGCAGGGGCAATGCTGCAGAAACATCTCTCAGTAAAACGACCATAACTCCTAGAATACTGAACCAAATGACAAGCAGTTTCTTCCTAAATCAAGCTAAGAGAGCGAAGAACTTACCCTCAAAATTAGAGACCGATCTGAGAAGAACTCCCTGGCCTTTCGTCTATTTTAAATCCGGCTAAAACTCTCCTTCCTCCTTTCTTTCTCTTCTTCTCTCTCTTCCTCTTCTTCCTCTCTTTCTCACGTTCTCTCCCTCTGTCTTCTAACAACTCTGATGCTCACTTATTGACTCAACATTTTCCACAAAACAAGGGTCCTTAAAACAAGGGTCCCCCCCCCCCCTTTTTTACTTTTATAACCCATTTTGACTATTATATACATATAACACAGCAACTCTGTTTGCAACCAAAACAACTCGGATTTCCAGTCAAAACCTGCCTAACCGAGTGATTAAAAACTTAATCCGCTAGTTTAAATCGAGCTGGTATCGATCGACACTCGAACCAAAAATACATAATTGGTTCGCGGGCATTACAATTCTCCCCCACTAACAAGGATTCGTCCTCGAATCACACAACTCTGTCACCCCACAACTCGCCCTCCTGGCCAACATAAAATCTTGTCCCACTGTACTCGCAATCAACCTCAATCCATACACCACTCCACCACCCTAGGGTTCACTTCCGAGCCGTAACCTGATTAGATTCACCCAAAAACATATACGATGCAACGTTCTTAATCCGGATTAGGCCTGTCCGTTTGTTTGCGCAACAATCAAACAAGAACATGAACAACCAATCGTAGACCTAAAGTTAGACCAAAGGTGCTACATCTGCTACCAGGGTCATCTGAATCGAAGTTCCGATCATAGGCGAAACCCTAGCCTAAACATCCACATCCACATCACACTTCCGACCTACCCGGCCGGTATACTCGGAGATCCTTCCTGATTTCCACAGTCCATCTAGTCTCGTACTTACAATCACGTTCAGATGCTACAGCTCATAACTCATACTCATATCCCATATACTCATACTCGTACTTACTCGCAGGATCGTCACCCTTTGAGCTACGAAGTGCAAGGAACCCACTATTCCCTAGAGAGAACCACTATCCCTCAAGTATATGTAGAGAACCCACTGCTCCCTAGAGAGACCCACTATCCTTCGAGTATACGCAGGGAACCCAATATTCCCTGGAGTGACCCACTATCCCTTGAGTATATACAGAGACCCACCGTCTCCTGAGACAATAGTCTGAACCGCATAACATAACCACCTGTCGACCTACACGACCCCACTAGTCACCTCGTCAACAGAACTCGCACTTATGACACCAGAATTAATACGAATACTCCATCATATTAACTCATCACAAATGTATAATCGTTATAACTCAAACGAAATACAACACATAGATCACATGCGTACGAGACTGAATACAGATAACATAACTCAAGCCTCCGCTTGCTTCTCGAACCACTTCGCAAACTTTGACTCTCTTCTCGAGAATTCTCACCGGTCGCGCCTCCAACGTCATGTTGGGCTGAAGATCCTCCGGAATCCTAGCCAACACCTCCTCAGACTCATGTAAACACTTCCGGAGCATCGACACATGGAAGACCTTATGAAAAGCCTTCATACTCTGAGGTAACTCCAACCGATAAGCCACTGGTCCTATCCGCTCCAAAACCTTGAACGGATCCATAAACCTCGGACTTAGCTTATTCTCAGAAATGGATCTGTTAGGACCCCTCAACATCGCCGCCTTGAGATACACCAAATCTCCCAACTTGAACTCCAACTCTAACTCTTTCCTCCTCTTATCGGCGTAACTCTTCTGCCGATCCTGAGCTTCTTTCATGTTCAGTCTCAAGACACGGATCCTCTCCGTCGTCTCCTGAACAAAATCTGCACCAAACAGGCTCCTCTCCCCCACTTGGGTCCAACATAACGGTGTACAACATGGTCGCTCATACAGAGCCTCATACGGAGCCATCCCAATGCTCGCCTGGTAACTATTGTTATACGCAAACTCCACCAGGTTAAGATGATCCGCCCAATGTCCACCGTAATCCAGCACAGACATCCTCAGTAGATCCTCCAATGTCTGAATCGTCCTCTCAGACTGCCCGTCCGTCTGTGGATGATATGCTGTACTCATATGCACCTTAGTGCCCATCTCAGCCTGAAATGCCCTCCAGAACTCTGAAGTAAACCTCGGATCCCTGTCTGACACTATACTCGCTGGCACCTCGTGCAACCTCATAATCTCACGCACATACTTCCTAGCCAATACCGCCGCTCCGTCAGTCTTTTTAATGGCAAGAAAATGTGCTGACTTGGTCAGACGATCCACAATCACCCAAATCGCATCATACGTCCGAGACACAGGTAAACCCGTCACGAAGTCCATGGTAATCAAGTCCCACTTCCACTCCGGAATAGGTAAACTCTGTAACAACCCGCTCGAAACCTGATGCTCAGCCTTCACCAGCTGACACACGTTGCACGCTGCAACACAACTTGCTACATCCCTCTTCATCCCGACCCAGTGATAATACCGCTTCAGATCCCGGTACATCTTAGTCGCTCCCGGATGAACAGACAACATACTCGCATGTGCCTCACGAAGAATCTCCTGTCTCAGCTCAACAACATTAGGCACACACACACGCCCCTTCACAAGTATCGTCCCATTCGTCGAGACCGAATACTCTGAACCTGCAGCCCTCGACACCTCAATCAAAACCCGATCCTGCTCCTGCGCTGCTCGAACTCTGCTCAACAAGTCTGCCTGGTTAGCTGCCTCTAACCCCAACGGCTCCTGAGATATCACGCATAACCTCAACGTGCTAAACTCACCCATCATAACTTCCAAATCATGCTCCCGAGCCGAAGCAACTCTCTTCCGACTCAATGCGTCTGCAACCAAGTTAGCCTTCCCCGGATGGTACTCAATCTCAAGATCGTAATCCGCTACCAACTCCATCCAGCGCCTCTGTCTCAGGTTCATCTCTGGCTGCGTAAAAAAATACTTCAGACTCTTCTGATCCGTAAATACTTGTACCTTCCCGCCATAAAGATAAGATCTCCAAATCTTTAAAGCAAATATCACCGCTGCCAGCTCCAAATCATGGGTAGGATAATTGCACTCGTGCTTCCTCAACTGCCTCGACGCATAAGCAATTACATTCCCATGCTGCATCAAAACACAACCCAGACCAACCCCTGAAGCATCCGTATACACTACGAATGGCTCACCCGGCTCGGGTAACGCCAACACTGGTGTACTTTTCAACATCTCCTTCACCCGCGCAAAACTCTCCTCGCATGCTGAAGTCCAAACAAAAGGGACATCCTTCCCTGTCAGCTTCGTCATCGACTGTGCCATACTCGCGAAACCCTTGACGAACCTCCTGTAATACCCTGCCAACCCAATAAAACTCCGGATCTCGGTTGCATTCCTCGGTCTAGGCCAATCTCGGATAGCCTCAATTTTCGCCGGATCAACAGACACTCCATCTGCATATATCACGTGACCGAGAAAACCGATCTCTCGCTGCCAGAAACTGCACTTGCTCAACTTAGCATACAATTTCTGCTCCCTCAGCTTCTCCAAAACCACCCGCAGGTGTACCTCGTGCTCCTCAGGACTCCTCGAATACACCAAAATATCATCGATAAAGATGATCACGAACTCATCCAGATACTCCCTGAAAACCCCGTTCATCAACGTCATGAACGCTGCTGGTGCATTCGTCAAACCAAAAGGCATCACCACGAACTCATAATGCCCATATCTCGTCCTCAAGGCTGTCTTCCTCACATATGCCTCATCAATCGGAATCTAATGGTATCCCGAAGCCAAGTCAATCTTGGAGAACCAGGTAGCCCCTCGCAACTGATCCAGCAACTCATCAATGCGTGGCAGAGGGTACCTGTTCTTCACAGTGACCCGGTTAATTCCCCGGTAATCGATGCACAACCGGAAACTCCCATCCTTATTCTTCACAAACAACACCGGCGCTCCTCACGGTAACACACTCGGCTGAATAAAACCCTTATCCAACAAATCATCCAGCTGCTTCTTCAGCTCTGCCATCTCTGCTGGAGCCATACGGTAAGGTGCCTTAGATATCGGAGTAGTCCCAGGTTTCAACTCAATATCAAACGGATCCGACCGCGATGGTGGTAATCCTTGCAATGACTGAAACACATCCTGGAAATCCCGAACAACTCGAATATCCTCAACTGCAACCCCTCCAACAGACTCGGCATCACTATCGTCACTAGATACGCCTCGCAGCCCTTGAGAAGCAACTGCTCGGCCTGTATCGTGGAAATCACGAGACTCCCGGAAGTCGGTCTTACACCCTGATAAACTAACCTCCCCGCCTCTCGTTCAAACCCTACCCGTCCTCGATGACAATCGAGATGCACCATGTACCGATCCAGCCAATCCATACCCAAAATGACATCGTACAGCTCCACCGGACTGGTAATTAGATCTGCTGGCATCAACTCTCCTGCCACCAGAATATCAACTCCACAAGCCCGTCCGAAAGTAGCCAACGTCCTCCCTCCAGCTACCCTCACTACCCCGTGCTGCTCCCTGGAATCACTCCGGATCCTGCTGCTCTCCGCACACTCCGGCGTAATGAAGCATTTACTTGCTCCAGAATCGAACAGGAGATGAGACTCATGACCGCCTACAACTAAGGTCCCTACATAATTCATGTGTCATAGAACCCTAAAGTTTTATCACCGATACACAAATTCTAAAGCAGACAATTCACAACAAAATCACCAAGCTATAGATCAGACATGTACCTGTGATCGGCCTGGCGCTAGAGCCTCCTGCCTCCACCAAAGTGTTCACACCTGTCGGCACTGCAATCTGCTGCAACGGCTGCACTACTGCTGCTCCCTGCTGTGACGGCTGCACCACCGCCACAATCCCCTGCTGCCGCTTAGGGCAGTTGGGCTTAATATGCCCCGACTCCCTGCAGTAGAAACACACCTGCGCAGTCCGAGCCTCCATCCTCATCGGATAGGTCGCCACCCTGTGATCCATGCTCCCGCACCCGAAGCATCCCTGACCACCCTGACTGCCCTGAGCCTCGGCCTTCTTCGGACAACTCGCAACCCTGTGATCCGTGTTTCCGCACCTGAAGCAGCCTGAACCACCTCGTCCTCTCTGACCCGAAACTGCAGGGTTCTCCAGCTTCCTCTTCTGTCCCTGTACAGGCTTACTGCCCACACTCGAACCCACTTACTGCTGCGGCCTCCTCTGCGGCTGCTCCTGTGAGCTGACCACTCCGGCCCGCTCTATCATATCCTCCTCAATCGCGGCAGCCAACTCAACCAACCCAGCCCTCGTGACAAACGTACCCGCTCTACACTGGGTCCTCAGCTCTAGTCGAAGTCCTCTCAGGAACCTCTTCACCTGGTCCCTTTCGCTCTCCCAGTCTCTACCAGCGTACACCAGAAGTCTGCCGAACTCCTCATCGAACTCCCGGACTGTACGGCCACCCTGAGTCAAAGCCAAGAACCTCTCCTCCAACCGATCCACTGCCTCCGGCGGATAGAACTTGGCGTTGAATTCCGCCACGAAATCCGCCCAAGTCATGCCCGCCCGTGGTCTCCTGGCGATAATCCCTCTCCACCAAAGATGCGCGTCACTCACAAGATGATGCACCGCCAAGTCCACCCAGTACTCCTCCGGACACCTCAAGGACTGGAAATTACGCTCCAGTCTACTCATCCACTCACTTGACTCCTCAGGCTTAGTACCCCCGGAGAAGAATGCGGTAGTAATCCGCCCCAACATCTCTAGGTAGGAAGGAACCACAACCCCTGCCGCTACACCCGGCTGAACCCCCGCAACACCTGGCGCCACTGGAGCCTGACCCTGGGCCGGCGCCACGCCCGGTAGATGCTCCAAGATCTGCTGTAGCAATCGCACCATAAGGACATCCTGCTCCCGGGCCCCACCTGCAGCAGCACCCGCCTGTGGGCCCGCTGCACCACCACCTACTGGACCCTCCTGACGCGCCTGTGAATCCGCTGCCTGCTCCTGAGCAGCACACTGTGCCGAACCCGCGGCAGACTCACACACCGGAACCCGTCCACGTCCTCGTCCTCATCCTCCGGAACCTCTCGCCATCTCTCACTTCACTTCCCATAGAATATACTAAGAACACTAGAAAAGCGAGAATTAACACGAAATACACATACCGTGGAATCTCTTTAAAGGCTCGAAGATGATGATCTAGGACTCCAAACCCACACAACAATCAATTGACTAATTACTCATAATCAATCAAGTAATCCACAGACAACGCAATTGACAATCACATTCAATCAACTATGTTCTCCCGCCCTAGAACCATAAGGGCTCTGATACCAAAATGAAACAACCAGATTTTTTTTTTTTTTTTTTATACCCCGAAATAATATTCCCATAAATATTAAACCACACAATAACAAAAGCGGAATAGATATAAATACAAACGAGACACTAGATCATCTCCTCTTCACAGCCAGATTCCACGATCACACTTTGTCTTTACCTGCATCACATGGTTATAAGAGATGCGTGAGTATTATCATAAATACCCAGTGGTACGATCATCCCATCTACTTGGCTAGATGCACGGGTATAGGAAACAATCAAAACACCATACAACAAAATTAAGTAAAAAGTCAACACGAGAAGTCAACCTCGAAAAGTCAACGCAAAGTCAACCCTGAAAAGTCAACGCAAAGTCAACCCCGAAAAGTCAACGTAGAGTCAACCACAAACCACGATACTTACGTTGATCTAAACACTAAAAACGCCCCAAACAAGCATTGATCGAACAACAAATCAACTCAATTCGCAATCAAACACACCAATACCCGCAAAACCATGGTCACGCACTCACCTTGTTTCGGAAGAGAATAACTCGCGACTTACTACACCAAATCACGATCGGAAAACGGCTCTGGAAACTAGACACCGAGAGATTTCCAACGGTGTATAAAGCGTCTCCTAAATCTAAGCAGTCGACGGGAAAACAGCTCGCAAACTCGTTGATCGGAACTGAAAACAGATAATTCAGAAACCGACACACTAACTTAAAAAGCCCACATAGAACGGAGATCACCTCTGATTAAACCTAACTCGGTGTTTGTGGGAAGCTAAGACTCAGAGCTTTCCAATGATATCTAACTCGTCCGCTGGGTCCTTACAGAACGACGGGAATCATCCTTTGAAGTGGACTGATCGCAGAGGCAATGCTGCAGAAACATCTCTCAGTAAAACGACCATAACTCCTAGAATACTGAACCAAATGACAAGCGGTTTCTTCCTAAATCAAGCTAAGAGAGCGAAGAACTTACCCTCAAAATTAGAGACCGATCCGAGAAGAACTCCCTGGCCGTTCGTCTCTTTTAAATCCGGCTGAAACTCTCCTTCCTCCTCTCTTTCTCTTCTTCTCTCTCTTCCTCTTCTTCGTCTCTTTCTCACGTTCTCTCCCTCTGTCTTCTAACAACTCTGATGCTCACTTATTGATTCAACATTTCCCACAAAACAAGGGTCCTTAAAACAAGGGTTCCCCCCCTTTTTGACTTTTATAACCCCTTTTGACTATTATATACATATAACACAGCAACTCGGTTTTCAACCAAAACAACTCGGGTTTCCAGTCAAAACCCGCCTAACCGAGCGATTAAAAACTTAATCTGCTAGTTCAAATCGAGCTGGTATCGATCGACACCCGAACCAAAAATACATAATTGGTTCGCGGGCGTTACACTCTTTCTTGTAGTGTACGAAATTTTATCAACAATTTAAATTATGTTTATATGTTTTAAGTTTTTGTAAACAGAAAATATGGCGTCTCCTCATTATTAAAAATTAAAAATAATATAAATCTAAATAGTTTAATACAATTCAAATTTTCATGGTTACTGGATCGCATTGCTCGAGAGGCAGTATGGCAACTTCTTTATCTTCTTTTCCATTAGAAGATCGGTGTTGTTTACTATTTTAGCTGTGATAACTTGTATGTCAAAGAGATTTATTTTATTTGGTTTCCTCTTTCATGGTATTGATATATGAATTTCAGCGTTAAAAACAAAAAAAAAAATTCTAAACTTTGACAAAAAAAAAAAATTTAGACTAACTATGTTTGCTTCGGTAAAAAACTTAAACAATATAGAAAATTTCTCTGAGGGCTACAGGAATCTTAAATTGGCACATTCTCTTTTCATTATATTAAATCAAGTCCTTCGTTAGTCAAACAAACATTTTTTGCTTCCAGCTTATATAAAAAAAATTTTGAACAATTTTTTTTTTTTAACTTTTAACTAATGAATTTTTGTTTTATTTACATATTTTATATTAAAATTTAGATTGTGCTGCAAATGGAATATGATTCTACACAAACGGTTTTGTCGGAGAAATAAAATGCCAATTAGATGAATTAAACATGTTCTTCAAATCTAAATCTAGGTGACTATTTCATCTCTTTGCATCATTTATCTTGTGAAATATCGATTTGGTTATGGAATATTATTTGATTAAGAACATGATTCGAAAAGAAAACAGTTTATCAAACAAACAGAAAAGACGTCTTTCATTAAATAGTTACATTTTATTTGTATTTTCGTTCGGTACAGGACGAGATAGATGCGGTGTGGGATGAATATTATATGTATAAATATACATTTTTGTTAATTTTCAGTACGAGAGAAGAAGACGATGCGGAATTTCACCATTCGAAGCCTTACATTGTTTATATTATGTTGATCATTTCTGTTTTTTTTTTCCTTTTTCGTTTGTGAGTAGCAAATTTTTTTTTTTTTGTCAACCAAAACTATTAATCAAAAAATCCACCAAAATGAGTAGCAGATTTCAAAATTTTAAATATATATATATTGATAACTGTAAAACTATAGAATATGAAGTTCATGACTAATAGGTATATGACGTTTAATAGAGAAGTCAGATAAAAATAAAGAAGATGAAACCGAAAAAAAAAAAAAGGAAGGAGAGGAAGAAAAACAACCAGAAAAGATCAAGAAGACCAAAAAAAAAACATCAAAGAAAAGAGTATAACAAAACGTTGATAATTACTACAATTAGGAGAGGTTTTATAAATGTAAAAAAATGTTAATGGTAACAAAACTTATATAATTAGTACCATAACGTAGTTTACAAATTCTTCATGGTTGCCTATTATATCTATACAATTAATTTTTTACATGCATACAAGTTTAAAAACAACAATCATGCATAATTAATTTTATAAACGATAAAATTGTGTTAAAAATAATCAAGTTAATTTATTTTCTTAAAAAATTTCATTCCCGCACACGATGCAGATCAATCACCTAGTATATATATATATTTAATATGCCATAAATGATTTAAAAATGTCTATCGGAAATTATCTATGGAAACTTGTGAAAAGGTATATATTTCAACAAAACTGTTGCATCGTTATTGGGGAATAGATTTGTATACATTTTTAAAATTTCTAAATTCTACCCCTATTGGTTTATGGATTCTTAAATTCTAAGTAAAATCAATTGTTATTGGTTTGAGGATTTTTAAATTTTATTTGAAATCCTTTGTTATTGGAAAAGTTTGGTTTTGATGATTCGGCAATTCTAGTAAAATTCATTGGTATTGGGACATGAATTTTTAACCATTTTACTCATTAAACACAATTTTTCACAATATTAATTATATACACGAGATTCTAAAAATCCTTAAAATACAAAACTTTGATAGATTTATTGAATACACAAAAATCTTTCCAAATTTAACAAATCTCAAAATTTTTAAAATTAACAAACTCTATTTAAGTCATATTGCCAATAATCCCCCCTAAGTTTATTAGGGTTAAAAACTTGTATCAACATGTAAATGTAGTGTAACAAAAATTTAAAATTATTGTAATAGAATGTTGGCCAAAAAAGAATAATATATTTGCATATGCAATGCTGCAAATGGTTGTCAAAAAAAGGAATAAGTTGAATGCGAGAAAAAATGATGATTAGAATAATATTGAACTGATATCAAATATTAAATTTTTCAAATTACAATCCTTAGATATCAAATATTGAACTGATTTTGTGTAGTTCGTTTATATACTAATTAATTTAAAATGATAAATATTTATTTGTTTTGACCATTCCAAGATTTCTAAACAAGCTCACTGCTAACCAACAATAAATAATCATTTTTTAGTCAAAATAATTAATTTAGTTGAAAAAATAAATATTAATTATTTTTCAACTAAAAATAATTTTGACTAAAAATATAAATAAATTATTTTTTCAAATAGAAAATATATTCCTATCTGGTCTCATAAAAAGAGGAGTAACAATTTCCCGAAGAATCAACCATTTTTCCATTTATTATGTGGACCCCAATAAAAGTTAGTAGAATAAATGTTCACTCTACAGTAGAAACTCTATAAATTAATAATGTTATGACTTGATCGAGCTATTAATTTACCGAAAAATAAAAATTTTCATAATCTTGTAAACAAATTTTACTTACTTTTATTTATTTTATATTAAACTATAGATTCTTTAATTTTTATTTTATATTAAACTATAGTTTTTTTAAATAAGTGTAGTTCTCTTTGTTTGTGTTTATTTCGGTTAATGATGATTGAGTTATAAAGAAATTTCAGCTTTAAAAAAAAAAGAACAAACAACAGTAAAACCAGATATTAATATATCTTAGCTATATAAATATAAATTTTTATATACCATATATTAATTTATGATATTATTTGGACATTATATTTACCTAGGGTTTTTATAACATTTATTATTTTATTATCTTATCGAATTGTGTTATATTTTACACTAGCCCAACTCGGGATCGACAAAATTTATTAATTTATCGAATTTATTAATGTTTAGAGTTTCTACTGTAAATGGTTATATTTCAGAGGATCCAAAGAATCGACGACTAACTCATTTTTATTCCCCTAATTTGACAACCATTTGAAGCCTTAGAGTTTGATTAATAATTTTTACTTTTTAGACTTAAACTAGTTTATATAACCACTTTGAATCCAATTTAATATTATCAGGGTTACAAACCAAGTGACTAAAACTCAATAATTTATTTTTACCCCAAACCTTTTGGAAGGAATAGCGAGCAACCAAAGCTAGTCTAAAACCATCCCCAAAAGTCGATCTATAACAAACATGTTTTTTGAAATTGATTTTCGATGATAAAACAGAGATGCTGAAGCACCATTTACAAATGGACATCGCCTAGTTAAGAGAACATGACAACTAGACCTACAAAGATAAACTCGGAAGCAAAGCAGTTATCCTGCAGCCTAGGCAGGGCATTCGGATATTCAGTTCTAGTTTTATTGTTTAAATGAATCATAGTTTATAACTTTTATATTACTTTCGAAAACACATAAAATATGAGTCGTTTAGCGTTAGTCTACAACTTTTATTTTAATTTCGAAAACCCATAAAATATGAGTCGTTTAGCGTTAGTCTCCGAGAATTATTTGAAAACCCAACGGTTTAATTTGATTGTTTACATCAATCCTAGTTTTCTACAAATTAGTGTACATTCAAATCTATGTGCGATCAATTCATAAGTACTAGGATCGATTTGATTGTACACTTGCAGCTTTAAGGTAAAACTTCCCTCTCACTAGTTCTCATGTGTGATTTATTTTATCTATATAAATGGAGCTAAACAACACCGAACGAAACATCGATTTCCATAGATATTTTTTTACCATGACTAGAATAGATATCCAAGTCAATTTAAATATGAGGATAACGGATCCCCTTGTCGTAATTCTCCTGGTAGGCATATATGGTCTTTTGGAAATCCGTTGATTAGGACCTTATATTGGACCGAACGGATGCACCACATTATCCAACTAATCTATTTTTCCGCAAATTCCACTTTTCTTAGAGTATGCTCAATGAAAAGCCATTCTAGTCTATCATAGACCTTACTCATATCAGTTTTGACTGCCATAAAATAATTCTTGCACGCTGGGTTTGTTTTCAAGCCATGAAATATTTCTTGAGCAATAAAGATATTATATGTGATTAATCGTCCTCCTACAAACGCCAATTGTGTCTCCGATATGAAAGACAAAAATAATTTTTTTAGTCTTTGACACAATACCTTCGAGATAATTTTGTATCCGACACTACAAAGATTTATAGACCACAATTATATCACTCTACTGAGCCAATATGTCTTTGGTATTAAATATGTATTTGTCATGTTTAATCTATGGTCAAACTTTTCCGTCCGTAGAAAATCATAGAAAAAAGTCAAGATAACCAATTTGATGACATGCCAAGATTGTTGAAAAAACAAAGGTGTCATTCAATCTGGTTTTGGTGCCTTTTCCGGATGCATCAGGAACAAAGCTCTTTGTACCTCTTCTTTCGTTGCCATTGCTGTTAATGCCGCATTTATCTGATTTGTAATCTTTGGTGGCACCTCGTATAATATGTCCTCAAATTCTCTGCGCGATGTAGTTTGAAATAATTCTTCAAAATAGTTTACCGCCACTTGTTCCACCTTCTTTTCAGAACTGGTCCATCTGCATGATAAACTTTATAATCCAATGATCTGATTATGTGCCCTCCATTGTTTAGTCTGCGCATGAAAGAAACTGGAATTTGAATCTCCGACCTTTGCCCATGTATTCCTACTTTTTTTGTTGCCAGTAGTTTTTCTCATCCTTATACGCCTTAATTTTTGGGTTAATTCGAAAAGCTCCTAAGGCGACCGATTATCATCATTCTGACACTTTTCTACGGCTTTTTGGAGATCCGCAATTTCTTATTTCCGTATGGGAGGTTTTTCTTTCGCCATTTTAAAATCTCACGTTGGCATCAAATAATCTTATCCACAACATTTTCTTTTTCCCATCCTCTCATCTCTCCCCATCCCGCAGTTATAACTTCCATCAGTCCGTCCTGTCCAACCCATCTTTTATAAAACCGAAATTGTTTTTTTCCTTTAGATTATTTTATATTCGATTGTGGCCAAAATAGGTCTAAAATCTGACCCAATCATAGCCAAGTACTCCACAAAAGAATTGGTAAAAATATCATGACAATCTTCATTTGCTAGTACCTGGTCAAGACGACACCATATAGTGTTAGAGCTCGTTTTGCGTCGCCACGATAATTTTTTTCCCAAGCACAAAAATTCCAACATGCCGCAATTTTGGATCATGGTATTAAAAGAAGAAACGTCGTTGCACTTCTCAACTTTCTTCCTTTTATTCTCAAGATTCCATGTTATTTCATTTAGATCTCTGATGATCATCCAATGTTAAAAGCTAGTAATTTCCATTCTAGTCAAGCGTTCCCAAACTTGTTCTCTAAATTTTTTGGAACCGGGTCGCCATATACAAAGGATAAAAAGACTTTGTTCCCATCAATAACAGGTTCAACATCAATAATTCTCGTATTTACAAATAAAATTGAGACATTAAGATTATTGTTGTAAAATAATAATAAACTACGGCTGGCACCGCACATAATCACTATGTACAATTTATTATATCCTAAATGAAGCTGAAAATTTTGCATAAACACAAAGTCTTGCATTATTTCAGATAAAAAAAATCAGGCTTATTCTTCTTCCACAAATCTCTCAAGTATCTGATTGTCAGACGGTTGCCGAGGCCTTGACAATTCCATCTTAATATCCACATTTAGGATTAAAAGGTTTGGGTTTTGTATTACCTGGCTACAAACCTTCCCCAATTTGTACCTTATTTTTCAATTTCATCTTCTTCCAAGGGGAAATCAGAATTTGGATGTTTCTCTTCTTAGAACTAACTCCTTTCATCACCACCACAGCCTTAGCCACTTTCTTATGTATCCCTTGATCATTCTGATCCCGTGTGTCGCTGCCTCTGTAATCACGTAACTTTCTTCCTCGGTCTGTCCCATTTCAGCTTTGTCCTCTGTACTCAGCCCAAAGAAAACCTCAGCATCATCCAATACGCAAGCCGTATCTGCACTAATTTCTTACTCTTCCTCTTCCTCCTCTTCCTTATCATCCTTTCTCTCAATATTACCTTCCCCTCCTTGCTCAGCCTCAATGTTACCAAATGGACTAACCAAAACCACTTATGTATTCCTTCTAAGTCTTCCAACTGATCTACTTGTTCTGCCATTGCAGTATCCGTAGTCTCGGTGATACCTTCTGGAGCCGAGATTATATGCTCCTCTTCTTGTCCAGATGACGCAAATTATTCCAACTCCAAACCTTCCATTGTATCTTCATTTCTTAGTTTGATCTCCTCATCTACTTTGTCCTCTGTATCTAGATTCACCAATTGTGGATTGGAGAGAAAAGAAAGAGCCTTACGGACCTTTTTCCTAGTGACAGAATGTTGACGGTATGATCCCGGTTGCTCCCCATGTATCATCTCAACTTTATTGGCCGAAAACTTTTGTGTCCCATTCTTCCCTAAATAAGCCGAGAGCATTGTTTGCTCATGTACTGATAGATGGTTGGATTCAGATCGGATTGTGTTCTTCAACGCCTCTAATACAAAATAAAGTTTTACCATATTTAAAACAACCTTGACTACAAGTGCACAACCAATCAATCGTAGTACTTAGGGATCAAATCCACAGAGAATTAGAAACACTTAATAGTAATTTGAATTAAGAACTACGCTAAGTCAAACAAGTGGTTTTGAGGGTGATCAAACAGTAATTGAAATCGGTTTAATAAAGAAACGTTGGGTAGTAAGAGAATCTAAGGGTTCATGGAACAAATTATTAAGGTGTTCATGTGAGTAAATCTAGCAAAACGGGATTCCTAACTCGAATTCACTTAACAATAAAGTCAACAAACTTTCGCAAAGAAGACTTATATATCTATCAACCTAATACTCAACTCTCGTAAAGTATCAAGATGAATAAATATGCATAAAATAAATCAAGGTTCGATATGTTAACCTAAACTTTAACACAACTCTCGCAATGATAAAGTTCAAGCTCGACTATACTAATTCCAATTAATCAATTACAATTCCCTACACGACTCTCGCAATGATATTAGTTCAAGTTCTTAAGATTGATCTAGATTCAATTACAGTTGGTTAAACTTGCAATTGAGTATGATATGGAAGTATAGATGATGACTCTACTAAAATCCTAAGCATGAATAAATCCTATTTATCGATCCATGAATAACTCCCCTAGAAAAACCCCTTAAACCCAACAAAAGAATTACTCATAGCAAAGCAATCCATGAAAATACTTGTATTCTTTATGAACAAAAGAAAGATGGTTCGAGAAACTTCTCTAACGGTTACAAAGAGGGTGGGAATCTTTCTCCCAAAATCCAAACGAGCAAAGTAACAAGAGAGATGAATACTTTCATAACTTGTGAAGAACTAAGAGATTTGAAGTGATGATGGTAGTGAACATGGGGGTCTTCTCTTAAGGCTGATGAGTCTCCTTTTATAAGTCTTAAGGTCGACTAGGGCTTCTCCCAAAAGATTTAGGACATAATCTTCAAAAAAACAAAATTTCTCAATCTTCTCGGATGGGGCGATCGATCGATCGTAGTGTTAATGCGTTTGTCCGTTGAAAACAGTGAGTTCGTGATCAGTCGATCGCGGGTGAATATCTTGGATTGCCTTTAGCTTGATCCTCACTCGATCAGATTTCCTTAAATCGAAGATATCTCAAGATCTAGCCGTTGGATTTAGACAAATGATATCTATTTTGAAGCTGAGATCCTCCTCTATCTCGTGGTGAAATATAAGCTCAATCTAACGGTGGAAAGATCTTCATCTGGAGCGAAACATCTGACGGTCAGGATTTGTCCTTTCTTGAAAAGGATTGATTTCACTCTTTTTTTGTCCAAAATGCTCCAAAAGCCTGTAAGGACTTCGACACCCACGAAAATGCTAAAAGTAGCATGTTAAGTCCAAAAAACATTCATTTTTTTATTAAATACATATTAAAAATATAGAAAAACGGGTAAAATATCGTATATATCAGCCTCCACCGAAACCGCAAATATTTTCTTGTATTCCAGACCACCAGGCTGCCCGGTTGACTTCCCATTCCGCGATGATTCTCCACCTGACTTTGATTTGCCTCGAGTGATCTCCAAATTTTTCCTTTCATGTTGTTCTTTAGCTCCTCTTGCACCTCAAAAACTAGCCTCTTACCCTTGCTCTTTCCTACTGCAGCCGGATTTAAACCGAATAATGTGCCATTAGAAGTACCTGCCACCGCTCCCCTATTGCTTAAATTCATCTGATCAGAACCGATATCCCTTTGTAGAAAATGATCACGTCTATTTCCAAAGCCTCCATAGCTAGGGCACTTAGAGGCTTCATGGCATAGGCTGAAGCACCGTCTACAATAGCCAAATAACCACTCATATCTGAGTGTGACCGTCGTCTCCTCTCCTCCATGAAACTCCACCGTAGTTTTGAAACACAATGGTTTAAAACCATCAATCACCACTCTGACCATTCTATTAACCGAATCAACCGCATTATCTCCATCTTCGACTATGCCCAGTGCCTTACCGATTGCTCAGAAAGTCTCCACCCAGAAGTATAGTGGCACTCCTAGAACCCTGATCCATAATCGAATTCCAAAAGGATAAGAGAGCTCCACCTTTGGCTCCCATCGCACTAGGGACAACATCCAATAATCAAAATGGAAGGGTTCCATTTTCATAACTTCCTCAATGTCTTCCTCTCGATAAAAATCAAATTGGAACCGTTCCATACCAAGATCCGCTAGTGCCACTCGATCCTTCATTTGCCATATGCGAGGTAGCATGTAGAGGAGATTCTTCATGTTTGTACCTTCCGGTTCATGCAGGGACCAATAAGAGTTTATGCGTACCCTTCAATCAGCGCCTTATTATCAAAGTGTGGGATTTGATCCTCAATTTCTGAGGCACCACAGTAAGGGACTTGTCAACCATCTCTTCCTTCAACAAATAGCTTTAAACCATTGTCAGATGACTGAAAGCCGAAAGAAAAACTTTTACTTGAATGCGTACGAGATGTTTTACATTATCCTAAACTACTTTTTTAATATAAATATTTAGTTTTTCCCAAAAAAATGTTGCTAAACATGTGAGAAACAATGCAATAATACTTTTTTATCAAAGAAGCAATTGTTATTTGAGAAATTTTTAGAAATGTCATTTTTTTTTAAATACCACTAATAATATATCATTTACTCAAAATATCATTAATGTTTGGGTAAAGTATGTTATGTTAGAGTTTAGTTTTTGGGGTTTAGGGTTTGTTAGGATCAAAAACTTTTAAAAAGTTAATTTTTTATGGTTTAAAGCTTAAAAAGTTTTTGATTTGTGATATTTTTTAAAATGGAAAACGCAAAATGGCATTTTGCAAAATTGTATTTCAAAAATTGCATTTTTGAAATTCCCCCTATTTGGTAAACGATAGATTATTTGGATTTATAAAATTCGTTCTGCTTTGTTTAGAAGACACTTTCTTCGTTTTATACATGTTCTAAAATTTTCAGATTTTTTTATCTAAATCTTGTACATGTTCTACAAAGTTTAGAATACACAAACGCTATACAAAATTTAAAAGATAGTTTTAGAATACATTATATGTACTTTTCTCTATGCTCGACATAGATTAGAATATGTGTTTTGATGTTTATTAACAAAATTTAAAATGGATTTTCTACTAAAATTAGTTCTAAAAAGGGCAGAATACGTATGTTCTAAAAATGGCATAACATATATATATATATATATATATATATATATATATATATATATATATATATATTGTATTATTTCTCGCACTCGCTTACAATTAGCTTAGAGAGATGCTCTGTTTTATATAAAGAAATATGCCATCTTGCACGCCAACACTACAACAAAAAAGGTCATTCTTAGCTCACGATTAACGCTATAATAGGGGTATAATAGCGTTTTCATAAACGTTGTGACAGCCGGAGCTATCTTAGATCCCCCTCTACGATAGCTGTTTTTCAACGCTATTATAAGTTATTATGTGATATCGTTAATTAAATGCTTTAATCTACATGTTTATAGCATGTGTAAAATGTTGTATTAGGTTTAGTTGTAGCTATTTATTTGAGCCGTTATATATTGTGTTGTAGCATTATTTTTATGCGTTCATATTAAGTGTTATCACTCATTGTTCAAGCATATATAATATATTTGATTGAATTTATATATACTTTTATATTTCATAAATCATCCAAAATATACATAACAAGTCTTACAAAACATCAATCCAAGTCTTAAACTAACATCACAACTGCTGCTAAGCCTAATTCATCTTGAACAAGTCTTTCATACCAAGAAACTTAGATTCTTAAGTTCAAATCTTTTGCCTTCACCTTGAGGATTTCCGAGTTGGTGAAGTCTTCAGAAGTACCAGCTTGCCTGATCAGCTTCCTCTGTTCAACACTCCTATGAGCCAAGATTGATATTATCAAGTCCTTGTTGGTGCCCCACCCTGAGAAAAAAAAAAACATGAATCCAAGAATCAAATTTACAATATTCAAAAGTTGGATCCAAGAATCTAGAATTCTAGATCAACAAAAATGGATCAAAGCGATTCACGAATATAATAGTCTAAAAATCTGAGTTCTGAATTACAAATCACTACATTATTATTGACCCAGATTATGAAGACATATCTGCAACTATGAGAATCAGACAATCAAACCAAGATCCCGTACATCAATCATAGTCAATAGACATGTTCAGACAATCAACATATCAGTTCTGATCAGAGAAAGAAGAATAAAAACACCATTAGTACAAACAAAACTTCTAGAACAAATAAACAAGATCAGTGATACAACATGGATCTGACCATCAAAAAACCGAACTCAATCCACATCAAAACCATTAAACAAATTGAACTAACAATTAGAGATCAAATAAAACCTTAAGTGGACTGATAAGCGAACAGTGATCCGGTTACACACATAGAGATGAAGAAAGAAAGAAGTAGAGTTAGTAGTACCTTCGAAGGTGGTTTGCAATTGATCAGCATCTTCAAGAGGAGAAGGAACAGAAGAAGAAACCTTGAGTCGCCATTTTTGTTTGGTGTTTTCGACAACAAGATTCATGAATTGGTCAAACCCAAGAAGAGTTCAAGCAACCATTCCGTTTGCATTAAACTTAACAGCATTTCAACTACCAATTGATCAATCTCAAGACATAAAACAAGGTTATAAACTAATTAACTTGATTAATTATTTGGTAATGAAATCAGAATGAAATACAAATCCAAGAAGAAAGGCTTTAATAACCTGAAACAAGTTCTCGTGCTTGAGGTCATTTTCATGGGAACAAAAGATTCTCTAAGTCTTAGTTCTAAAAATCTCTCAGCAAGTCTTTCTTCCTGGCCTCAAAAACCTTTGTAGGAGTTTCAGGGCCGCTCAAGTCACTGATTTTCCTACAAAGAATTCAAATATAGAAAAGAGTAATATACATTATTGGTTACGAGTTCGAAAAAGATCCCACCAGCAGAGTTGGTGTACTCATAAGACTGTTAACTTTTTAAGAGGAGCAATGGCAAATGTACTTGAGATTTCTCCACTCAAGTAGTTTGAACTAAAAAGCGTATAAAGAGAGAACATAGTCTCAACATTAGTAGAAACCAATACTAAAAATGAACATTTTCAGAGAAGTGGACAAAGATTCTTACATTCTTTGAATGTTTGGTAGATTCTCCAGTCTAGAGGTAACTTTCCTGAAATCTGACTATATTCTACCACATCAAAAACCAAACGTTCCAGAAATAAAAGTCTGAGTCAACTAATTAACAGAGTACGAATTATCTGAAATATTTTTGAAGAGACAAAGATCAAAGAATGGTACTCACAGGCTCATAAGGTTTGTAATGTTTCTAGTCACTTTTGGGATTGAATCTAACGCTTCAAATTCTGGGTTAGCTTTGGACAGAATGAACAAAGGGAGAAAGGAAAGGAGGAACTAGTCCCTCTTCCATCACCCCTCTACTATTAGTGAAACAACCCGACCCGTTTTTTTTTTTTTTTTTTATTTGGAATCGAATTAATGTTCCCATAAACATTAATTCACAATTTCCAATCAATTAACACACATAAACAAAACAACCAATTAAACCAGTAAAATGCCAACCACATTCATTAGAATCAACCAGAACTATGTCAAATTAAATTCAATACTTAACCAAGTCTAAATTCCACAATCTCTAGAATTCGCTAGCAACCTAGCAATTCAACATAAATGCAACAACCGAGACGCTAGATCATCTCCCCTTCCTTGCCCGATTCCACGATCACACTTTCTCTTTACCTGCAACACATGGCAAAAAGAGTTGCGTGAGTATTATCACAAATACTCAGCGAGACGGTCATCCCATCTACAGATTATATGATCAGGCATAGAAAGAATACAATACCAGGGTGAAACAAGCGGCACACACAAAACAAGCAAACAGAACAACAATCCGGTCAGCAGTCTCTATGTCGATCGACACAGCCTCTAGGCGTCGATCGACACACGACTGTCTGCTGCGTCGATCGACACAACCCAAGTGTGTCGATCGACACGGCACCTGCTGCTCGAAGGATCGAGCCTATCCTCTCATGGCTCCGATCCAACCGACCCCAACCGATCATCTGCATCATATCCACCCATAGCACACCACATACATACAACATAACAGCAATCAATCGTCTCCTATTCAACCTACACCCGATAAATCTATGGTCACGCACTCACCTCAAAGGATCGAAAAGAACGAATGAACGATGTTTACTAAAACCCTCGTACACGACGAACCACTGGTCCAATTCCAAAACAGGCGACTGTTCCGGAAACTAGACACACACAGCTACGCGTCGGTATGTGGATCGCTCCCAGAATCCCTCTGGTTCAATCGGAAACCCTCCTCAAACCCGACTGATCGCAGACAACAATCTGCACGAACCCACCGAGTTCAAACAGCCATAACTCGGTGAATAATCAACCAAAAGACAAACCGTTTTCTCCTAAAACACGAGCAGAGATTTGAGAACTTACCCTCCAAAAAAATCAGCCCAATCCGCCAAGCAAAGCCCCGCCGTTTGCCCTCACAAAAATCCGATCAGAAACTGTCTCACTCACACAAACTCTCAACTTTCTCCCAAACCTTTTCTCTTCTGATTTCTGATCCAACAAAACGGCCAGGACCCTGTTCCAGCCTTTTATATCCAACCCTAGGGTTCTCCCTTAACCAATCACGCAAACCGAGCGATCAACCCGACCAAAACTAACTCCCAATTCTCACTTCGAAACCGTGTCGATCGACACACACTTTGTGTCGATCGACACAGACCTCACTAGTCGAATCCAACACGCGAACAAACACCCGTGTCGATCGACACACACCTGTTGCGTCGATCGACACCCTACCAAAAATCCTATTTTTGGATCACGGGCGTTACAATTCTCCCCCACTGACAAGGATTCGTCCCCGAATCACAAGCCAATAACCACTCAGATCCGTGCTAAGGTCACCACTTAAGCTCAGAAACCCGACCCAACCTTCCTGGAGATACACCACAATGTATCGCTGTAGTCCCGGCCCAGTCTGCCCGATCGATCAAACAACAATCAGACAAGAACATGTCCGACCCACCGTAGACCCGGCATAAAGGACTAACTGATCGTGCAACAATCAGACAAGAACATGCACGACCAGGACGCTACATTTCTCTCCGAAATTGCCCGAATCGAGGTTCCAGCACAAATACTAACCCTAGACCAGACCCTACCATCCAACCCACATACTTGACCCCACCGGTCAACCCACCTGAGATCCTTCTCGATCCCCGATGGCCATTCGGTCGCCCACTTGCAACCTGCTCAGACGCTATTGCTCATACTCATACTCATGACTCGTACACATATACACCACACCTACTCGCAGGATCGTCACCCTTTGAGCTACGGTGTGCAGAGAATCCACTATTCCCTGGAGAGACCCACTATCCCTCAAAGTACATGTAGGAGACCCACCGTCCCCAGAGGCCCACTACCCCTCGAGTGCATGCAGGGAATCCACTATCCCCTGGAGAGATCCACTATCCCTCAAGTATACAGGAACCCACCGTCCCTAGAGAGGCCCACTATCCCCTCGAATGCATGCAGGGAAACCACTATCCCCTGGAGAGATCCACTATCCCTCATATCTACAGGAACCCATCGTCCCTAGAGAGCAATACTCTGCAGCGTGCCGTCATAGGCATCTATCGACCAACACGCCTCCATGGCTCACCATGACATTTCCCCACTGGAATTACTCAACAACGCTGTAACCCCCACTAGGTTACTACACAAGAACTCGCATCTTACGATCCAACAATAATAAGAAAACATATCTTATTAATCCCCAAAACGTACAATCGTTACAACAAAACGAAAATACAACAACTGTAGCCACCTACTACTACAAAACCAAAACCAGCAAAAAAAAAGAACTCAAGCCTCCGCTTGCTTCTCGAACCACTTCGGAAACTTGGCCTTCATCTTCACCTCCGGCTCCCAAGTCTCCTCCTCGACACCATCGCAGTCCCACACGACTCTCACCAATGGTATCCTCTTACGACGCAAAACCTTGACTCTCCTCTCGAGAATCCTCACAGGCCTCGCCGCTAATGTCATGTTGGGCTGAAGATCCTCCGGGATCCTAGCCAACACCTCCTCAGACTCATGTAGACACTTCCGCAGCATCGAAACATGAAAGACATCGTGAAAAGCCCTCATACTCTGTGGCAACTCCAACCTGTAAGCTACCGTCCCAACCCGCTCAACCACTCTGAACGGACCCATAAACCTCGGATTCAACTTGTTCTCTGCAATGGATCTGTTAGGACCTCTCAACATGGCTGCCTTGAGATACACCATATCTCCCAGCACGAACTCCAACTCCCTCCTCCGCTTATCGGCATAACTCTTCTGCCGATCCTGAGCCTCCTTCATGTTCAGCTTCAAGACACGGATCTTCTTCGTCGTCTCCTGAACGAAATCTGCACCAAACATGCTCCTCTCCCCCACCTGAGTCCAGCACAATGGTGTCCTACATGGCCTCCCATACAGAGCCTCATACGGAGCCATCCCAATACTCGCCTGATAACTGTTGTTGTACGCAAACTCTACCAAGCTCAGATGATCTGCCCAATGACCACCGTAGTCTAACACACACATCCTCAGCAAGTCCTCCAATGTCTGAATCGTCCTCTCAGACTGCCCATCCATCTGAGGATGATATGCCGTACTCATATGCACCTTCGTGCCCATCTCGGCCTGAAAAGCTCCCCAAAACTCCGAAGCAAATCTCGGATCTCTGTCTGACACAATGCTCGCTGGCACCCCATGCAACCTCACAATCTCCCGCACGTACTTCCTAGCCAACACTGCAGCCCCATCAGTCTTCTTAATGGCCAGAAAATGTGCCGTCTTGGTCAGACGATCCACAATCACCCAGATCGCATCATAAGTCCGCGAGATCGGCAAACCTGTCACAAAGTCCATAGTCACCATATCCCACTTCCACTCTGGCATAGGCAGACTCTGCAATAACCCGCTCGGAACCTGATGCTCAGCCTTCACCAGCTGACACACGTTGCACCTTGAAACCCAACTCGCAACATCCTTCTTCATCCCGACCCAGTGGTAGTACCTCTTCAAGTCCCGGTACATCTTGGTCGCTCCAGGATGAATCGACAGCATGCTCGAATGAGCCTCACTCAGAATCTCCTGCCTGAGACTCTCATCCTTGGGTACACAGACCCGACCGTTCACCAGTATTATCCTACTCCCGGAGACCTGATACTCCGAACCCGCCTCCTGAGAAGCATCAATCAAACCCTGATCCTTCTCCTGAGCTACCCGAACTCTGCTCAGCAAGTCCGCTCGGTTAGCTGCCTCTAACCCCAACGGCTCCAGCGAGATAACACACAGGCTCAACGCGCCAATCTCGCTCGCCAGCTCCTCTAAATCCCACTCCTGAGCCGAAGCAACCCTCTTCCGACTCAACGCATCTGCAACCAGATTAGCCTTCCCCGGATGGTACTCAATCTCCAGGTCGTAATCCGCTACCAGTTCCATCCAACGCCTCTGCCTCAGGTTCAGCTCTGGCTAAGTGAAGAAATACTTCAGGCTCTTGTGGTCCGTGAACACCTGGACCTTCCCACCATAAAGGTAAGATCGCCAGATCTTCAGGGCGAAGATCACTGCAGCCAACTCCAAGTCATGTGTAGGGTAATTGCACTCATGCTTCCTCAACTGCCTCGAAGCATAAGCAATCACCTTCCCCTGCTGCATCAGAACACACCCCAACCCCACACCAGATGCATCCGTATACACCACGTATGGCTCGCCCGCATCAGGCAACGCCAAAACTGGTGTACTGGTCAGCATCTCCTTCAGCTGCCCGAAGCTCTCCTCACACTCTGCAGTCCACACAAACTGAGCATCCTTACCCGTCAACTTTGTCAACGCCTGCGCCATACTCGCAAAACCCTTGACGAACCTCCGGTAATACCCAGCTAATCCAAGGAAACTCCTGATCTCCGTCGCATTCCTCGGTCTCGGCCAATCCCTAATAGCCTCGATCTTAGCCGGATCCACTGAAACTCCCTCGGCAGACACGACATGCCCCAGAAAACCCATCTCCCGCTGCCAGAAACTGCACTTACTGAGCTTCGCATACAACTTCTGTTCCCGCAGCTTCTCCAGAACCAACCTCAGATGAACCTCATGTTCCTCCGGAGTCTTCGAGTACACCAAGATATCGTCGATAAAGATAATAACGAACTCATCCAAGTACTCCTGAAACACCCCATTCATCAGCCTCATGAATGCCGCTGGCGCATTCGTCAACCCAAACGGCATCACCACGAACTCGTAGTGTCCATACCTCGTCCTGAAAGCCGTCTTCCTCACACCGGCCTCATCTATCAGAATCTGATGGTATCCCGAAGCCAAATCGATCTTGGAAAAACAAGTAGCCCCCCGCAACTGATCCAACAACTCATCAATTCGCGGCAGAGGATACATGTTCTTCACAGTAACCCGGTTAAGGCCCCGGTAGTCGATACATAACCGAAAACTACCATCCTTCTTCTTCACAAACAACACCGGCGCTCCCCACGGTGAACTACTCGGTCGGATGAACCCCTTACCCAGCAAATCATCCAACTGCTTCTTCAGCTCTGCCATCTCCGCTGGAGCCATGCGGTAAGGTGCCTTAGATATCGGAGTAGTCCCAAGCTCCAACTCAATCGTGAAAGGATCAGACCTAGATGGCGGCAATCCCTGCAAAGACCGAAACACATCCTGGAAATCCCGAACAACCCGAATATCAACCAAAGCGACCTCCCCAACAGACTCTAGCATCACAATCGTTAGTAAGTACGCCTCACAGCCCTTATCAATCAACTGCGCGGCCTGAATCGCCGAAATCAACAAACTCCCGGAAGTCGGCCTGATGCCCTGATAAACCAACCTCCCCGACTCACGCTCAAACACCACTCGACCTCGATGACAATCCAAATGAACCTTGTAACGATCCAGCCAATCCAACCCCAAAATGACATTGTACAATTCCACTGGACTGATAACCAAATCTGCCGGCATGACCTCTCCTGCCACCAGAACATCTACTCCACAAGCCCGCCCGAAAGTAGCCAAAGTCTTCCCTCCAGCCACTCTAACCACTCCCGGCTGCTCCCCGGAATCGCTCCGGATCCCACTGCACTCCGCACACTCCGGTGTAATGAAGCTATTCGAAGCTCCAGAATCGAACAAGACATGGGAATCACGCCCGCCTACTACTAAGGTCCCTACACCATTCATGTGTCACAGAGCCTAAAGTATTATCACAGATACAAGACTCTCAAAACAAGCAATTCACAACGTTAAAAATTGGAAATTCACCAAGTTAAGGTTTAAGTACCTGTGATCGGCCTGGCGCTAGGACCCCGCGTCTCCGCCGAAGTGAACACACGCGGCGCAGCAAGCTGTCTCAACGGCTGCACATCAACTGCCGCCCCCTGCACCGGCTGCACCACTGCCACTGCCATCTGCAACTTGGGACACCTCACCCTAATGTGCCCCGTCTCTCCGCAATGGAAACACGCCTGTGTAGTCCGAACCTCTCTCCTCTTCGGACAAGCTGCCACCCGGTGCTCCGTGCTCCCACAACCATAGCACCCCGTACCACTCTGACCACTCTGGGCCCTCTGACCGGAACCCGAAGAGCCCTCCCACTTCCTCTTCTGTCCCTGAGCCGGCTTACCGCCCCGGCTCGCACCTGCCTGCTGCTGCTGCGGCCTCCTCTGCTGCTGCTGCTGCACCGGTGGGCTAAGCGCTGCAGCAGCTCCGTCCCCATATCAACCTCAATGGCTGCCGCAGTCTCAACCAACTCCGCCCTCGTGGCGTGCTTACGAGCCCTGCACAGCGTCCTCAGCACCGGTCGAAGTCCCTGCATGAACCTCCTGATCTGGGACTCCTCGCTCCCAAACTCTCTACCAGCATACACCAACAGCCGACCAAACTGCTCATCATAACCCCGAACCGAACTCACTCCCTGAGTCAGCGCCAAAAACTGCGTCTGCATCCGATCCACCGCCTCCTGCGGAAAATACATGGTGTCAAACTCAGCCAAGAAATCCGCCCAGGTCATCCCCGCCTGCGGCCTCCTGCTCGTCACACCTCTCCACCACAGATGTGCATCACCCTCCAAATAGTGAACCGCAAGGTCCACTCTGTATCCCTCGGGACACCTCAGCGCCTGGAAATTACGCTCCAGACGACTCCTCCACGCCGCAGCCTCCTCAGGCTTAGCACCGCCCGAGAAATACCCAGTAGTAATCCTGTGCATCTGCTCCAAAATCCTCAGGTAGGAAGGAGCCTCCTCTGCAGCCGCCACACCGGGCTGCCCCCGGACCACTGTTGGCTGAACACCCGCCGCTAACGGCTCAACACCAGCCACCCCTGGCTGTACCCCCGGAGCATACCCCTGAGCCGGTGCCCCACCTGGCAACCGCTTAAGAACCTGAAGCATCATCGCTTCCAAACGGTCTAACCGGCCCTGAGCATCGCCCCCGCCAGGACCCCCACCTGGGCCCTGCGCCACACTGGCTAACTCTGTACCACTCACTGGCTCTGGAGGTATCTGCGACTCTGCAACCTCCTCCTGCGTGGCCTCCTGAGTCCCACTCGACTCAACAGGATCAACCGCCGGTCCCCGACCACGCCCTCTAGCCCCACGGGCACCACGACCTCTGCCTCTAGCCATCTCTCACTGACTAATCACAGAAGACTAAGCATTAGAAACAGAAATCATAAACGAACACACTTACCGTGGAATCATATTGAAGGCTCGGAGAAGATGATCCAGGACTCCAACCCAAGCAACAATCAACTGACTAACTCACATAATCAATTAACCCTATTCTACACACTCAGCAATACATGCAGTTACTAAGTTCTCCCGCCCTAGAACCGTAATAGCTCTGATACCAAATTGAAACAACCCGACCCGTTTTTTTTTTTTTTTTTTTTTTTTTTTGGAATCGAATTAATGTTCCCATAAACATTAATTCACAATTTCCAATCAATTAACACACATAAACAAAACAACCGATTAAACCAGTAAAATGCCAACCACATTCATTAGAATCAACCAGAACTATGTCAAATCAAATTCAATACTTAACCAAGTCTAAATTCCACAATCTCTAGAATTCGCTAGCAACCTAGCAATTCAACATAAATGCAACAACCGAGACGCTAGATCATCTCCCCTTCCTTGCCCGATTCCACGATCACACTTTCTCTTTACCTGCAACACATGGCAAAAAGAGTTGCGTGAGTATTATCACAAATACTCAGCGAGACGGTCATCCCATCTACAGATTATATGATCAGGCATAGAAAGAATACAATACCAGGGTGAAACAAGCGGCACACACAAAACAAGCAAACTGAACAATAATCCGATCAGCAGTCTCTGTGTCGATCGACACAGCCTCTAGGCGTCGATCGACACACGACTGTCTGCTGCGTCGATCGACACAACCCAAGTGTGTCGATCGACACGGCACCTGCTGCTCGAAGGATCGAGCCTATCCTCTCATGGCTCCGATCCAACCGACCCCAACCGATCATCTGCATCATATCCACCCATAGCACACCACATACATACAACATAACAGCAATCAATCGTCTCCTATTCAACCTACACCCGATAAATCTATGGTCACGCACTCACCTCAAATGATCGAAAAGAACGAATGAACGATGTTTACTAAAACCCTCGTACACGACGAACCACTGGTCCAATTCCAAAACAGGCGACTGTTCCGAAAACTAGACACACACAGCTACGCGTCGGTATGTGGATCGCCCCCAGAATCCCTCTGGTTCAATCGGAAACCCTCTTCAAACCCGACTGATCGCAGACAACAATCTGCACGAACCCACCGAGTTCAAACAGCCATAACTCGGTGAATAATCAACCAAAAGACAAACCGTTTTCTCCTAAAACACGAGCAGAGATTGGAGAACTTACCCTCCAAAAAAATCAGCCCAATCCGCCAAGCAAAGCCCCGCCATTTGCCCTCACAAAAATCCGATCAGAAACTGTCTCACTCACACAAACTCTCAACTTTCTCCCAAACCTTTTCTCTTCTGATTTCTGATCCAACAAAACGGCCAGGACCCTGTTCCAGCCTTTTATATCCAACCCTAGGGTTCTCCCTTAACCAATCACGCAAACCGAGCGATCAACCCGACCAAAACCAACTCCCAATTCTCACTTCGAAACCGTGTCGATCGACACACACTCTGTGTCGATCGACACAGACCTCACTGGTCGAATCCAACACGCGAACAAACACCCGTGTCGATCGACACACACCTGTTGCGTCGATCGACACCCTACCAAAAATCCTATTTTTGGATCACGGGCGTTACAATTAGTCTTAGGCTGTCTTCTCTGTTACAAAGTCTTAAGTTAATTGTTTTCTTTGAAACTCGGTCCAGAATTAAGACATACAAGTAAAGTCTCATGAAGTAAGAGTATAACTTATCTCTCAAAATCATAGAAAATGACTGCATCAGAAACAATCTCGCTAAAAGCTGGTACAATATCCAAGTCATTGTTTTCACCTAGAAAACGTAATTTCATCAAACAATTTTAGTAATGATCCAAAAGCATTTTACTGATATAATACCAGTAGATCCAAAACAAAAACGAATCTATCAAACCCAAAGACACAATCATATTTAGATTGAATTCAAATATCAATCAAATAACAGAGATTACTTTAGCTTAATAGGCTTTGGTTTGCGTTCGTTAGGGAGCGATTTCTTAATATCTTCCACTGGATAAAACTTGGTCGGCTTCTCTACCTCGACCTGTACTTAGCCAAACGCTGCCGTTTTTGGCCTTGATTGCCCAGAAACCCTTCTTGTGGTACATCTAAAACCGAGCCATAAACAACATTGTTGTAGTCGCGGGACCACAGAGAAACCACCACCGTCACCCAAGGCACTGATTTCTCCAGTCGGTAAAGGTAAGCCCGAGGATATCTCGCTGTACGGTGAAGCAATAAGAAGAAAGCGCAGATATTCGCGATGCAAAACGCCCACCCAAACTCCATCTACAACCTTTGAGAATCACCGGATCTGTCGAGAACTCCTCAGGATTGGATCTAAAAACTCTTCAAGCTGGAGAGGCCGCGAAGCCCTACGAAAGCCACTGTCGCTGAGTTTCCCTAGGCCACAAACCTCACCGACAAAGGGAAATTTGTTTTGATGCAGATCGAAATGGAGAGGAGAAGAAGAGTGAAGAGGGAGCCAAAGATATGTGAGGAGATGAAGTGAGATGATGATTTTTTTTCTTCAATTTTGTGTGAAAACCAAAAGAATTGGTATTTTTTATATTTTAGGTCAATACTTAAAAGTAAATCTGAAAATTTTGCTAAGGGTTGCCGTTACATCAGAAATTTTGTTAAATTTTAGGCTCCAAAATCCAATTATAGCTTTCCGTTTATGCATTTTTTGGCTTAGCGTTTTGAAAATGCTATTATATAAGTTCATCCCACTAAAACATATTTCATAGCATTTACGAAAACCGTGCTATCTTCATGTGCTATCAATGAACCATTTTCTTGTAGTGCAAACTACATGAATGTACAAACCACAAGGGATTTGTTCTGGTTTCAACTTTCAGATTATACTCTTCTGGTTTCAACTTTCAGATTATACTCTTCGTTCACACTTCACATCCAATTCTTTCAACTGTATTGATCGAATCCTCTATTTCTCTCGAAGTCTCTTATTTTGTCACACCAAAGCCGAACCCTCTAAATACAGTACTCATTTAGATCTATAATCCGACTCTTAGAAAATGATTGAAAGCAAAATCATTAAAGGGACACATGATTTATAGTGAATTCACTCTTATAATGTGAGTATTTTTGTCTACTTTTTACCACTGTCAATTTCACTACGATCAAAGCATTCATAGTACAGTGTTTTCTTATTTTTTTCGCTCTACAACCAAGATAAACATTGACAAAGCAGCCTACCCTTTATGGAAAACGAGCATCTACCTAATTTATCCAAAATACCCTTTATGACCACCTTTAACAGGTTTATTAAATTAGCCCTCTTTGTTAGAGAGCGGCTTTCATAGCTCTAAGAGAATCCTCCATTTCATCACAGAGCTTGTGAGGATCATGTATGACCGTAGGATCAACCGCTATGGTAACTACCATCTTCTTCGCGTAACTTAGGAAGTGTATCAACAATGCCTATTAAACACAAGAATATACATGTGAGAAGAAATATCAAAAGAATTTTATCAACAATTATATTTATCAAAAGATACTTATAATTTCATTTATCACGTAATAGTACGTACTTGTGAATGTCCATATGCGCTTAGAGCGATGTAAGAGATTGGATGGCCTTGGTAACTAACTTCTTCGATAGGGCCAACAATGTTTGAAACACATGTGGTTGTGTTCGAACATGATCGTTTGAATAAGACTGCTCCTACCTATAATGACAAGATAGTCATTTAAAGTCATCAGAGACAAATAATAACAATATTGTGAGTAGTTCACTTAATCATTTTTATATACCTTAGGTCCGAGCATATCGAAGGTCAACTTGATAAACCAATAAATTATAGTAGCGCTAAGAGAGTTCTTCTTTCGATCCATTGTTGATTTTGCTTTTGATAGATAAACCAATGGATCCGTTTCTAAACCGATAGAAAACGGGAATATAAATATGCTAACATAGTTTCCCCATCTGCATTTTGAGCCCTTAGACATCATATCTGTCAAAGGCTTTATACAAAGCCATATGCATATGATGTTACTTGTGAGACAAGAAAGGATTTTTTTTCCTGAGTTAGAGTTCGATTGAGGTGTAAAATCTCTAACCTGGATCCCGATTTCGGACCTCAGATTTACTGCAACACCTGCACGAACCCGTATTCTTTCTGGAAGATTGTTCAGATCTGATTTCGATGTTCCACCCTCGGCATTTCTCTTGCCTTGTTTTTACAATAAACAACACATGCATGCAAAACATTAGACGTAATCTGTTCACAAAATAGATGTTTGTATTGGATTTTGTTATTTACCATATTGGCAGTTCATATAGCGCGAAAGAGCTGCTTGTGTGACTCCGAGTAGAACATCATTGATAGTCTTCCAACAAGAACAAGAGGAATCAATGATCCATTAGAAACACCAAATACTCAATTATATATAGATTTGGTTTAATAACACAAATTATATCATACCATGTTCCTAGCATTCTTTATAAGTCTAATGTCATCCAAGGAAATCGTTCGGTGATAAAACCTCCTCAAATTACTCCCGCTATTCGTACCCGTACGGCCCTGCAGAGGTGTGTCTGTATCTTTTAAGAACAACAATGTCGCAAAGGAGAGCAAAATATCGACAACTGTATTCCAAATCAGTCTGAATGCGTTGCACATGGAGAGTATAAACTTCATGAAACAGTCTTTGTTCTGAAGGTCGAGTGATGTCGTTGCACGTCTTTTTAACCTAGGCATGGTAGGAAATTCCTCAAGGTTTGATGTTTTTCGGGTAGATGCCACCAAAAGAGACATCAGAGACATTCCATCTCCTAACGAATGGTGGGATCTTATGACTCCGACTGCTTCTGCCTCAGATGTTTTGATGTTGAGGATGTGAATATCCCACAAGGGTCTTGATTTATTAAGAGGAATAATTGTTAGACGAGAGACATAGTCGTCGACGAAGCCATCTCCATCTTCACCGATCTCTTCAAGGTCTATGTTAGGTACAGCTACATGGTCTTCAATATTGACTTTGGTCTTGATCCATTTTGTACCATCTTCTCCCTGTGAAAGTTAGAACAACCGAAACCAACCATTGTTTATTATCTACGAGACATAAAGAAAAATAATAGAGAAAGACTCGTCTAAGAAATTATTTTTTTGTGCATAGATGTTTTCTTTCTACATGTTCTTTTAACCAAGTACTCCGATTCAGAGTTTGATTGAATGCACATTAAACTTACTTTTATATAATAATAAATTGTAGAAAAAACATTTGAAAGGTTTTTATAATTTTGCGGGGTTATTTCATAACATTACTACATTTTTAATGGAAAATTCCTAATCTGTACCGGAGAAGAAGCTCTCAAAACCAGCAAAATCATATCAAGAAAAAAAGAGAGAAATTGAAAAAAACATTGACATGTATGTGTATGATGTGGTAATTACCAGCTTGCTGGAGAAACGAGGATGCTTGTAAACGTTATGCTTCAAGTCGTCTAGAATGAGGTCAGCACTGATCTTCGTTTGAAATCCGATGATGGTGATAATGCAATTATCTGTTCCTGGTGATTGGAACAACCGCGCCATCGGGCTGAGTGGCTCCTCCATTGCCTCCTCAGTCATTGTCCCTCTCCTATACGTAACTTTGATGCATGATATGTATATTTATAATAGTAGCATTACAAGAAGCTTTGCAAAGATCATTCATTAACAACAGCCACCTACTCTTCCTCTTCTACCCGGCCCAATGTTCAAAGAGCCTTGTGCTAAAAAAAAAAATTAGAGTCTTTTGTAAAATTTATAAATATTTAGGGCTTTTTGACAAATTTTATAGAAATTAAGGGTTCTTTTGCAAAACAAAAAATTTAACTAAAATTATGAGACCGATAATGGGCCCTATGCATAAGCACTCCATGCCATCCTATAGGAACGAGCCTTCTCATTGTGTTCCCACTTTTTGAAAAAAAAAACATATATTTGGTACACAATCTTTAGTGCCTAGAACGCTAGATGAGTTTTTAGGCGATCTAACCAGTTCACAGAAAAACATAATATATAGCCAAATGTATAAAATGATGATTTACAGAAAAAATAAAATTTATATTATTACAATATTATAATACTTTAGGCGATATAAACGGTAATCTCAATAGTCTATGAAAGTCTAGCGCCTAAGTCCCACCAAAAACTATTTTTAAATCATTGCCAGTAAAGCTTGGGATATATGGAGGAAAATAAGTAAACAAACATTGACCAACAGATTCGCAATACAATCACTGCTAGAAGGCATCCAAGACATTTTGGCAACCTAATGGTTCTATGGATACAATGAGACATATCTGATATTTATCATCTATAGTTTGTAATCCTTGTTTCTTTGCTCTTTTTTGACAAGCATTCTAGAAAATGATATTTCTCCGTGTTTAAGACCCTAACCGTGTGAAAGGGGTAAACAAACACTCACATATGTGAAAAATATTTTAAGTTTTAAAATCTTTGAGTTTTAATAAGGTCTAAAATGAAACGATATGTTTTGTTAAAATCGAAAATATATATCGGAAAATTATGAAAACGCTTCAAATAAAAAGACAAATAAAAAATCTAAGCCATATCTACATTATCACCCTTAATTACTAATTATAATAAAAACATGATAAACTCATAATAATATATGTATACTACATTCAACATATATCGATACAATAGGATCTAAATGCACACCGACTTGGATTTTGATTTGGCCATGGCATTAAAGAGGATTGGTACGTTTCGAGATGTGACAGAAAAGCCAATCTACATTCGACCAAATTCGTAACCAAAAAACAGAGCATTGAGTTTTAAGCAAATCCTCTGTTTAGTAATAACCACCATCACCTCCTCCGTATCCGCCACCTCCATAGCCACCACCAACGCCTCCATAGCCACCACCACGCTGTAGCCGCCGCTGCCACCATAAGCCCGAGGAGCACTTGGCCTTTCATTAGCAACATTCACTCGAATGTTACGACCTATGAAATCCTGAAATTCTCAAAACCCAAAAGCATGAACAAAATCCTTAACACAGAGAAACATTAACCACAAAAAGTTATCTAATTGAGCATTCAGTACAAATAGATTCAGATCACTGATGCTACACAAGTAAAGGAAAAAAGAGAAACTTTTGTTCACATCCAGAGACCAAAGTATCACAAACTCTTACTTCAACCATGCCCACAAACATAAACCCTAAAGATGCATCAATGTTGAATAATTTCTTACCATCGACAACTTCACCAAAATGAGCAAAAGCATCCTCAAAGACTGGTCATCAGTGCCCCATGAGAGACCTGAAGCCAAACCAACAAACTCAAATACCATTAATTATACTAAAGTTTTCAATCGACATTTTGCACAAAGCCTAATATTTTAAGTTAATGAGATTTAACCTATTTCTCTAATTTTCCTATAAATTTTGGCCTATTTCATTAATTCTCCCAATCTTATTATATAAAGAAGGATGCGTACAATGAGAACGCGACACGTAACCAAAATTCTTATTCACGAGATCATGACATATGTAGTTGTTAATTTAGATTGTGACATGTGTCAATATTAACAAAAAAAAATTAAAAAGAAAATAAAGAATATATTCTAAACAAAGATTATGGACTAATTAAAAAAAATGAAAAAAATCATTCTACTAAAATATGTAATATTTCTTACGTGTCGCGTTCTCATCGTGCACATCCTATTTTATATAATAAGATACATTCTTTCTATTATAAATTATCTAAATAGATAAAAACAAAAGCAAATCTCATATTTATAATTGTGATTTTGCTAATATAATAACGTGTATGAGACAATTTTAGTATGAAATAAATATAATAAATTGACTATTTAATAAAATATAATAATAAAATAAATATTAAATATTTATGCGAGTCGTAATTTAGAATCTATTTACATTTTCAAATTATAGGCGTTATAAATACTAAAATCAAAAATATTTACTGCAATGTGTTTTTATATCAGCATGACACGTAAACAAAATTATAACTCACAAGATCGCGACATGTATCTAATATTGATCAGATGAAGAATGTGTTAAAATTTCAAATTAATTAAGAAAAATAAAAATAAAAATAGAAAGTAATTGTCAAGTTACTAATCAAATAATAAAAATTAAAATTTCTAATATTATCAATAACAATTAAGAAACAAAGTTTAAGATGAAATATAGACATAAGCCATAAAATAAACAAATAATACATGTAGAATAAAAATCTCAACTAAAATAAATTAAAAAACAAATGATAAAAAAGGTATATAAATTGGAAAAACAAAAGTTAAAAAGGTTATAGAAATCTCAATTTAAAAGTTTAAAAATATACACAACCACGCAAAAATAAAATAAAAATAAAATCTATAAGAATACTTATTTTTATCAATATAAAGTTACAGAATATCACAAAAAAATAGAAATTTTCGACCTATTACATCATTGGTACTTTTCAACTGTATATATTAAAAATTATATAAGTTAAAAAATAATAATCTTATATTTACTATTAAGTTAATACTGTATAGAGTTTGGCGAGTATAAATTTCTATCAAAAATAAAGTGATGACATTAATAAAATACAATTATCAATCATGTATTTATGTGATGGTTCGTAACATTATTATAGTTTTTATGAGGTTACTAACATAAAATTTCCTCTTTTCTGATTTAACTATATAGTATTTTAGTTATTTTTATTTTCAATCACATATCATAAATATTCATAATGGATCAAAATATAGATTTTTCTGTTATTAAGAATATGATTTAAATTCTGATAATATATATATTTTTGGATTTACATGATATGTATTAAAATATGAGAATTATGATATAAATTGATTTCTACTGATTTTAGGATCCACGTTAAATAATATTTAAATTTTAACTGGTTACTAATTAAAATTTAAATAATTATTTCATTAATTTTATAGTATTTACGTCCTATTCCAGTATATATCTATACAAACCGTTTTTAGAACGCGCATGTTTTTTATACGTTGCTTACACCATATTCTGCAACACCACGTAAATAACTTTGCAAGAGATCTAAAATAATATAAACTCTTATATCCCATTTAAATTTCTTTCTTTTTTTTTTATCTTTCTTTAGCCTAAAATATGGGTGGCTATAAACATAGCCGAACTGAAATACATTAATCTCAAACCGAGCCATATTCTTATCTTTCTTATTATATAAAGAAAGGACGCACGTGAGGAGAGCATCACACGTAAACAATATTATAACCCTCCAAATCATGATATGTACCTAATAATCAGATAATGACATGTGTTAATAATTAAAATTACTGAAAAAAAAATAAAAATAAAAATAACAAACGAATAGAATTATCAAATAACAAACCAAATAATAAAAATGTTAGTTTTCATATATATCAAAGTAATTAGAAAAAAAATGAAATTTCTAATAGTCGAAACTAACTAGATAAAAAAAATTAATAGTTCAAACTAATTATAAAAGTAAATTAAAAAAAAAATATAGAGAGTATAATTCATTAAAAAAAAGTGAAGAGAAAATAAAAATTTTAATTAAAAATAAAGGGACAATTGCAAAAATGCCACAACGGGTTATCTATTTACAAAAATGCCACTAATTATTAATTTTTAAATCTTAAATCTTAAAATTTTAAATCTTAAAAAATATTGGGGAATTGCAAAAATACCATCTTTTAATGACAGCTTTGCAAGCGTGCCACACGGACATAGCCCTTTGCAAATCTGCTATATTTTTGTAGAAATAAAAAACAAAAAATGCCTCTTTCTCTTTCTCTTTCTCTTTTTTTTTCATTTTTTTCTTTCTCTTTCTCTTTCTTACGAAAAAAAAATCAAATCTGATTTTTCTCTCTCCAAAACAAAAACCATATATTAATCTCTCTCTCTCAAGCTCTTGTTAATGGAGAAAATTGTGATGAAGGTGTTGATAAAGAAAAAAACAGATCTAGATCTGGATCTCCTACTCTATCTCTCTATCTCTCTCCCTCTCTCAAGCTTTAATTTTCAATACTAGTGATTGCGTTGAAGAAGAAAAAAAAGATCCAGATATGAATCTTTCTCTCTCTCACATATAGATTCAGATCTGTATCCAGATTTTATCCCTTTTTTTGCAAATCTGGGTTTGTTTGATTTGTGTTGTAGATCTGAGTTTTTGATTAGATTTTGATGACAAATCTAAGGGTTTTTTGTTCGATTTGGTTTACCGATTTGAGTTTTTTACAAGATTTATAAGGTTTTTAAAAAATTTCATAAGACTTTAAAAATCTTATAAATTGTATAAAAACCCTAACCCCTCCCCCCCCCCCCCCCCCACTCCCCAAAATCTATACCCAAAATATAAAATAGTTAACCCAAATCCAAAAATTTTAAAAACGTTTGTGTGTTTACGTCTCTATTTGTATTTTTGTTTCAATGATAACATTCAATTTTTTTTCTTCTCAATCCACGAGATTCAATCTCAGAACTTAATTTTTTTTCTGTAAAATTCAAATTCATGTTTTTAATTTAGTTTTGAGGGATATAGATGACATTTAGTTCAAAAAGGAGAAAAACAATATCTGAGAAAAAAGTTTAAGATCTAGAAAAGAAAAAATTTTGAGATATGAAAAAAATAATGGAAAAAAAAATAAATTGAAATCTAAAAAAAACGAACAAAAAAAACTGAAAAAGTCAAATTAAATGAGTATAAGGAAAATATGGGAATACTGAAAAAAGAGAGTGGCATACTTGCAAAGATTTTCAAACAGTGGCATAATTGAAAAGTGACATTGAACTTGTTGCATATCTTAAAATTTCTCAAAAATGTTTTGACCCCTAACAAACCCTAAACCCTCAAAATCAAACCCTAATACAACATAGTTAATACAAACATAAATTAATATAATGAATAAAATTTTGAAAAAATTGCATTTTTGCAAAGATTTTGAAAAAATGGCATGTTTGAAAAGTATCACTTCAAAAGTGGCATTTCTCAAAATTTCTCAAAAAAAAAATGTGAATGATAAAACAAAAGATATGATAAATATTGGAAAACAAAAGTAGAAAGGATATGAAAATCTTCAATTAAAAGTTTAAGATATTCACAACCATACCAAAGAAACAAACAAATCGGATACACTTTCATTAACTATTAGGGATGAATTTTTGGATCCATTAAACGGTTGAATATTGTCGACGATGATTTTCATTAAATATCCCTAGGATCCATTAAACACCACTTGATGTTTGAGGCCGATTTTCAGCTGGGAGTGCGCATTCGTGAAACAACAGTTTTCAAGGATACCACACTTTGAAGTTGTGTTTCCAAAAATACCACAAATACCATCATTTTTCAAATGTTCCACGAATACCACAAACACAAAATTGATATTTAAAGCTTTATAATTTAAATTTTTGGATTTGGGTTAGCTACTGTAGAATTAGGGTATAGTTTTAGGGGATAGGGTTTAGTTTTGAATGTTGAAAGTTAACTTTAATTTTGTGGTATTTGTGGAACATTTGAAAAATAGTGGTACTTTTAAAAACAAAACTTTATTTAGTGGTATTTGTGAGATTGGAAAATATTACTAGCCGGAAGACCGAACATATCTAGAGAAGATGGACATTGTCAAAAGGTGATTTATCTATAATGAGGCCAAAACTCTTCAAAAGTGGGTATGGTTGGAGCCGAAAGGTTTTGATCAAGAATTTTATTGAATGCAATTTGTATGTGATGATGCTGGATTTAGCATCCATTATCTACACCTGATCCAGATTCGAATCTACTCGGATTTTTATTTGGAAAAAGTACAAATTGGGCTTTTGACGGTCATTCCGGCCCAACAAAAAGGCTTGGCCTAGGTCTATGGTGGTCGGTCGATCTTGAAAGACCGAAAAAAAAGAAAAAGATGAACATGACAAATAGAAAACCACTTAGAATTAGGAGATTCCATATATTCTTAGGGTCTATTCAACCGACTTAGACTTGTATAAAATTTAAAATGCAATTTTTTTAAAAGGGATTCAACTCTTAATTAATACAGGAATTTCTTACCAGCATTTTCTATTGTTGCGTTTGTTCTTGATTCTTTTACTTAGAAAACCTAGTTCTTCAATTGTTTGGAAAGAACCTTAATAGCTTACGCGATTCGGATCCACAATATGGAATTATAACCTTTTCTAGGAACAAATTTTTTGTTTTAAGATTCAGCGATCATTGCAGTAGGATTTTTCACGACAGACAATTCGGAAATTCCATAACTGGATTCTATCCCCGAAAATTCTCACTTGCATTTATCTTTATGAATCTGATTTTGATTCTATTTTATTATTTTTTAAATTCACTTAATATTTTTTTTTTAAAGTGTTATATCACGATACAAACAAAATATTCAAGATTCCTTATCCTTTTTCACCGCTCTACATTGATTTATTTCTGGTAATAATCTTTGATTAACATGTAATTAATGAATGCGATAATTATTTATTCATGCTGCGCTATAAAGAGTAAGTATTTATTAATGTTTTATCATTTTTTATTATTTCAATATCAAAAAAATGATTTTTTGTTTTTTTCTCTTATTTTGTTGCATATTAAAATAATATCGAAGAATTAAATTTTATCTTAGTTAGTTTACTTTGTTCTTCTTGTCTTCCTTAATCTCAAATATCTTTGTTTTTAAGTTTGTTTAAGTAATACTTACTTTTTTTTAGCAAACAAAAAAATTGTTTATGTAAAATATCTAAAAATCCAGTCCGTCCAATTTTTTTTTGTTTTGCGCAATTGCAAAAATGTCATGTATTAAAAGGGATTTGAATTCTAATGAGATTTTAGATGATTTTAGTGATTTTGTGTGATTTTAAAGAATTTAATATAAAACTCTCTACAATCCCACCTAAAATCATTTGATTTGGCTCTTTATATTTTTAACAAAGAAATCCTCTCAAATCTCTCTTAAATCATATGAAATCATTGAAAACCAAATCCTTCATATGTTTCCAATAACAGTGGATTTGAAAGTATCTCTCCAAATCACTAGTTCAATAACACTAGATTTTAATAGAGTTTTTTAAATCTATGATCTAATAACATAGGATTTGACAAATCATAACAAATCATTTGAAATGCTAGATTGAATACACTTCCCCTTAGTGTGTACATTTGCAAAAATGCTAGTTCGGGATGTCTATTTACAAACATGTAACTAATTACAAAATTTTAAAACCTAAAAAATGTTTTGACCCATAAAACCCTTAAACCCTAAATTTTTAAATCCTAAAAAATGTTTTGATCCATAAAAAATGTTAACTCAAATATAAATGATATAATAAATTTTTTTTTGAAAAAATGGCATTTTTACAAAGATTTTAAAAATATGATATTTTTAAAAAATGATACGTCAAAACTCAAAAGTGGTATTTAAAAAAAAAAAAAACTTATCACATCAGTCCGTCCAACTATTCAATGATATTTACTTTGTTTGTTTCTTTCAGTACAACTGTTGATCAGAATTTGGTAACTCCTAAATAATGTTATTTAATGGTTTTAGTACTTCTGCAATTTCTTAAATACTTTAACATGGCTCTCAAAAATAATGTAATTTAATAGTTTTTGCAATTTCTCTTTATGTTCCCCTCTTAAATTACGAACTAGATTCTCACCCACATTCTATACGGAAACACTAGTTATGTGTGTTCCTAAACTGTATTTGCTTTGAACATTGTGTCGTATATATAGTTTTGTGTTTGTAAGTAAAAATCGATTATTTCAAAATAATTTGTAGGTTTTTGTTATGATGGAAATCGTTTTCTTAATTATCAAAAACAAATTGGATATAGTAAATCATTTCGTTCATAAATTTACGTAATGTTATATTATAATTTGAAAAAGGATAATACATCATAAAATCAAGCATATTAATTTACTCTATATATATATATATATATATATATATCAAATGAACAAAAAATCATACTAATAATTAGTGATAACTATAAGACTATAAAGATAAATATAATTATGAGATAATCGAGTCTTACGCGGTTGACTTAAATAAACATAAATACACGAGTCTTAAGAAACAAACATAACATAGTTTTAGCCGAATAAACATATTAGAGAAGAAGAGAAAAATAAACATCAGGCTCTTTCGCTAGCCAGGCCTTGTTGTTGGCTGTGTCTTCCTTTTGTTGTTGTCGTGTTGTTGTAGTTGGTTAGGCTTAGTGTAGGGGTTCAGTTGAGTTAGCTGGGTACCTTAGAGGAAATGTAGGACCTCTAAAATCGGTGACGTATTCTTGAGATTTATTTAGTTCTGCACTGGCTTTTTCGGGACCCAGAGTCTGTTCTTGGTAGAGTGAGCTCTCGCCGTTCGCGTTGGGTTTGTGTGGTTTCTGCTTCATGCTAGCTCATGGTTTTTGTGCCTTTTGCCACTCTCACATGACGCAAGGGGCTTATGTGTTCGAGTTCTTGAGGTCCTTGCTGTTGACAACATTTTGTTAGAACCTCCTTCGAAAGGCTTCTTTAGCGATTGGTCTCTGCGCCTTGCTTCGCTTCTTCACTCCTTCATCAGTTTTGGAAGAATAAATAACATCGACATCACTTCGCCTAGCTCCATAACCCAGTGGGTTATTGTTGAACGGGCGGACTAAAAAACTTGTCATGTTTTATGTTTCCATGTTTTATTTTTTTGTCGTGGATTTATAGTCTAGGTTTTATAAATTCTTTTTGTAAAACCAAATCATATTCATTTCTAATGAAATATTTACTATTTAAAAAAAAAAAAAAAAAAAAAAAGAATTTTTACGAAATCATCAACATGCTACTCGATAACACGTACAAGAAACAGACGAAAACATAACTTTCGAGCAACCGAACATGTCCACATGAAGTGTTTAATAGCTTCTGGCCCAAAAGCCCAGAGCTGATCAAACGACCTAATCGTGATCCAAAAACTCGAAGCTACTAGTAGAATTGCAACTTGTCGAAAATGATTAATCCATAGAAAGTTGTCGGTATCGATTAATTAGAGGTCAAGATAGAGAAAGCACTATGATGTTATCTTAGATTAAAATCAAACTAATGATAATTTTATATATAACGTTCTTTCGTCTAATTAGTTATCTCTAATCAATGCATCTTTTGACTTTCATCTCTAGTTCTCCAGTGGTTGAATCTAAATTATTCAATGAGATTTGAAACGCATTACCAACAATTTACGCTGGTGTCAAACTCATCAACAGATCAACTGTATAAGCATTATAAGTGTAAATGATATCATGTCAGAAACTGAATCTTCTAATGATGATTAAGATAGTGGTCGATATATCGGTAATTCGTTACCAATATACTAATACCTCGATCTAACTAAATGGAAATTACGTATTATGGGTAATGTGAGATCTATTTTGTCATCAATCTTATGATAATTGAGAAAAGTCTACAAATGATGATGACCTGAATTGGTTATTCTGAATAATGTCAAAAAGCAATCTTCAGTTTTATCTATACTGCCAATAGATAACGAAATATATATGTGAAGTCCACGTTAAAAAAAAAAAGTATATATATGACCGAAAACTGACGAAAATATGAAAACAAACCAAATGGGCCATGCAATTTAAAAGATGCAACACAATAGAAAATATACATATGACCATTATTGGATAACATTTCAAACCAGAGAATGCAAATGCAAAGTAATGATTCAAATGGGTTACATCACTTGGTCACTCCCTAACTACAAATGCATGTTTCTTATAAAAATTTGCAAACAAATCCATGCCATTTCCATATAGTTACAGAAAACAATTAATCTATCTTTAGAATGTTTTCTTCTTTCTAACGTAATAAAATGCTTTCATCACTATCAAAACCAGGTATGATGTTTTGAAGTTTTATTCTATAAAAGGTGATTTTGGTGTATAACCAAAAAAAAAATAATAATAAGTAAAAGTGGAATATATGATAAAATCATGACCATTGGATTTGGAGTTTTTAGTTACTTTTTAAGTTATAATTTCTTTACTCTAGTTTTAGCAAATTATCCCTTCTATAAATAACATTAAACAAACAAACAAAAACTCATCATCTCGTAAGATGTCCTTTAAAAGAAAAACAGGACATTGGCCATTCTTTTTATTTTTTTACGCAATCTCTAGATATTTAATACACCAACCATCTCTAAATAATTAATACACAAATGATTATAGACCATGCCCAAAATCCATATCATACTTTGGATTTTATGAGAATGTGGATTTCTTACTATTTAATTCGTGTACAAGTTTCAAATTGTAGAATAAAGCATTAACCGATAGACGAGGTTGGTTTCTTTACATACTATTAAATTACATAACTTAGGAATCAGATCGTAATGTGTGATAAACAATTGCATACACTCCATGAACCACATAAGACCTTTTTGTGTCAAGTACTTGTAACAACAAGAATCATCCATTAATCGAAATGTGAGTGGTTTCATTCATGTAATAGAAGTTTGTGAAAGGGACAAAGCACAAAGGGCTAAGATAAAAAGAAAAAGAGATTAAGGACAGAAGACTTATAGTAGAGGCCAGCTCACTCCCTTATTGAGTATTGACATTGACTTCGTACCCAACTTTTAATTTTCGTATCACCATGCTAATAGCTAATAGCTACTCATCGTATACATATATATCAACATCTAGTTCAACGCGTGACTTAGACTATGCCATTTTTTGCAAAAACATTGACTTAAACGAGGGAAACGTCAAACAAACTTTCTTTTTACATTGCATTTTTATTAGTACTCTAAAATAAATTATGAGATTGTTACATCGATGATTTTACAACGGACAAATCTTTTGTTTTATTCTACGCTGACGGTTTTATTTGCCTAAAAAAAATTAAACAAGATTTAGTAAAACGGATACACAAACCAATTAAACAAAGAAGATTTAGTAAGAACCTAAGAAGAAGAAAAAAGGTTAAAGAAGTTCCCTTCTCATTAAGGGTCCTTGAATCAATGTGGAGTCATTTCCAATTTTCAAATTTCTAAGGATCCTTGAATCCTTTAGATCATGCACCTATGTATGTATTGTGTGTGTGTGGCTCTGACGTCCAATTTTTGCGGACATTTGACCTTATAATCCATCAGCATGTATATTAATCAGTTTCCGGGCGAAGTTCGAACTTGAGACCAAGAGCTGACCTCATCGCAAGCTATACGTACACCTCGACACTACAAGCTATTTACAAGGTTCCTGTTTTACTAATCGATAATATGGTAATTAAACGAAATTTTAAGAAATGATTGAACAACGGCCCAGAACCGGACAAAACTCATAACCTTTTATCAACCTTTGCATATATGTACGTTGAATTTTTGTTTTATTTTTGGGGTGTATTTATTGGTAGAAGTCTATTTTAATAACTGTTTCGTTTTAATTATTGGTAGAAGTCTATTTGCTTAAACAAAAAATATTTTTGAATATATATATACTGTTTTAATTCTATGGGCCTCGATGTAGATTTGTCCCATCAGTGCTTCACTTTTCGACCATACGAGCGCGTGATCTTTCTTCTCCCAAAACTCATTGTAATTTGTCCCATCAACGCGGCTGCACTTGTGCGTATATATTAAATGTTATCGATCTGATGACTTTCGATAACTTCAACCGAAAAGTCTAGTTTACATGGGAAAATATATATCATCATGCTCGAACATCCTTTACATTGGAATCGATCCAAATATTCCACCGTGTGGGCTCGAACAAAATACAAAGTTTTGTTTATACTTAGCGGACCATTCAAATTCTACACTAAATGATAGTCAATCTAGTGGATTCGTATTCACGACAATCAAGCTCGCACATTCCATCTCATGTGCACTGATGGTAGTTTTGTATCATTTAAGCACTTCATCGTCCTAAAAGTTTATCCATCTCGAAATGTAGAGATGCTTCGTTTACATTCTCTTATACCAAAATTAAGGAGACTTGTATCATCCTGCAAGCACCACCCTAGTCCACTAACCAACTCATGGTCAACTCCAGATGCATCGATTTGACATATTGAGATTTCGAGATTTATAATGGGTAGATCTTGTAAGACGTCCAGTTGAATGTTGAATGATCCCATACTCCAACTTTTCGTTTTAAATATCGCTCACTCGAGAGTTTACTGCGGAAATATTATTTTCATGTTAAACACCTTATCTTTTCACTTGTGTGTATATTTTTTAGTAGAGTAATTTAAAAAACTAAACCCATAAAACTTATTAGTTCATAAATAACTATTTAGCCAAGATGGCTATCATATGCCATGAATAATGTATATAATAGACTAAAATACATTCAGCTAATTCAGCAGTGCACTACACTTAATTTTCAAAACTATTGTTTTTGTTTACAAATTTTATCTTTATCTTCCTTCCTCTCCTCCATCTTATCTAGATGGAGGACGATGTTTGCATTTTACTTTTTATCTTCGACTTGTTGTCGAAAAAAAAACTATAGGTGATAAAGTCTCATCCACCATAGATCTATTTACTTGGTCAAAAATTCCATCGTCGAATTTTCCCTATTCTATTTTTTGTTATGCGTCCGTTTTCACTGTGTACATAGTTTTTTCAAAATATTTTTAAATACTCTAACTTGGTTGAACAAATTGATAAATCATAACCAATTTTCCGTTTCAATTTTATGTTTGGGTGTGTGGTGGCTATATGGGATTAACAAAATGGTGTTTTGAGGTCATGTGACTAATGAAGAAGTTGAGAGCTTGAACAAAAAGTGAGAATGAACCTTGTTCAATTGGAGATTTTATTTTCACGATTTCTATTTTGGTTTTCTTTACTTTTAGTTTCTAAGTTTGTCTTAGCCGATAAAGACAGAGACTTAGACGACAAGAGATATTCAAGTTTTCACTCTTTCACAAAGAATTTAACTTTTAATTTTTATTGAATTTATGTTTCTGGGAAGAAAATCATATTTTATCCGAGTGTCTGATAGAAAAATTTGGGCTCCGCGCGCTGCTTCCCGAAGACTGTCATTACATGTACGCTTGACCAATCGATTCATGATCCAGATCATCCTTGGTAACGTGGCCACGCCATCTGGGACGGGAATCGATTATGGGTGACCTTATCCATCAAGTTATATGGGATATTATAGATTCAATCTCAATATTTTTTTAACTCGGTCCAATAGACCAACTATACAAATGACGCTAAAATATTTGTCTAGCCTAAACACACGTGACAGTAAAAAGTTCGGCTCAACTAAAATATATTTCCTCCGTCCTATTATATAAGATGTTTTGGTTGAATACGCGGGAATTAATAAAAAAAATTTTTTAACAAAACAGCATTTATTAATTAGTTAAAAATATAATTAAACCAATCACATAAAAGACCACATAGTTCAAAAATGTCAAAATTATCAAATACTCTTTCTATTTCATTTTATATGATGTTTAAGGTTTTTGCACATGGATTAAGAAGTCATTTAATATTTTAATTTTTTAATACAAAACATGTTTTATCATCAATTCCAAAACAATTTAACCAATGAAAAACAATATGCAGAACTTAAACAGTCAAAACAACAAAAACACAATTAATTTTTTCATAGAAATCTGAAAATATCAAATAAAATGAAACAGAAAAACTTTTCTAAAACATCATATATAATGAAACGGAGGGAGTAGCATTTAAATCTGCATAAAAACTAGTAAAACATCTTATATATTAGAACAAATAAAAATATTTAAAATATCTTATATTTTGGAACAGAGGAGGTAAAAATTTATCCTCAATAGTGTAGGAACTTAAATATATATACCAACCTAGAGTTATATCCAATTAATCTAATCCGAAAACGATCGTGTAATGAGATCAATGATCAAAAGAGTCATCAATTAGATAAAATCGGTTACAAATTTCATATTATACATAAAATATAACAAATTTTATATATCATATAAAAAATATTAAAAGACATGTGATAATTTTTTTTTATATATATCCTATCGGCTGATCCGAAAAGCCCCGATACGAACGTTCCGGAGTGTTACAGAATGAACTTTTCCTCGAAGGACCACCACACTGCATGTGCCTAGTTTGAAATACTTTCTGACTTTTGTCAGGAGATAGTCGGATCACCTGTTACTAGATTATCAGATAAACTGTATGGGCCGAAGTCCAAGCCCAAATTTTCTTCATGAATGTGATTTTTGTTTTTAGGGAAAGTGGAACCTCGGGAGGAGTGTTGTAATATTTTCCTAAATTTCATCTACCACTAGACCGTAATCATGTGGGCCATGTGATAAATTTTAATACTATATTTTATTGAAATGATATGATAAGAATAGTCGATAGGTAAAAAAACTAAAGCTAATGCATTATAAACAGCTGAATTAGCTATATTTTATTTCCCCGTAACCTTTGTAGTCAATTTTTTCGTAATCTTGGTCGATTTATAGAATGAAAAAGAAAACAATTCTTCACATTCATACCAAAGTGAAAAAGAAAACAAACAAGCACCGACACACCGTAGGTGAAGAGGCAGCTCTTTGAAAGTAAAAAAAAAATTGATCCATTATTGAGAAAAAGCACCAATGGTAACATAAAATAACATTTCAAAATCACGAAATAGTTCATCGTAAACTATCATTAGCGGTTCTATTATAAAAATGAATAAAGTACTATTAGTTACAAAACACTAGCTTCTTTTGAAGAAGAAAAAACCATAAAAAGAGAGGAAATTTTTAATGATGCAGTCGCTAGAGATGCTACCAAATGATATATAGAGAGCATTACACTCAAACAACACACGTACAATGTACACATTTTATGATTAATAATACATCACAAATTCACAATCAGGAAAGTTTTTATGGGCTTGCCCGGCCCGTTTATGTCCGTGTCCGTGTACGTCCGTCCATTTACGTCCGTGTCCGTTTATGTCCGTTTAAGTTTTAGCCCATTTATGTCCGTCCATTTAAAACCCGTCGGACACTAAAGCCCATTTATGTCCGTTTTAGATGTATTTTTTCCAACAAACAAAATCAGTTTCAAGCTAAAGTGACAAAGACATGGCTAAAAGGTTACACAACAAAATCCATATGCATGGTTCACTGATCTAAAGACTCGTCACAAAAGTGTTTCGAGCCAATTCACACAAACACAAAGGATAGTAACGAAGTCATAGATAACTTTGCAACATTGATTCATCAAACACTTGAACGTTGTGATCTTGAACACTCCACTCCTGAGCTAGTCGAGGTTCTTCTAACATCTTCATCATCATTATCAAAGTTATCTTCAATGTTACCTGCAATGAAACATTTAAATTAGGAAGCTTCTAATGAGAAAATTGGCTTGGAGTAATAAGAATTTACCTTCGTATTCTGGAAAACCGCGCAACCAGTTTCTAGTGCAAAGCAAAGCCTGGACATTTTTAGGTAGGAGTCTGCTTCTATATGGAGTTATAACTCGAGATCCAATACTAAATGCAGACTCAGAAGCTACAGTAGTGATCGGGATGCTGAGGATGTCACATGCCATCAATGCTAAATCGCCAAACCGATCTTGGTTATCTCTCCAATATCCTAGAACATCCATTTCCGGATAAGAACTTCTAGGCAGTCTTGGCTCATCCAAATAAGTATTCAGATGTGTCTTTGTATTGGCAGCACCACCCATAATGTTTTTCTCCAACCGAAAAAAATCCTGTATTATGAAGCTACTATAAGCACTTTACGTATCAATAACATCCATAGAATCTATAGAATCTAAAGGCAAAAGCAAAACGAGCTCCGGTTACTACTACTACGTGCTCCGGTTACTAAAGACAATGATGCAACATATTGTATAATACAATTTGAATTAAAGAGGTGAGGAATCACTTACATATTCATAATCATCATCAAGAGGAGATTCTGTGATTAGCTCAAGTGGAGTAGGTGCTCCTGAAACATTTGAAGAACTTGTCTGCGACTCTATTTGATAGTCTTCATACAGACTTTTCAAATTTTTCCTAAGTTCTTCAATCTTTGAAGCTGAAGTAAAAGGATCCAGTTCATCGTAAGCAGCTTCAAGCATTTCCAACTTCACTCTTGGATCAAAAACTGCTCCCATAGACAAGATTAAGCTATACTCTTCCCAATATTTATCAAACTTAATCTGCATGTCTTTGGCCATTTTCCTCAAACTATCATCATCACAATAACTGTATTTCCTCAATAGTAACTGAATCCTCCATACTTGCTGGAAGTAGATGTTAACTGTAGGATATTTTAAACCTGAGAAGTGTGTTGTGATGACACTGAAAGGCTTCAAAAACTCGTATATCTTTTCACCACGATTCCACTCATCTTCTGATGGCAATGACTTATAATTTGCATCATACAACTCCAAGCTCTCAAATGCCTTCCTAAACTTTAAAGCTCTAGCGAGCATCTCATATGTAGAGTTCCAGCGAGTAGGAACATCAAGTGATAACCCAGCTCCGCTTTTGATTCCTACTCTCTCTATACACGCTGCAAATGCTTCTTTCCTTTGTGGTGAGGCTTTCACATACCTGACACTTTCTCTAATGTTATGCAAAATGCTATTAGCTAACTCCAATCCCTTTTTGACAATGAGGTTCAGAATATGAGCGCAGCATCTAATATGCATATACTTCCCATCACATAACAGCCCAATTCGACTTGTCATCTGAAGCTTACCCTTGAGGATTCTCAGCATACTGGTATTGTTAGTGGCATTGTCCAAAGTAATAGCAAATACCTTTTTCTCTAAACCCCATTCCTTCAGACATTCAAAAATCTTATTAGCTATTTCATCACCAGTATGAGGAGACTTTAACTCACAAAACGCTAGGATCTTAGCGTTTAGTCTCCAGCTAGCATCAATGTAATGAGCACTCAAACAGATATACCCTGTATTCTGAGGACGAGCTAACCATAAATCAGAGGTGAAACAGACTCGACCATGATGATTTGCTAATTGCTCTTTCAACGTTTCCTTTTCTAATTCATATCGCCTATAAACATCAAGAGCTGCCGTCTGTCTACAGATTGGTTGGCAATTCGGATTCAGGTATCTATCTCTTTCTCTAACCTTCTCATATTCCACATACTTAAAAGGCAGATCATGGTATATGATAGCCTCGGTAACCATCAGCCGATCAACCATATGATCATAAACAGGTACTTCTATCTTCTTAGGCATCTTAGGACAACAATCTAAATGTCGCCTCATCTGATTTGTTCCAAGTGATTTTTTACTAGCAACGCAAGTAATAACTAACGATAAACCACAATGAATGCACTTAGCTCTTTCTTTTCCATCACTTCCTAACCCAACTAACAAAAAATCAGTCCAAACAGCTGAAGTTTTGCGTCGCTTACGCTGAGGTTTAGCTGCCTGAGTTGCTGCCTGAGGTGCTGGAGTCTCTCCAACTTGTGTTTCGTCATCCATCTCAAATTCATCATCCTGATGCATGTCCATGTTCTCACTTTGAAAATCCATCTCTACAAAAACGATAGTGAGAGAGACGACCGTGAGAGAGATGACCGTGAGAGAGATGACCGTGAGATAGAAGGTCGAAGAAGAGACGAGATTAGGTATTTAGGTCAAAGAAGATCGGAAGAAGGTCGAAGAAGAGACGAAGGTCGAAGTCTCGAAGAAGATCATGATCTCATAACGTCGTCGTTTTGCATTTAATGAAGTTTAATGGGCTGTCCATCTAATTTTCTTAGAGCCCGTTTATTAGACGGACGTAAATGGGTTTGTTTATTTATGTCCGATATTTTTAAAGCGGACATGAACACTAAACGGGCTCAAAATTTTATAAAGGCCCATTTATGTCCAATTACCATCTGTCCATGATAACACCTCTATTCACAATATATACTTATAGTTAGAGCCATCGACATATATTGTTTTTTAGTGGTCCTTTTGAATATTACATTTCGATTAAGATATCACTAGAATATTACAGCCAGGAAAGTTTTTATGGGCTTGCCCGGCCCGTTTATGTCCGTGTCCGTGTACGTCCGTCCATTTACGTCCGTGTCCGTTTATGTCCGTTTAAGTTTTAGCCCATTTATGTCCGTCCATTTAAAACCCGTCGGACACTAAAGCCCATTTATGTCCGTTTTAGATGTATTTTTTCCAACAAACAAAATCAGTTTCAAGCTAAAGTGACAAAGACATGGCTAAAAGGTTACACAACAAAATCCATATGCATGGTTCACTGATCTAAAGACTCGTCACAAAAGTGTTTCGAGCCAATTCACACAAACACAAAGGATAGTAACGAAGTCATAGATAACTTTGCAACATTGATTCATCAAACACTTGAACGTTGTGATCTTGAACACTCCACTCCTGAGCTAGTCGAGGTTCTTCTAACATCTTCATCATCATTATCAAAGTTATCTTCAATGTTACCTGCAATGAAACATTTAAATTAGGAAGCTTCTAATGAGAAAATTGGCTTGGAGTAATAAGAATTTACCTTCGTATTCTGGAAAACCGCGCAACCAGTTTCTAGTGCAAAGCAAAGCCTGGACATTTTTAGGTAGGAGTCTGCTTCTATATGGAGTTATAACTCGAGATCCAATACTAAATGCAGACTCAGAAGCTACAGTAGTGATCGGGATGCTGAGGATGTCACATGCCATCAATGCTAAATCGCCAAACCGATCTTGGTTATCTCTCCAATATCCTAGAACATCCATTTCCGGATAAGAACTTCTAGGCAGTCTTGGCTCATCCAAATAAGTATTCAGATGTGTCTTTGTATTGGCAGCACCACCCATAATGTTTTTCTCCAACCGAAAAAAATCCTGTATTATGAAGCTACTATAAGCACTTTACGTATCAATAACATCCATAGAATCTATAGAATCTAAAGGCAAAAGCAAAACGAGCTCCGGTTACTACTACTACGTGCTCCGGTTACTAAAGACAATGATGCAACATATTGTATAATACAATTTGAATTAAAGAGGTGAGGAATCACTTACATATTCATAATCATCATCAAGAGGAGATTCTGTGATTAGCTCAAGTGGAGTAGGTGCTCCTGAAACATTTGAAGAACTTGTCTGCGACTCTATTTGATAGTCTTCATACAGACTTTTCAAATTTTTCCTAAGTTCTTCAATCTTTGAAGCTGAAGTAAAAGGATCCAGTTCATCGTAAGCAGCTTCAAGCATTTCCAACTTCACTCTTGGATCAAAAACTGCTCCCATAGACAAGATTAAGCTATACTCTTCCCAATATTTATCAAACTTAATCTGCATGTCTTTGGCCATTTTCCTCAAACTATCATCATCACAATAACTGTATTTCCTCAATAGTAACTGAATCCTCCATACTTGCTGGAAGTAGATGTTAACTGTAGGATATTTTAAACCTGAGAAGTGTGTTGTGATGACACTGAAAGGCTTCAAAAACTCGTATATCTTTTCACCACGATTCCACTCATCTTCTGATGGCAATGACTTATAATTTGCATCATACAACTCCAAGCTCTCAAATGCCTTCCTAAACTTTAAAGCTCTAGCGAGCATCTCATATGTAGAGTTCCAGCGAGTAGGAACATCAAGTGATAACCCAGCTCCGCTTTTGATTCCTACTCTCTCTATACACGCTGCAAATGCTTCTTTCCTTTGTGGTGAGGCTTTCACATACCTGACACTTTCTCTAATGTTATGCAAAATGCTATTAGCTAACTCCAATCCCTTTTTGACAATGAGGTTCAGAATATGAGCGCAGCATCTAATATGCATATACTTCCCATCACATAACAGCCCAATTCGACTTGTCATCTGAAGCTTACCCTTGAGGATTCTCAGCATACTGGTATTGTTAGTGGCATTGTCCAAAGTAATAGCAAATACCTTTTTCTCTAAACCCCATTCCTTCAGACATTCAAAAATCTTATTAGCTATTTCATCACCAGTATGAGGAGACTTTAACTCACAAAACGCTAGGATCTTAGCGTTTAGTCTCCAGCTAGCATCAATGTAATGAGCACTCAAACAGATATACCCTGTATTCTGAGGACGAGCTAACCATAAATCAGAGGTGAAACAGACTCGACCATGATGATTTGCTAATTGCTCTTTCAACGTTTCCTTTTCTAATTCATATCGCCTATAAACATCAAGAGCTGCCGTCTGTCTACAGATTGGTTGGCAATTCGGATTCAGGTATCTATCTCTTTCTCTAACCTTCTCATATTCCACATACTTAAAAGGCAGATCATGGTATATGATAGCCTCGGTAACCATCAGCCGATCAACCATATGATCATAAACAGGTACTTCTATCTTCTTAGGCATCTTAGGACAACAATCTAAATGTCGCCTCATCTGATTTGTTCCAAGTGATTTTTTACTAGCAACGCAAGTAATAACTAACGATAAACCACAATGAATGCACTTAGCTCTTTCTTTTCCATCACTTCCTAACCCAACTAACAAAAAATCAGTCCAAACAGCTGAAGTTTTGCGTCGCTTACGCTGAGGTTTAGCTGCCTGAGTTGCTGCCTGAGGTGCTGGAGTCTCTCCAACTTGTGTTTCGTCATCCATCTCAAATTCATCATCCTGATGCATGTCCATGTTCTCACTTTGAAAATCCATCTCTACAAAAACGATAGTGAGAGAGACGACCGTGAGAGAGATGACCGTGAGAGAGATGACCGTGAGATAGAAGGTCGAAGAAGAGACGAGATTAGGTATTTAGGTCAAAGAAGATCGGAAGAAGGTCGAAGAAGAGACGAAGGTCGAAGTCTCGAAGAAGATCATGATCTCATAACGTCGTCGTTTTGCATTTAATGAAGTTTAATGGGCTGTCCATCTAATTTTCTTAGAGCCCGTTTATTAGACGGACGTAAATGGGTTTGTTTATTTATGTCCGATATTTTTAAAGCGGACATGAACACTAAACGGGCTCAAAATTTTATAAAGGCCCATTTATGTCCAATTACCATCTGTCCATGATAACACCTCTAATTACAGCTATCAGGCACAATATATATTTCCATACAGACACTTTGTCTCATATACAACTTATTTCATTCGATACTACTAACAATAGCTAGTGTTTATAGAGCCTTCCACATCTTTGTTCTCTTAACAAACTCTTAAACCAACAACAAAAACACACAATGGGTTACAATAGGCTCGGTCCGTCCGGACCATCAGACCCGAACCAGAAGGAGCCTGCCACGTCACTCCCGGAGCAACAGAAGAAACGTAAGACAAAACTGATTCTCTCCACTCTAGCTGTTTTGGTCGTTGTGGTGGTCTGCTTCGCGATCTTTGCCGGTATCCGAGCCGTACGTTCGGGTCGACACGAGCCTAAACTGACCCGTGAAATATCCCGAACCTGTAGCAAATCCCAGTACCCGAGCCTCTGCATCGACACGCTCCTTGATTTCCCGGGAGCTTTAACCGCCGACGAACAAGAACTCATCCACATCTCTTTCAACGCAACGCTACAGAGTTTTAGCAAAGCTCTTTATTCCTCGTCGGCGATCTCGTACACTAATCAGATGCCGCCACGTGTACGTTCCGCCTACGACTCATGCCTCGAGCTACTCGATGATTCCGTCGACGCGCTCTCACGCGCTCTCTCCTCCGTCGCGATCGCCGACGATGAGCATCATTCCGACGTGATGACGTGGCTCAGCTCTGCAATGACTAACCACGACACTTGCAACGACGGATTCGAAGGAATCTCCTCTGGAGTGAAGGATCAGATCATCGAAGCGGTGAAGGATTTGTCGGAGATGGTGAGTAATTGCTTGGCGATATTTTCGGGCAACGTCAAGGATCTGTCTGGAGTTCCGGTCGTGAACAATCGGAAGCTACTAAGCAAGGAAGAAGAAGAAGAAGAAGAAACAGAGGAGTTTCCGAAATGGTTGAACAGAGGAGACAGAGAGCTTCTCGGTACTCCGGCGACGACGATTCAAGCAGATATCACGGTGTCGAAAGATGGTAACGGAACGTTTAAGACAATCGCAGAGGCAATCAAGAAAGCGCCGGAGCATAGTAGCCGTCGATTCGTCATCTACGTCAAATCAGGAAGGTACGAAGAAGAAAATCTCAAGGTTGGGAGGAAAAAAACAAACCTCATGTTCATCGGAGACGGCAAGGGTAAAACGGTCATAACCGGTGGAAAAAGCATCACCGATGACCTCACTACTTTTCACACCGCCACTTTCGGTAACCAACATGAAAAAACATTTGCTTTTTGTTTTTTTGTTATGATTATTGATTTATGTTTTTTTTTTTGTAAAATAAAATTGATGTAGCCGCGACTGGAGCCGGGTTTATAGTGAGAGACATGACGTTCGAGAATTACGCCGGACCGGCTAAGCACCAGGCGGTCGCACTCCGTGTCGGCGGAGACCACGCGGTGGTTTATCGTTGTAACATTATTGGTTACCAAGACGCTCTCTATGTACATTCTAACCGACAGTTTTTTCGCGAATGCGATATTTATGGAACGGTCGATTTTATATTCGGGAACGCAGCTGTGATCTTACAGAGTTGCAACATCTATGCGCGTAAACCCATGCCTCAGCAGAAAATCACGATCACGGCTCAGAACCGGAAAGACCCAAACCAGAACACGGGGATCTCGATCCACGCTTGCAAGCTACTAGCCACGCCGGATCTTGAGGTCTCTAAGGGTAGTTATCCGACTTATCTCGGCCGTCCGTGGAAGTTGTACTCTAGAGTTGTGTACATGATGTCGGATATGGGCGACCACATTAACCCGCGAGGATGGTTAGAGTGGAACGGTCCTTTCGCATTGGACACATTGTACTACGGCGAGTATATGAACCGAGGGCCAGGATCTGGAACGGGTCAACGAATCAAGTGGCCGGGTTATCATATTATTACCTCAACGGTGGAGGCAAGCAAGTTCACGGTGGCTCAGTTCATTGCCGGTTCTGCGTGGTTGCCATCAACCGGCGTGGCCTTCTTCTCCGGGTTGTCACAATAAGCTGTCTCACTCTCACAGCCTTGTATGTAACATTATACTCAAGATTTTTATATTCAAACTCAAGATTTTATGTAATCTAGTCCACAAGCCATTTTAAGTGTACTTATATGACAGGACATCTTCTTGAATGAAATAAAGATTATGATTTGATTATTCTATTAAATCTTTAAGATTATTTGCTCAGATTGTACAATGTGAACATATTTCCAATCATTGAATCATGAAAGTTTGTGTAGATACATATCAAGAATGAAACATTGCAGCTGTTATTCTCAGTCTGCAAATTTCTGGCAAAACGAACAACTTTTTTTTCCTTCTCCAAATACACTTTTGGGAGGGACCACAAGAAGGTGTCTGGACCAAAAAAGAACACAGAAACCCGAAACTAAATAGCGTGGGATAGATCGAAGCAAAGGGATCGAACACCTGAAGATCGGTTTGAAGAGTTGGCTGTTTTTGATTCAGCTACACACACATGTTTGGTATGCAAACACCAGAATCAGGATTTTGTTGCTCTTTCCAGATTCTTCCGGTGACTCTAAGTTTCAGCTCTTTCCTGTCTCCACCTGAGAAGAAGAGTGCCATGTTTCTTTGGATTATAAGACCGTCGTGACTGTCTCTGACTTTCCTGTGACTATCTCTAACGCTTCTTGGGGTTCCTTCCCATGTGAGTTTCCTCCCACTGCCTCCAACTTCTAAGCTGTATGTGTAGTTCCGTGCGTCTTCTTCATCTCCCATGAATCTCACAAACGCCATGTATACTGGAGCCATACCAAGTTGAAACGCTTCAAAATGAAGACAAAAGTATTGTCCAAAACAATGGAATACCTAGAAGACAATATGACAAAAGAAAAAAACCCTCAGAATCTCAGACAACTGAAGAACTCATGAATCATAAGCGAGAACAATGCTCACCGTTAACATCCAAGTGGCATTCTCTACTTCGCGTGGATTGGATTTGACATAACGGTGATTGAACGTGCATCCAGTGTGCATATCAACTTTGTGATCGTCTCTCAAATGGGCTACAAGGTAAGTGATGTCGCCTACAACAGCACACTCCGAGCCAGCATATGGACAACTGTAAGGTCTAAAGTTACACAGAGACTCGTGCTTCAGTTTGCTGTAATAAGGGAATATCTCGGGGCATCCGAGATTGTAATACTTGCACGGTAGCTCGAGCGACTCGGCCACTTTCTCAAGAGCTAAACATCTAATATCTCCAAGTTCTTGTCTACACGTAGGACACCGATTGTGCACCCTTGCTTTACAGGTCGAGCATAACGTGTGTCCATTATGGCACTACAAAAACAAAGAAATCCTTTCGCTTATCTAACATACATTGTAAACCCTCAAGAATCATAGCAATGTTAAAGCAAATCAGATCATCTGAAGATATCTATCTAGTACTACAAATACTCAGAATCAAAGAAATTACTAACACAACAAAACAGACCCAAATCTAAGAAATGAGAATGAACACAATCAAAACAATTGGAACCCAATATCAGTTACAATTCGAAACCTCAACACATGAATCAAAAACCCACAATGTTACAAGATCATTATATACTCACGCACCTGATGAATGGGTGGGTACATTGAATTGGTACAGACTGGGCATTCCAGGAGCTCGTAAACGCTCGTAGCCGGAGCGATTGCCGTCGGGCCAACGATATTGGTAGCCACGGTGGCTCCGCCGTGAGATTTTGTTGATGAGAATTGGTGGCTGTGATGTTGATGGTGGATCTCATCGTTATCAATCACGCACTCGATACTATCTGTGTCCATTAACACCCTAATTTCAAAAGAAAAAGCCCTAAATTTTCAAACAAAAAATCGAGAATTTTCTCCCTTTTTCTCAGGAAAAGAAAATTCTTTCCTTTCTCGCCGATCAACAAGAAAGAAAGGAGATAAAAAAGGAGCAAGAACAAAAGCGAAACAAAAAAACAGTTCTTTGCTTCTAATTCACCTTCTGGGTATCTATCTTTTTCTAAAGGATTAAAGAGAGAAAAAAAAACTGGGGAACAAGAGAGAGAGAAAAGGAAAAAACTGAATTTTCCCGGGAAATCAAACAAGAACTTTCCTTTTCCTCTCTCTCTCTCTCAATGTTCTCGGCCAAAGAGGTGCTTTTCTTCGTTGGCTTGTTTCATCTTTTTTTCTTATGCCAGAGAAAAGTTGAGAAATTAAATATAGCCCGTCCAGATTTCAAGCCTTTTTCCGGATTTTAATCCGACGGTTATTAGAATCTGGCAAATCGGTGTTTCAATTTTTTTCCTTTTTAAAGTGTATTTATTTTCGACCAAAAAACAAAAGTGTATTTATTAGTCAAGCAAACTAATTAAAAAAAATATATTAATAATAATAAAAAAATACTGTTTTCATGTTGAATATAGCCCATTGCCGCATAAAATTAGTGAAAGGTTACTGTGGAAGAAGTAAATATATGGAGGAAATTATGAAATTGAGTGATTTGGTAAATATAATTTGATTAGTAAATGATTACGTATTTGTAAAATTAGTATTAGTAAATGCGTGGATAACGTTAAAACATTGTAAACTCGCTCGGTTGAAGACAAAAAAAAAGTCTGTGTTATTGTTTCGTGGTGATCTCATTGTTTCAAGAGTATTTTACACACAATCATAATAAATAAAACATTACCATAAATTGTTGTACTCAGTATGAATAGATCCAGAAATATGGTAATGTTGAATCCTGATTCTTCCAAAACCTGGAGCTCTTTAACCTAAGAATTTGAATTGCATAAAAGTTACATCAAACAATTATCAATGTGCAAATTGTGGATTCTTATGTTCTTTTAAATTTCGTATCCAACTTTGTTTCTTTCCTTCATTTATGTACAAAGAACGATAAAATTAAGCATACAGAGATACATAAACCAGATGTTTTGTTCTGGATGATGACCATGACGGTGTTGATATTATCAAACGTTACATTACATACTTGCTACAACAGACGGAATCTCCGCCTCCACCTCAATTTCTCCTTCCGATCCCTCCTTGCTCGCCTGCAACAATTCACCCCACCAAATTCAGATAATCCGGCTATCAAACCAACCATACAATCGGTGTTATTCGCTCGGGTTTACCTGAGGAGAATCCTTGGATTTGGTTTCAGAGAGATACCGATCCAATGCTCCTTTACCACGGAGAATCTTAGCTCCAGAGCCTCTACGCCCTTCTCCTTCAACTGCTTCTTCATCCACCACAACCGCCTCTATCATATCGTTGCCTTTACTCTCGTCCGGAATCTGAAAAAGAAAACAAAACATTTTGCGTAAATGTACAAGAGTCTGGACGCGGATTTACTGGCATCTGTTTGTTGTAAGTAATAAGAGAGGTGTATTTACCTCGTACATCGAATCCATGAGGATACTCTCTAAAAGAGCCCTCAATCCACGAGCACCTGTGTTTTTTGTTATTGCTTTTCTAGCTATTAGCTGCAGGGCGCTTTCCGTGAAATGCAGCTTTACCTGTGGAAAGAGAAGATGCCAACTGTCTCAAGATTTGGAGCAGAGGCAGGAGAGAGAGAGAGGGAGAGAAAGAGAAGTAGTTACACTATTCATCTGGTACATCTTTTTGTATTGCTTTCCAAGAGCGTTCTTAGGCTCTGTCAGAACCTGCAATCCAATGAAATTATTGCCTCTTCTATGAACACGATCGAGTAATGCAAAAATTACATCAAATGTCACTCTGATTATATTACCTGCATAAGTTGGTTCTCGGTCAAAGCGGACAAACTGACGAGAACTGGAAATCTTCCAACAAATTCAGGTATTAAACCATAAGCAATTAGGTCACTGCTTTCCACCTGCCAACACCAAACATCTCATTCTAAACTTTGATACAAACCAAAAACAATCTGAAGAATCAACCAAACATGAGTTAAAAAACCAGTCTATTATTTGCCGGGTGAAGAGATGATAAAACCTACAGTTTCCATCAGGTTTGATGCAACAGCGGCGTTTGTAACACCACCCGCCCTCATGTTAGCACGTACAGGAGCACCAAACCCTATTGAAGAATCATGGCGCCTGGAACAAAAACACTCATTTCGCTCTTAAAGGCAATTCGTTTTAGAGGGTATGAATAAAAAAGAAAAAGGAATGTATAAAATCTGTTCGTCAGACCTCTCTGAGATCGTTTTTTCGATGTCTACAAAAGCACCACCACATATGAAGAGTATGTCCTTTGTGTCTATCTGCAGGTAGTTAACAAGAACGCAGGTAAGAAACAAATGTGATACAGGGGAGACACCTTATCAACTCTTTAACAAGAAAACAAGAAACAATGTCAATTTGGATTTTAAACCCCAACACTCCAATCATCATGCAAAAACATTACATTGGAATGTGAAAGCTCTTCTGTCTACATAATCATTAACATTTTAGTATAATAACAATCTCTACCATATTCACGACAAAATAAATACAGATCCATAGCTTTCTTTTTCTTTTGCAACGTGCAGGATAAAGAGTAGAGCACCACAAACCTGGATATTGTCGCCTCTAGGGTGCTTCCTAGCTCCCTTCTCAGGTACATTAACGATCTATATCCAGAAAGAGGGAGTTAGAAACTGGGCATCAACCACAAAAGAAGTATTAAGAACTTACTTAGCAGAGCTCTCAAAGCAAACTGTACATGACTTAAACTGTAAACTTACTGTTCCTTCCAACATTTTTAGTAATGCTTGTTGAACACCCTCTCCTGATACATCTCTGCTGATGTTAAGGCTTTCTGCCTGGCAACCAAAAGGTCCAAAGAAAAAAGTTCCATCTAAGAAGCACAGAAAATAATATTCAAGTTTTCCAAACTAGCACGAGTAAAAAAAAAAAAAAAAGTTCTAACCTTCTTTGTTATCTTGTCGACTTCATCGATGTAAACAATCCCCTGCTGTGCAGCTGCAACATTATAATCTGCAACCTGGAAAGAATATCAAATCCACACATTATAAATAGTTACAGAAATTGATTATAGTAGTATACAAATAAAAATGTTTGGGTTTTAGAAGCTTACTGTGAGAAGTTTGTATAATATAGACTCGACGTCCTCTCCCACATAACCAGCCTGACATTATTTCATTTCCGAACAAAAAAAAATGAATGTCACAGATTGGTCATCACGAAAAGGACATGCGCCAAAAAGACTAGAAGAAAGACAAGAATTGCCTGAGTCAGTGTGGTTGCATCCGCAATGACAAAAGGAACATTCACAAACCGTGCCAAGGTTTTCGCAAGTAATGTCTTCCCTGTGGTCGAAGAAAAACACCAAAACAGATGAGGTTGAGACAGCTAAAACTGAAGTTTCACAACCACGCTAGATTGAAATAGTAGTAGTATTACAGCAACGTATCAGGCTGGCGGTTTTTGCAGATTGGAATCAGAAATATTACCTGACCCAGTTGGTCCCATCAAGAGAATATTACTTTTCTCCAGTTCTACCATATCATCATCTGCTGGTTTTGCTGCAGTGCTATCAGCTTCAGCTTCTCCCGTGGACCTAGCTTCCCAACAAGTTTCAGCATCATAACTAACCAATCTCTTACGGAATACGTGAAATCACAAAGAAACAAACCGATGCAAATGAACGAGCAAGCAAAACTACGATATTCCGAGGTAAAGAGAATACATGCTGACATGATTTACCAAATCACAAGATAAGTTGTACTACAGAAGATAGATCATTTTCCAGAAAAAAAAAAACAAGTGAACATATCAAAACATTGCATTCAGGTGATTGTTCGATAGTAAACTAACCGTTTCTGTGATGATTCGGAATATATCCTCTTGTAATGATTGTAAACTGCCACTGAAAGCACCTGCATCCACGAAATGACACAAGAATGCGATTAAAAACCAAATAGAAGCATACAAAATTCAAGCATCAGTACTGAAAATTAGCATTCAGCTGTGAGCAGAAGCATGGATTCACCTTCTTAGCTCTCTCCTGACCAATCACGAACTTATTCAAACCTTTGCATATCTCCTTTGGTGTCGGAAAATTAGACCCAAGGTTGGATCCACCCCAACAATCTTCTTTCGAATTCGACCCTGTTCCGTTACCAGCACCGGGACTACTTCCACCACCACCACCGCCACGACCCAGATTAACGGTGGATTCATTAACCCTAAGGGAAACTCCATCTCCCGGAGGCTGCCACAGATCCGGTGGGTCTCCTTGCGAGCTCAGAATAGTAGACCCAACACCGGTCAGGTTCTGAACACAATCCGTAGCATAACCCTTGCGTCTCTCTCCTCGATTATCCAAGAAGCTCGTTCCCATAGGCCTGAGCAAGGCGGTTTTGTTTGATGGGTCATCGGATTTAGCACGGTGATTGTAGTGAGGAGTCGCGGTTCGAGCGGTGTGGACACGGTTGAAGATGAAATACCTAAACTGAGAGAGTGTGAGAGAAGCGGTTTCTCTCGAGGTGTTCGACCTCAAAGCCGCGGCCATGGCGGTGGAATGAACAGGTGGTGGAGGAGATTCGAATGCGAAGAAGAGTTACAAAAATCTCTCAGCAATTGATTAACATAATCAGATCGAAAATTTGTTAGAAGAGTATGCAAGAAACCGAAAGCCAAAAAAATTCTGAAACTTTTGGAAAGGGTTTCAATTGATGACGCAATTATTTAACAATTTCGAGAGGAAGAGAGTTGTGAAGCACACGGAAATGATGAGCAGAAGAAAACGCAAAATTCGAAAGGGGAAAAAACGAATTGGAGAAGAATATCTAATCATCTTCTGGAGAGCATTTTTACGGCCCATGGTTTTCGAAACGTCGTCGTCTTACCTCCTTAACACACATTTACAAACGCCGGATAACCAAAAAAAAAACAATCTTTTAACTCTTATCGTTGGCTTTGTAATTTTAGCTTTAAGCAAATTACTAGAGAAGCAGCAAATAGCTTAACCTCCACAACATTAAAGTTCATGTAATGTTCTTACGGCCACCGTTCGTAGACCCCTACACCCACTGTCGATCCGTGGGCTCCATCTTCGCCCGACGGTCAGTGTGTTAGTATGGAAAACTCAAAATACTTGTTTACTGACCATGCAAATCACCATGAGATCTTTTTCCGTGTTTTCTTCTCACTCACACGGTATTGGAAATGACTACCCACTAGGTCACCCATCATGAAATTGCTCAAGTTCAAATACGATCTATCCTAAAATTTTATCAGGATGAGTTATAAAAAGTAAATGCATTTTGGTGACATAGTCCATAGATAGGCAGATCAATTCTTTCAAACCTCTTAACATGCACTATATATTTCCAGAAATCAGTGTGTTGCACATTGTAACACTTAAACTCAGCACATGCATTCGAGTGCTCTAACAAAAAGCAGATCACCTCATCACTAACGGAAAAAGGAGAGGGAGAAGGAGAGTAAGACGAGAGGATAAAGGACCGAAAGGAGAGAGAGGCTACAGGGAAGAAACGAGAATAAAACTATGGCAAGAGAATCAATACAAATGAGAGAGAGAAGACGCATCGCTGATCAACATCGAGAAACTCAAAGATGATGAAGTGATCAACAAATGACAGATGGCTTTCAATTGTTGAACGCAACTGTTAAAGGAGAAGATCGACCCTTGCCTTCATACTAATCACAAGGGAGTATTCTTTCTCTTTGTTATACCACGAGATCTCTAATGATCTCACTCAGTTTGCCTAAAAAGAACAGTTATGAAACCAATTTAAAACTCATATTATTCATGAAACTTTGTTGTAACTTGTAACGTGTTATCATTCACAATAAATGAATAAATGAAAAGATAGTATAAACTCAGACTCAAATTGTGAATGATAACATCACCAATAAATGAAAAGATAATATTCCGTGTATATGCATGTTTACCATGGACATTTTTAATTATACTACAAAGAAGATTCCATGACAATTTACTTGCATTATCTTGAAAATCTTTGGTAAGTTTGTCATCATTAAATCATCATATTTCACGTTCTATGAAAATCGAATTCTCTATATATTATGTATAAACATAATTAACCATTAATCAACTGTTTAGTAAATGAAAATCGAATCCTCTTAAATGCGGTATTATCAACGGCTGGTTTCGGGTACCTTAGGAGATTATGGATCAAAGATATGTACTTCCAAGGTCTTTAAAAAAAAAAAATTCAATTGGCTTAATTTTGTGTAAATGATTCAATAGAAAATAATACAAAATAAAAGTATCCGTAAAAAAATATGCATAAGAAATAATATGTCTTAAAAATGCTAAGTTCAAAGTTTTGACGTGAACTATTCAAATTAAAAAAAACTATGATTTTAGACTCAGTCAAAAACATACAAGAACATATAGTATACAATAACCAAAACTAAAAACCAACATATAAAATTATATTTACCAACATATAGCATATAAATTAGTTTATGTGATGTATTTTTTTAAACATTTATGAAATTATTGAAATATAAATAGACATGAAAGCATAGAAAGAGAATAATTTTTTTAATAATTTGTATATCATTTTATCATTCAAAAATAGAGAATAACCATATCTACGGCCGTACCGTCCATGTATTGAATTTTCCTAGGGACAAGAATAATATTATACTTCTTGTTTTTCAAAATATAAGATGTTTTTTTCAAAATATAACTTGTTTTGACAATATTATGTATTTTTTAACTTGAGTGAATATTGTGTGACCACTAGTATTTTGCAGTTTTTTTATGATTGGTTAAATTATTTTATTCTATATATTAAATGATACTATTTAGAAGAAAAATAGTTTCTTAAACTCCATTTTTTTAGCCAAAACATATTATATTTTGAAACGGAGAAAGTATAATTTTAGAGTCGTTTTAAAAAAAAATTAATAGTAATTTAGTGGGAAAAATTAATATAAGAGGGATTTTTAAGATTTACATCCCAAATTTCATGCTATAATTAGAGCTTTTTTATAGTATTTCATTAATTTTTTATCGGTTTTTTTACAATTATTTAAAATTAAATTATAATTATTGTTAAAATTTATATGTAAATTTTTTTTCTAAATAATTCGTGTCGGACCTTGAAAAGTTGGGACCGTATCATATCCCAATCCCATTACCATATCTAGAATTAACATGTCACATCATCCCATATCCATTTTATTACACTCAAATCATAATTATATACATTGTATGTGAGATTATTGAACCCAAAAACCAAAAAAAAACTCTTTTAATTCCCATTTACAATTTTAGAGCATTTTTTTTTGTTAGATAAGAAGTGATATTTGTAGAGAGATCCATGCGCCTAGTATTTTCTCTCCCAAGGCGACAAGAAGAAGCTTCACGTCCGTTCGTCTCTGAGGCCTTCTCCGGCATTCGGGGCGTACCGCCGATATCGCGAGAGGGTCTCCTTGATTCGTATTAGGTTTATAGCTCTTCATCGATGTGTTAAGGATCTTCGTAGGAGGTATCGGAGAGTGTAGTTCTTGTCTGACGGCGCAAAGGCTCCTCCGGTGCAGCGAGGCGTTGCGGAAGCTCGATTGATATTCTTGTTGGTGGCACTGGTGGTTCAAGCCGTTGGATGAAGACATTGAGATCTCCTTATTGCCGTTGGATAACTGGATTCATAGGTTAGGGCCATTGGTTTGGGCCCTATGTTCGAAACTGGTTTCTTTCCTTGCGTTTAGTTTTAATTGCTTCCTCTCTGATAGTTTCGGTGGATCTAGATATTAGCTTATCATGGATCTGTTGGTTCAATCTAGTTCGCCTCTCCGAATGTTTTAGTGTGTTAGCTTTCGTGTCTTGGCCTTATGATATGAGTTGTCTTAGGGCTGATTTAAAGTGTGACTCTTTCTTAGTGAAGAAGATGATCTTGAGGCTGTCTTTCATCGACTAACAGTTTAGTTTCCTCTCTATCCATTTTTTCAATTGGTTCTTCTATCGGCAATGCGTATCAACAGCTACCTCAGTGCATTGGGTTGTGTATCCATTGGAAAAATCATAGATTGGATTGGGTTCTACTCTGGTTATTGTTGATCTCCTCTTCATGGTTTGTATCGGTTATTGTCACACTTTCTTGGCTTTGCTTTGGTGTCTTGCCTCATGTCCGTTTGTAGCTCCCTCGTCTCCTTTATCCATGCCGTGAATGATCCTGTTGATGCAAGGGTTTCTTGATTTGGTCATTTTGTGGAAGGTTGGCGACTGGCTTCTATGAGGTGTGGTTTGATTGGATTTGCATGATTCGGGGTTAGTTTATGTTCAATAGATTTATGTTGGATTTTCGGTTATAGTGTTTGTTTCCGATGTCGTTCTTGTAGACATTGTCTTTGTATTTCATCTTCGTATTTCTCAATCGTATCTCACCATGTTTAATATAATATTTTCAGTGGAAAAAAAAAGTGATATTTAAAAAGATATTAGCTAATAACATTATTTATCTAGGAAATTAAACTCTATAAATGAAAAGATATGTAGGGTTTAAATGTTCAAAAATATCTAAATGCTGATTCATGCATATGTAGGAAATAAATTAAAAACTACAGTAAATAGTTCCCCCTACAATCAAAGAAGAATAGAGAGGTTTGGTGATTAAACTGAAAGTAATTAAGAGATAACAAATCACAGGCCAAATCTAATTTGATCATATCATAAAATCTCTCCTTCTTCCCCAACGGCACTCTTTCATCTCTCCAATTTATCTCAAGCCGGATTCCAATTTTCTCAGCGATTTTCGTCGGAAGATCGTGAATCATAGTCGGCGGAGTGATCTCGCTCCGCTGGTGAATCGTCACCGGATCAGCAGACCGATCCGACGACACATTTCTAATCGATTTTTTGTAGTGACGACGAATCAGCGGATCCAGAAACTTCGATTTTCTGGAGAGTTGATAAGTGAAAGAGGCATGAACCTATAAGGTCAAGGCATTTTGCGTCGTGGTGAATTCGATTGATTTTGAGTAAGAGATCTGATTTTTGGGATCTGTTTCTCTCTCTCGTGCTTCGATTAGCTGAAGAATTTGGATGCAAATGGCGAGGAAAGGGTCAAGTATCAGATTATCGAGCTCGAGAATATCTTCTCTTTTGCTCTCCATGTTTGCAACTTTCGCTTCGTTATATGTAGCAGGCCGGTTAGTTCTCAATCTGCATTTATCCATCGTGTAACAAATACTTGTGTTCATGTGATTCTTATTTGTTCTCTCGTCTCTGTATTTGAGATAGTTTATGGCAAGAATCACAAACTAGGGTTCATCTAATCAAGGAGCTCGACAGGGTAACAGGACAGGTTAGTATTTCGATGTCAGTTTCATGTTTGTCAATGTGATCGTGTACTTGAATTGACCCTGTTTCTAATGAGATTCTTGATACAAAAATCTGACAGAAATTATTTGATTTGCAATTACTGTTCTTGAATCTCCTTATCCCGCTTCTGCGTAAGGTACTTGAGAATGTTTATGCTGTTTTTTGTATGGGCTCTTTTCAGGGAAAATCTGCCATATCAGTGGATGATACTTTGAAGATCATAGCTTGCAGGTAAAATATGGTACTTTTGTCTCATTTGGTTTCCTTTGAATTTTCTAGTCTCCATGGACTTTAGAACGTAGACTTTTATTTCTAGGGAACAGAAGAAGACACTAGCAGCTCTTGAGATGGAATTAAGTGCAGCTAGACAAGAAGGTTTTATACCAAAAACCCCCAAACATACAGATGGAACTGAAACCAAGAAAAGACCATTATTGGTAATCGGTATAATGACAACGTTGGGTAACAAGAAGAAAAGAGATGCAGTTCGTCAAGCATGGATGGGGACAGGTACGGTTCTTCCTTATCCATGTTTTAGTAAGATACTGTCTGTTATTTGCTTATGTTCTTTTGTAAATCTTCTTTAGTGGTTTGAGATTGGGTAGGTTTAGAGATTGATTTCGTATTTCCTACTTCTCAGTTATGGAATACACTTATTATTGGGAGCTTAACATGTCCTTTTTTTTTTTTTTTCAGGCGCATCTTTAAAAAAAATTGAAACCGAAAAGGGTGTGATTGCACGATTTGTTATTGGAAGAAGGTTTGGTTTTGGTTTATTATTCTTTGGTTTATCTATGCCTGGAATAATGATTATGAAGTACTAGAATCTTCTTTCGAAACGTTATTTTTGTGTTACGCAGTGCAAATAAAGGCGATAGCTTGGACAGGAGCATTGATACTGAAAATAGTCAAACCGATGACTTCATCATTCTCGTATGTGTTTTCTGACTCGTTCTAGATTATTACCCCGGTCATTCATTTATTATCTCACCTGTGTTAATTTGAGGAGCTTGACCATTTAATGTTTTCCAGGATGATGTAGTTGAGGCACCTGAGGAAGCTTCGAAGAAGGTAAAACTGTTCTTTGCCTATGCTGCAGATAGGTGGGATGCACAGTTTTATGCAAAGGCCAATGACAATATCTACGTAAATATGGGTAAGTTAGTATTTGGTAGTTTGTGTTTCTTGGGTTATATGTTTGTGTTTCTTGGGTTATATGGATAACGTAGTTGACTTGTAAATGTCATTCTTCTTGTTTTTCTAACATCACTATCTTAGTTGAATTTATAAAGAGCATTCAAACTTTGAAACTATTTAAATAGAGGTAACATCTATTGGTGTGGTGATTATATAGAGAGGAATTGAGAAGTTTACTGTTAAACCTATATTTAGGCAGTGAAATACAGAGTACGATGTTCTTACACATTTTTTCGTGCCACGTTAAAGGTCTATAACCCCTTCTTCTGTGAAAGCTATAAGGTCAACGAGTTTCTATGTAAGCATTTTGCTGACATTATGAATGCAATTGATCCGATGCAGATGCACTCGGTAGTACACTTGCAGCACATCTGGAGAACCCACGGGCTTACATTGGTTGTATGAAGTCAGGCGAAGTTTTTTCAGAACCGTGAGTTTAAGCTTAAAAACCAAACACCGCTAGGACCATTAGGATCGTGGGAATATTATCAATTTTATGTGATCATAACATAATTTTGTTTTTTCTGGCAGGAACCACAAATGGTATGAACCAGAATGGTGGAAATTTGGCGACAAGAAAGCGTAAGTTAAATAATCAGAACAATGCATTGGCTTAGTTTCTTTCCTTCCATGTGATGAGGAATCACGTGTTCTTGTTTTATGTATCTCACAGATACTTCCGGCATGCTTATGGGGAGATGTATGTTATAACGCACGCATTGGCTAGATTTGTATCGATCAATAGGTCAGTTCCAACTCTCAACAATGCGAGATGACACAATCTTTGATATATTCACACACACAGCGAAATAAACTGAACGAGTTTGTGTGTTTTTTTGTTTTGTATGATGATGGGATTGTCACAGAGACATTCTTCATTCATATGCTCATGATGATGTCAGCACGGGTTCATGGTTCGTGGGTCTTGATGTTAAGCATGTAGATGAAGGAAAGTTTTGCTGTTCCGCTTGGTCCTCAGGTACATATATCTAAGGAAGACTTATCTTCCACTGCGCATTTGCTCTAATTTAAATCACTCTTTTCAAATGTGAATATATATTGGATTTCATGTACAAATTGCTTTACATATATCTAAATTTCTTCCATATGTTTCAGAAGCTATATGCGCAGGAGTGTAGTAGGACCAAAGACGAATCCAAGTGTGAGGCTTTGCTCTTTGGTGCTTATAGAAAAGTAATCACACTAATGATATTTGTCTGAAAAAGGCTAATTTTACACAATTTTCTCTTTGTATCCTAAACTTACCATTTAAAAAAAAAGCATTTTACATTGTCTAGGTTTTGGATGTTGACAGATTCTTAGTTAAAAACCTCTCTAGTAGTTACCATTAGCTTTTTAAATGGAAGCAGTGAAATATATATTTTCACAAACCAAAGTTTATCTTCCCCAAAACAAATCAAACATATACACAAGTAAAACCCAATATCTATACTTTCTCAATCTTTTATGTCATAAAATTTGATGTTTACTTATAAACTATAGAACAACAGTTGAAAGTCCATTCACGAAGAACCATGGAGCAAATGTGCCAATGCTTTCTCAGTGTCGTTCTCAAACATGAAGAGAGCATCTGCAACAGCGTTTATTGGAAACCCCATTTCCCGTATCGCTGTGAATCCATTTGCAAATTCCTGAACCTGAAACACAGAGGGAGGAATCCACAGACTGTAATTAGACTCTCCTTCGGTTGCAAAGGAAACCGATAATTCAAAGACATCCACCAATTTAACTGACGCTTAATCATCGTTTTAAACTATTGACTCATTCGGTTACTATAACCACAGCTTAGAATCTGTGTATCTATTAGCAAATACTACATGAATAGAATGTACAGAAGAAGGAAAGAAGATAAAGCACCTTTGTGGGATTATCACCATAGTTTGCAACTGCAATGTTGACCGCTTCTCGGTTAAGCCCAGACGCAGAATATTTCATCACAACAGGATCTACACCCTGCATTGGAATCCCTCATTAATAAAATTATAATGCCGGACAGAGCTAGCGCAAATCTAAGGATCATACACTGTAATGCACAAACTAATATTGACCTAAATTCCCATCCACACTTGTTCTTGCTAGAGCTCATATTAATACTATAGTTTGGTGCCATTAATCACCTTGGCTTAACTCTAAGAATCTTATACATCAAATTTGAGGGAGGAGGCTTACCATTGAAGGTGTTGGTTCTGGGAATTTAGTCGGTGGATTCTCGGTACCAAATTTACTCCAATCAGGGTTTTCTTTCTCTGCCTCTGCAAGTACTTTCCTCTCTAGACCGAAATCGAACTGAAAACTGCTCCGAGGAATATCTCCCACTCGAGGCAACAACTGAGGCTGCAACATTGCAATCACAGTCCATGAGAATGTTTTCTAAATTCCAGAGCCAAAGATCATCGAGCAGTGGAAATTCGAACATGATCTGAATCTAAATTTCCTAAAGACTTAGAAAAAGTATATAAAATCTCTCACCGGAGGAGTAATCCGATACTCAGGCTTCAGAGTCACCTTGATTCCCAATCCAGCTGCGAAATCAACGAGCATCAGCTACAAATCGTAGAAATCAATTCGCGAGAGATCAGAGGAGACTTACATGAAGAGGAAGAAGAAGAAGAAGGGAACGGAGGAGAGTTGTGTTGAAAGGACGAGTTTCTCTCCGGAGGAGGGAAGAACGGTGGGGGATGTTGGCCGATCTTAGGGTAACCGTACATAGGGTGAGTGGACGCCGGAGATGGAGAAGGCGAGGCGGTTCCGTACATAGGTCGACCGTATGGGGAGGGGCCAGACTTGTTCCTGAAGTCGTAATCCATTGTTTGCAGAGAAGTGAAAATCAGCGACGAATAAAGAGTCTTCAAGGAAGGAGATGATGAGATCTGTTTGGATGTGAGGATTCGTGTATTCCTTACACTGCTTTGACTTGATGCGTTATTTTTGTTTCTCTTTGTATAGATAGATTTATAACAGAATAAATATTAATAGGTTGCAAAAAAAATGGTCAATCTTTTCAACTTTCAAAATCTTTTCAAATTGAGGAAAGATGAATAAAAAAAGAAGAGTTAGGCAAGTAAGAAGAGAAGACTGGGATGATCAAAACTCATTCTCCCCGAATTATTGGAGAAGATTTCCACAAATTCACAGCGAATCTGATTAAAGATGAGTTCATCAAGTCATAGAGACTTAAGAGCTGAAAGAGTGAATCTCCTAATGGCGGAATTTCCCGACGCAGCCAACACTCTTGGTACGGTATGGAGCAAGTGGGGATTAGGTGTGAAGACAAACATATCTCGCCATGCTTCTTTCTTTTTGTGTATTTAATTTGATTGATCCGGTTCTTTCAATTCCCGGTTCGGTTATTTTCAGTTTGGTTTATTCTACATTCATCACTGTGGATTTGATGAGATTATGAATTTAGGGGTTGGGCACGATACCGGATATGGACCGAGCTGATATTCCATGAATGATATAAACAAACCAAATATATTTTGTACTCCTATTCGTTGAGGAAATCGAAAAGCATCTATCTCATATGGATATTTTAGCCTCTTAAACTAATCTTGTAATTGCTTCGTTCAAGAGTACTTGATTAGATCTTGTGATTTATAAAAATGTGTGTAGGGATGGATGTAAGTTTTTTTTGTCAATTTCTTAGAAAATACAAGGTTTTTTAATTAATGCCCCACACAAAGTATAGGGAAATGTTGTTTGTTTATGGCTTATGGATTAGAAGAGATAGTTGTTACCAACACAATGACTCCTGCTCGTACCAAATCAATACGTTTGCGCATTCAAACTCGTGCAATATAATATCAAAATCCATGTATTAAGGTTTTCTAAGCAAATCGTATCCTATACATCTGTTTATAAAATTTTGTAAGTTGCCATAAAGCAAACTTCATCCTTCTTTCTCATGCTTTTAATTCATTATATCAAAATCTAAGACACTTTGATTTTGGTGTTCTTCATCTAAGCTTTTATTTTTGGGAATGTCTCTATATCCTTTTGTCCCAATAACCTTTAATATTTTCATAACCCAATTTTAACCTTCAATATTAGTAAAAATAAATTTTTTAAAAAAATTTCTGAATTTTTTTTTTAAAACAGAATATTTATTTATTTTCGGTTTCCTTTTTTAACATACCAAAAAATAAAAAAATTTCAAACTAAATATCAAATATCAAATTAGAAAAAAAACTAATTTCAAAAAAATTTGACAAAAAAAAAAAATCAAAAATGTTTATGACGGAAAAATCTACGTTTTTGGAAAGTAAATACCGAAAAAACGTTTTTTGGAAAGTAAATAACTAATGGTCATAGATTTAGGGGATTTAAACTACCTTCGGTAGAATAGGTTTTCTACCATTTGGTAGAAGATAGAGAAAGAGGTAGATAGAAGGGATAGAATATGCATTCTGCGTGTCATAGAAGACAAAGTCATTGGTAGAAATAGCATTCTGCAACTCTTAGTATTGAAGCAAAATGGTGGAATGTGCAATCTGCAATATGTAAAACTTGTGCAATTAGTAGAATATTTCCTTCTACCACTCGTAGAATGATACAAATTCGTAGAACACCTAATCTACTAGTAGATTCGACCATGGTAGAAGAAAAAATAAATAATTTTCTGTCATAATTTTTTTTGAAAAAAAATATAAAAATGAATATATATATGCCTTGTACATTACTCTTTTCTATTTTTCTGATTTTATAAAATTATAAAAACTATTTTTTTTTGTATTTTCCAATATTAATCAAAGGATAATATAAAAAAAAATTGGTAAAAAAAGGCAAAAGTTAGTAGGACAAATCCAATTTCAACGTGAGTCAAAAGAGCATATAGTAAGCTCTTGTGAGCTATTTCGTTTTTCTGTTTCTTTATCTAGTTCATTAAGCTCTTTCAAAGCTTGAATAAATCATTGCTTTGGATTGTCTCACATGGTAGTGAATTCATAATAATAGATTATGGTTTTAAACCTCCCATTTCCTCGTCTCCTAAAAGTTTTATTTTCATATTGAGTTTGATTCGAAAGATATGAAGAAACGATCTAGATGTTAATTGGTATTTCACAAACGGTTTAGCTGATTGACTAATAAGGATTTATAATACAAGTTCAAAAACTAATGAACCCATAATTGCTTTCATTTTTTTCGGTTCTGTTTTTTTCTTTTTCTTTTTTTGAAACTTAAAACGGATTCCATAGAATCCTTACAATTTTAAACCATCCTAAACCAAAACGCAAGCTACATAGTTCCAAGAGTTAGAATTCAAAAGAGAAACCTTTTCTCTCGAGTCAACGAATAAAACATGCATTCGAATATATGTCTCTTTCCTCTCTGATCTCATATATTCCATGTCTCGAATTTGTGTGTGGAGGTAGGTGGATTAAGAAAGAGAGAGAGAGAGAGAGAAAGACTCGACAAATAGCATGAACCATGAACTTCTTTTTCTCTAATTTCAACTGTTTAAAAAAACACGACTTTCGTTACACACTAAAATCAACTGTTTGAAAAGAGTGAAAAATGTGGGGAAAAAAATAGCCAAAAAAAAGTAAAAAAAATTTGAAATCTAGAGTTGCATTCACCGCGATTTTCTCGTCAAACAAAAAAAAACAAAAACAGAAACAGAGTTGTTAGGCATATCAAGTCAACAACTCGCCGAACCTAACATTAACCTAAAGCAACCCACTTTCGTTTATAATCAGATTAAATATAATTTTAACTTATTATCTAATCCATTAGCCCACAAAAGTCAATAATTGTAAAATTATTATATACACACCTCTTCATCTTTCACCCATTACAACGTCACTTTACCCTTAAACCAGTTTTTCTCCAGTCTCCACCCCAAAAAAAACACTCTAAATATTTTCCGGGAAAATGAAGAGCCAATTTCTAGTGAAATGGGTTTTAGTACTCACCGGATTGATCTTCAACATCTGCTGCTGCATAGAAGCAGAGACAACCAAAGAAGATAAACACACTCTTCTTCAGTTCCTTAGCAACATCAACCATTCTCATTCACTCAACTGGTCACCAAATCTTTCTTTATGTACCAACTGGACCGGTGTTACCTGCAACTCCGATCATTCCAATGTCGTCTCTCTTCATTTAGCAGCCACGGGTCTTCGCGGGCATATCGAGTTGAGCACGATAGCCAGGTTAACTAATCTTCGGTTTCTCATTCTCAGTTCTAACAACATCTCTGGACCATTTCCTTCAAGTTTACAAGCTTTGAAGAACTTAACCGAGCTTAAACTCGACTTCAACGAGTTTTCTGGTCCTTTGCCTTCTGATTTCTCTTCTTGGGAGCATCTACGAGTTCTTGATCTCTCTAATAATCGGTTTGATGGTAGTATTCCGTCTTCGATTGGGAAGCTAACCCAATTACACTCACTGAATCTTGCGAATAACAAGTTTTCAGGTGAGGTTCCTAATATCCATATTCCGGGTCTGAAGCAGCTCGACTTAGCTCACAACAATCTGACAGGAACCGTACCCCAGTCATTGCAGAGGTTTCCACTCTCAGCATTTGTCGGAAACAAAGTTTCTTCCGGGAAGCTGCCCCCTATTCATTCATCATTAAGGAAACACACGAAACACCACAACCATACAATTCTTGGCATAACATTGAGCGCGTGTTTTGCTCTACTAGCTCTGCTCGCTATCCTATTGGTAATCATCCACAAGAGAGAAGAGCAAAGAAGATCAACAAAGGAAAAACCTAGCAAGAGGAGGAAGGATTCAGATCCAAACTTGGGTGAAGGAGGTAACAAGATTGTGTTTTTCGAAGGGAAGAATCTTGTTTTCGACCTTGAAGATCTGTTGAGAGCTTCTGCGGAAGTTTTAGGGAAGGGACCGTTCGGGACAACCTACAAGGTTGATCTCGAGGACTCAGCCACCATTGTTGTGAAAAGGATCAAGGAAGTGAGTGTACCTCAGCGGGAATTCGAGCAGCAAATCGAAATTATTGGTAGCATCAAGCATGAGAATGTTGCCACTCTAAGAGGATATTTCTACTCTAAGGATGAGAAGCTCGTGGTTTATGATTACCACGAACATGGAAGTCTTTCGACATTACTACACGGTATGTTGATAATGGGACCATTGAATTTAGTAATGCATAAGTAACTAAGTTAGTCTATGGTAGGACTTTTCGTTACCCTCAACAGTATCCTTAGCATATATCGTACATAACTAAGTCTATGTGTGCATCCGTATGCCTGCTACTATTCAGGTCAGAGATGTCTCACGAATCGGAAACCTCTAGAATGGGAAACTAGACTGAATATGGTGTATGGAACAGCAAGAGGACTAGCTCATATCCACTCACAAAGCGGAGGCAAACTAGTCCATGGGAACATTAAATCTTCAAATATTTTCCTCAATGCGAAAGGATATGGCTGCATCTCTGGGGCAGGAATGGCCACTCTGATGCATTCGCTGCCCCGACATGCAGTCGGCTATCGTGCACCAGAGATAACGGACACAAGAAAGGCGACTCAAGCATCGGATGTGTATAGTTTCGGGGTCTTGATATTTGAGGTGCTAACAGGAAAATCAGAAGTGGCTAACCTGGTGAGGTGGGTGAACTCGGTCGTTAGGGAGGAATGGACCGGAGAGGTGTTTGATGAGGAGCTTTTGAGGTGCACTCAGGTAGAGGAAGAGATGGTAGAGATGCTGCAGGTTGGTATGGTTTGCACGGCGAGATTGCCGGAAAAAAGACCAAACATGATTGAGGTAGTGAGAATGGTGGAAGAGATAAGACCGGAGAAGATAGCCAGCGGATACAGATCAGAGGTTTCCACAGGCTCAACTCCAATTGGAAGTCTATCAGGATCGCCGTATATACTGTGAGAAAGACTATTCATCTTTCCTTTATGTATTTGACCATTCAGAAAAGGGTTTTAATATTTCAGTTTAATCTATGAAAAGGTATAAAGCGACCTAGCTTAACAAAAAAGGGGGTTAGTGTGGTAACCTTTGATCAGTCACTTTCAAGCAAGACCGGAGAAGGAACTCGATTCATACATAAATTTTGTAGAACAAATAGTAGTAGTTTGCACTCTCTTCATGGATAAGATACATAGTTCTTTCAAATGCATAACAAATAACAAGATGAAAAAGAATATAATAATAAACAACATACCGCCCTGATTTCAGCTTTTAGTAGCCAAGAGGAAAAAATCCTTTCGCATTCGCAACGGGCTTGCTCCCTCCAAAGTTTATGAACAGCGAGGAAAATTAAGAAGTTGTCACTTACTCACTTCCACATAAATCTGGTCCTGATACCCCCTGAAAAGGAGTAGTGGTGCTTATGAGCCAAGAAAACAAGCTCAAACTTAGATAGATCAAAATTGTGTTCATAATTTTATTCACTCAAACCTTCAGCTTCCTCAAAGGAAACTTCCTTTACTAATGAGGCAGAAGCATTGTACTCAAATCTGAAATGAACAGCAGGTGAAACCATTATAAGCATAAACACACAGACTGCACATACAACCAATAGCTGAATTTTACAATACCGAAATACACAAGATGTTTTTTTTAGTGACCATGATTGTGAATGCCAGACTACCAAAGTTCAAGAAGTTCTTCTCAAAAATAGAATCTGTCATCGAACAATATTTTAAAATACCATTTGGTAACGGTCTTCTGGCTAAACGTGTTATTCCTTCGTTGTAATTATTTGTATTTTGAAGTACTAATTTCAGTAAGTATCTCCTAAAAGTGTTACTCTTCATATTATTCCAAAAACATAAAATGGTTAATGAGTTAAAGGCGATCATCTAGTGTCACCCGTAATAGCAAATTCAAGTAAGAAACAAAGCAAGCTAAGTTTCAGACTACAAAGACCACATCAGTTCCGAGCAAGAGATGAGCTGTAGTTCCAATTTATCAGGAACAGAGATGAATATAAACAAGTCTCATGTGCATAGTGTTAGAGTCAAAGAGGAGACAACCAAAATCTGGCTAAATATTTACATATAGGGACAAAAAATTACCTGTTAGAGAGAAGCACTTCAAGTTCATAGTCAGATGCACTTTTAGTCACATCTACCATGACCTGAACAAGTTCAGTCTTTCTAGTGCTAGCCATGAATAGATCATATTCCGTGGGAATAATGATAGCGAAGAAGTTATCACTCAATTTGCTCAAACACATCTTTTCTACCGCTGCCAGGGCTATTCGCCGGGTCATAGCTTCAGTCTCGGGATCAATTAGATAGATAGCAAAGTCTGTGAGGATAAAAATACGCCTTTTCATCTTCCCAGAGCCAGTGAACTTCAAAACTTTATCAGCGAAAAGAATCGACGTATCACCTACAATTAACACCAACTTTTCGAGCATCAATACAAAGAAACATTGCCACTTCATCTCTATCATAAAAACCGATGCAGAAACATGAAATGACATAAAGTAGAGATGATATCCCTCACTAACCTCCCAATTAAAGCATTAGTCTTTAATAGTTTAAACTTGAAAGCAATGAGAAGCCAAACAGAAACTAACAATCCAAAAGATCACACAAAATACAAACGATGCTACCATTGTACAGCTGACTTTAAAACAACTCTCAAACTTCTCGATGAAATTTTACACTGCTCCATGCATTACTGCATCTACAGAGTAAGATATACTCTGATTGATCATTGATAAGCGAAATGCTGAACCAGAAATTATACAGAAGTCAATACCAATTATGCTAATAGCACTAAATCTAGATCCGATAATGAACAATGTCGACCAATTCGAAAATTTCATCAAAATCAAAACCAGAAATGGGGAGCAAGCTAACCTTGTTTCTCGAGAATCCGCATCAATCCAGGACGCGAGGAAACGTGAAGATAGTCACCACGGTGCTCTCTATAACGAGACGCTTTCCTCCTGACTTTACCTCCCGCGAAAGGCTCCGGAGTCCCTCCATCTTCCTCCCCAACACCACGATCTTCATCTCCGCCGTCAAAATCAGGTGGCGGAGATTCATCGCCGTCGAAATTCGGCCGCCGTTGCTCCTTAAACCGGTCCATCCCCTCACGGCGGCGATGACTCGTATAATCGGTTCGCTTTTCCTCTCAGATTCTGCCTTCGAGAAAGCAAACGCACTGAAAAAAAATCAACGCAAGTGGGAGAGGAGACGTGGCTTCAAATGATTCGTTAAAATCCAAAGATAAAAATCTCAACCGTTGGATTGTCTGACTTATTCAAAACGGCGTCGTTTGAAGTGCCACTTGATGTTTTAATAAAAAATGCCGCGTCCACCGAATATAAAAAGCGAGTCCAGTAGTCAAAGAAAGCAATTATCCACACCGTATTTATCGTGGACGCGACCACAGAGAATCATTACTCGTTTCTTCTTTGCGCACCACCAACATTTCTCTTCCTCCTCCTCCGAAGTCTTTGGTTCTTCTTCTCCGAATCCGAGAGAAGAAATAGCCGAAAACCTCGGCCAATCGAAAAACACGCGAAACCAGAGGTATTTTTGTACTTTAGCTTTTTTGGATCTATTCTTTTTACACGGATTTATAGCTTTCCTCTAATCCGTTTCGAATCTTCTTGTTGGTTTTTTCGGATCGTAGGTTTTTTTGGATATGGCATCGAAGCGGATCTTGAAGGAATTGAAGGATCTGCAGAAGGATCCACCCACATCATGTAGCGCAGGTGCTTCTTTCTTTTTATTCGGAGATTTTTTATGTTTCTCTGAGCTTGGTAATGGTAGATCGGGTTTTTATGATTGTTCTTCTGCTTGGATTTGTGTGTTTATGTGATGTTTGGTTTCGATCTGGAGCTCATGATGATTTTCCAGTATTGTTTTAGATTTAGCCAAAGATATTCTGGGATCTGGTTAATTTTGTGAATTTTCTCTGTCTGTAACAAAATTAGTATAGTCTCGTTTCTGTGAGAGATTAGATCTTGTAATTATAAGCCTTAAAGTCGTTCATTGTGTTACTTTATGGGATCTGGTTCTCAGATATTGAGTTTATGTTTTTGATTTGTGTGTGTGTTTTTTTACAGGTCCTGTTGCTGAAGATATGTTTCATTGGCAGGCAACGATAATGGGTCCTTCAGACAGTCCTTATGCTGGAGGTGTTTTCCTTGTAACCATTCATTTTCCTCCAGATTACCCATTCAAACCCCCTAAGGTGATTCCAAAAGCTTGTTTTTTGCTTAAGCTGCTTTTGTATGTGTTTCTTCTTTGTGTTTGCGTCATTATCAACATCTCATCGTTGTTCGTATGGTGCGACGGAATCTAGGTTGCCTTTAGGACAAAGGTATTCCATCCCAACATTAACAGCAATGGAAGCATTTGCCTCGACATCTTGAAGGAGCAGTGGAGTCCTGCTCTCACCATTTCAAAGGTCCGCTTTTTCTTATTTTTACTGAAAACATTTGAACCCCGCCGTAACCAAAAAAAAGAATCTTTAGAGGCAATAATCTGCTCATATCAAACATGCTTTTGCTATCCTCGATTCCCATTTGAAGTGATAACATTGAGCTGTCTCTTAAGTCATTAAGCTTAGACTCATCGAGGATGGAAAATGGTGGATTCCTTATCTAACTACTACTATTGCATTTGCAATGAACAGGTGCTGTTATCGATCTGTTCTTTGTTAACCGATCCAAACCCGGATGATCCTTTGGTACCTGAGATAGCTCACATGTACAAGACTGACAAGAACAAGTATGAGTCGACTGCACGGAGCTGGACTCAGAAGTATGCCATGGGCTAAAAGTAATTTCTATAAATAAAAAAAATGTGCCGTAATTTCTATGTATGATTCAATAGACAATCTCTGTATCCTTTTTTAAAATTTCTGAAGACAGGACGAAATGAAGTGTCCTGTTTTAAAAAAAAAAACAAAAGAACATCATCTTTGTGAAACTAGAAACTGAAAATCTTGTCTGTGTGGTGGAATTATGTTTTGATGTTTTTCTTGTGTGATGAGATGAGCCACCAAATTCTTCAATTTTATTATCTGACTACTGTGTGCCCATAAAACAATTTGATTCTTCAAAGGAAAAAAACTCATTTGACTCATAAATATGTTTTTATTACTAGAATGTATCTAAAAATTTGTGGGTTAAATGAGTTTTTTTAATACCCAAAATAGCCCTTTTCTCTTTGTAGGAAAAAAAAATTTTAAAAATTCAAAAAAACAAAAAAACCAGCGTTCAGATTAAATTACGAAACTGCCACTACGAATTTTTGAAACCAACGTTATGACAGACTTGTTTTTATAACCGCAGATTTATTTTAGCGACAGACTTATTTTTGTAAGGACAGATTTACTTCGGCAGACTTATTTGTACGACAGACTTATTTGTATACGTGATGACAAATTTATGTTTTGTACGACAGATTTATAATTAATGGTAGACTTATTGTTTTCTGACAGACTTATTGTATGATGACACCACAGATTTAACAACTCTTGACTAGACTTTTACGTAATCGGCGTTATTTTTTTGTTTTTTTCTCACAGATTTGTTAGGTGCGACTCCACAGACTTATTATATGTACGAAAAATCTGTCAAGTTATAACAGATTTGTTGAAGTAAAATTTGCTTACTAGTGTAACCTATAGTGATAGCAGATTTACTTATAGTTATAACAGATTTATTTTTTGTTTCAATTTTGACAGACTTATTTTACATAATGGCAGATTTGTTTGTCACAGGAATAACTGAAAGAATTATTTTTCTAGAATTCCTGTAGTGACAGACTTATATTTGTTATGGCAGACTTATTTTAATTAAAACGAATTTGTGTAAAAAAATGAGTAATTTAAGCCTAAATTCACTCCCTTTTATGTCTAGGGTTTCGACCACCTCCATAACCATTTTTTATAGAGTTTTTTCAACTGTATCATCATCAACATCACCTCTTAGCCTCATTTTTTCCTCTTTATTCCTATCTCCTCTCAGTATCATCTTCTTCTCTGGTTATGGATTCCGAATTCGCCGACGAGACCTTCCGATTTTTAGGATCAGAAATTACCCAAAAGATGAAAAAATTTATTTCATGTCTGCGATTGATTTTTTTTTTCTTGTTTTTTTTTATTTTTTTATTTTAAATAAATAAAAATGGCATTTTCGATAATAAAATGAAGTTTATAATGTTAATTGTCTTTTTACTCAAAATCTGAGTTATACTAGTAATACTTGTTTTGGGTGGGTTAATCTAGTTATTTTTTCATAGTTTTGAGTTATTTTGGGTAATTGTCACTTTTTTAAATGAGGAAATGTTTTTTTTTGCTATCAACTCAGTAGCAAGTATACCTTCTTCCAGACGAGTTTCGTTGATACTTATGTTTTTCTATATTTGTAATCAAACATTGCATGTAGTCATTATTCAACGTCCAGCGATTTGCAACAAATGCTTGACTATTCCATTACAATTCTGAACTGTGTTGCATTCATTTAGCATGATATATCATCATACATAGATTCAACGTTTTGGAAATGTAAAGTTGATTTCCACGAGTCTCGGAAATTAATCTGTCTTGGGTATTTTGGTTAAAATGCAAAAAAAAAAAAAAAAAAAAAACTAAACTAAATAAATAAATAAAATTATGATTATTTAACTAATTTATCCAACTTAATATCATAAATGTTAAAGGCAGATCTCGTCAACTGGTTTCCTGATATTAAATTAACTATATTAACAAAATATCAAATTTAAAAATATGATTAGAATTTAACTGAACTCAAATTCCGTAAATGGGCTCTCATGGACTTTAGATCCATAGCTCGTCCAAACTCAAAAGTATCACCTCCCTCACCATTTTCCCGCAATTCCGTAGCTAAGATCAAATAAATTCAATAGCACAAACATCAAAGGACCAAAACATCAATCAATGTTTCAAAAATATAGCTACTAGTTTAAAATGTTTTGATACTGCTATAATATCGTGTACCGTATTTTATCTAATTAATCAGTTAAACGTAAAAATGTTATCATTATTTTAGGAACATTTGCAAAAAATACCACTTTTTGTGTCTAATTTGCAAAAATGCCACTTCTGGTGTCCATTTACAAAAATACTACTAATTATGATTTTTTATAACCTAAATCTTAAAATTCTAAACCCTAAAAAATTTTTGATCCTTAAAACCCCTTAAACCCTCAAAACTAAACCTTAATACAACATAGTTAACCCAAATATAAATGATATAATGAATAAATAATTTTGAAAAAAGTAGCATTTTTGTAAAGATTATAAAAATGTGGCATTTTTATAAAGTGACATTTGAAAAGTGATATTTTTTTAAATTTCTCATTATTTTACTATATTGTTGTTTTTATTACTGTTTATATTGTTTTTAACCGTATTATCATTTCATAATACTATTTTATATCATTAAAAACATGTATCATATTTTATCATTCCGATCATGTATTACCTAACAAAATTGTACTTAGATCATAGTGTTTAATTTCAAGCTACGACAAAATTCATAATACTACTATAAAAAATGGGAAATAAAATGCAAAGTAGGTGTTCCATGTTTTTTGGTTTATTGATATAGGTGTTCCAAATTCCAAAGATGTTAAATGACAACTATAATAAAATAATAATTAATGCACGGTTAAAGAGACATTACAAAATTAACTATTCGTCGTCAAAAATGTCGGCTGCATTAATTTCCCTATTCGGTTTCTCCTTTCCTAAAACTAGTAAGCAGTAGTAATCCATTTAATTCCCTTTCACAACAACAAAAATATTAATTCGCATATTATCGATTGATTTTAATCTTCTATATTTTAACAAACTAAGATATTTGTTTAATTTGTTCCTTTTCCATTAAAAATATTTTTTTTTTGTAAAAACACCTAAAAAAAATTTAGGAAGTGATCTTAAATTTAGCATCCGACTAATCTTTTACGATGAGTATAGTCGTCTATTAATCTATCCACCGTATTTTTTAATGTTTCTAAAGCATATCAACATTTCTCACCGACTAAATGGTTACAAATTATTTTGGCAAGTTTTTATTTCACATTTTGTTTGTAAGCTTTGTAATTTGTATGTGAAATCTAAACTCTTACTTTGCTAGTTTTTTTACTTGAAACTGTTGAAACTCATTTTTTACGAAATGGTTTTAGACTATTTTTAAGTGTGTTTTCCGGTAGAAATGTTCATCGGACTGATCGGATATTCGGCACGATAGAATCGTCGTATCTACTTGTCAAAATCAGAGTTAGTTTGAATGAGAAATTGAGGTCCAATATGGATGAGTTAGAATGCTTATGAAACTTCTAAAAAATGGCTAAGTGTAAAAAACTAACAAATGTCTCGAGATGAAGCATCTCTTTTATATAAAAGGGAGAAATTAGAACAACGTTCAAAACTTGGATACACTATGGTTATCGGAGAAAAGAGATATATGGACCGGACTTTAGCTTTGGATTTCAGAATTTGGCAAATGGCTAAAATCATAATTTTTTTAGTACAAATTCTTTTTGAATTATGAAGTTGATTAAGTAAACATAATATTTTCTTTAATTGGTTTCTTTGTAACGTTGAAAGGAAATCAAAAGTGATTGATTTTCTCATAACTCCCCTTTATGACTACGTTGAAGCTTTGTTCTATAAGATTAATTCATAACGTGTGTATTGATTTTCTTATCTTACGGCACGTTACGTGCAACTAAAGAACTACGAAAAGAGTGTCTCGTCCACATAAACAGTTCATGGTTCATAAAGCTATTTTGTATTGTTTTTATCATTAATCTAAGCAATATTTAATTTTGCCGTATCGTAGAAATTGTGCTCCTACATAAACATCAATAAGAGTATGTATATTGGCATCTCCAATGCTACCCTATTTTTGCCTCTAAACTCTATTTTTAGAGTAAAATTATTTCCATTGGTACTCTATATCTTATTCTAAAAATAGATAAATGAATAGTATATCCCTATATTTGAAGGAATACTATTCATTTCTCTATTTTTAGAGTTGAACTTTTTTATTATAAAATGATCCTTCAATTTTTACATGTTTTTATTTTATACCTAAACAAATTTATCATACATATAAACACCCATAAAAATAGTATACAAACCCAACAATGTTGCCTCGTCACATATTTTTCTAACTTATGCGATGTTTTAAATTTTTATTTTCATAGTAAACGTTATTAATTTTAGTAATATTGTAATTTTTTGTTGCACTATTGTTACAAATAAAATACATGGATATAATTTATGAATTTAAAAGTAAAGAGGTTTGAACAATAAAATAAAAGTAAAATATATTTGAATTTTATTTTTAGAGAGAAAATTAGAGGCAATCATTGAAAAAAAATCTCTACTCTATTTTTAGAATAAAAAATAAAGGCAACCATTGGAAATGGTCATAGAACGTTACAAACAAAAAAGAGTATAAATATTTAACAATAACAAAAAAAAAAAAAAGTATTATACATATATATTTGGGTTTGGGCTTACCGAGGCTTCTTTCGAGGTCTATTCCTAATGGTTTTATTGTTTCCACTACTCTAGCACTATCTAAAAACATTTTTAAATAAAAATTGTCGAAAGTTCTTATATATTTTTAAGAAACTTGATTTTAAATGTTCGACAAGTAAAATGGATGCATGATGGACCACTAGCCACATGGAAATAGCAGCACCACCACAGAAGGCCTTTCTTTCCCTTGGGGTTTCATTACAGCTGCATTGAATAATTTTGTCTTTACTTAATAATTCTTCATTTCGTATTACAGTAGTATTATTAATAGTTATAACTATGTTGCATTATTATAAAATAATAATCACCATTCCGTTTTCAAACCTGCTGCCGCAATGTCATTAAACGAAAAGAACACATATTTGTTACTTGAAAACACATTTCGTACTGTTTAATCCCACTAGTGACTAGTTTTTTGTAAAAAAATATAGTGTACATTGTGGATTTTATATTCATTTTTAACCCGCACCCTAATTTTCCTTTCGCGTAACAAATACGGAAAATTGTTTTAAAAATTAACCAAAAAATCAGCTTTTAGGAAAAAGGCCAACAAAAATATCGAGTCTCTTACACGACCACTTAGAAGTACGTTTCCAAAAGAATCTAACCATAAGTTTTTTACTTTTTTCTATATGACAATCGAATTTTGTTATAATTATTTAATTACTCCGAACATGCTAAACCTTTTATTTGAAAGTTGAAACCCATACAAAGTAATATATAAGAATTCCAACTACACGTGTCAGTGATTGGACTAATGATAAATCTATATCCAAAGTCTCCATAACTTAATTAGATTATTAAATCATTTATTTGGCTAAGAGAGAGAGGTCGTGCCCAGAAGAGCATGGTCCTGAAAACCAGGTTTCATTAAAATAATTATGTTAAAATTAAGTTTAATCATAATTTTAGTGTGAGGAAAATAACATACAGACTGAGATTTCGACAGTCTTGTAACACTAATCTCCCTTTTTGTTTCTAGTGAAACACAGAATCGTAAGCTTGGTGGCTTCCACTAATTAATGTCATTAATGACGGTTAATTAATGTTAAGTATTGCTATCTGTTATGTTACTTGTTGAAAGTTAATGTCGGAAAAAAAGAACCGTTAGCTTGTTTCTAAAACTAAAAGAGCAGTTTTTTAAATAAGTAACTCATATTTTTATTCATTAATGTCTCAATTCTGTTAAAGCTAAAAGATGAACCGTCGAAGAAATCAGCACACTTGTTAAGGTTTTAAACTACATATGATTATCACTTTTTTGTATCTTTTGAATAAAATAATTGCCAAAATTTTGATTTTCAGATGATAATTGCGTAATACTGAAAAAGATATCATGGGATTTGTTAATTACTGATTTTGTCAAATTGTCTAAATATTATTGTGGTTATGTAGTTTTACACTGTATAAAGCGAAAGAAAGGGTACTTTTTAGCCTAATTTCATGTTAAAGACCATGAGAACGGTTTCCCTGATGAAATTAGTCAAATTATTTCTTCCAATATTATTTTTTAGCTTTAGTTTATTATGCTGGCTTGCATGTTTAAAGGCGAACAAAAGAAGATGATTTGACAATAATTCTCCCATTATTAAGGCTTTTCCATATCAGATAATACAGATTCAAATAACCGAGTCACCATTTTCCATAATTATCTAACAGCTTTCTCACAAAAACAAAAGTCTAAACTGTTGACAAAAAAAAAATCTAATTAATTTTATGTTATGTGTGGTCAAAATGTGATAAAAAAAAAATTGCACGAAAATCTTATATTTCTCACAAGTTATGCATGCGTTTTTTTTGTCAACCACAAGTATCGGGTTTAAAACCAGGTTATTGGTAGATTTATTTGTTCATAATCTTCATATCTTGAAAAAAAAAAAAAAAAAGAGATTTCAGGTGTTAGTTTTCGGATATTTTATAATTCAACATGCTATTGGTTTGATGATTATCTTTTTAATTGCTATTTACTGTTTGGTTTTTTATGACGAATTATTAGATTAATCATTTAAAGTTATTTTCCTTTGTTTTATAATTTTTAAGAATTAAAATGATGTTTGGTATCTAACATTTATAAGAACTAATATGTATGGTATCTAAATTATTTTCATGTTATATTTTGGATTTAAATTTTGAACAACATGCACCATATTATAATAAAATAGTATTTATAATCTTTGTTGAACATTAATGTTTTAATATCTAAAGACGACTGATTAATATCATATCCAATAATAACATATTTTATTATCATTTTCAACTTTTATTTTTCCATACAATATTTTAAAGTAAAATTGAAAATATGGTATCTAAATATTTTAATGTTATATTTTGGATTTAAATTTTGAACTGTGACCAAAAAAAAAATTTTGAACAACGTAACACGCACCATATTATAATAAATTATTGATAATCTTCGTTGAAAGTTGATATTTATAATATCTAAATAAGATTGACAAATATCATATCCAATAATTGCATATTTATCATCATTTTTAACTTTTATTTCCATATAGTATGGTAAAATCGTAAATAAAAGATTTTCTTATTTTTTGTCTATTTATTCATTTTTCAAAACATTCTAATTTATACATAAACTACCATTTATAAATATTTAGCCAATTTTTATAATTCTATTTTATGCATATATTTAGGAGGTCATAAACAAAGATTTTGAACAGAAACACACACCTTCGGCTCAATAATCGTTAGAATTTAAAATTTAGAACTCAATAATATTACTATTTCCGGATTTGACTCCTGCTATGAGTGAATGACCAATGCTTAGATTATGTCATTATGATCCTTCGGCTCTTGGCAGGATTGAAACCGTCAGTGCATAGAGATGCGAAGTTGTCGCACGTGTGACTATTATGGAGTATGGACTGAGTCTGTCAAGTCAACAAATATTTAGCACAACAAATCCAGTTAATACAATTGTTTCACAGTTGATTTAGCTATATCCAGTAACTAAGCTAGATTCAACAATTTTGTCAACACCATTTGATATTTTAAAAAATTTCGCCATATTCAGCAATTTAGCAAAAAAAACATTAAATTCAGATAAATGTAGTTAAATTCAACAAATATCCCGACACATAATGATACACAAATATAATAACGGATATGAGAAGTAGGTGAAGATATTTAAGATATCAAAATTTACATTTGAACAATTATTTAAAATTAATCAGATAATACGAAGATGATATATGTTATTCGGATATTTAAAATCACTACCAAAAAGATAAATCGTGTTTAGGTGTTTCAAATAATTACGTATTATTTGGATAATTTTAGAAAATTGAAAAACTTGATTGAATATATATTAAATATAAATTCATACTTTATTAGTTTACTTAACTATTTTTTTACAGAAAATTGTTTAACTATATTTATTTAATTAAGTATTTTAAAAAAATCAGCCAGATTCTACTAGATTCAGTCGTTACCATTTACATTTTAAATATTCAGCTAGATTCTGTAAAAAATCACTAAAGATTCAGCCAAATTCTGTAATTCAACTAGATTTAGCCAAATTCCGATATTACCATTTTGACCATAAATTTTTGGTTGATGACTCTTTAGATTTTCTAACTATTATGCTTGATATTCATTTTAGTGAAAAGATATAACAACATCTAAAATAATTATGTTTATTCAATATTATATTTTTAATAGAAAAAACGATTTATACTCCTCCATTTTATATGAATTATTGTTTTAGAGTTAAAATTTTGCTTCAAATTATTTGTCGGTTTCGACAGAAAATTAATATTACTTATCGTTTTACATTTTCAATGCATATATATGATCGATTTTTTATCTTCATCTGTACTTTTTAGTTTATTAATTATTTATATCAAACAAAATATTGTATTAAATAAGGGGTAGAACATAAAATTCAATTATTATTTTTTATTTTGTGTAAAAAATTTAGACATGATAATTTGAAACGGAGGCAGTATGGTTTATTTCTTTCCATTTCAAAGTATTAGTGTTCATGCAAAATTCCAGTTTCCAAATTTAGTATCTCCAGTCATTTGCATCAATCACAGCCCTCATCAGGTTTAGCGGACGAGTGAGAATCGTCCTCTAAGAGAGAAATTTCGATCTAAAATAGATATTCTCAAATAGAATGATACTTTATCACTCCATCTAAGAAGATAGACATGCACTAGAAGTATGGTCAGAATACTTTCGGAAAGACGAGAAATAGTTTCTCTTCCAAATATTTGCACTGAATTTATAATATTTCTGTGGAGACTATGATTCTGAAAGTGGGTGGAAGTTATGTATGAGACTCGTTCGGAGATTGATATTATGAAATAGTGTAAAAATAAGAGATATATGACTTTAGAGAATAGTGGGATTGAGACTCTCATCCCAAAAAATTATGAGAAATCCCCTTCATTACGAATTATATCAGTGTAGTCTTAGAAGACCATCATCCTCCCTCAAGTCTCTACTCTTCTCCAGTTCTTCCTTTTTAATCATCTCTTTTGATTTTTCTTCGCAATTTTTTTAGAGAGATTATTGTAGAGTTTTTACATCAAAGTTCTACTTCTAATCAGATCTAGGATCAAATAGGGGTTGATATGTGAAGTTTGATCATCGAACTATACTTTTAGGGGTCGGAATGCAGATTTCACTAAGCGGTAGTATGTGGACATTTTTTATCTGTCAAAAACCGTTTTCATGTAAGATTCATAAATGGCAAATCAAATATTATCTTCGCTAGCGGTAGATGTCTACTATGATAACGTGTTGTCTTTGGATTGAATAGTATAATATCAGCCTAATAATTAGATGTCTTGCTTAAGATTCTTTTTTTTTTTTTTTTTTTTTAGATTGGATATTTCCTATTTTAAGTATAGTTATCATTGGAGTTTTGAATCGATCCTTTTCGTTTTCAAATAAAAGAAGCAAGCTTAATCACTTCAATACAAAAACAATTATATTTTTTTTTGTCATCTGATCAAATACATATTAGCCGAAAGGCAAAATTAGAGAAAATGGATACAAGGCTCACGGTTTACCACACCGGAAGACGAAAAACATCAGAACTAAACCCAAAATAAGCAAGTCTAAAACACATCAACCACAATAACAAGCCAAATTGAAACCTCCTATAACGAATCACATATACCTCAAAGATCTAAAACTATGGCTTCATGCTTCGGCAACATACCAAAGACGACGTAAACTAGAACCACGCCACAAAGAAACCAATTGAAATGACGGACTCCGAACTGGTCTGATGGGTAAGAACAAGGAGCGAGTCACCACATGACCGGATGAGCCACCAACGAAGACAACACAAGAACGGAGCTGGAAAGCAGCTATCGGAAACAGCGATAAGAGACCTGCAAGATTTGGTAAAGACACAAAGAAGCTAGACAACTCCAAGATGCATCCCCACACAACCAGAAGGCTGCATGAAGACGGAGAGCCGGAAAAATCCCTGATCGTAGACAAATAAAGGACAAATGCGGAGGAAACCACTTGACCAAGCGTAGCCACAAACAAGACATCGAGGCGAAGGCGACAAAAAGACGAAAGAGCAGGAAATCAGAACCTCCTATGTAGGAAAAAGAATGCTAAAGACCACAAGTTCACCACAAGCAAACGCTAGTCCAGACAAGCCTCCAAGCATGAGCCTAAACTAAGCAAATAGTAGGCCCATAACTAACAACAAAACCTTACCAGCAAAAAGAGGACCCGAAGACACGAGCCACCATCACTAACCAAGGGAAAATTTGACAGCTAAGGGAGAAGACCCGAAGATCCGATGCATCAAATCGAAATAGGAAGCCAAAGAAACTACCAAACTCATCCGACTCAACTTCAAATGATACTCAACCCAATATCATTGAGGGAAAGTTGTTGATATGCATCGTCGCTTGAAGATTATTCTGAAAAATAAGCTGACAGAAATGGCACCAGACTCAACCTCTGAACCAGCACATAAGCTATGACCTCCAAACCTTAACCACAAGCAAACCCACAAGAAAGCCACCAGACCCACCAAAACGCCTAGCTGCCACCCACTCCTCACAGCCGAGAGGAGCCAAAGCCTATCACAGACAAATGGAAACAAAAAGGAATCTTCGAGGCACCGAAAAGCATACCGGTCTAGAAGCGAGCCGCCAGTGAAGGCCCAGAGGCGAAAGAAGAATAAGGTAAAGCTTGGAAGACCAACCAGAAGATCCTTCTCAAAAGACCCAACAAGAAGAAAGGAGCATATCCATAACCCAGAGAATGAAAACAACAGCTACAGACCACACTTGAAGAGCCTAATTGAACCATAGAGAAGACCCAGACAGAGAAGAGAACCCCGAAATCATCTTTAACCAAGTCCAAGTCCAAACCGCAAACCACAAACGACAGAGACACATGAGGAAGATAACCCAAGGAGACATCACCTGGAAGAGACTTTGCCCACAGATACACGAAGCTGCTAATCGTGAGCCCAACCAAGAACACCAAAACCCAAATTTGTTCAATTAGTCCGGAAAAATTCGATCAAAGGGATTCGAAAAGAAAAGAAAAAAAAGAAAAGTAGAGGAAGAGTAGACCCTCTTACGATGGCGGTGAGAAAGACCAGCCACCGGAAAAGGAGATTGAGGGATAACTGTGGAGAGCTCTAGGATTTGGATTTGGGATAAAACGGCCGCTCAAAGGCTCTAGGATTTTGGAGCTTGATTTTATTTTTCTATACCATATTACATTTTGTTTCGATAATCATAATTTTGGTTTTATGGTAGTTTATAGCATACTTTTCATAGGGTCACCTGAAAAGAAAAAAATATATGATGGTATATCCATGAAGATAAATTAAGATAATCAAGATAAACTAATTATGGGTGGTGTGTTAAAAGTAAACAGTAATAATTAGTAAGTTAGAGGCATAGAACATTTATAAGACCAACATCGGTTGCTTCCAAACCAAGACTGTCATTGAGAATGCCTTGAGTGCTACTTTACTATATTCACCATCATCTTACTTCTCCTTCAAGAAATATGTTTACACACATTCTCTACTAATTCACATTGGAAAACTCGACAACCTCACGTATTTTTAATATCTTTTTAATATATTTAATTAGGCTTTTTTCATATATCACGGGGAAAATAAAATTTTAGTGAAAACAAACAAACTTGCTACAAGACTACATGTACGTACTTCGATGAAATCATCTCAATATTTTTCAAGATCAATATATGCAATTTCACTCACTCAGCATTTTAGTAACTTTTAGAATGCGACGCGCTGATGATATTACAAGTCATATTAACAATTATCCATTCGGATTATCTGTTTTACTTAGAAAGCTCGAAATGACAAAAAAAATAAAAATTTGGATAATGGATTACCGAACATGTATTTTTAATCATGATCATAATACTGAAAGTTAGATGTGGATATCTAGATAGTTACCAAATTAATGACCTTAATATTGAGGTCTCTAAGCAAAAAGAACGAGTTAACAAAAGAGAGGCACTGGGATGTCTCTAAATTTAAGTCAAAACTTAGTTCTCCTAGGAGAACTTTTCTATCGACAATGAGTATCTTTGAACATAATGTGGAAATGTTACTTGTTCCAAACTGACTGTTTTGAATGATTAAGATAATCAGCGACGGTTTTTCTTTCTATTTCTGAAGAAATCTTTTTTACATTTTGCATTCTTTACATTCAAAATCAATTATTTGATGCACAATATTAGATCTCGTAATTTGTATTATATTTTTGCAAGCAATTTTTTCGGCTTGGTTTTCACTTACCGTTATTTAGGGAGGTTTATTGGGAATTGGATTCTCATAAAATTGATTGATTTCTAAAATCAATAGATTCTATTAAATTTGTAGAGAGTTCTATGTATTTAAAAGGTTTAGTTATAAAATTTTTAAGAATTAAATGGTTTTCCAAAGTATTCTTAAAATCTTGTTTAATGAGTAAAATTATAAGAAATCCATCAACAATAACCCTAAATTCTAGTAAATTTATAAAATCAATAAAAACTAATTTTTTTTAATAATAATGGATTTTGAATAAATTTAAAAGTCATCAAACCAATAACAAAATATTTCATTATGAATGTTATAATCTATAAACCAATAACAATGGATTATAAGAATATTAAAAATCTTTAAGAATTTTAGTATTAAAAAACAGAGCAAAACACCAAGCTCTTTGTAAAATATACATTGGAAATAGTCTAACTTACTAAACCACTAAAAGTTGTCATATCGACTAATTACACCGACGATGATCGCTGGTCACAAACTTTTGTTGGAAAAAAAGATGGCAATAAGAAAATCTACATATTTGAAAATGTTATTTAAATCACTTGGACAACTGAGATAGTGAGATATTTGACAATTTTAAGAATATTGAAATGTAGTCATGACAAATAACAAGGTATGTCTTTCTCTAGTCTTTTTATTTGTCCATCAAAATGCGAGCTTATGCTTTTGATTACGCTCTACACGAATACCAACGTACGTGCATCCATTTTACATAATTATACTTACATAATTAATGGTGATAAAGCTTCTTGTTTTGAGACGTGGCCCTTCTTTCTAGAATGGATCTTTGTCCTTGATTTTATAGTATTTGTTTTCTAATAATATCTTCGCTACATAATTATAATATTTGAATTCCTGGGTTTTTTCTTCATTTTTGAATTCATAATTTTAATTTTCAAATATACATATGTACATGTATAGAGTCGATCGTCTCCCACCATACCGTATTGAACAGTATACTTATATATATATTTAACAAAAAAATTATATTTATATATGTATTTTGTTATTATTCGGATCATTTCACATTTAAACCATCCCGTACTGTATTATTACCATCTGAAACTTAAGTATTTGTTGAGCTTCAATTTTTGTTTTTTTTTTAAAAAGAACTGAGCTTCAAAATTTGAATATAAGTACTGCGTTAGTGTTTATTGCATGTAGCTCATGGGTAAGCTAAGGGTGAGTGCTCTAGCTCGAGAGAGCGCGAACACACACACACACAACAAACTAAAAGAAATGACTGCAATGCTACTCCAAGTTGTTCGCTTACATATGAACCTACGTGAAATAGCCTAATTATATGATCCAAGCATTTTACAACGGGCTAATTTAATGTCGCTGAAGTCCTTACTTTCTTTTTCCACGGAAGTTTTTTTTTTTTTTGCTAAATAAGGAAGTTTTTCATTTGAATTTTTCTTGTCAGTAAAATCGAAGGATAGTAGGAACATCTGTTTGTGTGTGCGCTCTCTCGTTATCATGACAATAAGAGTAATTCGATCATCATAGTCGGTGGTGGTGTAGGATGTAGTTGAGCGGGTGCAAGGCGTAAATTCTTCTTTTTTTTTCAGACGATTTATATCAATTAATTAGAATAATATGGTGATGTTGTATCTAATGAGTTTGTCCATCTCTAAATTAGTCGAGTTTCGGCTTAGATAACCAGATTATAAAAAATTGCTATCATCATAATTAAAAACTCGAATATACTAGACGTTATTTTTTTCTTACAATCTGCAATGCATTTTGATCTTGTTAAATGCGGAAAAAGGTTCTTGTTAACAACTTCACCAAAAACATAAAATTACAAAATGAAAAAGGAAAAAAACTTGTAGATCAACGTGTTTATAAACATATGCATGTAAATGCCTTTTTGTAAATTTCATTTCTTATCGTATACTACTATATTTTAGCCTTAAAAAAAAAAATAGATATACCGTGTTCTAATTAAATTTCAGCATATTTTACTAGAATATTTGAAATTCAAGGAACTGATAAACAAAAACATAGGATAACTGAAATTTTATGATGATATGTCCTCTATATCTTACCGACTTCAAATGACAAGACAGATAGATCGTGCGAAACACGATTTCAGACCAGAGTTGTTTATAATTTAGATTTAGCTTATGTGTGAAGATATTCATCAAGCTTTCATCAATTAAAAACGGGATTCTTAAGCTTACTTGTGGTCTTGACATGTGGTATGTGCAATGTCATTTAATGGTACGTCTTTTAACTGTTTTTGCCTTAATCCATTACATTTCATTTACCTTATACGGATTGGAGCAATCATACTAGGAACAATTATCATCCAATTACCTTGTACGGATTGATCGATGTGTGATCATATTTTTTGGCTTGCTATATTTGGACCGGTCGATCAGTCTTTTGTAGAACTCATTTCCAGTTTAAAAATAATGCAGTTGATTTCTCTTTGAAACGCCTATGAAATTTCATGTATTGTGGTGCAGTTTTGCGGATCTACCTTTTAGTTGTTTGTATAACTACATCATACGTTAAAGTGTTAAACCATTTCGTCTTTTTTGGTTTTTTTAATCGAATTATGGACTGAAATTCATACATCTTTTTGTCGGGCTGAAGATTTTCAAGCGGAATATAAACCAGAGAATTTAAGTAGCACACCATTTGTAGCACCACTACACTACCTTACGATGGGTCTCTTCTGATGGTCTCTACCACGTTTTAGATTAGTACCAATAGTATTGTATTAGATTTGAAACTAATACAAATCTTTTGATGTTCTCTACCACGTATGTTTGTCTATTTCTATTATCCGCTCGTGCTTATCCAGTAAATATTTTTGTAACTATTGGTATTTAATTAGATCTCTTTTTATAATTATTAGAATTATCATCTGTAGTAAACTTTTAAACCGTAAGTTATAATATGAATGCAGTTTTATTAGAGTCTAAAGATTTCATCAATCACTATGCTATGTGTATATGTACATATAGGACTCACTATTAGTGTCCTCTTTTTATGTCAGCAAATGTGCCTCTCTTTTTTTTTTTTTTAAGTAAGCTGCTAAATATAAATTACAATGGGATTATTGGGTCACTTGGCTCAATGATATTCTGGTTAAAATAGTTTTTTTTTTTTTTTTTTTAACGTTATGATAAATGGAACAACTTGGCACTGGCTGTAATAATATTAATAACTTGATGATCTCGCCAACGTCAGATACGACGCCGTTCACGGTTAAAAATATTAGTTACTTTATTAACTCGAAAAAGATTTAATCGTTAAGACTTAAGAAACATCATTTTTTAATCACCGTTTTTGAGATAAAACAATCTTGGTGCTGAAATCAATAACCCTGGTTTTACTGGATTTTAATTAGGAAAGGGTACAAAAATTTAAAGAAATGTCTTGTGTGTGCATATTATTATCGCTTTCAGCTTATTTGAACAATTCACACTCTACACTATTTCGCGGTGGCTTTGACATTTTCTTCGGATGTGTTGTACTACCGGACGATATTTTCAACTCAATAATTGAAGAACCTGAATAAATCAATCGAATGATTTTAGGACTTTTAATATTATTATTTTTCTTTCCAATATTTGTCACTTATTGAGAAAGGAAAACTATATATATGTATTATACTAGTCCCTCCGTCCCATTATATAAGATGTTTTGGCTCAATGCGCGAGAATTAAGAAGAAAATCTTTTTTACCAAAACAACATTTATTAATTAGTTAAAAATATAATTCAACCAATCACATAAAAGACTAGATAGTTAAAAAGTTAAAATTATCAAATAGCATTTAAATGTGTATAGAAATTAGTAAAACATCTTATATATTGGAATAAATAAAAAAACTTAAAACATCTTATATTTTGAGACAGGAAGAATATTATGTATATGCATGCATGTACGTATGCTTATATGTGTGTGCGAGCGCGCTCATATAGCAAATGCTTACATGCATATAACCCGGAAGAATCTTTGAGGATCTTGGACTTGCTGATCAATAAATTATATTCTCCGGTCTTGACTAGTTTTGCCGAACACCAAGTGGATGTTTACATTAAATGATGAAATCATTCGTAATATTAATCCTTCATCCTCTTTTTTTTCTTTTCTATCTTACCGTGTACGAGAACATCTATATAACAAAAATCAGATCGATTATTACAAAACATAAAAGTTTGGTAGATACGAGAGGTTGATTGAATTTTTTGAATGTAGCATTATTAATTACTAGTTAAGACTATTAATCATATGGTTGGAAAACGTGATTACAAGAAACAATTTAATCTTATGTGCGTAAGTTTGTGTTTATCGATGAATGCCAAGCAAGATTCAGTTTGTCTAAGTTTCCTTGTATTTACTTAATTGTCGTTTTAATCGGCACACATAAAATGTATATTATCATATAAACTAAGGGAATTAGATATTATAAATGTAAATGGGATTATTGGTGTCACTTGGCTCAATGGAGAAGAGCACTGCACTAAACCTTGGGGTTTGTCTTTGACAATCCAAAGGATTCTCCATGTCCCTCTCTCTCACGTTGGATCTTCAAACTAATTTCTTCTACTCACGCGTCTCCACGCGCCTCTTTTTCAATTGTAATTAACCAAAAATGTGTAACTCGATTTTAATATTATGGGAATTAAGTCCATATATAAAAAATTATAATATGACTTGTTTAAGTGGACTAATTCGAACAACAAGTGGCAATTAGTAAGGTGACAAATGAATTCCATTGTAAGTCCATTCTCTATTTTATATATATATATATATATAAAATCTTTAATCCATTCTCTAACGTTACTAATATATAGTGATGCAAAAGTCATAGCAAATTATTTGCATTCGCTCACTCATATCCACCTGAATTCTTCATCTTAACTTGGTCAATTGTGGAAAATTAGTCATGAATGTAGTAAAAGAAAATTTTATCTTTAGTCACTTCCAAAAACGTTTATATAGAGTAGCATTTATCTTCTAAGAATGGCGACTCTATGTTCCTTTCGCAATATCACCTTTCAATCTTGACATTTTATTGTACAACTACAATTTCATTATAATATTTTTCGAATAAGAACTATGATGCGTCTACAATTTTCTCCTCCCTGGTAATTTGGAGAGCCTTTGACTAGCCCTCTTTTGTTCCCAACCAAGTAGGCACATAGTGTGCTGAGTTTTGAAAGCATGCCTTGATCGCCTAGTTCATTATCAAGAATCATTTTCCGACTAGAAACAAACTTTTGAGATGGTTATCGTTACCACGAATTTAGTTTCTTTTCTTGGTTGCATGTACGGTATCTAAATCCTGTGATCATTTAATTTTGCAGAATGCAAGAATCGTGGCAACTCTCATTATGTGGCTTCAAAGGACTTGATTCCTATAATGCCGTTATCCTTGTTTTGTTCCAAGAGTCAATCTATTGCATTTGAGACCAAAATAAAAAGAAAAGACTACGTAAGAGCACGCCAAGGAACTTGGAAAGAAATTTGTAGAGAAATTGTTTATATTCGTTGACAAAAGTTAGCTAATTTTGTTGCCAATTATTCAATTTTGGTAATTAATTGTTTTTCTAATCAAATTTTTCTGTTCGAACGCTTCCACCATCTATCGTAATTTGATATATTTTCTTCAAAGGGAGGTCTTTCAAAATTACACATTTTATATTGTTCTTGTACATTTTCGCCATCGTTTTTCTCCACTTCATCTCCACGTCAATTCTTTTAATGATATCAACAAAAGAAGGTTAATTCTTTTAGTGTAGAAAAACTTCTTGGAACTAAGTAAATAGTAAAACCTTATTTATTTTGTTACTATGGTTTGAAATTTAAGGATTAATTATAGGGTCATAAAGAATGTTGTTTTGTTTTTTTCAAAAAAAAAAAAAAAGAATGTTGTTTTGTTGCCGTCCAGCTTTTTTTATTTGTGGCGAAACATGCAATTATTGGTTAACAAACGTCAAGAATGTACACTCTAAATAAAGAAATAATGTGATATATTCCTTATATTTTAAGATTTGCCCATCGAAAGCGATGGATCAAAGTTTCACATTCGACACCGATCAAAGCGTGATGAAAGTAAAAAACAAATTCTTAATAGTCTTAGAACAAAACCTTATAACTTTTCATTTTATATATTACAGTGATAGACTCATAACTTTGTATTTCAAGTGGTGGACGAACATATAAATGTTAATAATGATAAAAATAGTGAAAAATGGAAAAATATCGTTATCAAAAAATGAGTAAAATAAAAACTAAGAAGATGGCAAAAAATACAGTAAGAATTTTTTTTTACACGGAGTAGACATTTAATAATGTAAAAATGGTAGCAATAGACAAGAACTTTATGGCTTTTTTTTTTTTGTTCACAAGAACTTTGTGGCTTAATGGAAAAAAATCATAACGATGAAAATGTATAGTATATAATAATAAAATTAAAAGAGCTGAATTTGGAAATCAAAGGGAAACAGAAGACCAGAAGAGGGACGTGTGAAGACAACACCTATGCATCTATTATGTGGTCAAAGCTATCTCACTCTTTAGATTCTAGGGCCCACTTTCTTGGTTCATATTGCCTACGTCCCTTTTTATTTATTTTAAATATGTTTTTATACAAAGTTCTTATAATAAGAAATACTGTATATTTTCGAGATTGAAATTGTTATTTTGAAAGGGGGAAAAGGAGGTTATATCGATCTCCTTTTATTTGGAATATTTACTTTCTAGAAAAGGGTCGGACTACTATCATTATCGAAATTATAAAGCTGTTACAGTTTTTAAGTTTTACCATCAAAAACAAATTGAAAGCTTTTCTAAACAATTATGAAAATATTAAAATACAGTAGAACTAATGTCATTGATTCAAGGTGCGGGAACAATAAAAGATTACATAAACTAAGCGAAACAAAGCTTAGAAATTTACAGTATTAAACAACGAGTAAGAATGTGATTCAGGAGATCTTGATAATTTTAAATCCTTTTTATCATTAGTCTCAAGTAGAGATCCCGGAGTAGGATTTTACTTTCAAAATCGACTATAAACACTTTATTATAGATTTTGGTTTTGTATCCGTAGGATCCGAGTAGGACCAAACACTTCCTCTATATATATAACTCACACACGCATATTCACTTTTGATTTTTGAATCTAAACTCGGATTATGAACGAATCAACATCCTTAAACCAGGTTGCAAACCATTGATTATGTAACTTGTGTTCCTCTACTTCTCTTCCATTAGCTTCTGCTTTAGGCCTCTCCATTCTTTTCTCATACTAGAGGAACATTTATATAGGATACGAGTTTATTAGAGTTTTGGGTTTAACAAACCCAGTTAACCGATTTAAATTTAGGTTATGGCCAAATTTCACTTGCGTGTTTTAAAATGTTTAAAGCATTTTTGTAAGTTTTTGTAAGTTTTCGGCAATTTGATATCTCAACCGATGGTATAATATTTAAGCTAGCTTGCTTAGCGTCAAAGCACGCAAAAACTAACATTGTATTTAGTGTTACAACTTACAAGGGCTAAAACGATGAAAATTAGGGATTTATGTTATGCATAACTGATTGCGGGAAGGCTCGGATTTGAACTTGGCGAAAATTGTACATTCAGGAAGTTGGTATCTCATCATCTTAGTCATTGGTGTGGCAATATTTGTACACACGATCATTGAATAATGTAAAATCACATTATTCAACAATATATAAATATAAATAAATCAGTTATTTAGAAACTGAAGGAGTAGTATATTTTGATATTACCAAACCCAAGTGAAACACCTTGAAAATCTAAAATGATAGTATATCGGAGTAAATCGTTTTTAAAAGAAAAACAATAATAATAATAAAAAAGAAAAAAGGAAGCGCGTGAGGTAGACGCAAAGCAAGCAGTGGTGGTCGAGCGAGTGAGGGAACAAAGAGTACAGAAAAAAGCCTAGAGACGTACCACACACCGAATTATAAATGGCGGCAAATCCTAGGTTGCTCGCCACGTTACTTCTATAGCTGTAAAATGGAGTAAAACAATTTAATTACCACAAGATATTTTTCCTCTTTTAAACATATATAAATATACACATACCTCCTAAAATAAATATTTTTCTTTCCAAAAACAATATTATTTTATTCCTAATTTTTGGAAAGAAAACAGAATTATAGTGTACAATACAACGCATTCAAAATAAACTATTAAAATTTACAGTTGGAATTAAACTCATTTTAGGTAAGAAAACAGTAGTACGTGACAAGCTGTTAAAAAAACAGAGAATGACGAAACCACCCCCTGAAATCATCATTAATTACCCAAAAGAAGTCGGTCAAAGCTACCGGAGAGATAACAACTTAAAAAAAAAAAAACCTTTTGAGAAGTAAGTTTTTTTTTTAATTATTAAATTACTGAAATACTAAAAAGTAAAAAAAATAAATTTTAAAAAAACCGGGACCGGGTATCTTGGGGGTCACGTGACATGAATCGCGAAGTTCGAGACTGGAAGCCACGCGCTGACTCAGCACAAACGATAGGCAACAACAAGGGGCCAAATATCTCTTATTGCCACGTGTCACCATGCAACTTGCTCTCATGAATGCGGCGTCCCGTGTTTTTAAACACCTTTCGTTTTCCCAAACTACCCCTGGTTTTAACCAGTAATATCCGGAAAAATACCACTGGTGGAGGAGCGGAAAAAGAAACAGAAGAAAAACAATAATAATAATAATAATAATATTCATATTATAGTAATTTTTATTAATAAAAAAATTACGGCTGAGGAAGAAGAGATCCTATAAATGAGGATTTTAGGAGTGAGCTTGATGAGAAGTTCTTCTTCACACACACAGAGACACACACTGCAAATTCGTTAAAATCACTGTTTTCTTCTCTCTCTCTCTCTTACCCACCAAAGGAAAGGAAAGAAAAAAAAAAAAAATTTCTTTTATAAAATCTCTCGTGATAACCTCTCTTTTGATTCTCTCGAAATCTCTTCTCAACAAACCCAGAAAAACTTTCTCCGCAAGTTCTTATTCCTTTTATATAAATTCCCTTTTTTTTTTTTTTTTTCTCATTTCATTTTTTGATGCGAATCTCGTGATGGACGAATACATCGATCTTCGACTACTCACAAAATACACAGAGCACAAATCATCAGTTACAAAATACACCAAATCTTCCTCACCGGGAAAAACTCTCTCCGGCAAAACTCGTCCTGACTCAGTGAGAATCGTTCGTGTCTCTGTAACCGATCATTACGCGACAGATTCATCAAGCGACGAAGAAGAAGAAGCCCAAAACTTTCTCTTTCCTCGCCGCCGTGTCAAAAAATTCGTTAACGAGATCAGAGTCGAACCAGGCTGCAACAACAACAACAACATCGCCGGAGTTTCAATGAAGGAGAAGAAACGAATCTCCTCCGACGAAACTCAATCTCCGGCGTCGAGTCTTCACCGTCCTCTCAAAGTCTCCGGTCAAAACGGGAGGAAGTTTCGCGGCGTTAGACAACGACCGTGGGGGAAATGGGCGGCTGAGATTAGAGATCCGGAGCAACGCCGGAGGATTTGGCTCGGAACTTTCGAGACGGCGGAGGAAGCCGCCGTGGTTTACGATAACGCCGCTATTAGACTCCGTGGACCGGACGCTCTCACCAATTTCTCTATACCGCCTCAGTCTCAAGAAGAAGAAGAGGAATCAGAACCGGAAAAACCGGTTATCGAGACTAAACCGGAAAGCAACATTACAACAACGACTTCAAGCTCTGAATCAACCGAAGACTTTCAACATCTCTCGTCTCCTACTTCTGTTCTCAATCTCCGGTCGGAAGAAACACAACAAACGTTTATTAAACCAACTAAACCGGAAATGGGAGTTTCAGATACACCGTGGTGGCATACCGGGTTTAGTGGTGGTTCGGGTGAATCGGACGATTCATTTCCGCTGGATACTCCGTTTCTCGACAACTATTTCAACGAATCACCACCGGAGTTTTCGATATTTGATCAACCAATGGGTCAAGTATTTTCAGAGAATGATGATATCTTCAATGATGTTATGTTGTTGGATGGTGAAAGTATGGAGATTGGTGATGATTTTGGTTCAAGTATCAAAGATATTGGTTCCATGTTTAGTGATTTTGATGATTCTTTGATATCAGATCTATTAGTCGTTTAAACATTCAAGAGAAAGATAAAAAATCATCAGCAAATCTATGGTGCTACTGAAAAATTTTGATGTTTTTTTTTTTTTTTTAATTTAGTTTCTTGAGCTTATTTTAATTTTATTTTAAATAATTTATAGCTTTGTGTCAGCAGTGTAAAACAGTTTTGGAGAAATAGTGGAAAAATAGTTTAAGTGATTTTCTTCTTATTTTATTTAGTTGAATGTGTTATTAGTTGCACGAACGTGTTTAATTTTTTAAGCATTTGCATTTTTTGTCTTGTTAATTATTAAATTTAGAAAAGGCCAAAGTGGCATTCTCTTTGTAAAGTCATACTCTGAGGCGCAAATTACGGTTGTGGCAAGTGAACTGAAGGGGTTTGGGTTTTGTCTTTTATATTTAAGATTTTCACCATAAGAGAAGAATTGTCGTGTTTTTACTTTTTAAATGTGGGCAGTAATATTAATTAAAAAAAATATGAATATGGTAAAGAAATATTTTATAAAAATTCTCGTATAGTATATAACAAGGATTTACACATTGAAATGGTTTAAAGCAGATCTCTGTATCGTACGATTTATAACAGAATTTATTTATTTTTTATAAGATGGGGCAAGATTCCAAAAATATATATTACATACATATACAGTTAGATATTTTCCTTTTATGTGAATATTTGTCTTAAATAATGTGAATATCTTCTACCAAAAGAAAAAACCGTATGAATATCTTCATTACTTGGGTGAGTTCACAACCAAGACTTCACCTCACCTCTCTCTCTATATAAAAAAAAAAAACGTAAAAACAAACACCCTAGAAAAATAAACTAGATATACTAAACCGTTTCTAATAAAAAAGTGGAATCTTAATTGAAAGGAAAATATCCTAACTAAAAGAATATGTATCCCAATGGGTAAAATTAAATGAAAAAGAAAAAGAAATGTATAATTAGAGGAATAAAGTTACAAAATAAGACTATAAATTTTCACAAATTCTGCAAAATATGGAAAAATGATTTCACTCATTCCATTAAAAAAATAAATTATTCTACAAATTTTTAGACGGATGAATTGAATAATCATTCTTTTAATTCATTTCTTCTCTCTATTTTTATTATTTTATTGAGTCAACTTAGAGCTTTATTGATTAAATCGCAAGCATATATAGTTCAATATTATGTAAGGCTTTTTTTTGCAATCGAGTCAGCCTTAACATTAGTTTCTCGAGAGATGAAACGAAAGAAAATCATTGAAAACAACATTGAAAATTGACGTATATATGTCATTAAAAGTTTATAGAGCTTCGTCAAGTTCATCGTCCTTGATTATCTTGATCAAAGTATGGCAATCTAATATAATGTGGAGCTTGGAGGTGTCGTGCATCGCCGCTTCAGCTAAGGCCAGTCGAATTGTCCATGCCTCTGCAACTAGGGCAGAAAGAACCTCTGGTTTATGATCAGAGTATTACCACTACATACAGTCTGCAATGTTACGAAAAAGACTCATACACCACAATTCAGGGAAGAAGCTCTCCAAGCTGCATCAACAAAGTAGACTAAGTCCGCTTTTGGTAACGATGCATGCTCATGATACGTGTGGCTAGGGATTTTGAAACAACCCGACCCGTTTTTTTTTTTTATACATTGAATCAGATTATCATTCCCATAAATGATAATCCTCAATAATCCAATCAATTTCACAAGTCAACAATAACCAGCGGAAATCAAACTAAACCTTTAAACCACACAATTCCATTATCAATTTAACCAATCATTCAAAACAGTCAACCAATATTCCAACAACCTAACCCGTTCTAATCTGAATTACTATCAACCTAGCAATTCAATTAAAACACACAACGACGAGCCACTAGATCCATCATCCCGTCCTCGCCCTGATTCCACGATCAAACTTTGTCTTTACCTGCATCACATGACAAAAAGAGATGCATAAGTATTATCATAAATACTTAGTGAGGCGGTCCTCCCATCTACAGACCATGTACTCAGTAATAGAACCATACAATACCAGGGTTATCAAACAGTAGTGAACAAGACAAGCAAACGATACGCAAAACGTGCAGAAATTGCACAGTGTCGCGTGACATGCTTAAATGTGTCGCGCGACACGTCGCGCAGAACCAGAGTCCGAGCCTCATCCTCACATGGCTCGAATCCCGGTCCATTTTCATCGAAACCTGCATCGAAATCAACCAAACAATGTCAAATCCAACCAAGGAATGAAAACAAACAATCATACCATACAATCCTACTTCCCGAGAGTCTATGGTCGCGCACTCACCTTTGCAAACGGATTGAAACGAGGAAACAAGGCACTCCCGACACGACCCGAACAGAAGGGAATAACTCGCGACTCCCTTTACCAAATCAAGGTCTGAAACCTGATCTGGAAACTAGACACCAAGAGCTTCACAACGGTGTATAGAATGTCTCCTAACTCCAAACAAATCGATGGGAAAACAGCCCGCAATCTCGCTAATCGAAACTGGAAAAACAGAGATTTCAGAAATAACACCCTGAAATCAAACGAACACAGAGAACGGAGATTACCTCCAAATCAGGATCCGAAACCTAATACAAAAACTAGACAGAGAGAGCTTTCCAACGACATAAGGATCGTCTACTGATTCTCTCTGGTTCGACGGGAATCCTCCCTCGAAGTGGACTGATCGCAGACTCGAGACCTCAAAGTTTCACTCTGATCCGATCCGATCTTCCCCGCCAATCATCTCCTCCAAAAACCCGAGCAAAACTGTTTCTCTCTCAAGAAAAACACTTCTCTCACAAAACTCTCTAAAACTCTTTCTCTGATCAAATTTTCGGCCAACCCCAAGAGAAAACGCTTTTCTCAGCTTAAATACGGAACCCTAGGTTCCCTAAACCAACCCAAACCAAACCCGATCATAAATCAAAACCACACGGTCCAATTTAAGCACGTGTCGCTTGACACAAACCTCTTGTGTCGCGCGACACAGCTCCAGCAAACAGATTCCTTCGCGAATTAAACACACGTGTCAATCGACACACAACCAAAAATCACATTTTTGGTTCACGGGCGTTACAGGTTTGTTTTTGCAGGAGGGCTTTTATCAATAGTTACCTTTGTTAGGATCTCAAGCGGTGAGAAAGTATTGTTCTCAAAAACTAACTTGTTCCTTGCAGTCCAAAGAGTCCAACAAATCCAAACATTGAGGTGAACCTCAAGTCTCGTCTGAGGAAAAGTTTTCAACTTACCAGCCTTCTTGAGGAAATTGAACAAGTACAAATCATTGGCTTCACCTTTTGGAATGTGTAATGAGAGTTGTTTGAGAATGCTTGTGCAAACGAACAAGTGGTGAGGAAGTGGAAAACTGATTATGAAAGTCCGCAGCGTCGCCATGATCCATCTGTCGAGATTCCTCTTTGTTGAAATTGTGTTCCTACGAGTAAAGCCCTTGCCAAAGCCTTCCACCACAAATCTTTTGTTTTTGGGGCAGTACGAAGATTCCAAATCGAAAAATACCAGTTGATATCCAATGGAACTTTCCTTATTGCCTCATGACGAGCCACTGTGTAGCCAGTTTTTGGCGTATAGGATCCATTTTTGTTTTGTGTGGAGCGAGACCAATTTATCAAGCGCCGCATTGCACTTGATTGGACTTGCCGGATTATGTCTTCATAATAGGGAAGCGAGCTCTAATGATTGACCAGTTCCACTGGTTTGTAATCGGGTGGAGCCTTTTCTTCACTATTGGGAAATGGTCCATACATTCTAACAAGGGCTGAGAAAGAGAACCAATGGTTGGACCAGAGATTGATCGTTTCTCCATTCCCGATAAACCAGCATGTGGGTGATTAAACTACGTCCCTTTAGAATACTTCTCTAGGAGAGGTTGGAGGGTGCCTCGCATCTCATAAAGGAGGACTCTATGTTTATAGAGTACTTACACTCGATAACCGGAAATGCATTATATTTAAGTGTCGAGCGTAGAACACTTATTTTTTTATTTTAGTCATTTATATGTATTTCATTTTATTGTTGCGGCATATGATTTGTAACAACAAACCATTTTTCTATGTGAAAATCTAATTTCCCAAATGAACTTTTATACAATCATATATATGTTTTATAGTTTTGAAGATAAATAATAGGTTTCATATTTGTGGAAAATTGAATAACGTGAAATAATTATTGAGGAATTCTTTAGAATATTACAATTTGAAGTTTTGTTTAAAAAAATACCATCATTTTTTAAATGTTTCAAAAATATTACCACTTGTAAATGTTTCAAAAATACCACAAACACACAAAAAAAAAGAATGTTTTGAAGGGTTTACAATTTAATATTGGGGGTTAGGTTAATTATTGTAAAATTAGGGTATAGTTTTTAGGGGGCAGTATTTGGGTTTAAGGTATAGTTTTCAATGTTGAAAGTTAATTTTAGTTTTGTTTTATTTTTTTGGAACATCTACCAGATAGTGGTATTTTTGAAATATTTTTAAAACTGGTGATATTTTTGGAAACAAAACTTCAAAATATGGTATTTTTGATAATTGTCCATAATTATTTTATGTTGGGCTGAGTTGTCTGTTTTGGAAATTTTATTTTAGAGTATCTCCAACTCATTTCTATTTTTCCCTCAAAATTATCTTTTAGAGTGAGATTTACTCCATTCCACTTCTATGTCTACTTTTAAGATAGAGAAACGATATTTTTTACTCAATATTTAAAGGAGAAAATATAATACATTGGAGAAAAAGTAAAAAATTATATATCTTACTCTATTTTAGAGTAAAAAAAACAGAGAAATACATTAGAAATGATCCTAAAAAGAAAACGTAAGAGAGAGGTAGAAATGAACATACATACATACACATACAAAGTACAAAGATAAAAGCCTTCCTATTGAAGGCAAAGTTTTTTTTTCTTTTATAACGAGGGATTATTTGGGTTTGGACCAACTGACTGATCCTCCATCAGGTTTGAGTTTTGTAACCAGGGATGATGTGGGTTTAACCTAGACAACGAATTTTTTAATGAGCCTGAAGCGTGATATCATTTCGATTGGCCAAATAAATTACAAAACTTTTAACCATAAACGTTTGAGTTAAACAATCGTTTATGTGACATAAGTTTTTTTTGGGTAAGAGATCGTTGATAGTGTGAAGAGCACGAATCGATCATTACCATGATTCAAAGAGAGTAAATAGCTCAAAATTTGTAGGAGTTGAATTTCTATTGTGTATTTTTTTTTAATAAATCTAATCGATGGCTCGCTAAATCTTTTTGTTGTCTAATATAACATTTATTTTGTATTTTAAATTTTCTTTCACTTGTGGAAGCCCCTTGTCCTAATGGTTGATCAAGGGTTCATTAATGCTTCTACACCAGAAGATCTAGGGTTCGAATCCCAGAAATTGCGATTTATTATTATATATGCAGATTAATGGAGACAAGCTTGCAGGATATCTTCAGCGTGGGACAAGGTAGAATCGTTTGGCATGGATCAAGGCGGTAGACTTGTCCGTTGTAAAATCATCGATGTAACATGATATGTTCAAATTTACCCTGAGTTACTCTCTCAAATTAAGAGATCGTAATAGTACTTAGGGATCGTATCTACATGGAATCGCAACACACAGTTGATTATGAATTCAAATTAAGTTAGGTAAAAATATGAGAATGTAATTAAAGTAGCCAAGTAAAACAAACGATGATGACTTAGGTTCTTAAAATTCAATTAAGCAAAAGGTTAGGCCATGGGTAATTCTCATGTATGAATCGAAATTGAAGAACAAAAGACTGTCAGGACTATTAAGCACGGTTCTAGAACTCAAACACAAGTGTAAAATCAATCAAATTCCATTGCAGAGATTATCTTTGACTAAATCCCTAAATCCCAAATTCCTTTGCGAATTTATCGAATAAAGGCAAGTATTAAAGTTCAAGTCTGATTGTTCACAAAATCACTAAGCCAAATTCCTTTGTGAATAGTTATTGTGCTCATCTAAGATTTAGTTCAGGTTGTTAATAATACTTCCGCATCTATTAAATCAACCTAGGGTTTCCAATTTCAGTTGATCAATCCCAAAATCAGAGTTAAAGCAAATCTAGATGAAGAACAAGAAGATAAATCCTAACAGTATTCAATCCTAGCAATTTTTCATCAATCCCTTGAATCTCCAAAACCTAACAAACAAACTACTCAGACATAGATGATGAAATCATAACAACTGAATAAAATTGCATAAAAGAGATAGAGTAAAAGATACAAAGGGTTTGAAATCGATGAATGTCAAGCACATATTTGTCTCCCCAAAAACTCTCAGATCCAGTCTCTCTCTTTTGCTCAATAGGAAACAAGATAAAAACTCTAAAACCTAAGAGAAAACTATATATAGTGTCTAAAAATCGGACTCGGACTTTTCTGTAAACTTCTGGGCTTTGAAACTTGCGATATCTTTTCTTCAGACAGGTGCGTCGATCGACACACATGGTTTGTGTCGATCGACACAGGCAGGAAAACTCATCTCCAACTTGATCACTTCGGCTCCAATTTCCGCAATGGTCCAAAACACTCCAAAAGTTCTCATTAAGCTCCAAACGTTCATGAACCTATAAAGTAATGAAAAGACTCGAAAAACACCAAAAAGACTATAAAACGGACTTATATCATGGTCGAAAACGGATAAAAACCATGATATATCATAACAATTCTCATAATTTATAATAGAATAATAATAAATTCCAATGTTAAAAACTTTCTTTCACTTAAGATATTGTGATCTAGTCTCTATTGAATTTGAAGTTATGTATAGAACAGCATGTTCACATCAAACTCTAAATCAATAGGTTATTTTTGATTATTTCATGCCAATCACTGAAAAATGATTCAGTGCAAATGCCCAAAGTCAGTCACCCTGACCAATATCAGTTGTTGCTTTGATTCATTCTTTATAAGACAACCACCGCGATCTACTTCACACAAACAACTAATTTTGAACCATCATTGATACCACATTGAACTCGTCACTGTTTCTAAATTGAGTATAATTTCATTATATGCATCAATGACAAAAGTCCTGACAACAATTATGTTCAGTGAAATCTGACAAGAGAACCTAATGTTTAAGAACCTAACAACGCAAATCAGAGTATATAGAAATAGAACAAAAAAAAAATATTGCCATCGTTGAAAAACATCGATTACTGGCCATGAAAACAGTGCCGCTAGGAGAACAAGGGAAAATGCTGGATCAGAAAAAAATATTAGACGGAATTTCTCTCTTGAATCTATAAAAATGCTTTCACTAATTTAGGATATATGTTCTTAGATTAATGAAATATTACTTCTTTTGATTAGTTAGATCATAGCTACTTAACGAGATTAGTTAATGTTGCATTTTCTCAACAAAATAATTGTAAACCATTGAGGATCTGACCATGATTAAAATCAACTTCGGAACTCAATAGTCAATAACAAACTTAGTTTTTGAGATTTTTTGTTTTCTTTTGTTTTTTTTGTCACAAACTTTTTTAAAATTTTTATTTGAATTTTTAGACGATCTCCAATGTATATCTCTATTTTTATCTCTAAAATAGAGAAAATTATACCATTTCTCTATTTCTTTTTCAATGTATCTCTATTTTAGAAGAATTGCTATAATATAGAGAAAAAAATAACAATTCTCTACTTTTGCCTTTATATATAGAGGAATACTACAATTTTCTCTATTTTAAAGATAGAAATAGAGGTGGATTGGAGTAAATTTTACTCTAAAATAGAATTTAGAAGAAAAAAATAGAGATGGGCTGGAGATGTCTTTACACGGGAGTCTAGACTATTTCGTAATCGGTCTATATTTCAGTTTTAGGTTGCAGTAAAAAAAAGTTACATATCCCGTAGACCCATAGACTAATGTTTAACAGCATTTCTAAAATCAGTTTCCACCAACATAGCATTATGTCGTACTACATAAAATAGTACCAATAATATGTCAAATATGTAAATCTTGCTTTGTCTCAACCATTTTGTTACACTTTTTAGTTCTGAACAATCTTCGAACTTAATGCAACGACGAAGATATTGGATGTAGCTTTTTCTTCTTCGTGTTGGCTTCTTGCCTTCTTGCCGGTTGGTATATTTCTTAATAACAATAATAATAACTAATGAAAAGTATAAGAATTTATTTGAAAATATTGGTGAATGTCGGAGAAAAGTAGGTGACACATGAGAAAAAATAATTTACGTGGAAAAATGTTAAGCACACAAAGGCCTTAATTTTTATATCACATTTAAGTCAATCTATATTTGTATTTGTATCTGTATTTGTACTTTTTTCTCCACATACGCTATGTATTTTTTTTTTTTTTTATAAATAGTTATAAATGAGGTTTTTGTAAAAGAAAGTAATTTAATGTTTTGGCTTTCGCTTTTGTGACGTGAAAAGACATTGTCCCAAGAGGGTTTCAATAAGGCTACCACTTGGTCTGTTATCGGCGAGACAAAGACATACAATAATCCTTATTCGGTTCCAATAATACTTACTATCATATTGTTCTTTTATTTGATAACATAGATACATACTTACATAGGAGCATATATATTTAACTGCTTTAATTATTTTATTCTATACTTATTCACACAAAAAGTATGGGAACCGCTCCATCCTTAAGCCTTTTGTTTTGAATGATCACACCATCATTACCCACATGAAATATATATTATATGAGATGCATACATACTCTACCGTGGATTTTAAAATCTATTAAACAACAGTTGTAGTCCAATTATTTTGTTTTGTTCTGTTGGTAAAATATGAACAAATGATTTCTATTAGATACATAAGACATTATTAATAAAGGTGATCGTTAATCTTCATATTAGATTGTATTTCGGCCATAAAATCAAATTAGCAAGAAGAATAATTTCAATTTTCAGTTTGATTTATTAGCTAGTCTATAGTAATCACCATGACACTTAACTGAACTTGGGGAAGAACTAGTATAAGAACTGATTTTTTTTTTAATATTACTTTTTCATGTATTGTTCAAAAATATTTATATAATCTTGACCCATTTTCTACGTGAATTACATATATATTCAGTTCAGTTCTTGGTCTATGCATGGACTATTTAAAATAATTTGTAATTCGTTGCGACTGATCTAGCAAATTTTATAATTATTTTTTAGAATTTCACTCATCAAATACGTAATCTGGATTAAATATTCTAATAGGACTCCGACAGAAAACTGAGTTCTTCAAAACAAATTTGAATATAACTAATAGTATTCATATTTACCAAAAGAAAAAACTAAACGTTTGAAGTTATACCATGTAACAGTCATGATTATTTCCATTGATCTTCAATTAAAACTAACATATCCATAAACGAGTGATTATGGCTGTGCTTGTGTTTGTAATCCATAAAATATATAAATCCATACATGCACACATAGTATATTTATATGTATGATGCATGCTTGTAATAAGGATATCTTAAAATAGTGATAATTCGAGTATATTATAACATTGAAGCTATAAGGCTCATCATGTCTCTCTACTCACGTGAGTCCGTGTTCGTTACATTCATTTTTTTCCCTTTTCGTACAATTTTGAATATGTATATACATATATAGTTTCTCTTTTTGGAGTATCGAAAAAGTCACCATATGCAAGTTGGATTAATTAGTTTTTCTTAGCAAAATTTCCTACACTTTGAGTTAACTTTCTCCTTTAGTTTTTTTTTTTCACATTTAAAATTACTTTTGAGGCATTTTTAAGCTTTAAGCGTTACCACCCTTTTTTTATGTTATTATTATTGCTTACCGTTTGTGTGACCAGGGCTTCTCGTCCACAGTCAAAAGACTCAAAATTAACCCTTTAGTTTTTTTGTTTTTTTGTTTTTTTGCTAAAAGAATTAACCCTTTAGTTGTTAGATAAAATAACAAACATCATTTTTCTTCTGAAAATCCCAACTGGAAAGTATCCCAAATTTTACTTAATCAGAAAAAGGTTTTACTTAATATAATCACACACAAATGTACAAATAATGAAAGAAAGAATAAACTTCAGAAATAAATAAAAAATATTACTTACGAAACGTGACTATGAATAGAGATTTGGTAATGAACAGAAAACGGTCAAACACTTTAAACCGAACTTATTTGTTGGGATGGTGAGTAGCAACACCTAGACCCCTACCTCATTGACCCACTTTAGCTTTAGAAGCATTGCATATACACGTGGAACAGTGGAAGCAATTATAACATATATAGTAACCAATTGACATCTCAACATCACAAAATCTATAACATATTTTAGGGTACACAAAACAGTAAATTTATATTTTTTTTTTGGTTAGTGAAGAATGTTCCACGTCTGAAGTGGAAAATTTTTTGATCCATTATATAAGGGATTTGGGCCAATCCACTCATTGCCAATTAGTTTTGAGTTGGAAGCCCATGAAACTTAACATGGTATCAGAGCCCGAACACACGTTGCCCCATCCGAACCGAAATCGATCTGGTCCGAAGATGGCCAGACCGATCGAACCCGAAATTAATCATATAATGGAAATTGTCGAGATTAATGGCTAGACGGGCCATTATCTCGAGGGGACGTGTGAAGAATGTCCCACATCTGAAGTGGAAAGGAATTTGATCCAATATATAAGGGACCTGGACCAATCCACTCATTGCCAATTGGTTTTGAGTTGGAAGCCCATGAAACTTAACATGGTCATCTAAAAATATTATAACTGGAATCAGAGTTTGGTGTTACAAAGAGGCCAAGGCCACAGTTCATAATTACAGATCAAAGTCGAAAAAGCAAACACACTAGTTCATTTCACTAAGAAATAGCTCCTTTAACCAAAATGGATAACCTTGAGCTATATATGATTGCCATCTATTCTCAAGAGTAACAATTTGAGCAATCTTGAAAGCATCCATGTTTGCAGTTCGACTTTCAAAAACCATTCTCCAATCCTCAAACTTGATCAAAACACAATTCATATAAGAGACATGGTACCAAAAAATAGGCCAATCAGATGGATTATTGATTGCCTTTACCATATTTACCGCATTAGAGGCAAAGATAACCTTATCAAGCCTATGCGCATACATACATTCCATTGACCATAGCAAACTTTTTAGATGAGCCTTTTCTCTATTTCTTATACCAGAAAAGAGCTTCTACTATGCACATAACCTCCCATGTTTCATTCCTCACAACCCAAGAGAAACCACCAACACTATTACGCTTAGACCAAGACATACCTATGTTGTATTTTAGCCAAGGAGCCAGGGGCCGTTTCCATTTAACCTCTTGTCTAGTGATATGGGGATCACTAAACTGCGTGTCGGATTCGTCAATACTTTGAGCCAATGACCATTGTGATGCTTCCTCCCTAATCTTAGAGATGGAGTCGGTCCCCAAAAATCTTTTTCCTTCAAAGCAGAAAGCATTCATGTTTTTTTATAAGTACCACAGGATCCAAGGAAAGCTCTACCTAATCTCGGACCTAATATGCGTCAATCTTTCCACCAAGAACAGATAATGAAAGTTGGAGAAAAGAGAGACCTAATCAAACCCATCCGCCGGATTGAGGAAGTCAGAGAGTGCCCAAGTCAATCTAGCCACCAGACAAGTGAAGAGGACATGATTGATTGTTTCAAGATCAGCTTCACAAGCTTGACATCTCAGGTCAAGATCCATTCCTCGATGTGCCAAGTTTTCAGCCACAGAGATTGCACTAGACAAAACCCTCCAGAGAAATAATTTGATCTTCTGATTAGTCTTAAGATACCAAACATGTGCTTTAATCCCATTGAGAGAGAGTAACATGTTTGCTTCTCTGATCAGATCAGCCTGTTTTATCTAGTTGGCTACCCAATAACCCGAGCTCATTGTATAAACACCAGTTTTTGTATGCATCCAACAATGATAATCCTCCAAATACACTACTGATTTCTGTGAAATGATGAGATTAATGTCAGCAAGGAAAAAAATTTCCTTCAAAAATTCTATATTCCAATTTCTCCCCTGAAAATCAATCAGCTTATTAACTCTCAGTTCAAGATCAAATGGAGTTCTTCATGAGAGGATTTCTTCTCATACCATCAAAAAGCCATTGTTCAGTCCAGACTTTTGTATTCTCACTATTTCCTATCATCTTCCTTAAACCTCTATCCAGTAATTCTCTACCAAAAACCATACTACGCCAAGCATAAGAGGGTCTAGAGCCACCAAAAGCCTCCAAAAAAGGAACTTGCAGATAATATCTACTCTTGAAAACCTTTGCAAAGAGACTATCAGGTTGAATGAAAAGCCTCCATGCTTGTTTTGCTAGCAGAGCTTGATTAAAACATTCTAAATCCCTAAATCCAAGTCCACCCATTTCCTTTGGAAGGCATAACTTATTCCAAGTCAACCAGTGAATCTTTCTTTTATGTTCCACATAATTCCACCAAAAAGCAGACAAAGCTCCCAAAAATTTCTTGCAAGTCGTCTTGGGCAGCTTAAAACAAGACATGGCATAGATAGGGAGAGCCAGAGCTACTGTTTTCAACAGAATCTCTTTCCCTCCCAGAGATAAAGTTTGAGCAAACCAACCACTTAATCTTGCATTCAACCGCTCATGAATGAAATCCAGCATTTTAACCTTAGATCCACTGAAACACTTAGGAAGTCCTAATAAGTGCCAGCACCCCAATCATTTTGAATACCAGTAATGTTCTTAATCCTTACTTGCAACTGAGGCTCACCAAAGATCCAAAGGTGATGGAAGACTTCTGAATATTCACCCTATGTCCTATCACATCCCCATAATTCTTCAAGATACTCTGTAGGGCAGTAGCTTGTTCTATGTTGGCCTTGCACATAAACAAACTGTCATCTGCAAACAATAAATGATGCACAGAAGGCCCCTCAGGTTCAAATCTAATCCCACTAATGTTTTCAGCTAGCTCAGCTTTGTTTAGCATGTGTGTTAAACCCTCAGTGCAAAGAACAAATAGAAAAGGTGAAAGTAGATCACCCTGCCTCAAATATCTCTAAGGAGAAATCAAATCAAAAGGCTGATCATTGACTAAGACTGAGTAAGATACATATGATACACAAAACATCACCCACCCAATCCATTTCTGATGAAAACCCAATGCGTTTAACAGTCTCTTTAGGTAACTCCATTCAACTTTGTCATACGCCTTTGACATATCTGATTTAATAGCCATATATTCTCCAGAAATATCTTTGTGAGTCCTAAGCGCATGAACCATCTCATGAGCCACTAATATGTTATCTGAAATCAACCTCTCAGAAAGAAATGCAGTATGTGTTGGAGATACAATCTGTTGCAACCAAGGTTGCAATCTGAATACGAGTATCTTTGAGATTATCTTATATAGAATAGAACACAGACTAATAGGACGTAGCTCAGTCATATCTTTTGGCTTCACTGTTTTAGGCAGGAGGAACACGTGTGTAAAGTTCCATTCTTTAGGGAAGGAACCTTCCTCAAAGAAGTGCAGGACCTCCAAAGTAACCTGATCACCTACAATGCCCCAATACTTTGGAAGAACAAAGCATTCATCCCATCCGGTCCAAGAGCACTAGAAGGTTTAATAGAGAAAACAGCTTCTTTCACCTCAGCCTTAAAAATAGGTGAAGTGAGAGAATCATTCACCTGCTGCGACACTCTGATCTGTAACCCACTGAAGAAGTCATCAAAATTTCCAGGGTGTGAGGATTTAAACAGTCCTGTGAAATATGCAATAGCAATATTTCCTTTTGAAGCTTCTTCCCTGTGAGAGTTACCATTAATGTCCTTCAACAATCAATCATCTTCCTTGATCTAGAAGCTTTAACAGATGAATGAAAGAACTTAGTATTAAGGTCACCATCTTTCCTCCACCTCTCTTTACTTCTTTGACTCCGGAAATCCTCTTCTTCTTTGTAAGCTTCAACTGGAGATCTCTTCAAATACTGAATCTGTCTTGAATCTGGATAACCAGAAGATTGCTCCTTCTCCAAAGTATCTTGTAATTATTGAATCTTGTCTAAAGAATTAACCAAATTCTCATTTTTATCATTTGCTCAATGGAGATCTACAAGCTCTGATCCTCTCAGATACCGAATGAGCAGATTCAACAATAGCACCAGACAAAACACTTTCAATCGCTTGCTTCACCACGTTATTCAGAAACCTCTTGTCAAATCTGAAATTACCACGGTAAGAATGAGAAGAAGACATAAGCTTGACTAACAGCGGTCTATGATATGATCTTCTCTTAGCAAGGAAAACCTGGTTAGATGCCGGAAACATCTTAAGCCACTTTTTGTTCCCAAAGCAACGATCAAGCCTATTTTGAATCCAAAGTTTACCTCTCATACCACCCCAAGTAAGACTGTTTCCCGTATATGGAAGCTCCAGCATCTCACTTACTCTTATCATGTCCCCAAAAGGAATAAAAGAAGCATCACTCCTAGCTGGTCCACCAATCTTCTCTCCATTATGCAAAATCTCATTGAAATCTCCCATCATACACCAACTTTCTTTTCTATTAATACCAATTCGCATGATTCTTTCCCAAATCCTTCCTCTATCTCCAATATCTGGAGCCCCATAAACTCCCGATACAAAAAAGCTTAGAGACCCAAAATGGACTTGAAAATCAACAAGATTCATATCCGCAAACTTAATATCTAATATAACACTATTTTTCCAAAAAAACTGCCAAGCCACCCCTCTTACCTATTGGATTAACAGTGTAAACTCTGTCATATCCCAACCACTCTTGCAAATTCACTAAATCATTAAAAGGATGCATTGTCTCCATGAGGAAGAAAAACTCAGGAAAATGGTTCTTTCTCGTTTTCTTGATCCTAGGAATTGTCAAGTCCTCAAAAGTAACCAAACCTTGACAATTCCAACTCATGAGACTCATTGGAAAGTGGTAGATCCCTTCAATGGGACCCCCACTTTTTTTGCTAACTTGACATTCTTAGCAGAACCTTCAAGGTCCAAACCATCAGTGCCCTTTCTCTTAGTTGTTCTTTCATTACTCAAAAGTTCAAGTTCACCACCTGCTCCTGGTTCAAAACCATGTCCAGATCCTTTGACAAGCAAATTCCTTGGAGCAGTCTTAACCACAACCTCTAAAAGTTGTCCATCTTCAACATTCTTTTTCTTTCTCATTGCACGTGTAGGTCTCCTTCTCGGTTTCCTAATCTTCAAACTTGTCCCGGAAGAGCCAGCGTCCGAAGAGCCAGTTCTGAAGACCGTTGAACAAGCTTGATTTTCAGAAGCAGCCTCCAAGAAGTTACCAGCCGCCTGCTCAGACTGAGTGTATTCCTCTAGAGGGCCTATTCCCATCGCCCTCCCAGATCTAATAGCATCAGTCATCAACCTCTGCCTATCCTTTCCCATATTATCTTTAGCATTACGGATTGATTGAGACTCAAAATCAAAAACCAACCCCTTTCCTTTGTCATAAGATTTAGAAATTATAGTCGGCGGTTCAAGTCTGAGAATTGTTTTCTGCCCAAAGAAATCATTCTCCAAATCTTTCAAAGAAGCTTTAACTCTTTCTTCTTTAACCAATCTACCGGTCCCATCTTCATTAATCAAGTATCTTCTCATCTCTACTAGCATCTCCTCTACAATCCTAAGGCGACCCGTAAGAAGGTCAATACCAACCTGATCCTCCGACAAAACCCCAAATAAAGGATCCCCAACCTTAAGGATCTTCTGACTTAACTCACTATTAGCTAGCTGACTTCTCCTCTTTTCCTTCTCCACACTACTCTTCTGAGACAGAAATACAGGACATCTGACTTGATCATGAGTCAGTCTCTGAAATGTAAAGCATCGCCTTTGTAGCCTCTCATAATCATATTTCACCACAATGGTCTCTCCACCCGGTATGTTAAGAGTCTTTATTCTTCTCAGAGGCCTAGATACATCGAACTTTATCTTGACTCTTTCATACTCTTTGTTTCGCGTTCTATATGGATCAAAAGCCACCTCCACTACATCTCCTCCGAATTCGCCAAGTCTAGATATAGTGGCTGCTGTTGTATGATTAATCGACATGTTCCTAAGTTGAACCCATACATCAATGTAATGAAGATAATCCGGAGGAGGCTTTGCAACCCATCTCTCCAGAACCAAAGCCCACTGATTGTAACAATGAACCCCTTTCTTCAGTACCTCTTCCATATCCAACTCATATTTGAAGATGAATTGAAATATGTCATTTGATAAAACCACTCCACGCACTCGATCTTTGATTTGCCACTTCCTGGACATATCATAGACCACATCTGACACTTTCTGATGATCCGGATTGAGAATCCGACCCATAATAATCAGCGTATTCTGTTCACTCGAGTTGAACTCAGGCAGATCTGGGAGGTCGAAAGGAGAATCCTCTTCTTCCAGCCGCATAGAGCTCATCGCCTTGTCTATATTACTCGACATTCCTCTCTGATCTTCCAATTTTATCCGCTAAATTTCCTTTGACTTTCGAAGCTCCAAATCAAACCAGATCTGATGAACACGTCGTTATCTTATTCCCAATCTTCAAAGATAAACAGAAAAACAACCTCGGTACCTGTGAAACCCGATTAAAGCTCTTTCAAAAGAGAAATTCAAAGACTCTGTTTTAGAAGGAGAGTACTAAGCCCACAAAAGGGATTTTTGATACTGTATTAAAATAACAATAAATTTATATCCAACTAACTTTTTTTTTTGATCAAAATATCCAACTAACTTATTCACTGAATATACAGTCGCTTCATACTATACCGTAGTTAGCTCCATCTATTATGATGGTCTAGTCCAGTTAATACGTAATAGAACCTGGAAATCTTTCTAATAAACTAGTGGTTGTCGCTTGACGTCCGATCAAACGAAAATATTGTTGAATTGTGGAACCTATTTTTTTTAGTCCACTATTTGATCCGACAACGGAAACAAACATTGATTTATCTAAGCAGTTAGATACTTAGATCAACATAGAGTATTCGAAGGAAGTGATGGTAAACTTTCTTTAATTTCAAGGGAAAAATAAATTTTTGAAAAAAGATCATAGAAAATTGGACGCATGTATTCCATCCATTTTAGTTTTATCTCTCATATTAGTTTATGTGTCGCTATTTTGCCTGTTGAACAAAATAAAAAAGAAAATCTGGAAACGTCGTATTCAGTTATAGTGAAATGGTTTTGTATAAAAAAAAATTTATAGTAAAATTTTTATTAGTAGAAATTGACATAATTTCATATTAAAGGTGAAGTCTTATAAATCATGTATTATGTTTAATTTATTGTTTGAGAATAAGTGATTTTTTTTCCAACCACATATTATATGCAGATTTAACTTCAAATAATACATTAACAAATTTATTACAAATTATAGATTATGGAAAGTGATATTTTTATGAGAAATTTCAAAAAATGCCATTTTTCAAGTGTCATTCTTTAAAAAAGCCACATTTTCAAAAAATTTGCAAGAACGCCATTTTTTCAAAAAAAAAAAAATCATTATATCATTTATGTTTGGAATAACTATAGAGATGATTACTAAAACAACTTTGGAAAGTAGCTTAATTATTAAAACAACTTTTATTCAACCTTAATACTGAACAAAAGTTCTAAAAGACATATAAACCTTAGTAAAAAGTTTTTTATTACGGAAATGCCATTCAGAATTAATAAAAAAAAATCAAAGATTTGTTTCAAACCGCGGCCGCAGATGCTGCAGACGCAACGAAATTTAGGTAAAAATCGGATTAAAAATCAAAAGTTGAAAAAAAAAACTCAAAATCTTTTGATTTTTTTTTAGAAAATAGATATATGATGTTAGATTTACTAGTTTTAGGCAAAATCCAGTTGAAAACGAGTTAACATACAGTAAAAACGAGCTCAAAAGTGGCTGGCGGCCATTGTTAGGGTTTGAGAGAAACTTGATGTTGTGGAGAAGATGAAGAGTAAATTACGATTTTATCCTTTATTGAATAAATCTACCACTACTATCAATAAGTTTATCACATATTATAAATCTACCACTACTATAAATAAGTCTACCAACTGAAGGTTGTTTTAGTAAAGAGCCGAAAATATTGAATAACTCTACCACTACTATAAACAAGTCTACCACATATTATAAATCTACCACTACTATAAATAAGTTTACGATTGCGCGAACAATCAATAAGTTTACCGATCACAAAATTAACTCTACCACTACTATGAATAAGTTTACCACATATTATAAATCTACAACTACTGTAAATAAGTCTACGATAGCGAATCATCAATAAGTCTACCGATCACAAAATTAACTCTACCACTACTATAAATAAGTCTATCAATCACAAATTAACAATACCACGACTACAAATAAGTCTACTACATATTATAAATCTACCACTACTATAAATAAGTCTACGATTGCGCGAACCATCAATAAGTATACCGATCACAAAATTAACTTCACCACTACTACTAATAAGTCTATCACTCAAAAATAAATCTACCACTACTATAAATAAGTCTACGATTGCGCGAACCATCAATAAGTCTATCGATCACAAAATTAATTCTACCACAACTACTAATAAGTCAATCACTCAAAAATAAATCTACCATTACTATAAATAAGTCTACGATTGCGCGAACCATCAATAAATCTACCGATCACAAAATTAACTCTACCACTACTAGAAATAAGTCTACCGATTAGAAAATTAACTTTACCACTACTAGATATAAGTCTACCACATATTATAAATCTACCACTATTATAAATAAGTCTACTATAGCGTGAACCATCAATAAGTCTACCAACCACTTAATAAATCTACCAATCGCAAATAAGTCTACCATCACATGAACGTTAGACTTATTCGGTTTTGGCGGGAAAATTTTGCTACTTCGTTAATGACAGTTTCATAAATAAGTTTTTTCTCTTCAAGGAAAATAAGGCTAAAACGGGTATAAAAAAATTTTCAAGGTTGTTTGAGTAATATTCAAAGAAAATCATCATTTTGGTCAAAAACCAACTTTTCAAGATTGTTTTTGTAAAGCTCCCTTAACTATATTGTATTATGTTTTAGTTTAGAGGGTTTAACGGGTTTTAGGGGTCAAAACAATTTTTAGAGTTTATAATTTTAAGATTTAAATTTTAAAAATCCATATTTAGTGGCATTTTTGCAAATAGACACCCCTAGATGACAGTTTTGCAAATGTACACCCCAAAAATGGCATTTTTGCAATTGTCCCTATTTTTATTAGAGTACTCTTACAGCTATTTCTACAGATACAATAAAGGGAGATTAGGGTAAAGTTATTACAATGTAGTCCCTAAACTTATATTTACATATATCCTTAATACGCTCCCTCAAGATGGAGGGGCGGGAGTTTGGAACAAGCAATCTGAAACTGAGCTCCAGTGAGAGGCTTCGTTAATGCATCAGCAAGTTGGTCACGCGTTGAAACATGAGCTACTCGTAGTTGTCCCGCTTGAATCATATTCCGTGTAAAATGATAATCGAGAGCTATATTTTGCATACGAGAGTTAAACACGGGGTTGGCACATAGATACGTTGCTGTAACGTTATTGCAATAGATGACCGGCGAGACTAAAAGATCGAGGTGAAGTTCAAACAGTAATGAGCATAATCATGTTACCTCAGACGCCGTGTTAGCTACATCACGATATTCAACCTCCGTCGAAGATCGAGCAATGCCTTATTGCTTCTTTGAAGACCATGATATCGGGTTACGACCGAAATAGATAATGTAAGTATTTGTGGAGACGTAATCATCCGTATCTCCAGCCTAATCCGCATCAGAATACGCGTGAAGTGTAAAAGGTGTATTTTTGTGTAAAAAAAATGTCATGGTAATGAGTCCCTGCAAGATAACGTAGAATGCGTTTGGTGGTTTGTCAATGCTCTTTGTAGGCTGGTGCATAAACTAGGACAGACGTGCACAGCATACGCAATATCCGGTCGCGTGAATGCTAGGTATTGAAGACCGCCCATAACCGAAAGATATTGAGAACCATCAAGGAAATGAAAACCGCTTCTTAGTGTAAGTTTCGGTGATGTTGGAAGTGGACTGGCATGGCATCTAACATGTTGGTTTTGTGAAGAAGATCATTGATATATTTGTGTTGCATCAAGTGAAGTCCATGTGGTGTCTATGTTGCTTGAATACGTAGAAAGTAATGAAGATTAATCGGATCTTTAATGGAGAATCTCTCGAAAAATGAATGAAGAACGTGGGAAACAAAGGCTTTATCACTTACGATGACAATTCGTGAAAGGTGTGAACCCTTCGAAACCACCGGACCCACCAGATCCACCTGATTTCTATGAGCCACCGACCCTCTCCCGGACCAATCCATCCGCCTTGTCTCATGTCACTTCAATCTATCGGATAAATCCGCAGCTCCAGTGGCTAGCCTCTCTGTCAACATTCTGTCCCTCGGTCAAACCCTCTCTAGCCGGCCAAGATCTCTGCTCTGGTTTGAGGTTCGATTTGGCTCCGACATCCAGGTTCCCTCCACCTTTCCCGTCGAAGAGCCGCTCCTCCGACAACTCATCGATGGTCCTCCGTCACTGCCCCATCTTCCCAAGATTGATGCTTCCTCCCGGATCTAAACAACAATGGGCTGGACCCAATCTGATTTGTGGACTTTTTAGTCCACTAAGATCATATCTTCATGGTCCATCAGCCATTATCCAAGAGTTAATTTCTGATGTTGGTCTTCTATCAGAAAAGATGACTTTATTAGAAAATCTTATGAGTCATATAGTTTCTCTATTGTGAGAGTATTAAAGTTTTCTGGATTCTCAAATCCTATAATTTACGAGCTCGATATTTTTTCTAGTGAGAAAAAATCAAAATTTTATGGATTCTCAAATAGTGTAATTTACTCCCAGTGGAAGAGTTCAATTCTACCTTCTTCCATCTCTTTGAGACTAGTCGTATCTTCTTCCCTCTCGTGAAGGGTGGTCGAATTCCCGTGTTTTACGCCGAGACTTTCGAAGTCACACTGGAAAGTGACCAATTTGAGACTCTCCGGCTTTGCCGCGAATACCCTCTTGACGCATTTAAAGTTTACTTTGGATCCACTATCTATTTTCTGCGATGATTTATCTGCTCTATGTTTTATTGCTTTTCAATTATCTTATAATAATGTTGGAGAATGTTCAATTCCTTCTATTTGTATTACTTTGATAAGTTACATGAACAAAGGTAGTTTGTTGAAAAAAACAAAAAATACATCCCATCCAACTTTTTTAATATCAGAACTGTTTATACATGATATACATATAGACATCTGCGGATCTACAAGATAATGTCATTTCCAAAGAAAACAAGGAGGCACTTTTTTTACTTTAGACTTTTTAACTAATAATCTTCGGGGGGGCGGCCATCATATTTCATAACAAATTAAATGAAATAAAATTATAATTTTTTCAAACATTGTATATATAAAACCAGAATAGCGCATATGATGAAATTAACACTACAAAACAAAAAAAACAAACAAAAACTACACACTAACTACAATTTTCTAATTTATTTATATTTGTGTCAAGTTCTTGGAGGTCACAGGGCCGTCGAGCTACATAATAGTTTTAACCTTTTTAATTACCTCTATATATGCAGCTCTAATGTAGCTTTTTGCTTCATTACAAAAAAATGAGTCACGCATCTCCATACATGTTCATATAGAATTTTTTTTTGCCAAAAAATATACTTAGAGGTTATGATTTAAGAGTAAGGATTCGATACGACCATGCAATATTTGATCGATAAGGGAAGGCAATAAATAATATTATGGAGACAAAATCTCGTATCAGAAAGATAACAATGAATTTAACTAATATAAAAGAGACATAATTTTCTTATTATTTTGAATTGGAAGTTTAGAATATAACAAATATATGTTTTGGATTTTTAATATCATTAAAAAAAATAACCTATAGAGCCAACCTAAATAGATAAATCGAACTGAATTAAAAAAATAGAATTTACCATCTTTACATATGCATAAACCGAACGAACCAGATCTATCATCTAAGATATGTAATTAAATTTTGTTTTGCTTCTGTAATCTGTTCGAATTGAGTTGAGCCGCAATTTAGTCTTCATGTGCATGGGAAGTCTCACTAATTTGGTCTAACGAAAAAAGGTTGCAGCTTTCCACATGAATTTTGCATGTCGACGATATTCATATTTTCAACGGTCGAGAAAAAAAATAATATCCCAACGATTTAATAGGTTATAACGAACTAACAGGCTATATTGATTATATAGGTATGTGTAGTACATCAACATATGCAATGTACTGTATTTGTTTCTTTTGCCAGATATTACCAAAAAAAATCACAATAATATATGGGTTAATTGGTTGAACAACCATAAAAATAATTAAAATTTATAAACTAACCAAAATCCCTAAATCTAAGGGTTGAAATTTTGCCACATATACCCATTTTGGTTAGTTTGTAAGTTTTAATTTTTTTCCGCAAGTGGTTTGATTTTAGCAGCAATTCATTTGATCAATTTATCGATCATATATAAGCTGTTATGGTCCCCTATCTATGCACTCCTTTGATCATAACTTCATATCTGAATTTTCCTTTATTTCAAGATCTCCCTTCTGAAATTTGATTTACCTTATTGAGATTTTTATATCTTTTGTAGAGTAATGCTATATCTTTTCTTCTGCCTTTTTTGTCGGTAAAATATGTTATATAGTTGTAAATATAAAATAGCACGTTGACTAATCAAAAGCAGCTGGTGTGAATGTTGGAATGACGTGGCAGCATTGAAGCCGTTCGATTTTTTTTATCACGGTTTCTTCTGATTAGTAAAATATAGTCACAACGACATTAATTTGGGTTTGGGTTAGTTGTCCACATGAAAGTGGGCCCATACTCTCAAATATAAAGTTTTCAAACCGGTATAAAACTAGGCGTGGGCCCATACTCTCAAATATAAAGTTTTCAAACCGGAATAAAACTAGGCTAGTTTTTTTTTTGAAATTAATTAGTTTAATATTAGTTTTGAGGTAGATAATTAGAAAAATAACATATGCTTAATGAGATTTAAGTATATAATAAAAAGAAAGAAAAGTTAGACGAAATTGTCCCTATGAAAATTGAGAAATGAAAGTGGTAAAAAATAGAGAAAATCTTTACCTTTGATCCGTAAATTTTTTTTAAAGAAAATAGTAAAAGTCTCTAAACAGACATTGTCACTTTTTTTTATAGAACCAATCACTCTAATCTCTTAAAGAAAAGCAATCAAGATTAATCTTTATTGATGAAAATTAATCTTGATTTAGTGATCTCATACGGCAGTATAGTTGACTATATTCTTACTTTTTATGTTGTTGTAGTTAGATAAAATTCCAACAGTGATTTCAATTAGCTCTATAGTTGACTATATTAATACTTTCTATGTTGTTGTAGTTGACGGATCTCGAAAGCAATGAGAAGTTTGTATAGTTGACTATATTCCTACTTCTATATTGTTGTAGTTAGCTAAAAATTTTACTTCGTATAGTTGACTATATTCCTACTTTCTATGTTGTTTGTAGTTAGCTATTCAATTAATAATATAGTAAACTATATAATATGTACATTAATTAATTCAATTGTAATAATATAGTTAACTATATAATCTTTACATTGTATATTTTTTAGTCTATATTTATCAAGATAGTTAACTACATAACACTTATAACTAAATATAGTTAACTAAAATAGTTCACTGGTTATACATGAATAGTTAGTTATTCAATCATCTATAGTGATAAAAAATAGTTCACTATGTAACACATTGCATCGATCCAGTTCGATGTTTATACCATTCACCTTGTTATTGACGAAGCAGTAGACATTCACTTTGTTATAGACGAGCTCAAGACCATAACAAAACAATTGTTTGGATGATTTTGGATATTTCATATTCGGAGATTTGTGAACGACGAAGAAATTGAGAAAAAGTGCGAAATCAAGAAAAAAGAAGATTATGTTCTTCAGAGAAATCGTCGAAGAAGAAGAAAAAAAAAGGTTGGTAAATAGATAAGGCTAAAATATGAATTCTATGTAGCATAAATGTTAGATACTAAATTATGTTTTATCTAGTGTTAGATAATTAATTATGTGTATCAAGACTAATATAGAAGCTAATTCCCTTTTTTTTTTTTCTACAATGAGACCAAAACCACAGAAATCATATTTTCTATTAACTACAAAACTTGTAAATTCTACCAACATTGTCACAAACAATCACATCAATTATTAGAATTCGGTGTAAAGTTTATGTTTCATAAAATTGTTCAAATTAAAAAACTTAAATTATAACATGCATTAAACGAAAGTAATTAAAACTAAACCAGTCAAGATGTAAAACGTAAAACTCACCGGTTAATGTTTTTGAAATCATGCATGTCTTCACGACTTCAAATTAAAACATTGATAAGAAAAAAGCCTATATTTTTCTTTTTTTTCGTTCTCATCCACTAATATTTGGGAAATTCCAAGATCACGACTGAACTAAAGAATTGGACAAAATATAGGAGCTACTCTGAAGCATGTTTTTGTGATGTTGATCTCACATTTTGATAGATTTCCCACAAAGTCTAGGCTAGCCTCTTCGGAGATGTTGATTCCCAAAACCAGCAGTTTTGGCTCTATGATGAAACAAGTGATCAACTTTTATTGTGGTGTGAACTTAGCTCAGCTATATGGTCATTAGTACATCAAAGACTAGGACTCTCTCCTCTGATCTTCAGGACTTGGGACTCTCTCACAAATTGGACCAGCATGGAGATTCCATCATCTCCTTTGACGCTAAGGAGACTAGTGGTCCAAACTACAGTTTACAACGTGTGGTGATAACGCAACTTGGTCTATAACTTCCAAATTGTTTCCACAACAACAGTTTTCAAGCAGATTGGCCGATTGGTAGGCAACTCAATCCCAACCGAAAGACACTGAAAATGGTATCTAATGCCGTTTTGGCTTGATTGAAGGATATCATTCTTCCTCAACAGTTTGTTTTTTTTGTTTTTATTTTTTTCTTTGTCAAAGTAACAAGTAGATAGATATTTATAATTTAACAAAAAACATGTTTAGAATGTTCTTCTTGTTTGAAATATATTTTTAATTTGGACAAGCCATCATTTCTTTTAGAATGGAAAACAGAGAAGGAAAGAAACAAAAGTTTTTAGGGTTTTTCTTGGAAATAAAAATTATAAAATAAAATATAAATGTTTGAATTTTTTTGAGAAATTTCAAAAAATACCACTTTTCAAGTACCATTTTACAAAATACAACATTTTTATAATATTTGCAAAAATACCACTTTTTCAAAATTATTTATTCATTATATCATTTATGTTTGGGTTAATTATGTTGTATTAAAGTTTAGTTTTGAGGGTTTTAGGGGTCACAAGATTTTTTAGGGTTTAGAATTTTAAGATTTAGGCTCTAAAAATCATAATTAGTGGTATTTTTTGCAAATGGACACCAAAGTGGCATTTTTATAAATGTCCCAATTTTTTTTTTAAAATAAGTATTCAATCATAACTATGAATATAAGCAATGAAACATTAAATATCAAAAAAAGTTTCTTTTGTTATTTTTTTTTAATTTGAATTTAAAGGATTGTCATTATATGATCTCATGACATGAAAATTTCAACTGATATATAATATTTGGATGAGAAAGAATGTTCAATCCAGTATCCAAAGTCAAATTGAGATAAATTTACTTCAGTTTATTCAGAAAAATCGTTTTAATGTTCTAGAAAAAAAATGAAAGAATATTTTTCCAAACGAATCAAAATCAAGAAACAAAACTGTTTCAACTTTAAAGTTTGAAGTTATTGAAAAAAAATTAAAATTTGTAAATGAAAATTATATTTCAAAATATGTTGTTAATATATAATATTATTTTGATATAAATTAAGCTATTTTCATTTTTTCCGACTAAACTTGAGTTATATTTTTTTTAAAAAGAGTAGAGAGACAAAGAGTGTACAAAGTCACGTGATATAGTTATGGGCCCTGCATTTTGTAGTGCACAATCACATGATTCTAAAAGCCCATCTGTTCAGAAACACGTGTCTAATTTAACCATCCACGTCAGTACGGAGGTTCGTTATTATCGCGAAACGTGGCGCGAAGCTTTTTGTTTTTTCTAAAAATGGGAAAAATAAGCTTTTTATAGTTACTATTGTTGGTGGAAGTATGGGATCAAACTATAGCTGTCCAATTAATGCTTAAAGGCATTTGATGATTCATATAGGATATTTATTTTCACGTATGTAAAAAAGCAAGCATTTTGAAATGACTAATGATATTTATTTACAAGGAATTTTCCATGAATTTTACGAATTTAATTATATGTATTTAGACTTTATGACTTTGTTAAATCATTTTATCCGGGACTTAAGACACTGTCAACAAATAATGACTGTCGTTGTGTATATAAACAGTTGAAAATATATTAATTTGTGAAGTAAATTTTGATCAAATAAAAATTAGTTAAATCGACAATTAATAATTTTAAACGTTGGTGTTAGAGTTGTTATTATGTGACTACCTATATTTTTAAAATGTACATAATAGTACATGTTATTGATATAAAAATAATAACAATAATCAAATAAACAAATAAAAAGATAAAAGGGAAACATTATGGTAATTAGGATAGTGGAAACCGCAGAATAAAAATAACTTTGTAGAATGAAAAGCAATAGCTTGCATTATATATTTGTAACTGAACGTTCGAATATCCAATTTTTTTTTTTGGTAAATAATATCCAAATTTTTTAGACGATCGGAATAAATAATAGATCAAACCGAATATATTTAACTAAGTGTTCTCTGCGAGTTGGATCCGAAGAAGCTAAATTGATGACTTTTAATCGCTAGGATAATGAAACACTGGTCGGTATGCCTGAAGATTTACAATGTTGTTGTTACCCAAAATTTTATAAAAGAAGAAAGATATGAAAGAATATATTATGTGACCCATCTGTTAATAATTATTTAGAAGTGGCAAAAACACTTTCTACCCGTTAACATCAGCTTTTTGTCGTATCATTATGAAGCAACTTGGCTATTTCATAATTATTAGTTGGTCCAATCCTTCTCGTTTAATCTATAATCAACATTTGATAATGAATGTATGTAACTCTATTATTTTTCGATAATCACAGTTTATAAACTACCACGAGCTCATTGGCTTATCTTTTTTTTTTTTTTTTTTTTTTTGAGAAAGATGGCTGGCTTGTCTTCTTGAACGAGGTTAAAACAGAAGTATGATGAATGATGAAAACATAACTATCATTATGTTGTGGGATTACAAGTATGACTTTGGTTATCATTACTATTTGCTGTCTGATTAATTATAGTTTAATTTCACCTGTTTTCAGAAAATAGTTTTCGCTTTCCAATCGTAAAACATGGAGAGAAAGAAAGTGATAACGTGATTTATAGTTTTTTTTAATCTATGAATTACATAGTCTTACAAAATCATAATTTCTGTTTATTTATTACTCCTTCTATATCATAATAGATAATGTTTTAGAGAATTTTTTATTAATTTATAATAGATAATGTTTTTAATTTTCTATGTAAAATTAATTATTTTTTTTGTTATTTTTGACTGTTTAAATTATGCCGATTATTTTTTAATTGGTTGGATTGTTTTGAATTTGATGATAAAACATGCTTTATCTAAAAAAAGAAAAATAAATGATTTCTGAATTTATGTGCAATAACCTTAAAAATTAAGTAATACGATAGAGGGAGGAAATATATTTTTTTTTTTCCTGTGCGTCTGATTTCGATATTATATCCTCGGGATTTTTTTCATTTTTTTGCTAAGAAAAAATATCCTTGTGATTTACATTGACAATCATGGTTTCAACGTGAATAATTAAAGTATTTTGTTTGTGTGTCTAAGACCAAAAAACATTGGGTTGACCTATTTATCAGGAAACCCGGGGTGGCAATTCCCAAAATGCGAACCGGGACCTACAAAACACTAAAACACTATTTGCACAATCCGTAATGTATTTTATACATTTGTCTAACCACGTTGAAAAACACATATGTTTTCAAAATGAGAAAAGGCAGCAGCACACGAAGATAGAAAGAAAAAACAAGAAGTCACATATAACGTTAAGAGTCTAGAAAAAAGCTATGTGAATTTAAAGAGAAAAGACACAAATGTTTGTTAAAAAAGAAAAGGGTTTTTGCTATATTCACATTAATGTTTTCTTCATCCTACCAATTTGGCCTCATTATATCTAACCCTTTTATCAGCTTATCGTCCCACTTGTCTTTTGCTTTGTTCACATCGCAATTCACACAAATATAACCAAACATAAGTCCCTTAATTATTATTGCTAGGAATAGACGTTACACGTCATTGATATTTTGCACTTAATTAGGAAACAGAGAGGAAAATCAATTTCTACTTCACAACCTACGTGTGGTGGCAGAGTAGTTAAAGATCTGGATCTCTTTTTGGGCAACTAAAGATCTGGATCTCATAACGTAAAATTTGCATATATTTCAGAATTGAGATTCGATTTCATTCCCAACAAAATCGCTACATGCATGGTCACTTGGAGTATTGAACAAAATCGGGTCATGCCTTTTAAAACTAAATACTGTATGTATAACAACAATTTTTGTATATATATTTTTATCAGTGTAAATGGGTTTGAGATGGAGCAAACCAGGGCTTGATAGTTCTGAAATATAGCTGGGCCAATAGTGGCCCAATACATTTACCAATTTTCGCTGCCTCCACGAGAGAATTTGCCACTAACAGAAAGGAGAAAATACACAGAGCGAGCCAAAGAGATCTAGTGAGAAACCTGTGATTACTAACCACACTTGAAATCAATAAAAAAAAAAACCAACCAAACAAACAAAAACTGTAAACACAGTGATTGAAAATCAAAAACGAGAAATAAAGGAACAATATTTGCATCAGCTCATCTCAGAAAATTCCAACATTTGCCTCCAGAATTCTTATCCTTTCCCTGATAATATCGAAAACCCGAAGATCATACGAGAGCAACAACTATATCTCTTCTCTTCTTGGTTTTCTCTTTTTGTCCTTTATTCCACCTGCTGCAAGCAAATGTAATCTGACTTAACACGTGTAGACGAGTTCGAGCTCCGGTCTCAACCACGAGCCATCATCACGTCCAAGTGGTCCAAACTTCTTTCAGCTGAAGACGAAGACATCTTTCTTCTGCTCTGTTGGCTTCTGTAGAATCTGTCTTCTTTCTTCTGTAGATGATGTTCACGAGTGGCCACTTGGTGAAGATGAAGCATAGCAACCATGCTAATCGCGAATATAGCAGCATTGCCTAGTACGCCTCTCACATGGTTGAACCCAAGCGCTCTTTTCGCAAACCCGAAAGTCGAAGCAAAGGCATTGATCACAAAGTTTGACTGTTTCCCATCAGAAGGAGTAGAGTTTGCTCCCGCTGGGTTTGGAGAAGAACTGTCAACGTGATCAGGCGGAACGAGATGGTTGGTGTTTTTGATGCTACCAACAAACGCAAGAGCTTCCTCTAAGACTCCGTAGTTCTTGCCATGATGTTCAGCCAATCTCATAGCGAGTAACATCCGGCTCTGTTCAAGACGGGCAACGGCGACATCTCTCTCTGTTCGTTGCTGTGTATGTATAGTCTACAGAGCAAAGAGAAAGAAGTTTCCAGAGGTTACGCCAATAGAAATCTGTAAACCCTAGCTAATGACTTTCGATACCAAAAAACTAACTAACCATACCCAAATTCAATTGTTACCCTAAATTTCCTCAAATTTGCTTAGAAATTGGCCGATTCTTCCGCAAACAACAAGCAGATACAATTGGTTTCAGCTACTTTCCCAATTTCACAACACTTTGTTCCCTAAAATCCGCTCATACCAAGGAATCTAATACGACTTGTTCGCAAATCTGATAAAGATTTCGAACACGAATCGATTCCAGAAAACGCAACTTACATGGAAGAATTCAAGCTGGTCTTCGAGATTCTCAAGAGCGGTTCGAATCGCGTTAAGGCTCTTCGCCTCTTGCATCGTGGAGTCGTTATCGTCGACGGCGAATCCTTTAATGAAGACATAACCCTGACGCTTTTCTTCGCCGGAACCACCGTGAGCCTTCCTCTTCTCCGATCTGGTTGTTGGTTTAACGGATTTGAGGAAATGAGAGCGAGAAATCAAGTGAATCTCGTCGCTGAGCTTGTCGTGTAGATCCCAGATTTTCTCAAGAACGGCTTCGATTTCTTCGATCTCCATTTCTCCCATTTCTCCCATTTCATGACCAAAAAGAAAAAGGGGAAAATACTTTCTTCTTCTTGGAAATTTCTCACTTTAATTGTGGATTGAAATTAGCGCTCCGGCGAATTTGATTTCGGAAAACGGGTCGAAGCTTACCCGACCCGGAACGCTAAACAGTAATAATGGCACGTGTAAAGCGCAAGACACGTGTGTCGAAGTTTTGTTATATTGTTTGGACTCTAATGTGGGAGGCCCAAAACTATTGATGGATGGGTGGATATGTAAAATGAGAGAAGAAAACAGTGAAAGAAAGAAATGATGTTTTTTTCTTTTTATATAAAAAAAGAGAACAATATTTTTTTATAAAAATTTCACTGAAAATTCTAATATTAAGATTTTTACGGTAAATTTTTGATTTGTGTTTCTTCTGCATTTTTAAATTCATATCAAAGTGAATATTAAATCAAAACAAGTTAATATCAGTATTAAATGGTGATTTTATAAGTGAATAGTTGGATTATAACAGTAGATTTATTGCGAGTTAGATTTATATATAATTAATTGATTTTAAAATTTGAGATATATATTTAATTTGAAGAGATTTTTATGTATTTTAAAAGTTTAGTAATAAGAATTATGAAATTTTTTTTAACATCAACTTTAATAAATCGTAAAACTAATGATCATTTTTAAATAACAACAGATTTTGAATAAAAATTAAAAGCTAGCAATCCAATAATATGTGACTTTGTTAAGAATGCTACGTACTATCTTCTTTTATAACTATAGTTTAATAGTCGGAATACACTCCAAACTCGGATCTAGGTAGTATGGTGGCATTCAGGGAGAAGTCCACTCTGTACCACTCAGGTGTGTTTCTACCGGAGCTGACCGGACAGCCGATAGGGTATATAAAAAAAAAAACAAAAACTATAGTTTTACGATAGATAAATAATAGTAGGGGTGGAATTATTATCCGGGATCCGAGATCCGATCCGTTATTCGTTCGGAATCGCTCCGAAAATTAGGATATCCGGGGAGTCCGGATCCGGATAAAGATAGTAAAATTTAGGATCCGTGAAAAGAGGATCCGGATCCGGATAGCAAAATTTTAAAGTCCGGATATCCGGATCCGGATCCGGACGTATTAAATATATTAAAAACATATATATTATATATCTATTAAACTAATTTTATATATATATATATATATAAATTGATTTTAGTTATTTTTATAATAAATTATATTTATAATGAAAAAACACCATTTAAAATATTAACTAATAATTTTTAAAAATATATTTTTATTTATTTATTAATTATTTTAATTATTTTTAATATTATATTCGGATCCAAATCTGGATCCGGATATCCGCGGATATCCTGATTTTTGGGCGGATATCTAGAGCCCGGATACCGAAGATCATGAATCCGGATTTGGATAGTTTTTCTACGGATCCGGATAGCTTGAAATTTCATGATATCCGGAATCGTCCCACCCCTTAAATAATAGCACTATTTTATAATTATTCTGATATTTTGTATCGTTATCTTGACAAAAATAATAATAGCACTATTTTATAATTATACTGATATTTTGTATCGTTATCCTGATAAAAATAATAATATCGATTTGTGTTACCAATCGATACATTAAATCTAAAAAGATGTTAACGGATGTTTTCAGTGTAAGCCTAGTAAATCGCGTTGGTCTACCAGTGCATCCAAGGGTCACTGTCGAAGAAACATCCAAATATGGACACGTGAACTGTTAAAAGCCGACGTGTCAATTGTAGCTAGTCTAGAGATGGAGAGAAAACGTAACGAAACCGTTGTGATCATTGCCTCTTTCCCCGTTTTCTTATTTAAAACCTACAAAAAAAAATCAAGAACACATGCAACAAATGAAAGAACATCGAGTAAAAGCGCATAACAAAACGATGCGTTCAACAAAGGATGAGATTGAGAATGATCCTACCATCACTAACGTCTCCGTGGAAGAGCACGTTAGCGTCTCTCAATCTACTTCAGGTGGACAGGTAATATTTTCGAATATTATACATTCAACCAAAAATAATAATACATATGTTTTGTCTTTTTTTCTTCTAGTATTTGCATTTTAATATTTGTGTACGGAATAGTGATATTCAACCCTATGAATAACAGTTTGTAGGCCCTACAGAGCAAGTCTCCACGGCAGCTAAAGCACTTATTGGAAGATCGACAACTTTAACGGAAGCTCTCAAAGCAGCGGCTATTAACGTAGGAGACAAGCCGGTGGAAACCACCGACTTGGCTGCCATTAAAGAGGTGGAAGCTAGGGCTACCGGAGAAGTCGCTGATGGCGTAGCCACCGTGGCCAAAAAGGCGGTTGCTCGTAACGAGAAAGTAGACAAAAAAGATGAGAAGATTAATCTCCGCGACGTGATCGCGGAGATTGATGTGAGGGTTACGAAAGACCGATCAGTGACGAGTGAGGATGCAGAAGCAGTGGTCCAAGCTGAACTCAATCACTCTCCTTTAAACCATATTACTCCTAGAGGAGTCGCTGAATCCGTCGCTGCGGCTTATAAACTCAATTGCAATCCTTCTCTCTAGTTGTATCGTCTAAAATCATGGGTTTTGTTGCCTTTCCTAGTAAACTTAATTACGGCTTAATTTCATGTACTTACCATGTTATTATTACGTACAACTCTTATATATTGAGATGGGAGATATATTATTAGCTTATTACAAGCAAGCGAGATGTTTTTACCTTTGAGTATCAATAAGACATTGATTGAGGAAACGCTTTTAATCAAATGGTTAAAGCTTCAAGTATGGTTCTGTGATTTTCTCAACATTAGTTCGATTCCATTAGGAAATGATTCAGTAGAGTCGCTAAAACACACACACAAAATAGGACATTGATTTATTTCCACCAAAACTATGATATGCACACTTTACATTAATTTTGTTGAGTCTATTTTTAGTCTTGCATTCTTATTTGCGGAGCTATCAAAGAAAGCTTAGCCCCCAATTATGCTCTGTTCTTAAATCCATCGTCGGAACCACTTCCTGTATCCATAATTTAGCGTCGTCTATAGGAAATCATAAGATTTTTGTTTTCATTCTAAAGCTCGAAGTAAAAAAATTGGCTGGAGATGTTTCAAATATTCCCAACAAAATCATAACAATTTACAAAATTAGTTAGCGGATCTGGTAACAAAACTTTGATAGAAATCTTCAAATCCAAGTGATAACAAACCTCCTCACGGTTAGAAGCTTTAATTACTATACCAACCATATTTTAACAACGTTTGAATGCTTTAACCTTGAATAATTGTTAAGTTGACGATTCCTCCTTATTAAAACACGCCGATAGTTATGACGCACAAGATTTATGCTTAGAATTTGAGTTTCACTTTGATCTCGTAAGCGCTTCTTACGAAGATGGCCTCCCGTCCCTTCCTGTAGAACCTCACACACACACACACGAACCCAATTAAAACGAATTCTAACCCTAAACCCTATCATAAAGAAAAACATTCCCCAAAACAGTCTTATAATATGAAACTCTTGGGTTTGCGTCAAGAAACTATCTTTGTGTGCAATCTATATAAGACAAAAAGGAACATGTTATGAATTATGAAGGCTCATGTGCTGAAGTTTAGTTTCTCTAAATGAGAATTGCTATGTTATTCTCTATATATAAGCATCCAATCCAAATAGAGAGTATTTGAGTATGATCTAACACCGATCCGATTTCAAAAGCAAAAGAACAAAGAACAAAGAAAAGCTTTATCCAGCCAGTATGTTCATCAACTAAACAGAAACAACCCTTATAAATAATTGACTAACCTCCTTTTGTTTTCTTTCTTTTGCCTTTTTGAGTGTGTTTTTCTGAATGTGAACTAAACTCGGAACATAACTAAGGAGAAGTGTCTTTTGTTAACGAGAAAAGATAACAAAAACCGGCGAACGAAACGATGCCAAGAAAAATCAGTTATTGACAATCGCCCTTTCTCTCCAAGCGATGTGATTTTTTTTTTTTTTTTTTTTAGTTTGTGATAATTTTAAAATCCTTAACAAAAGGTTAGAGATTTTTAAAAGTTTTTGATAAATGTGACGACTTTTCTGAATCCATTTTGCTCTTAGTAGTTAAAAACTGTCAATGTCATCATCTAGTATCAAAAAGTTATAATTACGCTTTTTCATTAAACAAGGAGAAAGAAGTTCCACGAATAATCCAACCAACAAAGACAGAACAAAGCATGATGTCCAAAACCTAACTCTCTTTTGATTTTTTTGTTTTTCCTACAAATTTCACGTCACAAGTGAAAAAGAAAGAAAATAAGAAAGTTCAAAAGAAATAAGAAGACAACAAACACTAGGAAAACAAAACCATTGTGAATGAAGAACAAATTTTATGATCCATGAAGGTCAATGAATGAAATAAGTCAACGCCAAAGCCACCATCATTAGAACATACGCTATCCCCTGATCTATCGATGTTCCTGCCAAAACCCAAATCGAAAAAACAAAAACAATAATCAATCTCAATTTATTCTTAATCCGAAATAGTTTTTTTTTTATGTTGTTATTGTAACGTTAAATTTATTAATCAACAAAAGAAACGGATTTCAAAAATTTTATATTTTAATTACCATCGCTGGTGGGTGCCGGAGCTGGCGAAGTCGATTGCGAATGAGCAATCGGCAATAGAATCACGGAGATTATGACGAAGACGGCGAGAATCTCCGACGGAAATTTCAGGGACGCCATTCTTTTTCTTCTATCTCCGGTGATTATTCCGGCGAGGGAATCTTTTTTTTATGTTATTGAGTCTCACCAGAAATTAGAAGAAAGATATGCCGATTGGTGGAAAAACAGAGGAAGCTGAGATTCGGTTAAATAGTCAAGACATGCCTCAAGGAATGTGGGGCCAAGACGGCTTTGGGACCCACCTAACACACAAATCCTCTCTGTCTCAAACTCTAATGTCTAGTCACTCGTTGATTTGGTGGGTTGTCTTTTGCTAATTACTCCCTCTGTACCAACAAAATATAAGATGTTTTAAATTTTTTTATTTGTTCTAATATATATAAAATATTTTATTAGTTTTTATATAAATTTAAATGCCATTTGATTATTTTGACATTTAAACTATATAGTTTTTTTTTTATGTAATTGGTTAAATTATATTTTTAGCTAATTAATAAATGTTGTTTTGTTAAAAAAGATTTTATTTTTAATTTTTGTCCATTCAACCAAAACATCTTATATAATGGAACAGAAAAAATAATAAATAACTAAAACTTTTTTTTAATTAATTAGCGGTTTAACGAAAAGAAACAGTAAATTATGATCTGTTCCTAAGCTGTGTCTGAGAAGGATTATGATCAAAAAGAGAAGAGTATCTCCAGCCTGTTTTCTCCCATACTGTGTTACTTTCCTTGTTATGCAATTTTCCCTTTTCCAGAGGATTACTGTTACTATACTAGTCGCTAATTTCAATTTGTGAGTTGTAAATTTGTAATGGTAAACCATTCCCTCATTAACAAAGATTTGAAATATATTTGATTAATCTATGTATTTTAAAATATTTTTCAAATCAACATAGGTTTATTTGATTTTATAACCTTTTTCAAGTTTATAGATATTTTAGAAATTTTTTGTTAAAAACAAAAAAATATATTTTAGTAATTTTTATAGAATATTACACCTAATTGAAAAATCATCTTTAACTATTTTCTGTTGAAAGAAGTGGAAAACATAATTGAAAAAAAGATTGGCAGGTTTTTTTTTTTAGAAATTTCAAAAAATGCCACTTTTCAAATGCCATTTTACAAAAATGCCACACTTTTAAAATCTTTACAAAAATGCCACTTTTTCAAAATTATTTTTTCTTTATATCATTTATGTTTGAGTTAATTATGTTCTATTAGAGTTTAGTTATGAGGGTTTAAGGAGTTTTAGAGGTCAAAACATTTTTTTAGGATTTAAAATTTTAAGATATAGGCTTTATAAATCTATAATTAGTGGCATTTTTGCAAATGGGCATCCCTAAGTGGCATTATTGCAAATGTGCACATAAAAAGTGGTATTTTTGTAATTGCCCCTTTTTCCGGTTATTGTCGTGCCACCGGTTCTTGGTTATAAAGAATTATTTATCTGGTCGTATATTTACATTAAATTTTAAAACATTAATATAGCTAATTATTTAGAAATAAAAATTTGATGGGGCAATTACAAAAATACCACTTTTTGTGTGTATATTTGCAAGAATGCCATTTAGGAGTGTCCATTTACAAAAACGCCACTAATTATAGATTTATAAAACCTATATCTTAAAATTCTAAACTCTAAAAAATGTTTTGACACCTAAAACTCCCTAAACACTCAAAGCTAAACCCTAATAGAACATAATTAACCCAAACATAAATAATATAAAAAAAAATAATTTTGAAAAAGTGGCATTTTTGTAAAGATTTCAAAAGTGTGGTATTTTTGTAAAGTGGCACTTGAAAAGTGGCATTTTTTGAAATTTCTCAAATTTGATTAATAATCGTAATTTGTAACACAGTAATGGGTACTAAACTCTAATATGTGAGCCTAAATACTCACTAATGCATGTAAACTATTGAAAAAATGTTATATTTTTATCATTAAAGAGTACTAACCCGAATATATAAGTCTAAGCCATCACAAATGCATGTAAAATATTCAAAACATTATTTTTATTTTGTATATTTATTTATTTTTTTTGAGGATAACTAATTTCATTATTTATGATATTTTTATCCGTTTTTCACTGTTATTACCATCCTTTTTTTTAGTTTCCTTATTTCTATTATTTTTAATTACTGTAAACGTTTTTAATTTAGTTATACATTTCATTAGTTTTTTTAAAAGAAATATTTAAAATTTTTAATTCATATTATACCATCTTTTTTTGTTGATACCCATCTACTAATTCTTTGTCAAAATTAGAACATGTTGATATATAATGTAATCGAATTATGAATAAGACATGAGCCTTCCGCAGGAATAATAAATTTTAAAACCTTGACATAGTTTTTTTTTAGTATGAAAATTTGATTTCTATTTTATATTTTTAGTAAATTAATGAGTACTAAACTCTCATATGTTAGCCCAAATCTTCATAAATGCATGCAAAATATTGAAAAAAATTTATATTGTTAACAAATTAAAGAGTACTAAATTCTAATATATTAATCAAATCCTCACAAATACACGTAAAATATTTAAAACAATACATAACTCTTGTTTTCTTTGGTCACAAACTGCAAATTTTATAAAAAGAGGTTACTCTCCAAATATGGAGAAATTGTTTACAACCATCAAGGTATAATCACCTAATAAAACAGCTCTTACAATACTCAAAAGAGAGATGAAAAAAAGAGAGATAATTGAGGATGAGAAGCTTAAAAAACTTATCTCGAAGAAACAATCTTCAAACTCAATTGTTATTCCTTCGAAGTTGATAAAGGAGATGAGCACTTGTGGGTCGATTAACACATTCGGTGTTACAGCAGCTAAAGGAGCCTTCTTGATCACCAGTGTCTCGGCAACAAAAACCCAAAAAACATAGATGTGGCTAGCTGTGTTTGGATCTTGAAACAGAAACTGCAACGATGAAAGGGAGTATTCGCTGGACTTGGCCAGAAGTGAAGTAAGGTCCCGAAAAGAGACATCACAAAAGTCTTGGAGGAGAACATTGATGTCATCCTTAGATTGGCCACTTCTCTTACGCATTATTCTCCCTGCAATGATACTTTTTCCACCTAAAAAGGATTGGGAAGAAAGAACACCTCCATAAAGGAGTAAACATGACAATGAATTTCCACACAAGCACATACCATACTACCAAACCAAATCTTTTGAGAATACATCCACAAATAATGAGACTCTAACAAAGATAGTAAAACTGATTTTAACCATAATGCTTGAAGACTCCATAGACGAAAAATGGCTAGATTGTTCACAAATCCCATGAATGTGTATAGCTAATCTTAATATCATCTAAGTTCTAGAACACCAACAAATCAAAGTGATATTAGTGAACGAGAGCAAGAAGTAAACATTGTACCTGATCGAGACTAGCTCGAAGCCGAAACAGATCCGACATAGCTTGCACACAGCAGTAAGGGATCGCAGAGACGCGAAGGGAGAACCTCCGGACAACGTCGGAAAGAGAACCACATAGATAGCAATGAGCTCCAAACAGACCACATCAGAAACCGATGTATAGGCTGAATTTGAAGGAGAAGAGCTCAGATCTAAAATCTGGAAGCGCGTTAGTGGAAGGGAGATGGAGGAGATCCCGGGGATTGAAAGTCAAAAGAGGCAGTGATCTAGATCCGGTGGGTCAGGGGGGTCGAGTGGGTCAAGTGGATTTGGTGCTGGATCTGGAGTCGAAACTGAAATCGAAACCCTTACAACCGAGGCGACAAAGGCGACATCTGGTAGAGAGGCCGGAGATCTAGACCTTGCACTGCGCCCAATCATGAGAGGAGCACGATGAGGTGGAGAGGAGAAGAAAATCTCGCCGGAGGAGCGAGAAATTACCGTCGGCGGCGATTAGGGTTTTGCCCGCTTAATCGTCGTTTGTGTCGTCTTATACATAGCTCTTAAACCCTAGTTACCTAACATGAGAGCCTAAATTCAAAGACAAAAACTATAAGTTTAGATATATTGTGTTAGTTATGGTTAGTTTGATTTAGTTTGTCGGTTCTTTAATTTTTTTGGTTTGAAAATATTTGACCGAAACTAACTGGAATTAAGCGAATAAAACTATGGTTTGGTTCAGTTACGGCAGAGTTCAGTTCATACATAAAGTTTTCGAATAAAATTGAAATGTTAATTCGATACGGTTTTGAGTGAATTTTTTTGGTTAATTTTGTGTAGTTTGTTTAATTTTGATAAGTCCGATTAATTTTTGTTATTTCATATCGATTAAACTATGTAAACGGGACACATAATTATATTTTAGGATTCTTTTCAAAAATCTTCCGATAATCGTTTAGTGAAAGGACTTTATATATGTTAAGAAATCGCAGACTTAGACTAAATTATTAATCAAGGTATCTTTTCGAAACCTCTTTGAAAGGGAAATTTGTAAATTAATGTTTTTCATTTTAAAATGGTTGGCCATTAAAATACAATCTTTTACATGTTGTGTTTCAATATATATGATCTAGCATCGTTATGGAACAAAATTAACATAATTTAAACTAACTTAAACATTCGAGGTTATCTAATTACGCTTAGGTTATATGAAATTAAAGAACTCGATGATTATAAGCTAAAATGGTTTTTTTAGAATCCAATATCTTTCAATCATGAAAAAAACAAAGAAACGTATATACACCCAAATGTGTAAACCTAACATAGAGTTATAGAGATTGTGTTTCTCGTTGAAAAATATCCAGAATGGCAGAATGCTATTGAACTTATTGTTGAGTTAGTTTTTCTTATATTTAAAATCCATTAATATTCATTTGAATTTATATATTTTAGCCATATAAATTCATATTAAAATCTATTTCCAAAATATAAAGATCATAAAATTAAATTATAAGTATAATAACTTTGATCATTTATTTTTTTGATGTAGTTATTGGTAAAATTTAATTCTGTAAAAGCTTTTCTATTTCTCTTAAAATTATAAAAGCAAAACAAAATTAATCAGTTTCTCAATTTAATTTAAGCACATGCGATTCTGAACAGATACAATAAAACACAAGAAGGCATGACCGTTTCGAGAGAAATAGCAAACATTAGACTAAACATTGTTTAGTGAGTGGTGGAAACAAAAGTACCCATAGTTATTCTGGTGATTACATTAGTTGTATTCGTGACTTGGCCGCATCAGAACGCACCCTTCCAACCGATTAGTAGCAGATTTGAGTTGCTAAATTTTTTGCATTAGCTTATTAAAAGCTAAAAAAACAATTTCAAAACAGTCCACATTTTAATACAAACTCACTAATATGTTTAAATAATATTGTAGAAAAAGGCTTAAATCTTCATATGAATAATCAAAACAATAATCATAATCAGCAAAAGAAAAGGGAAGAGGAAACCAAATTGACACTAAAAAATAAAAAAAATAAAAAATAAAGAGGAACATAAAACTCATTACCAATATCACAAGTATAATATATGCAAAAAAAAATATATAGCAATTTGCAAAAAAAAGAATTAAATCTTTATATGAATCTAATAACATAAAAAATAGAAAAAACGGAGACTTACTTCCCACCTACAGTTGTTAGCCTGATGTGTTGTTACTTGGCTAGGATGGTATACTTTCGAAACGAAAGATATGATATTTATGAAAGGTGCATGCAATACAAGACCAAGTTTATCTTTTCTACATTTGCCCTTCTCTGGGCCATGTAGTGCATGTTTCACATATGGAAGACGGAGGTCGCTTTTGCAACAAACTGTTCTGAGTTGGTGAAGATGGTGTCTACATCGAAGGAGTGTCCGGCGTTTGGCGTACAATTCGAAACTTTAATGACTTTAAAAATTTTTTCCTACTTTTCACTCTCGTATATTTCACGCACAGTAATTTTTTGTTAAAAAAAAGGATATTTTAGTAATTTTTGTAGAATATTACACCTAATTGAAAAATCATCTTTAACTATTTTCTGTTGAAAGAAGTGGAACACATAATTGAAAAAAAAAGATTGGCAGGTTTTTTTTTCCGGTTATTGCCGTGTCACCGGTTCTTGGTGGGTTTTTTCCGGTCCTATAAAAATTAGTTATCTGGTCGCATATTTACAGGTCTAACTGGTCATTGTGTGTCGAACCACAAAACATTGTATACACCCAAAAGAGAAAGAAAAAAAAGCAAAAACCAAGATTTAATTTGTTCAACACTTTGGTTCATCTCAAACCGGCCAAACATTTACAAAAAGAACCATAACCATTAACTAGCTGTTGACTTGTACCGCAATGGAACATGTTACCCATTAGGCTTATTCCCCCAAGTCATGGAGAAGGGGGAGCAGCGAAGAATGGAACTTCTCTCTTGTTATAGATCGCGAAGAGTTGCTTCGAGTACCAGACTGCTAAATCTCTGCAAGTCTCCACAGCTTTAGAATCAAAACTTTTCAATTCTTCCACCGATTTCTTCAAATCACACTTGGGTTCTCTATCTGTCAGAAACCGTGCTATGCGAGTGCCCCTAGTCATCATAATTCAAGAACGCAAATCAAGAAAAGGGAAAGTCAAGAAAACGGTTATCAGGGCACACACGATATACCTGTCGGCGTCAAACTTGCTGAAACCGCGACCATTACAGAGATGACTTGATCTTCTTGCCTTTTCATCTTCTGTTTGAAACCTGTAGAGAACGCAGACTGCTCTCATACAAAGCTCGGGATCTTTACCGAAATCTGCCAGCATATCTGCCTCGTACTCCCATTTCCGATTCTCGCGAGTTTTGTCCCTCCTCAATCTTGACATGATATCAGTATAACCAGTTTCTCCATCATCAGACTCCTCCTCAGTTTCATCAGACTTTTCACTGATAGTCTCATGACTATCATCATCAACAATAAACCCATCCAAACTCTCGCTCTCTCGCTCTGACCCTTCTTCTTCTTCTCCTGTCTCATCATCCTCACCATTACCGGTTGTTGGGATTCCCACAAGTCTCTCGGTAAGATTACGTTCACTTGAAGTAGAGATCTCTTCAGTAACTCTTCGCTTCCTCAGTCTTGAGGACACTCGACGCTGTCCTGTGCTTGATGTATCAACCAAATCTGACATCTCTTGGTTTTGTGGTTTCAGTTTCTTGAGTACTGAAATCGGTATGTTGTCTTCATCATCATTTTCCGAATAGCTGGTAATAACCCGTTTCCTCTTACGAGCACCAGGACCAGGAGGAGAAGTGCTTGTGTTAACTTCACAAGCTTCCACATCATCATCTTCATACTTCTCACTAATACTTCGCTCCTCTAGAGTATCCCTAGTATCAGATTCCTTCTCGCTTCTCTCCTCTAAAGTATCCCGAGTGTCAGATTCCTTCTCGCTTCTCTCCTCTAAAGTATCTACAGATCTCGAGGCGTGTTTAGATCTGCCACGTTGACGATTGTCTTCATCATCATCATTTTCAGAATCACTGGTAATAACCAGTTTCCTCTTACGAGCAGCAGGACCAGGAGGAGGGGTGCTTGCGTTATCTTCACAAGCTTCCACATCTTCATCTTCATAGTTCTCACCAATACTTCTCTCCTCTAAAGTGTCCCTAGCGTCAGATTCCTTCTCGCTTCTCTCCTCTAAAGTATCCCTAGCGTCAGAATCCTTCTCGCATCTCTCCTCTGTTTCACTATCACATAAATCAACTACATCAGCCGATTTTCTACCATCACCCTCAAACGACAACATCTTATTTACTCGTCTGCTAGAAGACACGTTTCCTCTGCTTCTCCCCGAGATACATTAGCCGGTGTGGTAATATAAAGTGAGCCTACATGAAAAACCAATGAAACATAATCAAAATCAACCAACCACATAGAGAAAACATTACTCCGACCAGCATTCACATCCAATAACGCACACCGAAAAACCAATAAACAAGCGAAATTTATACGAATAAACCTATTTATCATCCTACTCGCTAGTTTCAAATTCTTCTCACCTGAAATTCGATGATTCACTAATCCATCCTTACTCAAAGCCTCTTCAGGCACTTTAAAAGATTCGTTTTTTTCCGTTCCTAATGATCTCTCAGGGAACTTGATCCTAGCTAACTCTAATCCAAACTTGACATCCTTATCTAATTCCAATCCTCCATCTCTAAATGCACCCATCTCCTCTAACTTCCGAACCGCCTCCATAAGTTTCTCAAACTTACTCTTCCAACACTCAGATTCCTTCTCAACCACCTCTTTCTCATACTCCAACGCTTGGTTCACCATCATCTGCTCAAATAAGGAATCTTTATCAGATTCTTTCAGATTCCTCAACTCTTCTTCCACTACAATCTTCTCCGATTCTAATTCCTTAAACCTAAATTCAAGTGACTCAAACTCCTTGTTCCGTTTCTGCAACTCTGTTTCTAACTCAATGTAACTATCTTCAGCTTTCGAAACCCTTTCTTCTAATTCAAGACACCGACAGTTTTGCACCTCCTTCTTCCCCATTGTTGTTTCATTTTCCATCGAATTTACCTCCATAGATTTCCTCTTCTTCTTACAAAACTAAAACTAAAACCCTAGAATCAACAAGTTTCCATAACACTGGCGAAATTCCTAGAATACAAAAAAAAGAAATCAAATATATACACAGAACTTAAAACGTACCTTGAAATTTTAAAAATCGCTGCTTTCAAATTCAGAAGAAACTGGAAATTAGAGAAAAATCAAGACTTTTTTTTTTTTTTGTCGGCAAACTAGAGAAAATCAAGAATTCATCGCAATTCGCAAAATTTCCTTTTTTCTGAAAAGTTCTTTTTTTTTTTTGTTTTTCTTGAAACCAAACAGTACAAAATCCCAAGACTTTCCAAAACCAAAGATTACGCAATTTTGAAGGCTAATCGGAGAGAAGAAGAAAACAACACTTTCTAATTTCTTCGGTCGTTCTACATTTTACACTTTACACAAGCAATATAGTCTTGGAAGTTAAGTGGAAACTCCAAATATCTATAGTTTAAACTTTTTTTTTTTAATTTGGGTTGACAGTATTTTGTCTTGAGGATATAGAGAATATAAATCTCTCTATCTATAAACAAAATACAAATAGTTTGGATAATTTTATAATTCGTCTCTTCATTTGTTGAAAATAAATTATCTCAAACAAATAAATTTTATTTTCATAATCTAATAAATTCAGATAAGCTGAGTCATATATAAATAGTATTAGAAGAATTAACTCCAAATGAACAAACCTACTTAATAACGACAAAACAAAAAAAGAAGGTTTTACTTGACATGGGTTCACATGGGTTCAATTTGAAGAGTGAGTTAGACCATATCTCTGACAAAATAAATAAATAATAATAGGCCATATAAGGATAAATCTCATCCAAAATTCAAGATTATTGTTGTTCTTTTCTTTGGGATCAAGACTAGCTAGTATTGTTCACTGTTAGTTATATAATTTGTTTCCAAAAAAATTTATGTTAAGAGATTTAAACATTGTTTAGATTTTTTATTTGGAAAAAAAGTCAATAGTCAAAATATCTCCAATCGTTAAATTTTACCTTACTCAAATCAAAGCATTACTTTGATGTGCAATGTGTTTGTGAACACCTGTTCATAAACCCTAATACAGACGAAGCGGCGCCACGTGTATAACTACAGATCTCGACGCGTGTTTTGATTTGCCACGTTGACGATTGTGAATCTCTCCGCACTACACGCCGTTTTCGATAGAAGGCGTCTAAATGGGCTCAGGTTAGGCCCATAATAGGGATAGGTTAGTTTATTTCCGGCCCATTTTCTAGGCTTGAGGCCATTGGATTCTTTAAGGAGGAAGTACAGAGAGTTAAATGGAAACAAGACAAGATAGTAACTGTGTAGGTCAATATTTTGAATTTCAAGCAGACATTCTTGAAGAAATTCTATGAGATTGTGCTCTTTGAATTTCACTTCTTAGTACTTTTGTCTCTTCGAAGTGAAAAATTGATTGCTTCTCTTTTTACCCTCTACGTGAATTTCAAGTTGAGTAATTATTATCTGACAAGTCGATAAAGATTAAAGACACAAGTATGCATATCCATGAACATATAACTAACTATAAGAGGTTGATGTTAATGAAAGCAAAACAAAAGAGACTTTGATGTTGAATATGTGATGAACACGTTGAAGTGTATTAGGTTTCCCTTTTTCAATTTTTTTTTGTTTTTTTTTGCACTTGGAGGGGTTTGGGCCAAGGCGTTGATCCCATGGCCCGGGACCAACCTTTGCTAATACTTTATGACATGGTGTAAAACATTCTTCTCACCGGTAATTCGAACCAGAAATGCGACCAACCTCTACTTACCATTATTCGGTGGTCAAATCTTTTTTTTTTATTTTCGACAAATCAAATATATTGATATCATAAGAAGTTTACATGATACAATATTCTCAATACAACCATTAACACAAATATGGAAAATTGAAACAATTTCGATGAAGGAGTGGAGATTAACCAAACTTTCCTTTCGGAAGTCTTATAGGCTAACAGATGAAATCTGTTACGTCCCCCTTTCATAAACTCTTTGTTGGCTATCATCATTGCGATGAAACTCCAAATTGCACTTAGCATTATATTGACTAATAAAAGTAGTTTTGATGTTGTTGATGATGAACATGAACCATGTCTTCTCGTTGAAATCAGAATACTTGATGAAACCGGCAAGCGCTTTTTGTGTTTAACTTGGAGAACATGTTGACTTCGGAAGATCGAGAAAAAACCAAAAATCCAGTCTCTTTGAAATTCGATTGAAGTAAAAGAGACAAATCTTCGTGTTCTTTTCTTGATCTGGCCATAACCATTTTCTTCTTAACGAACAATCAGCAACACCCAAATAGTTTACACCTGGATCCCAGTTTCGTCCTTGAAAACCTCTTTACAATTTGGATAAATTCAAATCAGAATGACAAACACTTTGGTGATGAAATTGAACCGTTTCAAAGGTAAAACGACGGAGACCAATCGGAGAAATCCCGAGTGGATTGAAGCCAACACAAAAACTCCTAGATTCTTGCCGGATTATGGTCGGAAAACAATTCTCTCTTAGTGAGAGAAAGAAAAACAGATCTCTCGAAATTGAAATTTCAAAATCATAGATCTAGTTTTATTTGGGAACAGAAATCTAATTACAAACAAAAAATGAAAAAATGAAAAGAAGAACATGACCGACGCGGCCGGAGCCGGCACTAGCCGGTGATTGTCAGGAGAAAGAAGAAGCGGTTTTGCTCGTCTTCGGAATCATCGTGAGAAAGAAAGGAAAAAAAACGGTTTTTAGTTATGGAGAACTGTGGCTTAACCCTTCGGTGGTCAAATCTTTTTAACTACCCAATTATGAAACTAAACAATTGTGGCATCTTTTGCATCATTGGAGATCGTAAAAACATTTTTTTTTGTTTTCTAACGAGATCCACGTAATTTTTTGATACGGATATTCTTTCTTTATGGTACTGAAAATGATTTTTGTTTGTCTAATTATATGGGGTTTACAATAGAAAACCACTACAAGATACAAATTACGCCAGTTCTTCAGTGGACCGTTTTCCATATAGTAACATTAAGATATATATATATATATAGTGGAAAAGGATTTCTGACTTCGAGTACTAGATTATACAACAGCAATTCCGTTGGAGACCAAATATTACGTATATTTTGCTTGTATAACATGAATGAGATTTACAAAATTATCATTTGAAACACAAATTCAAGTTTAAAGTTTTTGCCTACTATAGAAGATTAAAAAACTAGTTGATCAAGCTCATGCATGCACCACATCACAAAAGGTGCATAACCATAACCACTCATTAATGTAGAAGAAGATGGGGACATGGCATTTACTTGTGGGCTCTTCGAATCTAATTTGCAATCAAATGTATATTATTTATGGGTCCCCACTTATTTTTGGGAAAAGCCATTTCTTCTCCAAATCAAGCCGTCATTATAATTTCACCCAAATATATTTAATAAATAAAACACTATGTAGGAGTATTGGTCAATACCCCATTTAGCAAATCATCCATTGATGAATGAATATTATTTCTTGGTCCATAATTTGTGGTGATCACACAAAATAGTACGTAGCCTTTATTAAAATTTGTTATATGGACTGTCTCAAGTCATTAATGTGTCTTACAAATTGAAGTATTGGTCGAGTTAATGTAAGATAATAGTAGTTGAGTTTAAAATCAAGTGTGAGACTCCAAGGAAGATCTCTTGCTTGATCAAAACCATGCATGGCATTCGTAACAGGCATTCATATAATAACTAGTTTTAGGTCCGTTCGTAGCTACGCTTAGTGAATTATAGTTAATACAGATTTAGATGTATAGAAATGATTTTCTTTCAAACATGCAAACTAAATTTAAAGGTTTCAAAAAAAAAAAAATGCAAACTAAAGAGAGTGATAAAAAGAGAGAGGTAAACACTATAGGAGAATTGTGGTATTATATATTGGTCAATTTGAATCCATAGTGGGCTTCTTGCGCTTGCTTAGTTGGTTTTAGATGTTTAATGCCTAATAAGTAATTAGTCTGTTTAATGGACTTATATAGTTTTTTTTTCCCTTGAATTTTCTCCATATGGTGTTTCCTTTTAAAAGTTCTCTAAACTAAAGTTCTCTAAATTTTGTTGACAAAAAAAAAAAAAACTCTCTTAACTTCTCCTATTACTTTTACGAAACTTTTTTTTTTGTTTTTTTGAGCAAAACACTCGCTACTTTCTAAAAGTAAGTTTTAACTTATAAAAAGAAATAAGACGTTCTGTTACATAATATTCTCTCTGTTTTCTATTATAAGATGTTTTGGAGATTTTGTTTTGTTTCATAATATAAGATATTTTCAGATTTCTATATACTTTTTATTTTATTGAAAACCGTTTAATTAATACTATTATGCAGTTTTTTTTTAATTTGTTGAATTGTTTATATTTAATAGTTTTTTTGATATAAACTTTTTTTTTAAACTTTGTGTTTTAACCCAAAAGATTTTATGACAAAAAATGGAGGGAGTATAAATTAACGTAAATCGAAAAAGAAGGCAAAAATGAGCTAAGTTGTTTTTTAGGAAACTCATTCGTATTTCAAACACAATTATTACCTACAATATTTGTCTTCCATAGATGATGAAACTCATAATATGTAATCATGCAAAAAGAGAAAGAGAACGAGAGAGAGAGAGCAATAAAGCGTGGCTCATGTATTTCGTGGTGAGAGTAAATGATATTTCAGATCGTCGTAGTGATTAAAGTTTGAGTAGGACCCATCTCATTCACCTCTTCAGCTACTTCTACATTTTTGTTTCTACTATAATGGATTTTATTTTTTACCCAAAAAAAATATAGAAATAAAATGTCATCATTCAAAAACCTTAGATTCTGCTTCTAGTACAAAGCCTTTGCCACTTTATGTATGTATTCACATTTTACCGTTGATTTGTAACAGAGAAAGATATATACATAGTTATATACTACACCATATAATCGTGTTCTAGTGACTGCCGAATTTCAGAGACAAGAGGCGTGTAGGGACGTAATTCGTATAGGTAGGGTGCAGGCAGAAATTAAGGAAATTAAATTTTTGTCATGCAGATGTAATAAAAGCACATAGAAGCAGACAAATATGTAATATTCATAAGATAAAAAATTGAATTTTAAATCGAGTTGAAAATATTGGGTAATGGATTATACTTCAAAGTTTCTGTTTTTTTTTTTTCTTGAATTTTTTTTTGGCGGTTTTAATGTTAGTTTGTATTAGTAGTATATTATTGTTCATTTGCTTATCTTTAATTAGGGTTGTTCATTATTTTTATTTTTATTTTTCTTAACTGAGAATCTTGTCAACGCGAGACTCTTGATGCATATCGAAGAAACATTTAATGCTTGAAGCTAGGGTTTTAGAGCTGTATCCACTTCAAAGCTACAAACTTAGGGTTTTGCTTTTTTCCTTGTCTGCATCTATCGTAGGATTGTAGGTGTAGCATTTAGCCATTTAGGGCATACTGTGTTTTGGTCCCAATGCAACTCATACTGTTAAAACTCACAATTACGTGAGTCGTTTCCATACGCACTAATACACATGCAAGCTCGTATATGCCTTCTTCTATGACACTACGTAATATTTATACGCCTTCATTTAATTACGATTTCACAAAACATCTTAAATTGTAGTCTTGGATCTGGCGAGATTACATGCCCGAATACCGTAATCCTAGTTAACAAAAGAAAAAAAAAGAAATTTGGTTTTACTCACGATTCCAATTGTTGTTAATATCCTCCTAAGTCCTAATGCCTTCTTCTACGACACTACGTAATGTTTACAAGTAGTATATGTGCGTTCATTTACAATATATTTCACAAAAATTGTTAAATTGTATGTAGCGAAACTACATGCTCAAAACACCCTAAAATCCTAGTCAACAATAGAACAAAAAAGATTATTGTTTTTACTCAGTATTCCAAGTGTTGTTAATCCTCCTAGTGCCTTTTTGTCACTATCTTCAAAAACTTCATAACATTAATCTTTTAAGCTTTAGATTTACTTTATGAAATATGTTTATTTACTTGGATTTCCATATCCATTAAAATCCTTGAACCAAATAAACTCTCCTTAACCTTTAAACCAAAAATAAAATAATATATCTGATTATGCGAAACCCAAATTAATAACCTTTACCAAAAACTCAAACTAATCTTCTGATTTATACCTCATATATGGACTCCGAAATGACTAAAGTGAGCACATTAACACAAATCTCTAGTCTCGACAACATTCTCGACCATATATATTGATACTCCATTCTACTACGACCACGTAATGTATTTGATATATTGGATATAGAGAAAAATAAGAGGGGTTTTTCTCAAAAAAAGAAAAAAAAAAGAAAAATAAGAGGGTTAAAAATGTTTGCATACATCAATATATAGATACACATACACAATGACACAAACATACAATATTGAGTGTGAGTTATTTACGGGCCAGGTTGAGATATACGTATAGAAAGCGCGTTCAGGTTTTTTGGAATCGCATTTAGTACTTGCGATTAGATAGATAGATAGACAAAATCCCAAACCTGATTGGCAAAAGTCCAGCCCCAAAATCAATCTATTATTCATTGTCTGAAAATGTATCTTTACTATAACCGTTTTACAAAATAAAAACGTAAGTCCATGACTAATATACACATAGTCTAATGATTTGTATTTAATCACTGTATCACCATCCATATTTAATCTTACATAATGCATGTTATTGAAGAAACAAAATTTACAACCAGCAACAAGATCATGACCACTGCAACAAAAGTATATGGTGCATATATATGCCTATGTGAATTCATTATATATATATATATATATATATATATATATATATATGTCTATGTGCCTCCACATGGTTGTAGTCTAATGGTAGGTGAGACATGAGAATGTGCTACAACACTCCTTCCAGGGTTCGAGTCTCCATAAAAACAAAAATCACATCCATGTGGAAAAAGTCTGGGTTTGGGATTTGACCTAAACAGTTTATCTGGTATTTCGGTAACAAACGATCCGGCTATCCCTATAGTGTGGTGGTCTTTCAGGGAGAAGTTCACTCTGTAACATTCCGGTGCGTTCCTACCAGAACTTTTCCGATCATATGATCGGATATATAAAAACATATATATATATATATATATGTCTATTTGAAAACATGGGTGTGTGTATGATGGGTTGGGTGTATATTGAAGATGTAGAATCTCAGGCACGGAGAAGGCGTGTTCGATCATTGAAAGCCGCCCACCATCTTTATTATATTTGCTTCCCAAGTGCTGATTTCTGCTCAACTTGCAGATACTTTGATTCATAAACTAACTCTCTTTGCTCTCTTTCTCATTTTTCTGATTAATTGCTTAGAAAATCATTTTTTTTTTTTTTTTTTTTTAAAAGGGCCATAAATTTCACTCACTATTCATATATTCTTTTAGTCTCTCGAGTTTTTGGTTGGTTTGTTTTTAATTAGTGATTATCAACGCCAACTCATGACTTCTTCATGGGACGTACTGCAGGAAGAATATAATCAACATTGCGTTATTTCTATGACTTTTTAATTGGGAGTGCAGGAAGAATATAATCAACGTCGCGTTATGTCAATCGTTTTTTATTTTATTTTTGTTATTGTAATGTCAAGAGCAACGATGTTATAGAACTGTTGATTTTCATTTAAGAAATAAGACAAAATTGTACGAATATTAAAAGCATGTCACAGTCTCCCTAAAAGGGTATATCGGTATATATATGAAATTGAATAACATCTTGGATCCGAGTCATATCTCCAATTAATATCATGCATGCATGCATAATTAAGCTTAAGTTACATTACTGTTTGATGTACAAAATTACTCATATATACACTACAGGAACCATCTCATCTTCCAAATTTTGTGGTGTTTGTAGTACATTGGGTTCGTTCTGGTTAAACTCGATACCGAATTTTGTGGTGTTTGTAGTAGTATATACATATAACCACTATAGAATCTATGAAAAATAAATAGTTTGATATCAGTTTAAGGCATTGCTTAAAAAGAAACATGCACATTAATTTCTTTAATTGATGCAGTTACACAATTATCGAAGTCTGTTTTCTTTTAATTTTGGATCTCTACTAATTTGGGCTAAAAACAAAACACAAAAGAGAAAGATCCGTTACTAAAAAGACATGGTCAGGTAAACAATATCTGACAGCCAACACATTAACTTCAACCTAACGTCTACCTGGTTTTGTTTTGGTTCCATCTTATTAAATTTTCGTTTATTTTCTAAAACATTTTATTGGATTATTACCATTACGTATATATATACTGATATACACACACAAAATTTTCAAAATATTTGAAAGGGAAAGTTCAAACGAAGGGGATCCTCAAGAAGCAATTTGATTTTGAAGAGACAAAATGAGACACGACTAGTATGACATCAAGTATTTATTGCCTTAGATCTAGCATTTGTCTTTTACTTTTTGAATTTTTGTTTCTCTCCTTGTATCAATTCAAAGATGAACTTACAAAATGGTTGTGTATATATATATCGTACTTCGTTCTCTTACTATTAGCTAAACTATTATTAAATCCAAATTTACTTTGGGTTAGAGTTTTTTCCTTAACTGGAAGTTCTTTCGGTCCATGATACTTTTGTTGTCCGGTCACTAATAATACTCCGAAAGACGTAAATCATCCTTCCAAAATAAATTTAAATGATTAACTTTGAATACTTATTTTCAAAACCACTATACCAACATTTACTTAGTAATTGCGATTTACTGTTGATGAAACATGTTAGGGATCCTTGTAAAGCGAACTAACTTTTATATAAACCTATATGTATATAGGCTTTTCAAAAATTTTGAAATAAAAAAGTGAAAATTACTATCCAAATTCTTTGGTAACGAGAGTTTTAAAAAGAATATTTTAGGGATAGACACCAACTTTTGGCAAAGAAACTCTATTCTCCATCATATGGATGGAAAAGTTTATTATCAGCAAAGGATTTATTATATAAGGGATTTCGGGTAAATCTAAACACAGGAGAACATGTAGACGTTTGGAATGATTCATGGATACCAGACTACTATCCTAGACCAGCAAGAGGTAGAGAAAGTGTTTTGCACCCAAACTTGAAGGTTAACCATCTATATAACGTCGTCACAAAGGAATGGCACATCCAATACTTCAGGAATTTATGGAACTGAGAGACATTCAGTTAATTCAAGGACTAGAAATTAGTCCTGTGGCTATGAGGGATAGTTTATTATGGCATTTTATAAAATCGGGGAGGCATACGGTTAAATCGGATTACTGGTTGTCCAATGAGTTGGCAAAAGACGTTGATGCTAATCTAGCAAGGGAACCAAGCTTTACGGTTTTAAAAGCTCATGTTTGGAAACTGAAGTGCGCTTCTAAACTCAAGCATTGTCTATGGCAAGCTCTGTCAGTATGGCAGTTCTAACCAGGTTAAACCACAGAGGAATCAACTGTTCAACTATATGTGTACAATGTGGAGTTGAAGAGGAAACGATTAATCATGCTCTATTTGAATGTCCCACAACGGTTCAAACGTGGACTTTATTCCTATCTCCTCAGGGAAGGGTTTCATTTCCTTTTTCATCAATTTACGCGAATATGGACTTTTTTTTGGAGGATTAAAAGAGAGGATACTCTTAATGGGGAGTGTACAATTTTCCCATGGATTATGTGGTATATTTAGAAATCCCGTAATAAGAGATGTTTTCAAGGGATTGACGGCTTACCACTAGACATTGTACATTTGGCGGAAAGTGAATTTAGTGCATGGACGGAAGCTCAAATTACAATACCGGAGTTTGGAAATAATACAAGGGAAGAAGCACATGTAGTGGCTCGACCATCTAATACTGTTCAATGTCAGGTGGATGGTTCATGGAAGGAGTAAGATTTTACCTCCGGTTTGGGTTGGTGTTGCTTTCAAGGTGAACACCCTGTACTTCTAGGTGTGAAAGGAATAAGTAACCGAAGATCTGCGCTACACTCGAAGGTGGAATCCCTTATTTGGGCTATGTCTTCTATGCTAGAGAGTGGGATGGAGTGCTACGAGTTCGAAACAGATTGCTCTGATCTCGTGGATATTGTTCATAATCCAGAGGAATGGCATGCGTTCGCGATTCTATCAGCTCAACTCAGGGGTTTGAAAAATCGCTTTCCCAATTTTCTTTATCCTTGATTTCTCGTTCTGTTAATTTGAAGGCGGACTGTTTAGCCCATTTTTCACGTACTAGAGGCTTTCATTTTTATTTGTAAACAACACTCCGCCAAGTTGGATAGCCAACTGTGGTGGCATCTTTTAAATAATAGTTTGGTTGACAAAAAAAGTGAAAATTACCAAAATTACTATTTAATTTGAAAGTAATTTCAAAATATGCCATTGTTTTGATAATTTTTTACAATTGCCACATTTTTAGTTTTTAGTTGATGCAAAAAGACAAAATTGTCCTATAACCTTTCTTCCACACATTTTCTATCCTCTTTCTTTTTTGAAAATCTAACTATCTCTCTCTCTCGCTCAAGATGATGGATCTCTTTGAAGATGGTGGAAAGTGGTTGGAGATGAAGATGATGAACGAAAACAGTGGTTGCGACGGAGGACGAAACAGAGACAGTGACGTAAATGGAGACAGTGATGGAAGACGGAGACGGTGGTTGCGATGGAGGACGAAAATGGAGACAGTGACGGAAGACGAAAACGGAAACAGTGTTGGAGGACGTAAACAAAAATAGTGACGGAGGACGGTGGTGGTGGTTGCGACGGAGGACGAAAATGGAGAAAGAGACGGAGGACGTAAACGGAGAAGCGACGGTGGACGGTGGTTCTGACAAAGGACATAAATAGAGACAGTGACGGAGGACGTAAATGGCAACAGTAACGGAGACGGTGGTTGCGACGGAGGATGTAAACGGAGACAGTGACGGAAGACGGTGCCGGAGACGGTGGACAAAACCAGACACTTATGTCATGATTGTATAAGGATGAATAAATTGGAAGGGTATAACAGTCATTTTCATCTGGGTTGAATAGTGAATTGTGGCAATTGAGAAAGAATTAAAACAATGGCAATTAGAAGAAATTTTTTTTTGAGTAATGACAATTGAGGCAATATTCCCAATAAAAAAGGGACAGTACATTTGCAAGAATGCCACTTAGGTGTGTCCATTTGCAAAAATATCACTAATTATAGATTTTTAAAATCTAAATCTTAAAATTAGAAACCCTAAAAAATGTTTTGACCTCTAAAACCCCTTAGATCCTCAAAACTATACCCTAATACAACATAGTTAACCGAAACATAAATGATATAATAATTTTTTTTTTTGAAAAAGTGGCATTTTTACAAATTTTTTGAAAATGTGACATTTTTGAAAACTGATATTTGAAAAGTGGCATTTTTAAATATTTCTCATAAAAAAAATAGCCAAAACCAAACTCAAAGTTTGAATATTTGAATTTGTGCTATTGAAAATAAATATCATACTTGGCCCGAGTTTTTCATTTATTATAAACCTGAACATAAGAGCATCTTTATCCATGATTTTTGGTCAATTTTATAGGCTAAAACTGATTAAAAAATTATTAAAAACAGAATGAAAGAGAAGAAGTGACTTGATGAGTCTCACTGGGCTGAGACAATCGAGTAGTCTCAAAGACAGGTGTCATTGTGCCCTTTTGTTTGAGGTGAAGTGAGCTTGATCATTATTACACTTATTTTATATTTATTAATATTTTTAATTTTATGATACTTTTAGCATCTCATTAATAATGATGCTCTAACATCGACTAAATGATGATAATATGCGTTTTTTTTTGCTAAAAGGTTAAAATCATTTAGAAAAAAATGAACATACTAGGTATTAAAAAAGCCATACCTAAAATAGAGTAATCTTGGCAAAAATATATTAGAATACGATTACAATAAAAAGGGTAAGATTGTAATATTCGTTATCGGATCCAGAGCTGTCTAAGGTCTCTCCAATGCTTCCAATGTCGCCTAGTCGTTAAGATGTTTTGCACTTCCCTGTCCATATTCTTAAAGATTTGACTCGTTGGGACGCGAATGGAATTATGTAACACATTATTACGTTGCTTCCAAATACGAAACACAAGAGCTTGAACTACAACTTTCCGAACCAGAGTATTACCTCTGCTTGGTCCTTGTTCTTTCCAAGAAAGAATCTCTGGCCAAGAGGCAAAGATAACATGAGTTGGGCTCAGTCGGATGAAGACCTGAACCCATAACGCAAAGGAGATGGTACAATACAAGAATAGGTGGACTCGAATCTCAGGCGTGACAAAGCATAGGCAACAATCTGATGACGTTTAGATTCCATGAAGCCATTCTATGTCTTGTTGGAAGCCTGTTTAGATGAGTTACCCACATGTTGAAAGCATGCTTCGGAACTGCGTCTGTCCATCAACAACCCATTTTTAGCTTTTGTGATGATAATATGTTTGATATTGGTTTATCAATCGTAAAAAATGTCTAAACTTGTACTCTCTCCTTTTTATATTAGTTGTCATTCTATGTTTAATTTTTTGTTTATTATTACTTGTCATTCTGCAATTTCAATGCACATTTATGACCAATTTTTCTAGTTTTATCTATATTTTTAAGTTTATTAATTATTCATATCAAATAAAATATTGTATTAATTATGGATAAAACGAAATTTTAATATGTTTTTTTAATATGTGTGAAACAAAGGGAGTATAGATTAGCTTTTCTAAATAATGATCCGGACGTACAACATATCATTCAATTGATTGTCTCACGAGCGAGGGCGCTAAAATAAATGTGAATTTTTTTTTTTGTCAACAGAAAAAAAAGAATATATATATGTGAATTCACTATTCTCAAATATACTAATTTTCTTCTTTCTTTTATGGTTTATGGTTACTTGAAAACCGGGTTTGGTCGGACCATTGACAACCCAAATATATGCGTATATTAAATAAGAAGAACGTACATGTCCGTGTTATGTGCATTGCATGTTTGTGTGTACAAAAAACTATTATACCGAGCTCGTGAATATTCAAAATTTTGCCCCCAAAAACCCATATAAATCTTTTCTCAAAGGAATTTATGTATATCTTTCCCTATGCGGCTATGCAAATATGCAACCTTTGGCTCTCTAATACAGTATAAAGTAGTATACAATAGGGGAAATTTGGAATAATGCATTTTTCGGCTTCTTAAATTTGAAAAATATATCTTTTTTTTTTTGAAGAATACACTTTATTAAATATAAAATTACGAAAAGACCCTAAAAAATCTGCACAACAAATGATAAATTATATATTTAAAATAGAATCAATTTTGTGATAAATCAATATATATATCCTGACAAAAAAGTAAAATATATATATATGTAGATTTAGCCTATATTTTAGTGCGACCATATGTTTTACAAAATTTTTGATTAGAAATTATAGGAAATTTTATATAACCGAAATTAGAATTTTATAAAAAAATATTTATTATTAATATATGAAATTTTTTTATAATTTAATAATTTTTTAAAAAAATCATACTTAACAAGAGATTTATCTTATTTATATCGAATAATAAATTTTACATTTTAAATCAACAAACAGCTTTATGTCAAATAAAAAGAAAAATAATATCAATAATAATATATTTACGAATTAATTAATTTTAAATCAATAACACATCTCTAGTTCAAATAAAAAGAAAATTATTAATAATGAAAACGAATAAAAAAGAAAATTAATTTTTAAATCAATAACCCAATTTTATCTCAAATAAAAAATGAATTAATTATTATTATTATTAATAATTTCGAATTAATTAGTTGCTAAATCAAATAAGGATAAAACAAACTTTTCAATTATTTAAAAAGGTATTTTCAAAAAATAAAAAACAAAGTGTATTTTTCAAAATCTCAAACATAATTGGTGTAGTTTTCAAAAAATCTTTTTACAATAACACATAACACGTTCGTACCACAAGCATATATATATATATACACATAACATAAATGACACGGAAAAACCTAGATTCTCCGCAAATTTCGTCCAACGGCACAAACCGCATAATAAATAACCCTATCAAAATACAATAATAAAAATTGAAATTTGATAGCGATGGTTTAGTCCTCGATGAATGCGAGACCCTCATATTTACTCCTTTTGGCATCGACTCTCTCTATCTCTCTCTCAACTTGATATGTCTTTCTGCGTCTCTTTCTTTCTCTAAATCTTTCATTTATTTTGTTTTGTTTTTCAAATCCAACCACAAGACAAAACAACGAACGGGGAAGAGAGAGAGAGAGATATTTCTAGTCACGATGCACGAGATAATACCGGATTTTCTTGAAGAGTGTGAATTCGTCGACACTTCACTAGCCGGAGATGATCTATTCGCCATCTTAGAGAGTCTTGAAGGTGCTGGAGAGATATCTCCGACCGCTGCATCTACACCTAAAGATGGAACTACAAGTACCAAAGAGTTAGTGAAGGATCAAGATGATGAGACCTCATCTCCTAAGAGGAAGAAACAAAGATTAGAAACGGGGAAAGACGAGGACGACGAAGAAGAAGAAGATGGAGAAGGAGAAGAAGAGAATAAGCAAGAAGGGCAACAAAAGATGTCTCATGTTACCGTGGAACGTAACCGGAGAAAGCAAATGAACGAGCACTTGACCGTTTTACGTTCTCTTATGCCCTGTTTCTACGTCAAACGGGTATTTTATATATATTTTCTTAATCAAGTACTAAGTTGTCGTAGCGTTTGACTAATTAATACTACTAATCTATTTGGCATACCTAACTATCATATTGTTTCTTAGGAACATCAAATACAAAAAGTAGCATATCTATGTTTTTTAGGAATAATGACAATTTTAAAGTGACATTTGGTCCCACTAATCATCTCTTTTTCTTTTTCTTTCTTTAATGTCACAATGTATTTTATAGAATGTCCATGTTGACTTATATCTTCTTTTCATTTGATCATAATAAAAGGGGGACCAAGCATCGATCATAGGAGGAGTTGTGGAGTACATAAGTGAGCTACAACAAGTTCTTCAATCTTTAGAAGCCAAAAAACAACGTAAAACCTACGCGGAAGTCATAAGCCCAAGGCTAATCCCGAGCCCTCGTCCTTCACCGCCTGTCCTAAGCCCGCGAAAACCGCCTCTCAGCCCGCGCATCAACCACCATCAGATCCACCACCACCTCCTACTCCCTCCCATAAGCCCTCGAACACCTCAACCCACAAGCCCATACCGGACCCATCCACCGCAACTACCACTCATCCCACAGCCTCCTCTTCGCTCTTACAGCTCATTGGCCGGTTGCAGCAGCTTAGGGGACCCACCTCCGTACTCTCCTGCTTCATCTTCATCTTCTCCTTCAGTTAGTAGCAACCATGAGAGTAGTGTCATTAACGAGCTCGTTGCAAACTCAAAGTCAGCTTTGGCTGACGTGGAGGTTAAGTTCTCAGGAGCTAACGTGCTGCTCAAAACGGTGTCGCATAAGATGCCGGGACAGGTTATGAAGATAATTGCTGCTCTTGAGGATTTGGCTCTCGAGATTCTTCAAGTTAATATTAACACCGTCGACGAAACCATGCTTAATTCTTTCACCATCAAGGTAAATACTATAACTAATATTCATCCTAGTTAACTTTCATTGGTTTTGGTTATTTTCTCTAATGAGTACGTGTAAGTCCTACAATTATTTTCTTACATAGGATATATGGTGGGGGGAAGAAATGGTAGGGTACTCTCATAAGTAATAATTCATTCACATTCACAAAAATTGATACACACTTTATAGAATTATAAGAAATTCAATGTGGGATATGTAATTCTTATCTACATTGTATATATACATGAATGCACACAAACATAGGGTATGTCAGATTGATCACAAGCATACAAAACTAAACTATTCTTTGTTTTATATATTTTTAATAATAACTCGTAATATATACATTTGACTTTAAGAAAAAATAACCAAGGTGTAAATAACACGTGTTTCTATATTTATATACAAATTCATTTATTATTTTGGGACATTGAAGAGCACCCTCAATCTTCAATTCTGAATTCGAATTGTTTTATATATTTGAATGTGTCAGGCATTTTATTCAAATTCAAATGATCAAGCTGCTGTAGTTTATTTAGCGGTTTGCTTATTGGTCAAGAGTTAGTTCCTATTTCTGATAATTTTATATTCTTCCTCCGTTTTAAAATAATTAATTTTTTAGAGTTTTCATACATAATAAAATAAAAAACTAATATTTAATTATAAATGTATTATTTTTTGTACTAAATATTTTTTCATAATTTTAAACCAATAATAATTCAATAAAATCAATTAATATATCTTAAAATTTACAAATCATCATCATTACTTCATAAAAACTGTTTAGAAAATGCAAAAAAAAATATTTGTGAAATATTTTGTTTTTTTAGAACATCAATCATATTGAAATGGAGGGAGTACTAGATTTTGTCCAATAAAAGGTTTTGTTTACGATAATTTCCAATGAAGAGTTTATACTACAATGGTTTTAAGCTATCGAAATCTTTTTTGCCCCTAAGAATAAAGATCAATTAGCCATGCTAATAGATGTCTCATATTGACTCATGTTATAGGTATCGGTAATTAAGTTACTAGTTAGAATAGGTAATTATACTGAGATGATATCACTCGTCGTTCGTAATATATATTAATGATGTCATACTCACTTTGTTTTATAAAAATTATCGTTTCAAATTTTACTTTTGTTTCACAAAGAATCTACTTTTGTATTCCAATTCATTTTTTTTTGTTTGAACAATTGAGATCTAACCATATTACTTTAGCGTATTAATTGGAGAGAAAACTATTAAGTATATAAAAAGGAGTATATTAGCTTTTTTTATATCCCTAGTTTTCCTATATGTGTAAATTTTGAAGAATGCCATTTTTTTATAAAATTGAAACAGTAACATTTATCGATATTGGTATTTTCGGCGAAAATAATAGTAAAATTTTAAAATTAGTTAGATCTTTTTTGCCACCAAAAATATAGAAATTGTATTAATTGAAAATAATTTACATCTCTGTCTCTCTATTTTTCTTTTGATAGATTGGAATTGAGTGCCAACTAAGTGCAGAAGAATTGGCTCAACAAATCCAGCAAACATTCTGCTAATAGAAGAAGATTTAATACACCTATCACATAAACCCTAACGAGAGACCAGTACGTACTCACTTTCTCTCCTTATTATCCTTTTAATTATTGTCAAACATTTTCTACAAAGATATGGAGTTATTTTGAATAATATCGTTATTTAAAAATTTAAATAAATTTAATGAATTAGAACTAATATATATATTGGTTTAAATACGTTTTAATATCAGCTTCATATATAGTATATAACATCATCGTCAAATGCTTTTTTTATTTTCCTTTTAAGTTGAGAATTAGAGAGTAAATCGTATTCGTACCATGTAACGTTACTTTTTATTATATCGAGCATTGTATCTGTAACCCGCATATATATGAATGAACAATAGTGTATGAGTTTCTCAGATATATCTCTAATCTTGCATCTTTATTTTTGAGGAATATATATATATATAGTCCTTTCGAACCAGTCTTTATAAACCTGGTGCAAATGGCTTTTTTTATGATATACCAATCAGAATTGAAGGCCCTACGTATATCTATTAATTTTTAAACGAAATAAGGATTCTATATGCCGTGGTCGGGCAACAGATGTTCTGCAAATCGAATGAGTGTGTACATCAATATATAGAATTGGTTTTATAAAGATGTGTGCAAGAAGTCGAAATAGATTTTATTTTTATCGATGATTGTTCGATAATGTTTTTTTTTCGTTTTGACAAAAAGGTTACGGGAATACATTGTTCGATAATGTTATTTCTTATACATATGACTCATCATTCATATGAGATTGTTTGGAACTTAACACCAGAACTAGTCGGATAAAATAGATAGTTTTTTTTTGTTGTTGCTAAATTGTAAATATCATTTAGAAAATGAATTGTTAAGGAATTATATGAGCAATTGAACATTACCTAAAAGAGAGTATTCTTGGCAAAAAAATTTTTAAAAACAAGATTACAATAATACTGAGTAAAGTTTGAATGTTGCTACATAATCCAAAAGAGCATCAGATCCTTCCAACGTTTTAGATGTCTTCTTGAGTTGATGATGTTGTCATGTAATACATTATTTCTCTGCTTCTAAGTTTGGTGGATTACCGAATGAACTGTGATCTTCCTTAGTAGTGATGGTGCATGAGATGATGATTGTCGCATCCAGGATAAAAGCTCATTCCAAGAGCAGAACAACTGATGATGAGAACTTAGTCTTGAGAAGACATGGGCCCAAATGACAGTAATATAGGTACAAGAGAGTATAAGGTGATCTCTAGTTACAGGAAGAGATCGATGAGCAAAGGTAGCAATCATAACAACTTGTGACTCTCCAAGATACTAACCTCTGTGTTTTCTGGCTTGACTCACATAAAGTACGTGGTTATCCACATGTTAAACGCTTGCTTTGGAACTGCACCCTTATACTACACAACATCAGCCCACTGTTTCTTTTCTTGTCTTTGCCATAGTGCATCCCAAGCCCTAGATAATTTCTTTGTTACAATGAAAAACGTACAATACTATTTTCGGATCCACAAAAAGTGATGAACACGTTTTTACCACATATGAGGTAGGTTGTCTCCTATGAATCGATCTCTAATTAGTCAAGGTTGATGAATCTTTTTAAAAAGATTCATCACATATTTTTCAATAATTTCTTGCTTTTTTAATGGATTATCTTGCTTTCAAAGTTAAGTTGTGTAATGTACACATAACATATATAAATATATATATATATATATGTATCGGGAGCCGGTAGAAGTACTGGCAAACCCTATAATCGAAAGGATAGAGTTCCCATGTTCAAGTACTACTAGAAATAGAGAGGGGATTAAAACCCGCTCTTATCGATGGTCCGAAGAGATTACAGGCCTAAGGCCCCTAACTTATAGAATTAAAAAAAAACTAATTTAAATGTAAAAATTGTACATTTAATTAAATTAGTTCTTACATATATATATATATATATATAATAACTAATTTAAATGAACAATTTTCACATTTTTATAATAAAACTGTATTGTAAATATTTTATGCAAGAATATAATTGCTATTTTTTTTTTAAGTCATCATATGATAAATTCAAAATTGCTGACTACAAAATTAAAGAAACCAGCCAAAAGTACTAGGATACTACTTAGTTGTTTTTTTAAAATATGTATCTTTATATATTAACTAGATTAGCACCCGCCTTGATACACGACTAAAGACATTAAAATTTATTGATATAAATATTTAATTAAGTTTTAATTAATAACCTTCTAAATTACTAAAATATTTTGAAATACTATTGAAACAAGGCTCTTATATCATTAAAGATCAATTTATATTTAAGGTGATTTCAAATCACATACTTAATTATGAGAAGAAATAAAATATTTTTATCAATTATGAATATATATTAATTATTTGATAAAATCATAAAAAAAATTCAAGTATCAGAAAGTTAAATAAGAAAATAATAAATTTCATGTGAATAATCTCATAAAAAAAACTATAACATCTTTTATAAATAATTTTACTAAATATCACATATAAATCCAAGATTGATAAATGTATCTTTCTTATAAAGATCTATATGCGCCAAATCTTAAACACTTTTGGATCTTAATAGTAAATATATTATTATTACTCTATAAAAATTTTATTTTTTAATATTGAAAAGTACCATTACCGTCATTGGTAGAAGATTTGATTTTCATTGTAATATTCTATAACTACCTTGACAAAATGAATATGCTTATAGATTTTGTTTTATTTGGTATGGTTGTACATATCTTAAAACTTTAAATTAAGATTTTATATTATTTCTAATATTTATTTTGTATTATATACAATTTCTTTTGTTTTACTTTTCGCCTTTCTATGATTCTTAATTGAAATATCTATTTTCTCTCTACTTTTTGTTTTTACGGTTTACATTTTCTTTATTTTTTTTCTTAATTTTTTTTGTAATTAGTTTGAACTATTATAATCTTTTTTTTTCCCTGATTAGTTTGGATTATTAGAACTTTTCCTATTTCCTAATTTAGTTTGAACTATAATAAAATTTAACGCGGGTAAACACATTAAAAATTATTGATAGAAATATTTAAGTTTTAGTTAGTAATCTGTTGAATTACAAATTAAAAGATTATTTAAACATGAGTCTTAAATCATTAGAGATCAATTTATTTTTTAATTCTCATGTCTTAATTTATATAATGCAAACCCATATATATATACGTGAAAAATATGTTTACCCATTAATAATGGACCTTTATGAATATATATATATATATATATATGAATTATGTGAAAATTTGTAAAAACAACGCAAATATTATAGTTAAATCAGTAAAAATAAATTTCATACGCATAATCACATAAAAACCTATATAATATTTTATAATTTTATCAAGCATCAGCTATAGATCCATGATTGATAAATGTATACCAGTGATGTCATTGGTTTTTTTCTCATAGAGATCTATACTCGCCAAACCTTAATCACTCATAGATCTTAATAGTAAATATATTATTATTATTTTTAACCTATACAAATTTTCGTTTGATACTTTTTTTATAGGTAGAAGATTTTGATTTTTTAATGATATTCGATAACTATGTTGACAAAATAAATATGCTTATAGACGAAAAACCCTAGAGCCGCCAACTGCTTTTTCCGATCTCCTTTTTCCGACGGCAAATAGTTTTTCGCCTTACAGTGGCTCTCACCGCCGTCGAAAAAAAGACTCTTTTGTCTTTTTGACTCTTTGTCTTCTTTTTCGGCTTCAGATCTGGTGTTTCTAGGTGGTTCTCCGTGATGGGGTTTTAGTTCTACTTCACCATGGTGCTTGATGGTGGTGCTCCTCCTCTGATTTCACTATATATTTGGGTTATGGCTCCTCCTCTATAGCTTTTTGAGGGTTGTGGCTAATGGGGGAGCCCTATGCTCGTCTCGGATTCGATGGATGTTGGAGATCTGCGACTCTTGGAGATTCGATGACGACGCTTCTCCTGGGCTCGTGTTGGGTTATGGTTCTTCCTTTCTAGCTGCTTGAGGCCGTGGCTAGTGGTTGGGTTTGTGGCTGATTCGTGTCTAAAGACGGGTGGTGTTGCATTCTGTCGTCCATGCCTCCTCGTGTTTCTTCGGGTGTTGAGCATGGTTCGAGTCCCTTCGAGTAGGAGTAGCTGATTCTGGTCTATGGTTTAAGGTTTGCCTTAGATCTATTCCCTAATGCTCTTCCTCTTTGCCTTCGGTGTTGTCTGTCAGCTTTTGTGTTTTGGTGGCTTACCGTGGCTGAGATGATTGCTCTCTCTGGCTTTGCTCCATTTCGTACTTACCGGTTTTATTTATCCGTTTGGCACCCCGGTTTTTTTGGTTGTTAGCCGGCGTAGGTGTTTTCATGCTCTATCTCTGAGGTCGTTCCTGTTTCTCTCACCTTCATGATTTGGCTCGCTTAAGGCTGGTGATGGTAAGATTTTTGTGAGTCTCGGGTTTTGGCTTCATTGGTATGGCTTGGGTTTTGGCTTTGGTTGCTTTAATGCTTCGTTGTGCTCTGTTGATGTGTCTTGGATTGGGTTTGGGTCTTTGGTTTATGCCTTCCTTCCACTGTTGTATCGAGGTTGATCTTTTGCTGGTGGGTTTGCAGTGACCTTTTACCCTCCTTGGGCTTTTCTCGCTGCGGATGGTCTTCTCGGCTTTCCCATCTTTTAGTTTTAGCTTGGATTCAGACATGGCTTTGCTTTCTTTTATGTCTCGGTTCTTGTCGCCTTTGATCATGTTGGATCTTCATTGGTTGGCTCTTGTTTTGGTTGCTTTTAATAGTTAATTTTAATTGTTAACACATGTCACATGTCGCGATTTGGTGAATTATATTTTTGCTTACGTATCATTCTTTCATCGCGCACATCTTCTTTTATATAATAAGATTTGAAGCCAAGATTGCATAAACATTATACAAGCCATTGAAATAAAAACAATTAATTATCAAGAAACTATTGAACGAAAGAAGCGAAATTGGATGGTGTATTCTTTTTAGAAATTATACTCGTTAACAAATTATGAGATTTTTTTAATCGACTTTAATCTACTGCAATCTTCATTTTTACTATCTTAACTTTGATGATTTTTTTTCTCACAATTCGACTTGAATTAAAATTTAGTTCATTTGGTGGTATTTTATTATTCGTATAAAAACGGTAATTTTGTGAGAAAAAAAAAATCCAAGTTACGTAATTTAAACCAGGTGGTAGGACAATAAAATTTCCATGACCAAATTTATATAAATGCGACTATAAAATTACACTCGTTTTAAAACTGCACTTTTAATAACATCCATATACAAAAGATTATATATATTTTAAAATCTCAAAGCTATGTCAGTAAATAGCTCATAATTTCTTATGCACCAACATCTACTAATTATGTAAAATATATTTTTATAGGTAGAAACTAAAAATCAAAATCTCAAAATTCTCGAATAATTACAATTTCCCTTCAAAATGACTATTACATATACTCATCCAAATAATATGCTACCTAGAACTAGAGGTGGACATAATTCCTATCCCGAACCGTCCAGTCTCGAACCGATCTGTTTTGTACCATTCACAATTCTGAATTCCCGTTTCGTATTGAATAATATTTCTGTATGGTACAAGCTATTGATTTTCGTTTGAGAATGGGATGGGACAGAATGGTTCGAGACGGGCTGGTCGGGTCCGGATTTCAAAACATTGGTTACAACCATGAATTTGAAGTTTAATTTTATTTTGATTTGTTGGCTTTCTTATGATTCTAGTTTATTTCATTTCATTTTACTATGGTGATAGATTTTTCTCATAAATGTGATGGACGTGATTTAGAATTTACCATTTTCGTTTGTCATGTTTTTTTTTGGGAATTCCCGTTCCGTTCCTATCTTGTTCATGTCTCAACCCAAATTGTATATAGAACATGAATGGAACAAGTATTTTGCTTCTCAACTTTCCGTCCTGTTCCAATAAATTCATGTTCCGAATTTCCATTTTAGTTCTAATCCCATTAAGGAGAAGCGTTGATTCTTTCGAGATTAATTATAAACCAGCCTACGAACGACAAAATTACGAATATAAAAGATACTAAAATTCTGTTGCTAGAAAAAAGATTTTTTTTTTTGGCTTGTAAAGATCTCATGCAAAGTATAGAGGTTGCTGGTTCGAGTGACAATTTGGACGAAACAAATAATACATGTTGTGGTTTCGGACATGAAGAGATTACGGAGTTCGGCCCGAAACCTCGTGGTAATTATTTTTTTTTTTTTAAACATCAACCAAATTATAACGCTATGCCAAATGCTTTGTTGATTAAATTTCACAACCAAATTGATCTTACGAAATAGATCATGATGAAATTAATAACAAAAGGAGAGAAGAAATCATAATATTAATCAAAACAATTCAAATATTCATGTGCCATGAATCTTAATATCTGACGAAATCTTACCAAATTTCGCTATGAATTGTCTAAATATATCATGAAATGTTCTTTCAATCGCAAAGAAGCTCAAAGCGAAAAAGAAGATGATGAAAATTACATCAGAAAAACCCACAGGACACATTGATGCATTCAGAATTGATACAGAGTTTTACTATTCCCTAATCAAACTTTTAAGTGTAAACCATATCGAAGTAGTAATTAAGAGTCGAACCAAAAAAGTAGAATATCTACACCAGGAATGTTGGAAACTTTAAAAGGCAAGCTAAATAATGCTTTTAGTTTTTGTCTTTATTATGATGCTAAGCAACTTAACTTAAACAAAATAAATGAAATTACAATTCAAGTAAGCAAAATGCAAGACAATATCAAATTAACCAATGCAAAGATCAAACGAAAACGAGATTAAATCTATCTGGGAAGATTATGGATCATAGGCTAAGGTAATAAACTTTGGGTAGATTATCCATTGGGTAATGGTGTAAGATTCTAAACCAATTTATTCCTAAGGCAATGATCACTAATCCTAGACTAATTCATTTTAATGTCACTAATCTCTTTCTTTAATTTCTAATCATCAAAAACCTATGTTAGTAATTACGGAATCGAGAAGCATTAGTCATAAGTCCATTAACTCACAAATGACTGTGTCAATTGGTTAAGATAATGCGTACTTGAAATTACTGTAGAATTTTTTGCAAACCAATGATCTAGAATTTTGATTAGCTAATGCAAATATAGCTCTAATGGCATCTCAAATGAAGACATTTTACATTAACTAAGAACTTTAACTCAACTTCTAATCACCCTATCTACCTAGCTAGCCCATAATTCATAAGATCAATTACTCACACATATGATAAATGCAAAAAAAAGGTTTTACAGAATTAAATATGAGTAAGAAGATAAGATGAAGAGATAAAAAAAAAAAAAACTCCAATAAAAATCATCCAAATATCGAAAGAATATTCTCAAGAACTAAAAAATCAAATTTCTAAATAATATTCCAAGTTGATTCAGACTGCATTAGTCCTTATTATGTGGTTGATCTAATCAAAGTTGTTGCTCAACATTATGGTTGATCAGCTTGATATGACTTCACTAAATCAGCCATAACTTTCGAACCAGAACTCAGAATGACTTGGAAGTTGAATCCAAATCCCATGTAAAACTAACTCAAATTTTAAGTTCTTGAAAAAAGAGTTTAAACTCAGCACGTGAAAGTTTCCATTTATATGATTTTTTTCTGAAGAAAATATTAAATTATATTCAGCTAAGCAAACTTTATTACATCATTTGCATCCTATTATTTAATTTTTATAAACAGAGGCTAAAGCTAAAACATAGGTGATCATAGAATGGAAAATTAATATATAACTGAATATATACCATAGAATGGAAAACTTATGGTTGATCTCTATCATTGTAATGTAATACTTAATTTACTTTAAGTTTATACATTATAATTGTTAGATTATTTTGATTTTATACATTATAATGTGGTTTATGTAAACTATTATGTTGGATTTGGATGATTTATCTTTTAACGTTCAATATTTTAACTATCAAGTAACACTACATATGGAATTTGTTTCTGGATTAACTTATATATGATGTGCTATTAGAAAATGAATGATAGACAAATATATTTTGATTTTTACATTGTTATGTTTTCTATTTTCTGAAAATTTACGTTCCATTCTTCTTTCATATCGTTATTTTTTTACCCCATCTGATATTTTAAATGGAACACAAATGAGAAAACTATTTTAGTTCCCAATTTTCCGTCATGCTTTCATTCTTGCAAATCCTCGTTTTGAATTCCCGTGTCCACTCCTAAAATGAAATGAGATTAAAAACTAAAGAATAACTAAAGGAAAAATGATGTTAAGAGCACAAAAATTATACACATATCACCCATGAACTTGTTTATATGTTTGAATTGAAATGCCAACCAATCTCTTCACCACCTAACCAAAACTCAATCCTTTGTGATGATTAAACCGGAAACTAAAATTACTCCTGACAGAAGGCCTGAACAATTCATATTTGATATGATAAAACTAATCACCCACCATCAGAGCGAAGAATCGATCCACAGTTCACTCAAACACACACACACACGACATACCGACTTAACTACAAATGGGCTGTGAAAACTTGACATGGACTTCATTTTTTGGGTCCATATTTATTCTTATTTATATTGGGCTAGTGATGTTTGTTTGTTTGTTTTTGTTTTTTTGAGAAAAGCTTTGGGCTAGTGATGTTAAATGACCGATCATATGATATCTGAAAACGGTATGGGTTTGAATTGTTCGTAACCATGAATGAAGCATATAATCCAAAACTATGGATTTGACTAGCAACAAGGCAAGGAAAGGTCAGTTTCATATGCAACGTCCGTTCGTTATCGATCAGATCAGTCTGTGACGTTTTTTGTCTTTCTTTTACCGTCTACTTCCTCCGTTTCTTATTATAATAAAATATTCTAGAGATTATGTTTTATTTCATAATATAATTATATTATTTTTAGATTTCTATATACTTTTTATTTTATTGAAAACTGTGTAACCAATAGTATTATATAATATTTTTTTTAATTGGTTAAATTGTTTATATATAAAAAAAAAATTTATAGAAATTTTTTTTCTTAAACTTTGTGTTTTAACCCAAAACATCCTATAATAAAAAAACGGAGGGAGTATGTTTTGTGCGAATTTGAAATAAAGGTGTTTGATAATGTTTTTTTATTTTGATAAACCATGAAAATTTCATATCTTTGATCCATAATATTCTTTGGTGCCGTTGATAATATCACATCTAAAGCGTAAATCGTCCTTCTCAAGTAAAGTTAAAATAGTGATCTTAAACTTAAACTTTTACACTCAAAACTACTAGACTACCATCCAATTGCCGTGTTTCATAATATTTTGTTGATAAAAAAGACGTTTCATAATTTTAAAAACTGGAGTTTCAATTTTTAATTTATAAATTATTTTAGTTCTTTAATAAATATATATATATATAATATCATAGCGTCGTAGTAAATAATTATAAAGTTTTTAATAAAAATATTACTTCAGTGTAAAGAATGCTATACAAATTATTTGTACTTATAACCATTTGATAAATTATTATCAATTATAACTATCATTCAACCATTTTTTTCAAATGAGGACTTCTTCTTAACAAAATCTCCTAAACAATCTAAAATACACGAGTGTTTTCAACGACAAATCAAAAATTGAATGATTACCGATAATGGTTACCTATAAGATAAACGACAAAAACACAACAAAACAAAACACAATAGATGATAATTTCTTCAAACTAAATACGACTAGAAACTATACATCTAATTTGTTTTTTTGTTCTTATCGTGGCGCAGAGAAAAAAAAAACAGGAATATAATAAAAATTAAGGAGGATAAATAGAGAAACGAGGACGGTGAGCTTTGGTGGTTTTGTGGGAAGAAGAGGACTGATGAAGTTGGCGTCGTTTCTCAGCAAAGCCTTCACTGTTTCTCATTATCCAATATCTCTCTATCTCTTCTGGTTCTCTTCCTGGCACTCTTCCTGCTATTAAATCCCACCTTTACAAAAAATAAAAATATAAATAAAAACACAAAATTACATTTTTTTATTCCAAAAATATTTATTAGGTAGCGAAATTCTATTATCTCCTTTTGAGAAAAACGACGGATAGTAAAATCGAAAATAAAATTGTATATTTTGTGTCAACATTTTACACATATTATGTTATTTTATTTTTATAATACACATATTATGCTATTCTACATGATATTACTATAGTAGTGATTTAAATTGTACCAGATATATATTTTTATTTTGTCAGTTCATATTTCCATTCACGAGCCAGACAAGCATTTATAGATAAATCCTTAGCGATAAAGAAGTGCAAATTAGCTTCGTACTTTTCTATATATATGGATATATATGTATGTATTTGTACTTAGATAATTTAATCATCGTGATAGCTTTAATTAAATGTGTTCTAAGAAAATTAGTGGACGCCATGTGCTTCCCCTACAACAAACATGGTACACTGTACAAACGTTAGTACATGCCTAAATGAACGTCTGTAATAATGTAAATATACACACATTTTAATTTATTTAAATTAGAAATCTTTTCTTTTGTTGATAAAATACCCAATTCCTTTCGAAAATACCATTAATCAAAACATCTTTTAAAAATACTATATTCGTTATGTCAACTAGTTATTTGATGTTTCTCAAAAAAAAAAAAAAACTAGTTATTTGATAAAATAGCATGATTATGCGATATTTTTACCAACCGTAAAACATATGAAAACTCTTGAATAAAACAGTTTTGTTTATCACGTGATCATTTTCCTTTGGACCGAGATAAATAGATTAAATGAAGAAAAATTTGTTACCTATCACCGACAAGTCTATACATTCGAAAGATGAGATCTTCCTCTTGTTCAGTCATATTGATAAACTCCCATTCGATGCTGCTCACTTCTGCAAATAATTATATTTAACCAAACAACGTCAAAACAAATATTAAATTAAGAGAAACCAATATATTTTTTTTTGAAAATTAAGAGAAACCACTATTAAAACGAGAAAATAATACTACGCTTTGTTTGTATAACTTCTTCTTCTTCTAGTTAGCACGAGGTGTTCAAGTACCAAAATTTGCAAACATATCCACTCGAAAATGAGTTACAAGACCAAAATATCAAAACTGAGTCGAATTTAGACAAAGGAAGTCAGATCAGATATCGATCCTAGGAACTAAATTTACAATTAAAGCCCAAAATGCTTACAAAAATGTGAAAAGCTATGCCTTTTAGCAAAAACAAAAAAAAATGTGAAAAGCTAAGGAATAAATATTAGAGAGGCAACGAAATCAAAAACCTTCAGAGTCATGGTGGGTGAATTTGTGTTGCTTACGACGGCGACGACGGTCAGTGTTATCCATTGATATTGGAGATAGTAAAGAAAAAAAAAAAATCAAAAATAGAGATTGAAGTTAGTTAATGAAATTTGAGGTTGAACTGAAGTATACAAGAAAAAGAAAATGTGAGTTTTTATAGAGAGGAGAAGAAGAAGAAGAGGTGAGAGTGAGAGAGAGAGAGAAGGAAGTGTCCAACGAACGGCCTTTGCAAACTAATAGTAAGAAGAAGTGTTGTGTGGTCTTGTTGACCTCTTAGCCTTTAATTTGTGTAGACTTGTCGTTGACACTCTCATATACACAGGGAGATGAAGTCTTTATTGGGATTTGTATGTATTTAAAGGCTAACTTTGTTCTCATTCATAGATCCTAACAAAATTAAAATTTCCATTTTTCCAATTTTATAGCCCAACTTTCTTTTTATATATATAATGAATTTATTGATTCAATTTGGCAGAGCAAGCTCAACGGTGTTTTGGTAATTTGGTTTATTATTGTTCTTTCGCTCTTCTTTTTTTGTTGGTGTGAAGAGCAAGCTCAATGGTTATGAAATTTTAATTTCTTAGCAAATAAACTAAACTGAAGTGCAATTGAATCCAAACTGAATTAACCAAAGTTTATTTACAAATAGTATATATACAGAAAATGTATTTAAGTATATTATTTTATTCACATTTAGTTTGAAGATAAATTTCGATGTTAACACATATTTTTCAAACCGTTGAAAAACCAAATGCTCAAACCTAAGTTTTTCCACGAAATAGTTAGGATAGGCTAATTAATTTCATTTATGTCAAATGGTTATATAAACAAAATCTACATTTCATATACAAGAAGTCTCATGTCCTTTAAATATTAAACATATACTTTTGGTTTATCTCCACATAGATATTAAAACATATACTTTTGGTTTATCTCCAAATGGTTAAGCACACTTTTTGAGATTTTGCAGATATTTATCCCATATTTCAGATGAAAATGTTCGTAACTATTTGTTTTTAGATAAGAAGCATATTTTCCAGTCACTAGACTGAGTTTTTGTACTCTACTTCGAAATTTAAATAATCTGGTAACTTAGCTATGTTTTGGCAAATGAAACCCAAAATTTGGTCAAGTTTCATCATTCTTAATCAATGTTTCCATTTTGTTTTGTTTTGTTTTAAGTGTATTTATCTTTTCTCATATTTTGTTATAAGTTCGAAAAACCCATAAATCACAAACAATCGTATAGGTTTACTATGCATCTATTTTTCGGTTTACATCATCATGAGTTTCTTTGAGTTTTGTTGCTATATAACAAAGAAAATTCTCATAATTGTAAGTGTTCTAAAATACGGTCTATACAATCATATATACGTTGTATATACGCTACACAGTGAAAGATTGTATTGTTCTTTTGCAATAGAGTAAAAATATGGATTGAACTATAGAACCCATTATACAGTTATAATATTGACCTTTATACGGTTTATACGGAAGTCATACGGTCGTATAAATGTTATGTGTTTTTTTAATAAATATTTTAACAAAACTCACACTTGAGGTTTTTTAGTCATCTTTGTTTAGTCTCAACTACTTGAGATGATCAACATGTCAAAATTATCATTTAATATCATTATTAGTGTTAGCGAAGCAACTAGTTTACATAATTATGTATTCGATATTGTTTCCTCTCACTATTTCACGTTATCGTTTTCAAAATTCAGAGAATTGTTATAATTTCTTTAGTTCATGCATGTACTTTATATATGTTTTTTTTGAATTATATCCAATATATTTTTCATGATTACAACTTTTAAAAGTAAATTATAAATTATAAATGTCGGTTTTATTTAGTAAATTAATAATGAATTATATGGTACAATACAACTTGTATATTTATTATACTTATATATATATATAGCGTACTTGTAATTATGTCTTTATAGTATCATTCATTTTGTTGTTGTCTTTGTTTGTTGTGTGCAAGACTATCAAATTAAAAGTGGATTAATATGGCCGGAGAAGAAGCAAATCCAACATATGTAAATGCTTACTACCATTCAAGCCGATTTACGAACTTTATGAAAACGAGGAGCATAAAAGTATCTTTAACCAATATAAGATTAATATTTTCAATAAATTCTTATTTGAGAAATTTAGTTTGTTTCTTTATCTCCATTGGAGAAACTCATGGGATCTCTTACTATATTTATTATAATAATATACCAAAACATAAATATAAACAATGATCAATAGTACATGATTTTGAAAATGTCAAAAATATAATTTGTACTTTTCAAATCTCATATTTATTTTTAATATATTTTTCTTATTTTATCAACTAAACTAATACAAATTTCATATTAAAATTATTTTATCAACCTTAAATTAAATATTAATTAAACAAATTATATATATGAAACATAGGCTTGATGGAACTTGATAGATAAATAATTTTATTTTACGATCTATAAAAAAAATAAAAATAATAACAACACAAAAACTATTATAATTAGCATCCTAAAATATTGTGAATTTGATTTATAACTAAAAAGTCTAAGCCAATGATAAAACATATGTGTCTTGACAATGGGTATCTAAGAAGTTCTTCATGAAGAACCTATTTCTACTTTTTCTTAATTTTTTTTTTTTTTGTGTGGAGAAACTCTCTTAAAACTCTCTATTGTAGATGTTCTAAGAAATCTTTGAGCTTGGAAATTATCCACCAGATCCAAAAATGCACGACTTAGACATTACATATGACAACAAAAAATCACTGGTAGATGGCCTAACAAAGTCCAAAGCAGCCGTACCGTTCACCCTTTCTCTCCCAGGCACAAATTTCGAGGAGTCACAACTCAATTTCCAGCTGCCCATAATGGTCGATCTCCACCGGTCCGGCTCCGCTCCTCCTCCAGCCAAAGCTTGAGTACATCCGTCCTCTTCGTGGTAGCTTAGTGTCCCGAAGAGCTAGCCGGTTGTGTTGGTCCGTCGCCGGTGACGGTTTGTATTCTCCCCTTTATCCCTTGAGATGATGATTTCCAGCTTGAGTCGAGCCCTCTTGGCCTCGCCAGGTGGTAAACCGCGTGTCGCTCAGAGCTCAGCTCACTCTCTCCGTTGGTTAAAGACAATCTCAGGGATGAAAATCTCTTCTCCACCGCCTGAACCACCCGATCCTCCAGATCCACTGGATCTATCATAACCGTCACGCCCGGTAATTCATATGTGAGGATTATCTCACCACCACCTCAGTCTGCGGCTTCTACTCTGCCCTGCCGATTGAAAATAACCCTCCCTCGCCTCTGTTTGTCTTCATCGGCTCAACAAAATTCTCATGCGTCGGTAAAGATCTCTGCTTTGGAAGTAGAGGAGATGTACTGTTCGCTTCTCTTGCATCCTTCCCGTCGGGATTACTCCACTTCGGCCATACATCACGACTCACCCTCCACCTCTCGTGCGGCCGAAAAACCTATCCCCGCTTCTACATAAATAAATCATGGGCCTGGCCCAAACCATTAAGAAAGAAGAGATGAGGCGATATTGATCTTGTGGGCCTGGTGTGGCCCAGTAACAAATTTTGGAAAAAGGTCCAAAATGTTGTTTCTCTACAAACCTCGACCGTTCACGATTTATCCCTGCAAGGTTTGACCTCTTTACTTGTCGATTTAGGCAAAGTGTTATAGAGCTCGTTAAAATCTTTGTCCTCCAAATCGAGCTTGGAGAGACCAATTCGCCCTCACGGTGCTTCATTTCATCATTCGTCGAGATTCATATCTCTACATATGAGAGAGTCAAAGTTTTCTAGATTCTCAAATCCTGTAATTTACTTCCAGTGAAAGAGTTCAATTCCATCTTCTTCCATCTCTTTGAGCATGGTCGTATTTTCTTCCCTCTCATGGAGAGTGATCGAACCCCCGTGCTTGATGCCGGGACTTTCAAAGTCACATGGTAAAGTGACTAACCTGAGACTCTCCGGCTTTGCCGCGAGGACCCTCTTGACGTATCCGAGGCATGTTTTGGATCTGCTGTCTATCATCTTCTGCAATGATTTATCTGCTCTTTATTTTATTTTATTTCAATTATGTTGTAGTAATGTTGGAAGATGCTTAATTCTCTCACTTTGTATGTTGATCGTTTAAATGAAGGAAAAAAAATTGTTGACAAAAAAAAAAACATTACATATGACGCTGTAAGGCAACTCCTTCGCTGAAGAAGCACGGAGACCCCTCAACACAATGGATTCAAAGTGATTATAAATTGAAACCCTCTCATGTATACTACATATGACTAATTAAAATCCCTTCAAATTTTATATTTTTCTGACATCCAGAATCTATCATAAAAGTTTCAGAAAAGAAAAAAAACTATCATAAATCTGAATCGAACCATGTATTAAATTCGAGCGAGTGACATCACATATAAGTACGCTTTTCAATAAATTTTGTAAGAAAGAAAACGACTACTATTATAGCATGCATGAGCATCCCTGTGATTTATTATCAACACGTTTTACAATTTTATTTGCAATTTTTACAGTAGAAACTCATATATACATTTTTTTGATATGTATAATGATATAATCCACATATACTACCGAATTTAAACTCATATTATAAGATTAACACATTCATATATACATCATGCTGAGAGTTGAAAGTGATTTTCCCAGAAAAAAAAAAAAAAGAAAAACAACTAATTAAACTATGGTACAATGAGAAACTTTAGTGTTGATCGAGTGACTAGAACAAAAGAATCATAGAATCAAAATTTAAAGTCAGTTATGAAGATTATCTCGTATCTGCTATATAATGGGATTTTGATCGATCTAAAGAAACATAGTATAAACATAGTTTTTAAGTTGGAAATCAATGAAACTTAAAAAGAAATATGTGTAAGAGTATACGCGGTCTCATCCAACCGAAGTCAATCCAATCCGAAATTAGTAAGATCAATATGACCTAAAACTAATTATCAGAATTAATGATTAGTTTACTATTATCTTGAGGAACAATGTCAAAATTTTCATACATCGAAAATATGATGAGATTTTAAACAGTATATAAAAGACAAACTAATCTCTCAGCACCAATTGTTTTGAATTAGAAATCCAAAATAGTTGACTAGCTTTGTCAACCTTCTGGAGTGAGCTGCTACAAGTTTGGCTTTTATCATTTCAAGTGTAACAAGTAACAAGTCATATCTGTTACTAAAAGAAAATTCACATCAGAAATTAGATAAATAATTCACTAATATATAAAAGGTTAGGGCCAATCCACTCATTGCCAATTGGTTTTAAGTTGGAAACCCATGAGTAACCCAAATTTAATATGGTATCAGAGCCACTCGATCTTTGGACCACCCCGTAGATATTGTTTCCGTAATTGCCCACGCTTCAGATGATCATTCCTGAGCGTGAGGGAGGTCTTAACAAAAGAAAGTCCCAAATCGAAAGTTAGAGAAATAATTTACTAATATATAAAAGGTTATGACCAATCCATTCATTGCCAATTGGTTTTGAATTGGAAACTCATGAGTAACCCAAATTTAATATCATCAGCAAAAATGAATTATACTAAAATCATATCGGTTTTTAAGCAAAAAAAAAAAAATTGAAAAAGCGACTGTTTTCTTGCTTCCTCTAATGAGTCTCCTTTAATGGATAGCTTCTTTGAGTTTCATGTAAACATATACGCATTTATTATGTTGGTTCTTGAACAAAGGCTATAAAGCATACCCACAGTATGAAAAGGAAAAAAAAAAGCTAAGGTTCCACGAAAGCATACCCGCATGTTAGTGTTGAAAGTAATTTCCATTTATACATTCTATGTTTGTTTAGTAAAATAGGGAATTTTTGAAAAATGTCCCTATTGAAATATATATATTTTTTTTAAATGTCACTCTTTTAAAACCTTTTCAAAACTCCTTTAAAATTATAATTTATCCAAAATATTCTTTAAGTTTGTGTTAATTCTTTTAGAATCAAGATTAATTTTTTGGGGTTTAGAGTTTTTTTTTTACATTTTTTGAAATTGATTAAAAAAAGATTATATCATAGAAGAAATTAAAAAAGATGAAATACAAAGATAAATAATGCACTTTTCCGCATCGAAAATTAAGTAAAGACAATAATCTTTTATGACACATTTATGATGTCAAGACGATTTTTTTCGAGTATAAGATAAACAATTATGTGTTTTTGTATCCATAATAGCAGCCAGATTTTCAATACCTTTACCGATAACGTGACAAGATTTTTGTTAGTTTAGATAAATCTCTTTCTTTTGTTGCCTTTGTAACTTTTGTTCCGAATTAGCTTTGATAAGCTGTCATTGAACAAATTTAAATTGCAAAACTTAAATCAAATGACCAGAAATTAATCACTAAATCAAACTATAGATCTTCTACGAGGAAAAAAAAAACCTCAAATAAAAATTTCACCATAAAAGAAAAACTGAACCCAAACGAGGAAACTACAATATCTCATAAAAACCAAAGCTTATCATCTATTAGAACCGACACTTATTAGAGAAACCAAAAGATAAACATCACATCATCTTTTGACCAGAAACTCCAAAACATCTTCTACACTCATTGTTTAGCGTAGAAATTACTAGTTTACTGCCTTCTCATGATGCCAGCAAATACCACGACACCGGAGAGGCAAAAACACAAATCGGTTTTTCTGGTTTAGGGTTTGTTAAAGGTCAAATCCTAGATCCTAAATCATAATTCCTGTAACACTTTTGAAGTCATTCTCTCATTAAACATGAGTAATTTAGTCAATTTATACTTAATGAGAGATATTTTTGAAAATAGATAATTTATGGAATTATTTTTAGTTTAAACACATTAAAATATTTTATTTTTTGAAATTCCCCAAAAAATAATATGTTATAGGCACACACAACAATTTTGTCTATGCTTGTTTAATAGAAAAAAGGATCTTAGTGGAAAACACATATCAACTTGTTGAGTAAATTGGAATCATTTTTAAAAGTTAAACTATGACATATGCAAGCAATGTTTTTTAAATTACTTCAAATTTTATGATGAAATACAAATAGAAAATATGAGGGGATATAAATAGGTAAGGATGAGCATACAAAGTGAAAAGAGAGGTTAAAGATAATATGGCATTTTAGTTCATATTTCACCAAATGATCATTCACCTAATTAATCTTTTAATAGATGCCTATTTAATATTAATATATTTATGGTTGTTGAAAGAAAGATTAATGTCATTTAACTAGTTCACTCTATTTAAATGAACTAATATATACTGTAAAATTGTTAAAAAAATCTTATGATAATTAACGAGCATTATTAAAAATATATAGTTTTAACAGAATAAATTTTGTTGATGTTCCTTTTCTTTTTATGTTTCTATTTGTTAAACTATTGCTTTGATTATGAATAATAACTACACGATTAAAAAAATAACAGAGCAAAGTTTAATACAATATTTTTCTTATTCGTCTACTAGATTAGGATCTGCGTTGATACGTGGGTATATACATTAAAAATTAGTTATATTAAAATTTAATTTTTAACTAGGAACCCATTAAATTACAAAAATAGTTTGAAATAATTAAACATGGATCTTAAACAATTAAAATTTAATTTATATCTTAATTTTTATATCATAATTTATATTATAAATACCCAAAAATATATATACATAAAAAGAATTCAAACCATATTCACAAATCACAACCCAATTTCTCAAAAATTATTCTTACACTATGAATTTATATTAACTATATGACAAAATCTTATAACAATTAAACTATTATAGAATTAAATCATAAAATAATAAATTTATGTGAATAATATCATAACAACCTATACAATATTTTAAATATTTTTATCAAGCATTATATATTAATCTATGATTGATAAATATTATTGATGTCATTATTTTCATAGATATCTATACTCGTAAAATATTACACTTCTGGATCTTAACCCTAAATATATTATTATTATTTTATAACATATATAAATTTTCATTTTATACAGTTTTTTTTTTAACATTCAAAAGTATAGGTAGAATGTTTTCCAGACCAAAAAAAAAAAAGATAGAATGTTTCTATTTTCTTTGTAATATTTTATATAAAAATTTACAAAATAAAGATGTTTATAGATTTTTTTTTTTTGGTATGTTTGTGCATATAAATTTTAATATTGAGATTTTTAGATTCCTTCTAATTTTCTCTTTTTCAATTTATGAAATTTATTTTGTTGATATCATTCATATTTTTTTTCTTAATTAAAATTTATATTTCCTCTCTACTTTTTTTTTGTTGTTGTTTATAGCCTCTCTATTTTCTTTTCTAATTTTATTTTTATAGTTTGTTTAAACTATTATATATTTTTTCCCCAACCTAAAATTTTCTCTTAATTATGAGATTTATACATAGATTTCAGTTGATTATGTTGTATTTTCAATTTTATTTCTAAACAAATATTGCATTCTCTAATGTTTGAATAAAATATACATGTCATTTTTTAATAAACCATATCTCATAGTATCGATTTAATACTAGTTGTTTAGTAGAATAACATTACTATAGAACGAGAGTTTTCATTAACAAAATTTTACATAAGGGTTTTCTTCATTAAGTTTTTAGTTGAATTTTTTTTGCATTAAAATCGTTTAGTTAAGGGGTTTTAACATTAATAATTTAGTTGAGAGATTTAAAATGGATCAAACTAGTTGAAGAATTTTTCATTAAAAACCCTTGAGATTATTAGAAATTTTTTTTTTCTATTTGGTTAGTTGTTTGACAATTTTGTTCGTTTCTTTTTTTAATTTTATTTTTTTTCTTAATTAATTCAAAGTTTTAACACATATCATCATCTTATCAATATTGAACATGTGTCAATATCTGGTGAGTTATAATTTTCTTAAGTTATAAACTTTTGTCGATAATATTTTAATTTTCTTATTTGCTTTCTATTTCTCTATTTTTTTTATGGTTTAATCTCTTTCTATTTAATTTAATTTAATTAATTTTCTCATAATTAGTTTGAACAATAAGAAAAATATATTCTTTACTATTTGGTTAATTATTTGACAATTATTTTGTTCGTTTTTCATTTTTATATTTTTATAGTTTTAAGAAGTTTTAAGTATTAACACATGTCATCTTCTGATCAACAGTAGACACATGTCACGATCTGATGAGTAGAAATTTACTTACGTGTCGCGTTCTCATCGTGCGCATCCTCCTTTATATAATAAAATCATTCTTCAAATATGTTTAAAAATATATTTTTTTCTATATTTGTTCATAAGTATAACTGAATAAATTTAGAAGAATATAGTTAATAAAACCCGTCTAAATTTGCTTTAATTTGTTTTAAATGGCATCAATTTTATTTTTATTTTAAAATCAAAAGTGGCTAGGCTTATGCTAGTAGCCTAGAATTGTAGCTGCTTCTCTTTTCGGATTCAAATGGCAAATTGCATGTTATTGACAATTTATTTATAAAGCATCAGAAAAAGAAATATATCTTTATTTCAAGCTTAAAACATTCATATATAGCAATTCTATTGTGGCAAATTCATTCAAAAAAAAATCCATAACTTGTTAATAATTGAATCAGTTTTCTAGATCGAAGAATGCATTCAATGAAGTTGTATCTTCAATTTGGACTAAAACCACTTGGTTCGCATAGCTACCCATACCCAATGTCTAAAACTATGAATACCACCGGTACAAATGAACAACGATGTGATTACCTTTGGTAACATTTGATTTGACCATCTTAATACGATTGGTGTTGCCTAGTAGGCCTGAACGCGGATCGGATATATGAAAAAACTGCAGTATTTGTGATTCGATTTGTTTTTGATGGATATATAATTTTACGATTTGCTTTGCTTCGAAAATGTTTGGATATCCGGGATGACGGATATTCGGATTTTTTTCTGAATATTTGTGGATATTCGGATCTTCACTGATATCTGTTTTAAACCAAAAAAATTTTAAAACACCATAATTTTTTTTTCAAAAAAAGAGTTTTAATATAAAGTTTAAACTAATTAATCAATAAATATATGAAATGTGTCTAATTTTATTCGATAAATTGTTTAGAAAATAAAAACTAAAAGATTAAATGGTGAAAAATGAGAGAGATATATTTTTATTCAAGAAATGTATTTCAAATAAAGTTAGTACTATCTATTTTTACTATAAATATAATCTCCAAACATATTTAAAAGTAAAAAATATAAATATACCTTATAAATCTACCATATTATATGTATATATAAGTAATATACGAATCGAATCGGATATTCAGATTTTTAAAACTAGTATTTGTGATTTGATTCGGTTTAGATGAATACTAAATTTTACTATTTGCTTTGCTTTGATTTAAAATAGATATTTGGATTTTTCGGATCGAGTCGAAACGAATATCAAATCGAAACAAGTTTAACGGATAATTTGCCCACGGATAATTTTTCCAGCGCTTGCTAGGGAGGTTCTTTACTTCACGTTGTCTCCTGGATAGATTAATTAATCATAAAAGCAGTCTCTATCAAATCCTTTTTCCACTTAAAAATTTAAAGTCTTGAACCAATTATTCTCTTTTGTTCGACAATAAATTTGACAGTACCAAAATACAAATAGTTTAATCATGAAAGGATAGCTATTAAACAATAGTTTTGTAGTTTGGAAAGTTATAAGAGCAGAAAAGAATACTGAACCGAATTGAAACATGGTTGTAGCTGTTGGTAGGTCATTTCAACTAACATTCTTAGTCCTAAATAAACATATATTTATCCGTAACGTATCATATGAGTGCATATATTAGTGTACAAATCCCCACACACATATATGCATATATAGTATTTTAGTAAATTTGGTCATTAAATTTTCAATGAAAATCCCATAAAGTAAAAGCTCGAATTAAAACAAAAAATTTGAACTTTAGCTTGTTCTGATTGGTTAACAACAATGTTGACACCATTTAAGGTGGTCCAGTGAATGTTTCTGATGTTTCCAGTTGAAAAATGTTTTTGAACATTTAGAATAGATTTTACCATTATCTTTTTAGAAAGAGAGAAAACTCATATTCTAGATATGATTTCAAACTCATTTTAATTTTCTCTCCAAATGAGTATTCAATATTCTTAAATCATTAGTATAAAATTTCTCCACTAAATTAAATTGCATTATAAAACTTTAACATTTGTCAAAATCAATTTACCCACAATAAGTACATTTTTTAAAGTCTTTAATTTAATTTTCTTTCCATTTTTAGTATACAATTTAGACACTTAATATATACTTGCATTGCAAACTTTAAAAAATTGTCAAAATCAATTTACTAACCCAAAAAACCATTTGTCGAAGTTTCATTAATTACAAGAATCATTTCTAAAAGATACACGTAAGTATACCCATATTATATCAAACAATATAATAATCATATTTTTACTATATTTTAAATTGAGAGATTCACCACAAAATACTACCTCACTATGACGTGGAAATGAGTTGTAAAATATTTAACCAGATATTTCAAATTTATCTTAAGAAAATATAAATTTCAAGACTAATTTCAAAATTGACTTAACTCACTTCCACGTATGACAGTTAAGGGTTGATTGGTTCACCCGTTATTACCCGTAAACGCTATGTTTGCGGGTGGTAGAGGTTGTTGGCGTTTGACAACAATCTTAGAAAACACTTTATGCCGTTCCGTGTTGTTCCAAACCTCTTAAATCCAAAAGCTGAATTCTTCGAGTGTTTGCGGTTGATGGCAGTTGCTGTTGGATAATTAAAAAAATAAAAAATTGATTTTTTATCAAAAAGAGAAATTTTGTTTAAAAATTAATATTTGGATACTATAATTACAAAATATATCCACAATTTGAAACTTTCTTATTACTATTCAATAACCTATCATAATTTTATATTTATAAAATCTTCAAACCATATTTTTTTCGATTAATAAATTTAACAAACTAAAATGTTCAAAATCTAACATTAACCTCTCTAAAATAAAAAAATTTCTCCATTAAAATCACAACTTTTGTCTTTTTTTTGTTCTTTTCACAATAATAACTTTCGTCTAAACTAAAAAAAATTAAAAATGAACATAAAAAATATACTCATGGTATTCTATTAAAATTATTTTGAATTAATGATAATTATATTTTATTTTAATAGTATGGTTTTTGATGTTTTTTATAACTATATAATGTGTTTTAAATTGTTAATTTAATATTTAATCGCTATAGTATTCGCTAGTCAACCAATCATAAATATCCCGCAAACGCACTAATTTCCCACCGCTGCGCCAGTCGTATGATAAGCTTAATAACGCTTGAAATTGCAACCGTCCACTTTCGCAAACTCCCGCATCCGCAACCTACGTGTAAACCAACCAGACCCTTAAATATAGACTTTAATTTGTCTGAAAAAACAAAATTGAAAATTAATTCTTGTATTTCTTGCAATAAACTTGGAAATAGTATTTCTTGAAAAATAATTCAAATTTATTCTTGAAATTTTTGAGTAATACTATTGTTATGAAACCACTGTTCAAAAATACTAATAATTTGTTTTCCAACAAAGTAGTGAAATGCTATTTGTATGACTTATGAGCATTTTAAAACTTGTTTGAAACTGGTATTTTTTTCTACTTTAAATCTTTTTTTTTTCCTGTACTGTATATAGGTCTGCATATATACACTTTATTTGTATTTCCAAAATGAAACGACTATCCAAAGTTTTGAATTGAAGTATTTTTTAATTTATATCATATTCAGATGGATATTGAAACATGGTATATGTTTTGGACAATCAAGTTATAATTATAAAAATACCGTTTTGACCATTTGACTAAACTAAGTTGTGCGGAGAAAACATTTGAGGTTATAATTAATCACTTAAAAAAAAGAGGCAATTGCAAAAATAATATTTTTGATGTACCACTTTGCAAAAATGCCATATTGGGTTATTCATTTGTAAATATGATTATAGATTTTTAAATCCTAAATCTTAAAATTCTAAACTCTAAAACATGTTGAGAAATTTTAAAAAATGCCACTTTTTTCAAAATCTTTACAAAAATGCCACTTTTAGAAAAAACAAATTTCATTATATCATTTATATTACTATGTTGAATTATGGTTTAGTTTTGAGGGTTTAAGGGATTTTAGGGGTCAAAACATTTTTTAGGATTTATAATTTTAAGATTTAGGTTTTAAAAATCTATAATTAGTGGCATTTTTGCAAGTGGACACCTCTAAATGGTATTCTTGCAAATATTTTTGCAAATGTACACACCAAAAGTGACATTTTTACAATTGCTCCAAAAATGTTTTGACCCCTAACAAACATTAAACCCCCAAAACTATATCCTAATACAATATAGTTAACCCAAACATAAATAATATAATGAATAAATAATTTTTAAAAAGTGGTATTTTTGCAAAAACTTTGAAAATGTGGTATTTTTGAAAAGTGGTATTTTTCAAAAATTTTCTTAAAAAAATGGATGTTGATTCGAGGTTCTTTCTATTTTTAGAGAAATAAAATAATTTCTAAACAAATTGAGTAAAAAATAAACACTTTAAAACATAGATTATTTTAGTTATTTTCCCTTGGAAAAATATATACTTATTTTATCTGGCTGATTCTCCAGTCAATAGGTTATGTAGGATAATAATAGTGTTTCTCTATAATTATTTCTAGGCAGTGTAATTCTATTTAACTGATATTAAATAATAAAAGTGATGGTTCAGTAGTTGCTTAACAAAATTAGATATCGGATCTATATGATTTTCTTAACGTTTAGCAGAAACTTTAAGAGCATCTGCATTGGAGACCTTTTGTATGTGTTTTTAAATATAAAATTATTAAAAGTTGAGTAAAAAAAAGAAAGAGAATATTTTTGGTTGAAATAATGGGGTGTATTGAAATATAAAATTAATAAAATTTGAGTAAAGAGATGAGATAGTGGGTATTATTGGAGAGAGGATGTCTCGGGATAGATAAAGTTGGAGAGAAAATGGATGAAAGTTGGAGTGTGTTTAAATATAAATTTAATAAAAGTTGAGTAAAAGGATGAAAGATAAGATATAAAATTGAGTAAAAGGAAAAGAGAGTGTGTTTTTAATATTTTTTTATTTAGAGACATCCACATTTGGTTTCCAATGTGGATGGTCTAAGGACATCTCAAACAAAGACCTCAAAACTTTATTTTTGAGGTTTTTGGATTTCCAACAACAACTTCAAAATCTCAAAATTTGAGATTTTTTTTTTTTTTGCAGTTTGGTCCCTATAATTATATATATATCATAAAAAATCATATTAATTTATTTTTGTACCATTTTAATTCTTACAAGTTTATATCTCATAAATATTTAACATATATTACATCAAGTACATTTAATAAGAAAATAAAATATTATATCAAGTAAGTTTACACACCAACAAAATTACGTTTAGCAAATTTAATTCAAAATCAAATAACACAAGTAAAATTATATGAACGTAAATATTATACACAAATGTATTGATTGATCATATCTAAGAGTATTACAGAAATAATGTTAATGAGTAATTTAGTATTTTATTTGTATTTTCTCTTTTGTTATGTATGTTTTTACTATTATTTATATGTAGTTTTACATTTTAATTTTATAGTTTCATGTAATGATTTATAACTATTTTTTAGGAAATTAGGATCTTTATTAATTTGGATCAATAGGAAGGACTAAAATGCAAAACAAAAAAAAATGTTTTATTTAAAATTTTATCATTGGAGGAAAAAAAAAAGTTTTTGTTGGAGATACCCTAACCAGTTAAAGAATAATTAAGAGATGTAAAAAGAGAGAATGGCCATTTTAAATATGAACTCTACCGATTGAGCCAATTTAATTACAAACTTGCTAATGATTCATATAAATTACGAACTTTAAGTCAATTGAGCCATTTGAGTTATGAATTTAGTCAACATTATTAACCGTTTAAGAGACGTTAATGTCCGTTGAGTGACTAAACGCCACCGTTTTAGAAACAGATTAACAAGAACAAAAATCCCCAAATCGTGACCAAATCCCTTCTTCTTCTTCTTCTTCTTCTTCTTCTTCTTCTTCTTCTTCTTCTTCTTCTTCTTCTTCTTCTTCTTCTTCTTCTTCTTCTTCTTCTTCTTCTTCTTCTTCTTCTTCTTCTTCTTCTTCTTCTTCTTCTTCTTCTTCTTCTTCTTCTTCTTCTTCTTCTTCTTCTTCTTCTTCTTCTTCTTCTTCTTCTTCTTCTTCTTCTTCTTCTTCTTCTTCTTCTTCTTCTTCTTCTTCTTCTTCTTCTTCTTCTTCTTCTTCTTCTTCTTCTTCCAACCTATTCTTCTTCAAGCTCCTTCGCTAATCTTCTTCTTCTTCTTCTTCCTTATCTCTCGTCCTCTACTCAATGAATTCGACGCCGGGAAAAATGGTTGTGAAATCAAAAGTGAAACGTGGGTTTCCATCAAAGTGTATGTGCGGTAGTGATGTTCAGCTGTATACGTCGAAGACACAAGAGAATCCAGGTCGTCCTTTCCATCGTTGTGTAACAATGTTAGATGTTAGTATTCTCAACTTATTTTCCTCGATTTACCATGTAAGTATGACGATTCACTATCAGATTTGTGGTTGTCCTTGTTTTACCAGGATCACCTGTTTAAATGGGTTGAAGAATCGATGCGTGAAGAGCTTGAAGATGCATTACCAAAAGTCGAGCACATTGAAACTGAAGTTTACAATGTGAAATCAGAAATTGAAAATTTAAGAGAAGTGATCTACGAGTTGAAAGAAGATGTAATGTGGAGCAAGGTCGAATTGATGAAGTGGAAACTGATCACGAAATCAGTTGGTGGATGTCTTTGCCTCATCATTGTCATTGTCCTTGCATTTCTTATATTTTGATTTTGCATTTTGGAATTGGAATTGTATCTCGAATTGTCATTGTCCTCATCGTTGTTGTATCTCGAATTTGGAATTGTATCTCCACTAGTGTGTTTTAAAAAAATTTGCAAGTGAATCTTTGTTTCTGCCTCTTCATTTGGTTGCTTCAATCTCGTCAAGTAGTCATTGTTTAGCATTCTCATTCTCATTGAGTAGAGGACGAGAGATAAGGAAGAAGAAGAAGAAGATTAGCGAAAGAGCTTGAAGAAGAATAGGTTGGAAGATTGAAGAAGAAGATTAAAGAAGAAGAAGAAGAAGAAGAAGAAGATTAAAGAAGAAGAAGAAGAAGAAGAAGAAGAAGAACTAGGGATTTGGTCACGATTTGGGGATTTTTGTTCTTGTTAATCTGTTTCTAAAACGGTGGCGTTTAGTCACTCAACGGACATTAACGTCTCTTAAACGGTTAATAATGTTGACTAAATTCATAACTCAAATGGCTCAATTGACTTAAAGTTCGTAATTTATATGAATCATTAGCAAGTTTGTAATTAAATTGGCTCAATCGGTAGAGTTCATATTTAAAATGGCCATTCTCCCGATGTAAAAAATAGTGGTAAGAGAAATCGGTCCGAAAAACTGAATGTAAGAAGACTGTAAGGCTTTTGTGATTAGTAACACAAAGAGTTATCAATCATACCCATCTTCTTACAATGAAAATGTAAAACAGAAAAAAAAACTTAGACATCCACAGGTAGAAATTGTCGAATATGGACCATTTCAATTGAGTCATCTATATTGAACGATCCAGTTCACTCCTACTAGGATCAGGTTTTTGGTTAGATTATCCGCAAGTCCCATTCCTAAATATATACGATGTAGCCTATATAACACTTTGGTCTCGTTTTGTCCTTTTCTTGTTGCACATGACTTTGTGGTTTTAATTTTTTACAGATTTAGTCAAAGGTTTATGGAAAAAAATATAGAAAAAAATAAAGATAAATAACCAAATTATGATGACACAGTTGTTGAGATCATGATTATAAAGGTTCAAATTCTCCTACTCTAATTTTAATAATAGTTAGTAATGGTATAATGCTCTAAATCATACTTGGGTTATTTATATCTTACAATAAATGTACTTTCTATGCAAGGTGTACTTTCTGCACTGTTTTGTCAAATTTAAGACAACAGTACTCGTGAGCTGAAAGTGGAAAATGAATCATGTAGATATATTGTACAGCATTGGATGCAAAAAGATAATTTAAAGATGAATAGTTGTGGTGAATCTCTTAAAAACATATATATAATAGAAGGTGAGCATTGTGTGGTTGAAATTATACAGTTTCCTTCTATCTTCTTTAATTGATGTTTCTCTGTCATTCACTCCTCATCTTCTTCAATAAATCTCTACGAAAACCAATTCTTAATTAAAGAAATATCGGTAAATATATATCTCTTCTTCACAATCTAGTGGAAACCCATGTCTGTTTATCAAGTACCATAAAAATGAATTCCTCAAATCTCAGTCACTCATCAATCCAAATCTGTGAAACTATAGATTTTGACCCCATCAACGTGTAGATTACGACCATCGAAGAATCAATTAGAGATCCCGAGAAAAAACTAGGGAAACATTGAAGACATTTATTCCATATCCAATTCTCCAACATCCGAGTCATCTCTTTGCACCCTCTTCACAAAATGATATAGTGGACGTGATATTGTGTACATGTATGGACATTATAGCGAAGGGTCATATTCGATTCATATTCATATGGTCAGGTTCAAATGGTCACTATAATGCGTAGATGTGTTGGTTCGTATATAAACATTAGAAAAGATTTTTTAATGGTAAATGAAAATTCTAGTGTAGATGTTGAAAGAAAAACATGGTTCAAGTATATGAGTTCATAAAGTTAATGAATGGTTTTGAAGTCAATCCAATTTTGAACATGTCACTATCCATAAATCACTATCCATAATTCACATCCATGATATCAAATAACAAGCTTGCTCTTTCCCAACACACAAAGGGTGAAGGGAAGACGGCGATCTAAATCGTCGATGGCGGAAACTATCCAGAATCGACACACACTATGTCGTAATTTTGGCTTGAACAATTATCACCACTACGTCAAGAACATACATTTATTTATCCACGAGATCTTGTAATTGATCGATTAAAACTCATGATTAAACCCTATCCCATAATTCAATTGACCCAAATTAGTTTTAAATCAGGAAGCCCATAAATTAGATTGATTGAATAGAGAGTTTAATTGAAAACTAAGTAAGGTTTTCAAGAAAGAGAGAGAAAGAAGAAGAGATGATGAGAAGAAGTCGAGCATAGAGAGAGGAAAGAGAAAGACAATAACCATTGAAAAATAATATCGAAGGATTAAGAATATGAAGGATAGAAAAGACAATAACCATTGCAAAAGTATACTTGGTAACAAAAGTACATTTTCCATAAATAAAGGCTCAAGAAACTATGTTTGAAGGTAAATATTCCATCATACTTTCACATGCCCGATGCATGGTTTTTCTTTTCTTTTTTCGGCAACACATTTTGTTGAAACAAAAAGTCAAAGTAAAGTCATTACAACGTAAAAATCAAAATATTATTCTAAAAGCCTAAAAAAATTTGAACCCAAATGAATGTATAAACCTTGAAAGTTTTGGCATATTTTTTTTTTTTGACACGTTGATTGATTTTCTTTCACATACCAAAAGATCTATCTTCTCGAAACTTCACCGCCATCCACCGTCAAGCTTCATCACGCACCTCCGATCACCACTAAACTTTCTATGCAGAGATCTGAACCAGCAACGAAATTGACTGAATCTTCCTCCTCTTTTTCAAAGATAAATCATCCCCACGCCTTCTTTTAAAAAAGTAAATTTCACCTCACCGTTTAAATCCATAGCCCATGAAAGAAAGAGCGAACATATAATTTATTTCTTCATAGAAAAAAGGTTTGGAAAAAAGATGGAAGAAAATAATGAAATCGAGAAAGGTTATTAGGATTTATCGATTTTCACATGCAAAAACAAAGATTATATTAAAGAGCAGAAAATGAAGTCATTTAATCTGCACAAAGAAAGGAACCAAACAAACAAACAAAAAGTAGAAAAAACTAAGCTAAGAAAAGAGACACCTATTAACAGGACACGACTTCAGCGACTAAACCGGAAACCAGCAACAATAAACAAAACAACAAAAAAGTTTTGCGGAGATCCAATCTTGGTCGAATTATGAAACCCAAAGAGACCGTGAGAGAAATCTTTCTCTCTAAAAGGCTAGATAGTAGAAAGAAAAGTCTATATGCATGAATCATTTAACCTCGAGATACTCTGCGAGAAAAAAAGTGAATTTGTTTTAATTATTTTTGTATTGAATCAAATTTTTGTTTAGGGTTAATTTGCCCACTAGCCAAAAAAATAAATAAATAGTAAACTAACGAAAATTAGTCGGCGCAACCACTGTGATTGAGATCTGGTGACTGGCGGTCGGCGGCTTCTAAAGCGTTGGAGCTGGTCCCCTAGTTTCCCTTGTTTAATCATGTCTTTTTTTCTCACTGTAGTATTTGGCTTGAGATTTCCAATTGCAGAGATTCGATTCTATTGGGGTTAGGGGCGAGGTCTCGTGCGCTGATGTCTTGCCAGTGACTGTGAAGGAGGATAAGTCGTCGACTGTTACTTTATTGGCCGGGTGTGGCTCTGTTCGTGTTGCAGATTCAGATATATTTTTGAAGATGAGTTTCTTCGGTGTGCTTAGATCCTCTTGGCTTTGCTTTGAAAGTTTGGTCCAGTCGAGTTCTCCTTCTTGTTGGGCTCGTATGGTCTGATCCTTGCCGGTGTTAGATTTGCTGTGTTCTTTTACTGGGCCGTGCAAAGGCGAGTTGTAGGTTGGTGGCGCTGGTGGTTCAAGCCAGTTCTAAGATCTCCTTGTTGCCGATGGAAGGAGACTTTGTGTTCTTGGAGTGGGTTCTTTGGCTAGGCCCGGGTGTTAGGGCCCTATGTTCGAAGCGGGGTTTCTTCCTTGCGGTTAGTTCTAATTGCTTCTACTCTGATAGTTTCGTTGGCTTTAGACATTTGCTTATCCTAGATCTATTGGTTCAATCCTGTGCTCCTCTCTCGATGTTTTAGTGTGTTTGCCTTCGTGTCCTGGCCTTAGTGTAACGCCCCGACCGCCGTCGAGCTTTCGGTATGCAGGGGAAATCCTCATCCCCTCTAGAAAAATCCTCATCTCTCAATAACATACAGGGAAATCCTCATCCTTCCAAGAGAAATTCTCATCTCCTAATGGGCCCTACGCCCACTCTCGGCCCGTGGGCACATCAATGTCCGACGGTCGGTGCGTTAGTCCGAAAGCTAGAAAGACTTGCTTACTGACCCTGCAAATCACCACGTAATCTTTCCTCGTGGTTTGTCCTCACTCACACGGTACTAGAAATGACTTCCCAGTAGGTCACCCATCCGTAATTGCTCTAGCCCAAGCACACTTAACTCTGGAGTTCTCTCTAGATGTGTGACAGAAAAGATAAGTACACTTTGGTGATATAGGTAGCCAAATCAATTCTTTTAAGTTTCTCCGCATGAACCACATATTCACTACAAGAAAATGGTTCATTGATAGCACATGAAGATAGTTCGGTTTTCGTAAGTGCTATGAAATATGTTTTAGTGGGATGAACTTATATATAATAGCATTTTCAAAACGCTAAGCCAAAAAATGCATAAGCGGGAAGCTATAATTGGATTTTGGAGCCTAAAATTTAACAAAATTTCTGATGTAGCGACAATACTTAGCAAAATTTTAGGGTTTGCCTCTAAGTATTGACCTAAATTATATAAAATACCAATTCTTTTGGTTTTCACACAAAATTGAAAAAAAAAAATCATCATCTCACTTCATCTCCTCGCATCTCTTCGGCTCCCTCTTCACTCTTCTTCTCCTCTCCATTTCGATCTGCATCAAAACAAATTTCCTTTGTTGGTGAGGTTTGTAGCCAAGGGAAACTCAGCGACGGTGGCTTTCGTTGGGCTTCGCGTCCTCTCCAGCTTGAAGATTTTACAGATCCAGTCTTGAGGAGTTCTCGACAAATTCGGTGGTTCTCAAAGGTTGTCGATGGAGTTTGGGTGGGCGTTTTGTAACGCCCGCGAACCAATTATGTATTTTTGGTTCGGGTGTCGTTTGACACAAGTTGCACTTAAACCGACGGTTCGGTTTGGGGAAGCAATTAATTTCGGTTCGGTTTGGTTAAACCGAAGTTTTTGCCTATAAAAGGCTTGTGGGATGATTGAGCTCAGTTTTAGGGGAGAAAACAGATAGATTTCTCTTGAGGATTGAGAGATTTGAGGGTGAGAACAAGTGTTCTTGTGAGTTTGAGGGTGTGTGCCGTCGGTTTTGGAGGAGGCAAACGGCGGTGAAGATCAAGTTGGATCGGAGTGAAAATTTCAGGGTAAGTTCTTCACTCTTTGATCTTGATTTAGGAGAAAACTTCTTGTCAATCGGTTGGGTATTTGAGGAGTTATGGTCGTTTTAGTTTGGGAGGTTTCTGCAGTTTTGATCTGCGATCAGTCCAATTCGAGGGAGGATTCCCGTCGAACCGTTGGGAATAAGAGGACGATCTATATAGGGTTGGAAAGATCTCGCTGTCTAGTTTTCAGATCAGGTTTCCGATCTTGATTCCAAGGTATGATCCGTTCTCTGTGTTCTTTTAAAATCAGTGTGTCGGTTCTGTTTTCTGAGACTGGATTTGTTGTTTCCAGTTTCGATTACCGAACTTACGGGCTGATTTACCATCGTTCTATAAAGATCCAGAAATCGATTTCTATACGGTTAGAAAGACCTATCTGTCTAGTTTCCAGAACCTTTTTCCGATCCTAATTTTGAGTATCCGTTCATCAGATTCTTTGTGTTCTTGTTCAATGGGTCGTTTCTGTTTCAGTTCCGATCGTCGAACTTGCGGGCTGTTTTCCCGTTGAACCAGAGAGACCCAGTAGACGATCTACATATTGTTCTGTAGCTCTCGCAGTCTAGTTTTCAGAACAGTTTTCCAATCCTGTTTCTGACTATAGTGGGTGAGATAATCGATCTCGAATCAGGTGAGTGCGTGACCATGGTCTTTGCGGGTAGATGGGTTTATTTGGTGCGTTTGATCGCGAATTGAGTTGATTTGTTGTTCGATCAATGCTTGTCTGGGGCGTTTTTAGTGTTTAGATCAACGTAAGTATCGTTGTTTGTGGTTGACTTTACGTTGACTTTTCGGGGTTGACTTTGCATTGACTTTTCGGGGTTGACTTTGCGTTGACTTTTCGAGGTTGACTTCTCGTGTTGACTTTTTACTTAATTGTGTTGTGTGGTGTTTTGATTGTTCCCTATACCCGTGCATCTAGCCAAGTAGATGGGATGATCGTACCATTGGGTATTTATGATAATACTCACGCATCTCTTATAACCATGTGATGCAGGTAAAGACAAAGTGTGATCGTGGAATCTGGCTGTGAAGAGGTGATGATCTAGTGTCTTGTTTGTATTTATATCTATTCCGCTTTTGTTATTGTGTTGAATTATTGCGTGGTTTAATATTTATGAGAATATTATTTCGGGGTTTAAAAAAAAAAAAAAAATCTGGTTGTTTCATTTTGGTATCAGAGCCCTTATGGTTATAGGGCGGGAGAACGTAGTTGATTGAATGTGATTGTCAATTGCGTTGTCTGTGGATTACTTGATTGATTATGAGTAATTAGTCAATTGATTGTTGTGTGGGTTTGGAGTCCTAGATCATCATCTTCGAGCATTCAAAGAGATTCCACGGTATCTGTATTTCGTGTTAATTCTCGCTTTTATAGTGTTCTTAGTATATTCTGTGGGAAGTGAAGTGAGAGATGGCGAGAGGTTCCGGAGGACGAGGACGAGGACAAGGTCATGGACGAGGACGTGGACGCGGACGCGGACAGGTTCCGGTGTGTGAGTCTGCCGCGGGTTCGGCACAGGGTGCTGCTCAGGAGCAGGCAGCGGATTCACAGACGCGTCAGGAGGGTCCAGTAGGTGGTGGTGCAGCGGGCCCACAGGCGGGTGCTGCTGCAGGTGGGGCCCGGGAGCAGGATGTCCTTATGGTGCGATTGCTACAGCAGATCTTGGAGCATCTACCGGGCGTGGCACCGGCCCAGGGTCAGGCTCCGGTGGCGCCAGGTGTTGCGGGGGTTCAGCCTGGTGTGGCGGCAGCGGTTGTGGTTCCTTCCTATTTGGAGATGTTGGGGCAAATGGGGCGGATTACTACCGCATTCTTCTCCGGGGGTACTAAGCCTGAGGAGGCGAGCGAGTGGAGGAGCAGACTGGAGCGCAATTTCCAGTCCTTGAGATGTCCGGAGGAGTATTGGGTGGATTTGGCGGTGCATCACCTCGTGGGAGACGCGCATCTCTGGTGGAGAGGAGTCATCGCTCGGAGACCTCGGGCGGGCATTACTTGGGCGGATTTCGTGGCGAAATTCAACGCCAAGTTCTTTCCGCCGGAGGCAGTGGATCGGTTAGAGGAGAGGTTCTTGGCTTTGGTTCAGGGTGGCCGTTCTGTCAGGGAGTTCGATGAGGAGTTCAGCAGACTTCTGGTGTATGCTGGTAGAGAGTGGGAGAGCGAGAGAGACCAGGTGAAGAGGTTCTTTCGAGGACTTCGACCAGAGTTGAGGACCCAGTGTCGAGCAGGTACGTACGCCACGAGGGTGGAGCTGGTTGAGTTGGCAGCTGGGGTTGAGGACGACATGAGGGAGCTGTCCGTGGTGGTCAATGCACCGGTGCAGCCGCCGAGGAGGCCTCAGCAGCAGGCAGGTTTGAGTGTAGGCAGTAAACCTACGCAGGGACAGAAGAGGAAGCTTGAGCACTCTGCGGGTTCGGGTCAGAGAGGACGGGGTGGTCCGGGCTGCTTTAGGTGCGGAAGCCTGGATCACAAGGTTGCGAGTTGTCCGAAGAAGGTTGAGGCGCAAAGTAGTCAGGGTGGTCAGGGATGCTACGGTTGTGGGAGCATGGAGCACAGGGTGGCGAGCTGTCCGAAGAGGGTAGAGTCTCAGGCGACGCAGGTGTGTTTCTATTGCAGGGAGCCGGGGCATATTAAGCCCCAGTGCCCTAAGTTGCAGCAGGGGATAGTGGCGGTGGTGCAGCCGTCACAGCAGGGAGCAGCAGTGGTGCAGCCGTTGCAGCGGATTGCAGCACCACGGGTGTACACTTCGGTGGAGACAGGGGGCCCTAGCGCCAGGCCAATCACAGGTACATATTTGATCTTAACTTGGTGATTTTTGGTGATGTGGATGGTTTGTTTTAGAAATAGTGTGTCTGTGATAAGACTTTAGGGCTCTTGACACATGAATTGTGTAGGGACCTTATTTGTAGGCGGGTGTAAGTCCCATGTCCTGTTCGATTCTGGAGCAACCGTTAGCTTCATTACGCCGGAGTGTGCGGAGAGCAGCGAGATCCAGAGTGCCTCTGGGGAGCAGCCGAGGGTAGTGAGAGTGGCTGGGGGGAAGTCGTTGGCTACGTTCGGTCGGGCTCGTGGTGTGGATATTCTGGTGGCCGGAGAGTTGATGCCAGCAGATTTGATCATCAGTCCGGTGGAGCTGTATGATGTGATTTTGGGGATGGACTGGCTGGATCGGCACAAGGTTCTTCTAGATTATCACCGGGGATGAGTAGTGTTTGAGCGAGAGGCAGGGAGGTTGGTTTACCGGGGTGTGAGACCGACTTCTGGGAGTCTCGTGATTTCAGCTATTCAGGCGGAGCAGCTGTTAGAGAAGGGTTGCGAGGCATATCTAGTGACGATTATGACGCCGGAGACTGTTGGGGAAGCTGCTGTTGAGGATATTCGAGTCGTTCAGGATTTCCAGGATGTATTCCAGTCGTTGCAGGGATTACCACCATCTCGGTCTGATCCTTTCACGATTGAGTTAGAACCCGGAACGACTCCGATATCCAAGACACCTTACAGGTTGGCTCCAGCGGAGATGGCAGAGTTGAAGAAGCAGTTGGAGGATTTGTTGGAGAATTTGTTGGAGAAGGGTTTTATTCGTCCTAGTACTTCACCGTGGGGAGCACCGGTGTTGTTTGTGAAGAAGAAGGATGGGAGTTTCCGGTTGTGCATTGATTATCGGGGACTTAACCGAGTCACTGTGAAGAACAAGTATCCTTTACCGCGGATTGATGAGTTATTGGATCAGTTGCGTGGGGCTACTTGGTTCTCCAAGATTGATTTGGCTTCGGGTTACCATCAGTTCCGATTGACGAGAAGGACATTCGGAAGACTGCTTTCAGGACGAGATATGGGCATTTTGAGTTCGTGGTGATGCCTTTTGGGTTGACGAATGCACCAACAGCGTTTATGAGGTTAATGAATGGGGTTTTCCAGCGGCATCTTGACGAGTTTGTGATCATCTTTATTGATGATATATTGGTGTATTCGAGGAGTCCTGAGGAGCACGAGGTTCATTTGCGGGTGGTTTTGGAGAAGTTGAGGGAGCAGAGGTTGTATGCTAAGTTGAGCAAGTGTAGTTTTTGGCAGCGGGAGATCAGTTTTCTCGGTCATGTGATCTCTGCAGATGGAGTTTCTATGGATCCGGCGAAGATAGAGGCTATTCGTGAGTGGCCTAGACCGAGGAATGCCACCGAGGTCAGGAGTTTTCTTGGGTTAGCTGGGTATTACAGGAGATTCGTCAAGGGGTTTGCAAGTATGGCGCAGTCGATGACGAAGCTGACCGGGAATGACGTTTCGTTTGAGTGGACTTCAACTTGCGAGGAGAGCTTTGCGCGGCTGAAGGAGATGTTGACGAGTACACCAGTGTTGGCGTTACCCGAGCCGAGTGAGCCATACGTGGTGTATACAGATGCTTCAGGAGTTGGTTTGGGTTGTGTGTTGATGCAGCATGGGAGGGTAATTGCTTATGCGTCGAGGCAGTTGAGGAAGCACGAGTGCAACTACCCTACCCACGATTTGGAGTTAGCTGCGGTGATTTTCGCTTTGAAGATTTGGAGATCTTATCTTTCTAGTGTCCATCCAGTCTCGTACTTACAATCACGTTCATATGCTACAGCTCATAACTCATACTAATACCCCATATACTCATACTCGTACTTACTCGCAGGATCGTCATACTCGTACCTTCCCGCCATAAAGATAAGATCTCCAAATCTTCAAAGCGAAAATCACCGCAGCTAACTCCAAATTGTGGGTAGGGTAGTTGCACTCGTGCTTCCTCAACTGCCTCGACGCATAAGCAATTACCCTCCCATGCTGCATCAACACACAACCCAAACCAACTCCTGAAGCATCTGTATACACCACGTATAGCTCACTCGGCTCGGGTAACGCCAACACTGGTGTACTCGTCAACATCTCCTTCAGCCGCGCAAAGCTCTCCTCGCAAGTTGAAGTCCACTCAAACGAAACGTCATTCCCGGTCAGCTTCGTCATCGACTGCGCCATACTTGCAAACCCCTTGACGAATCTCCTGTAATACCCAGCTAACCCAAGAAAACTCCTGACCTCGGTGGCATTCCTCGGTCTAGGCCACTCACGAATAGCCTCTATCTTCACCGGATCCATAGAAACTCCATCTGCAGAGATCACATGACCGAGAAAACTGATCTCCCGCTGCCAAAAACTACACTTGCTCAACTTAGCATACAACCTCTGCTCCCTCAACTTCTCCAAAACCACCCGCAAATGAACCTCGTGCTCCTCAGGACTCCTCGAATACACCAATATATCATCAATAAAGATGATCACAAACTCGTCAAGATGCCGCTGGAAAACCTCGTTCATTAACCTCATAAACGCTGCTGGTGCATTCGTCAACCCAAAAGGCATCACCACGAACTCAAAATGCCCATATCTCGTCCTGAAAGCAGTCTTCCGAATGTCCTTCTTGTCAATCGGAATCTGATGGTAACCCAAAGCCAAATCAATCTTGGAGAACCAAGTAGCCCCACGCAACTGATCCAATAACTCATCAATCCGCGGTGAAGGATACCTGTTCTTCACAGTGACTCGGTTAAGTCCCCGGTAATCAATGCACAACCGAAAACTCCCATCCTTCTTCTTCACAAACAACACCGGTGCTCCCCACGGTGAAGTACTAGGACGAATAAAACCCTTCTCCAACAAATTCTCCAACAAATCCTCCAACTGCTTCTTCAACTCTGCCATCTCCGCTGGAGCCAACCTGTAAGGTGTCTTGGATATCGGAGTCGTTCCGGGTTCTAACTCAATCGTGAAAGGATCAGACCGAGATGGTGGTAATCCCTGCAATGACTGGAATACATCCTGGAAATCCCGAACGACTCGAATATCCTCAACAGCAGCTTCCCCAACAGTCTCCGGCGTCATAATCGTCACTAGATATGCCTCGCAACCCTTCTCTAACAGCTGCTCCGCCTGAATAGCTGAAATCACGAGACTCCCAGAAGTCGGTCTCACACCCTGGTAAACCAACCTCCCTGCCTCTCGCTCAAACACTACTCATCCTCGGTGATAATCTAGAAGAACCTTGTGCCGATCCAGCCAATCCATCCCCAAAATCACATCATACAGCTCCACCGGGCTGATGATCAAATCTGCTGGCATCAACTCTCCGGCCACCAGAATATCCACTCCACGAGCCCGACCGAACGTAGCCAACGACTTCCCTCCAGCCACTCTCACTACCCCCGGCTGCTCCCCAGAGTCACTCTGGATCTCGCTGCTTTCCGCACACTCCGGCGTAATGAAGCTAACGGTTGCTCCAGAATCGAACATGACATGGGACTTACACCCGCCTACAAATAAGGTCCTTACACAATTCATGTGTCAAGAGCCTTAAAGTCTTATCACAGACACACTATTTCTAAAACAAACCATCCATATCACCAAAAATCACCAAGTTAAGATCAAATATGTACCTGTGATTGGCCTGGCGCTAGGGCCCCCTGTCTCCACCGAAGTGTACACCCGCGGTGCTGCAATCCGCTGCAACGGCTGCACCACTGCTGCTCCCTACTGTGACGGCTGCACCACCGCCACTATCCCTTGCTGCAGCTTAGGGCACTGGGGCTTAATATGCCCCGGCTCGCTGCAATAGAAACACACCTGCGTCGCCTGAGACTCTACCCTCTTCGGACAGCTCGCCACCCTGTGCTCCATGCTCCCACAATCGTAGCATCCCTGACCACCCTGACTACTCTGCGCCTCACTCTTCTTCGGACAACTCTCAACCTTGTGATCCAGGCTTCCGCACCTAAAGCAGCCCGGACCACCCCGTCCTCTCTGACCCGAACCCGCAGAGTGCTCAAGCTTCCTCTTCTGTCCCTGCGTAGGTTTACTGCCTACACTCAAACCTGCCTGCTGCTGAGGCCTCCTCGGCGGCTGCACCGGTGCATTGACCACCACGGACAGCTCCCTCATGTCGTCCTCAACCCCAGCTGCCAACTCAACCAGCTCCACCCTCGTGGCGTACGTACCTGCTCGACACTGGGTCCTCAACTCTGGTCGAAGTCCTCGAAAGAACCTCTTCACCTGGTCTCTCTCGCTCTCCCACTCTCTACCAGCATACACCAGAAGTCTGCTGAACTCCTCATCGAACTCCCTGACAGAACGGCCACCCTGAACCAAAGCCAAGAACCTCTCCTCCAACCGATCCACTGCCTCCGGCGGAAAGAACTTGGCGTTGAATTCCGCCACGAAATCCGCCCAAGTAATGCCCGCCCGAGGTCTCCTAGCGATGACTCCTCTCCACCAGAGATACGCGTCTCCCACGAGGTGATGCACTGCCAAATCCACCCAATACTCCTCCGGACATCTCAAGGACTGGAAATTGCGCTCCAGTCTGCTCCTCCACTCGCTCGCCTCCTCAGGCTTAGTACCCCCGGAGAAGAATGCAGTAGTAATCCGCCCCATTTACCCCAACATCTCCAAATAGGAAGGAACCACAACCGCTGCCGCCACACCAGGCTGAATCCCCGCAACACCTGGCGCCACCAAAGCCTGACCCTGGGCCGGCGCCACGCCCGGTAGATGCTCCAAGATCTGCTGTAGCAATCGCACCATAAGGACATCCTGCTCCCGGGCCCCACCTGCAGTAGCACCCGCATGTGGGCCCGCTGCACCACCACCTACTGGACCCTCCTGACGCGCCTGTGAATCCGCTGCCTGCTCCTGAGCAGCACCCTGTGCCGAACCCGCGGCAGACTCACACACCGGAACCTGTCTGCGTCCGCGTCCACGTTCTCGTCCACGACCTTGTCCTCGTCCTCGTCCTCCGGATCCTCGCGCCATCTCTCACTTCACTTCCCACAGAATATACTAAGAACACTAGAAAAGCGAGAATTAACACGAAATACACATACCGTAGAATCTCTTTGAAGGCTCGAAGATGATGATCTAGGACTCTAAACCCACATAACAATCAATTGACTAATTACTCATAATCAATCAAGTAATCCACAAACAACGCAATTGACAATCACATTCAATCAACTACGTTCTCCCGCCCTAGAACCATATCTGCGCTTTCTTCTTATTGATTCACCGTACAACGAGATATCCTCATATCTGGCCTTACCTTTACCGACTGGAGAAATCAATGCCACGGGTGACGGTGGTGGTTTCTCTATGGTCCCGCGACTGCAACAATGTTGTTTGTGGCTCGGTTTTAGATGTACAACAATAGGGTTTCTGGGCAATCAAGGCCAAAAATAACGGCATTTTGCTAAGTACAGGGTCGAAGCTCTGGTAGAGAAGCCGACCAAGTTTTATCCAGTGGAAGATATTAAGAAGTCACTCGCTAATAGACGCAAGCCAAAGCTACTAAGCTAAAGTAATCTCTCTTCTTTGATTGATATTTGAATTCAATCTAAATATGACTGTGTCTTTGGGTTTGATAGATTCGTATTAGTTTTTGTTTTGGATCTACTGGTATTATATTACTAAAATGCTTTTGGATCATTACTAAAATTGTTTGATGAAATTACGTTTTCTAGGTGAAAACAATGAGTTGGATATTGTACCAGCTTTTAGCGAGATTGTTTCTGATGCGATCATTTTCTATGATTTTGGGAGGTAAGTTATACTTCTACTTCATGAGACTTTACTTGTATGTCATAAATCTGGACCGAGTTTCAAAGAAAACAATTAACTTAAGACTTTGTAACAGAGAAGACAGCCTAAGACTAATAGTAGAGGGGTGATTGAAGAGGGATTAGTTTCTCCTTTCCTTTCTCCCTTTGGGTCGTTCTGTCCAAAGCTAACCCAGAATTTGAAGCGTTAGATTCAATCCCAAAAGTAACTAGAAACATTACAAACCTTATGAGCCTGTGAGTACCATTCTTTGATCTTTGTCTCTTCAAAAATATTTCAGATAATTCGTACTCTGCTAATTAGTTGACTCAAACTTTTATTTCTAGAACGTTTGGTTTTTGATGTGGTAGAATGTAGTCAGATTTCAAGAAAGTTACCTCTAGATCTGGGGAATCTACCAAACATTCAAAGAATGTAAGAATCTTTGTCCACTTATCTGAAAATGTTCATTTTTAGAATTGGTCTCTACTAATGGTGAGACTATGTTCTCTATTTGTAGGCTTCTTAGTTCAAACTACTTGAGTGGAGAAATCCCAAGTACATTTGCCATTGCTCCTCTTAAAAAGTTAACAGTCTTATAAGTACACCAACTCTGCTGGTGGGATCCTTTTCAAACTCATAACCAATAATGTTTATTACTCTTTTCTATATTTGAATTCTTTGTAGGAAAATCAGTGACTTGAGCGGCCCTGCGCGCTGAAACTCCTACAAAGGGTTTTGAGGCCAGGAAGAAAGACTTGCTGAGAGATTTTCAGGAGTGAGACTTAGAGAATCTTTTGTTTCCATGAAAATGACCTCAAGAACGATAACTTGTTTCAGGTTATTAAAGCCCTTCTTCTTGGATTTGTATTTCATTCTGATTTCATTATCAAATAATTAATCAAGTTAATCAGTTTATAACCTTGTTTTATGTCTTGAGATTGATCAATTGGTAGTTGAAATGCATTTAAGTTTAATGCAAATGGAATGGTTGCTTGAACTCTTTTTGGGTTTGACCATGAATCTTGTTGTCGAAAACACCAAAAAAAAATGGCGACTCTCAAGGTTTCTTCTTCTGTTCCTTCTCCTCTTGAAGACGCTGATCAATTGCGAACCGCCTTCGAAGGTACTACTAACTCTGCGTCTTTCTTTCTTCATCTCTATGTGTGTAACCCGATCACTATTCGCTTATCAGTCCACTTAACGTTTTATTTGATCTCTAATTGTTAGGTCAATTTGTTAATGGTTTTGATGTAGATCGAGTTCGGTTTTTTGACAGTCGAATCCATGTTGTATCACTGATCTTGTTTATTTGTTGGATCTAGAAGATTTGATTGTACTAATGGTATTTTTATTCTTCTTTCTCTGATTAGAACTGATCTGTTGATTGTCTGAACATGTTTATTCACTATGATTGATGTACGGGATCTTGGTTTGATTGTCTGATTCTCATAGTCGCATATCTGTCTTCTTAATCTGGATCAATAATAATGTAGTTATTTGTAATTCAGAATTCAGATCTTTAGACTATTATATTCGTGAATCGCTTTGATCCATTTTTGTTGATATAGAATTCTAGATTCTTGGATCCAACTTTTGAATATTGTAAATCTGATTCTTGGATTCATGTTTTTTTTTTCTCAGGGTGGGGCACCAATGATGACTTGATAATATCAATCTTGGCTCATAGGAGTGTTGAACAGAGGAAGCTGATCATGCAAGCTGGTACTTCTGAAGACTTCACCAACTCAGAAATCCTCAAGGTGAAGGCAAAAAATTTGAACTTAAGAATCTACGCTTCTTGGTATGAAAGACTTGTTCAATTTGAATTAGACTTAGCAGCACTTGTGATGTTAGTTTAAGACTTGGATTGATGTTTTGTAAGACTTGTTATGTATATTTTGGATGATTTATGAAATATAAAAGTATATATAAATTCAATCAAATATATTATGCTTGAAATGAGTTATAACACTTAATATGATCGCATCAAAATTATGCTACAACACAATATATAACAGCTCAAATAAATAGCTACAACTAAACCTAATACATCATTTTATACATGCTATAAACATGTATATTAAAACATTTAATTAACGCTATCACATAATAACTTATAATAGCGTTGAAAAACAGCTATCGTAGAGAGGGGATCTCGGATAGCTCCGGCTGTCACAGCGTTCATGAAAACGCTATTATACCCCTATTATAGCGTTAATCGTGAGCTAAGAATGGCCTTTTTTTGTTGTAGTGATTTCCTGAAACCAGGATGTTACAATCATCCCCACTAACTGATCGTAACGTCCTCGTTGCTTAGCAGGATCGTTACCCTCGACAATGTGACTCACACACTCGTCAGAGTTTGTTCTAATACCATTTGTAACGCTCCGACTGCCGTCAAAATATCGGTATGCAAGGGAAATCCTCAACTCCTCGAGAGAAATCCTCATCTCTCAATAACATACCAGAGAAATCCTCATCCCTTCAGGAGAAATCCTCATCTCTCAGTGGACCCTACGCCCACTCTCGACCCGTGGGTTCACCCTTTTTTGACAGTCAGTGTGATAGGAGTTGTCTTGGGGCTGATTTCAAGTGTGACTCTTTCCTAGTGAAGAAGATAGTTTTGAGGTTGTCTTACCTTGACGATCGGTTTAGTTTCCTCTCTAACATTTTTGTCAATTATTTATTCTATCGGGGATGCGTATCAACAGCTGCCTCAGTGCATTGAGTTATGTATCAATAGAAGTCTCATAGGTGGTATTGGGTTCTACTCTAGATATTGATTATCTCTTCTTTATGGTTTGTCTTGGTTATTGTCACACTGTCTTGGCTTTGCTTTTGGTATCTGGCTTCGGTCTGTTGCCTCGTGTGCGTATGCAGCTCCCTCGTCTCCTTTATCCTTGTAGTGTTTCATCTTGTTGATGCAAGGGTTCCTTCATCGGGTCATTTTGTGGATGGTTAGCGTTTGGCTCATTTGAAGTGTGGTTTGATTGGATATTCATAGTTCGGGATTTAGTTTGTGTTCTATAGGTTTAGGTCTATGCTTGGTTTTCGATTATAGTGTTTGACTCCGATGTCGTTCCTGTTGACATCGGCTTTGTATTTCATCCTCGTATTCCACAGTCGTATCCCATCCTTGTATTCTAAAATCGAATTTCACCTTGTTTAATATAATGTTTTCAAAGAAAAAGAAAACCAAAATTAGCATATGTGACATAATTTTGTCCATTAAATTTAGATTAAATAGTTAAGGTTTTAGTAATAGTTTTTTTTTTGGTTGTTCAAACCAATTTCCTTTCTGTTTAACTACATTTAAAAAATTTAAGGTTCATACATATAAGGTACATAATGTAAAAGATTCTACATGATGGCTCTTCTATCCACTTATGTCATTATTTTGGTATATATAGTCGTGACCAATTTTAGTCGGACCTGTTTAAAAGGAATCAAATTAAGATTGAATCGATTTTTAGTTTGGATTAGGTAGTGTGATTGAAGGATTAAAGGATTACAGAATCAGATAACCAGTATGGGATCGAAGTGCAAATTATAGAGAAAACTGCATTCTTTACGCGGGCGTTCCTATCCAGTGGGTCCGCCTTCTTGTTCATTTCTAGAGGACAATACGTTAAAGTAAAGTCTGGGAATACCGTCCGTAAAGTCTTTAATTCATCCAGCTCGGTTTGGAATCGCGGCCAATTGGGCGGGTTTAACACCATAGAGACCAGCTCCTTGGAATCTGTGGTGAATGTCGCACAGTATCGATTCTTCTTCTTTAAGCTCTCTATTGCCCACAGGAGACAATGCATCTCCGTGTGAAGCGGTGACATACTGTTGCGCATCCCTCTTGCTCCTAAGAGATCTGTTTCCCCATCTCATAGTTGCATGACCCATCCTAGTCCACTCGTGGTTTCACCATCCTTCCAAGATCTATCCACGTAGCATTTGAACACTGCGTTAGTCAAAACCAGGGATATGGGCTCTGTATCCGGCAGATCCGTTAGTGCCACCTCATTGGCCTTGAACCATTCATCCGCCTCTTTGATGGCTATGTCTATGATCCCTTGTGGATCTCTATCAATGTTCCTAAATACCTTGTCATTCCGGGGTTTCCAAATATACCACAAAATCCACGGATAACATCTCGTGAAACCTCCGAGATTGCCCCATAGCATCTCGTGAAAACCTTCGAGATTTCCCCATGATGTAGTATACGTGACATGAGAAAGTCCATATTGCCCCATAGATTCTCCCTTGGGAAAACTGTGGGGTGATGGGGAATATGTGTCAAGGCCCAGAACTGTCGTGCGGGAGGGCAGGTGAACAGTAAATGGTTAATATATTCTTCTTCTCCGCCTCATTGCGGGCACCGTCGCTTCCGTTGCAGATGCCTATTCGCCAGCCTTTCGTTGACCGCCACTGCCCCAGAAAGAGATTGCCATAAAAAATGTCAGATTTTCGGCGTTGTCTTCACTTTCCACGCCTTTTCTTTCCACGCCTTTTCCAGAACCTGACGAGCAACTTCATACCCAGATTGAACAGTGTACATCCCATTAGTTGTATAATGCCAACAATATCTGTCATTTATCCCCATCGAAGAGGGTTGGAGAGTAAGTATGAGTGGAATGTCCTCAGGGGCAATACACCTACGAATGACATCCAAATTCCACGTTTTTATGGTATCATCAGTCAGATCTAAGACTCTTAAATATGGATTCGGGGCTGATTGGGTGCTGTTAGCCACTCGCGGGTTGACATCCGGGATCCATTTATCAGTCTATGCCCATGTCTAAGCTCCACTACCTATTGTACATCACATGCCTTTGTCTACAAGTGACTTTGCGGTCCATAAGCTGCGCCACCCAAACGATGGTCGGCAAGCTTTCTTCGCTTCAAAAGGGTGGGAATACCAAAAATACTTCCCTTTTAAATGCGCGAAACCAGGGAGTTTGGGTATTGGTGTAGTCGCTAGAACTGTTTGGCTAATAAAGCCGGATTAAACTCTTCGAAAGACTTAAAACTAATACCCCATGCGTTCTTGGGGAGGCACAATTTCTTCTACGCAATCCAGTGCATACCTTTGGAGTTACTCTTATTTCGCCACCAAAAATTAGCAACCACACTCGCAAGTGATTTGTGAAGTCATTTGGGGAGAAAAAAACTTGACATCACATAAGTCGGAAAAGCTTGTGCTACTGATTTAATCATCACCTCCTTCCCTCCTTTGGACATAAATTTAGCTTACCAGCCATTTATGCGCTGATTAAGCATATCCTAAACATATGCAAAGATTTACGCTTTAGAACCTTGGAGTTATTCAGAAATTCTCAGATATTTTCCAGAACCGCCCCCTGTAGGAATGTTCAGCCGCAACTTAATATCCGTTCGAAGCGTCTCGGGTACTTCCTTCCCAAACGTAGTCACCGATTTCTCAAAATTGATCATATGTTTTACTCATATCTTTTTTGATAACCATACATTCCCGTTTTCCAGTACCCTGGGTCGCTAAGGCATGGAAAACTTCATGTGCCAGCAAAATATTGTCACTGATTTGTCTCCCTGTCACAAAGGCTGATTGGGTCTCAGAGACCAGCCGAGGTAGAAATCTTTTAATTCGCTGACATAGCACTTTTGATATGATCTTATAGCTCATATTACAGAGACTAATTGGACGAAAATCTTTCATTTCGCGAGGTCGCTCTGGTTTAGGGATCAAACAAATGTTGACCTCATTACACTTGGGGTTCAAAACCCCCGTCTCCATAAAATGTTGGACCATCTCAACCACTTGTGGGCCGATTATGTGCCAAAATTTCTGATAGAATAACGCTATCATTCCATCCAGTCCTGGTGCCTTTTCTAGATGAATTGAAAAAACTGTCGCCTTAACCTCTGCCATTGATACCTCTCGCGTAAGGGAATCATTCATTTCCGAGGTAACCGTAGTCTTGACATGAAGTAGTGACGCTTCCATATCGGAGATTGTCGATGAGGAGAAAATATCCAAAAAATATTTAATTGCCGTTTGTTCTATTTGCACCTCCTTTTCTGTCCATACCTCTCCTAAGTAAGTAAACCAATAATCTTGTTGCACGCTCGTCTTTGTTTGGTAGATGCTTGGAAGAATTTGGTATTTTGGTCTCCTACCTGGTGCCAAGTAACTCGACTCTTCTGCTGCCAAAAACCTTCCTTATCCACCAGAGCGGCTCGTAATTGGTCTTGTAAGCAGGCAATTTCTTCCGCAGAAGATCGATCACAACTTTGTGCCGCTTCGAGACATGCCTTGATATCCTCGATCTCCTCCGTAGAAACCATTTGGTCCTGTTTTCGCCACTGGGATATGGAGGCGCGACAATTGGCGATACGCTCCCCCAATCGGGAATATGGCCTATTTTTCCCTGCCAGCCATCCCTCTCTTACAACTTCCTCGAAATTTGGTTTTGCTAGCCACTGCTTGTCAAAATAGAATTTCTTCGTTCTAACCATATTCCTTGTGGTGACATGAGTCAGAACGGGCCTATGATCTGATCCCATAAAACGAAGATATTCCATTTGTGTGTGGGAAAATAAATCATACCAGTCTTCATTTCCTATAGATCGATCTAAACGGCAGCGAATTACATTGGCCCCTCTTCTCCCAACCCAGGAGAGGCAATTTCCTATATAAGGAAAGTCCACCATGCCGCAGCTTTGTCGCATAAGTCGAAACTCGAGAAACGAGTTTTCTGGTCTTCTACGCCCACCCGTCTTCTCGTGATGGTTTGTGTCACATTAAAATCTCCGGTCATAAACCAAGGGCCAAACGTGTAGTACTAATTCGGGTAAGACGTTCCCATACAATCCCACGATTGGATATAACAGGATCACCATAAACAAAGGAGAGAAATATTTTATTACCGTGGATGGTAGCCATTACATCGATGATATTTTTATTCGAAAAGAGCTTGAGTATTGGCCGCTAAAAGACTTAGGCCGCGACTACGACCACATGGGTCAACCGTAAAAAGAAAATCATAACCTAAATGCGCTTGCAAATCCTGAAGAAAATGTTGATCACGTTTTGTTTCCATCAGAAAGAGAATCCCCGGGAAAAACTTGTTATGGAACTCACGCAATCGATGAACTGTCAAGAAACTACCTGCTCCCTGACAATTCCAACTTAAGATCATTTAAGCGTCCGCCGGTTGAACCACCGTCATCAGGTCCCGTCTTCTAGGAGGACGGTTTGGAAGCCCCGTTCAAAGCTTTAGATCCGTCTGCTGGATCCATACAAGCTAAGGACGCATGCTTGTGAATTCGACTGCCTCGAAAGGGGCTGTTTTGGATCTTCTTCTTGACCCCCAATGCTTTATGGATCCTTTGTGTGATTTTCCGGGGCTCTTGAGGCTTCAACCTAGGCCCAACTCGTGTCTAGGGGCCCATCACCTTCTCCTTTAAAGGATAAATAATTTCATTTCTATCCAACAACACCTTCTGGCCCAGATTTTGATGTTCTCGGGCTTTAGGCCCACTCGGCCAAAACAGCATCTTCTCTGCATCACACCTTGGCATAGTCATGTCTGCCTTCTCCACCCTAACAAGATGATCCGATGGTGGTTTTTCCATCCTAATCGACGCCACCGGGTCAGGCTCCACTTTCTCTGATTGCCGCCGACCCTCCGAAGCTTCCCTCCGGTCCTTTTGGCCATTTCGGTGATTCACTTTCCTTGCTTCCTCCTCTGTTTTCCGAAACCAGAGAGCTCCGTCTTCGCCGGTGGAGATCTCCGGTGCCTGTTTCTCCGACTGATTCTTCCGCTCCATATCAGTGGCCTCCCTCCCTTCACCACCTTTGCCGAAAGCTTTACGGACCCATTCTTTTGTAGGCGGTTGCGTCAACAGTCTCGCTATCTCCGACTCTCGAGCCACCCCTAACTCAGGGAGGAGATCACGACGGACCGGTCTCCGCTTTGATGTGGAAGCCGCATCCAGTGTATTCCCATTCGAGCCTTGCTTAGGCTCTGTCCTTGCTTGATTCACCTGACTCCTTCCATCCCTAGGCTCCTTTTCTCTTCTTATGTCTTCATCATCGGACCTCCTCCGGTGTGCTTCACGACGGTGTACAACCTGATCTGGACACGATTTGGCATCAAGGAAAGCTGTCTTGACATCCATCTGCTCAAGATGAAGATCCCAGCTAGCTACCAAACCAAGCACAATTCGGATTGAAGTATGCCTAACCACAGGAGAGAAAATCTCATCATAATCTACTCCCTTCTTTTGTGAGTACCCTTTTGCAACTAACCTTGCCTTGAACTTCAGAAACTCCTTCTCAGACATCCCTGGTTTCCTAGTGAAAACCCACCTGCATCCAATTGCCTTCTTTCCCTTTGGTAAAGGGACAAGATCCCAAGTACGGTTCTTACAAAGACTCGCATCCTCTTCCATCACAGCCCCTGTCCATTCCTCCTTATCCAGACTCGCAATAGCCTCTTTATAAGTCAATGGAACATCTGACTCAACTGAAAGAGCAAAACCGACCATGTCTTCAAATCCAAAACGTACCGGCGGTTTGATGACCCTCTTTGGTCTGCCTGTATCAACACTCTCCTCTGCTTCATCCTGCTCATCTTCCGGCTGATCTTCCTGCTCATCTTCTGCAGGCTTCTCTAAATTTTCTGCTGATTGCCTAGTCTCACCAGGCTTCTCCTGAGCCTTCTTAGATTCATCTTCAATTTCTACAGTGAATGGCACCTGTTCTGATCTTGCCTGTTCGACCATGAACTGTTCATCGAACACCACATCTCTACTGAAAATTCTCTTCTTAGCCTCAGGATCCCATAACTTGAAGCCCTTAACACCTTTCTCAAAGCCTAGAAAGATGTTCTTCTTGGATTTTGAATCCAGCTTAGACCTTTCATCACTTGGTATAAGCATGTAGGCTGGACATCCAAAAATCCTCAAGTTTGATAGATCAACATCTACCCCAGTCCAAACCTCTTCAGCAACCTTTTATTCAAGAGAGCTCCGTGGCGATCTATTGATGAGATAAACCGCCATGTTTACTGCCTCTGCCCAAAACTGCTTTGGAAGCCCTGCATTCAATCTCAAACACCTAGCCTTCTCAGCGATAGTTCGGTTCATCCTCTCACTGACTCCGTTTTGCTGTGGCATTTTCCTCACTGTATAGTGCCTCTGAATACCATGCTCCTCACAGAACTTGACAAACTTCCCATCAGTATACTTTGTGCCATTATCTGATCTTAGATACTTTACCTTCCTCTCCGTCTGATTCTCAACTTTAGCCTTCCAAATCTTGAATTTTTCAAATACCTCAGACTTATGCTTCATGAAGTATACCCAGACCTTCTTTGAATAATCATCAATGAAGATAACGAAATATCTAGATCCTCCCAATGACTCTTCCCGAGTTGGTCCCCACACATCAGAATGGACATAGTCTAGAAGACCCTTTGTCGTGTGTAGACCCGTCTTGAAAGACACTTTGGACTGTTTTCCCATCACACAAAACTTGCAAAAATCCATCTTGCAGTTCTTCATACCTCCCAGCAGACCCCTCTTGTGAAGCTCATTCAACCCATGGGTACTAATATGTCCCAAACGCATGTGCCATAGGGCCGTGCTGTCTGATTCAGAAACAGCAGCTGCAGCTCCACCTACAACCACACTTCCTACCAAACGATAGGTGCTCCCTCCTGTCATCGTTCCTTTCATCATTACCACAGATCCCTTGCATACTTTCACTATATCTTCTCCTTCATCTGCATGATATCTGAATCCGTTTCTGTGAAGAGTACCCAGAGATATAAGATTCTTCTTGACTGAAGGAACATGTCTCACATCAGTAAGCGTCCTTATGACCCCATCATGCATCCTGAACTTGATAGTTCCACTACCAATGAGGCTACAGACCCTGTCATCTGCCAACTGAACCGATCCCATATTTCCAGCCTTGTACGAATCAAACCACTCCCTGTTTGGAGTCATATGAAAAGACGCACCTGTATCCAGCACCCAAGAATCTGCATGATGACCTGACATAACAGCAAGCAAATCGTCATCCCTTGAATCAGCGTTTTGCTGCGCTACATTCGCAGACTTTCCTCCTTGCTTCTTGCCCTTATTCGGACAATCACGCTTGTAATGACCTAGGCTCTGATACCATTTGTTGGGGCTTTTAAAGCCCATGTCCAACTCCCCCATTAGTATGATATTGTCCGCTTTGGGCCCAGAGGCAAAGCCCGCACGGATTTGTTCTTGGGCTCCTTCCCAAAAGGCCTCATACTAATTCGAAGACACAACTTGCAATAATTCTTCAACTTCAAATAGTCAAAAGATATCCAGAAGATTTTGCCGGTATCTGACCGGGATTCCATGCGAAAAAGCAATGGACACGGACCCGAGGAAAAGGTTCAACAACTTCCCAGAACATGATCTCTCCCAATTTCTCACCCATCCTCTTGACTATACTCTCGTGTTTGTATATATCAGGGAGATCCATAATACAAATCCAGAACGGAATGGAGGTCGGAAAGTCCATCATCACCGTTAGAACCTAATGCTCTAGCACATTCATCCATCCATCGAAATGGAATGGTCGGTTGTCGAGGACAGCTTGTAGATCCGCCTTCTCCTGGAATCGGAAGTGAAACCTTCCTCTTCCCATCTCAATCCCCTTCCCTCGATCGCTGCAATTCCACACCGATGGTAAAAAACTCATCAACGCTTTCACTCTGGTTTCATGTACTTCTAGATTTAAGACTCGTCCCACCAAAGTTTTCTCGAATCGCTTCATAATCTGCGTGGTATCAACTGGTGGAAGTTGCAAAGGTTTTGCTCTGTTCTTTTCTTGATCCGGAGCCACCAATTTCCCGAAAAAAGCCATTGTTGGTGAGATTGAAGCTAAACTCAGAACAAAAGATGTGATAGATATTGCCCTGAGATTTGAGATTATTGCGTGAGAATGATAGAATCCTCGACTCACTCTATATAATATCATCCGCCAGTGCTGCAAATCTCCCAAAATAATCGGTCTATTATATGTTGATTGATTGGATCTACTCAAGGAAATCGAGATCATCCCACCAATTTCGCTTTGAGATTGAGAGAAACCATCACGCCGGATCCTCCTCTGCAACCTCCCTCGACTTTCCATATCTCTGTGTCCTCGTTCCAGATTCCCAGCGAGAGACGCAGCCATCAGTTGGTGCTGAAGTATCATCATGTAATTTCTGCCTTGACGCTATGGCCGGAACTGCCTGAAACGCATACCGTTTTCAAAAAGAGCTGTTTCATAGACGCTCCCTTGAGAGCATTTTCTCCCCCCAGTTCTTTATAGTATACATTTTACTTAGTCCATATTTCTTATATATCATTTAAAGTTTTTATTTTCTTTCGACGTGGGATATGATTCTCAAATTATAAACACATTATCTCACGTTAATAATGTTTGAATTTCTATAACCTAATATCTTTTACTTGAGTACTAAACGAAAATCTAACGTATTTGAATGAACATTTGGTGCTAATAGAAGAAAATTAATAAACAACTATATATGTCAACATCAATCAAATTTCAAAGCGGGTCAACCCAACCCATTTGGCCTGTCTTGCCATGGGTTCTTTTTTTTGTTGTTGCCCGTGATGGGCTGGCCCATGAGATCTACGGTTCACTATTGTTAGACCCAAATCCAACCCACTATATTTTGCGGGTTTTGCAGGCGGTCCGCGGGTCTAAAAATTTAGTTTAAAATAACAATAAATGAACAAAAATAGTTTTGTTCAAAAGAAAGATATCGCACAAATTCGAATAAATGGAAAAATGATCTTTTTGGTTTCCTCTTTGCTTCGCAACTTTTTTCCTGCAGCCGTGTCACATAGATAAAGCACGATGAAAATGAGAAAAATCGTGTGAAGGAAGGAAATTGGAGACGTGCAATTAGAATCTTTGTATTGAAATGTTATCTATGCCGTTAACGAGAATTGAGGGTGATCGTGTGAATGTGAAGGAAATTAGTGTAACATGTACATATTTAGGTTCAGTCAATTAGTGTTAGGGTTTTTTTTTGGGTAGGGATTAGTGTTAGGGTTTTCATCTTTTCTTTAAATTTTTGTTTATTATATTATTTTTGATATATATCAAATGTTTTAATAATATATACCTATATTTAGAATCTATATATGTAATTATGTATAATATTAATACTACAATATATAACACAATATATTATGTATATGTATATGGAAATTTAGCGGCTTACCCGTTAACTCGTGGCTCATTATGGGTTTTACCCGCTAAATATCCGCCATGGGTCAACCCATGAGACCCACTTTTTTTTGGGTTAACATTGTTGAACCCATACCCGGCCCATGGTGAGTTGGGTGGGGTCCGATCCCTCGCACCACACAAAAAAAATTCTAAAACGTGGGGTGAAAAAATTGAACTTTGGTACTAAAATAAACGTTTTTTCATTAAACGATATATGTCAACATCAATCAAATTTTCAGATTTAATAGAAAGACGTAATTAGTTAATCAAAGAATTTTTTTTAAAAAAAATATCAATTTTCTTTCACTAAAATAAAAAGATATGTTCAAGATCCAAAGCAAAATTCAGGAAGATTTTTTCCCTAGAAAAAAAACTAGAAAAAATTTAGGGGTTTTGTTTGCCTAAAAATTATTTATAGAGTTTACAAAATGAACGACTGGAACGACTTGAAAAAAAATGAATCAGATCACAATATATAAGAAATGAAAGAGTCCATCGATTGGTTACATCAGTCAAGTGACCGATAAAATTCTTCAAACTCTCAATGTATAGCTTTATCAGTTAGTCACAATGGTAGAGTTGTTAAGTTTCATGGGCTTCCAACTCAAAACCAATTGGTAATGAGTGGATAGGCTCACGTCCCTTATATATTTGTACAAATCCTTTCCCACTTTAGATGTGAGACACTATCTTCACACGTCCCCTCGAGATAATGGCCCGTCTAGCCATTAATCTCGACAATTTCCATTATAGGATTAAATTTGGATTCGATTGGTTTGGCCATCTTCGGACCAGATCGATTTCGGTTCGGGTGGGGCAGCGTGTGTTCGGACTCTGATACCATGTTAAGTCTCATGGGCTTCCAACTCAAAACCAATTGGCTATGAGTGGATTCGCCCAAGTTCCTTATATATTGGATCAAATTCCTTTCCACTTCAGATGTGGGACATTCTTCACAAGAGTGACCAATAAGATATTTCACAAATGCGTTGCACCATTAATTAATTTCTTCTTTCCCTTGTCCTCTTTATCGGCTGCTTCTATCGGTTCAACAATCAATAGTTTGCTCCAAAGCCTTCATCTTCAAGTTCCATGCTCTTCTCAGTCTCATCTCCACTCAATACTCAAGCTGAAAAAATTCGAAGGTACCCTACATTTTAGTATGTTTAGATACTAAAATTCTGAAAGGCTACTAAATGAGACTAAAAATGCGTGAAATGATAGAAAATAATGAGAAGGGCTAATAATAAGGAGAAGGGAAAATAAAAATAAGAGAAAATGAAGCATGGAGAAAAAAATATATCTTCGTTAATCGCTTATGCACACATTGTTATTTATTATACTGAGTTAAGATTTAAGTAGCAAAAAAAAACATAATGTTTCAAATTTTTAAAAATGTATATATATATTTATCAATAGATTTAAGTTTAACATTTTAGAAACAAGGGACAATTGCAAAAATACCATTTTTGTTGTGTATATTTGCAAAAATGTCACTATGAGTTATCCATTTGCAAAATGCTACTAATTAAGAATTTTTAGAGACTAAATCTTAAAATTTTAAATCTTAAAAAATGTTTTGACCTCTAAAACCCTCTAAACCCTCAAAACTAAACTCTAATACAACATAGTTAACCCAAACATAACTGATATAATGAATAAATAATTTTGATAAAGTGGTATTTTTGCAAATATTTTTAAAATGTGATATTTTTGAAAAATGGCACTTGAAAAATGGCAATTTTCAAAATTTCTCTAAAAAAACAAACAATCCATATACAAAATAAAGTTTTAGGTTATTTTATTGTTAGGAGATTCTTGTTCAATTTTCTTAGATATAAAAAGATTTTTCAGTTACATAGATCATTCTTTAACTCATTTTTACCGTATCTTCTACGGTTAAAAATAACTAAAAAAAACAACCATTTTGTCTACACCGGCGAAGAATTTATGAGGAATAGCGGGCCGTTTATTTTTCTATATATCTTGTATATTCCACATTCTTTAAATTTAAAGATGGATTGTTGTTTGAATTTTAATTTTAAACCGTTTTAATGGTATAAGTAGTTGACAAAAAAAATTTACAAAACATTTTGTTTTATCTTACTCGATAATTTTTTTTTGTATGTGCACAATCTTCATTAACTTAAATGTTCAACATAGAAAGAGAGGGAATTATCCAAACTCTAAACTTATTACCACATAATTGCAACGCAAAAGAAAAAGGGTATTTGCACTGGGTATCAACAGATTATAGGGTATTTTGCTAGATGACAATGGTACTGTTTAATTTTTTTATAAACCGATAGTCGCCCTATATTTGATATTCATAGGGGAGGGTGAAGTAGCGTGTGTATATATATTTGTTAGATTTATCTTCGAATCTCGAGACACATGATGAAAACACCAAAATTTACGTCCATCTACGACCAGAAAAACTCTACAAACTACAACAATGCTCGTGCCAGAGACACCAATTCATTCAAAACCTACTAAAAACAGTAACATCATCACTGATTCGTTCCGGAGATACAATCGTGGATCTCACTGAGTCGACTCAGTGAATCAACTCGATGAGTTGATTTGAGTGCACCGAGTAAGTCATTTCTGGTCAAGACAGTTGAAACAATTGATTTGAACAGAGAAAGATGATACTCTAGTCTCGAGCCTTGCGAATCTCGTCAACATAGCCAATCACCATGATTCCATGTTCTTAAGTTAGACGAGAATATCAAATGTTAGACAGATATAAATTATATCAAACGACAACATGAATATTATCCGATATGCGTGTAAAGGTATCAAGTATGCGTATCTAGCATTACAAACCAATGGCAATGTTTAAAGTTAGTTGGTAATGTATTTTGTTATCCAACTAATTTTAGTAGTCTAAATAGTGTCTATATGATATTAAAGATAGAGGAATTTCTTAGAATACCACACTTTGAAATTGTGTTTCTAAAAATACCACCATCTTTTAAATATTTCAAAATTACCACCTTTTTCAAATGTTCCACAAAAACCACGAACACAAAATTGATTTTCAAAACCTTATAATTTAAATTTTTGGATTTGGGTTAACTATTGTAGAAGTGGGGTATAGTTTTTAGGGGGTAGGGTTTAATTTTGAATGTTGAAAGTTAGTTTTAGTTTTGTACTATTTTTGGAATATTGACCAAATAGTGGCATTTGTGGAACTTTTGAAAAACTATGATATTTTTGGAAACTAAAATTCAAAATGTGGTTTTTTGAGAACTGCCATTAAAGATATCCATCTAATCAACAACATACACACATAAATAATATATTATCCACCAAACATTATCGTAATTGACCAACATGTAGTGTAAAACGTTGTCCATAACAAAAGAAACAAGTATACTATCGATCTAACTAAAATATTTTCTGCCACGTACAAAATTAGCCGTTAACATTTGATGGTGAAGTCTTACTAATCGACATTTCGTAGTATATCAAGTATGTGTATCTTGCATGTAGTGTAACACGTTATACAAAGTGCAAGAAACAAGTCTATTATCAATATAACTATTCTACTTTCTGCCAAGTAAATATTAACCATCTAACATTTACGTTGAAGACTAACTAGTAGTTGTCTAATATATTAACCGTATAACTAATTTATTATCCTTACCAATAGTTTTTCCAATGAATAAAAATTTAGCCGTTTAAATGCTATATATTTGACCAACCAAGTATACTAAAATGTTATTCATAGGCTAAAAAAACTACTTATTATCGATATAATTCTTTTGTTGCATGTTATCTGAAGAATTAGCTCGATAATAATCACTAAACATTTAACAATAGATATTACATACAAATAAAGTGTTAGCCGCTAATACATATGTAGATGAGATAACAATGAGTTTAGCTAATTTCAATACTAAAGATACTACATAAATACATATCATTTGATACAATATACGTCTTCTTATCAGTTGATTCGAGAGCTATTTTGACTGATCGCCACGCACCACCAGATTTGTCGCTGCTTCCACCGGATCCGTCGCTGTTTCCACTGACCGCTACGCACCATCAGATCCATCAATGCTTCCATTGATCTGTCGATGTTTCCACCAAATCTGTCGTTGCTTCCACTTACCACAACGCACCACCGGATCTGTCGCTAGTTCCACCGATTTGTCGCCGCTTTCACTGGTCGCCATGCACCACCGGATCTGTCGCTGTTTTTACTGGCCACCATGTACCACCATATCCATTTTTGTGACCGCTACACACCACCGGATCCGTCGCTGCTTCCGTTACCACCAGTTTCACAGGATTCTGATTTTCAAGTTTGCATGATCTGAGAGAGAGAGAGAGAGAGAGAGAGAGAGATTCGCTGGACAGTGTTATATAAAGGATAACATATATGTGTAAGTACATTACATACAGTTTATATATTAGCGTATGTATTTATCACCAAATCTTTTCATATCTGAGCATTAAATGCTCGCCGAATATGCAGAGAAACGTGTAGCTGGGAACTCGCCGTCAGCTACCCTATACAGTGAACAGTGACCTACTAAATCTCTACTTCATGCTACATGATTTCGTAACGGTTCCCAACATCTAAGACAAACAAGTGGCAGGGCAAAAACGTCAGAATCTATCCAAATTAAAACAGTTTCTTCAGTTTTAAACTTCTTATTGTTAGTCTCCTAATTTTGCTCTTTGCCTTGATTATCTAGTTAGATAACCCAAAGAAAAAAGAGAAGATATCTTATTCGATACATTTAAATATCTTTTTTTAGTCATTTTCTAAATTCAATCATGTAGTACCGCCAACACTGTATTGTGCATTAATGAACGAACTAGTAACCTAGGATCTAAAATGTGACATCACTGTTCAGAAAATATTAAATTAAAAGATCCAAACAAGAATGAGATTAAAAAATAAAATACAAACATGAATTTTAGTTTTTACTTCAGAAGAAATATATTTTGCATTGAGTTTTTGGTCAATGGTATTTAATAGAGTTAGGTCTGACCAATTTCATTGGCATTGAAAATCAGTTAGGTACGTAGAGGAATACGAGGTCAAAGAAGAAATTCAACTATTACATTGAATTTCTGATAAATTGCATTGCTTACTTAAATTCCACTTAAGAAATTCAACTTTGTTCCATCTTCCTCTGCTCTTGGAATCTCTAAACTCCTGTCGAAAAATTAAAGAACACAGATTTATAAAAAAAAAAAAACCTTGAGAGATCTGTAAAGAAAAGTTAAATGTTAATGAAAAATCTTCTATTACATTTTGTCATTTGACTTCTTCTGTGAAGATAAATATCTTACTCCGGAAATAGGAAAAAATCATTTATATATTAATTAAAGAGATACTAAAATATTTATATGGATTGTTATTGATTGTCATAGATTGATATCGATTTGTATTAACTCCTTTTTCTATATAAGGTAATATTATTTTTTACATTATTCGATAAACGTATCTAAATAATATATTTTTCAATTTTTATTGAATTCATTTTATTTTAGACATGTTTATCTTTCTTTTATATAATCATAATACGTGAGCATAACTCTTTTTATAGAAGTAAGATTTTTATTTTCTCTATTATATGCCCTATATTTTATTATATGTTCATTTTTATATTTTGCCAAATCAAGGTTATGAAATAGCTTTTTTTAATAGAAATTAGAATTTGAGATTAGTTAATTATATCTTTAAAATCTGGATTTTGATATTCAAGCAGAGTTCTTTTCCTTTTTATCTTATAGTATATTAAAAAAATTAAGTTTTTCGGATACACTCATGAATAGTTATTTTGTTTGTTGGGTTTCGTTTGTGTTATGTATGTGTGTTTTTCGTTGACATAGATTTCAAAAATCTTATGGATATGTATGGTATTTTGAAAATTCTATTGTATGAGTAAAATTGAAGATATTCCATCTCCCAATAACATTAGATTTTAATAAAATTAAATAATTAATGAAACATAGACTTTTTGAATAACAAAGAATTTATAAGGAATGTAAAAATCTTCAAACCAATAACAATGGATTTTATTAAGAATTTAAGAATCCATTAACCAATAACAATAGAATCTACAAATTCTAAAAATCTTTAAGAATCCATCTACCAATAACCTCTCTAAGTGAAAATTTTTTATGTATGACTCAATGAAGATTTTAAAAAACACATTAATTAAATTAACCAATCAAACTATTTCTAAATCTATATGTTATGTTGGAAACCTCTACATATTTACGTTAATTTTTTAACATAAACTCACAAATACCATTTTTTGTCAACCTAAAACTCACAAGTTCCTATGTTACTAATTTAAATCCAACTAAAGTATAATATTTTAATATATTAAACGTTATATAACATAATATTTTATCATTTATTGATGTCAATTACTTTATGAAATTGTATTTATTTCTATTTGGGTACCACATGTGATTGATCATAAAATTATTTATTTTCTATTGTTTAATTGTATTAATATTAATCTAATTAAAGTTGCGATTTTATTATAAACATACAACTTTACAAATCAAACATTAATACTTGAATTTTTAAAATCATCATTTTCACTTTTTGTAATTTCTTTGATTTTTTATTTAAAAAGATTTACATACTAACACAATAATTTTTTGGGTTTAGTGAGTTCAAATAAGTTTGAGAGAACTCATAATCTCAAACGTATTCGATTTACATTAAAAACGTTTACATTCAATATAAGTGTTATGCAGATTAAATTTTGTAAGCTAAAATATATTTATCTATATGGATATACTATTTGATCTTTGTTGTTTCTAATTTCTCCTGTATATTATAAAAAATATTACTTTTATTTTCAAATATTCTAATCTCGCGTTTCACGCAGGTCAAAAATCTAGTTTGTACTATTATACAAGGGAGTTGAATCAATCCACTTACTATCTTCTTCGGGCATTTCAGAATGAATGATTTCTCTTTTTACTATCTTCTATCCACATCGATATTATATAAAACAAATCGAAATTAAAACCAGAAAACTTCAACGTTTAGGATTTAAGGTTTAGTGTTTATTAAGAAGTGTATTTACTCATAAAACATTGTTGATCCATTGAAAAAAAAAAACTTAATAGTTTAACTCCTATTCATATGATAGAAAACTAAACATATATATCATCTAGACAAACAGAAGAAAGAAACAATTATTTTCGCATACTGGTACTTATTATTCTCGAAAATAACTATGCAGATAACGGAATATTAAGACCTCAAGTATGGGTAAAACAAACCAATCGAATGCAAAAAACACACTCAACGTATAACATAACCAACTTAGAGCACAAATAAAAGAAGAAAAATATCTAACCAAGGTACTTTAAAAAAGTTTAAGATGTGATGAGGAGGGAAAAGAGAGAAATGAAAAAACATAGTTGATCAAAGTGTCAACACATAGTAGCACTCTCAAAAAAATATCCAAAAAGGAATAACAAAAACAAAATGGTAGTAACAAAATAACCATATATCAAAACACTTGTGCAAAAATGTATTGCTTTTAATCAAAAGTCCGCATAATGTTATTAGAAGTGGAAGAAATTTTAATATAGTCGGATACCAGTCTTAGGTGGTGGTTTTGCTACTTCTCTTCTTCAATCTGTTATTCAAAAGAGCAATCTTGAGGGCAACCTTGTAGAATCGAGTCTTTCGACGTAATGGTGGACACTTCTTCAACTTTCTCATGTTCTTCAAAATACGAAAAAAACTTTAAACCATACATCTTGCAAGACCAAATACCTAATAGAAAGTCTCGAGCAACTTGAAAATCTAAAATGCTCCTTGAACCATTCAATTAGGTCTTCTTTCTCGATTGGTTATACTTCCAATGTTTTTTTAGAGTAGAAATCATCATAGTGCCTAAAACCAAAATATTAGTGACAGTTTAATCTATGCAGACATAACAAACTCAACAAATGTGTACTTATCTTTGCGTCACAATTTCCTTCCAGCTTGTAATTCCACTGTCGTATAGCAGTGTGAAAATTACACCCTTTTTGAAGTCATCAAATGTTTCAACAGTTATATGTTTCTATAATATATGAACATCTTCCAAGTTAAGATTAATGAGTTCACTAGTCTTAATATTAATTGTTGTGCCGATAGATTGAGTTTCATTTATTCTTCTTTTGTTTACTTCATTTTTATTGGGTTTATACTTCTTTAGTTATTGTTGTTTCAAATTTATATAGTTATTGTTGTTGTAAAACTAATTGAGATAATTTTTGTGCAAGAAACATGTTGTATTATCCAATGACACATGTCATTTGCAGACTTTACCGTTATAAATGGAAATCAGACGAAATACAAGATTTCATGAAATCCAGAAAATATGCGAATGATTTTACTGTCAAAGTCATCAATTAAGTGAACTTCAACTAGTACTAGGATATGTTCATACTCTTATATCCTGATGAGATCTATTTCATACTCTTATGTTTCTATGAAATATTCTTATTTTTAGCTTTCTTTTTTCTTCTCTTACCAGATGTTTATATGGAAGAGCTAATTCTAGTGGAATTCATAGAAAAATGGAGTAATACTCCTAACGTCCATGAGTCTCTTCACTTTTCTCTAAAAAACTCTTTTACTTATTATGTCTATCAACCAAGAGAATCAGCTGATCATGATGCTTCTGTCACTACACTTGTGGATACACCTACGATGAAGATCTATCATAAAGTTAAGGGAGGGAAGTCCCATGCAAAATTTTGTATTCATTTTAAGGTTGGAGATGAGGTGAAGGAGCACCTTATGGTCAAGCTCTTTATAGAACTTCTAAAAGATGATTTAAACGAACTCATCTACCAAGTGAGTTATTCTTGAAACTTTCGTATTTTATTATTGTATTTGATATAATAAGATATGTAGTTACATCAATCTTTTTATGTTCATTCTATATATGTAGGATATGGAATGTAGTTATGCTACTTCTATATTGAAACAACCATATTTTTTTTTTTTTTTTTTTTTTTTAACACCCGAAATAATATTTCCATAAATATTAAACCACACGATAATTCAACACAATAACAAAAGCGGAATAGATATAAACACAAACGAGACACTAGATCATCTCCTCTTCACAGCCAGATTCCACGATCACACTTTGTCTTTTCCTGCATCACATGGTTATAAGAGATGCGTGAGTATTATCATAAATACCCAGTGCTACGATCATCCCATCTACTTGGCTAGATGCACGGGTATAGGGAACAATCAAAACACCACACAACACAATTAAGCAAAAAACTCAACACGAAAAGTCAACCCCGAAAAGTCAACGTAAAGTCAACCACAAAGTCAACCCCGAAAAGTCAACGTAAAGTCAACCACAAACCACGATACATACGTTGATCTAAACACTAAAAACGCCCCAAACAAGCATTTATCGAACAACAAATCAACTCAATCCGCAATCAAACGCACCAAATACCCGTAAAAACCATGGTCACGCACTCACCTGTTTTGCAACTGGAATAACTTCCGACTCACTGGACCAAATCGCAAACGGAAAACGGTTCTGGAAACTAGACACCAACAGCTTTCCAACACCGTATTGCAAGACTCCTAACTCCAAACGGTTCGCCGGGAAATCGTCTCCGAAAACAGCAACTCCGGACGAAACCGCAGGAAATTGCAGAAAAACTGTACGAACTACCCAAGTTCAAAGGACCATAACTCAGCGAATTCTTAACCAAATCAAGGTATAACACCTGTTCTAGAAAATAGAAATATAGAGATTTACAGAGGTGTATAGAACGTAAGCTAACTCTAAGCAGTTCGACGGGAATACAGCTCGCAAACTCATTGATCGAAACTGAAAACAGATATTTCAGAAACTGACACACTAACTTAAAAAGAACACAGAGAACGGATCATACCTCAGAATCAAGATCGGAAACATGATATGAAAACTAAATAGAGAGATCTTTCCAACCGTATATAGATCGTCCTCTGATTACTAACGCTTCGACGGGAATCCTCCCTCGAATTGGACTGATCGCGGATCAAAATTGCAGAAACCTCCCAACATAAAACGACCATAACTCCTCAAATGCCCAACCGATTGACAAGCGGTTTCTTCCTAAATCAAGATAAGGGAGTTGAGAACTTACCCTGAAATTTTCACTCCGATCCAACTTGATCTTCACCACCGTTTGTCTCTTCCAAAACCGACGGAAAACACTCCAAAACTCTCCAAAAACTCAAGAACAACCAAGAACACAATTTTCCTCTCTTAAGCTCCCAAACCCCAAACTGAAATCTCTCTGATTTCTTCTCCAACACGAGCTCAATGGTTGCACAAGCTATTTATAGCCAAAAGACTCGGTTTTCCCCTTAACCGAACCGCAATCAAAAGCTTCCAAAAAAACGAACCACTCGGTTTACCAAGTTGGTGTGTCAAACGACACCCGAACCAAAAATACACATTTTGATTCTCGGACGATACATATATCATGAGTTGAGGACAACAGAGTCGAAGTCAAAATTGTTGGTTACAGAGAAAAACTATGCTCTTACATATCAGAAATTTGGAAGAGATTCATAGATTTTTGTCCAAATAAACAACGTTTTGAGGTATGTTTTTGTTTTACTAATACATAGTATATCGAAGTTTATATGTATAGAATTAACAAAATGTGTCTTTGTATTACTAATACATAATCTATCATAGTTTATTTATATAGACTTAACAAAGTTTGTATTTTAGATTGTTAAAGAGAGTATGGCGCTAAATTTATTTAACAATGAGTTAGATGTTTTTAAACAATCCAACAAGGTGCTTGAGCAAATTTTGACCTCATCTTGCATAAATGAGAAGACTTTGCTAGAATTAAAGTCCATTACTTTTGTGGATCTCACAAAGATCTATCCCTATATTACAACCTAAGGTATATGATCTATTATCTTTTATTTGTAGTATATTATCTACTGTGTAATAGATTTTGTTGTTTAGATTGTTTTACTAAAACTATATGCATATTACTTTTTTGCAGAGATACATTGAAGGGATATACTTTGGTGATATTTATGAACATGAACAATAGAAATCGTAAATATTTTCAATGAGTAAGCACCTCCAACATCCAAAAAAATTGAGAGGGAGAGGAAGAATATGTCATGTTTTTCTTGAGGAAAATTCAGTATAGATATCAACTCTAAAAACAAGAGTGAACTGAATCATTGGGCTACGATAATATGTTTGTTCTCTCCTATTGATGTAATTATCAATTACAATTTGTTATGTTCCTTTTCTACCATGAAAGAATGCTTTGTTTTGTTTGTAGGTGTATTTTCAAGTTAAGTAAAAATGCAAAAAACATGTGGAAGTGGGGAAGTTGTGTCTTGTCTAGCACATTATGAAGGGCATGTTAAAGCATCATCTCAAATCTATTTTAAGTGAATTCTCACTAATGCTATCAAATTTCTCATGTCTTTTTCATGCATGTTTAAGACACGTGAGTGGCTTGGTTATGATATTGAACGTCTCCTTTATTTAATTTATGGATGAATACGCTTTATATCCATGTCGTTTCTCCCAAGTACAATCCCTATTACTTGGCGAAAAGACTCTACCGTTTTGGGATGATATTGGTAATGTTGTATATACTTTGTTTCTAGTAGTTTTTTCTGCCATTTTGTTTATCAATATGACAAATCTGACTTGTTCATATATTATAGAAACATATAAGTGTTGAAAATTTTGATGACTTCAAAAAGAGAGTGTGATTTCCACACTCCCATACGATAGTGGGATTACAATATGGAAAAAAATTGTGATGCAAAAGTAAGTACACATTTGTTGAGTTTTTTATGTCTGCTTAGATTGTATTGTCACTAACTTGTTGGTTTTTAGACACTATAATGATTTCTACTCTAAAGAACATTGGAAGTATATTCAATCAACAAGAAAACCTAATTGAATGGTTCAAGGAGCATTTTAGATCTCCAAGTTGCCAGAAACTTTCTATTGGTATTCGGTCTCGCAAGATGTATAGTCAAGGTTTGTTCCTGAAGAACTTGGAAAAGTTGAAGGAGTCTCCACCATTGAAGAAGTGTCAACCATTACCTCGAAAGACCCGATTCTAAAAGCTATCCTCAAATCTGCCTTTTTGAAAAAGAGATTGAAGAAGAGAAGCAGCAAAGCCACCACCTTAGACTAGTAACAGACTTTATTAAAATTCTCCCACTTCCAATAACATTTTGGAAACTTTTGATAAAAAGCAATACATCTTTGCACAAGTGTTTTGGTGTGTGGTTAATTTGCTACTACCATTTTATTTTTGCTAATCACTTTTGGATATTTTCTTGAGAGTGCTGCTATATTTTGGTACATTGATCAACTATGTTGTCTCATTTCTCTCTTTCTTCCTCCATATACGGACTTAGCGTTGCACAAATCTTCATCATTTGTCCAAAAGACACATTAATTTACACATTGTACAAGTAAAAATATTCAACAAGCGATACAAACGGTTCTGATAACTCATTATCGTACATGAATCAACCCATAAGAAAAATATGTATCTTGAAGAAGAAGCAATTAAAAATATGAAAATTTATTTTTACACATTTGTTATGGTGTGATCAGTTGCAAAATAAATCGATTGTAAGTATTAAAACTTGAACCGTGGATAAATAGCAATGAGATACCAACGTTGGTAAATATTTTATAGTTAAAGAAATAGAAACATTGTACCGAGCATGTAAGGAATTATGATTTATGATATTAAAAAAACCAAGAAAGGAATTGACAAAAAAAAAAGAATATACATATAGTGAATTAAAAAGAAGAATATGAAACACTATTTAAAAGATAAAGAGCCAAACGGAGGGAATTTTGATCAGTGATGCATGCAGTTTATAAACCAGAAACAAACAAAATGAAAATAATTAAGATGATAAGTGGAAACGAAAAAGCTAGCTAGGTTAGTGAAACAAAACAGTAGGGCATGTTTTTTAGATCTCGCAAAAACAATCCAAAATCGATCAACATAAATGGCTAAAATTAAAGAAAAAATTACTCAAATCCCATAGAACTATGCGAATATGACTAGAATACCAGATATCTTTCAAAAATGACTCAAATATTTTCACACCCCTAGCTAATTACGATAACCACCCTTGATTAATTTTTCTTAATTAAGATTATTTTTAATTAAAAAATCAAAAACAAATCCACATCGTTAAGAAATAACCGTGATAAAAAAAGAGTCAAGTTTCAAAAGCAAAAACGTTTAAGTTCTCCTCTCAAAGGAAAAAAAGAACGCAAAAGAAAAACCACAAACTTTCTCAACTGTTCTTTCGAAATCGACACTGTTTCTTTCCTCGTGATCGTCTTCTCCACAATCAAAATCGACTTCCCTCGTAATCGTCTTCTCCGCAGTCGCCTATAATCGTCTTATCCGGTAGGTTGTTGCTGAGTTAGTTTTTTTTACTGCGACTGAGTTATTAATTATGTTGTGGCTGAGTTAGGGTTTTTTTGCGGCTGAGTTATCAATTATATTGTGGCTGAATTAGGGTTTTTTGCGGCTGAGTTATTAATTATGTTGTGGCTGAGTTAAAAATTATGTTGTGGCTGAGTTATAACTTATGTTGTGGCTGAGTTATGGTATAGAAAGACGAAATGTCGCGACACGGCTGAGTTATAAATTATGTTGTGGCTGAGTTATGGTATATTGCGGCTGAGTTATATATTATGTTTTGGCTAAGTTAGTTTTCTATTGCGGCTGAGTTATTTAAGTCTTTTGTGATCAGATGGAACATCAAGCACCTGAGATGGAACATCAAACACCTGATTACCCTAGAAGATCAATACGCGCTGCTAATCTAGAAAATAGAGAGCTTAATCACAATTCCTATATGGGAGATTTTGGTTTGGTTAGAACACAATTAGGGCTTGAGGTGTGGGAAGAACTGAAGAAATTTCCTGTTGGAATAATTGCTAAGCTAGTTGATGGAAAATGCGTGTGGTCTGGTAGGATTGTACACTATCTACTGTGTAGACAGCTGAAAGTAGAGAAGAAGGAGATTTGGAGTGTGGTTGGTGATCAACCTATCAGGTTTAGCTTACTCGAGTTTGGTGAGATCACTGGGTTAAACACAGATCCAGTGCCAACAGAAAGTAGTATTGAACCTGACCAATACAGAGAGTTCTGGGAGGAGTTGAAGGTGCCGCATGGGCTTGGACCCAAGCCTGATGAACTGAGGGCAGCAATAAGAGGTTGTAGGGCCTGGAGTTTTGAAAAGCGTAAATGGTTAGGGCTGTTAGTTCTTCAAGCCATGGGAATTTATGCTGGGCATCATAATTCTAGGATACCTTTTGAAACTGCAAAAAAAGTATTCGATGATGAAGCCATGATGACTTATCCATGGGGTCGGGCTGCATTTGAAGCTCTGGTTGGTAGTATTCAGTCTTTGAATCCAGTAGGAAAGACATACTCCATCAGCGGCCTGGTTTACGCTTTATTAGCTTGGGCGTATGAATCTGTCAGTTGCTTTCGAGAGCGTTTTAGCAGATTAGTCCATGAGGAAGAAATTCCGCTTCTTCGATATGATGCAACGCGCACACGTGCAAGTTTTGATACTGTCCTGAAAAAGGAGATTCAAGACCATGGTCATGTAAGGTTTTAGGCTGATTTATTATTTATTTGATGGCTGAGTAATTCTTTATTTTACGGCTGAGTTATGTTTTTTTTATGGCTGAGTGATGATTTGTTTGTGTGATCGCTGAGTTATTTTTTATTTTGATGGCTGAGTTATTCTTTATTTTACGGCTGAGTTATGATAGTTTTGATGGCTGAGTTATGATTTGTTTGTGTGATGGCTGAGTTATTCTTTATTTGATGGCTGAGTTATTCTTTTACGGCTGAGTTATGATTATTCGATGGCTGAGTTATGAGTTACTGTTGTAGGTGCGTGTGAGGCATATGGTTTTGAAGGAGTCTGTAGAGGAGATGTTTCCTCAGTGGCCGGGTCAAGACGATGACCCACATCTGAATACCTGATAAGAGACCTACATTCTGGTAGGTATGTAAGAGGTGATTATTGGGATGTGCAGAGGAAGGAGAAGAAGAAAAAAACCAAGTTGGCTTTAGTTCCTTATAACTCTGAGTCTGAGCGACCCAGAAAGAAGCAGAAGAAAGATAAGAAACACAAAGAGGGTGAAGCTGTTGAGGAGGATGAAGCTGCTGAGGAGGATGAAGCTGCTGATGTAGAGAAGAAGGAGGATGCAAAGGGAAAGGGTGCTAGCGAGGATGCGGCAGCTATTAATATCATAATCGCTACGCTGGACAAAATTTCCAGTAAGTTTGATAGATATGACTCTATGTTTGAGAGGGTTTGCTCGCAGTTTTCCGCCTACGATTCCAACTTTGGAGAGTTAACCCGAAAAATGGAAGATCTGGAGAAGAAAATTGCTGATAGAGTCAAAGATGCAGTGGATGAGCGTCTGAAAGTTCTGGGTTTATCGGAAAGTGCCCAAAACTATGTTCCTAGTCCAAAAACGTGAAATTTACTAGGGCAAAAGTCAGTTAATAGTCGAACGGTACCTAATACGGTATCTGAGACCCTTGATAATGTTGTGTGGGCTAAAAACACATCGGTTGAGGAGCTTACTAAGGCCGAAAGCCGAACTCCACTGCAGTATTTTCCAAAACAGAAGGAGCTTGCTAAGGCCAAAGAGAAAGGTGTGGGGTCGAAATTGAAGGCGAAAGAACAAATTCCTAAGGGTACTCCTGAGGCGAAAAAGAATTTATTTGATAGTGAACTTGATTTCGTTACTGTTTCTCCTGCTAAGATTTCTCCTGCTAAGCAAGAATTACGACGCGGCACCAGGAGGCACCCAAAAGAAAAAGAAAATGAGGATTATTTGAAAAAGAAGGCTGAGGATGCTGCTAAGAAGAAGACTAATGCTGCTGGAGATCGCTCTTAAGAAGAAAGAAGAGAAGGCAGCGGCTGAGTTAAAGAAGAAGGAAGAGAAGGCAGCGGCTGAGTTAAAGAAGAAAGAAGCGGCTGCGAAGAAGACTCGTGACGGTGTAATAAGAATACAGTTGCCGGCTGTGAAGAAGAAGGGGAAGATGGAAGGTCAAACTGATGTTGAGGATGTGACCGATGAAGTTCTCGCAAAAGAAAACCAACTGTTACCGGGGTCTGATGAGGAAGAAGATGAAAGGCTTAGGTTAGCGAGAATTAAGGAGTATCGATCGAGGGTTGTTCAATTAGCTACAACTGGGTTAGCAGTGATGCCAAATCCTCCTTTAGCAGTTTTTCCTTCTGTTGGAGACAATGGGACGACGTGCATGAGGAAGGGTTTTGAACCTTCATCAGCAATCTATGATCCTCTCTCACCTGTTGACCCGGCTAAATTGGAGAAACTTATGCAACATCTAAAGTCATTCGAGTATAGACTTTTACACCATTTTTTATTTATTTTATACAGCTATTAGCAATATTTGCCTAAACTGACTTGTGTTTGATTGTTAGGGCCATTCCACTGACCGATCTTTAATAACGAGGAAGTGAGTTTCTACAGAATACTGATGACTGAAATAAAGCATTGGCCGAATTGTGAGTATGGACGGTTGTTTGATACTGTAAGTATAATTTACGGCTGAGTTATGATTATTTATGACTGAGTTGTTAGTTATTTGATGGCTGAGTTATGGTTATTTATGGCTGAGTTATTAGTTATTTGATGGCTGAGTTATGGTTGTTTGATGGCTGAGTTATGGCTGTGGCTGAGTTATTAATTATTTGGTGGCTGGGTTATGATTATTTAATGACTGGGTTATGATTATTTATGACTGGGTTATGATTATTTATGGCTGAGTTATGATTGTTTGATGGCTGAGTTATGATAATTCGATGGCTGACTTAATATTCTGTGTACAGCATGTTGCTTCGTATATGAGAGTTCTCACCAAAAGGTCCATGCAAGATCCCAACCCATTCTGGTCCAAGCGCATTGCCTTTGTGGACCAATGGTTCCTAGAATTATGGATTCGGGATTTCGAGCAGTTCAAGATGAATCCAAAGATGTTCAAATTCAAAGACTTAGGTTATGAGAATCTCATAAACGGTAAGATTCCCGCAGACCTTCCGACAAACAAAAAGTGGCTTGAAGATGTCGATCACTTGTACGGAGTGCTTCAAACTGGAGGCGATCATTGGGTGGCGTTTCACGTGGATCTTCTGAAGGAGAAAATCGATGCCTACGATCCCATCATTGGACAGGTAACTCCTGAAAGTGAACAAAAAATGCTAGAAGCATTTAGGCCGCTGATGCAAATGATCCTTGCAATGATCAATGCTCTAATTCCTGGAAAAAAAAACCGTTTGCCCAAAACAATTTGCATTCAGATGGAAAAGCGGCAAAAACATTCCCCAAAACACCCAAGTTGGCGATTGTGGGGTGTATTCAGCGAAGTTTATCGAGTGTCGAGCGCTTGGTGTAACTTTTGATGGGATATGCGATACAAATATTCAGAGTATACGGGTGAAGATGACAGCAGAGATCTTCGATGAAAAAGGATATGATATGTTGGCGCAGTTCAACTGATTTAGCACTTATGAACCTTCTATTTGTTTGTTCTATGAACCTTCTATTTAGCACTTAGGATTTGACTGTAAATGGTATGTTTTTTTTAGGGTATATAACTCAGCCGTTTCGTTTTGATAACTCAGCCATTTCATTTAGATAACTCAGCCATTTCATTTAGATAACTCAGCCATACTCAAAACCCTAAAATCGAAAATGTAATTTAAGACTTACAAAATTATAATTAAGATCATTTTATTAATATAAAATGAATATAAATCAACTGAATGTGAATACTTTCTTCAATTTACAAGTTGAGACTCTAACTTGATCTTGAGATATATGTTGTCTTACAAGTACTTAAAACTTTACCTATAGGTAAGACCCAAAATAATATACAATCAACCATATAGAATTTTTTTCAATTGAATGTGTATAATTTGTTTCATTTGAGACTCTAAATCATATATTTTCTAAATGCTAAACCCTAAAACCCAAACCATGATCCCTAAACCCTAAATCCTAAATCCATAACTCAGTCGTGAAGTTCACATAACTCAGCCGTGAAGTTCCTATAACTCAGCCGTCAAATGTAAATTTTGGGCGGGAAATTTGCGACGTTTCGTCTTCCTATCTCTCCCTCTTGCGACGTTTCGTCTTCCTATCTCTCTCTATATATATATAGCCCTTCTCTTTAACATTGTCTCTCCCATCACTTTTTTTATAGAAAAAACCTAAGAAAAAAACCTAATCTCATCAAAACATACATCATGTCGATTGTCCCTAATATGACATCCAAGTTCGAGAGCATAATCAATGCCATACACAACATGCAAGATCGGGATAACCTCCCTCTTCTAAACCCTGGTGCGGATGTCTGGTGTGACCAAACTACTGTTACGTGGTTTAAGTTTTTACACGATCTCTCGCAGGCGATCCCGGATATTCTTCGAGAGGGATGGGTTCATCCGTGGCCGACTTTCCGCTTCATTCCCGATGATGTTGAGGGACAGTGGTTTCTTAAACTAACTGTAAGCATAATTTAACTTTCATATTAGATTTAACTTTTTGTTTCTTAAACACTAATACTTTTTGTTTCTTTTTATAGCGAAAATATAGATGGGATCCGAGGCATAATTTGACAGTTTGGACACAGTTTAATCTGCTAGCTAGAACGCTATTTCGAACTCAAATGCGCACGTTTAAGATGATATGGCATCATGGCGGCGAGAAACCTGATTGGATTACAAATAGAGTTTGGTTTGCTCTTGTCGAAATGTTTGATGAGTTTGGCCCAGATAATTTTGAGTTTGGACAATGTAATTTTAAATAAATGTTTGAAATCCTAAATGTTTTATTTTTTATTTATCTAAATGAATCAGCCGTTTACTACAATTTTTATTTTTGTTTACAACAATTTATACAAGTTTTTATATAACTCAGCCGTCAAGTATAATAACTCAGCCTCATTAAACATAACTCAGCCGTCAAGTATAATAACTCAGCCTCATTAAACATAACTCAGCCGTCAAGTACAATAACTCAGCCGTCAAGTATAATAACTCAGCCGTCAAGTATAATAACTCAGCCTCATTAAACATAACTCAGCCGTCAAGTATAATAACTCAACCGTCTCGCGACGTTTCGTCTTTCTATACCATAACTCAGCCGTGTCGCGACGTTTCGTGTTTCTATTTTGGCCCGGCTTATTAATTGAAATTATAATTTTTCCCGCCCGGTTTATTAATTGAAATCGCAAAATTACAAAATTATACTTTCTTCAATTTACAAGTTGAGACTCTAACTTGATATTGAGATATAACTCAGCCATCACTGAGCCGTGCTGACCGTAACTCAGCCGTGTCGCGGCGTTTCGTCTTTCTATACCATAACTCAGCCGTGTAGTCTTTCTTTACCATAACTCAGCCGTATCGCGACGTTTCGTGTTTCTATTTTGGGCGGGAAAAATCAAACCAAAATCCATACAATTAAAGCCATATTGTAAACAAAATCCATAACTCAGCCGTAATACAACCAAAAATTTATACAAAATCTCTACATTGGAAAAGTTCTTGCATTATGTCCAACCTGTTTACAACGAGAACATGTGTGTTCTTTCCTAGGACGTTTATTCTCAAGTACAACTTCTAGAGCAGATTTCATCCTACCTTTCTTAGGCCTTACTGGTGGTTGACGAACAACCGGGGGAAAGCACGGTTGGTTAGCCACGTTATCTAGAACTTGGAGCGCTGAATCTACCGGCATGATCGACTCAGCGTATGCGTTTACCAAATAATTGTTTTGATAGTAAGGACTGCATAGGGATATACGATATTTATCCATGTTCTCGGCAGCTGCGATTGCATGCACACTTGGTAATTTCTCCCCTTCAAAACGCTGGCATGTGCATGTTTTTCCGTCCAAATTCACAACATGCAAATAATCCCCAGAAGATCCATATATAGCTTCAGTGTGATATTCATCAATCCTTCGTGCCGTCATAAGTCTGGCGGCAGGAACACGACCCTATTATAAATACAGAATAAAAAAATGTCAAAATAGAATAAAAATGGTTACGGCTGACTTATCAAATACTACGGTTGACTTATGAAATGTTATGGTTGACTTATCAAATGTTACGACAGACTTATCAAATGCTTTGGCTGACTTATGAAACGTTACGGCTGACTTATCAAATGTTACGGCTGACTTACATGTAGTAGTTTCTCGACACCACGCGAAAGCGTGGTTAGCTACGATATAGCATCCTCTCTCCGTTCAACAAACCATCTGGTCATCATAATCCGTATCGATTCTAATAGTAGAACAATGTTAAGACTTATAGCATTTGACAGTGCATGGTTCATTGATTCCGCTATGTTCGTAGTCATCAAATTATACCTTTCGCCCGAGAAATGAACACGCGCCCACAGGTTGACACCAGCTCTTTCAAGGTAGCCATGGAGTTCAGGATTAATCGCTTGAATCTCCTAGTATATCGCAGTAAAATTAGGCATCCTAAAACATCTTGCCGCTTCCTTCACCAGACGAAAAATATCTTTTCCTCTGAACTGTCCCAAAATATTCTTATATAAATGATAAGTGCAAATTCCCCGAGAAGCCAACGGATACACATTCCCAATTGCTTTCCCTATCGAGTTATGCCTATCCGAGATTATCGCAAGACCCTCATTGTCAAGAATCACAAGTTTTAGTTGCGTAAAAAACCAGTGCCACGAATCATCATTTTCAGTGTCAACCACACCGAAGGCAATTGGGAAAATCTGAAAGTTACCATCCTGAGCTAGTGTTGTGAGAAGCGTTCCTTTGTATTTACCATTAAGAAACGTACCGTCGACAACGAAAACTTTGCGCATGAAAGGAACCCATTTACGCTCGCACCAAATACAAGGAACATATACATGAATCTTCCAAACTCATCGATTTGAAGACGCGCAATTGTACCCGGATTTGCCCTTCTTATCTTGTATAAGTAAGAAGGCAAGTCTTCAAACCCACTCTCAGGAGTTCCCATCTCGAGTTCCCTTGCAAATCTTAGCGTTCTATGTGATTTCCAATAATCCATCTGACCACATGGAAAATAATACAAATAAGTCAGCCGCATCGTAAAAATAAGTCAGCTCAAACGTACTAGTAACTCAGCCGTTAAGTTTATATAACTCAGCCGTTGAGTTTATATAACTCAGCCGTTAAGTTTATATAACTCAGCCGTTGAGTTTATATAACTCAGCCGTCTCGTTTATATAACTCAGCCGTTGAGTTTATATAACTCAGCCGTTGAGTTTATATAACTCAGCCGTTGAATCAGCCGCAACGTACTAATAATTACCTTTACAGCAAATTGCTTTTTGATAGATATTCCGACACTCGTAGGTCGAACTGACGGACCAACGTCGCCGAGAAAGTCCTTGTACAACTCTCCTAAAATAGCCACTGTTGCTTTTCGAGATCGACTAGAACACTCAGTTATAGAACATGTATGATCCGAATCGTATATACGAACATAAAATGCCAGGGGATCCCCTAGTGTAGTAGCACGAACTCTCCAGAGACATCCACCAACCCAACACTTAACAACGAGTGTATCCGAATCGGATAAGTGTACATCAAAATCAAATCAATTCTTCACCATAAGAAGTTTCAGTCGTTTCTCCAAATCGGCTTTACTCTCAAATCGTTGCCCTACCGAGAGGTTTAGGGAAGACAAATCTAACCTTGGAACCTCCGGATTCCCTTTAGATCCGCTCGTCGACAAGTTATGAGGTCTCTTCTTAGGAGGTAGTGTCGGTGAATCTTCGTCTTGTGTTGGAGACTCACCGAATAAACTGAAGTTATCATCTTCAGATGACTCACCATCCGAGTCGTCGAACATATCAAATCGGCTATCAAATTCATCATCTTCTTCGCCTACTTCATTTTCTTCGACTACTTCATTTTCTTCGCCTTCTTCATCTTCTTCGTCTTCTTCATCTTCTTCTTCTACTTCACCTTCTTCTACTTCATCCTCCAAGTTGAAACCATCATAACTCCCACAGTAATCTTCGTATCTAGATTCAACTTCTGAGCTATAACTGAATAACCTTTTAATCTTCTCTCTCGCTCCGTCATTCCGACTAATTTCATTCTCCGTAATCTCCACACAAAGACGTAAGTGTTCAATTGTTCTGAGGCTTAAAAAAACTTGCAACTGTCGAGTATTTGAGAGGTAAACTGGTGGAGTATCGTGCGCCATTGTTTTCAAAGCTTTATTCGAGAACATGTAGCTCAGCTGAATCTGATGGCTCGACTCCTTGAATCCGTAATCATCGAGTACTATCTTTGCAAGTTCGTCTAGTGTTGTTTTCTATTTTATATGCACAACTCTACATCCTCTACCGTCGGTGTTGAATACATATCTATGTTTCTTAACCCAGTTACCGGAAACAATAATTACCGGATCCATAAGATCTCTGATCAATGAAAAAGCTAGATGAAGAAGAGTAAGAAGAAGGTGAAGGTCGTAGATGAAGAACCCTAATTTGACTATCGTAACATTAATAATGACATGGCAAATAAGAGCTGATGACATAGAAAATCGGAGCATATGACATGGAATATCGGTAAGTCAGCCGCCAAACGAACACATAACTCAGCCATTAATAAATCAGCCATCAAGTATAGTGTAAGTCCGCCGTCACGTGAATAGTATTTCAGTAATTAATATTTCGCTAATAAATCAGCCGTAATAAGGCTATAAAATATTAAGTCAGCCGTATCGTCAAATAAATCAGCCATCAAATGAATGCTATTCTAGTAATTAATCTTCCGCTGATAAGTCAGCCGTAATAAGGCTGAGTTATTGTTAACCCAGCTAATTATGGCTGATTTACGTAACAGCCGTAACTGCTTCCCAACCGGAGAACATAACTCAGCCGTAACTTGTGTTCGTAAGTCAGCCGATCTCTCATAAGTCAGCCAGATTTCTGTAAATCAGCCGTCACTAACGGCTGATTTATGTTTGTAAGTCAGCCGTTACCTCATAAATCAGCCCGCCGTTGTATAACTCAGTCGTAACTTGTGTTCGTAAGTCAGCCGTTATCTCATAAGTCAGCCAGATTTCTGTAAATCAGCCGTCATTAACGGCTGATTTATGTTCGTAAGTCAGCCGATTTCTCATAAGTCAACCAGATTTTTGTAAGTCAGCCATCACTAACGGCTGATTTATGTTCGTAAGTCAGCCGATCTCTCATAAGTCTGCCGCGTTTTATAACTGAGCCACAACTAACCATAATTCAGCCGCAACGTAACCATAACTCAGCCGTAGCGCTTTACGGATGAGTTTATTAATACACGTCAGCGATTTTCTACGTGGTTGGTTACGTGGCTATGGCATTCTTGTAATTACATTTTTTGTCACAACGTAACAAAAAGGTAGGCTGGGTATTTAAAAAATGTCAGTAATAAAAAAAAGTTTTATATGGTTCTAGTAATATTTCATAATTTCCATGGGATTTGAGCTAAATACCCAAAATTAAAAGATAATATGGAATGAATTTTCAAATCTTGTTGATATGTTCTATTACTAAGGAACCATGTAGAAAAGGTAAACAATATATTTGAAACTCAATTTTGAGAAGCCCAAGATCTTGATAAAGATAAACTTGTCGTCGTAACATTATACTTATTTGTAAGAGGATCGAAAAGAAAATGATATAACAAGCTTAAGGCTTATTCATTAGGTAATTCATAATTTATTCGTCTACACTTAGACCATTTGTCCGTCTTCTCTTTCATCAGCATGATCTTCGAGTAAGCACACCATTTCTTGGCAGCAGCAACGGCCATATTGTTGACATGAGGCTCTACTTTATAAAAGAAGTCTAGAGCAGGCTTTAGACATTTACTCTTGGCAATAAGCTCCACGTAAAGCTCAAGCTGGGAGGGAGAAAATGTCATTTTCTTACTCTCCATCGACTCAAAAAATTACTAAATGTTGCATAAACAAATGGACAGTTAATTCTTAGTAAAAAAGTTCAAACTAAGACAGATTTGAAATACTTTCTTGTAAACGATATTCGTTGTTTTTTTAGCTTTTTCCATTTTGTTGTTATTAAAACTTTCACTCCGGATTTGGACTAAGTTCTAGATAGTAAAACATAAAGTTGTCCATAAGAGAAAACTGGTCTTGGTAGAAACAAATTCATATTCTCAAGTGGTTGTTATTGGCTTTTACTAATAGTCATCGCGACAGATATATTCAAAGAGAATTGACAACAACGCAGTCTAAAGGGATATTTTGCTTCTAGTGACGCCAAAAACACAAAAGTTTACAGAAAATGCGAGCCAATAAGAATAGATCAGTTGGATCATTGACGAGGCCAAATTTTACTCTATATGAACCATTTATTCTTCTAATTTTCTTTCTCACCGATAGATTACACGGATCGATAACGTGTCATAAATCACATTCTTTTTTTTTCTTCTTTCCACGGAGAGCTCTCTCTCCCTTCGGAAGAGAGTCTCCCTCCTTCACGACTCTGCCAAGATGGATCTCGCTGAAGCTACAACTTTATTTCACTTTTCTTCTGATTAATAAATTAAGGTTTCCATACAAAAGAAAAAAAATCAGATTCACATAGCTAATCGACTTTTGGTTAAGAGAAAATTGTTGTACAATTGGTTTCAAAAATCCACTATGATATGTGTGTTTACATGAGTAATTTGTGTTATGAATCACATTTTAAAATTGAAAGTAAATTTTGTATAATGTTTTAAGGTTCTTCAAAACCAAAGCTATGAGAGGCTGCCATGTCGCAACTACTCTTTTGACATGTATCCCATATTTCAAAAATAAAAAATAAGTTTAAATTTGTATATATTTAATAGTAATAATTAAATATTTAATGACTATGTATATATAAATACTTTTAGCATAACCTAAAAACATTACTTTACATTTGTATTAACTTACAATATACATATATGTCACATAAGTTAATGTCAATCTATATTCAGATCAATAGTTTTTTTTTTAATATATAATAAATATGTAACCTTGTAAGTATCTAATCTAATATTTTAAGATTTCAGTTTTGAGAGGCTGCCATGTGTCACTTTTGATGTTAATAATTTTTTATTTTAGTACCTTATTTTTACTTAATTTTGACATTTATCCCTCTATATTTTAAATTTTGCATTGATTATTTAGAATAAAAAATATGATATCAATATATTAACTTAAAATAAACAATTAATTAACATCAAATTGATAATTGTATTTAAAAATTAATTAAAAATATGTAAAACAATATTATAATAGATAAATGTATTTTTTCAATCTCTTTTCAAATTCCTTAAAATTTTCTTAATTAGAACTTCCAAAAAACTATCATACTGAAAAGAAAAAAAATATTTTCAACTTTTTTTTTGTTGTTTTGTCTTTTTTGTGATCAAGTATATTAAGAGTATATCATATATTAAAATTAAATTATTCTATAATAAACTAATAAAAAAAATATATAAGATGTTCCGATGTTTTTTCTTTTGTATTGGCGACATGCCATAATGTCATTATATAATTTTCAATCATGTTTGGTATATCAATATTTTGATAACAATATACTTTAAAATAATTCACATAAAATAGTTTAAAAAATAGTCCAATAAATACACTTTTTAAAACCTAAGGAAATATCTTGAGGGAAAGAAAATTAACCTTATATATAAACGTTTTGTAACGTATGGTATTGAATACCAATAATTGATACAACAATTTTGTAAGTTTAGGCCAAGCTTAACTCATCTTGACACACCATTGACAATTTAGTACTAAATTTTTTCTCTATACAACTAATATTAGAAAATGCATTTTCTTAAAAAATGTTATGAACATCATTTATTGATAAGATAAAAAATAGTTCTGAAAAAAAATAAAACTAAAATTTATGTCACATACGATCTTAATTTTTATATAGAGTATTTTATACAAATATTTATAAAGACATGAATAAAAAATAAATTTATATAAAAAAACTATCATTCTGTTAAAAAATTGTAGAAGTTATATAAATTTAGATAATGTAAGAATCAAATTCTGTAAACCAAATATGTGATCAATCAATTTCAAAAACATTTAAATTTCACTATTTGTTTACATGTGTTTATCTATAAATTATTACATATTTCACTTTATAAGTTTTATCTTTCCGGTTCACGTGTGGACTCAACATTTTTATTTTTTTTACAAGAGTGGACACAGACTATACCGAAAAGATTCCAAAAAAATATGCTGAATTCTAGAGCAAAATTGAAAATATAGTATTCGAATGAAGATATTTATATATATCATCATATGGTTCACTTTCATATTTAACATTTAAAAATAATGTTTGAATTTGTATAAATAGAAATTGTGAGCATAAATCTTAAACATCATTTAAGTATAGAAATTTGTATATACATACTATTAAAATAGTTTTAAAAATCATCTAAATAGTTGTTCCGCGCAACGAGTGGATTTTCACTAGTTATACAATATATAGAAGATTATTGATTCATATATAAAATTAAATAGATGATTAAGAAAATTGTTTTTACATTCATTATGGGTTAATGCATCCCAACATAATTTTTTGTCGATTAAATACGCATATTCATAGCTAACCGAAGCACATTAAAAAGAAATCGAACTCTTTGTATATAAAATACATGAACCAAATAAATAGAATTGAAAAAGTTAAAAAGTAGTTATATTCTAGAAAGAGATTGAATAATAAATAATTATTTTATCATAATAAAAAATTAAATTTATGTATCTAACAAATTTTTAAACAAACATAATTATTTTTAAATAGTAACCAGCAATATCAAATAATTGAGAATAACTTTATAAGTAAAAAAAAAACAACTAATTGCATTTCAAGTCAATTATTAATTTGTGTTTACAAAAAGAAAATGTCTTTGTCAAAAACAAATAATAACTTAATAGATAAATAAATTTTTTTGTCTGTAAACCTAATAATTAAAACAATAATTCGCGCATAAATCGTATTCTAGTATAAAATATTATAGAAAATATATGACCCAATCTAATCATTATCAATTATGTGATTTTGAATTGAAGCATCTACAAGGGTTGAAATATCCATTCTAGAGCTAATGTATATCCAACAATCAAGCAAAATGAACAATTAAGAGCATTGCCGATCATGGATTTCAAACAAAATTTAGCTAAAAAATCAAATTTATAGTCTAAAATACTAAGTTAGATAATCTTTGTTTATTTACATGATCAATATATAAATATCCTTCTGATAGATGACACTAGTTTCACAACCCGTACGTGTTGCTTACCCACCATTAAGCTAACTATAAAATTTTTATTTTTTAGTTGAACTTCCTTTTATCTATATCCATTATTATCATTTTCTATTATAAATTCCATAAGCACCGAAAGAACACTGCCTCCTTTATTAGAAATTTCGGAATTTGGTGTGATGCAAACAAAATAATTAAAGTGTGTGTTCGAATCATCAGAATCTTCCATTGTAGATGTTAGTTAACATCCAAAACATATAATTGAATGGCTTGTGTTAGTGTTGACCTACAAAATTTTTTTTTGTTCTGTTGTTACTGTGTCTAACATATGTATTTAAAACCTAGCATAATGCATATTGGTGAAAGAAACAAAAAATTATAACGTGTAATGAATATATAACAAAAAAAATTATAAAATTATAACACTTTATAACCTATTGTTATTCATATTGTTTACATGGCTTATAAAAAAAATATATCGTGTAAACGAAATCACATTTTAAAGAAAAAAGTTCAATAATGAACTATTTATATTCTATTAAACGAAATCAAATTTTCTTTTTAAGTTAAATAATGAATATATAAGCCTATAACCCGATAAAATTGGTTTTGTAATATAAACTTTGTGTATGCGTTTGTAGTTTGTGATGGATTGGTTGCTGATAGGTTGGTGAAGCACATAATTTGAGTGATATAACATTTAATGTTATGTGTGCATATGTCTTGTATAATAAAGTGTGTGGAAGACATTGTGTACTTCACACACGTCGAATAATATGTTATATAAATAATCTAATAACTCTTAAGAGTTTGATATTACATTAAGAAAACTTAAGAAGTGAAACTATTACAAGATTCTGATCGCTTCAATATATAATATAATCACCATTTTTATAGGTTCGTATCTGTAACTTCATCTCTGTATGACAATCGTGATTTGTGTGCTAGTCTATGTTTTCGTAAAAATGGTTTTGTTTGAATTTTCAATAGATGTTTATAATTAAAACTTAATCTCATTACAAAAATGTTTTTGAAAGAAACTTCAAAACCAATTGTTATTAATATTCATCACACCAATATAATTTCAGGAGCAAAAGTGTTAAAATAAACAAATGTCCGAAATTCGTGATCAAATTTAAATTATTATTTTACAATCAACACCAAAGACAAATTATTATATATACATACACACAATAGGCTTAAGTCACCTACTTCCTATCCATTTCCTAATCTTCGTTCTTCCGGCCAATCAAAATGGGTGATACACTTCGTTTATCCATCGGAATTTTGGGTATTTTTTTTCATAAATATATTGTGTAATGTCATGTTTTCTTAATCTATCCCATGCTCTGTTTCCAAACTTTATATTTAAAAAAAAAAATTTAAACTCTTAAAAAACTTAGTTACAAGAAATAAATTTGTATGAGTTTTTTGTTTTAAACTCAATTTGTGGGCATCACATCCTACAGGAAACGGAGCTTCCTTGTTGCTCTATACAGCTCCAATGTACGCAAAAGAAAAGCTTCTTAAATACCAAATAGCCAATATAATTTGAATTTAACCAACATAGTTAAATTATAACCTTTTTGTTCTTGATTGACATGTAGATTAACATTTTCAAGGGTGTTTAAAAAGAAAAGCACAGAGGAATTCTCATGTTTTCCTTACGTTATGACACTCTTCAACTGTTTGATTTATACTTGGTACGGTTTACCAATTGTGAGTAATCTTTGGGAGAATTTACCTCTCGTCACCATTAATGGAGTCGGCATCCTTCTCGAATCAATCTTCATTTTCATATATTTCTGCTATGCGTCGCCAAAAGAAAAGGTTAATTATTACCATCCATTAGAATCATCATATGATATATATTTTTCCATTTGGTAAAATAAATTTAGTAACGTCAATCCATATATATCCATAACTTGAATTAGATTAAGGTTGGTGTTACATTTGTTCCGGTGATCATTGTGTTCGGCTTAACGATGGCAATCTCAGCCGTGGTGTTTGATGACCATGGCCACCGGAAATCATTTGTCGGAAGTGTTGGCTTTGTGGCTTCTGTTTCCATGTATGCTTCTCCTCTCATTGTTATGGTAAGATATATCATATATATGTTTACACATCATTTGTCGGAAGAAGAATTACCATTTGTAGAACCAAGCAGAAGTTTTATTTATACGAGAATAAATATTTATGAATCAAATTACTAAAAAAATATTTGCAGAAGAAAGTGATAGAGACAAAAAGTGTGGAATACATGCCGTTTTACTTGTCCTTCTTCTCATTTCTGGCTAGTTCCCTTTGGATGGCCTATGGTATACTCAGCCATGATCTCTTTCTTGCGGTTTGTTTTTTTTTTTTTTCCAATTCACTCCATTTATATAGTTCATTTTCCTTAATTTAACCTACTCCGAAATAAACCAAATGTGGATTTATAATAGAAATACATTTCAGGATATAAAGAACACTTGTCTAATGGATAAGTGCTAAATCGGTTGATAACCCGATTTTTTTCTAGTCGATCTTAAACTAATTTGCTGCTAGATAGCTGGTCTAGTTGATAGTAATTAACGAATCGACTATTTACTAGCGTATTGTAGAACCATGGTTGGTGGTCTATGAAACAATAAATCTGATGTATAATGATCCAAAGAGATACAATTTTTTTCATTGTTTGTGTGAATAGTTATATATATATATAGATATATATATATATGTTGCGAGAATTTTTTGAGAATTTTCATGTGCATGATTTTGATGATGGTATCGACTGATTTTTATACCATGTATAGTCACCTAATATGGTAGGGACTCCATTGGGGATTCTCCAACTTATCATCTACTTTAAGTACAAGAAGAAGGAAGCACCAACAACAATGGTGATGAACAAAGGGAATGATGAGAGGAACAAGAGAACACTTGAGCTTGTAGTTGACGTTGATGATGGTGATACCAATGAGAAAATTTTCAACGATGCATGTTAGTTACTTTCAACCTCATAGATCTTCTTGGATGTCTTTTTTTCCCCAAACGCTCCTTGGGAATCCAGAGATTTTAGGTTTGTGTTTCATTACATACTGTTACATTTCTATAAGTTGTAATGATCATTGTTGAGCATGTGAATAAATGAAGAAGAACTATATGGGGTTTGTTTTGTTTTCCTCTATATTTTATATTTTAACGCCCTCGTAAGGAGAATATATTTAAAAATTATAATAAAACATAGTTAGAAAATAATAATATTTAGCTACGAAGTGTATTTTTCATACGTATTATTAGGAAATGTCTTTATCTTTTTACTATAACCAATGATGGAAGGCTCATGATATTCTATGATACAATGTTTAGAGGAGTACGATGTGGATCCTCCTCATGGAGCAATCTTAGAACCATTCGATGTGAGGCTTTTGCAAATGTATTGTTAGCAGCTCCTGGGTAACCCACATAAAACAGTGGAGCGGCTTGGATGCTACGTGATCATAGAGGCGAGGTGCATTTTCACTATCGAACATGTTTCGCTAAATCGAAGCAGAGTTTGTGGACTTACTATGGACAGTAGAAAGTTTAAGGAACTTTAGATAACACTAGAGGCAGATGGAAGAAGGTAAAGGGTGGAATTTATGCCCCATGTAACTTCCTAATCAAAATATTTGTTTTTTGTAAGCCAAAATGGGATAGCTTCATTAGCAAAATTTAATTTATTGTGTGCTCCCGGTAAAAAATATTTATGGATCTGCCATGGAGAACACAAAGTCACTTGTAAATTATTAGAGTACTAGATTTTGATTTACGCTGAAAGCTAGATATAAATTTTAACTTATTGTATGTAAAAAATTATTTTGCAATATATAGAAATTATTGAAAAGATATAATTAAATAAAATAAGTAAAAACATATTTATTTGATTCATACATACCAAAAATATTAGATAAATAATTGTATCCACCAAATCGGTCTTCGCATTTTGAGTGTCTTAATACGATCGGTCTTCAGTCTAGTGTAGACAAACAAACAAAAAAGCACAAACAAAGTGATTGAGTGGTCTACATCTTATTTTTACAAAAAAAATTGTTTATCAATAACTTTAAAAAAATGTTTTAAAACCCAAATTCATCACCGATCGAAATATTACTATTCAAACCGGTTCGAGTTTCTGGTTAATTATTGATCCAAGAGGTGGCATTCGGTTTTTCGGTTCGGTTCGGTTCGGTTTTTTCGATTTTTCGGTTTTTCGGTTTTTCGTAAAATGAGTCCATATGAAACCGAAATTGTTTCGGTTTGGTTTCGGTTTGGTTTCGGTTCGGTTTCGGTTCGGTTTATAGAGATCCATATATCGTATATACACTAAAATTCATAATATTTTTCGGTTTTTTTGGTTTCGGTTCGATTTTTTGGGTTTCGGTTCGGTTTTTCGGTTTTTTGGTTTTTCGGTTGTCGATAAAATGAGTCCATTTAAAACCGAAATTGTTTCGGTTCGGTTTCGGTTTTGGTTTTTTCGGTTCGGTTCAATTCGGTTTTTCGGTTTTAGGTATTTTTGCCCACCCCTAAGTGAGGCTATCGAAGCGGTTTCAATTTTAGGTTTATTGATTTTCGAAGATTAGAAAGGTAACCAAAACCAAACAAAGTAAAAATTATAAACAAAACTGAATTATTGATTTTCAATTTAAGTCTGGTTTATTTTTCAATTTTGAGTTCGGTTTGGCCAATTGGGCTTGGATCGAAATATTATTTTTTGAAAATTGGGATATAAAATTAGAGAGATCCACAAATATGAATGGGATTGAGTGGTCGACAAAGAAAACGAAGATTATCTTCTTTGTGACATTTGACTTTTGGAAAAGCTTTTCTCGACGGGTATTTTTTTACATTTTTTTTTACTTTGGCACAGAGAGATCGATGAAATATACCTTAAAGTGAGTCAAAATTATGTCAACAAAACTTTTTCTCTCAGTTATTCTCTCCTAAAAGCAGAAGTGAAACTCTGATGAAACTTCAAATCGAGTAAAGAAGCTTCAATCGAGCTTTAATCAAGTATCTACAAAGCTTTGATGAAAGCATGATCCAATACAAAGCTCTGATGTATTAACCTTTCTAAGAAATTTCAGTAAGGTAAAACATTGACTCGAACATTCAGTCCTTAGGAAATTTCAAGTCATCATAGTAAATACATATGAATCTGGTATTGTGAATTCGTATGCTTTGATGTTGGTGTTGTATTGGGAAAATGCACAGTTTGAAGCCTATTTTTGGTTTTATTGAAGTTAAGTACCAAATTTCTGAAATTTTAATGTTTTTTTTGGATGATCTAGTTTTTCCACATCATTATTTATATGTTGGAAAGCAGAGAAAATAGGAAATAAAAGATTGATAAAAAACAAAAAAAAAGATTGATGAAAGCATGATCCAATGCAAATAAAACTGATCGAGGTTAGTATAAATACAAAGCTTTTGTTATATTACTTAAGTGGTGTATTACTAACAACATAGTAACTGATTAGATCATATTGCTTCATAGAAACAAAGGGCTAAACTTAATGAAAGATATTGTGGTTTTTTTTTGTTTTTGTCAATTGCAATAGAGACTATAAATAAAGAGAGAATTGTCATGAGGGAGCCCATGTCTGAGACAATTATACACACATCAAGGAAGTCTAATGTTTTGACATTTCATATCGAAAAACATTGACGACTCCAAACCGTCATATTTGGCTTCAAAAACTCATATCTTCGCAGGTCCAATACTTTTAGTTCTATTATGAGCCCAATAGTGAAGACGTCTTAAAAAGTAAAAAGAAAATGGCGTTTAAAGAAACCGCGACATAAAAAAAAAAGATTTGGATTCCGCTTTTCCTCACAAACTCTATTTTCCTTCTTCTCTTCTCATAAATATCTTCTTTCCCAACGCGAAACCCTAATTTCTCTTCACAGGTTATCTTCGCTTTCCATTTCTGATTCTTTCTTTGTATTGTGCGAACTTCGCTGGTAAAATCATATCTTATAACATATTCGACTTCTTCGTCTCGATTTCGATTCTTCATTGTCTGTGTGTTTTCACAAATTTGTTGAGATCTAGAGAGTTCTTGATTCGTACTACATGTCTTGTGCCTATTGCATCAACATACTATAACATCCCGGTTTCTGGAAATATGTGGTGCATGCGGAGAGGATTAAGAGAATAGATTTGGCTACCTATATCACCAACGTGCACTGATCTTTTTCGTCACACATCCAGAGAGAACTCCAGAGTTAAACGTGCATGGGCTGGAGCAATTTAAGAATGGATGACCTACTGGGAAGTCATTTCCAGTACCGTGTAAGTGAGGACAAAACACGGGGAAAGAACATGTTGTCATTTACAGGGTCAGTAAACAAGTCTTTCTAACCTCCCGGACTAACGCACCGGCTGTCGGATAGGGGTGAGCCCACGGACCAAGAGTAGGCGTGGGGCCCATTGGGAGATGAGGATTTTTCCTGAGGAGATAAAAATTTCCCATGTATGTTATTGAGAGATGAGGATTTCCCCTGCATACCAATAGTTCGACGGCAGTCGGAGTGTTACAAGTGGTATCACAGCAAACCCTGACGAGTGTGTGAATCACACTATCGGGGATAACGATCCTGGTACGCAACAAGGATGTTGCGATCAGTTAGTTGGGGTGATTGTAACATCCCAGTTTCTGAAAATATGTGGTGATGCGGAGAGGGTTAAGAGAATTGATTTGCCTACCTATATCACAAAAGTGCACTGATCTTTTCCGTCACACGTCCAGAGAGAACTCCAGAGTTAAGATTGCTTGGGCTGGAGCAATTTAAAGATGGGTGACCTACTGGGAAGTCATTTCCAGTACCATGTAAGTGAGGACAAAACACGGTGAAAGATTATGTGGTGATTTGCATGGTCAGTAAACAACTCTTTCTAACCTCCCGGACTAACGCACGGACCGTCAGATAGGGGTGAGCCCACGGGCCAAGAGTGGGTGTGGGGCCCATTGGGAGATGAAGATTTCTCCTTAAGGGATGAGGATTTCTCATGTATGTTATTGAGAGATATTGTAACTGTTTTCGCATTTGTTAATCTTATATTCTTTCTGGTTCTTTGTGTTGTTTACAGCTCCTGAATCGCTTGACCAATGTCTTCCATTTCAAGCCAGCCATAGTTTCGTTACACACCACCTCCCTCTAAGGTTCTTCATTTGCGAAACTTGCCTTGGGAATGCACTGAAGAGGAGTTAATCGAGCTCGGGAAGCCCTTTGGTTCTGTTGTAAATACAAAGTACAATGTTGGAGCCAATCGGAATCAAACTTTCATCGAGTTTGTAAGTCTAATAGATTATGCTAAATTTTATATAAAAATTTATCCTTGTATTATTATAGGTAGCGATTTTGTTTATTTTGCTCTTTTCAGGAAGATTTGAACCAAGCTATACAAATAATTTTTTACTATGCTTCTTCATAGGATCCTACCCAAGTTCGAGGTAAAACTGTCTACCTACAGTACTCCAATCGGCATGAAATCGTGAACAACAAAACACCAGCAGATGTTGTGGGAAATTTTCTTCTTGTGACAATCGAAGGTGAAGATGCTTGAATGGTCAGCATTGATGTCTTGCATCTGGTAAGTGGTTTCATGCAACTTTTTGGAACATATTGCTGAAACAAGTTTCGAAGACATTTTGATTTTGAAGTTGTAGGATTTCGTGCTTTTGGAAACTTTCATTTCGACATGAATGTAAATGGATCAGCAGGGCCATGTCAAGGCAATATCTCCTAATACATTAGGAGAAAGAGCACATGTGTGTTTGTTTTCTTCCTCCTTTCCATGACACTGCCTCTCTCTCTTCCCTACTCTCTCCCTCATACTTCCTTTTTATCAAAATACTCTAGGATATGTAAGATATGATCTTACATAGGCGTAGTTTTTATTTTTATTTGATGCGATAGGGTGCAGCTCCATCTGCACATCTTTTTGGATATAGAATTTTATCAAAGTTTATGTGACTGTGATAATGAATTATATCTAGAGGTTCATCAATCTGCTAACCTATTGAGAAGTATCTTGTTTATGATTGTTTGATGTATTGGAAGACATACCTTTTGCCTTTCAAAGAGTGAATTGTAACACCCGCTTTAGGGACTAAGAATCTCACCGCAAAATGCTAGTCAAATCAGTTATCTCATTACTCTAAAATTTCTTTATTACATTATGCGGTGAAATTACAACATAAGAAACTTTAAACCATGCCTTGGGAAAGTCTCTACCGCATCCGGACGCATCCTCCTGCCTTGCTCTCCTATGAACCATCTGACCACCAGATCTCCTGTCCAGCAGGCCTAGTAAGAGGGTGAGTATTGAATACTCAGTAAGACGATCTTCTCGTCTCACGACCTAATACAACCTAACTACCCTTGAAAACTATTACCCCCACATGATGCCTTAGCACCATGTGCCACAACACTCGGTAGCAACTAGGCAAGCCCACCGCTTGCTAGCTCCTACCACACACTCGTAACTAGGCAAACCCACCGACTACCTCCTAGTTACCAACTCTTAGTAGTATGAAGGTATCCTACACTCACTCTTTGTAACGCCCACGATCACTTATAAACCGGAAACACTACAGATGTGCGCTTAGTCACTCGTTCTGAAGTTCTAAAAATGCATCTAGGAACCCAAGACTAAATGACTATATGCACATTTCCTACCGAACATGGCACTAGGCTTTTGAACCCGAGTCATGGCCGTTCGTTAGTTCGCCCCGGACTAGGACTAGTATCATATGCAACCCAAGGTTTTAACAAATATCCATTTTTATACATTATTATACTATATTTTTACAATAAGTTACCAAAACACATACATGCCGACTTGGAGCTAAGTGCTCAAAATAACATTACATATTAAACAGACTTGTTTTACAAAAAGCATATAATCTACACCAACCTTCCTAAGCTCATTTCCAGCGGTCTAACTTCTCACTATTGGTTACCTACAAAACAAATAGAGTCGTGAGCACTAGTTGCTCAGTGAGTTGGGGTTCCCCTAACATTCAATAATCAATTCCCAACCAAACCAAAATTAACAAGCAACACAAAAATGCAGCATGCGAATCTCAGATGTAATAAGAATATTACTAATAACGTATAACACTTCACAACCGCACATTTGACATTGCCCATCATCCAACCAATCATGCTTTTGCCCCAAACGAATCATAACCACAAAGGCTAAGATCCGATGGTCCCTCATTACCACATCCGGCTGCCTTATCTTACAACAACCCGGATAACTGCATCGTCATGCAGTGCACGGTCCCAGGCTGCAATCCCGTACGTCCGTGCCATCGCAACTTAAACCAAAGCACCTTGTGCAATTGGGTCAGTCACGGAAACATGGGTTGTCAAATGGCTATATCCACATACTCAACGTTTCTAAATGATGTTATACAATTCATAAATGCAATTCAAAAATACTTAGACAAATCATGAAAATAATCGGATGAACCTCAACGAAATAATAAACAATCAATCAACAATCAAACAAGGATAACACTCTACTTGCTTTGCAGTAAGGAAACACACCAATGCCGAGACTCACCTTAGCTTGAAGAAGGCTAAGCTATGATCGTCTAGGGCTCACGGTGACTTAGGTTCGAATTTGATCTTTGGATATATATATATATATATATCATAAAACGGACATTAAATTAAGACTCAGAACAAAATATCTAGTTGGATAGGGAAGGATTCAGATTTGGAAGGCTTACCCTAAATTTTTTTGACAAAATGCTCGATAAGGATTTGCGGTGAACGGTTGGTACGAACGAACTATGGTCAGCGGTTTAGTGTGTGCTACAAACTAGGTTGGGATGTGGGGTTTATATAGGCCGTTCCTAAGGAGGTGAAGCACCTTAAGGTGTCACCAGCCATGTGTCGCCACCGAGACACCGATCTGATCCTCCGGCGCGACATGTGGCGATGACAAGTCTAAGGAGGTGAATCACTTGGGCGTGTGTCTAACACACTTAGACTAGCTCACCACACATGCCCACACACACACCCGCACACGCCCTAAGCTAGCACACTACTTAGTCACTGAGGTGCTTACCTACGGTTTTCGACCAAAATACTTGTCCGATAGGTTTTTGATCCACGACAACTCTACGACCCCACTGGAGAATTCCTCGACCTAATTTTACCCTTGTAACTTGGGCATTACACTCTTGGCCTCGGGCCCAACGTAGTTGCCCGTCGATACACTTTCACCACTCTGACCACCCTGGTGGTCCTCCCGTGCCAGCCCCTCAGGACTGTCAAGTCTTCGTGCCACTTTTTCAGGCAAAACACAAACAAGTCGGCGATGGCTGCCCATACAACCGCCTCTATGCAATTATTAACAGTGGCATTGTGAACCTACTATCCTACCAACTCATATGCAGTACTACTCTAAACTCTCCTAAGGTTCACAATCATTTTTCTACTCCATTTTCACATAATCCACTCTTCTACGTTCTCAAGCAATAGTCGAAGCATTTCAAACAATACCTTTGCCCCGTATGGTTGGCCCCAGGTAAGCATGGCTATCCTATTACACATCAGATTATCCGTTAATTGTGGATAGCTCATGACACCAACTTGTACCACTGTCCAAGTGATCTCATGTCTATCCTCCACCCCCTTGGTTGCAAGCCATCTAACTTGAGTTCGTCAAATCTCTCTGACTATTCTCTTGCTAGACCTTACTCACACCCATGCGACGGGTTAGCTAAGGTAGTACTAGTATAACCACTAGGTTATCCTAGTAACTTCCTGCCTGGTTCTCAACAATCTCCATTAGACTGCCGGATCCTACAAACAAGCGAACCATTGGGTAGAACTTACTTCCCTGGAGAGGTAGCTCTACCATACCTCTATTTCCAAGGTTTAATGATTAGTTAGTCTTTCTATTGATATATCATGGTTAACGGTTTTTTACCATGATATAAGTTCGTTTTATCGAGTCTATTGAGTGACAGCGATTCTCTGTGTTCGATCCCTACAACAAACGATCTCTTAATTTTAGAGAATTAGCTCAGGGTAAATTTGAGCATATCAAATTTTGGCGCCGTTGCCGGGGAATCAAAATCACCTTTAGGATTTTGATTTTAGAGTTTTGTCTAAGTTTTAATTTTATGTTTACTTACTTCCGTTTTCTTTTGTTTTTGTGTGTTTCAGGTGCATGTCTAATCGCAAGACCAGAAGCAACAAGAACCAAGAGCTAGTGGAATTTGTTTCAGAGTTAGGAGTTTTAGAAATAACCAACAGAAAAGCTACACGAGAAGCAGCAATGGAGCGTATTCTGTTAGTTCTTATTCGTGATGCAGCTGGGTTGTTGGTTGATACTGAAGGGAAGAGGCGCAATGAGCGCGGTCAGAAGCTGGATGCTGAGGGAAACGTGATCCCTGAACCAGCTGCTGCAATTGTGCAGCATGAGGTTGCTGAGGATGGACGTGTGGCTTAGGATGCAGCAGCTCGTCAGCATACTCTAGGAGACTACAATAGGCCTGATGAGTTCAACGCGAACAGGGCTGCAATTCGCCCTCCTGCATTCCAGAGGAATGACTTCGAGCTGAAGCCTGCTTACTTCTCCAGCATCCATTCCATGGACTCCCCTCTGAGCATCCGATGGATCACATAGAGATATTTGAGGATTTGGCATCTAGGCCACCGGGGTGTCGAGCGATTATCTGTTCTGCAAGCTTTTTCCCTACTCTCTGGGTGGAGAAGCTGCTTACTAGCTTAAGCAGTTGGAGCCAGGATCGCTTACCACTTGGGAGGACACCAAGAACCAATTCTTCAAAAATTTCTATGATGAGGCGCGTTCAGAGGACTTGAGAGCTAAAATCTCCATGTTTATTCAAGGCTGCATGGGAGAGATTTAAGGCTTATCAGAGAGATTATCCTCACCACGGGTTCACGGATATTCAGCTGCTGAGTATTTTCGTCAGAGGTGTTGATTGCAGGCATCAGATGGCTTTAGATGCGGCAAGCAATGGGGATTTCAAGACTAGATATCATGCAGATTCTCTCGCGCTAATCAAGAACGTGGCTTCTAACAATAGCACGAAGAAGATCGATTTAGAGAGGGGAAGGATGGTGGTAGTGCAAATGGTGTTGAGATTGCTGATGTGAAAGCTAAGCTCGATTCGGTGCATAACATTCTAGTCGGGAAGAAGTCAGTGCACTTCGCTGCAGAAGTGGAGACTTTCGAGCCAGAAAAAATGGATGTCAACGACATCAATTGAGCTGGTTATCAGGGTCAGAGGTTGGGTAACCAGCAAGGATATCAGAAGAATGATTTCCAAAAGTTGTTTCAAAGTAGCAACTACACAAGGAATTATGGTTCCTCCTCTTACCAAGCACCACCAGCTAGGTCTTGACAATAAAACAAAGGCTTTGCTCGAGCAGCTTTTGGAAGGACATCAGAAGATGACAGTTAGCTTCAATGGCAAGATTGATGACCTATATACTTATTTGAATGGAAAAATTGAGGCTCTCAATCTCCATGTGAAGAAGCTAGATACTCATGTTGCTCAAACAGCTAAATCGGTAAGGAGATAAGAAGGTTCTCTTCCAGGCAAAACTGAAATGAATCTGAAACTTTATGCCAATTCGATCACTTTGAGGTGTGAAAAGGAGGTTAAACCAGCTTTGAAGAAAGTTCTTATCGTAGAGCAACTCATGGAGCTTCAAGAGGTTGAAGAAGAGGACGACATTGTTGTTTCAGAGCTAGTGTCGACCGACACCATTGGTGGGTGTCGATCGACACCTCTAGCAATCCTCGACATAGTTTCGCAACAAAAAGAGGAGTGTCGATAGACACCACCTCAGATTGTCGATCGACACCACCGACAAAGTTCACCAAATTCGCCTAAGACTTCCGATATTGCAGAGGAGAGAGTGTACAAGCCTAAGATACCATATCCTACTGATGGAGCGGAAGCTTCTAGGGATAGAACTAAATCCGTTGATTCTGAGAATACCCGAAAACTAGGGTTTGAGAGTCCTCCTCTCAGGGCTTTCGCAAAAACCCTTAGGGTTGTGAATACTCTTCACAGTGGTTTATCAAAACCTCTTTAAATATTTCGATTAATAATTCATCAATAACTTAATATAATAGGAGGCCTAAGAAGGTTATTTATAATAAAACATAAAACCCTAGAAATCCCTGGAACATTCCAGAATATTCATTTAAATATAAATCTAAATAACTAAATAGATAATAATGATATTTGGAAATATTCAAAATATCTCGCTGCATAAGGTCTCGCCGGCCAAGAAAAGATTCGTCCTCGAATCTTGTATCTACTCTGCATCAGCTCCCCCGGCCTAGAAATATTCGTCCTCGAATCTTCATCCGGTTTTCCACATCGGTTTGGTTGTTTTTGCATAAATCAGATTTTGCACGGGTCTTTCACGAACCGGATTTGCACGAACAGAATCTGCACAAATCTGTAATTCTCTGAAATTTTCGTAGATCTGCAATCGCCCGGATTTTGCACGATCCAAGTTTCGCCTGAATTCTGCACGGAACACGAACTCTGCACAGGTCTGATCCTTCTTAGATTTCACAGGAAGTTGATGTCGCCCGGCTTCTGCACGAACGGATTTTGCACGAATCTTCTCTTCAAAATATCCACTTTTGAAGACGAAGTCAACAACCTAAACATCGTCTACATATATGTCGAAGATAGGGTCACCGTAGATCTCCCTGTAGATCTGATGGTTTTCTTCTCTCTCTACGAATGGACTTTCATCATGGATAGGATAGACGCTTTAACTCACCATGATCACCAGAATCGTTCTCTGATTGAGAAATCAAAGAAACCTGTCTCTGATACCAACTGATGGAGCGGAAACTTCTAGGGATAGAATTAGATCCGTTGATTCTGAGAATATCCAGAAACTAGGGATTGAGAGTCCTCCTCTTAGGGCTTTCGTGAAAGCTCTTAGGGTTGTGAATACTATTCACAGTGGTTTATCAAAACCTCTTTAAATCTTTCGATTAATAATTCATCAATAACTGAATACAATAGGAGGCCTAAGAAGACTATTTATAATAAAGCATAAAACCCTAGAAATCCATGGAACATTCCAGAATATTCTAAAAGATATTCATTAGAATAAAAATCTTAATAATTAAATAGATAATAATGATATTTGGAAATATTCAAAATATCTCACTGCATCACCTAGGAACACAGAGAAGTCTAGACAAGAGTTGGAGGACGCTAGATGCAAGGTTATCATGGATAAGCTTATTGCAGAGATCCCACTGATTGATGTTGTAGGAATTACTCATGTGATCAGAAGGTGTGTGAAGAAGATGACTAACCAGAACCTGAGTCGTGAGCAAGGAATTGCTGTGCTCTCTGAACAAGTCATTGCAGTGATTCGAAACATGACTCTAGAGAAATATGCTCAACCATCGCTGAGGAAATTGACTAAACTAGTTAATCCAGGGAAGTTTGTTGTTCCATGCGTAGTCAAGGATATGGAATTAAAGGACTCTCTCTATGACACAGGTGCTAATGTGAACGTCATGTCTATGGCCATTGCAAAGAAGCTAGGAATTCTTGATTTACAACCTCCAAGGGCATCTATCGTGCTTGTAGACGCTTCTTCTACAACTCCAAAAGACTCCATTCCTGATCTAATGCTTCAAGTAGGAGATTGTCTTGTTCCTACGGATTTTCACATTATGGAGATGAAGAAGGACAGCGAGAAACCATTGATTCTTGGGTCATCCTTTCTTGCAATAGTGGGTGCGATAGTGGATTTTAAGAATCAGCGAATTTCTTTCTCCAAGATCGACGAAAATGTCTTCTACCCTGTAGTTTATGATAAAGAAACTTCGTGTATTGCTGTCCATGATGGAGGGAAGCATTTCTCAAACCTTGGAGATGACGTTACGAACAAAATGACCTCTTTCATATTACGTCGTGATGGAGACTTGGCTGCACCCAAGGTAAGGCGTAAGGAGAACTCAAAATCTTTCTCAAGGATCAGAGTTATCATTCCTTTGGAGTTAAGAGAAAAAGGAGAGCTCGTTGTTAAAGAGATGTTGCAGAATACAATGAAGCTTTTTCAAGGCATTGTTCCTTTCACCGATCCACCGTAAGCCTGAGCCCTGACACAGTCAAGCTAGTGACTGAAAACAAGCGCTTAGTGGGAGGCAACCCACCGGTAAGTATACTTATTTTTTCTAATTTACTTTGATTTTTTTGTTTTGATCGTTTGTTTTTGGAATTTCTGCATCAAAAACAAAAAAAATCCCGACTGGTGTCGATCGACACCCTTGAAGAGAGGTACGTTTTCCTTGCCCTTTCTTTTCAATTCAGTGTTTCTTGTTGTTTATTTACTACCTTCAGGCTTAGGAACACTAGGGACAGTGTTGTTCAAGTATGGGGGAGGTGGTTGCTAACATCAATTTTCTTTTTGTTGTGTCAAAAGTTAGTCGTTTTATTGACTCAAAATCCGTTTGAATCCGTAAGTTTTCCTGGGAACTTACCATTGCACGCTAACACTTGAAGAACCATTGCAATAGTAGTTTGATTGAGGGGATTATTAGATGGTTAGTTGTAAGTGGATCAGTCTAACAGAGAGGGTTCAAGCTTCCGGAATGTTAGGAAAGTATATTGCTGACTCAACCATCATCACCATTTACGTTCTCGTCTTGGGGTTTGGTAATCATTGGGTTTGACTCCTCTCCAGCACAAGTAAACTGAAACAACCCGACCCGTTTTTTTTTTTTTTATACATTGGGATTCGAATCAGTGTTCCCATAAACATTGATCCTCAATTCCCAACCAATTCACACAATAACCAGCGGAAAAATCAGAATAAATCAACACAAGACAATTAACCAATAATCAACCTCAATTCAATAAACCAGAACTTAATCATTCAACAAGATCTACAAGTTCCAAATTTCAGAATTACTATCACCCTAGCAATTCTACATAAATGCAATCAATCGAGACGCTGGATCATTTTCTCTTCCTTGCCCGATTCCACGGTACATTTTCTCTTTACCTGCATCACATGGCAAAACGAGATGCGTGAGTATTATCATAAATACCCAGTGAGACGGTCCTCCCATCTACAGGTCAAATACTCAAATGAAAGAATGCACCAAATACCAGGATTATCACTCAACGATGCATAGACAATCAACAGTACAAAACAGGACAGCAGCATCTCTGTCGATCGACACAACCTCTAGGTGTCGATCGACAGACAATTCGGTCCCTCTGTCGATCGACAGACAACAGTCCTGTCGATCGACACGGACCTGCAGAACCCTAAGATCGAACCTATCCTCTCATGGAACGAATCTCAGGCCTACCGATCGCTTCCCAGCACAAATCCACAGCAATTCCACACCAAAACAAACAGAAATCAACGTATTCCATCCATTCCTACATCCGAGAACCTATGGTCACGCACTCACATCAAAGGATCGAAAAGAACGAATGAACGACGTTTACTAAAACCTCCGTACACGACGAACCACCGATCCAATTCCGAAACAGGTGACTGTCATGGAAACTAGACACCCACAGCTACACGTCGGTATGTGGATCACCTCCAGAATCCCTCTGGTTCAATCGGAAATCCCCCTCAACCCGACTGATCGCAGACAACAATCTGCACGAACCCACCGAGTTCAAACAGCCATAACTCGGTGAATAATCAACCAAAAGACAAACCGTTTTCGCCTATAACACGAGCAGAGATTGGAGAACTTACCCTCCAAAAATCAGCCCAATCCGCCAAGCAAAGCCCCGCCGTTTGCCCTCACAGAGACCGACGAAAAACTTCTCAATACTCAAGAGAAAACCCTAGTTCTCTCAACTCTCTCTTCTCTGATTCTAAACAAAAAGGATGCGGCTAAACCTAGGAGGAAACGCCTTCTCCAAGTATATATAAGTCCCCCAAACCGGCCCAACTCAAAACAAATCGAAAATCAAACATCTGTGAATGATTTAAACCCGTGTCGATCGACAGTCTTCACCTCTGTCGATCGACAGAAGACTCCCTGCTCAAAACCCTTCACGAGACAAACCCCGTGTCGATCGACACTCAGCCCTACTGTCGATCGACGCTCCTCCAAAAATTCCATTTTTGGATCACGGGCGTTACATAAACTCTCTTCAATTTTCCCTTACAAATTAAACAAAAGTCTAAGGTTAGGAATATCATGAGGAACCTTGCGACCCTGTCTCCTCACAAGGAACAACAGTAGCGAGTCTCATGACCATGTCTCCTCACAAAGAACAATAGTAGTGAGCGCTATTCTTAACTGTAACGGAAAAACGTTCACGACCCTGTCTCCTCACAAGGAACAATAGTAGTGAAGACCATTACGAGATTTAAGTACAGAAAAGTCGATATTAAAAAAAAAAAATCAATCAAAACGACTAAGAGAAGAAAGAAGGGAGAAGTGCACAGAATTGTTGAGGAAGAGTAAGAGTCTACAAGTCCTTTGATCGATACTCCCTCGATGAGACTCCATCTTGTTCTTCACAAAAGGGTTGGTAATATGTGGTCTAATTTCTCTAAGAAGTCTGGATTTAATTTGGAGGATTGTGAAGCTTGTAGTGAGTACATCGAAGTGATACCTAATGTTGGCTCTATGGTATGTGGATTCATGGGTGTTGGTTCAATGTGGCGTTCTTAAGGTTAGCTGACGGTTTCTATGTTTTCAAACCTCGACTTCGTTCTTAGTCTCTAGTTTGCTTGAGGGCAAGCAAAAGCTAAGTCTGGGGGAGTTGATATATCATGGTTTTTAACGATTTTTTACCATGATATAAGTCCATTTTATCGAGTCTTTTCGATATTTTTCTACTTGTTTTAGAGTCTTTGTAGGTCAATGATCGTTTGGAGCATAATTGGTGATTATGGAGCATTATGGAGCGTCAAGGAAAGAGTAGCCGAAGTTACAAGCTTGGAGAAGATTTTTCTGCCTGGTGTCGATCGACACCATTGGTGGGTGTTAGAAGTTACAAGCTTGAAGAACCATAGTTCCTAGAGAAACTATTCTGAAAAGGTTTCTGATAGTCAGTTTTCTGGAATTGTGGTTTAGAGTAGCTGGGTGAACCTAAATTCCCCGTGAATGAAGACCTCTGGTTGTTACCACTAAAGCTCCTGTTACCCTGCTGATTACCAAATCTCTGTCCCTGAAAACCAGTACCACTGATGTAGTTGCAGTCCTCTTCATCCTCCTCTTCATCTGGAATGAAGGTATCTACCTCCTGAGCAAACTGCACTGTCTTCTTACCCACTAGCAAGTTGTGCACCGTGTCTAGCTTGGCTTCCATCTTAGCCATCTGTCCTGCATCCATGCTCTTACCAAGTTGCTTCCTCTCGAAGTCTATGTTCTTGGTGCTACTGCTGGAGGCCATGTTCTCAATGAGTGCCAACGCATCACGTGGAACATTGGTGTTGAAATTCCCTTTACTAGCAGAATCCAGCGCACTCTGGTGCCTCCAGTCAATCCCTCTGAAAAAGATGCCAAGTAGCTGCACGTCGCTATACCCATGGTGGGGACAGTCCCTTTGATAGGACTTGAATCTGGTCCAAGCAGCTTTGAATGCCTCTGTTGGTCCCTGCTTGAATGTGGATATCTTCATCCTAAGATCCTCGGACCTCACCTCATCAAAGAAGTTGATGAGGAAAGCATTCTTGGTCTCCGCCCAAGTAGTAAGAGACCCCGGTGCTAGCTGCTTCAGCCAGTAAGCTGCGTCTCCACTTAGAGAATAGGGAAAAAGCTTACAGAAGAGGTAGTCCTCTGGAACTCCATTGGCCTTAATGCTAGAAGCTAGGTCCTCGAACATCTCAATGTGGTCCATTGGATGCTCTGAAGGAAGACCATGGAAGGGGTGCTGAGCCACCAGGGAGAAGTAAGCTGGCTTCAGCTCGAAGTCATTCCTAGGGAATGCGGGGGGCCTGATAGCTGCCCTGTTGGCATAAAACTGCTCTGGTCTGTAGTGCTCTCCCAAAGTACGCACATGCCCAGCTGGCTCGTGCTGCTGTACCAACTGGCCCTGCTGCTCAATCTCCTCTGCAATCACAGCTCCATTCTCATCTAGACGCTGACCATTAGCGTTGTACTTGTTACCCTGGCGGTCTGTGATGGTCCCATCCACACCTTGGATCAAATCACTCTGTTGTTGACCATTCTGGCTGCTTTCGTTGCTGCTCGGTTAGCTCGCTCTAAAGCTCCTAACTCAGAAATCAAATCTACTAACTCTTGATTCTTGTTGCTTCTGGTTTTGCGACTAAGCATGCACCTGAAACAGCAAAAACAAAAAAAAATAGAAGTAAGTAAATAAATAAAAAAAAATAAAAACTTAGACAAAATCCTAGTAATTAAAATCGAATGGTAAATTCGATTCCCCGGCAACGGCGCCAAAATTTGATATGCTCAAATTTAACCCTGAGCTACTCTCTCAAATTAAGAGATCCTCGTAGTACTTAGGGATCGAATCCACAGGGAAAAGAATTACACAATCAATCTAAGTATTCGAATTATGCTAAGCTAAGTAATATAAATGTAATGCGAGAATCAAAACAAAACAAGCAAAAGATGGCGATAAGTTCTTGTTATCAATGAGACAAAAAGCTAGGCGATGGGTAATTCTTCGGGTATGAATCAAAATCAAGGATAAACTACTGTCAGGGTTTGATTAGGCACCGTTCTAGAACTCAAACACGAAGGTAAAGCCAATCAACTTCCGTTGCAGAGACTATCTATGACTAGAAACCTAAATTCTAAATTCCTTTGCAAACCTAGAGAATCAAGTCAAGCATTAAGTTCAAGTTCAATTGTTCACAAAATCCCTAAGCCAAATTCCTTTGCGAATAGGTGATTTTGCTCATCTAAGATTAGTTCCAGTTGATAATAACACTTCCGCGTCTATTAAACAACCTAGGGTTTCCAATTTTAGTTGGCCAGTCCTAAAATCAGAGTTAAAACAATCTAGATGAAGAACCAAAAGATGAACCCTAACAGATCTATAATCCTAACAATTTCTCATCAAACCCTAGAATCCCCCACAACCTAACAAGCAAACTACTCAGACATAGATGAAGAAATCATAATGAAAGAATAAGATTGCATAAAAGATAGAGTTAGAGATACAGAAAAAGGGGTTTGAAAACCCTGTAGAAATCTCCCTCAAAGCTCTCTTTCTCAAAGTCTAAGTTAAAAACAAGATCATAAACATAAAAAACTAAGGGAAAACTATATATAATGTGTAAAAATCGGATTGAGCTTTTTCTGTAAACTTCTGGGCTTTTTGGGCAAAAAAGGAAATTTTTCAAGCTTGACATCTTCTAGCCAGACCGACATGTTTTCACTAAAACCTTCATAACTTTCGATCGCACCGTTGGAATTGCCTCAAATTTCTTTCAAATGCAAGCTAACTCGCTTCTCTAGCTTGTGTCAAAATCGCAGCTCGATCCGTCGGTGGGAAGGGCTTCAACGAGTGCCAAATTTCTGACTGTTCGGAACTGTTCTTCTCATCAAACACGTGTCGATCGACAGAGGTTGGTCATGTCGATCGACATAGACCTCTCTGGACTTTCTACTTGTGTCGGGAAGCCCCGTGTCGATCGACAGGAGTAGGTAGTGTCGATCGACACGAGCTCATCTGCTCGATTCCGACTTGATCTCTTCAGCTCTTCTTTCCTCGATGCTTCAAAACACTCCTAAAGCTTCCATTAAGCTCCAATCAATCTTCAACCTACAAAGACTCTAAAAGACTCAAGAAACACCAAAAAGACTCTATAAAAAGGACTTATATCATAGTTGAAAATGGGTAAAAACCATGATATATCAACTCCCCCAGATTTAGCCTTTGCTTGCCCTCAAGCAAAACTAAAACCAAGAATGTGGAAGAGGTTTGAAAACACAGAACATACCTTCCCTTGATGCAGCGAATTGACCCTTCCACCTAGTGAACCACATAACCCAGAACCAACCAAAATTAGACCGCCATGTACTTCTCTGCGGACATTCGCAGCCTTCCAAATTCATCACCACTTCACAGCATAATCCGTTAGTCTTCATCGCTTGGTCTCAATGTTCTCAAAGCCAAGAACCTTCTCCCATTCAATATAATGACAAATCAATCTATACAACACTTGGTATTCTTCCTCTCCCCCAGACTTATTTGTTTCTCTATTCTCTTTTTTTTTTTTATATGTTTGTTGAAACTCAAGCAGTGCATATTGCTATTGCTGTTCCTTCCCAGGAGACAGGGTCGCGACTCACTACCGTTGTTCCTTGTGAGGAGACAGTTTCATGAGAGTGCTCGTCTTCCTTATCCGTTCTACGGGACATTTGAGCTGGGTGATCACCTCTTGAGTACAGACTCACCGGATTTTATTCCTCGTCTTATACTCAGGAGCTATCATTTCACTCCAATCTTAACACAATTGATGAATTTTTTTTTTATGAGAGAGAGGAGTACCATTACTTTCAACAGGAGATTGCACTTGTCAGGTACGAATGAGGAGTCAAGCCCCTGGACATCAAATCCAAGGAGAACCGTGCAGTAGCTCTGACTTGGCGGATTATACCGGAAGTAGCAGATGTCTCCAGTCAACTGGTCAATCCTAGTATTTCCCATTAGTCTAACTTTGAAACTGATTCTGGAGGAATGGTCACACGCTGAAAAGGACACTCCACTAAACAAAAAAAAAGGGTTGTTCCTAACTAGTTTTGACTCGATAAAACAAAAATTTGACTCAAAATAAACCAAAACAAAAAGAAACACGTTAGTAGTTTCCTCCCCCAGACTTAACCAACACTGTCCCCAGTGTTGTCAAGCTGACTTTGGCAAAAAGAATCAAAAGGATAATTGAACTTGATTTAAGTGAACGAGATTTACCAAAGTGGGGACCCTGTCGATCGACACAAGCAAGTCACGTCGATCGACACGAGGTCTGAGGGATCGGATCATTGTGATGTCGAGAATTTTGAAAATTGAAGGTCATGTCGATCGACACACAGGTCCGTGTCGATCGACAAATACCTCACTGTCGCAGACTGCAAGTTTTCTGCATCACTCAACAAACACGATCAAAGAAGAAAACAAACAATGCAAATCCTTAAGATGATCAAGTTCAAGCTCCTAAGAAATCCAAAGATTAACTGACTCAAAAGGAAATAAGATATAAAATAGAAAAACTTACAAGTGGGTTGCCTCCCACTAAGCGCTTGTTTTCAGTCATTAGCTCGACTGTGTCAGGCTCAGGTCTTTCGTGGAATGGTGCAGGGAGAAACACCTGGAAAGAGCTTTGTAGTGTTCTGCAGCATCTCCTGGATCACTTCCACTCCTTTCTCCCTTAACTCCATAGGGATGATAATTCTGAACTTGGAGAATGGCTTGGAAGTCTTCTTGCTTTTGGCCTTAGCTGGTTTGGGTCCTCCATCAGAACGCAAGGGTGGTGGAATAGAGGGCGGTACCTTCTTGCACTTGGGCTTTACTGGCTTGGTGTCTCCATGATGTGCTGTGGAAGGGATAGGAGTTGAAGTTTGAGTACAAGAGATTGTCTTCTTTTCTTGCAGTGGCTTCTCTCCAGTAGTGACGGTCAAACAAGAGATCTCTTTGACGTGGACAGCGGGATAGTAGACATCTTTGTTGATCCTCGAGAAAGAGATTCGCTCATTGGTAAAGTCCACCAACGCACCCACTGTGGCAAGGAAAGCTTGCCCAAGAATCAATGGGTCATCGTTGTCCTCCTTTCTCTCCAGCACATAAAAGTCTGTAGGAACAAGACAATCTCCTACTTGAAGCTTTAGATCCCGAATGAAACCCTTTGAACTTGTAGAGGAAGCATTTGCAAACTTGAGAGATGCCTTTGTAGGTTCAAAATCCAAAATCCTCAGCCTCTTTGCCACAGCCATGGACATGACATTTGCATTAGCACCTGTATCACAGAGAGAATCCGTTAGTTCTATACCATTTACTACACATGGAACAACAAACCTCCCCGGAGTTGCTAGTTTAGTCAGCTCCCTCATCGGTGGTTTAGTAGGTTCCTCTGGGGTCATGTCCTCAATCAATGAGCATACTTCTACGGAAAGTATAGCGCTGAACTGCTCTGAACTCAAGTTCTTGATAGCCATCCTCTGCAAACACTTTTTGACCACCGGAGAGAGATTCTCAGCACCTATCAATGGAAACTTCACAACAAGCTTGTCCATGATGGCCTTGCATTGGTCATCCTCTAGCTCTTGTTTAGACCTCTCCGTGCGCCTAGGGTATGGTAGCTTAGGCTTGTAAACCCTTTCCTCTGCAATTGGCGAACTATGAGACGAAGTTTCGCAAGTCTGGGCAGCGTGTCGATCGGCACTAGCAGTGTGTCGATCGACAGAAGACTTTCTGTCCGAAGCATCAAAGATTGCGTAACTTCCTGTCGATCGACATGCTCCTGTGTCGATCGACACGACCTCTGTTGTCTCCAAATCAGCGCTTTCTTCCTCATTCCCCACAGTGATTGCATTAATATGCAACCTTGGGTTCATCTCAGTCTTAGCCGGTAGAAATCCTTCCTGCCTTTTCACCGACTCCGCCGTTTGAGCTACCTGAGTGTCCAGCTTCTTCATGTGGAGATTGATAGCCTCAATCTTGCCATTCAAATCGGTGTACAAGGCATCTATCTTGCCATTGAAGTTCACCGTCATCTGTTGCTGACCTTCCAAGAGCTGCTCTAACATAGACTCCATCTTATTATCTGCCGACTTAGGAGGAGGAGTCTGGTAAGAAGAAGAACCATAGTTCCTAGAGAAACTATTCTGAAAAGGTTTCTGATAGTCAGTTTTCTGGAATTGTGGTTTAGAGTAGCTGGGTGAACCTAAATTCCCCGTGAATGAAGACCTCTGGTTGTTACCACTAAAGCTCATGTTACCCTGCTGATTACCAAATCTCTGTCCCTGAAAACCAGTACCACTGATGTAGTTGCAGTCCTCTTCATCCTCCTCTTCATCTGGAATGAAGGTATCTACCTCCTGAGCAAACTGCACTGTCTTCTTACCCACTAGCAAGTTGTGCACCGTGTCTAGCTTGGCTTCCATCTTAGCCATCTGTCCTGCATCCATGCTCTTACCAAGTTGCTTCCTCTCGAAGTCTATGTTCTTGGTGCTACTGTTGGAGGCCATGTTCTCAATGAGTGCCAACGCATCACGTGGAACATTGGTGTTGAAATTCCCTTTACTAGCAGAATCCAGCGCACTCTGGTGCCTCCAGTCAATCCCTCTGAAAAAGATGCCAAGTAGCTGCACGTCGCTATACCCATGGTGGGGACAGTCCCTTTGATAGGACTTGAATCTGGTCCAAGCAGCTTTGAATGCCTCTGTTGGTCCCTGCTTGAATGTGGATATCTTCATCCTAAGATCCTCGGACCTCGCCTCATCAAAGAAGTTGATGAGGAAAGCATTCTTGGTCTCCGCCCAAGTAGTAAGAGACCCCGGTGCTAGCTGCTTCAGCCAGTAAGCTGCGTCTCCACTTAGAGAATAGGGAAAAAGCTTACAGAAGAGGTAGTCCTCTGGAACTCCATTGGCCTTAATGCTAGAAGCTAGGTCCTCGAACATCTCAATGTGGTCCATTGGATGCTCTGAAGGAAGACCATGGAAGGGGTGCTGAGCCACCAGGGAGAAGTAAGCTGGCTTCAGCTCGAAGTCATTCCTAGGGAATGCGGGGGGCCTGATAGCTGCCCTGTTGGCATAAAACTGCTCTGGTCTGTAGTGCTCTCCCAAAGTACGCACATGCCCAGCTGGCTCGTGCTGCTGTACCAACTGGCCCTGCTGCTCAATCTCCTCTGCAATCACAGCTCCATTCTCATCTAGACGCTGACCATTAGCGTTGTACTTGTTACCCTGGCGGTCTGTGATGGTCCCATCCACACCTTGGATCAAATCACTCTGTTGTTGACCATTCTGGCTGCTTTCGTTGCTGCTCGGTTAGCTCGCTCTAAAGCTCCTAACTCAGAAATCAAATCTACTAACTCTTGATTCTTGTTGCTTCTGGTTTTGCGACTAAGCATGCACCTGAAACAGCAAAAACAAAAAAAAATAGAAGTAAGTAAATAAATAAAAAAAAATAAAAACTTAGACAAAATCCTAGTAATTAAAATCGAATGGTAAATTCGATTCCCCGGCAACGGCGCCAAAATTTGATATGCTCAAATTTAACCCTGAGCTACTCTCTCAAATTAAGAGATCCTCGTAGTACTTAGGGATCGAATCCACAGGGAAAAGAATTACACAATCAATCTAAGTATTCGAATTATGCTAAGCTAAGTAATATAAATGTAATGCGAGAATCAAAACAAAACAAGCAAAAGATGGCGATAAGTTCTTGTTATCAATGAGACAAAAAGCTAGGCGATGGGTAATTCTTCGGGTATGAATCAAAATCAAGGATAAACTACTGTCAGGGTTTGATTAGGCACCGTTCTAGAACTCAAACACGAAGGTAAAGCCAATCAACTTCCGTTGCAGAGACTATCTATGACTAGAAACCTAAATTCTAAATTCCTTTGCAAACCTAGAGAATCAAGTCAAGCATTAAGTTCAAGTTCAATTGTTCACAAAATCCCTAAGCCAAATTCCTTTGCGAATAGGTGATTTTGCTCATCTAAGATTAGTTCCAGTTGATAATAACACTTCCGCGTCTATTAAACAACCTAGGGTTTCCAATTTTAGTTGGCCAGTCCTAAAATCAGAGTTAAAACAATCTAGATGAAGAACCAAAAGATGAACCCTAACAGATCTATAATCCTAACAATTTCTCATCAAACCCTAGAATCCCCCACAACCTAACAAGCAAACTACTCAGACATAGATGAAGAAATCATAATGAAAGAATAAGATTGCATAAAAGATAGAGTTAGAGATACAGAAAAAGGGGTTTGAAAACCCTGTAGAAATCTCCCTCAAAGCTCTCTCTCTCAAAGTCTAAGTTAAAAACAAAATCATAAACATAAAAAACTAAGGGAAAACTATATATAATGTGTAAAAATCGGATTGAGCTTTTTCTGTAAACTTCTGGGCTTTTTGGGCAAAAAAGGAAATTCTTCAAGCTTGACATCTTCTAGCTAGACCGACATGTCTTCACTAAAACCTTCATAACTTTCGATCGCACCGTTGGAATTGCCTCAAATTTCTTTCAAATGCAAGCTAACTCGCTTTTCTAGCTTGTGTCAAAATCTCAGCTCAATCCGTCGGTGGGAAGGGCTTCAACGAGTGCCAAATTTCTGACTGTTCGGAACTGTTCTTCTCATCAAACACGTGTCGATCGACAGAGGTTGGTCATGTCGATCGACATAGACCTCTCTGGACTTTCTACTTGTGTCGGGAAGCCCCGTGTCGATCGACAGGAGTAGGTAGTGTCGATCGACACGAGCTCATCTGCTCGATTCCGACTTGATCTCTTCAGCTCTTCTTTCCTCGATGCTTCAAAACACTCCTAAAGCTTCCATTAAGCTCCAATCAATCTTCAACCTACAAAGACTCTAAAAGACTCAAGAAACACCAAAAAGACTCTATAAAAAGGACTTATATCATGGTTGAAAATGGGTAAAAACCATGATATATCATCTTTTCAGTCAGGAAACTGGGAATATTGTATGCATTGGTAGTTTCTCAGAAAGTGTTACATGTGGGAAACTTGGCAATATCGTGTGCGTACTTCATATTAACCTTACACGATTTTGGTGCTAATATTTTATATATCTGTTATATTTGAGGTGTACTTATCATTTACGTCTCTGTCTGGACATCAGGTACCTACTCCCTGAGACAGTGAGACAATGCTCTCTTAAAATCACATATTCAGCTCATACAGATTTGACTGTCAAATATCAGAGTCATCGGAGCAGGTATTGTCTTTTTTCAATGTGTGCTGAAACATGTACCGGTTTTCCTGGTGGTTTTGTGATCATAATTTCTTATTCGTATCGTCTTTACTTTGCAGAGACTATACTAATCCTTACCTTCTCGTTGCTCCATCAGCCATTGCTAGTACTGGTCAGGTAAACACATTTAAAACGGTCTCTTGCCAGGAAATGGGGTTTATAGGAATTGCTCTCTGTCATTGTCATTGATATGTTAAGAGGGAATTCTCAAATGACATGGCGGATTTCTTTCAGATGTTCAAACGAATGTGGTAAAACAAAGGGGTTTATGATTGTGAATCTTATTATTGTATCTATGATGGTGGATATTGTAAGCTCCACATCATTTATTCACGCCACACCGACCTCAGCATTAAGGTACTAGTTAGTTAGTATTCTCTGTTTCTTAAGTTTTAAAATCCTTTTTTCAACAGCCAAGTATTAGAAGATCCTTAATCTCTGTCTCTCTCACCATATCATTTTCATTATCAAAACTCTCTAATCGTCTATAAGCGAAAGATTATTGGGTAGTAGAATGATTGGGAATCTGGATAAGGTGTTTTTTTTTTTCACTCTATTGACTCTATAAATCACTTCTGCAAAGGAGTGAAAAAAAAAAAAAAAAAAAAAAAAAACAGATAAAAGGATCTTGTGGTTCCCAAGTCTCCAAGTAAACTCTTTTCTCTTTTGTCTCTGAATTAAAAGGTGTCAAGAGAAGGAGGAAGAAGATAAAGGATTCAAAAACCCTAAGTAATTCCAATGTCTTCTTCCACTCTTCAAGCTTCTCTTCTCCTTCGTCCTCCTCTCTATACATCTTCCTTTACGCCTCATCGTCCTCTCTTCTCTTCTTCTTCTTCTTCTTCTTCTCTACGTTTTCATCCTCAATCTCTCTCCGATTTTTACCGTCTTTCTTCGATTCTTCTTAGTTCCAGATTTCGTCCCCTTCCTTGTTCATTGCGCCAGGAAAATGTCGCTTCTGATTCCGATTTGCTTCCCAAGGGTGTTTTCTCGGAGTCCCGGAGCGGAGACAGCGACGGGGAAGTTACTGATTCGGCGGAGAATCGATTGGTTTCGGATACGGAGGTTAAAGGATTAGGGATGACCGATAAATTTGTAGGTGGCGAGGAGACAATTGAAGCCAGCCTTGCGGCGGAGACGAAAAGTGAAGGAGGAAACTCTGAGGTTAGTAATGGAGTAACGGAAGGTAAGGAGGAAGACCAGAAGAAGAGCAAGTTTAAGATTGTGGTGTTGCTGATGGGACTATGGGCGGCTATAAAGAGAACCATAGAGAAGGTTATGGAGTGGGAGTGGCTAAGCTGGTGGCCTTTCTCTCGCCAAGAGAAGCGGCTCGAGAAACTCATCGCCGAAGCTGATGCCAATCCCAAGGACGCGGCTTTGCAAGGAGCTTTATTGGCTGAGCTAAACAAGCACCTGTATGCAATTTCATTAAACTTTGATTGATTGGTTGCTTAATTTAGGAGTTTAGTTGTAGTTGAATTCGATTGCTCGTCTTAATCGATTCTCTGTGGTGTGATGTCTTCATTGCTTCAGTCCTGAGGCTGTGGTTCAACGGTTCGAACAAAGGGAACACGCAGTAGACAGTAGAGGAGTTGCTGAATATATTCGAGCTCTTGTCATTACAAATGCTATTGCGGAGTATCTTCCTGACGAACAGACCGGAAAGCCATCTAGTCTTCCCACATTGGTATGCTCTTACATGCCTGCTTGTATCATGACTGCTTATAGAATCTGTTGTTCGGTGGTCTACTCTTAGATTACTGAATTTGATATGTCTGATTTGTCTTCTGCTTGATTCTACTCTCCATTTAACTGTTATTCGTACCTCCAATCAAGACATGTCTCGTTACCTGATGCTTTTGTTCACGGGACTCAAAGCCAAAATGCTCCTAGTTGTCGTTGTTTATAAATTAGTCTTGTTGTATTTGTAATAATTATTGGTTTATGTGCAGCTGCAAGAGCTAAAGCATCGTGCATCAGGCAATATGGATGAATCATTTGTGAACCCTGGTATATCTGAGAAGCAACCGTTGCATGTTACTATGGTAAGTTTCTCTTATATACCCATCTGCTTAGGTATAGAAAGTGAGGATTTTCATAGGTTCAAAATTGGTTCCATATATCTTAAGTTATTAACTCATGTATATGCTTTGTTAGGTTAATCCGAAAGCTTCAAACAAGTCAAGGTTTGCGCAAGAGCTTGTCTCTACGATCTTGTTCACAGTTGCGGTGGGATTAGTGTGGTATGCATCATCTGTGTTTTAGTTGAATTTTATTTTTGTGAAAGATTAATTTAGATACCACAGGCAGAAATGTTGCTTCTTATGCATAGTTGAACTTGTTATTGCTTCTCCATTTTATTACTGTTGTTCCAGAAAATGAAAGTTCCTTGTTTAGGTTAATGGGTGCAGCTGCTCTTCAAAAGTATATTGGAAGCCTGGGAGGAATTGGAACTTCTGGTGTTGGTTCAAGTTCTTCATATTCCCCAAAAGAGATGAACAAAGAAGTAACACCAGAAAAGGTAAGCAGGAAATTCATAGCTTTAGTTACAGTGGTCAAACGTATAGTAAAAGAAGGATTTGCAAACTAGTTGCATAGTAGCATCCTTCTTACCTGAGATAATTATTTTCTGGATCCTTGATCCTCTCCGTATTAATGCTAATTCACCCAATGAACAATTTAATAGTTCTGTTCATGTAGCCCTTGAAGCCAATGAATTTGTAAGAGCATATTCATTGTGTCTTTTCCTAATAAGTTTACTTGCTGCAGAATGTCAAAACATTTAAGGATGTAAAGGGTTGTGATGATGCAAAACAAGAGCTTGAGGAGGTGGTAGAATATCTAAAAAATCCATCAAAGTTTACCCGCCTTGGAGGAAAGTTGCCAAAGGTATAGTCTCTTTGGGTTTGATTATTATATTTTCTCGATTGCATATAACTTTGCATTTGGTTTCGTCGTTTCTATTGAACGCCATAATCTATTTAAAGTTAGCATTCTGACATGAGAGTTGGGACATTTCTTAAATGTTTGCTTCCAGGGAATTCTTCTAACCGGTGCACCTGGTACCGGAAAGACATTGCTGGCTAAAGTAAGTTTTCACATAGCGTTAAATTGTCATCTCTTGTTGAATAAGGTAGTTATCAAAGAGTTAATCATTTCATTGGTGTGTGTGCCTTTCAGTCACATCCCGCTTAATCATATAACTCTTAGTAAGGTACCAATACTTTAATTGATTGCAATTAGCTGACACAGTTTCAATTTTTAAGGCGATTGCTGGAGAAGCTGGAGTACCCTTCTTCTATAGAGCTGGATCTGAATTTGAAGAAATGTGAGCCTTCTTCTAGTTGTCTTTCTCTGACATATGTTTTGAGCAGCATTATTTATAACTGTTTATTACCAACTAGTGGCTTCTTCAGTAATGGATAATGATGTAAAATATCATATTTTCCTTGATTGACAGGTTTGTTGGGGTAGGAGCTCGGCGTGTGAGATCCTTGTTTCAGGCAGCTAAGAAAAAGGTCTTGACTCAATCTGTTACTGCTATTTAACTATTTCCAAAGAGTTATGTTGGTTAGGCTGGAAAACTTCTTACCATGAGTGAAGTTCTATTTGCTGACAATCATGTGTTACAGGCGCCCTGTATCATTTTCATTGATGAAATTGATGCTGTTGGGTCCACGAGAAAACAATGGGAAGGGCATACAAAGAAGACATTGCATCAACTACTTGTTGAAATGGATGGTTTTGAGCAGAATGAGGTACTTATTGATGAGTGTTGTGTACCTTGTGATTACTTTCCCTTGTTTGCTGCAATATAATAGTACTTTTGTTCTTTTTTTATGTGGTTACGCAGGGAATAATAGTTATGGCTGCAACAAACTTGCCTGATATACTTGATCCAGCCCTGACAAGACCGGGTAGATTCGATAGGCATGTAAGTTTCCAGCTTCCTATGACTCTTCTTTCTATTTGTATTAGCACCGACAATGAAAGTTCATTCTAGTTATCAGAAAATGAAGAGGTAATACCTTTTTCCTTGTATTGAGAAACCCCCTGTTTTTGATCCAACTGTTTGAGGATTTTGTGTTATATTTTGCACATTTGGTGTTCGATTAGTTTCCATCTGTATATTTTCAAACAGAATTTAGATAGTTGTGCTGCTATATTATGAAAATTATTTCGGATTTTGCCAGAGGAAGAGAAATTCCTAACAAATTTGATTTTAGATTGTTGTCCCTAGTCCGGATGTCCGTGGACGCCAAGAGATTTTGGAACTCTACCTCCAAGGCAAACCTATGTCAGACGATGTGGATGTTAAAGCAATTGCTCGTGGAACTCCTGGATTCAATGGTGCTGGTGAGTATCTAAATCTATAACTACAAATTAGTCACCCTTAAATTCTGTCAAATTGTCTTTGTCTTCTTTTGTTATTGAGCTATGAAGATTCAATGACTCGCCACATTTTCCCCAATCTTACCAAAACAATTTCCAGATCTTGCAAACCTGGTAAATATTGCTGCCATAAAGGCAGCTGTTGAAGGGGCTGAGAAGCTATCTTCTGAACAGTTGGAATTCGCAAAGGACCGAATAGTTATGGGCACAGAGAGGAAGACGATGTTCGTATCAGAGGACTCAAAAAAGGTATATCCAATACCCGAGTATAAAAGTGTTTGGATGTGTATTTCAAACCATGATGTGACCTCTCACTTGCTTCTTTGCCTCTTAGCTCACTGCGTACCATGAGAGTGGTCATGCCATCGTCGCTCTAAATACAGGAGGTGCACACCCGATTCACAAGGCAACTATAATGCCACGTGGATCTGCGTTGGGAATGGTCACACAATTACCTTCAAATGATGAAACATCAGTGAGCAAGAAGCAGCTATTAGCTCGTCTTGATGTATGTATGGGAGGAAGAGTTGCAGAGGAGCTCATCTTTGGTCTAGACTATATCACCACTGGAGCGAGTAGTGATCTATCCCAGGCCACAGAACTTGCACAATATATGGTAATCTCCTGCCACAAACATTAGTAGATACATGTGATCAATTGCTTCCTTTTTTTCCTGGTTTGTCAAAAGAGTTAGCCGTTGGTTCTATTAGTTTTCTGGAATTAGGTTGCAGTGATTTAGTCTCTAATATCGTAAATGTTAAATTACAAGCTACTGGCAAGAGGAAATTTCCACTGTAGTGTAGAGTTTTGGTAATGGATCTTTCCTCTCGTAGTAGTTGTAGTAATGCTTTTGGTTTAATACTGAAGGTATCGAGTTGTGGGATGAGTGAGGCAATAGGACCAGTTCATATAAAAGAAAGACCAAGCTCTGATATGCAATCGCGCATAGATGCAGAGGTAGGAACTCTTTTTATTCATTTCTTGTCGTTCCTCTTTCAAATCCCATTGCCCTAAAGTCTGATCATTCATCTGGTTGTGTTGAACTTTTGGTCAGGTTGTGAAGCTTCTTCGTGAGGCATATGAGCGAGTGAAATCTCTCCTGAAACGGGTTTGTTTGTGCCAAGTTTTGTTTTTTTTTTTACCTGATGAAAACCGTTTAATAAAGTCGCTTCCTAACTTTTTGTTTTTGTTTTCCCAGCATGAGAAGCAGCTACACACATTAGCAAACGCACTTCTAGAGTATGAAACGCTAACGGCGGAGGACATAAAGCGTATTCTCCTTCCAAACCAAGGAGAGAAGTTACAGGAGCAACAAGAAGAACAAGGAGACTTGGTATTGGCTTAGTCTCACATCATTCATTATATCATAAACACACCTGTTTGGGTGAACAAAAAAAGGGAGGTTCAAAGCTTTGTACAGAGTAAATCTCCCATAGCTTTTCTACAACAAACAAAGAAAAAAACAAAGAAAGAAAAACAGGTGAAATTATTTATCTCATGTTATAAATTAATGTAGTTTTTATTACATTTTAGCTCATTAGTTTCATTTCACCCTGGAAGATTTTTCTCTTTTGACATTCTGTTCAGTTCTATGAAGAAAATGTAACATTGAAAGGAATGTAATTGTAGTCTTTACTCTCTTTTGTTATTTTTTTTTTAAGACCCATTAACTCCTCTTAATGTTTTTAGCAAACCTATAAATTACATGTTTTTCTTATTTGACAAGTGAGAAAACATTGGAAGCATTTATTTTGGTGATGATACTAGAAATGGAAGCATTGTTAGTGGAGCCATGTGACCGATCCGAATAGTTCAGTTTCATCATTCCAAAATGGAGGACAAACGTATAATAAACTCATCTACAGATCTACTGTATTGTTAATTAAAACATATCTATCCTTCTTAAGACAAGACTTTCACAAATGTAAAATACTAGTAAACAAAGATTGTACCTTCTACAGCTAGCTAATGGAGCTAATGTATGTTTCCTCAAAATCACAACTCACACAAGTCAAGACAAAATATAAAAATTAGAATAAAGATCCCTTTCCTTAATGATCCGTGTGGAGATTTTCACATCCCACAAATGTTATTGGTCAGTCCAATAAAGTTGTAAAACAAAAAAAGAAAGAAAACGGTGTGGCCTTTATGGGTGCAACTTAAAAAGTGTTAAAAAGGAAGAAAGAGTGGAACCCCATGATCAATCACACTTTTTAACATGTCTCTGCAAAAAGATTCCTGCAAGTGGCAAAGCCCAAAAACTCCAAAATCATATTTGGTTCTATAGAGAAGAAACCAAAAACATTCATCCATCCCATTCATCAAATAGACACAAAATAAAATAAAAAATAAAAGAGTAAGATAAGTGAGAAGAAACTTATAACGTTAACTGTAAATGATGATATATTATAGTTTGCCTGTCCATCCTCAAAGAGACTCTCTTTCCCTATGCAGGTTTCATCCACGGCAACAATTCCACAGTTTCTTCTTCTTCAATCAGACTCTGTCCATGGATTCTGTTCTGTCTTGAACTGCAAGACGTTCAGAGATATCAGCTAAAGATTTAAGATTGCATTTGATTAGAGCCTCCACAAAGTAACAAGTCTCATCCTTTGTGTTTCCTTCTGGTACATCCACCACAAATGACTCAATCACAAGTGTCCCTACTCTTCCTTCTATGGTCTCAGGGTGAAGTGAGATGATTGATGAATAGTTCTAACCCAAAAAAGAAAGACACTAATTAGTAATCAATAAAAAAAAAAGCGACCTTTGGTTCGATGAATGAGTTACCTTGAGTCTGTGATCACCACCAACGATTCTGATGCTAAGAATATGCTCATTGTCATCAAGCAACTCCAATCTCTCAGTGCTTCTAGTTGCAGGTAATCCTGATTTGACATCAACTTCTCTCACTGTACCAATCTCCATGTTCCCTTTCACTACACACCTACTGATAAAGGGCTTGTATTTCTGCGGTTGATCGAATCTTCTCACAAGTGACCACACCTTTAAACCCACAAATCAAACATCAAACTTATCCATGAGGATCATGAATTTATTGAGATTGGATTGAAACAAAAAAAACCATCCTAATCAGTTCATCGATCATTGAATCATTACAAAATAGACCCAGAAAAACGAATCAAGCAGTAAGTCAATCGAAGCTTCTATAATAAAACTCCATAACCATCAGAAAAACCAATCGATTCTTCCTTCAAATCGATAAGATCAACAATCAGTAAAAACTCATAAGAGATTTCGCATTTCTGGATTAGACTAACAATAGAAAAGCATTACGACCTAAACTAAACAGAGAGGAAGAAACAAAAAACAGAGCAGGTGTAGAAGAAGAAGACGAAGAAGCTTACGATATGAACAGGAGCTTTGATGAGCTTAACAAGCGTAGAACTGCACTGATTCTCAACAAGCTCATGTTTATGGTGCCTCCTTATATACTCTCTCTCCGGATTCGTCTCTATAACATCCATCTTCTTCTTCTTCCTCCGTCGCTAAAGCCACGGTTCTAAATCTCTACTCCACAGAAGAAGAAAGAAAACGCCAAAAAAAAAAACCGTTGCGCAGAGCAGACAAATAAAGTAAGATCGAGTTTCCGGTCAAGGAAATTGTATTTATCTTTGAGTCGTCGGAGATCTGAGTTCCGAGTAGATCCTCCGAGAAAAGCGTAAAATGTGAAGAAAATGAGAAAGAAGACAAAATGAAGAGAGAGATAACAAAAAAAAAAAAATTCAGTCGCCGTCTTTGGAGGGAGATAAGAAGAAAGAAAGAAAGAGAGAGAGAGAGAAGACGACTCCAACAAACTTTTTTTTCTCTCTCTCTCTTAAAAATATTTAATTAAATAATATGAGAGATTTAAATAAACTGTAACAAAACACATTAATATTGATTGATTGGATAGACTAAGGTCTTTCTCTGATTTCACTACTCTCATTGGATTAGATTTGTTTCATTTATTATCCCCTCAAAGTTCAGATTATTTACAGAAAATGCCATTCTTTGTCGATTTCTGCGGCTTTTTGCATATTTGTTATTCCCTACTGTGTTAATTATTAAAGGTTGATTGGTAACCAAAAAAAAAAAAACGTAAAGTAAGGAAACAACGTGGAATTTTTTTGTTTTCCAATTTTAAATAAATTTGGCGAAAACAGCAACTGATAGTGAAGTGTATTTAAATTTGTAGGTCACAAATTCAAACATAGTCTGCGCCTTTTTTAATTATTTTGTAACGAAATGCAAAACCATAATTTTGATATTTATACACTTCTAAGTTTTTAGCTGATTATATAAGAATTATCGAAGTAGTTTTCGGCGTCGAAACACTTAATATTCATATGTACATCTGCATAAATTGTGTTTTCGAACATAAGATTTAGCCAATGAACACTGGTTCAATTATTAGATAGAGTGCTGTTTCCCTTTCTCATTTGAATTTAACGAGTGTCAAAATTAACGAGTGTTGCATTGTTTTGAGTTGTTCTAGATTATGTCTTTTTTTTGTCTGTTTTGTTAACACCATAGTATTCAAAATGGTTCAAAATTAAGAAAATAGCTTACTATACATACGATATTATGAGGGTAAAGGATGAGCGTAATCGTTTAAGTTCCATCAGAGCCTTAAGTGACTATGATGAAAGTCTAATTATATGGTTTGGGACTCGATAATTATTTGATCTTTTACCCTTTCTAGATAAATTGTCTCAAAAATTCGGATTACCAATGCAGTTCATGTAAAAACAATTTTTTTGTTTGAATATAATTTAATATTTATTTGAAAATAATAATAATGAGCACTTCAAGCTAAATTATTAATCCTAGAGTTACCACTGCAGAACTTGAACGCTATTGAAAACATGTGAATACCGCTTTACTCCGTGCGAAATCTTCAAACTCCATGGGTTTTGGATCATGTATTCATTTATTAGTTTTACAGACTATTGTTGTTTTGTTAATGAGAACGTGGATTTTAGATTTTTCGGTCATATCATAATAATTCTAATTTCAACTGATGAAAGATAGTATGAAAATTTCAATGATATAGTAATGGTGTAAATCCGACCAAGTTGGTATTAAAACAAATATATTATATAGATATATATATCTTCGACTTGTATATTTAATTATGTTTTATACGCTAAGGTAGATGTTGAAAATATCAATGCCAAAAAATACTATGGGCCTGCGAAACTTTTAGGTTGTTAAAAGAAAAAAACGTGAAGCGAAAGAATACGAGATAACGTGTTGTGTTGTGAAATATTATATAAACTATACTACTAATCTATATATGATGGAGGTATATGTGTTTATGTTTATATGATCTAGATACAAAATATATGTAAATATTTTTATCAATAAGAAACCAAGAGGAAAGGCTTATAAGAAAGATATTAAATCTTTGATTTCTTATTCATGTGTTTGTTTTTCTTATGATCTTACTCTCTTCTTCTTCACATATATATAGGGAAGAAGATTTTACATGCATAAGGACACTTAACCAGACCAAATGACACTTATACATGGGATTTGATTAGTGTCAAATTTGTGTCAAGCTACGCAAATATACACTTGCCTATGAGCTTAATAAGCTTAGTGTCAAGGTTGATGAATAATCATCAATTTCATAATACTCCCCCTTGAGTATTCATCATCTTTGATGTGTCCGGTCTCAGACTGCCTCGTTAAAAATCTTATCATGGCAAAATCCAGTGGGACAAAAAACCATGACAAGGGAAAAAGAGTGCAATCTCCCCCTGGAAATAACCGATCTAATATCTTCTTTATATATCAAGTAGATGACGCATTTCGATGCTTTGAACGTGCTTCTTGAATATTGTTGTAGAAAGCGCCTTTGTAGACAAATCTGCTGCATTATCGCTTGAACGGATGTATTGAACGACCTCCTTTTTCTTCACAAGTTATTGAGTATAAGAGAAAAATCTTGTAAGAATATGTTTCTTCATGTCGCTCTTTACATTTCCTTCTTTGATTTGGGCGACACAAGCAGCATTATCTTCATATATAATTGTTGGTTCTTTGCTGATGACTATTCCACTTGCGCCTTGTATGTGTTAAGTCAACGACCTCAACCACACACATTCTCTACATGCCTCATGAAGCGCAATGACCTCTGCATAATTTGATGAAGTGGCAACCAAACTTTGTTTTTGTGAACGCCACGAGATCGCGGTTCCTCCCATTGTAAACACATACCCGGTTTGCGATCGAGATTTATGCGGATCAGATAAATAACAAGCATATGCAAAACCAACTAGACCACGATTCGAGTTTCTAGTATAATATAATTCCAAATCGATCGTACCTTGTAGATAGCGAAAGATGTGCTTTATTCCGTTCCAATGTCTACGCGTAGGAGCTGAGTTGTACCTTGCAACTAAGGTAGTAGCAAAAACTATATCTGGCCTAGTACAATTTGCAAGATACATTAAAGCACCTATTGCGCTCATATAAGGTATTTCGGGATCTAATATTTATTTTTCACCTTGACAAGGTCTAAATGGATCACTTCAACATTTAGTGATCTATTAACCATTGGACTACTCAAAGGATTTGCTTTATCCATGTTAAAGCGTTTCAATACCCGTTTGGTATAATTTGACTGATGCAAAAATATTCCATCTTGGAAATGCTCTATCTGGAGCCCGAGACAAAACTTTGTCTTTCCAAGATCTTTCATTTCGAACTTTTCTATCATATGGCTTCTTGCATCGTCAATATTCTTTTGAGTTCCAATCATGTTCAGATCATCAACATAAACAGCAATGATCACAAATTCTGCAAGGATTTTTTTATAAATACACAAAGGCATATCGCATCGTTGATATATCCTCTCATCAACAAATATTCACTTAAGCGATTATACCACATGCGTCCAGATTGCTTTAATCCATAAATTGATCGCTGTAATTTGACCGAACAAATCTCTTAAGACAATGCCTCTTTTATTTCTAAATTTTTAGATCTCTCTTGGATCTTTAATCCTTCTGGGATTTTCATATATATTTCGCTATCAAACGATCCATATAGATATGCAGTCACAACATCCATCAGGTATATTTCTAAATTATTTGATGTCGTTAGGCTCATCAAGTACCTGAATGTAATTGCATCCATTACCGGGGAATATGTCTCCTCATAATCAATTCCCGGTCTTTGAGAAAATCCTTGCGCCACAAGTTGTGCCTTATATCTTGTGACTTCATTTTCTCATTTTTTTTTCTCACAAAGATCCATCTCTTTCCAACTGGCATTACATATTTTGGTGTAATGAAAATGGGTCCAAAGACATTTCTCTTCTCAAAAGAGATTAATTCATTTCTCATGGCCTCTTGCCATTTTTTCCAATCATGTCTTTGTTGGCACTCTTTTATCGATTGTGGATCTGGATCATCCTCATGATCAATTTCTTTTGATATAGAAAAAGAGAATATCTCATCAATATCTTCGATTTGATTTCTATCCCATAATTTTCCACTTTGGGCATAGCTGATAGATATCTCAAGATTCTCTGAATTCTCAACGTCTTCTGGACGTTCTTCTATATTGGGTTGGCTAGACCTTTTTCACTCATGTCCTCTTGACATTTTTCATCATGAGATTCCTCTTGAATCTTTTCATTTTGAGATTCCTCTTGAATATTTTCATTTTGCTCAACCAATTTTTTTTTTCTTGCGGGGATTATTTTCCTTTGAACCCATTGGTCTCCCTCGCCTTAATTGAACTCTCGGTTCATTTTCTTTGCTTCCATCTGTATGTTCTTCAGGAACATCAGTTTTTGATGGAGCATTAGCAGCGGGTAATTGGTTTGCATCTGTGACTCTCTTTGTATCTGTGAATGCATCTGGTAATTGGTTTGCCAAATTATGTAAATGTACAACCTTTTGAACTTCCAACTCGCATGGTTTAGTCGGGAGATCAAGGTGAACCAAAGATGGAGTACACCAAGTAACATCCTTTGGCACTTGATTTATTCCTCCCCTAACGCAGGGAACTCTTCTTCATTAAAATGGCAATCAGCAAACTGTGTCGTAAACGTATCACCAGTTACCGGTACAAGATACCTTATTATACTTGGTGACGTATATCCGACATATATCCCCAATCTCCATTGCGGCCCCAGTTTTATTCTTTGCGGTGGCGCTATCGGAACATAGACTGCACACCTAAAGACTCGAAGATGAGATATATTTGGTTCTTGGCCCGACGCCAACTGTAATGGAGAATATTTATTATACGCATTTGGCCTTACCTGGACTAATGCTGTCGCATGCAATATAGCATGTCCCCATACAGAAATTGGGAGCTTTGTTCTCAATATCAATGGTCTTGCAATTAATTGTAGCCATTTTATCAAGCTCTCAGCCATGCCATTTTGCGTATGCATATGGGGCACTGGATGTTCAACATCGATCCCCATTGACATACAATATTCATCAAAGGCTTGAGAAGTAAATTCACCCGCATTATCTAGCCTTACTTTCTTTATTGCATAATCGGGGAATTGTACTCTCAACCTGATTATTTGGGCATTAAATCTTGCGAAAGACGTATGTGATCAACAGACACACATGTGACCATATACTAGATGCGCTAATTAATACCATGAAATACTTAAACGGCCCGCACTGTGGATGAATCGGTCCACATATATCACCATGTATTCTTTCTAGGAATGCAGGGGATTCATTTCCAACTTTGGCTAGAGACGGCCTCACTATGAGTTTTCCTTGAGAACATGCCTTATATGGAAACTCTCCCAATTGAAAAATCTTCTAGTTTTTCAATGGGTGGCCATTCGAATTTTGCACAATTCTTCTCATCATGACTGATCCTGGATGTCCTAGCCTCTCATGCCAGACTTTAAATGCACTAGTAAATTTTTTGTTTACTGTAACATGGGATTTAGTCGTATTTATTTTTGTGCAATATAATCCGGAGGACATCATTGGTAACTCTTCCAATGTTTGTTTCCTCTCGTATGTAATGCAAAGATATTCAATGCCATCTTTATTCATACTTTCTATATGATATTCATTTTTCCTTATATCTTTGAAACTCAATAGGTTTCTGTATGAATTAGGGGAATATTATGCATCACTTATTTCAAATTTTATCCCCCTTGGCATTAAAAACCTGACTCTACCATGGCCCTTAATAATTTTTGCATTACCACTTATGGTACTCACGTTTCCAACGGATTCTTTTAATTTGAGAACGGATAAATACTTTTTATCCTTAAGTATTATGTGCGTTGATGCACTATCTGCTAGACATATATTTCCATCCATGATCTCAAATTGTGACATCTTCTAGTGTCACTTTATAACAAAAGACGTATTAATTAAATAAAGACTTAAAGATTTTGATACTGCTATAACATAAGGCATATAACAAGCATTTATCACAAACATGTAACATTAAAACTTAAAAACTATACTAAGGATATGATCATGCCTCTTCGATTTTGGCCCTTTTGTTTCTCATTGATGCTTCTGGATCAACGAGGTAATCAGCGACATCGAAATGTGCATCATCACTTAGGCCATTGAAGGAAGGTTCAGTTTCATCTGAAATGAAGTTTGTTTCTATATCTTTTCCTTCTTTCCCTTTTGCCTTTGGAGATTCTTGATACATATCGGCTAAATGTTTTGGATTACGACATGTACGCATCCAATGCCCTTTCATGCCGCATCTGTAACAAGTGTTCTCTTTGTTCTTTTTCATAACGCGACCACCTTCATTAAAACTTTCAGCATTAGACTGGGATCCTCTTCCACGTCTCCTTCCACCACCTCGTCCTCGACCACGTCCACGGCCTCCACCGTGTCTCTGTCCTCGTCCTTGTAAATTGTTTGTTCTGGATGCTACCACATTAGCTTCTGGTAATGGAGCTGAACCAGTTGGACGAGCTTGATGGTTCATTATCACGAGTTCATTATTTTGCTCCGCTACAAGGAGGATCTGCATCAACTCTGAGTATTGAGTGAGATCTTTTGCCCGGTATTGTTGTTGCAGGACTACATTTCCAGGATGAAATGTTTGGAGTGTTTTCTCTATCATATCATGATCACTTACACTCTCTCCACATAACACCATCCTAGAAGTTATTCCGAACAAAGCGGAATTATACTCACTTACCGTTTTATAGTCCTGAAACATGAGGTTCAACCACTCATGTTTGGCCTTTGATAAGATCACATAATTCTGGTGATCAAACCTATCTTTTAAGAGATTGTCAAAGATCTGTAGGATTTTCTTTCGTGATATACTCCATCTTTAAACCATCATGGAGGTGGTGACGCAAAAAACCATGGCCTTAGCCTTTAATACTTCAGATGTCGTTTTTGACCGGTCAATGGTATTAAGAAGCTCATTACCTTTTAGATGCAATTTTGCATCTAAAGCCCATGTCATATAATTCTTTCCGGAGACATCAAGGGCGGCAATGTCAAGTTTCGTTAAATTTGACATGATCACTATAATTTCAATAAATCAAATTATTAATTTTACAAATTTAAATATCTAACCATTTAATTTAATCTTAAATAAACATGCATGGTAGAATTAATCATAATCATATCATAATTAAATGTAACAATATCGGGGTATATTAAACATATATACGAGGAGGCAAAGCCTACCATTAAATTAAGGAGGAGGCGTAACCTTCCACTCCATATATACAATATATAAATATATATACGTATATATGATCTTGAATATAATCAACATATATTAACCATTGAATTTAACACAAATTTAAATGTTATCTCCAATACCTATGAACGGATTAAATCCGAGAGACGATTGTGCTCCGATACGTATGAACGAAATCCCGAGAGACGATCGTGCTGATAACGTGTTGTGAAATATTATACAAACTATACAACTAATTTATATATGATGGAGGTACATGTGTTTATGCTTATATGATCTAGATACAAAATATATGTAAATATTTTTATCAATAAGAACCAAGAAGAAAGGCTTATAAGAAAGATATGAAATCTTTGATTTCTTATTCATGTGTTTGTTTTTTTATGATCTCACTCTCTTCTTCTTCACATATATATAGGGAAGAAGATTTTACATGCATAAGTACACTTAGCCAAACCAGATGACATGTTTTTCGTATGATCTCACTCTCTTCTTCTTCACATATATATAGGGAAGAAGATTTTACATGCATAAGGACACTTAGCCAAACCAAATGACACTTATATATGGGACTTGATTAGTGTCAAATTTGTGTCAAGCTAAGCAAGTATACACTTGTCTATGAGCTTAATAAGCTTAGTGTCAAGGTTGATGAATAATCATCAATTTCATAATAATAACTGATTAATTGCTAAATAAAGCTAATATTGGTGTCGTCAATTGATATAATATGCAATCAACTATGACATGTACAACATGTAAACACACACTAAACTAGTAAATTAGTAAAATCGGACTAGTGGACGGCTCATAGTAGTATTTTAGAAATTGCATCGGCACCGATATATGTACCATAACGTACATAACTCGAGCTAAATAATCCTTCAAAATTAGGGTATTTTCTTTGATAAGTTCTAACACGGTGCGCATTGGTCACATCAAATTTGAGGTAGAAAAGAATTATTGCGACTGCTTTTGTACATCTGTGTGAGCAAGAAGAGACCAGTTCCCGTCTGAATACTTTTTGGGGCCCTGGGCCAAACTTTTTTAGTATATATATATATTATTTTATTTTTTAGGCCTTTTTGACGTTGTTTTTTTTTACATTTTGGACCTATTTTTCTTAATAAAAATGCCCAAAATTTGTGTGGGCCCTTGGCGTAGGCCTCTCTTACCACGCCTCAAAGTCGGTACTGGAAGAGACAATTAATCATGTGGTCTTCGAATGTCACCCACCAATACAAACATGGACGTTGCCAAATATATCTTCAGTAATAAAAAAAAAATGGGTGGTTCACTTTTCACAAATTTGTAAAATTTCAGAGAATTATCGGATTAATAGTTACCTCAGGATCATATGGTATCTATGATAAGCACGAAATGACAAAATTTTCAGAAACATAGACAAAGACAAGCAAAAGGTACTTAAGATTGCGGAGAATGAGGTTGTAACGTCCGTGAATCAAAATGTGTATTTTTGGTTCGGGTGTCGTTTGACACAAGTTGCAACTAAACCGACGGGTTCGGTTTTAAAGCAAAATGGGTGCGGTTTCGGTTAAGGAAAACCGAGAGACTTGCCTATATAAAGAGGGGAGCTGTGCCTGTTGTTGTTCTAGGGAGAGAACACAGAGATGGAGATGATTTAGAGGAGGAGAGAAGGATCCTTGTTCATCCTTGTGAGTGTGGAGGTTTTGAAGGCAAGTTTCTGCGCGGGTTTTGGAAGAGACGACTGGCTACCAATTACGGAGCGGATCGGAGTGAAACTTTCAGGGTAAGTTCTTCACTCTTTGATCTTGATGTGGGAGAAAACCGTTTGCATTTTGGTTGAGTATTCGCTGAGTTATGGTCCTTTGAACTTGGGTAGTTCCTGCAGTTTTCCTGCAATTTTCGTTCGGAGTAGCTGTTTTCGGGGACGATTTTCCGTCGAACCAATTGGAACCAGGAGACGTACTATACACCGTTGGAAAGCCCTCGATGTCTAGTTTCTAGAGTCATTTTCCGATCGTGATTTGGTGTAGTAAGTCGCGAGTTATTCTCTTCCGAAACAAGGTGAGTGCGTGACCATGGTTTTTACGGGTAAATGGGTGTGTTGTGTGTTTGATTGCGAATTGGTGTTGATTTGCTTGCTGAATACTGCTTGTTTATGAGTATACTTGAGTAAAGAGGTGTTGTTTGAGCCTAAGAATCGTTTTGGGTGAAGTAGGATCGATTTGGAGGTGTTTTGGTTTGTTTTAGGGTGTTTTTACGGTGTGTGTCGCACGACACATGGTGTGTGTCGCGCGACACTTAGTGAGAAGAAGAGTGTGTCGCCCGACAAAAGGGGAATGTGTCGCGCGACACAGCTGACGTCATGGCATACGTCAGAGGGCATTGCGGGTTTCGTGGGCAAGTGGATCGAGTGGGTGAGAAAACGTCGGTGGGGCGTTGGCAGGGTGTGTCGCGCGACACACCTGGGTTGTGTCGCGCGACACAACCCTTTTTTGAGTTGACTTTTTGATTGCCGTCAGTTTGATATATTATTTGTTGTGTATTGATTGAGTGATCGTTGATATTTTGGTGTTCCATTTACCCGTGCATCTAGCCAAGTAGATGGGATGATCGTACCACTGGGTATTTATGATAATACTCACGCATCTCTTATAACCATGTGATGCAGGTAAAGACAGTCAGTGATCGTGGAATCATGGCCGGGACGAGGGGAATGATCTAGTAGCTCGTTTTCGTGTAATAAGTTAGAATTGCTAGGGTGTTAGCAATTTCAGAACTATGTGTATTACCGAATTGAACTAGAATTAATAAGTATGGGCTTGTTAAACGATAATTGTAATTGATTGTTGAATCATTGTTTCCGCGCTGTTTGTTTATTGGACCGTTGAGGATTATTATTTATGATAATAGTGATCCGGGTCGAAATTTTTTTTTATTTGACGGGTTGGGTCGTCACAGTTTGGTATCAGAGCCCTAGCGGTTCTAGGGCTAACTAGTTAATTGATTATGTGCGTTAGTCAATTGATTGTTGTGTGGGTATGGAGTCCTAGATCATCCCTTCCGAGCCTTCAATGAGATTCCACGGTATGTGTTTTGTGATTTCTATTTTCTAGTACTTAGCATTCTGCGGTTGAGTGCAGAGTGATGACTAGGGGGACTAGAGGCAGAGGTCGCGGGGGCCGTAGAGGTCGTGATAGTCGTGCTGGGCGTGGGCGTGGGCGAGGACTTGGGAGTGAGTCTGCTGCCACGTGGGTGTCCCAGGAAACTACACAGGAGCGGGTAGCTGACTCGCAGGCGTTTCAGGAGGGGTCCGTGGGTGTGACAGCTACGGGTTCCAGTGTGCGAGCTGGAGGGGCTGGTGCGGGTCTTGATGTAGCTGGCGGTGCGGTGGGCCCTGGTGGGGGTGCTGCCGTAGGCGTTGCCCCGGATCGATATGATCATCTGGCGGGTCTACTACAGATGATTCTGGAGAGGTTACCAGGAGGGGTGCCTGCTCCGGGTTATGCTCCTGGGGTACAGCCGGGTTTGGCTGGGGTGCAGCCGGGTATGGTTGGGGTGCAGCCGGGTATGGCTGGGGTGCAGCCGGGTATGGCTGGGGTGCAGCCGGGTTTGGCTGGGGTTGAGGAGCTTCCATCTTATCTGCGGATGATGGAGCAGATGCAGCGGATTGGTACTGCATTTTTCTCGGGCGGTGATAAGCCTGAGGAGGCTGATGGGTGGCGGATGAGGTTAGAGCGTAACTTTCGCTCCATTAGGTGTCCAGAGGGATACAGAGTGGATCTGGCGGTACATAACCTAGAGGGTGATGCGCATCTCTGGTGGAGAGGTGTTGAGGCCAGGAGGGTGCAGGCCGAGATGGTCTGGGAGGACTTCTTGGCGGAGTTCAATGCCAAATATTTCCCGCAGGAGGCAGTGGACCGTTTGGAGTCTAGGTTTCTGGACCTAACTCAGGGAGATCGGTCAGTGAGGGAGTTCGATGTTGAGTTCAGTCGACTCCTGGTACATGCAGGGAGAGGCATGGAGGGCGAGGATGCCCAGGTTAGGAGGTTCTTGCGAGGACTTCGACCAGATTTGAGGACTCGCTGCAGGGCGAGTAGGTTCGCCACGAGGGCGGAGCTGGTTGAGATGGCTGCTGCGATCGAGGAGGATCTCGGGGAGCAGGTTGTGGTGGTTAGTCCACCGGTGCAGCAGCAGCAGCCGAGGAGATCTCAGCAGCAGATGAGTTCAGGCAGGGGCGGCAAGCTTGCTCAGGGACAGAAAAGAAAGTGGGAGAGCACTTCAGGGGTCAGTCAGGGCAGTTCGGGATGCTTCGGGTGTGGGAGTATATCCCATCGTGTGGCGAGCTGTCCGAAGAGGACCGGGTCCGGGACTCAAGATGTGCGGGTCGGGGTCCAGGATACACGGGTGTGTTATCACTGCAGAGAGACGGGGCATATTAAGCCCAAGTGTCCGAAGCTGCAGCAGTTGGCGGTGGCCGTAGTGCAGCCATTGGCAGTGCAGCCGTTGTCTCAGATTGCAGCAGCACCGCATGTATTCACGTCTGCGGAGGCGGGTGGATCTAGCACCAGACCGATCACAGGTATTTCCGGACTTGACTTTTTAAATTCGTGGTTGTTTGAGTTTTTGTCTGTTGGGAAATTGTGAGTCTGTGCTAGAATGGTAGGGTTCTGAGGCACATGGGATTGTGCAGGGACCTTAGTTGTGGGCGGTTATGAGTCCCACGTGTTGTTTGATTTGGGAGCTACGAATAGCTTTATTACGCCGGAGTGTGCGGAGAGCAGCGGAATCCAGAGTGATTCCGGGGAACAGGCGGGATTAGTCAAGGTTGCTGGTGGTAGGACGTTGGCTACTTTCGGGCGGGCTCGTGGTGTGGATGTTCTGGTGGCAGGAGAGTTGATGCCAGCAGATCTGATCATCAGTCCGGTGGAGCTGTACGATGTTATCCTGGGTATGGATTGGTTGGATCGTTACAGGGTCCATCTGGATTGCCACCGAGGGCGAGTTGTGTTTGAGCGAGAGGCAGGGAGGTTGGTTTATCAGGGTGTGAGACCGACTTCCGGGAGTCTTGTGATTTCCACGATACAGGCCGAACAGTTGCTTCTCAAGGGCTGCGAGGCGTATCTGGTAACGATAGTGATGCCTGAGTCTGTTGGAGGGGTTGCAGTTGAGGATATTCGAGTTGTTCGGGATTTCCAGGATGTGTTCCAGTCATTGGAGGGATTACCGCCATCGCGGTCGGATCCGTTTGTTATTGAGTTGGAACCCGGGACTACTCCGATATTTAAGGCACCTTACCGTATGGCTCCAGCAGATATGGCAGAGCTGAAGAAGCAGCTGGATGATTTGTTGGATAAGGGTTTTATTCGGCCTAGTGTTTCACCGTGGGGAGCGCCAGTGTTGTTTGTGAAGAAGAAAGATGGTAGTTTCCGGTTGTGCATCGATTATCGGGGACTTAACCGAGTCACCGTGAAGAACAGGTACCCTCTGCCGCGCATTGATGAGTTGTTGGATCAGTTGCGAGGGGCTACCTGGTTCTCCAAGATCGACTTGGCTTCGGGGTACCATCAGATTCCGATTGAGGAAGCAGATGTGAGGAAGACTGCTTTCAGGACGAGGTATGGGCATTTTGAGTTCGTGGTGATGCCTTTTGGTTTGACGAATGCACCAGCAGCGTTCATGCGGTTGATGAACGGGGTATTCCAAGAGTATCTGGATGTGTTTGTGATCATCTTTATCGATGATATTTTGGTGTATTCGAAGAGTCCTGAGGAGCATGAGTTGCATCTGAGAGTAGTTTTTGGGAAGCTGCGGGAGCAGAAGCTATTTGCGAAGTTGAGCAAGTACAGTTTCTGGCAGAGGGAGATGAGTTTTTTTGGCCATGTGGTGTCTGCAGAGGGAGTTTCCGTAGATCCGGCTAAGATTGAGGCTATCAGAGGGTGGCCTAGACCGATGAATGCCGCTGAGATCAGGAGTTTTCTTGGGTTGGTAGGTTATTATCGGAGATTCATCGCGGGATTTACGAGTTTGGCTAAGTCGATGACCAAGTTGACAGGGAAGGATGTTCCTTTTGTGTGGTCTTCTGCATGCGAGGAGAGTTTTAGCAAGCTGAAAGAGATGTTGACATGTACACCTGTGTTGGCGTTACCTGAGCCAGGGGAGCCTTACGTGGTGTATACTGATGCTTCGGGTGTTGGTCTGGGTTGTGTCCTGATGCAGCAGGGAAAGGTTATTGCGTATGCTTCGAGGTAGTTGAGGAAGCATGAGTGCAACTACCCTACCCATGATTTGGAGATGGCTGTGGTAATCTTCGCTCTAAAGATTTGGAGATCTTACCTTTATGGCGAAAAGGTCCAGGTGTTCACAGACCATAAGAGTTTGAAGTATTTCTTCACTCAGCCGGAGCTGAACCAGAGACAGAGGCGCTGGATGGAGTTGGTAGCGGATTACGATTTGGAGATCGGATACCATCCAAGTAAGGCTAATCTGGTTGCAGATGCGTTGAGTCGGATGAGGGTTGCTTCGTTTCAGGAGCGTGATATGGAAGCTCTGGTGAGCGAGATTAGTACGTTGAGGTTGTGTGTGATCTCACAGGAGCCGTTGGGGTTAGAGGTAGCTAACCAAGCAGATTTGCTGAGTCGTATTCGAGCAGCTCAGGAGTTGGATCCGATGTTGATTGATGCTGCTAGGGTTGCAGGTTCAGAGTATATGGTCTCGGCAAATGGGATGATACTGGTGAACGGACGGGTTTGTGTACCCAAGGATGAAGATCTGAGGCAAGAGATCTTGCGTGAGGCTCATGCGAACATGTTATCGATTCATCCGGGGGCAACCAAGATGTATCGTGATCTGAAGCGGTATTATCACTGGGTCGGAATGAAGAGAGATGTAGCTAATTGGGTTGCAGCGTGCAACGTGTGTCAGCTGGTGAAGGCTGAGCATCAGGTTCCGAGTGGTATGTTGCAGAGTTTGCCCATTCCGGAGTGGAAGTGGGATATGATTACCATGGACTTCGTGACGGGGTTGCCGTTGTCACGGACGTATGATGCGATCTGGGTGATTGTGGATCGTCTGACCAAGTCACCACACTTTCTTGCCATCAAAAAGACCGATGGGACGGTGGTGTTGGCTAAGAAGTATGTGCGTGAGATAGTGAGGCTGCACGGGGTGCCAGCGAGTATTGTGTCAGACAGGGATCCAAGGTTTACGTCTGAGTTCTGGAGGGCGTTTCAGGCAGAGATGGGCACTAAGGTGCACATGAGCACGGCTTATCATCCTCAGACAGATGGGTAGTCGGAGAGGACTATTCAGACTTTAGAGGACCTGTTGAGGATGTGCGTGCTGGATTATGGTGGTCATTGGGCGGATCATCTGAACCTGGTTGAGTTTGCGTACAACAACTCATACCAGGCGAGTATTGGGATGGCTCCATATGAAGCTCTGTATGGGAGGCCATGTAGGACACCGTTGTGCTGGACTCAAATGGGGGAGAGGAGCATGTTTGGTGCGGATTTTGTTCAGGAGACGACAGAGAAGATCCGTGTCTTGAGGCTGAACATGAGAGAGGCTCAAGATCGGCAGAAGAGTTATGCTGATAAGAGACGGAAAGAGCTGGAGTTTGAGCTGGGAGATCTGGTGTATCTCAAGGCAGCGATGTTGAGGGGTCCTAACAGATCCATTTTGGAGAATACGCTAAGTCCGAGGTTTATGGGTCCATTCCGGGTGGTGGAGCGAGTTGGACCAGTGGCTTATCGGTTGGAGTTACCTCAGAGTATGAGAGCGTTGCATAAGGTATTTCATGTATCGATGCTGCGGAAGTGTCTACATGAGTCTGAGGTGGTGTTGGCTAGGATTCTGGAGGATCTTCAGTCCAACATGACGTTGGCGGCGAGACCTGTGAGGATTCTCGAGAGGAGAGTCAAGGTTCTGCGCCGGAAGAGGATACCATTGGTGAGAGTCGTGTGGGACTGTGATGGTGTTGAGGAGGAGACTTGGGAACCAGAGGCAAGTATGAAGACGAAGTTCTCGAAGTGGTTCGAGAAGCAAGCGGAGGCTTGAGTGTCTTCTGGTTTTCAGTGGTTGTATTAGCTTGTGGCTATGAGTTGTATGTATTTTCGTTTGGGTTGTAACGATATACATTGTTGAGATTTAATAAGATGGGGTTTTCCTTATTATCTTTGGTTAAGACGGATGTTCTTATGAGTATGATGACTGGGTTAGGTCATGTATGTGATGACGGGGAGGTCATTTGAGGGGCTAGGATAGAAGCTCTATGGGAGTTAGGGCTTGTCTAGGTATCTAGGGATGGGGGATCCTAAGGGATTAGGACGGGTAGATCCCTAGATGGCGCTGGAAAATAGAGGTTTTATGTGAGTTAGAACCTGTCTATTTTCTAGGGGGAGTCTGGAACAGGAGTCTTATGTGAGTTAAGACTGTCTTTTCCAGGGACTCCGATGGAAACACCCTGGTGATTGGGATGTTTCAGATGACCTAGGGATTGGTCATGAGTAATATTCCGGGTTTGGGAATATCGGATTAGGAAACACCCTGGCGATTGGGTTGTTTCAGATGACCTGGGGATGGGTCATGAGTGATATTCTGGGTTAGGGAATATCGGGGTAGGAAACACCCTGTCGATTGGGTTGTTTCAGATGACCTGGGGATTGGTCATGAGTGATATTCCGGGTTAGAGAATATCGTGATAGGAACCACGGAAGTAAATCGGTCGACAGGTGCTTATGATGCACGTTACAGTGTTACTGCTCTAGGGGATTGTGATATTCTCCTGCATATACTTTGAGGGATTACGATCTCTCCAGAGGATGTGTGATTCCTCTGCAGCCGAGAGCTGATGGACTGTGTGTCCTGAAGCGGAGGGGCTGGGGCATACCGAGAGCCGGTATGGTATACATCGAGAGCTCGATGGGTGACGACCCTGCGAGTGGGAGTGGTGTATAGAGATATGAGTTTGAGCAAGAGTACCTGTAGTGTGATTATAAGTATGAGATTTGATGAGCTTCAGGGATCGGAAATGATCTCAGGTGGTTTGTGAATGTCTAATCTAGGGTTTTTACTCGAATTTGGAACCTTAGTTCAGACGACCCTAGTAAACATATGTAGCCTCTTTGGTCGTACATGTTCTTGTTTGATTGTTGTGCGACCAATTGATTCAAGGTCTGGGTCTACGGTGGGTCGGGCATGTTCTTGTTTGATTGTTGCGCGATCTATCGGACAACCCTGATCCGGATCAGCGAGTGTTGCATCGTGGATGTTTCCTGGGGAAATTTGGGCGGATTTTTGGATGAGAGTGTCAACCTTAGTGAGACGGGGTTAGGTGATTGAGATCGGGTGATGATCTCTAATCGTGCTGACCGGGTTTGGTCAGGATTGTGTGAGCCTAGTAGGACTCGGGGATTCGAGTGTTATCTCGAAGGATACTGGTCGCGTTCGGGTCAGGTGGTGGAGACCGTAGTGAGACAGTGTTGTGTGATTCGAGGACGAATCCGTGTTAGTGGGGGAGAATTGTAACGTCCGTGAATCAAAATGTGTATTTTTGGTTCGGGTGTCGTTTGACACAAGTTGCAACTAAACCGACGGGTTCGGTTTTAAAGCAAAATGGGTGCGGTTTCGGTTAAGCAAAACCGAGAGACTTGCCTATATAAAGAGGGGAGCTGTGCCTGTTGTTGTTCTAGGGAGAGAACACAGAGATGGAGATGATTTAGAGGAGGAGAGAAGGATCCTTGTTCATCCTTGTGAGTGTGGAGGTTTTGAAGGCAAGTTTCTGCGCGGGTTTTGGAAGAGACGACTGGCTACCAATTACGGAGCGGATCGGAGTGAAAATTTCAGGGTAAGTTCTTCACTCTTTGATCTTGATGTGGGAGAAAACCGTTTGCATTTTGGTTGAGTATTCGCTGAGTTATGGTCCTTTGAACTTGGGTAGTTCCTGCAGTTTTCCTGCAGTTTTCGTTCGGAGTAGCTGTTTTCGGGGACGATTTTCCGTCGAACCAGTTGGAACCAGGAGACGTACTATACACCGTTGGAAAGCCCTCGATGTCTAGTTTCTAGAGTCGTTTTCCGATCGTGATTTGGTGTAGTAAGTCGCGAGTTATTCTCTTCCGAAACAAGGTGAGTGCGTGACCATGGTTTTTACGGGTAAATGGGTGTGTTGTGTGTTTGATTGCGAATTGGTGTTGATTTGCTTGCTGAATACTGCTTGTTTATGATTATACTTGAGTAAAGAGGTGTTGTTTGAGCCTAAGAATCGTTTTGGGTGAAGTAGGATCGATTTGGAGGTGTTTTGGTTTGTTTTAGGGTGTTTTTACGGTGTGTGTCGCACGACACATGGTGTGTGTCGCGCGACACTTAGTGAGAAGAAGAGTGTGTCACCCGACAAAAGGGGAATGTGTCGCGCGACACAGCTGACGTCATGGCATACGTCAGAGGGCATTGCGGGTTTCGTGGGCAAGTGGATCGAGTGGGTGAGAAAACGTCGGTGGGGCGTTGGCAGGGTGTGTCGCGCGACACACCTGGGTTGTGTCGCGCGACACAACCCTTTTTTGAGTTGACTTTTTGATTGCCGTCAGTTTGATATATTATTTGTTGTGTATTGATTGAGTGATCGTTGATATTTTGGTGTTCCATTTACCCGTGCATCTAGCCAAGTAGATGGGATGATCGTACCACTGGGTATTTATGATAATACTCACGCATCTCTTATAACCATGTGATGCAGGTAAAGACAGTCAGTGATCGTGGAATCATGGCCGGGACGAGGGGAATGATCTAGTAGCTCGTTTTCGTGTAATAAGTTAGAATTGCTAGGGTGTTAGCAATTTCAGAACTATGTGTATTACCGAATTGAACTAGAATTAATAAGTATGGGCTTGTTAAACGATAATTGTAATTGATTGTTGAATCATTGTTTCCGCGCTGTTTGTTTATTGGACCGTTGAGGATTATTATTTATGATAATAGTGATCCGGGTCGAAATTTTTTTTTATTTGACGGGTTGGGTCTTCACAGAGGTAATCTCATAGGAATCAGTTCAGGCTGTAGAGCAAAACATGGACCACCAAATTGTTTTAACCTCTCCACTCGATTAATCTAGTCAGTGTTGTTTCTTAATGTTTCTTGGAAAGAGTTCCAAAGTTATACATGTTTGGATTGGCTCTGCTCTTACAACGAGAATGGGAGAACTATCATGGGAGCAAAAATGTGATGAGGGCCATCGTGACCAAAGATGATGAAGAGGGTCAATTGGTTGTTCCCATTTGACCAGTTACAAAAGCCCAAGCTGAAAAAAAAAATAAAGACGCACTTAATGAGCTTATTAAAAAAAAATTTGGACAAAGAAAACATTCAAAAATCCATTGAAAATGATATTAATCAAGCCACACACGAATCAGTTATCAAGTAAAAAGGCCCAAAATAATTGATTTTGTTTCAGATAAAAAAGCGTGACAAAAATGAAGATTTAAGAATCTTTTGAAGTTAAAGAGAACTCCAAGAGTTGAATTCATATTCAACTATGATATTTATTTCTATTTTGTTTTTTTTCAAGTTTCATTTTCTTTTAAATAGAAGTAATCTCCATTGGAGAAAGACAACCAACTTTTTAATCAGATTTCTTATTTTGCGAGAGTGATTCTCATTATGTTCTTTGTGAATTTTTTTATCTTTCGATGTATAATATTTGAGTGATCAATCGATTTATCAAGCAATTTCCACCATTGTTTGTGGTCCATTCACTGACCAAAGATTGTAGAAGCGTTTTAATGAGTATTTGGTCGTTGGTTCTTGCTACGCGAGTTCTGAAACAACCCGACCCGTTTTTTTTTTTTTTTTTTTTTTGTTTACAATGGGATTCGAATCAGTGTTCCCATAAACATTGATCCTCAATTCCCAATCAATTCACACAACAACCAGCGGAAAATCATAATAAATCAACCAATCAATTTCCAATAAACCAATAAACCGTTTACACCAATTAACCAATATTCAAGTCAACAATAACCGACAACCTAACCGTCTACGAATTCCATAATCCAGAATCGCTAACACCCTAACAATTCCAATCAATCGAGACCCTAGGATCATCCTCTCTTCCCGGCCTTGATTCCACGATCACATCTTTTCTTTACCTGCAACACATGGTTATAAGAGTTGCGTGAGTATTATCATAAATACCCAGTGAGACGGTCATCCAATCTACAGGTCAAGTACTCAAATGAAAGAATGCACCAAATACCAGGATTATCACTCAACAATGCATAGACAATCAACAGCACAAAACAGGACAGCAGCATCTCTGTCGATCGACACAACCTCTAGGTGTCGATCGACAGACAATTTCGTCCCTCTGTCGATCGACAGACAACAGTCCTGTCGATCGACACGGACCTGCAGAACCCTAAGATCGAATCTATCCTCTCATGGAACGAATCTCAGGCCCACAGATCGCTTCCCAGCACAAATCCACAGCAATTCCACACCAAACACACAGAAATCAATGTATTCCATCCATTCCTACATCCGAGAACCTATGGTCACGCACTCACCTCAAAGGATCGAAAAGAACGAATGAACGACGTTTACTAAAACCCCCGTACACGACGAACCACCGATCCAATTCCGAAACAGGCGACTGTTACGGAAACTAGACACCCACAGCTACGCGTCGGTATGTAGATCACCTCCAGAATCCCTCTGGTTCAATCGGAATCCCTCCTCAAACCCGACTGATCGCAGACAACAATCTGCACGAACCCACCGAGTTCAAACAGCCATAACTCGGTGAATAATCAACCAAAAGACAAACCGTTTTCGCCTATAACACGAGCAGAGATTGGAGAACTTACCCTCCAAAAATCAGCCCAATCCGCCAAGCAAAGCCCCGCCGTTTGCCCTCTCAAAGATCCGATCAGAAGCTATTCATACAATGAACCTCTCAAGAACAAGTCTCACTCTCTCTCCCAACCTTTCTCTTCTGAATTCTGATCCAACAAAACGGCCAGGACCCTGTTCTAGCCTTTTATATCAAACCCTAGGGTTCTCCCTTAACCCACCCGCAAACCGTGCGATTAACAAATCAACACTCGGTTCGATTTAACCCCCTGTCGATCGACACACACAGACTGTGTCGATCGACACAACCTTCACTGCCTGACTCCTCGCGAGTCAAAACACCCGTGTCGATCGACACACTCTGTTGTGTCGATCGACACCCTACCAAAAATCCTATTTTTGGATCACGGGCGTTACAATTCTCCCCCACTGACAAGGATTCGTCCTCGAATCACGAGCCAATAACCACTCAGATCCGTGCTAAGGTCACCACTTAAGCTCAGAAACCCGACCCAACCTTCCCGGAGATACACCACAATGTATCGCTGTAGACCCGGCCCAGTCTGTCCGATCGATCGAACAACAATCAGACAAGAACATGTCCGACCCACCGTAGACCCGGCATAAAGGACTAACTGATCGTGCAACAATCAGACAAGAACATGCACGACTAGAACGCTATATTTCTCTCCGAAATTGTCCGAATGTTCCAGCATAAATACTAACCCCAGACCAGACCCTACCATCCACCCCCACACACTTGACCCCACCGGTCAACCCACCTGAGATCCTTCTCGATCCCCGATGGCCATTCGATCGCCCCCTTGCAACCTGCTCAGACGCTATTGCTCATACTCATACCCATGACTCGTACACATATACACCACACCTACTCGCAGGATCGTCACCCTTTGAGCTACAGTGTGCAGAGAATCCACTATTCCCTGGAGAGACCCGCTATCCCTCAAAGAACATGTAGGAGACCCACCGTCCCCAAAGGCCCACTACCCCTCGAGTGCATGCAGAGAATCCACTATTCCCTGGAGAGATCCACTATCCCTCAAGTATACAGGAACCCACCGTCCCTAGAGAGGCCCACTATCCCCTCGAATGCATGTAGGGAAACCACTATCCCCTGGAGAGATCCACTATCCCTCATATCTACAGGAACCCACCGTAACCCCCACTAGGTTACCGTAACCCCCACTAGGTCACTACACATGAACTCGCATCATACGATCCAACAATAATAAGAAAACATATCTTATTAATCTCAAAAACGTACAATCGTTACAACAAAACGAAAATACAGCAACTGTAGCCACATGCTACTACAAAACCAACACCAGCGAAAGAAAGAACTCAAGCCTCCGCTTGCTTCTCGAACCACTTCGGAAACTTGGCCTTCATCTTCACCTCCGGCTCCCAAGTCTCCTCCTCGACACCATCGCAGTCCCACACGATCCTCACCAATGGTATCCTCTTACGACGCAGAACCTTGACTCTCCTCTCGAGAATCCTCACAGGCCTCGCCGCTAACGTCATGTTGGGCTGAAGATCCTCCGGGATCCTAGCCAACACCTCCTCAGACTCATGTAGACACTTCCGCAACATCGAAACATGAAAGACATCGTGAAAAGCCCCCATACTCTGTGGCAACTCCAGCCTGTAAGCTACCGTCCCAACCCGCTCAACCACTCTGAACGGACCCATAAACCTCGGACTCAACTTGTTCTCTGCAATGGATCTGTTAGGACCCCTCAACATGGCTGCCTTGAGATACACCATATCTCCCAGCACGAACTCCAACTCCCTCCTCCGCTTATCGGCATAACTCTTCTGCCGATCCTGAGCCTCTTTCATGTTCAGCTTCAAGACACGGATCTTCTCCATCGTCTCCTGAACAAAGTCTGCACCAAACATGCTCTTCTCCCCCACTTGAGTCCAGCATAATGGTGTCCTACATGGCCTCCCATACAGAGCCTTATACGGAGCCATCCCGATACTCGCCTGATAACTGTTGTTGTACGCAAACTCTACCAAGCTCAGATGATCTGCCCAATGACCACCGTAGTCTAACACACACATCCTCAGCAAGTCCTCCAATGTCTGAATCGTCCTCTCGGACTGCCCATCCGTCTGAGGATGATATGCCGTACTCATATGCACCTTCGTGCCCATCTCGACCTGAAAAGCTCCCTAGAACTCTGAAGCAAATCTCGGATCTCGGTCTGACATAATGCTCGCAGGCACCCCATGCAACCTCACAATCTCCCGCACATACTTCCTAGCCAACACTGCAGCCCCATCAGTCTTCTTAATGGCCAGAAAATGTGCTGTCTTGGTCAGACGATCCACAATCACCCAGATCGCATCATAAGTCCGCGAGATTGGCAAACCCGTCACAAAGTCCATAGTCACCATATCCCACTTCCACTCCGGCATAGGCAGACTCTGCAACAACCCGCTCGAAACCTGATGCTCAGCCTTCACCAGCTGACACACGTTGCACCTCGAAACCCAACTCGCAACATCCCTCTTCATCCCGACACAGTGATAGTACCTCTTCAAGTCCCGATACATTTTGGTCGCTCCAGGATGAATCGACAGCATACTCGAATGAGCCTCACTCAGAATCTCCTGCCTGAGACTCTCATCCTTGGGTACACAGACCCGACCGTTCACCAGTATCATCCCACTCCCGGAGACCTGATACTCTGAACCCGCCTGCTGAGAAGCATCCATCAAACCCTGATCCTTCTCCTGAGCTACCCGAACTCTGCTCTGCAAGTCCGCTCGGTTAGCTGCCTCTAACCCCAACGGCTCCTGCGAGATAACACACAGGCTCAACGCGCCAATCTCGCTTGCCAGCTCCTCTAAATCCCACTCCTGAGCCGAAGCAACCCTCTTCCGACTCAACGCATCTGCAACCAGATTAGCCTTCCCCGGATGGTACTCAATCTCCAGATCGTAATCCGCTACCAGTTCCATCCAACGCCTCTGTCTCAGATTCAGCTCTGGCTGAGTGAAGAAATACTTCAGGCTCTTGTGGTCCGTGAACACCTGGACCTTCCCACCATAAAGATAAGATCGCCAAATCTTCAGGGCGAAGATCACTGCAGCCAACTCCAAGTCATGTGTAGGGTAATTGCACTCATGCTTCCTCAACTGCCTCGAAGCATAAGCAATCACCTTCCCCTGCTGCATCAGAACACACCCCAACCCCACACCAGATGCATCCGTATACACCACATATGGCTCGCCCGCATCAGGCAACGCCAAAACTGGAGTACTAGTCAGCATCTCCTTCAGCTTCCCGAAGCTCTCCTCACACTCCGCAGACCACACAAACTGAACATCCTTACCTGTCAACTTCGTCAACGCCTGCGCCATACTCGCAAAACCCTTGACGAACCTCCGGTAATACCCAGCCAATCCAAGGAAACTCCCGATCTCCGTCGCATTCCTCGGTCTCGGCCAATCCCTAATAGCCTCGATCTTAGCTGGGTCCACAGAAACTCCCTCTGCAGATACGACATGCCCCAGAAAACCCATCTCCCGCTGCCAGAAACTGCACTTACTGAGCTTCGCATATAACTTCTGTTCCCGCAGCTTCTCCAGAACCAACCTCAGATGAACCTCATGTTCCTCCGGAGTCCTCGAGTACACCAAGATATCGTCGATAAAGATAATAACGAACTCATCCAAGTACTCCTGAAACACCCCGTTCATCAGCCTCATGAATGCCGCTGGCGCATTCGTCAACCCAAACGGCATCACCACGAACTCGTAGTGTCCATACCTCGTCCTGAAACCCGTCTTCCTCACATCGGCCTCATCTATCGGAATCTGATGGTATCCCGACGCCAAATCGATCTTGGAAAAACAAGTAGCCCCCCGCAACTGATCCAACAAGTCATCAATTCGTGGCAGAGGATACCTGTTCTTCACTGTAACCCGGTTAAGGCCCCGGTAGTCGATGCATAACCGAAAACTACCATCCTTCTTCTTTACAAACAACACCGGTGCTCCCCATGGTGAACTACTCGGTCGGATGAAACCCTTACCCAGCAAATCATCCAACTGCTTCTTCAGCTCTGCCATCTCCGCTGGAGCCATGCGGTAAGGTGCCTTAGATATCGGAGTAGTCCCAGGCTCCAACTCAATCGTGAAAGGATCAGACCTAGACGGCGGCAATCCCTGCAACGACTGAAACACATCCTGGAAATCCCGGACAACCCGAATATCAACCAAAGCGACCTCCCCAACAGACTCTGGCATCACAATCGTCAGTAAGTACCCTCACAGCCCTTATCAATCAACTGCACGGCCTGAATCGCCGAAATCATCAAACTCCCGGAAGTCGGCCTGATGCCCTGATAAACCAACCTCCCCGCCTCACGCTCAAACACCACTCTACCTCGATGACAATCCAGATGAACCTTGTAACGATTCAGCCAATCCATCCCCAAAATAACATCGTACAACTCCACTGGACTGATAACCAAATCTGCCGGCATGACCTCTCCTGCCACCAGAACATCTACTCCACAAGCCCGCCCGAAAGTAGCCAAAGTCTTCCCTCCAGCCACTCTAACCACTCCCGGCTGCTCCCCGGAATCGCTCCGGATCCCACTGCACTCCGCACACTCCGGTGTAATGAAGCTATTCGAAGCTCCAGAATCGAACAAGACATGGCAATCACGCCCGCCTACTACTAAGGTCCCTACACCATTCATGTGTCACAGAGCCTAAAGTATTATCGCAGATACAAGACTCCCAAAACAAGCAATTCACAACGTTAAAAAAAAAATTGAAAATTCACCAAGTTAAGGTTTAAGTACCTGTGATCGGCCTGGCGCTAGGACCCCCCGTCTCCGCCGAAGTGAACACACGCGGCGCAGCAAGCTGTCTCAACGGCTGCACATCAACTGCCGCCCCCTGCACCGGCTGCACCACTGCTACTACCATCTGCAACTTGGGACACCTCACCCTAATGTGCCCCGTCTCTCCGCAATGGAAACACGCCTGTGTAGTCCGAACCTCTCTCCTCTTCGGACAAGCTGCCACCCGGTGCTCCGTGCTCCCACAACCATAGCACCCCGTACCACTCTGACCACTCTGGGCCCTCTGACCGGAACCCGAAGAGCCCTCCCACTTCCTCTTCTGTCCCTGAGCCGGCTTACCGCCCCGGCTCGCACCTGCCTGCTGCTGCTGCGGCCTCCTCTGCTGCTGCTGCTGCACCGGTGGACTAAGCGCTGCAGCCAGCTCTGTCCCCATATCAACCTCAATGGCTGCCGCAGTCTCAACCAACTCCGCCCTCGTGGCGTACTTACGAGCCCTGCACAGCGTCCTCAGCACCGGTCGAAGTCTCTGCATAAACCTCCTGATCTGGGACTCCTCGCTCCCAAACTCTCTACCAGCATTCACCAACAGTCGACCGAACTGCTCATCATAACCCCTAACCGAACTCACTCCCTGGGTCAGCGCCAAAAACTGCGCCTGCATCCGGTCCACCGCCTCCTGCGGAAAATACATGGCGTCAAACTCCGCCAAGAAATCCGCCCAGGTCATACCCGCCTGCGGCCTCCTGCTCGTCACACCTCTCCACCACAGATGTGCATCACCCTCCAAATAGTGAACCGCAAGGTCCACTCTGTATCCCTCGGGACACCTCAGCGCCTAGAAATTACGCTCCAGACGGCTCCTCCATGCAGCAGCCTCCTCAGGCTTAGCACCGCCCGAGAAATACCCAGTAGTAATCCTGTGCATCTGCTCCAAAATCCTCAGGTAGGAAGGAGCCTCCTCTGCAGCCGCCACACCTGGCTGCCCCCGGACCACTGCTGGCTGAACACCCGCCGCTAACGGCTCACCACCAGCCACCCCTGGCTGTACACCCGGAGCATACCCCTGAGCCGGTGCCCCACCTGGCAACCGCTCAAGAACCTGAAGCATCATCGCTTCCAAACGGTCCAACCGACCCTGAGCATTGCCCTCGCCAGGACCCCCACCTGGGCCCTGCGCCACACTGGCCAACTCTGTACCACTCACTAGCTCTGGAGGTATCTGCGACTCTGCAGCCTCCTCCTGCGTGGCCTCCTGAGTCCCACTCGACTCAACAGGATCAACCGCCGGTCCCCGACCACGGCCACGACCACGCCTTCTAGCCCCACGGGCACCACGACCCCTGCCTCTAGCCATCTCTCACTGACTAATCACAGAAGATTAAGCATTAGAAACAGAAATCCCAAACAAAACACTTACCGTGGAATCACATTGAAGGCTCGGAGAAGATGATCCAGGACTCCAAACCCAAACAATAACCAACTGACTAACCACTCAAAATAAATCAATCAAAATACTACGTTCACTCGCCCTAGAACCGTAAGGGCTCTGATACCAAATTGAAACAACCCGACCCTTTTTTTTTTTTTTTTTTGTTTTACAATGGGATTCGAATCAGTGTTCCCATAAACATTGATCCTCAATTCCCAATCAATTCACACAACAACCAGCGGAAAATCATAATAAATCAACCAATCAATTTCCAATAAACCAATAAACCGTTTACACCAATTAACCAATATTCAAGTCAACAATAACCGACAACCTAACCGTCTACGACTTCCATAATCCAGAATCGCTAACACCCTAACAATTCCAATCAATCGAGACCCTAGGATCATCCTCTCTTCCCGGCCTTGATTCCACGATCACATCTTTTCTTTACCTGCAACACATGGTTATAAGAGTTGCGTGAGTATTATCATAAATACCCAGTGAGACGGTCATCCCATCTACAGGTCAAGTACTCAAATGAAAGAATGCACCAAATACCAGGATTATCACTCAACAATGCATAGACAATCAACAGCACAAAACAGGACAGCAGCATCTCTGTCGATCGACACAACCTCTAGGTGTCGATCGACAGACAATTTCGTCCCTCTGTCGATCGACAGACAACAGTCCTGTCGATCGACACGGACCTGCAGAACCCTAAGATCGAACCTATCCTCTCATGGAACGAATCTCAGGCCCACAGATCGCTTCCCAGCACAAATCCACAGCAATTCCACACCAAACACACAGAAATCAATGTATTACATCCATTCCTACATCCGAGAACCTATGGTCACGCACTCACCTCAAAGGATCGAAAAGAACGAATGAACGACGTTTACTAAAACCCCCGTACACGACGAACCACCGATCCAATTCCGAAACAGGCGACTGTTACGGAAACTAGACACCCACAGCTACGCGTCGGTATGTGGATCACCTCCAGAATCCCTCTGGTTCAATCGGAATCCCTCCTCAAACCCGACTGATCGCAGACAATAATCTGCACGAACCCACCGAGTTCAAACAGCCATAACTCGGTGAATAATCAACCAAAAGACAAACCGTTTTCGCCTATAACACGAGCAGAGATTGGAGAACTTACCCTCCAAAAACAGCCCAATCCGCCAAGCAAAGCCCCGCCGTTTGCCCTCTCAAAGATCCGATCAGAAGCTGTTCATACAATGAACCTCTCAAGAACAAGTCTCACTCTCTCTCCCAACCTTTCTCTTCTGAATTCTGATCCAACAAAACGGCCAGGACCCTGTTCTAGCCTTTTATATCAAACCCTAGGGTTCTCCCTTAACCCACCCGCAAACCGTGCGATTAACAAATCAACACTCGGTTCGATTTAATCCCCTGTCGATCGACACACACAGACTGTGTCGATCGACACAACCTTCACTGCCTGACTCCTCGCGAGTCAAAACACCCGTGTCGATCGACACCCTACCAAAAATCCTATTTTTGGATCACGGGCGTTACAAGTTCTTCACTTAGAGGTTTGCACAGCCTGGTTTCTTTGGAGCATTTGAAGTTGAATATAGGTTTAATATACCTTAGATTTGTGCTTCGCTAGTCCACTGAAATCGAGGATTATCCCTTTTATCTCCTCAGAGAGAAACTTCCTTGGGTTTATCGCGTCAAAATGTTTGTAGAAGCCTTTCTAATTTGCACCTGAAGATGGAAGCTCTTATTTGAGCTTTGGGTTGCATGATAGAGATGCAACAGACAACTTAGTGGCTGTTTGGAATGAGAATCACCAAAGGCCAACACTATTGCTAGAGAGATCGCAAAGAGTGTGTTATGTAATGGTCTTTTTCAACCATACTTAGCATTAGGCGGCCCGGCATGGTTACATGACCGCCTTGCTCGAGAAGGTTCTAGGTAATATCTTTTTATTCTTTGCAATTAGGAATGTGATGCTTATTCTCTTTTGCCCATTTATGTTGGGGTTGAACCATTGTACTCTGTTTCACTATCTTTAATAAAAGCACTCAAACGTTCAAAAAAAACAAGATCGATAAGCTATAGCGAAATAATTATTTTTGGGTAATGGTAAATTAACACTCTTACATATCGATATTTGTTATGACAAATAAAGTAAAATCCAAATTTTCACGATTTTTTAATCAAAATTACGATTATATATGGATAATTCTCAAAAATACCACACTTTGAAGTATCGTTTAAAAAAATACCATTTTTTAATATGTTTCAAAAAAACTACAAAACTAAAATTAACTTTCAACATTCAAAACTATACCCTAAATCCCAAATCCAAATCATACCCCCTAACTATATTCTAATTTTACAATAGTTAACTCAAACCCAAAAATTTAAATTATAAATTTTTAAAACTCAATTTTTGTGTTTATGGTATTTTTAAAATACTGAATAAATGATGTTACTTTTGAAACATTTAATAAATGATTGCATTTTTGTAAACAAAATTTCAACGTAGTCAACGTAGTCATTAGAAATGATGGAACATTTAAGGATTCATTGCTACTTAGTCAAAGTAGATTATAATTTGTTTATTTTCTTACGTTCTTGTGGTAGTTCGTAACTATATCGTAAGCGATCGAAACACAAACAAAAATATATATAGATTTTTTTAAACAGTATTATTAGGGTTTGCTTCATGGCCTTAACTTTTCCTGAGAAGAGCCAATCTCGATCGAGCAACTGGTCCTACGTGCTTTATCTAAACACTGTTTAGACTATCCACAATGATATTTTTTAACAACACCTAACTTTTCTCTTTTTTAACACTCCACATCATCTTATCTTTCTTCCACCTAATAATAAAACACATTTCTAATATTTTGTTTCTACAATAGTTTTATTGTAAAAAATTTAACACCCTACCCCACTAACTTTTAATTCATATTTTTATTTTTTTATGTTTTCATGGTTATATAATAATAAATATTATCCATTAAAATTAAATTAAAATACGAAAAAAAAATTTTAAATATCTGAATTTTAGTTTTAATTATTTTTTTTAAATAATTAAAATAAAATAATTAATATTAAAATAATTCAAATTACAAAAAACTTTAAATTCAAAACAATACAAAGATAAGCACACAACACAACCAATGAAACACAAAAAACATAATTAGTACAATAAATTAAATTCACAAACAATAAAACTCTTAAATCACACATAGAGAATTACAAATCTATTTAATCACGTAAATTTTGCCCATATGTGCTTTACTAGATCTGCTTGCAATTCGTGATGTAATTTTGAATCTCGCAACTCGGATCTAGCACGCACATGATTTGCAAATGCAGGTAACACCTCAGTCGAGAAAGGTTGCGGTGTACTAGACCCACTTGCCTCAGATTGATTATAGTCAGTCCAATTTTGAGCATATGTATCTCGTTCATCCTCAACAATCATATTATGCAATATGATACATGATCTCATAATGATAGCCAAATCGGCTATGCCCCACATGCGAGCTGGTTCGCGAATGATTTTAAATCTTGCCTGCAAGACTCCAAACGCGCGTTCGATGTCCTTCCGATATCCCTCTTGATGTTGTGCAAATAACTTGTCTGGTTCACTATGAAGAAGTCTAATTGATTTGACAAAAGTCGGATAAGAAGGATAGATACCGTTAGTTAGATAGTATGCCATATTATACGGACGTTGATTCACAAAAAAAGTTTACTTTTGGAGTATTTTCCTGCTCAACATCATCGAACACTGGCAAATGATCTAGAACGTTGATATCGTTCAATGTTCCTGGACATCCGAAAAAGGCATGCCAGATCCATAGATCATAAGATGCAACAGCTTCAAGAATAACAGTGGTGGTTCCCTTGTCTCCCCGAGTAAATTGACTTTCCCATGTTGTAGGGCAGTTTTTCCATTCCCAATGCATGCAATCGATACTCCCAATCATCTCCGGAAACCCCCGAATATCACTGACATGCAATATTCTTTGCAGGCCAGCTTGAGTTGGGGCTCTGAGATACTCTTGCTCGTACAATTGTATGATTCCTTTGCAGAATCTCCACAAGCACTCCAATGCTGTAGTACCTCCTATATTGATGTATTCGTCGACCGCGTCGGCCACCACACCATATGCTAACATTCGCATGGTCGTGGTACATTTTGCTAGTGGAGATATACCTTCTTTATGGGCTGCGTCAACTGTTTGGGTGAAGTAGTTGTCACTGTTTGATAGATCTCCAACAATCCGAAGGAAAACATGTTCGCATCCGAAACCGCCGACGAAACATTTCATCATCATATAAAAGATGATTAGAAAAATAGTCATCAATCAGTCTTTGGTTTGCCGCTACATAATTTTTTTCAAAATTTTCTCTTGCTAAGAGGTGTAGAGTCCTTCTCTATCTTGCGTCGACGCTCCCTAAACCGATTGATACTTACTTATCTTCAATTTCAGATTACCTTCTGTAAGCTTCAATATCAAAAGAAAATTGTGAAGGATCCATTGATATTTTTTTTTTGTAAGATGAGAGATTTGATATTGGTACATCGATAGAAGAATGAGTCTTGATTTATAATAGACGGACTCATACTGAGTGGCTGAAACTGACGGATTTCAAAAAATAATGGAATATAGTGAAGCAATAGATAAAGATTAGATTTTCTCACATTATTAAAGGAGAAAATGAAAAAAAAATCATTATTAAAGTATAAACTGACAAACAAGCACTAGATAAGTAATAATGGAATATAGTGAAGTAATAGATAAGATCAGATTTTTCCACTAAAAATCAAAAGTCACGAATTACATTATTAAACCAAAAATTGACAAACACACATTATTAAAGCAAAAACTGAGAAACACACATTATTAAAGTAGAAACTAATAAACACACATTATTAAAACAGAAACTGACAAACACACATTATTAAAGCAGAAACTGACAAACACACATTATTAAAGCGGAAAACAAAAAAGCACAATCATACACTCGAAAACAACTATGCCAAACAGATCATTGCCCAACTTCTCGAACAGCTTAATTTTTATTATTATCATCGAGCTGATGCTTCTTTTCACTTAGCTTTATCCACATCTTCATCTTCTTAGCTTGAGTCTTGTCTTTCATTGTCTAGATTACCTTTTGTTGTTGCGCGACGTACTTGTCTCTCTTGGTCTTTCAATTGTTTGTATTCATTCCACTCTTCGTCAACCACTTCCAAAGCTGCGCTCTTACCTTTTTTTTTTTTTTTTTTCTTAGCTGTATCCTTTCCCATTGGACGAGCACAAGATCCTACAGAGTTGGAATCACTAGCTTCACTCTCGCGGGCTCTCTTAGATCCGCTACTTTCAGAGCCAGTATTTCCTCCTACTTGGCTATCATAACGTGGTTGATCACGGACATCGAGCCATTCTTCCATTAAATTGAAATGTATGTTTTTGTTACAACTTAACTCATGCGCTTTTGCTAATACGTCATTCTCTGACCAACCGCTTTTATGCATACGCTTAGCGTTATCGTAAGCACCACTCCATTTTCCCAATAGTTGGTTGATGTAGTTGTAATGATTTATGCATGAACCTCCATCACACGGATATTGAAAAGAGCCAAACTCATTACAATATTTAGCAATTTTACCCCAAAATGCTCATTTTTTTTATTTCTACCGACAATACTGTTTGTTCCAAAATTAATCCACCCACCAAGTAGAACCAAATTTTGCGGACTGGTCCATTTGGGGCCTCTCCGGGGAGCAGGAGGTGAATGCTCTGCATTTTCTTGAGTTGTTTCATTACCACCGCTCATGCCGCCAAGAGACATTTGTGTAGAATATTCAGAAAATTCATTTGTTGAAGTATTTAGAACATTTTCATTATCCGTTGGAGTAGAAAAATAAGGGTGTGGTTGCGATGGCATCATCAATCCATAATATGGACGATAGTTTGGAACAGATGACGGGATGACAAAATTTGGTGCAAAACCATAATTTGGCATGTTTTGGGGTTGGTTGGAAGAATGGTTTTGAAATTGATAATTGTTAGGGTTTGGGTAGTTAAAAGAGTAATTAGAAGAATTTTGGGTGTTAAAAGGGTTGTTATTGGGATCTATTTTCTAAAAAAGATGTTTAAAATGGTAGGAGAAAAGTTTGTTGGGTGAGAAAATATGTTTTTTTCGGTGTCCAAATCAAATGAAACTAGTTTCAATTTATAGAGAAAAAAAATGACGAATTTTGGTATACTTTTTTTTATAAAATAATTAATTTTTTTTTAGATAATTGAGCACAAATATTTGGATGACATCAAAATCTCAAAAATCTTAAGAACCAATCAGAATTTACCAAAAAAAATTATGCACATTAAATTATTTGGCACGCGCCTGATGAGTGGCTTGCGCATGGTAAGTGTGCTCCAACAAAAAATCGACACGTGGCCATGTGGCCCTCCTTTTTCTACTTTGTCGCCTGTTGTAATTTATCAACACAATTTTTCCCACATGTTATCAATACCTTATACAACATACCCATTGTACTCATTCAACAGTTGTATAAATTTTACAACATACCCATTGTAAGTAGTCTTAATTAAATCCCAAAAAATATCTCAGTGGCAAAGAATTTCATAACATTATAAGTCATATGCTGAACCGGTTCGGGGTCCAAAGCTTGTGCTTGGGAATATTATAGGGGTTAGGTATGCACAAACTTTTGAGAGAAAACGTGAGTTCGAATTTTTGGTAGTATATATATATATATATATATATATATATATATATATATATATATATATATATATATATATATATATATATATATATATATATATATATATATATATATATATATATGTTTTAAAAAAATAATGATTGGGAACATTATGGCAATTTCCATAATCCCAAAATTCTTTTTTTTTCAACTGCCATTTGTTTTAAATCATTTTTTCAATTACTATATTTTGTTAGTTTTTAAGCATGTAGATAAAATAACATTGCTCTCCCTCTATCTTTCTCAAAAAAAAAAAAGTTCCTCCTCTCTCTCTAAAGATGGTAGCTGGTGGTGGCCGATCAGGGTAACGAAGATGAAAATAGAGACTGTTGACAAAAACGGAGACAAAAAATTTGAACGGGAAATGAAAACGGAGACTGGACAAAAATGGAGACTGTTAATAGTGGCAAAAACGGAGACGGTGGTCGAGATGGTGGTTGTGAACGGAAAACGAAGATGGTGGACATAGCTGGAGACGGTGGACGAGATGGTAGTTGTGTGCAGACATAATCAGAGACGGTGGACGAGATGGCCATTTATAGAAACAGAGACACAAGCGATTGATGAGAACGGAGACGGTGGTGGGCATAGCTAGAGACGGTTGACGAGATGGTGATTGTGTATGGACATACTGGAGACGGTGGACGAGTGGTATTGGACAAAAATATACACTATTGCCATGATGGTATGGGGAGGGGTAAATTGGAAGGGCATTACAATCATTTTTATTTACGTTAAAAGACAAAATGGCAATTGGAAAAAGAATTCAAAACAAATGGCAATTATTTTTGGAAAAATCGCAATTGCCATATTATTCCCATGCATGATTTTATGGGGTATTTTTCTCTTTTGGTTTGGGCATTTAATTTACTACTATCAGCTCTGATCATATCAATCATATAACGTGCCAAATATTCTCGAAAAATACTACTAACTTAAAACTATATATCTTTAAATGCTTTTCAATGGGACAACATATATATAATTTTGTTGTTATATTGGTAATATGTATCAGTTTTTTTTAATCGACATATATGTATATATTTTTGGATTAGCCAGATATCCGATATTCGATTTTTATGTTTTTAAATATGGATATTCGATTATGTATATGATTTTTTCATAAATATTTTATGGCAGTAAAGACGGATATGAGTAAGGCTTACGACTGAGTACAAATCAAGTTTTCTAGACCATCGGTTTAGTTTGGTAAATTAGTGGATAAACCAATCCGAGGAGAACTCATGCACACTGTGGATCTCGACTATAGGAGGAAGTGATACGTACTTGGGAATACCAAAAAATTTGAGGGGCAAAGATAAAAATATTTCATTTATATAGAAACGGTTGCAAGACCAATCAATGGGTAGACCTCCAAATTTTTATCAAAAGGGGAAAGGAAGTTTTAATCCAATCATTTGCATTGGCATTGCCAACTTATGTCATGTCTTGCTTCAAACTTCCCAAATCTCAAAATTTAGTTTCGTAGAAGGGTGGATTTCATGGATAGTGTGGTGCATAAAATCGATCAAGTACATGGTTTTAATAAATGGAAAATTGAAAGAAAAGATTATCCCCGAAAGGGCATTACGACAAGAGAACCGGTTATTTTCATTCTTATTTACTCTATCTACGGAAGCATTGATTACCAATATACGAAAAGAGGAGCGTGATAAATATCTTACATGAACTAAGGTAGAGAAAGCAAGTCTGCGGGTGTCACACCTTTTCTTTGTGGATGATAACTTATATTTGTGCAAGGCGAATTTATAGGAATGTCGAACCATTTTATGAGTCCTAAAAAAGTATGAATTGACATCATGACAACAAATCAATTTTTCTAGACCATCGGTTTAGTTTGGTAAATTAGTGGATAAACCAATCCGAGGAGAACTCATGCACACTGTGGATCTCGACTATAGGAGGAACTGATACGTACTTGGGAATACCAAAAAATTTGAGGGGCAAAGATAAAAATATTTCATTTATATAGAAACGGTTGCAAGACCAATCAATGGGTAGACCTCCAAATTTTTATCAAAAGGGGAAAGGAAGTTTTAATCCAATCATTTGCATTGGCATTGCCGACTTATGTCATGTCTTGCTTCAAACTTCCCAAATCACTAACAACTTGACAACCCTTGGGAATTTTCCATTGGCTTAAGTTTTCTCAAAATATGATTTATCTGTTTTGGTGGACACTAGTTACAATTTTAGAGTTCTGATGGATCGCTTGGTAAATCTAGAAAGCATGGATGATAAAAATTTTAAGAATTTGGACTGAGACCTAAGAGAGATTTTTTGTACCGCAAAATAAGGTTTCTCTTTGAGCATCGGTGCAAAACATGGATCACTCGAGGATCATTTTCTTGGCATTTTTATGGCAATCCCTAAGAGTAATGGACCTCGTTATTTTATTAAACGGCTCTGGGAAAGAGATGGATACTTTTTAACGTTTTGGGTGGATTTACTACAAGAACTTCGAAGAAGAAGTTATGAGAACCATAAATGCAAATGCATGATGGAGTCTCTCCCCCATACACTTAAAGCTAGAAGCACTCATCTAGATTGTGTTCAGCATGAATAGTCAGCAAAAAATGATGGTAGCTTTTGCGATAGAATATTCAGAGCTCGTAAAAATGGTATCAAAACCTTTAAAATGGTTGGTCTTCTTAGTCCATCTGGAAGAGTTTGTGAAGAGCAAGAGGGAGTTTTCAGAGTTTTCTCTAACTTGTATCCCACGTATTAGAAACACAAAAATGGATATATTGGCACGTAGTGAAAAATTATTTTCGTATGATATCTCTTATGTCAACGTTGTTCCACCGGTGTGGATGATGGAGAGGAATATGTAGTTGTTTAGAGTATATCATGTACCACTCATAATTAGTACAAAGAGTAGTACAAGAAGTAATGCATGAAGTTGAGTTGTGCGATTGCTAACAGTGTTAGTGTGGTTATATCGTCGTGGTCATGTTGGTCTTGTTAGCAGTATGTGTTGGTGTTGTGGAGATTTCACAAAACTCAAGTCTAGGCTCAGGTGGACATCTCAAGATTGAGTTATCCTGAAGAATCCATGTTACAAAACGGTAAATTAAGAAGTTGTACGTGTTTGCAAATTGGTTGTATTTGCTTTCTGGTTCTAGTGGATTTGATTTTTGGATTTGGTCTCGGAGAGTAGGAAAACTGAACCCTAGTTAGCAATTCTCTTGTCTTTTATGCACTATATCTTGTCTCACTTGCATTTACAAGTGGTATCAGAATAAATTCCTGATAGAGATCTAGTTTTGTTGTTTTTGGTTGATCAAGAATGGGGAACATAACATAGTTCAGGAAATAAGATAGGAAGTGCGACAGAACGTGAAAGTCGAGTCTCATGGAGTCACATCCAAAAAGTACGTCTATAACAAGACCACCACACCTTGCTTTTTTAAATTGTGGATATTGGAAGGTCTGTATGGTAACCTTTATTAGTGGTATTAATGAAGATTGTTGGAATGCGATTGAAGTTGGTTGGAATCCTCCTTTCATCACTGATGATAAAGAGTTGACTCCTAAGTCGAGAGACAATTGGACTGCTCTTGAGTAAAGGAAATCAAGTTGCAATTCAAAGGTCAAGATTGCAATTTACAACGCTGTTATTCCAAACATCTTCAAGCTTTATCTATGTGCATCGGCTCATCAAACATGGAAGACATTGGAGAACATGTTCGAGGGAACACGTAGTATCAATAACCTCTACTAAACAAAGAATGTTTCGAAAAACCTTTTCAAACGGTTACCTTCTATTAAACAACGAACGTTTCAAAGCACTTTTTCTTCATGGTGCCCTTCAACTTCTGAGGAAAAAATTGTTGATAGAGAGGTTTGATTTAGGGTTTCTGTTTGAGGAGAAGCATTTTGATTCAAGGGTTTGGGATTTTGATTTGCTCTACTATGAGAATGTTTTTTCTGTACAAGTTGAAAGAGAACATGAGGAAAAAAAAAATTGTGAAACTTTCTTCCTATGATAGGTTTGTTCAGTTTAGATTAATTTTATTTTCTTGGGGTTAGGATATCAAGTTTGTTTGTTTCTTAAAAAAAAAAAAATCAGATTAGATTTTGAGTTAAAATTAAATGAAGTAATAGTGAAAACTTGATAATCCAAATAGTATGAGATACATGTTTTTCAAATTTGGTGTGGTTAGGAGATGTAAAGCTTCAATATATGTGTAATTACAAAAAAAAAAGTTTAGAACTTAATATGGTTTGAATTTGATCGTAAACTTTGGCAGGACTCTAGATCACTCACCCTAATAAGTGTAACAACGCCGTTCATTTTCAATTCATTGTCACATAGATTTTACTTTTAAAATTTTATGGAACGAACCAAATCACTTCTTTGACTGTTATCATTCGAGAGCCTTAATATTAATAACTTACTAGTAAGGACAAGAAGCAAATGTCTCATAAATAGTAAGTCCATTGACATGATGTAAAAGGACAATCACCTTTGTAGAGTGGGAATGTTTAGATTCACTTCATGCGTCGATGTTAGTATAAACAGTATGAAAACGGCGATTAGATATAATATCCAAAATAAAGATTATAAATTTTTATATAACTTTAAAAAGTGGACCCGAAACAAAGGTGTGGAAGAAGAGATGATGAATGATAAAAGATAAAAAAAAAAAAAGAAAAAAAAAAAGAAGGTATTATAAAGAGAGAAGCGAGGATCATGTGTTGCAACTTGCGTCTATCTTCTTTTTGACCATTCAGATAAACAAAACGTGAACACCATCAAATGCCTTATTTACGAATCAAAAATCCATCAACTTTTCTTCTTTATTCATATACATGAGAAGAAGATGATGTGAGACCATTCAATCATCACATGACTAAATAAAACCTTCTCAGTACCGTTTCTCTAATGCCTCCAATGTTTTCAACACAAATTTTACATTTGCGTTTGCATTTTTTACAAAAACAATAAAGAAGTAATCAATGTCTAAATATCTTGGATTACTTAAAATGCTTGAGATGATGAGTTAATTCAAAGAATATACACTAAACGCAAACATAAACGCAAAAAAAAAGTAATCAATGTCTAAATATCTTGAACCAACCCAAGCCACCACACTCGTATGTTACGGTGGGACGAGGCATTCTCTGGACTGGTATGGATTTATTTTTTGATATCAGAATCAAACCAGCCTAAGACACCCCACTTATATGTTACAGTGGGACGAATCAGTCTATGGGCTGGTACGGATTTGTTCTGAAATATTAGAATCAAACCAGCCAAAGACACCCATTCGCATGTTACGGTGGGATGGAAGTCGGTCTATGGGCTGTGGTATTGATTTATTCTGAGATATCAGAATCAGACCAGCCCATTTCAAGTGCAGTCCATTTGGGACCGGCAAAGCCTGTTGAACCCATAGCCAAGCCACGAGCTTGCATTGCAGGCCAATGCCAAAGCAAAGCTTAACTAAAGTCAGGATCTAAATACTCTAGGTTTTAATGGACTGGGTTCAAAACGGAGCAGCCTATCCAATCAGGCAATCACAAACATATATTCTATCACTACATGTCAATGAGCTTCAAATGAATGCTTAAATAAACCCATAACCACCATATATGATATAATATTCGATATGTCGAATTGAGTTCTTACACAAATCTCTCTGGCCCTATTTGAGTATAACCAAATACCAAAAAAGATTGTACATTCACCCCCCAAAAAATAAAAATTCAAAATACTCGGCCAGATTTTCCGGTATAGATAGTTCTTGTGCTAAAAAATAGCCAGTACTAGACTTCAACTATTTTGGGTCAGCCTTATAATCAACAAAATAAAAAGAGAAAGCAAAAGATCAGACCTGACTTTGATTAGTCCTGTGCCCTAATCCATATGAGAGATGTGCTTCTTCCTCCATTGTACACTGTACTGAATTGCTACTAGCTTCAAACCCCGCCTAATCTAGATTCATACCCACTTCTTCCATTGGGATTGAGCTTTTCTCTTCACTGTTCTCATTGTCCATTTTGGATGACTTTTTCGCCTCTGAGTTCTCTGAAAGTAATTCACAAGGAGTTGCAGCCGGGTCTAGTTCCAGACAACCTTCTGGTGCGTTATCAGCTTCTTTACCAGTAAGAATGTGATGAGGTATTTGGTGAGAGAATCTAAACATTTCTTCCTTTGGAATCTTTCTCACATCCTTTTGATCTGTGCTTCTGCGGAAAACTGCCCTGAACCCTTCTGCTTTGACTAAGAGAGTCACGGTTACGCTTGGTTTCTCTTCGGTATAGTAATCAAGAACTTCCACCATGTCATACTTGTGTTTGACTTCATCAGGAGTATTCTTGTCCCACTCAGGGGACCAATTTCGATACAATGCCCAAACTTGTCCCTTTCTTGGAAGAATATGAAGGATTCCTCTTGCACCTTTGGTGAAATCAACTTTGTGAGAAAAGGCATTTAGTGCATCTGTTGATTCGTATTTCCCAATCCTAAAATCCCCACATGATTTGGCAAAACCAGAGCCTACCCAATCTATAGGACTAAATTCACTGCAGCTTCTGGTGTTGAGCCAGCTGATTCTCAACCTGAAGGGACTCAAAGAAACCACCTTTTGGATGCGGGCATAAAACCGAGGCATTCCATCATCATCATCATAAGCGGCCCAAATCTGATCGTCTCCAAAAGAATTTTCAGATCGGTCAAGATCAAAGTTATGAAAGTCTGAATCCGGAACAACGATTGCATTCACTTCATTGTCCTCTGGATCAGAATCATGGGGAATTTCCTCGACTGACCCACTATTCCTTTCAGCCTCTTTTGCCTTGTTACTCACCTTGCTTGTTGCTTTCATACTTTTCTTCTCCTTTTCAATTGCTTTCACGTCCTCTTCCGTTTCAGATATCATCTTCGGAAGTCTCTTCAAGATATCTGACTGGGTCTTGGTCACAAGCGCTTTTGTTATATCACAAGGTAACAGCATTCCTTGTATATGAGGATGACGAGAGCCTATGGTGTTAGGCGTTTCAGTATTTCCATTCGCAGGATTAGAAGGAGTACTGAACCTACTTCCCATTCCCACACCTATTTGATCAGACCACTTGCCTGCAAATGAACCAAACGTATGGGAATCATCTGTCCTCGGCTTCTTAAAATTCTTCAGATCAGCGTTTGTAAATCTTCTAGCAGCATCACTTTCTTGTGACTCCCCAAACCCTCTTTTCAGTTTATCTTGTGCTTGCGGGACTACATTCGCAGCTCGGTTTGTGGCATTTTGGCTGTTAGAACCAGCCATTCTTGATAAAGAATCCCATTGAAAACTATGGTTAACAGATGGTGCAGGCTCTCTCCCAAAAGAAGTACCATGTGATTTTTTGTTTGTTGCTTGAGGCTTGGAACTCCGGTGCTGTTGATTAGATGAGGGGTTGACTGGCTTCTGAACACTTGGAGGCGGAGCTTTCTCGGCTGCAGTGAAACCCACACGACAGTTTGGACAAAGCAATGTCTGGTTAAGATAAACCCTCAGGTACTCATATTGTGTCTTGCATCTGTCACATATTGTCCAAAAGGTACTGGTCTCCTTCTGAATCGGAGAAACAAAAGCAGGCGAATCCATGCGGGATCTATCCATACGGGCAGCGGACTTAGTTCTAGCCCTAGCAGTTGAAACTACAGGCTCTCTTACATTTCGAAACCCGTTAGCACTTGGTGGGCGCGGTGGAACCGCAGATCTTTGGTGAGCTTCTTTAACCTGCCTTTTTAAGTTATATGAGATTCTCTTAGCCTTGTCAGATAGTATACCCCATGCTTCTGAAAGCAGCTTAAACGCACCCTCTGCACCTTTACACTTGTTTTTATCAGGATGAAGCAGAAGCGCTAACTTCCTGTACTGTTTTTTCACTGCTTCATCATCAGCCAAGGGATCTACACCGAGTATACCATACCAATCAGCATCTTCACCAATCTTTTTTTCTCCTGAGATATAAACATCGATCATCATCAACAATTGTTTCAGACCATCAAGTGGGGGATATAAGTTTTGAGCCTTATTAGCAAACTTTTTCGCCCCATTGTAGTCCTTTTCTGTGACCTTCCTCTCAGCAATATCCATTGCCCTTTTCGCTTCATCCTTGTTGCATTCCATCCTCAAGAGTAGCTCCGTTACAATATATAGTCCTCTGGAAACTTTTTAGAATTAGAGGATCTTCAGCAGAATCCTCAGAGGTTTCGAACCTGTTTCAATGGAAAATAGAAGGAGAAAAAGAATTGATTCAGAAGAATGTTTACAGATGCATATCATGTTATCTAATGATTTTAAAGGAGTGCACATATCCCTAACATCTCAACATCCCAGAAAACTGAGATTTGTTCCCATATGAAGGTTTAACTAGCTACAAAGAGGAAAAAAAAGTCTGATGATTTGATATAGATGCAGATCTGATCCAACAAGGTAAACCCATAAAAGCAAATCATCATTAAGTTAAGGGAATATATCTTATCCAGTGGCATTGGCTCAACCGGTAGAATCTCAACCGGTCGAAGCGCCCTGAAACTTACAAAGAAACCCGGTTCGATCCTTTAAAAAAGAGAACCACCAATCCATGGCCATAAATTATGACATTACCATATCTCAGCCACACAAAAAAACGACTTTGCGCGCCAATCCGCTGGATACAAATTTTGCGCGGTAATCCGCTGAATATAACAGAGATACCCAAGCTCATAAAAGAACAATCTTGAGAATCTAGTGCAATCAATCATCTTAACATTAAGTAAGAACAAGAATTAAATGAAGATCATCAAAGTCTAACAACATTTTAGCACTAATGGAGGATAAAACACAGTCCAATGCCAAAAAACCAACTACGATCACAGATCTTCAAACTCTAACAAGCGAAACCCTAAATCAGGAAACAACAATTCACCAAACCCACAAAAGTGTACAACTTTATCAAACCCACAAAATTCCCAGCAGCATTTGCATCTCCTAATCACTAGGAACCCAAAAATACCCTAATCCACACTCGAATCAATGCACACAATCAAACCAAGCTCGAGACCGCGAAAATTCGACCCATTTAAAAAAATTTCAAACGGATCTAGAGACATATGGTACAAATCAACTTAGCCCAAATTCGCCATTGCAGAGAGTTGCAAAGTGCGATACGAAACCGAAAACCCTAATCAATTACTGCAAATTCGAAGCCCTAGAATCGGATTTGTGATATAAGCGGAAAGCGAGAGAAGAAAAAGAAGAAAGCATGAAAATAGGAGAAACATACCAATCGTTAGATCGAAACTCCAAAGGAGGATAAGATTATATTTTTCTTTTTGAATCAAACAAACTTTTACTACAAGAGACTCATTTGTCAGATACCCTTACAAACCCTACTCAGATTTCTTTTTTCTTTTTCTTTATTTTTTTTCTTCCCTTAAGAACACCTCAAATATATATATTATTCAAGGAAATTTTTTATGGAAAAAATTGTATGGGTCTAAAATTTATTTTAATTCATTTTTTATTCAAAGTAAAATCTAACTCACTATCATAACCATGGTTAAGTAACCATGCTTTAAACCATAGTTGTTTAATCGCGATTAAATTTTAATTTGGACTGCAAAAAATTTAGCTGATTATCTTTTCGTCTACGGTTTATTCATATATATTTTCAAATTTAAAATCGGATGATGATACAATAACATCACTAGTATATACCAATTAACTACAAATCTTATAAATCATAATTCTCGAACATTTATCATTACAGTCATTTCAAAAACCATCAATCATTCGACCATTATAAATTATATTTTCAACCATTTCATACATTCTATCATTTTTTAATTTACTAATTTTTTTAGAAGTTTTTTATGTTCTAAATATGTTTAGAATCTTAATATTTTATTTTAATAGTCCCTGAAAGATTTTTTTAAAAAAATCTAACAACTTTGATTAAAAGAAAAACTATCTAACAAGTCTTTGTAGTTGATGAATAAACTGCAAATGTATATATAATTCCTCAATTATAGAAACGGACATCTGAATAAACATGGGCTATTGACCCCATAGTTTTTTTATTTTTATCAAAGTATTCATTATATCATTATTCGAATTTTAAGTTTGAGGATATATAACTATAAGTTATAGACGAATATACATAATTCATGTTTAACCACCTAGAATTGGCAATTTAGATTTAAACTAATTTTCGAAAAAAAAAAAAAAACATAGATTTAAACTTAATCATGGTTAAATAACATGGTGTAAAGTAACCATGGCTAGATAACCATGATTTAGAGAAAAATTGTAGTGAGTTAGTGGGTTTTACATTGAATAAAAAAGAATTTAAATGACACCAAATATAGTAATGTAAATTTATGTGTAATAACGTACTGGTTTTTGATAAATAATCTTTTGAATGAAAATCATGATAAACTTTTAAAACGTCATTTTAAAAAATTACCCTTTATAATTTGTATTCATGCATTCAACGACAGTTTGTATTCATATCCAGTGATAATTTGTATTCATGGCCCATTGACAACTTTTTTTTACTATACACAATATCTATTGATATAGTATTAAACTTTTTTACCATACCGAGAAAATTTATGAGAGAATGTTTTGAAATTTAATATTTCCAAACTTTGAATATTTTATTTACTTTATTACTTACTTATTTACCATAACTTTAGTATTTAAAGTTTTCTTAGTCTATTCAAAATGGTTTATTAATTGCTATTAAAAGATACTAACATTTTAAAGAATATCTTATAAATAGGTTAAGATTTGATATTGTTTTAAAAAAATTAACTTATTTGACCAATCATAGGTTAAATATATTTAAAATTTAGTATTATAAACTTGTAAGAATATAAGAAATTTTATAACTAAATTTTAATATAACTTGAAACAATTCTATATGATTTTTTTTTTCTCAAACAAAGATTTTACGGGGTATAACCATATAGGATAAATTTTGTATTATGATTCTTGATGATATGCAGGGGAGGTTCTGAGGGTGTGCAAAGTGTGCAACCGCACATGACCCATTTTTTTAGTTAATTTTTATTATAATTTAGGACCCAAAAATTATTAAAATTATATATAAAAAAGTCCAAAATTTTAGATTTTATCAAATATAGACCATTTTTAAAAAAAAAATTAAAATTTTTGCATAGGACCCAAAATTTTTTTTGCCTTTTTTGAGCCGCCCCTGATGATATGTATGTTGATGTCTAAGAACTATTATCTTTGTATTATAATTCTTTTTTGAATCGCTTCTCTTATTTTTATATCATTCCACAATCATATTTCTTCTGTCGGACTTTCATCGCCTCTATTTTAGAGTTTTTGGGGTGATTTAGCTATGTCAGTAGAGGAGCTTCGGTTTGGTAGGGCTCTTTTTTTTTGCTTTTGTTGTTAGTTATCTTCTTATCATATGATGGTCTTTTTATTTTATTATTTTTCCTATCGTTTGCCGTTTTTTTTGCGAATCCAGTTTGACCCAATAGAATGGTTGTTCGCTCCTTGTTTCTACATAAATGATATGATGTAGGCATGCTTAGTTCATGGATTTTTATTGGAGCGTCCAAAAATCGTATCTTATTCAACATAACCTTTTTGTGAAGAATTGTGGAAAACTATATTATTTTTTTTGTTTTCTCTTGCCAAAATAGAATCTTAGGAACACATTTTGTTTTTTTTTGAAACAAAGGGCTTTCTATTTAATGCATAAACACTGAAAAAGTACTAGTCCATGAAGAACTAGTGTTGGTTTGGAAGCCCATTAAGCAATCAGAGAGGCCCAGAAAATAAAATACAATTAGAAACCCAATTTTGAACCGATTACAAATTTGTCGATGGAAGGCGATGTGTCTTTCAACCTCCGGCACGATCGAAGAAGAGGAAGTTGTGTTGTTCCACTGTCAACTCAATTACTCCCCAACCATCTCTGCATCACGAGGGTACAAAGTTTTGGGTTTGTTTCTCTAAAGCCAGAGATCTTGGTCCTGATTAATGAATCAATAATCTGCAATATCGAATCCGAGGATCGGAAAGTTTGCCGGTGAAGTCGTCTGTTCCGTTCTACCCAAATATTGTAAATCGTTGTTTGCCAAGCAAGGAGGGAGAGTCTTGTATTCTCTTTTGGTCCTCTTAGTGTTTGCATGGTTGTAATAGTCGAAGCCCAATCCGTGTGAGCTTGAGTTTGTGATCTAGCCGCCACTCGGCTCCAAATTGACCAAGTAAATCTGCAGGAAAAGAAGAGGTGATCCCTACTCTCCAATTGATTTGTACACAGCACGCAGTTTGGATCCGTTTGGAGGCCCCATCCAAGAATTATGTCCTTTGTAGGACATAGATTCAGAACAAAAAGCCAACATAGGAAACTCTGTCTCGGAATCCCTCCTTTGATCCAGATCGCATCGGACCAGTTCACCAAAGGTAATTGATTAACTAGCTTACTGTAAACCATGCCTGTGTTGAACCTACTTTCAATCCTTCCATCAATCTCCCATTCATAGTAATCATCATGATCCGAAAGGCTAATAGTTGTGAGATGAGCTTGTAGTGAAACTTGGTTATCTGATCTTGCAGGCGGTAGATTCCATCTTCCATTCAAGTAAAGGTCACTCAGTGACGAGAGTAGTGGGATTCCCATTCTGGAATTGTTGTTGTTTGCTAGGAAGGAGGACATGCTACCAAATGGTGACCAATTGTCAGTCCAGAACCGACAAGAGGTATCATTCTCCACTCTGAGCTTTATCCAATCAAAAACTGAGTCCCTCATTCGAATTAGCTTATTAGCTAACCATGTGTTATCTTGTTTTTCCTTGAGAGTCCAGTAGTTGCTGATCGAACTCTTTAAGACCATGAGTTAGGAACACTTTACTAGGGAAATAGTATTGGTTCACTGTAGAATGAATCTCTAATCATTTTTGGTTTGTTTCGTCCTCTACAATTTACTTAAACCATTCAAGATTTAAGAATTTATATTAGTGAAACGTGAACGTTAGATTTCAGACCTAAGGCGTTGTTTTGTTGTCTCGTTTTTGGGTTGCGATTTTCTTTTGTTTTAAGTTTTACCAATAACTATATTATTATCCAATCTATATCATTATATATGAAATAAAAAATCTTATGTGACACTCTCTAATTAATTTGAAGGTGGTTGATTACAAGGACACCCCATCAAATTTTTTTTTTTAACCAAAATACTATTATTTCGATTGATTTATGCTCATTGGATTTGAGCCTAATTTTTATTTGTTTTGGATTAATTTTCGTTTGGCCTATATATTTTAAATAAAAATATGTTTATCTTTGGATATACTCGAAATTTAATAGCAATCTTCCATTATTATTTATCTATATAGGAAATAGTCTTTATTTTGTTTATTCGATGAAATATCTCTATACTATTAAAAGAGAAGTCATTTAGAGTAAATGTCTAAAATCCTATCTAATATTACTGAAATTGCCATTGTCTTTAAACTAATGAAATTCAATTGAAATGGGTAATTTTGAATTTTTTTAGTGGCAATTTCAGTAATTATCAGGTCAATTTCAGACATTTTGAAAGGCATTTTCGTTTTTTTTTATGACACATTAATGACATTTTCGTTATTTTAGGAAAATTTTGTAACTGCATACAAAAAAATGATAAAAAAATATATAATAAATTTTTAAGAATTCTATTCCCCATTCATCTTTGTTTGATGATATTTTTAATATACAAATTAAATAATCGAATAATTTATATGATAAAAAAAACATAGATTTTTTTCTGCATATGTTATGATTCGAATTTTTCAAAAAGATCATAAACTATTTAACATATGAAAAGAGTAATGTTTGTCAAAGTCCCACATCGAATACGAAAATGAATTTGAATCCAAAGACATGGTATAGAAAGAAACAAAATGATGAAAAACGGTAAGAGCAGGAAGTCTAATCTAATAGGCATCCAAAACAAAATATTTGATTCGTTTTATTTTAGTTATTAAGTTTAATTGTATAATTAAATCGAATAATATAAATAATTTGAATCCTATTGGACCTGCCTCGCGACCGTTTTTCATTAATGATTTTTTCGTAGTTAATTGAGATTCTTAACAAAAAGCAGCGTAATAAATATTAAATATATATAATATCGTCTGATTTCCTTTGTACCACATCGTGTGATCTCCACTAATATCGTCTTAACTAATGTTTTTCGTGTGATTTTCTCAAATATGGAATGCTATTTAATCATATTAATTACCTAATTTTCAATTTAGTTTTGATTATCAGAGATTTCCGTAAATAAGTTCATCTTTTTCGGGTATCTAAGTGGGAGTTATTAAATCTTTTTGTTAATATTCTATACTAAGACTAAAATGAAAACCCTATCAACCAACACTATAACTCTCTATAAATAATTGATATTCGATCTCAGCACTTTTAAAGTGTAGCCGTCTCAAATTTTGGTTCGTTTTCTTTTCTTTGTTTTTCATGGTTATAATCTATTTAGTTGTTCAAATTTCGTTTCTTATTATACTCCCATTCAACGTTTTGGTCGTTTAAAGCCGTTTAAAACTTAATTTAATTTATGTTTCATTGTGATTTAACTAGGCAAATCGGTAAGGAAGATGAAGAAAGTTGTTCTGCATCGGAGAAGAAACCAGATCAATTAAATTCATAAACTACTTCCACACATATGTATTTCGCTCAGGTTTTTGTATATGATTCATCATTAATTATTTTTCCGATTCTTAATACTTCTAGGGTTTATATGATTATGATGAAATCTAATTGTTTTTCTGTGGTTTGGATTTTGTTAATTTATTTCGTTTACACCATTGTTTAAACAATTGCAGAGTTTCTTTTGTTAACAATTTTATTTGTAGAGTTGTTTTAATTTACGTAATTAAGGGACACTAATGATTTTTAATTTTGTCATATTTGACTTCCTTTCTTTTTCCAACAGATATTATTTGTTTTTCTGGTGAACAAATTGCGAGGACATGTGTGATCTATCAAAGCTGCATAATCCCTTTGGTATGAATATGTTTTATTCATGAACCGTGTCATTCTATTTGTAAATCTTGCTGAACTTTTTGTGCATGATTTTAGATCCCTTAGTTACACCATCTATCTCTTCATTCTATTATATGTAACAGCAAATTACCCTATTTTGTAGTGTCTTGGTGTTTTGCTTTATGGACATTTATAGATGGTGGTGTGCTAAGTAAAAACCTTTTATCATTGTTTCGTTGTAATACACAAAATTATAACGTTTTTTGATCTTTCTCCTATTGTGAGTCTTTAATGGATTAATTTAACCGATATTGCAGGTGAGATGTTGGAAAACTATCCCATAGTGGGGCTTTTGTAGCCAATTAATCAACCAAGCCTGTCTGGTAACTTTGGAAGGACTATGGGACCATAGTCTTTACATGTGGATGTGATAAGCAAGCAAAACCAATGCTCATTGGTGTGGTCAACTCTCAGGTCAGTGACTTGGTTCGTTCATTATCTTCATATTTAATTGATTTAGTAGTTGTCCGGTATGATTTTTCAATCTATGTTTCATGTTGTTTTTATTTTGGATCATGAGTAGTATTTTTCTCTTTTTCTTGATCATTTAAGGATTAATGTCTAGATTGTACTCTTTCCTCCCTTCTCAAACTATCTACAATCTTGCAAGCTTTTAACCTTAAAATGCTTTCGAATTCATTAAGAATATCGAAATAAATTGCTTCTTTTTTCCATGTTTGTAACACATGCAATGAAGTTTTAACATTACAATCCTTTGATTTTGTTAGTGATCTGATTTTACTATAGAGAAATTGCAAAAATGTCATTTTTATGTGTACATTTGCAAAAATACCACTTATGGGTGTTCATTTACAAAAATACCACTAATTATAGATTTTTAAACCTTATATCTTAAAATTCTAAACAATAAAAAATGTTTTGACCTCTAAACCCCCCTGAACCCTTATAACTAAACCCTATATAACATAATTAACCCAAACATAAATAATATAAAGAAAATATAATTTTAAAAAGTGACATTTTTGTAAATATTTTAAAAGTGTGTTATTTTTGTAAATATTTCAAAAGTGTGTCATTTTTGTAAAGTGACACTTGAAAAATAACATTTATAAAAAATTTTCTTTTATTATTTGTTGTTTGCCGTAATATTAGATTTTTCACTTCCAAGTTGGAGGGGTTGCCTATAATGTGCTTTAGTGGTTCTTTTGTAACGAAGCCATCTCGGCAGAGTGTTTGGGATCATGTGGTAACCAAACTTCCATTTGTCTTCGGTTTAGTGATTGAGGTATGTTAGTTTCTTGATTTCTTAGTTAAACATTTTCAATGAGAACTATTTCTTTATGGACACATGGTCTTATGGCTATAGTTTATCATTCTGTCATCAACACTCTTTCATAGGTTTTAATATCAATCTAAACCACATGTTAAATTCGTTTGTTCATAAAGTTTTCACCATCTCTCAAGTCTGTGGTAATACCTATTGTGCCCTTTTGTTCTGTCATGGTTACCGAGTTTGCAAGGTGCTACAATGGAGTGAAGGTCGCAACGATAGAAAGAGACGTTTGATGTGGATGCTGTTCTCATTGCTCCTGGAGTACTACAGTCAAGAACAATAGCTTTCATAATGGAAACAAGAAGTTATCAAATCTTTGTTCGTATCGAGAACAATTATTTTGAACTACAATTATCTTATTTACAATATTTTTGTACTCGGGTAGTTTATATATATATATATATATATAGTTTGTTAAAGACTTTACAAAATATAATTATGTATGTAGTGTTTATTTAAGATAAACTTATCAGAAGATTTTAGACTATGACAATGAAAAAGTTTGGCATACGATGAGAATGCTACCGAGTGATTGATACACTATTCAGTGATTTGGTCTTTCTTTTGCTTTTTCGGGCTATTCAAAACTATTTTGATTTGGATAATTTAAAACATCTTTAATCCTATTTTCATTATTACTATTTGTATATATTTTGTGTTTATTGCACAATATATCTATTTGTGTTACGTCCAAGTTTGTGATATATATAAAATATTTTAATTTGGTCGAAAATTTAGAATACTTTGCTTTGATAAAAAGCTCAAATATTTAAAATATTTTAAACTCATCGACAAAAAAACTAAACTAACTATATTTGTTACCATACACAAATTGCTTTTTAATGCTATATATATATTAAAAAATTCACAAACATGGTATACAAAAAAACATTCTAAATACTAATTTAGTTATTTCCGATTTTGTTGCGATTTGTTATTTATTATAGCACGATTGAGTAAATCTTGGATTTTAGGTACATTAATATGACAGTATTATCATTAAATTCAAAGATTTTCAGTTTTAGAAACAAACATTAATATTTCCGATTTTGTTGCTATTTGTTATTTATTACTAAATCTTGGATTCTTGGTGCATAAAAATATGCCGGTATTATCTTTTAAAATGAAATATTTTTAGTGTTAGTTACATACATTAATAGAATTTCCTTTTTTTACATATTCTTTAGATGGGTAGATGTGAAATTTGAAGAAAAATAATTAATAATGAAAGTATACATGTATACTCAAATTTTTTTTAGCAGAACAATGATAATCTCTGAAATTGTTTCAAAAGTAATGATATTTTGCTTATGAACATTTATGTTTTCTAACTATATTTTTGGGGTACAAAACATTAGTTTCTATAAGAAATTTGTAATATTTTCTTAAACCCAGATCCGGCCGGTTCACCCAATTCGCCGGATCACGGGCTGATAACGAATATTTTCAGGTTTTAGTTTTAATGGATTTTATTACTAAACTTGAACATGAATATTGACCGGATAGTGGATTAATCGGGCCGGCCGGGTTTAAAAACATTGGTAATTAGGACTAGACAAATCAACAACATAAAATAAAATTATTTACTAAAAAGAACAAGAAGTTTATCTCAAAATATTAGATGTTTGTCTACACAGATTAATACAACATACTCCACTATATCTAAGTTCACTAATGGGAAACACAAACAATATACATGCAATACAATACTCCAATATATAAATATATAATGTACGAAATAATTGACACATCAAATATTATGGACGAACAAATAACATTCTCGCACAGATTAGAAGAGATACATTTTTCAAGTTTGTTGTATACTATAAATGGTTAAAATGTAAATAGAAATTTATAGTGAAGTAAAAATAAATCAAACATAAAGTAAATCACATAATAAATCCAATAATATAAAATTTTCTAAGTATATATTCTTATTTAAAAAAAAAAATGAAATTACTTTTGTAATATATGATATCGTATATATATATATATATATATATATATATATATATATATATATATATATATATATATATGTGATCCCACAATAAATATATACAAATATATATAATTTAATATATACTTATTTATGTCAAACAGGATCTCAGGAATTCCCGTTTTCTTCCCGTTCTGTTTCCAATCAGGAATTGAAAACATATCCCATATGGGAATACATGAATACGGTACAAAAATACGAGAACAGATTTCTACCTACAAACTAAAACAAAAACTCTTATTATTCTACCTACAAACCAAAAACATATAATATTTAAAGTTAAAATATATTATATACAACATAATACAAAAGTCAAGTATAGTTTACAACGTATATAACAAATGTATCCGCACATAGTGCGGGTGAGAATCTAGTTATCATATATAAGTGAAACCCTATATCTTTTGTATATATATATATATGCATATGCTTCTAGCAGAACCCTACCTCTATTATAAACTATATATCTCGACCTTATTCTCCTCTTTCTCATAATTTAGAATCGCCTCCTTTTATTGGTGTTTTAATTAGTTTTTTGGGTTTTGTTTGTTTTTGTAGGTATCTTACGAGTTGGGTTCTTTAACGAGCTTAGACGTTTTAGGTTTGAGATTTAAGATAACTCTTATGCGTAGGGTGCCGGTTTTCCTCACTTTGTTTCCAATCCACTATTTCCCTCATTCCACGTACATATTTGATTCAATGTTTTTTTTGTTAAATCGTGTTAAACCTATATATCGCTTTATAATCTTGATCAAGCCGCTTTATTTTGATTTTTTTAGTACAGTAGCATCGTTTCAATGAGATTAACACCGATCGAGACATCAAAGTTAAGTTTATATCAGCAAGTTGATTCCATCGACTTTGGTTTTTAGTTTTTTATACATTGAATTTGTTGTTGTGTGTGTGTGTTTTTTTTTTTTTTTTGGTTTTTAGCGAATTTTGTTGTGTTTTTAGAATTTGGATAATTATTGGGTCTCTCAGTTTTATCTTTTCGTCTTGGAATTGTTTATTTAGTTGTGTCTATTAACATCTTGGTCTTTCTTTTTGGTATTGTGTTGCGTACCTTCAACGTGAAATTTTATTCTTCATATTTTCTTCAGTTTTACTCCGTGAAGCCTATATATAGCAGCCTATATATTCTATCCATCATTAATTTTTGTTGGCGAGGTTTGTGTATTAAAATCTCCTTTGTATCAATTTGCTTTCTATTGAATATTAGTAAAGTAGCTGTTCTCAATTCATTTTTTAATATGTCAAAGACATGTTGCATGTATAGCTTTAAACATATACAAACGGGCTGGCCAACAGGTAAAAGCTCTAAAGCTAGACTAATTCTCAAACTTCGAAGTTTGATTGTTACAAGTTTCTCACTGCACATTATGAAAATATTGTTTATTTTTATTGGTACTTCAAAATGTTCTAACAGCTTGTGATCAAATGAAGCGAGATGGTGACTTCAATAGAACAATGTTTATAAAATTGGTTTCAGCCTCGGTCTTTACTTGGAATAGTGGAAGATTACAATAAAAGCACTTCAAAGATACAAAATTGGACTAATAATATTTGGTTTATGTGATCATTACAAGTCTTCTTATGATATGCATCTGTTTCTTTTTTTTATCACAAGCATATAGTGAAAGTATTGTTCTTGCATCATTTTCAGGTCATTTGTGTTTTATGTACGCCTAAAATTGTTTTTTATTTTAAACAGTGTTATCAAAAAACACTCTATGCAGCCTAAAGAACCTGTAGAAATCAAAAATCAAAAAGAAGACGCCGTAGGAGGCCAACTTCTTATCTAATAAGAGGAAGGGGACCAAAAACAAAATTAAAGAGGAAGAGGACTAGACAAACTAGCTTTTGTTATGGTTTTAGTTATGAATGTTTGATTTTTCTTTTTTTATGTATTACTTTTGAAAACCAAATTGCCCTTTTAGATTCAATAAAGCTCTCATCTTTAATATTTTTTATTTTTTATTTATTTTTTTATTATGAAATAATTAGACTACAACCGTAGCTAAACTCATGTTTGCCATGAAATTATTTAAATCAGTTGATGGATGATCGGTCTAAAGCGAAATATAGATCAAAATTCCAACAACAAACTATCTTTTATTAGGAACCACATTAAAAAGCTAGACAATTCTTATAAATAACACCAAAACAAATTTTGTCTTAAAAATAGCAACCCTATTAATGGTTGTACATATTTTAAGGATATAAAACCGACAATCAACATTCAAAAACGATATTCCTTCTGTATTATTTTAGATGATTTTTAAGGATATTACACAAATATTAAGAAACTTAATAAATAATGTAACTTTTGTATATTTTCTATGTTAAGTAATCATTTATTATTTATATAAAAATACTTCATCCAAACCCATAAAATACTGCAGAATTCAAATAGTCATAAAACCTAAAAAATATTAAATTTTTACATAGAAAAATGAAACAATCAACTAATTTGACACAAAAAAAATCCCTAAAAGATCACTTAATATGATACAGAGGGAGTATCAATTTCAAAAAAATGAAACAGGATCATTCAAAACACTCTAGATTAGCAACGAGGAAAGAAATTGAGATGGTAAGGAGGCTAGCTTTGGAGGAAGGATTGCTGGTATATATATACTAATCCCTTATTGTTCTTGCTTCCTTCCTTTACATAACTTTGGGTTTATACATTTGCGGAATATAAATTAAGACTTTGTATCGATCTTCCTAAGAAACTGAGTAACAAGCTGTCCCTCTTCTTCCTCCATTAATATCAACTGAAATCAAGAATCTACACAGAGAAGAACTACATGTTCCATGAAGGAGATCATGTTGGGGAGATGTTTTGTGATGAGGGGAAAGTTTATAAGTGCCACCACTAATGGAGGACGAACAGGTTTCTTCAATGTCGTATATCTTAATTAAGGCAAGTGATTTCTATGGAAATTATCTTTTCACATATAATTAGATCCTCAATCTTTGTCTCACTTTCCGATCTCGACAAGAATAGTACAAGCTCTCACTGAAGTCGAAGCCTTTGTTCATGCAACAGTGGACCTCAAATTCGTTACTTCACATCACAAATCATACGCATTCATACTAGACAACTCCCACATACCAGTCGTGTCTAGTTATATTGTGAAATTAGCATAAGGCAAGTTTATTCCGATTTCCAGTTTATCAATATAGAAACCGACAAAATTAATAACCATTTGTTTCAATTTGATACGGTTTAGTTTGGTTTAAATTCAGGTTTCTAGCAAAATTTAGTTTACATTTAGTATCTCATGACAATATTGGTTTCTCAGTTAAACACCTTATGGTTTTATTCGTTTCCTTTATGTTTTATTGAGGATGAAAACTTATTATAGTGAGGGATAATCACAATGTAGCTTCCGCTCTAACATACTTCATAAAAACATGTTTTGTTTTCTAGCTATGGCGAGCGTATCACAACGACTATATTTGTTTGCTTGCTTGAAAATAATAATGTCTCAACTTTTTGATTAGTGTTTTAAATAATTATACATATACTTATTTTGCAGATATGAGAATATCAAGTTAGCATAGAAGGTTGTTATTTGATTTAGAAGCAACTAAGCCACATACACCAAAAAAATTACATGAATACACCACGTTATGAAATATGTTATTTCACATAAAAATAACCATTTTGTAATAATGGGAAATTAGTTGTCTCGAGATTAACATAATTCTGTAAAACAAACCAAATATTGTATGGACTTAAAAAAAGAGTCGATTTGGTTCAGATAGATTTTACCAAAACCAAAAGCAAAGCTTCATCCAATTATGTCTTAAGAGCATAAGAAAATGAAACGAAAAGGAACAATGTACTGAAACAAGATATGACGAATAAAGGTATGACCTGAGGTATCTGAATGGCAACTTTGTTAGGAAATAATCGAGTTATTTGTTTCACTGATTTAGGTGTTTTCTTGCTCATATCGTGCAGTTTGCCAAAGTTATCATGCATATGATATGGAAAATCAGCTAAAACATCTAAAAATAATACCAAATCTAAGATGAGTTTAGTGAACCTTACTATTCAGAAAGAAAATGGAAAATAATTAAATATAAGTCAGGTCATTATACCGGAAATGCAAGATCTGAAAACGCCGTATGGTTGCCACCAAACTTAGTAAACAAGAAACCTCCAGGATGAGAACGATAAACCTCTAATTAAATATACATATAAGCAAATTAAAACAACTTAAAGATACCAAAAGAGAAACAAATGACAACAATATTGTCAGATAAATTCTTGTAGTTGGATACAGGCACTGGTGGTAGGATTATAGGGTTTGGGATCTATGTATTGTTTTCACTATTTACGTGCATTCGTGAGGATTAAAATTAACATATTAAGGTTAGTATCCCTTAATTTATTAAAAACATAAATTGTTTTCAATATTTTACGTGCATTTATGAGGGGTTAAGGCTCACAGATTACGGTTTAGTACTCATTAATTTGCTAAAAGAAATTATAATCCAAACTTTCATTTTTAAATAAAACTATATCAAGGTTTTCAAATTTATTATTCCCGCGCAAAGCAATTAACGATCACGATAAGATTTTGAAGAAAAATGCTAAGCTCGAAATGAAGCAAAAAATGATCGAGAAGAAGATCAAACATCTCGAGATACATCATTTAGAATATTGTTCAATATTTCGTATTTTAATAATGTTCAATATTGATTTTATAAAGGATTTTCTGCAAATAAACCCTCCAAGTGGTTATGATTTGCGATTTTACCCTCCAAGTCAATTAAATGCAAATCAACCCTCCAAGTAAGAGTTAACCCGCAATATAACTCTTCTAAATTTTTCAAACCAGAACATTTACATATCAAATCGAAGTCATTGAAATGAGAAACCCAAATGGCCAAATCTACTCTTAAAATTTATGAACTCTAATGCTTGTAGGCGTAAAGACTCTTCAATTTTTTAGATCCGAAGGGTTATATTGCGGGTTAACTCTTACTTGGAGGGTTGATTTGCATTTAATTGATTTGGAAAGTAAAATTGCAAATCTGAACCACTTGGAGGGTTTATTTGCAGAAAACCTTTTTATAAATAATCTTAAATATTGATTTGTTTGTATCGTTCAATTATATTTCATTGAATATTGAATGTGTAATATATCAAAATTATGTGTTTGTTACTCGAAAGAAATAATTAGTATTGTGTTGAATGTAAAATTTAAATTTACAATTTTCAACTACTAATTTCTCGATATTGTTGTCACGCGCAAGGCCCGAATACCTACCTAGTGAACATTAAAAACAAAACAAAAATCCATAGGTAGTCGTTTTTGTAACATTTATTTTTAGTGGTTATAGATTTTTTTTAGTTTTTAAAAAATTTGTAATGTTTTATTTTATTTTATCTTATTTAAATAACAATAAAAATACTAATAGTTTTGAATTACTTGGATCATTTTAATATAGAATTTAATGATCAAAATTTTGGTGATTTGATTAGGTGGACGGACACCTTTTAGGCTTTCACACAGAGAGCTTCGCTTTATACAGTTAGAGCCTGACTCGTTCAGAGGCAATAGGTGCGGGTGCGGTTGCGAGAGATTGCGGAAGCGGACAGTAGCAGTTTCAAATGTTATTGAGCGATTTATACGACTGACGCAGCGGTTGAAAACTGGTGCGTTTGCGGAACGTTTATGACTGGTTGACAGCGTGTGGAGTATCGGTTAAACATTAAATTAATAATATTAACATTATATAGTTATAAAAAAAAATCAAAAACCATACTATTAAAATAAAATATAAAAAAAAATTATTGATTCAATATAATTAGTAATAGAATACTATGAATATAGTTCTTCTGTTCTTTTTTAAAATTTTTAGTTTAGACGAAAGTTATGATTGTGACTAGAAAAACAAAAATTGTGATTTTAATGGAGAATTTTTTTATTTTAGAAAAAATGTAATTTTGAACATTTTGGCTTATTAGATTTATTAATCAGTGATCAAGAACAATTTATCGAAAAAATTACGATTTGAAGATTTTATAAATATAAATTATGATAGGTTATTAAGTTTTACTTAGAAAATTTCAAATTGTTGATATATTTCGTAAATATAGTTACTAAAATATCAATTTTTAATTTATTATATTTATTTTGCTTCTTAAGTAAATCTTCTCTTTTTTTATATAAAAAAAAATTAATTTTTATGTTTATAATTATCCACCCGCAACTGCAAACGTTTGAGGAAAACAGTTTTTGAATTTGAGAGATTTGGAACGACACGGAACGGTATAAGACGTTTCCCATGATTTTTGTCAAACGCCAATAACCGCTACCACCCGCAAATGCAACGTTTGCGGATGGTAGCGGGTGAACCAATCAACTCCTTAGTGTTTAGATAGATTAAACCACCAAACTTAGCGTGCCCACAGACCACAACAATCAATGTATTACTTGCGATCTACCAACAATTAACAACAACGCAGAGATAAACGAAGAAAACATAAACAGATGGGGAGGAATTACAGAACACTGTATTAATAAAATGATAGAAAGAAGTCGAAGAAATAGAACAAATGGTGTGTGTTTGGGTGTGAGGAGCACCAATAAACAGAATAGAGCAAAATGAATAGACAAAAATCGAGGACAGGTCAGAGGGTCGTCGTTGTCCTCAAGGCAGGCATGTGAATATGCAATACAAAACCAAAAGAACAAATCCTCACACGTTACAGGTAGCCACAAACCACACAACTTACTAAGCAATTTTATACTGTATTTATCTGCTTCCTCAATTTGGACACCAATACTATCTTTTTCTCCCTTACTCACCCGCTTTCTCAGCCTTGGTCTCTGCTTCAGTTTCCGGTTTCGGCTCTGGTTTTGTTTCGGGCTCTGGTTCCGCTTCAGATTTGGGGTTTGATACGGTTTCCAATTCAGGATTGGGGTTTGATTCAAGTTCCATTTCAGCATTGGGGTTTGGTTCAGGCTCCGGTTCAGCATTGGGGCTTGGTTCACTTTTGGGAGATTCAGTCTTATCAGGTCGGAATTTAACAACAATGCATGTGATGTTGTCTGCGCTGCCACGGGTGAAGGCAGTGTCGGTTAACTTGCGGGCAGCTGCATCAGGTTCCTCCTCGCTCTGAGCAAGGGAAACCGCATCCTGAATCCAACCCAATCAGAAAATTGGTTTAGACATATGCAAATCTATTAGCAACAAGGAGAATTTATCTGCGAGTCATACCTCATTCGGTACCACATCCCATAAACCGTCACTTGCAAGCACAAGAAACTCAGCTTCGTGATCTATCTCTATATCCTGCAAATTACGCAGAAGAGTGTTCACAAAACCTCAAACACTCAAGGGTTTCACATGGTTGATACATAACACCCTCAAGGGATATAGCAGTTAGAAGCGGTTACTTGTATCTCGGGTTCAGCAACAACGAATTGCTTCAGCATTCGATTACCAAAGGCCCGGGACATTGCCAAGACCCCACCTACCCTCCATGTTCCTGACAAGGCAAATCCAGATGATATTACTTTCAACATATGCTGAAAAATAAAACCAGAGGGAAGACTTGAGCGCAGGCCTCAATATATAGAACGTTTGGATAAGATGGTTTGTGGGTCAGTGTTCTCTAAGAACTTAATAATAGTATTAGACCTAAAAGCAGATAAATATAAAAGACAAGAAACATTTAATGAAGCCAAGTGATCTGACTCAGGAGGGCAATCTCTGTAATCTCGCTTTGTCATGTTCAGAAGCTAGCAACCAATTATAGTGGGACAAAAGAGAGGAACGATTTCTTATAATATTAGCCTACCTGCCCACATGATAACACCTCCCGCGCTTTCAATTCGCTTTCTTTCATCACTTCTATTTGGCTTATGATCATCAGATAGTGCAATCGCTGAGAACATGAAACACTAAAAGATTGATAAGGGCGTCCTTATGAAAAGAAAACAACAAAAGCTTTGTGACCCATTAAAACAGTCCATTCACTGTAAACTTAAGGTTAAATGTTCTCTAAAGAATTGCATAATTCCATTTCCTAAACTCATTTTTGGCTGAAGCTCTCAATTTCTTTTCAAAAGATATGCCACATTGTTTTAGATCAGGACAAAATACTGACCTTTCCCAGCTTTAGAAACTATTGTCCTTGAGTCTCCAACATTTGCAACAAACAAATGATTCCCCACCAAGACAGCAGTAGATGCTGTGGAGCCATCATCTCTGTAAGTATCTTTTTCCGACTCAAGGAATGCTACATCAGTTTGTTTATATGTTTCACCTGCAAAATTGGTCAAGTTAGAAGATGAACCATGACTTCTATCAAGCGGTATGAACTCATACTTCTGAGAGATTATGTATAAAAAAATCTTATTTCAAGAGCCATAGAGCGCACTTAGTGCCAACTTGGTGTCTGTCATAAACTGTGGGTGCTTCATAAGATTGTCAAAGAGGTGTTCCTTCAGGTACTCAGCAGCACGTGAACCACCATGACCTGTGATGATTAAAGCTTCAGAAATTATAAGAGGAAAACTAAAGATCAAGTCAACATATGATCCTGCTTCTGACTATTATATGAACACATATTGATAGTTCAACTGTCCACTGCACACTATAATATCCTAGACAGTCTACCAGAAAACCCAGAAGCAGCAGTCAGCATGTACAAATACAAACTCTAACTAAGGCAATTCGAGATCCTTCTTAAAAATAGTAGACATAACATATATGAGCAGCCAGTTTAATGTAGAATTAACAACTTAAATCTGCAACTGATGTTGGACTATGTTTTAGCTCAGCCATGTCTATGTTGAGATCGATATATAGAATCTAACCATCAAATATTCCAAACATGCAAACTGTTTGGCCTTCAATCTTGGAAGCTTTAACATCGTAGAAGTCTTCCATCGTAGATCTTTTCCCTCTGAAACTACAGTACCCACAGCTCAAGCTTCCATCGTCACTGTCATTGCACATAACTTTTAGTAAGGACTACTTAAAACAAATGAAAAGAGTAGATTGTGCCTACACAACAACATCAAGCGTCAACATATAGTGGAAATTAGTTTCTTCCATGATATAATCATCTGTATAAGCAAAACAAATTTGGTGAAACAAATGACGAGAACATGTAACAGGTGAAAACAACTACAACAAATACGACCATCTTGCTTGCATTTCACACTTAAAGTGGAGCATGGCTGTCAGATGAATGCTTACCAAACAGGAATTGCTTTCTTCAGTACAATTCTTATATTTCAATAGCCCTATAATATACCTAAGGTATTTTCTACATTTAGTACCAACCATTAAAAAAAAAACACACATCCAACAAATGAGATCTACTTACTTTTTCCACCCACCACCGATGTATCCACCATCATCGACTTTCTCAGGCGGCATATCAACTATAGACACTCGTTTCTCTCCTGCAGAAGAATCTACCATCATCTTTGCACTAGTTCTAAATCCGAAACCAACACTCAAGGTCTTCTTAATATGGCTAAACTGCTGTCTTCCTTGAGCAAACACCCCAAAATGACCAGCCTGAACAATGACACTCCTTATGAAATTGCTGCATACCATCTAAGAAAGCAAGTCTTGCCTTCAATCAGTTTCTCCAATGCAGGAGCTGCGCAGAGAAAAAAAAATGATCTGTAATTAGTCTAATTCCTAAATCAGCAAAGCGAAGATACCACATCTAATTGCCCATTCAATAGATTGGAGAATATGAGCTACTTCAACAGTACATAACACGATCATCTCCTACATATGAGCTAAGATATCACTCAAACACAGATCCTAGATCACTACCAAAACCCTATCTATACGGATAAGCTAAAAAAACACAAGTGAATTATTATCAAATTAACTAGATCCTGCGTATCCAACGAAACAGATGGTAGAAATCAACCAGTGGATCACGAGCAATAACGAAGAGAATAAAAAAGCGATCCAAATCTTACATCATAAACAATCAGATTCATCAAAATCGAACAAGGAAAAGGATCGAAGTAGAGGAAAAACTAACAGGTGTCTTCTCGAATCGGAAACAAAATTCCAATCAAATCAAGGATCTGTTGCAGGGAAGCGAATCCTAGTATTCACAGAGCTCTGGAGAAAGAATCGAATCAGATTTTAAGAACGGATCGGAAACACGCGGCTGGCTTTACCACGGATCCGAATCTGAGAGAAAAAAAAAATATTTGGTGAACGAATCAGCTTTTTGGAGCTTCCATGGAATCTGAGAGAGAATCCAAGAGAAGAGGAGAGGGAGAGAGTGGGGAGCAGTGAGAGGAGGAGAGAGAGGATGGCACCGAACGGAAGCGGCAACGTGGCGTAACACATGCATCCAGATTTATATAGTTAGTAGCTTTTTTAAGGATTCTTTTTCATTGGATTACCTCACTTTTTACACAACTAATCATCTTTATCAATTCCTAAAAATTCGACTATTTTCATGTATTAGTATAATAAACCGAACTTAAATTTTCTATTGTCTTAAGTAGGATATGTGATCGGAAAATTATACCACAGATCTTGACGGCAAAAAAATAATAAAAAAAATATTACAAACATCTCTCTGGTTTATCCATGTTGTATTTAGTATGGATCATATCTCAATACTATATAGCTTATCAATATTTTAACTCCCTACACCAAAGTTGGGATGATTTACTTCATTAATCGCCATTCAATAGAAAAAGCATTTGTATGTATTTGTACGTGTATACAAAGAGAAGGTAAGTTCTCTCTCAGGCCCTTTTTTTTATAATGGTCTGTAGCCGTTGGTATAATGGAGTTTTGGCCTTTACACACTATACGCTTCCCTCTTTGAATAATTTTTTCAAACCTCACTTTCCATCTACCCTCTCCACCAAACTTTCTTAACCAAAAATTTTCAAAACTCGCCGGAATTTTGTTCCGATCTGCAAATCTGACTTCCTGCATGCGAAATTCTGCTTCAAAAGTCTCTTCTCAGACTCGCAGTTGCAACCTTGAAGCTCTCTCTCTCTCTCACCACTTGTGCAGAAACTTACAACAATTATAACTTAGAATTATCCATTCTACGGATATCCACTGCAACTACAAGACTTTGAGCTAAGTAACCACAAACTCACCACCATGAGCCGAAGAATCTCCACTGAGGAAAAAGGAAAAGGCATTCAATCTGGTGATGAACCTCCAAGGGCAGCCAAAGTCAGAGTTCCCACTTTGATTCCTCATAACTCATCCATAACCATAACCTCATGCTAGTGGGACGCATCACTTACCCTAAGATTCAAAAGATGTGGGCTCTCCTCCCCTTTCTTGCTGACCACTGGAAGGTCTCCACTAGACCAGTTGGCTCAGATCTGGGCCATGGAAGATTTCAGTACCAATTTGCCTCAGAAGAAGACCTCCAAAAGGTCCTTGCTAACAGGTCCTATCATTTTGCCCACTGGATGATAATCATCCAGCGATGGGAACCAACAGTGGCTATCTCCTTCCTATCTCAAATCCCCTTTTGGATCCATGTTCAAGGAGTCCCAAGCCACATCTGGTCAAAGGCTATGCTCCAGAGCCTTGCCTCAAATATAGGCCACTATGAGACCTCTGAAATAACCACTACTGCAGCCAGAGTGAGAGTCTTGGTAAATGGTCTTCAACCTCTAATCACTTCCTCAACTCTTGGGTATGCAAATGGTGATGAAGTTCTGGCTACACTAGTATATGAGAAACTGGAGAAGCACTGCTCCATCTACTTCCTAGTGTCCCATGAAGCTAAAGACTGCCCAGATGCAGTTGCAACGGAAGCCCTCTCCACACAAAAAGTGAATGCCAGTCAAGCTGCTAGATTTAGCAATACCAGAGACCCAGAAAGACAAAGGATATCTCATCAGCCAAGACACTATCAAGAGCAGGCCTTACCTAAGCCTTCAAAGGCAAACACAAACTATATTATCCCTACATTGCAGGCCAGAAGGGAGGAGTCTCACAATACCTGCAGATATTCACATAACCCAAATGTGTCTCGCTCTTATAACTCTCAGTACTCCAGAAGTGGACCTTCCTTTCTGAAGGTGACCAAAGTCAAAACTTTCATTTGGAAAGCACTACATGAAGTGCTACCTGTTGGTGAACAACTCGAAATCAGACAGATTTCGGTCTCTTCAAATTGCCTGAATTGCAATGAATCAGAACCAGTCCTGCATCTTATGTTCCACTGTCCGTTTGCTAAGGAGGTCTGGACAAAGGCTCCACTAGTAAACGCTCTAGACCACTCCGAGATCACCGATGTTATCTCAGGTATTCAGTCCACAAAATCCCTCTACATACTACCTCCAATGGGATTAGAATCTGGTACTCTATCCCCTTGGATCTTTTGGGCTCTTTGGATCGCTCGAAATCAGAAGATCTTCAACAAGAGATGTTTCGCTCCGGAGGAGATCATTCTCAAAGCTATTCAGGATGCAAGAGAATGGAACCTCGCCCAATCAATCACATGCCTTCCTCGGAAGCTTTGTGACCCCCATAAAAGTCTCCAAATCCTTCAGGATGGGACAATAAACTGCTGCACCAATGCAGCTTGGAATCCATGAACCAGAATGACAGGATTAGGCTGGATCTTACATGGCCCAGGCCTTATACCTTCCTCGGAAGCTTTGTGACCCTCATAAAAGTCCCCAAATCCTTCAGGATGGGACGATAAACTGCTACACCGATGCAGCTTGGAATCCAGGAACTAGAATGGCAGGATTAGGCTAGATCTTACATGGCTCAGGCCTTAAATAAGCAAATCTGATGTGATCTCCTCAGTCGCTTCACCGTTAATGGGAGAAGCCCTCTTCCTTCGTGCTGCGATGCTTGATGCGAGAAGACTCGGCTACAACTCCATCACCTTCCACTCCGATTCGATGATCAAATCCATCGAATCCAGATCCCTACTTCTGGATATCCATGGAATTTTATCTAATCTTTTTGCTCTTTTACCAGATTTTCATTTTATCACGTTTAAGTCTATTCGTAGAGAAGCTAATGGATTAGCTGACTCTATTGCCAAACAGGCTGTAAATGGCCCTAATGTAACTGAATTTTAAATTTAATGAAAGCCCGATTGACAAAAAAAAAAAAAAAAGGAGTTTTTTTGTGGAACAAAATGTATACAAAGTTTTAGTTGTGATTAGCAACATAATTAGCAACATATTTGATCCAATGGTTGTTAAGAATTTAATGATTCTACATTAAGTATGATATTTTATTACTAGAGAATATCATTTTTTTTTGTAGATTATGGATGTACAATTTGTTGGAAGTTATAACATGCTACAATTCGAGTCATGAATTCGTGTATTACATGTAAAAGAATTTAATGGCTCTTGGTTTCTAGCGTAGTTACTGCATCACTTGGTTCTTTGGAGATGTCGTGTGAAAGTTTTGGTTTTCTCGCTCAGATTTAGTTGCTTGGTTTCTTTGGTGTTTCCTTCTGTTGTTATTTTGACTTTTCGTTCGTAGCTTTTCTCTCTTTTGAAATTTGGCTTCTCTGTTATGGGATTGTGGTTATCCTATTGCGGGATTGTTTTCTAATATTATAAGCATATAGAAGAAAAACAAAACATAACACAAGATAATTGTATGTCATAGATTCGCATATTACAAGAAAATTTATGCATCAAAACAATTTATCGAAAAAACAAAATATTATACAACATAAATAAAATATAGATAAAAGGGCCAATGCGTGATTTTTGCTCAGGACTCTCTCTTTCTCCTAGAGGCTTTGGTTCAGCCAATGAGGATAGAGTAAATCTTCGGAAGGATATTTGCCTTGCCGCTCAAAGATCTGTTTTGGAAAATTTCCAATATTCACGCAAATTTGATGAAATTTTGTTGAGATATTCATCTTATTTTATCAAATCTTCAAACCTAAAGCGTGTTCTTCTAGGGTTCTTGAAGCCGCCTCTCTTTTGTTCCTCAACACAGCCTAGCAAAGAAAAGTGTAGAGTGCAAAGAAAGAATATTTTTCTACTGCTGATGGACACAGCGTTATCGCAAGCGTTACAAGGCATGTCTTTAGAGGAGGATATACCGATAGATTTACATGAGGAAGGAAATTTTAACACTAGGGTACAAAGTGCTAATAGTTTGGTTGGTCGTCTCCTCAACCCGGATTATCAAAACATGGCACGTATGCTGCGTACGATGCCTAAGATATGGAAGGTATATGAACGAGTTCGGGGTATTGCTTTGACAAGAGAAAGTTTTCAGTTCTTTTTTAAATTGGAAACAGATCTTCTTACGGTGATGAGATATGGTTTATGGACCTTTGATGGCTGGGGCATGGTGATGGACCGTTGGGTTAAAAATCCCCCATCAAGCTTTTTGCAAGAGGCTCCTGTCTGGATACGGATTCACAATATTCCAGGAAACTACTTCACTCTCAATACGATCAATGCGATTGGGAAAGGGATAGGTCATGTCAAAGAAGTGGCATATGATCTGGAGAAACCACATCTACAAGAGTATGTGAGGGCCTTAGTGATAATCAAATTGGACCAACCAGTCCGGGATACAAAAGTGATCAACATATCAGGAGGCAGAAAGGCAACGGTTGACATTGAGTATGAACGGATTCGGAAGAAGTGTTTTCATTGCTTACGTCTCACGTATGAGAAACACCGATGCTCTGTTTCAGAGTCAAAAACAGAGTAGGAGCAAAGAGAATGCAAAGATCGATCAAGGGTATACTCTAAACATCTCGGCTCGACAAAATCATACGAATCTAGCTGAGAAATTGATGCCTTTGTTAGCTCCAGAAATTCCACCGGGTTTCGAGCCGTCGCCATCTCTGGTGGTTCCTGAAGTCTTTCAACAAATGAAAACCTATATGTCTTGCCTAGATCCATAGGAAAGACGAAGAAGGGAACAATTGATGATCCAGACTTTAAACGAACTATCTAAGGATACAACTGCCCAGAGTTCGTGCTTAAGGTTGGAAGCCCCACCCTTGGTTATCACAAAGTTGAATAAAGATAAAGGATATGTCTTTAACTTTAGTAAGGCGCAGTTAGAGGCTAATCTAGGAACACATAATGCATAATTGGTTCTTCCGGGGGCAGAGAAATTAAGACAGGAAGAAGAACTAGAGCCTCTGCTACAAGCTGGGCAAAAACAACAATAGGGTGGCGATAATTTCATACTTGATACGAATCTCCATGGTTTCAACATAGGAATAATGGAGGCGAGTTCGTCTGGTATAAGTGGTCGAAGTCGAAACACACAACAAAGAACACTGTCATGGTCACAAAAAGGAGAAATACAAACGGTAGACAGAGCTCCCAACATAAACCACAGAATGAAGATGGTGATCTAGGGCTAAGAGAAAGGCTACTGATAGGATGGAAGTCTCCTAAAAACTTTCAAAAAATGATGCGGGTTTGATGGTTCACCAAAAACCATCCAGTACGGATATATGACGACGCACAGTTGGAATTGTCAGGGATTGAGGAACATACTGACAGTTCGACACCTAGAGGAAATGTGTTGTGAACATTTCCCGGATTTCTTGTTTCTTTTAGAGACTAAAAACTCTAGTGATCACGTTGGAAGTTTTCAGAGATCGTTCGATTATGATCACCACTTTTTGGTGAATCCAGTGGGTCTCAGTGGAGGTTTGGCTTTATTTTGGAGAAATTCCTACGAAGTTGAGATTTTACAAGCGGATAACCGGCTAATTGACACAAGAGTTAAGATTGGTACGGTTGTGTTCTACATGAATTTTGTATACGGTGACCCTGTCCGTCACAGGAGAAGACTGGTCTGGGATCGAATTACAAACCTCGGAGCATCACGGGATGCTGGCTGGTTCTTAGTGGGCTATTTCAATGAAATCATGAACAATGATGAGAAAGTAGGGGGTCTAACTCGACCAGAAGCTTCTTTCTACCCTTTCAGATCATTTGCACGGGACTGTCGACTACAAGAGATACCAAGCTCAGGGAATCGTTTTTCATGAGCTGGTAAAAGGGAAGTATTAGATCAGAATGGTGTTAAGCAGAATGTTTGGATACAATGCCGTCTTGATAGAGCTTTTGGCAATACAGAATGGTTCCGACTATTTCCACGAGTTCATTCAGAGTATTTGAAACGACTTGACTCAGATCATAGATCATTACTGACTCATTTAGTTATGAGTAACCAGCAACAGAGAGGCCGATTTTATTTTGATAGAATATGGTGTAAGAAACCAGAAACAATGGAGGCTATCCGTAATGGCTGGAACAATCACCATTCTATAGCTGATAAACCGGTGTCCGATCGTATTAAGTCGGTTCGAAAGGAGCTCTCTAAGTGGAAGAACGCATCCAAACCAAATTCGAAAGTACGGATCCAAAATCTTTGTCGGGACATTGATCTTGAGTCATCAAAAGTTAGCCCAGATTTCACAATTTATGTCCTCAATGCGAATGGAGTTTGAAAAAACTTATCTTGAAGAAGAGATTTCCTGGAAGCAGAAGAGCAAAGATAAATGGGTATTAGATGGTGATAAGAACACCAGTTTCTTTAATGGAAGTGTCCAAACCAGAAAAATGAGGAACAAAGTCGCATCACTTTTGGATAGTAATGGGATTGAGCATTTCGACGAGGAAGCTAAGGGAGCTATTGCGGTAGATTATTTTGAGAAATTATTCACTTCTTCTAATCCAGGAGATGCTGGTGAATTATTACAAGGCATGGAAGCAACCGTAACTCAGAGAATGAACCGTGAATTAGTTAAGCCTATGACTGACTCAGAAATTCGTAAAGCAGTAAAAGCCATAAAAGGTGACAGCGCTCCGGGAGCCAACGGTATGACGGGTATTTTTTTTCCAACAATGCTGGTCAGTTATATCTAAAACAGTGACAAAGGAGGTAAAGGATTTTTTCGCATCTGGCAGCTTCCCCCTAGATTGGAATTATACCCAATTATGCTTAATCCCGAAGAAGACAAATCTAAATGTTATGTCTGATCTTAGACCGATAAGTTTATGCTCAACATCTTACAAAGTCGTGTCAAAGATCTTGTGTTCACGTTTGAAGAAAGTTCTCCCTTTTCTGGTTTCACCAACACAAGGTGCATTTGTGGCTGGTCGGTTGATATCGGACAACCTCTTGTCGGCACATGAGATGATTCATGGTTTACACACTAACCCAAAGTGCAAAGAGGGCTTTCTAGCAATAAAGACGGACATGTGCAAGGCTTACGATCGGGTGGAATAGAAATTTTTGGAGGAATTGTTTAAGAGAATGGGGTTTGATAACCAATGGATCACGTGGATCATGTTATGTGTTCGATCGGTCACATACACAATTTTGCTTAATGGTGAAGCACATGGGCATATCACACCTACAAGACGCATAACACAAGGTGATCCTTTATCTCCTTTTCTTTTCATCTTGTGTGCAGAGGCTTTGACTCACGTTATGAACAAAGCTGAGAAAGATAGAAGAATTATGGGGATGAGGATATCTAACAAATGTCCGGCAATACAACATCTGTTTTTCGCTGATGATAGCTTGTTCCTATGTAAAGCTATCTTACATGAGTGTTCGGAATTCTTGAGAAGTTTGGAGCTGTATTGTGTAGCATCTGGTCAAGAGATCAATTTTTCTAAATCGGCGATCACTTTTGGTGGTAACATAGATCCAATTATGAAGCGAGTGTTGGCACTTTTCATGGGAATTGAAAAAGAAGGTAGAGATGGCTCATACTTAGGACTACCGGTGTAACGCCCGTGATCCAAAAATAGGATTTTTGGTAGGGTGTCGATCGACGCAACAGAGGTGTGTCGATCGACACGGGTGTTTGTTCGCGTGTTGGAATCGACCAGAGAGGTCTGTGTCGATCGACACAGTTTGAGTGTCGATCGACACGGTCTCGAAGTGAGAATTGGGAGTTGGTTTTGGTTCGGTTTGGTCGCGGTTTGGTTTTAGGGGTTTTAGGGCTTCGTATATAAGAGAAGGAAACGTTGTCCTTAGGCTTTTTAGCCACTTTTCCGTTAGAGAGAGTTGAGAGAGAGGTAGGGCTTCCTTGAGGGCTTTTGAGGGTGTTTCTGGCGAGTTCTGGAGTGGGCGAACGGCGGTGAAGATCACGTCGGTTTGGATCGAGACTTTGGGGGTAGGTTCTCTGATCTTTGCTCTTGATTTGAGAAGAAACCGCTTGTCTTTTGGTCGAGTAGTCGCTGAGTTATGGCCTTTGGAACTTGGGTAGTTCGTGCTGTTTTCTGCAGTTTTTGTTCGGAGTAGCAGTTTTCGGGGACGTTTTCCCGACGTTTGGCTTGGAGTTAGGAGTCTCACGATACACCGTTGGAAAGATCTTGCTGTCTAGTTTCCAGATCAGGTCTCGGTTTTCGTTTTGGTGAAGCGAGTCGTGAGATATTCTCCTTTGTTCGCGTCAGATTCCCTTGTTCGAACCGTTGTCAATGTGAGTGCGTGACCATAGATTTATCAGGTGTAGGTTGAATAGGAGGCGATTGATTGCTGTTATGTTGTATGTATGTGGTGTGCTATGGGTTGATATGTTGTAGGTGATCGGTTGGGGTCGATTGAATCGGAGCCATGAGAGGATAGGCTCGATTCTTCGATCAGCAGGTGCCGTGTCGATCGACACACGTGTGTTGTGTCGATCGACGCAGCAGACAGTCGTGTGTCGATCGACGCCTAGAGGGTGTGTCGATCGACACAGAGGCTGCTGGCCTGGTTGTTGTTCTGTTTGCTTGTTTTGTGTGTGCCGCTTGTTTCACCTTGGTATTGTATTCTTTTTATGCCTGATCATATAATCTGTAGATGGGATGACCGCCTCGCTGAGTATTTGTGATAATACTCACACAACTCTTTTTGCCATGTGTTGCAGGTAAAGAGAAAGTGTGATCGTGGGATCGGGCAAGGAAGAGGAGATGATCTAGTGTCTCGATTGAGTGAAGTAGGTTGTTAGCACCGCTAGGATGTTAGTGATTCTGGTGTGGAGAGTGAACTGGTTTAGATATTGAATTGTGTCATGGATTTGATATTGGTTTTTGATTATTGTTATGGATGAAATTATTGAATGGTTTACTGGGGTATTTGTCTTGTTTTCCGCTGTTTGATTAATTGGTTGATTGGGTTATTGAGAGTTAACATTTATGGGAATGTTAATTCGAATCCAATGTTAAAAAAAAAAAAAAACGGGTCGGGTTGTTTCAATTTGGTATCAGAGCCCTTACGGTTCTAGGGCGGGAGAACTTAGTAACTGCATGTATTGCTGATTGTGTAGAATAGTGTTAATTGATTATGTGAGTTAGTCAGTTGATTTTTGCTTGGGTTTGGAGTCCTGGATCATCTTCTCCGAGCCTTCAATATGATTCCACGGTAAGTGTTCGTTTATGATTTCTGTTTCTAATTCTTAGTCTTCTGTGATTAGTCAGTGAGAGATGGCTAGAGGCAGAGGTCGTGGTGCCCGTGGGGCTAGAGGGCGTGGTCGCGGCCGTGGTCGGGGACCGGCGGTTGATCCTGTTGAGTCGAGTGGGGCTTAGGAGGCCACGCAGGAGGAGGTTGCAGAGTCGCAGATACCTCCAGAGCCAGTGAGTGGTACAGAGTTAGCCAGTGTGGCGCAGGACCCAGGTGGGAGTCCTGGCGGGGGCGATGCTCAGGGTCGGTTAGACCGTTTGGAAGCGATGATGCTTCAGGTTCTTGAGCGGTTGCCAGGTGGGGCACCGGCTCAGGGGTATGCTCCGGGTGTACAGCCAGGGGTGGCTGGTGTTGAACCGTTAGCGGCGGGTGTTCAGCCAGCAGTGGTCCGGGGGCAGCCCGGTGTGGCGGCTGCAGTGGAGGCTCCTTCCTACCTGAGGATTTTGGAGCAGATGCATAGGATTACTACTGGGTATTTCCCGGGCGGTGCTAAGCCTGAGGAGGCTGCTGCGTGGAGGAGTCGTCTGGAGCGTAATTTCCAAGCGCTGAGGTGTCCCGAGGGATACAGAGTGGACCTTGCGGTTCACTATTTGGAGGGTGATGCACATCTGTGGTGGAGAGGTGTGACGAGCAGGAGGCCTCAGGCGGGGATGACCTGGGCGGATTTCTTGGCAGAGTTTGACGCCATGTATTTTCCGCAGGAGGCGGTGGACCGGATGCAGGCGCAGTTTTTGGCACTGACTCAGGGAGTGAGTTTGGTTCGGGGTTATGATGAGCAGTTCGGTCGGCTGTTGGTGTATGCTGGTAGAGAGTTTGGGAGCGAGGAGTCCCAGATCAGGAGGTTCATGCAGGGACTTCGACCGGTGCTGAGGACGCTGTGCAGGGCTCGTAAGTACGCCACAAGGGCGGAGTTGGTTGAGACTGCGGCAGCCATTGAGGTTGATATGGGGACAGAGCTGGCTGCAGCGCTTAGTCCCCCGGTGCAGCAGCAGCAGCAGAGGAGGCCGCAGCAGCAGCAGGCAGGTGCGAGCCGGGGCGGTAAGCCGGCTCAGGGACAGAAGAGGAAGTGGGAGGGCTCTCGGGTTCCGGTCAGAGGGCCCAGAGTGGTCAGAGTGGTACGGGGTGCTATGGTTGTGGGAGCACAGAGCACCGGGTGGCAGCTTGTCCGAAGAGGAGAGAGGTTCGGACTACACAGGCGTGTTTCCATTGCGGAGAGACGGGGCACATTAGGGTGAGGTGTCCCAAGTTGCAGATGGCCGTGGCAATGGTGCAGCCGGTGCAGGGGGCGGCAGTTGATGTGCAGCCGTTGAGACAGCTTGCTGCGCCGCGTGTGTTCACTTCGGCGGAGACGGGGGGTCCTAGCGCCAGGCCGATCACAGGTACTTAAACCTTAACTTGGTGAATTCTCAATTTTTAACGTTGTGAATTGCTTGTTTGGGAGTCTTGTATCTGTGATAATACTTTAGGCTCTGTGACACATGAATGGTGTAGGGACCTTAGTAGTAGGCGGGCGTGATTCCCATGTCTTGTTCGATTCTGGAGCCTCGAATAGCTACATTACACCGGAGTGTGCGGAGTGCAGTGGGATCCGGAGCGATTCCGGGGAGCAGCCGGGAGTGGTTAGAGTGGCTAGAGGGAAGACTTTGGCTACTTTCGGGCGGGCTTGTAGAGTAGATGTTCTGGTGGCAGGAGAGGTCATGCCGGCAGATTTGGTTATCAGTCCAGTGGAATTGTACGATGTCATTTTGGGGATGGATTGGCTGGATCGTTACAAGGTTCATTTGAATTGTCATCAAGGTCGAGTGGTGTTTGAGCGTGAGTCGGGGAGGTTGGTTTATCAGGGCATCAGGCCGACTTCCGGGAGTTTGATGATTTCGGCGATTCAGGCCGCGCAGTTGATTGATAAGGGCTGTGAGGCGTACTTGCTGACGATTGTGATGCCAGAGTCTGTTGGGGGGGGTCGCTTTGGTTGATATTCGGGTTGTCCGGGATTTCCAGGATGTGTTTCAGTCGTTGCAGGGATTGCCGCCGTCTAGGTCTGATCCTTTCACGATTGAGTTGGAACCTGGGACTACTCCGATATCTAAGGCACCTTACCGTATGGCTCCAGCGGAGATGGCAGAGCTGAAGAAGCAGTTGGATGATTTGCTGGGTAAGGGTTTCATCCGACCGAGTAGTTCACCGTGGGGAGCGCCGGTGTTGTTTGTGAAGAAGAAGGATGGTAGTTTTCGGTTATGCATCGACTACCGGGGCCTTAACCGGGTTACAGTGAAGAACAGGTATCCTCTGCCGCGGATTGATGAGTTGTTGGATCAGTTGCGGGGGGCTACTTGTTTTTCCAAGATCGATTTGGCTTCGGGATACCATCAGATTCCGATAGATGAGGCCGATGTGAGGAAGACGGCTTTCAGGACGAGGTATGGACACTACGAGTTCGTGGTGATGCCGTTTGGGTTGACGAATGCGCCAGCGACATTCATGAGGCTGATGAACGGGGTGTTTCAGGAGTACTTGGATGAGTTCGTTATTATCTTTATCGACGATATCTTGGTGTACTCGAGGACTCCGGAGGAACATGAGGTTCATCTGAGGTTGGTTCTGGAGAAGCTGCGGGAACAATGCGAAGCTCAGTAAGTGCAGTTTCTGGCAGCGGGAGATGGGTTTTCTGGGGCATGTCGTGTCTGCCGAGGGAGTTTCAGTGGATCCGGCTAAGATCGAGGCTATTAGGGATTGGCCGAGACCGAGGAATGCGACGGAGATCAGGAGTTTCCTTGGATTAGCTGGGTATTACCGGAGGTTCGTCAAGGGTTTTGCGAGTATGGCGCAGGCGTTGACGGGTAAGGATGTTCAGTTTGTGTGGTCTGCGGAGTGTGAGGAGAGCTTCGGGAAGCTGAAGGAGATGCTGACTAGTACTCCAGTATTGGCGCTGCCTGATGCGGGCGAGCCATATGTGGTGTATACGGATGCATCTGGTGTGGGGTTGGGGTATGTTCTGATGCAGCAGGGGAAGGTGATTGTTTATGCTTCGAGGCAGTTGAGGAAGCATGAGTGCAATTACCCTACACATGACTTGGAGTTGGCTGCAGTGATCTTCGCCCTGAAGATCTGGCGATCTTACCTTTATGGTGGGATGGTCCAGGTGTTCACGGACCACAAGAGCCTGAAGTATTTCTTCACTCAGCCAGAGCTGAACCTGAGGCAGAGGCACTGGATGGAATTGGTAGCGGATTACGACCTGGAGATTGAGTACCATCCGGGGAAGGCTAATCTGGTTGCAGATGCATTGAGTCGGAAGAGGGTTGCTTCGGCTCAGGAGCGGGATTTAGAGGAGCTGGCGAGCGAGATTGGCGCGTTGAGCCTGTGTGTTATCTCGCAGGAGCCGTTGGGGTTAAAGGCAGCTAACCGAGCGGACTTGCTGAGCAGAGTTCGGGTAGCTCAGGAGAAGGATCAGGGTTTGATTGATGCTTCTCAGCAGGCGGGTTCAGAGTATCAGATCTCCGGGAGTGGGATGATACTGGTGAACGGTCGGGTCTGTGTACCCAAGGATGAGAGTCTCAGGCAGGAGATTCTGAGTGAGGCTCATTCGAGCATGCTGTCGATTCATCCTGGAGCGACCAAGATGTACCGGGATTTGAAGAGGTACTACCACTGGGTCGGGATGAAGAAGGATGTTGCGAGTTGGGTTTCGAGGTGCAACGTGTGTCAGCTGGTGAAGGCTGAGCATCAGGTCTCGAGCGGGTTATTGCTGATCTCGCGGACTTATGATGCGATCTGGGTGATTGTAGATCGTCTGACCAAGACAGCACATTTTCTGGCCATTAAGAAGACTGATGGGGCTGCAGTGTTGGCTAGGAAGTATGTGCGGGAGATTGTGAGGTTGCATGGGGTGCCTGCGAGCATTGTGTCAGACCGAGATCCGAGATTTGCTTCGGAGTTCTGGGGAGCATTTCAGGCCGAGATGGACACGAAGGTGCATATGAGTACGGCATATCATCCTCAGATGGATGGGCAGTCTGAGAGGACGATTCAGACATTAGAGGACTTGCTGAGGATGTGTGTGTTAGACTACGGTGGTCATTGGGCAGATCATCTGAGCTTGGTAGAGTTTGCGTACAACAACAGTTATCAGGCGAGTATCGGGATGGCTCCGTATGAGGCTCTGTATGGGAGGGCATGTAGGACACCATTGTGCTGGACTCAGGTGGGGGAGAGGAGCATGTTTGGTGCAGATTTCGTTCAGGAGACGACGGAGAAGATCCGTGTCTTGAAGCTGAACATGAAGGAGACTCAGGATCGGCAGAAGAGTTATGCCGATAAGCGGAGGAGGGAGTTGGAGTTCGTGCTGGGAGATATAGTGTATCTCAAGGCAGCCATGTTGAGGGGTCCTAACAGATCCATTGCAGAGAACAAGTTGAGTCCGAGGTTTATGGGTCCGTTCAGAGTGGTTGAGCGGGTTGGGACGGTAGCTTACAGGTTGGAGTTGCCACAGAGTATGAGGGCTTTTCACGATGTCTTTCATGTTCGATGCTGCGGAAGTGTCTACATGAGTCTGAGGAGGTGTTGGCTAGGATCCCGGAGGATCTTCAGCCCAACATGACATTAGCGGCGAGGCCTGTGAGGATTCTCGAGAGGAGAGTCAAGGTTCTGCGTCGTAAGAGGATACCATTGGTGAGAGTCGTGTGGGACTGCGATGGTGTCGAGGAGGAGACTTGGGAGCCGGAGGTGAAGATGAAGGCCAAGTTTCCGAAGTGGTTCGAGAAGCAAGCGGAGGCTTGAGTTCTTTCTTTTGCTAGTTTTGGTTTTGTAGTAGCATGTGGCTACAGTTGTTGTATTTTCGTTGTGTTGTAACGATTGTACGTTTTAGGGATTAATAAGATATGTTTCTTATTATTGTTGGATCGTAAGATGCGAGTTCTTATGTGTAGTAACCTAGTGGGGGTTACTGTAACCTAGTGGGGGTTACGGTAACCTAGTGGGGGTTACAGCGTTGTTGAGTGATTCCAGTGGGGAAATGTCATGGTGAGCCATGGAGGCGTGTTGGTCGATAGAAGCCTATGACGGCACGCTGCAGAGTATTGCTCTCTAGGGACGGTGGGTTCATAGAGATATGAGGGATAGTGGATCTCTCCAGGGGATAGTGGTTTCCCTGCATGCATTCGAGGGGATAGTGGGCCTCTCTAGGGACGGTGGGTTCCTGTATACTTGAGGGATAGTGGATCTCTCCAGGGGATAGTGGATTCCCTGCATGCACTCGAGGGGTAGTGGACCTCTGGGGACGGTGGGTCTCCTACATGTACTTTGAGGGATAGTGGGTCTTTCAAGAGAGTAGTGGATTCTCTGCACACCGTAGCTCAAAGGGTGACGATCCTGCGAGTAGGTGTGGTGTATATGTGTACGAGTCATGAGTATGAGTATGAGCAATAGCGTCTGAGCAGGTTGCAAGTGGGCGACCGAAGGGCCATCGGGGATCGAGAGGGATCTCATGTGGGTTGACCGGTGGGGTCATGTATGTGGGTTGGATGGTAGGGTGTGGTCTAGCGTTAGTATTTGTGCTGGAACCTCGATTCAGGCAATTTCGGAGAGAAATGTAGCGTCTTGGTCGTGCATGTTCTTGTCTGATTGTTGCACGATCAGTTAGTCCGTTATGCCGGGTCTACGGTGGGTCGGACATGTTCTTGTCTGATTGTTGTTCGATCGATCGGGCAGACTGGGCCAGGACTACAGCGATACATTGTGGTGTATCTCCGGGAAGGTTGGGTCGGGTTTCTGAGCATAAGTGGTGACCTTAGCACGGATCTGAGTGGTGGTTGGCTTGTGATTCGAGGACGAATCCTTGTCAGTGGGGGAGACTTGTAACGCCCGTGATCCAAAAATATGATTTTTGGTAGGGTGTCGATCGACGCAACAGAGGTGTGTCGATCGACACGGGTGTTTGTTCGCGTGTTGGAATCGACCAGAGAGGTCTGTGTCGATCGACACAGTTTGAGTGTCGGTCGACACGGTCTCGAAGTGAGAATTGGGAGTTGGTTTTGGTTCGGTTTGGTCGCGGTTTGGTTTTAGGGGTTTTAGGGCTTCGTATATAAGAGAAGGAAACGTTGTCCTTAGGCTTTTTAGCCACTTTTCCGTCAGAGAGAGTTGAGAGAGAGGTAGGGCTTCCTTGAGGGCTTTTGAGGGTGTTTCTGGCGAGTTCTGGAGTGGGCGAACGGCGGTGAAGATCACGTCGGTTTGGATCGAAACTTTGGGGGTAGGTTCTCTGATCTTTGCTCTTGATTTGAGAAGAAACCGCTTGTCTTTTGGTCGAGTAGTCGCTGAGTTATGGCCTTTGGAACTTGGGTAGTTCGTGCTGTTTTCTGCAGTTTTTGTTCGGAGTAGCAGTTTTCGGGGACGTTTTCACGACGTTTGGCTTGGAGTTAGGAGTCTCACGATACACCGTTGGAAAGATCTCGGTGTCTAGTTTCCAGATCAGGTCTCGGTTTTCGTTTTGGTGAAGCGAGTCGTGAGATATTCTCCTTTGTTCGCGTCAGATTCTCTTGTTCGAACTGTTGTCAATGTGAGTGCGTGACCATAGATTTATCAGGTGTAGGTTGAATAGGAGGCGATTGATTGCTGTTATGTTGTATGTATGTGGTGTGCTATGGGTTGATATGTTGTAGGTGATCGGTTGGGGTCGATTGAATCGGAGCCATGAGAGGATAGGCTCGATTCTTCGATCAGCAGGTGCCGTGTCGATCAACACACGTGTGTTGTGTCGATCGACGCAGCAGACAGTCGTGTGTCGATCGACGCCTAGAGGGTGTGTCGATCGACACAGAGGCTGCTGGCCTGGTTGTTGTTCTGTTTGCTTGTTTTGTGTGTGCCGCTTGTTTCACCTTGGTATTGTATTCTTTTTATGCCTGATCATATAATCTGTAGATGGGATAACCGCCTCGCTGAGTATTTGTGATAATACTCACGCAACTCTTTTTGCCATGTGTTGCAGGTAAAGAGAAAGTGTGATCGTGGGATCGGGCAAGGAAGAGGAGATGATCTAGTGTCTCGATTGAGTGAAGTAGGTTGTTAGCACCGCTAGGATGTTAGTGATTCTGGTGTGGAGAGTGAACTGGTTTAGATATTGAATTGTGTCATGGATTTGATATTGGTTTTTGATTATTGTTATGGATGGAATTATTGAATGGTTTACTGGGGTATTTGTCTTGTTTTCCGCTGTTTGATTAATTGGTTGATTGGGTTATTGAGAGTTAGCATTTATGGGAATGTTAATTCGAATCCAATGTTAAAAAAAAAAAAAAAAAAACGGGTCGGGTTGTTTCAACCGGAATGCTTTAGTGGGTCAAAACAGCAGCTGCTTGCTTTCATTACCGAGAAGCTTAACAATCGACTTAGTGGATGGTTTGCCAAGACGCTTTCCGTTGGAGGAAAGAAGGTCCTCCTTAAGTCGGTTGCCATGGCTCTCCCGGTGTATGCAATGTCGTGTTTTAGACTTACGAAACATCAATGCCAAAAGATAACAAGTGCGATGTCCAGTTTTTGGTGGAATGCATGTGATGCAAAGAAAAAGATCCATTGGATTTCTTGGAAAGATATGTGTCTCTCAAAGGACAATGGAGGTCTTGGATTCCGTGATATCAGTGACTTTAATCAGGCCCTACTTGCTAAATAAGCATGGAAGATCTTAAATGAGCCCGATTCCTTATTGTCAAGCGTTTATAAAGGACGGTATTTTGCCAATACTGACTTTCTATCTTGTGGTCAAGGTTACAGACCCTCATATGCTTGGCGTAGCATATTCTTTGGCAAGGAACTACTACGAGGTTTACTCAAGTCCATTGGGAATGGTAATAAAACACGAGTCTAGGATGAAAGATGGATAATGGATGAGCATCCAAGAGTGCCAATCAATAAGCAGACCTTGATGAATATAAACCTATTTGTCTCGGATCTAATTACACCGGCTCACACTTGGAATATTTCGATGGTTCATGATCTGTTCCCGTACACTGAGGCTATGAAGATTCTAAGCTTTAGAGGATCGGTAAATTTGGGCATACACTGAAACGGGCTCATATTCTGTGAAAAGTGGTTAGTGGTTGAATGCAAACGTTCCGATACTATAGCCAATTCAAAGAACAGAGCTTGAGCAAGTAAAAATCGGTGTAAAGAAGAGAATCTGGTTATTGGAAACTGTTCCAAAAATCTGAGTGTTTTTATGGAGAGCCATTTCAGGTGCTTTAGCTGAGGCAGAGAGATTAGTGACAAGAGGTCTTCTGGTTAACCAAGTTTGCAGATTATGTAACCAAGGCAATGAATTGATCTCACATGTTCTGTTTCAATGTGCAACGGCAACATAAATGTTTCAGATTGGAAAAGTTCTGATCCCGGCTACTGGTTTTGGAAATTCTTTGGAGGAGAACATGGCTTTTGTCTTGGATCTCATGGACAACCAGAGCATAGATGTAGAGGTCAGAAATTCAATTCCTTGGCTCTTATGGAGTATATGGAAGAATCGAAATACGGTCTTGTATGCAAATACGCAAGAGGCTTTGGAATAAGTGGTTGTTAGAGCTTTAGAGGAGGCTAAGCATTGGCGGGTAATCAACATTGAAACAAAACTCCAAGAGGCACAACTTAGAAAAGGACAAGTGAGCGGTACAATTTGGCAGCCTCCATTACAAGGCATCCTCAAATGTAACATTCATGCCAACTGGAGAAACGCTAGCTTACACTCGGGTGGAGCTTGGATAGCTCGAGATCATACGGGGCTGGTTAGGTTTCATGCACGGGAGGCTTTCACTTGGTCTCCAAATCGAACCATTGCGGAACTGAGATGTATTGCCTGGTCTCTACAAAGCTTACGGGATCTGCGCATTACACATGTTGTTATTGCAACGGATTGTACAGCGGCTTATGAAGCTTTGTCAAAATCCCAAGACTGGCCAAGATATCGTTTCATACTATATCAGATTGAGGGTCTTCGTCATGCTTTCCACAGTTACTCATTTGAAATGGAAACACATCTTTCAAACTCGATCGCTCGGGACATCGCGAAGAGTGTCCTTAAAGATGGTCGTTTTCAATCTTACTTAGCGCTTGGTGGTCCATCGTGGCTACATGATCGCATTGCAAGAGAATCTTTTTTGTAACCATCAATCTCCCTTTCTCATTAGGGATTTGATGGCTTTTTCTTTTGAATTTCGTTGGAGCAGAGGATGTGTATTCTTTTGAAACTTTTGTAGTTTTGATCACAAGGTTTAAAATAATACTCAGACGTAAAAAAAAAAAAAAAAATCAATTTATCGTAATAGTATATATGGAAAATAGTTAGATCCAATATATAGATCCTCATTTACAATAGAGCCAGATCGAGTGATATGATGATCGAATATACAACTAAAGTCTAAAACAAACAATAAGCAACCCTAATGAGTTTTATTGTTTAACTTAAATATAGATATCAAAATAATATTATATGTTTTATTTTTATAATTAGTTGTATTTTATACTCATCAATTTTGTCATCCAGCATTGATCCAATGTTCTATCAAGAAAGGGAGACGATGGTAAAGATTGGATTGGACAGTTTGCTTAATGCTTATGTTAAGTTAAACAAATATTTATCCCCAAAACATTAATCAACAGACTAAAAAAAATATAAAATCAAAATATCATAAGAAATGGAACAAAAACCATAAGATCTTAGTTTTACGTTTCTATTCAAATTCATACTTTTGGGTTGGATACCCATAATCTCACATATTATTCGAGTTTATCATTTTATACGGATATAATAGATTAAAAAAATATTAAATTCAATTCATTTCCTCAAAAACATCATCAATTTGAGAAGACATGTTAGAATATTCAGTATTGGAAATGAAGATGATTCAATACCAAGATGTAAAGATAGAAGCATTTTTTTTTTTTTTGCTAAATATAAAACTAGAAGCATGTCCAATTATTGTCAATTGGTTTAAGTTAAGAATTCATATCCTCGCAATTTTTTCATCTAGTTTCTATATATTGTAGTATGTAGAAAGCCGGAAAAGCAAGAAACAAGAAATTCAAACAACTAAATATTGAAAAGAAATTATTAGAATACAATATAATTTTTGAAAGCTTGTAATATAGGAGAATCTCTTGAAACACACATGTATATTCAACCACTCTGTCTCACATGTATATAAGACAACCGAGGATGCTACCAATAGGTTATGCATCGCACAAGCATTATATGTAGTACCAAGAGATTTGACAACAAACGAACACACATTCTCGAAATTGGTCCCAACAAAGAAAACGAATAACGCAAATGGTATCTTTGAGTTTGGTAAACATATACAAATACCATAATCAGTGTGATCATAAGTTATATTATTGGAATAACAATACTCACTTGTATGGTCAAGAATGTCCAAACAATCCAAAGATGCATATGATCGTGAGCATGAATAGCTTTTGAGATTAGACACTTTAAAGTTTAAACGGTTAAAATGGTCATATTGTCATCGGGTCACTGCTCGACTAAAAGCATGTAACATCTAATTAGTTGCATACACCATCTACTTATTTCTCATTCAAATTCGAAGAACCCTGCCTTTGTTTAAGCGTTACAACTTCCAAAATTTGAGCGTATAATATACCAATATTTCGTTTTATCGAACATATAGTCCAATAAGAAAAAAATGCCATTATCGAACAAAGTAATCTCATTCTCTCAACATATACAAAAATTGGCTTCAATGAGAAATATGGAAAAGAAAAAAAGTATGTACTAGCTGCTTTGCTTTTGACATGAAAGATCCTTCGATTACTATATGTCTTTTGTGTAAGAACTTTCATTATTTTATCTTTTAACTAGAATAAGACATTCGTTAATACGCGGGTAAATACAATAAAAATTAATTAAATAAATATTTAAATTTTAATTAGTAATCCGTTGAATTTTAAAATACTATTTAACGTGAATTCTAATTAAAATCAGTAGAAATCAATTTATATCATAGTTTTCATTTTCTAATCCATATCATGCAAATAAAAATATATATATAATCGGAAATTTAAATCATATTTTTAATAATAGAGAAAATAGATATTTTAACCCATTATGAATATATATAAATTAAAATATTATATACTTAAATCATAAAAGAGTAAATTTTATGTTATTAACCTCATAAAACTATAAATAATATCGTGAACCATCACATAAGTACATGACTGATAATTGTATTTTATTAATATCATCGTTTTATTTTTCATATTGATTTATACTTGCTAAACTTTATACAATATTAACTTAATAGTAAATATAATATTATTATTTTTTAACTTATATAAATTTTCAATATATACATTTAGAGATTACCAATGACATCATAGGTCGAAAAATTTTATTTTTTTGTGATATTTTATAACTCTATATTGATAAAATAAGTATTCCTATTGTTTTTTTTTATTTTTATTTTTATTTGTATATATCTTTAAACTTTTAAATTGAGGTTTCTATAACCTTTCTAACTTTTTTTTTCAATTTATATACCTTCTTTTCTTTATCATTTATCTATTTATTTATTTTAATTGACATTTTTATTGTGTATGTATTATTTGTTTCTTTTATTGCTTATGTCATGTCTATATTTCATTTTATATTTTGTTTCTTAATTAGTGTGGATAAAATGAGAAATCTTATTTTTTATTATTTGATTAGTAACTTGACAATTATTTTCAATTTTAAAATTTTTTTCTTAATTAATTTTAAGTTTTTAACATATTCATCATTTGATTAATCTTATATACATGTCGCGATCTTGTGAGTTATAATTTTGCTTATGTGTCATGCTTATATACAAATGCATAGCAGTAAATACTTTTGAATTTAAGATTTATAACGCCTATAATTTGACAAATGTAATTAGATTCTAAATTACGACTCACACAAATATTTTATATTTATTTTATTATTATATCTTATTATATTTTATTAAATTGTCAATTTATTATATTTATCTCATACTAAAATAGTTTCATACACATTATTATATTAGCAAAATGACACTTATAATATGATATCTCCTTTGTCTTTAACTATTTAGATAATTTGAAATGGAAAGAATCTATTTTGTACAATTTACAAATATTAACTATTTTAGTAGGACGATTTTTTCTTTTTTATTGATTAGTCCATAATCTTTCTGTAGAATATATTCCTTATTTTCTTTTAAATTTTTTTTTGTTAATATTGATACATGTTAAAATCTAAATTAACAATTACATGTGTCATAATCAGGTGAATAAGAATTTTGTTTACGTGTCGCATTCTCATCGTGTGCATTCTCCTTTATATAATAAGATAATCACTAGACAAAAATCGAAAAAATTAACATGGTAAATTGGCATCGTTCATATGCAAATCCATTGTTTTGGTTTTCTCTAGATCTTTGATACCTCGTTCTGGGGTTAAATCGATTGTTTCGAATAGTCTTTTGATTAGTGTGATCATTGAATGAATATGGCGTTTGTTGAAAAAAAAATTGCCCTTTTTTGCATTTCGATTATATTTGTCGTGAGGTAGAGAAAAGATCTCATATCTGAAAGATGGGAAGGGACATGGGGCATCTACACTAATAGCCAATTGGTTTTGAATTGTAAGATCATGAAACATATCATGGTATCACAACCTAGATCCAATACCTATGTGTTTAGGTTTTCTTATTTTCCGCTTTCAAACACACACAAAAAAAATCTTTTCTCTTCTCTTTGACATCTTTCTACGTTTTTCTTCTTCTTTGATCTATGGTCTTTTCTCTTCTTTTGTTTTGTTGCTTCATGAAACAACCAGATTTTTTTTTTTTTTTTTTTTTTTTTTTTTTTTTTTTTTTTTTTTTTATACACCCGAAATAATATTCCCATAAATATTAAACCACAAAATAATTCAACACAATAGCAAAAGCGGAATAGATATAAACACAAACGAGACACTAGATCATCTCCTCTTCCTCGCCCTGATTCCACGATCACATTTTCTCTTTACCTGCATCACATGGTTATAAGAGATGCGTGAGTATTATCATAAATACCCAGTGGTACGATCATCCCATCTACTTGGCTAGATGCACGGGTATAGGTAAAACAATCAAAACACCACACAACACAATTTAGCAAAAAGTCAACACGAAAAGTCAACCCGGAAAAGTCAACGCATAGTCAACCCCGAAAAGTCAACGCAAAGTCAACCCCGAAAAGTCAACGTAAAGTCAACCATAAACCACGATACTTACGTTGATCTAAACACTAAAAAGCCCCAAACAAGCATTGATCGAACAACAAATCAACTCAATTCGCAATCAAACGATCAATCAAATAAACCCATCTACCCGCGAAGACCATGGTCACGCACTCACCTGATTCGAGATCGATTATCTCACCAACCACAGCTCAGAAACGGGATCGGAAAAATGTTCTGAAAACTAGACTGCGAGAGCTACAGAACCATATGTAGATCGTCTACTGGTTCTCACTAGTTCGATGGGAAAACAGCTTGCAAAATCGTTGATCGGAGCTGAAAACATAGATTTCAGAAAACGACACACTGACTTTGAAAGCACACAGAGAACGGAGGTCACCTCTGATTAAATCAAACTTGGTGTCTATAGAAAGCTAAGACTCGGGGATTTCCAATGATATCTAGATCGTCTCCTGTATCCTTACAGAACGACGGTAAATAAGCCCGTAAGTTCGGTGATTGGAACTGGAAACTGGAACAACATGTTGAGCTTAAAAGAACACAGAGCACGGATCATACCTCGGAATCAGGATCTAAAACCCAAACTGGAAACTAGACAGATATAGCTTTCCAACGGTATAAATATCGTTCTCTGAGTCTCTATGGTTCGACGAACATACTCCTTTGAAGTGGACTGATCGCAGCAACGAGCTGCACAAACCTACCGTATTAAAACGACCATAACTCCTCAAATACTCAACCGATTGACAAGCGGTTTCTTCCTAAATCAAGATCAAAGAGTGAAGAACTTTACTGAAATTTTCACTCCAATCCAACTTGATCTTCACCGCCTTTTGTCTCCCCCAAAAACCGGCGGATTCTTTCACCTCTCTCTCTCTCTTCTCCTCTCTTTACTCACTAACTCTCTCCACCTCTTTCTCAAAACTGCTTCCTCTCTCAATAAAAAATTCAGCCACTTCCATAAAACAAGGCTCTCCAAAATAAGGCTTTTGACTTTTTTTAAAAAATAAAATAACAACTCGGGTTTCCAACCGACCCGCCAGTTATTCACAAATTTTTGGTTCACGGTCGTTACAATTCTCCCCCACTAACATGGATTCGTCTTCGAATCATGCAACACCGTCTCTCTACGGTCTACATTTTTGGCCAAACCCGACCAACACCACTCGATATCACCCTCGAATCTCACAACACCGTCTCGCTACGGTCCCCACCACCTGACCCGAACGCGGCCAGTATCCTTCGAGATAACACTCGAATCCCCTAGCCCGTCCTGCTAAGGCTAATACTCTCGCCTAAAATTCGCCCAGATTCATCCGGAACATCAACGATGCACGCCTCATGGTCCAGATTAGGGCTGCCCGATTGACCGTCCAACAATCAAACAAGAACATGTCCGACCAACCGTTGACCCCGTGTTGGACCAAATGATCGTACAACAATCAAACAAGAACATGTACGACCATCGGCGTAACATATACTACCAGGATTGTCCAAACCGAATTCCAGACTCTAATAGTAACCCCATATTTGACGTCCACAACACAACCCTGGCCCTCAGCCAAAACTAAAACCCGATCCCCGAGTTTACTAGGCTCACACTAGCCTCATTGCACCGTCTCACCACGGCTGCAATCCTGACCCCACCCGGTCACCACCACCTAAGATCCACTCCCGATCCCCGAAGTTCATCCAATATCATACTCACGACCATGCTCAGACGCAACTGCTCATAACTCATACTCATAGCTCATATACACCACACTCACTCGCAGGATCGTCACCCCTTGAGTTACGTGTGCATGGACCCACTCGTCCCCTGGAGAGAACCACCATCCCTCAAAGTATATTTAAAGACCCCACTCGGCCCCTAGAGAGAACCACTATCCCTCAGTATACAGGAAACACACCTGTCTCCTGGAGCAATACTTTGAAACATGCATCATAAGTACTTGTCGACCGGAATCGCCTCTGTGGCTACCTCATAACATCCCCCACCCGGAATATCATCGCATCCGTGACCCCACTAGGCCACTCGAAACAACCCAACCACCATGGATGTTTCCACAAAGTCCCTGGAAAAGACAATTCTAACTCACATAGAACCTCTTTTCCCGACTCTCCCTAGGAATAGACAGATTCTAACTCGCATAAAGCTTTCGTTTCTAGCCACTCCTAGAACACGAATTTCATTTCTAGCCACTCCCAGAACATGAATAAGCTCATTTCTAGCCACTCCTAGAACATGAACCAGCTTTAAGCCGAATAGAATTTCCATTCCCAGCCATCACATGACCTACCAGTCATCACAACCCACGACTCCACAAGTCATAACATAAGAACATCTGCCTTATAACAAAAGATAATAAGGAAAACCCCATCTTATTAAATTTCAACAATGTATATCGTTACAACCACCCAAATCGCATCATAGGTCCGTGACACTGGTAACCCTGTCACAAAATCCATGGTAATCATAACTCACTTCCACTCCGGAATGGGTAAACTTTGCAACATACCACTCGGAACCTGATGCTCAGCCTTCACCAGCTGACACACGTTACATGCTGCAACCCAGCTAGCTACATCTCTCTTCATCCCAACCCAGTGATAATATCATTTCAGATCACGATACATCTTGGTCGCTCCCGGATGGATAGACAACATACTCGAATGGGCCTCTCTCAGAATCTCCTGCCTCAGATCCTCGTCCTTGGGTACACAAACCCGCCCATTCACCAGTATCATCCCACTCACTGAGACCACATACTCAGAACCCGTCATCTTAGAAGCATCAATCAACCCCCTGATCCTTCTCCCTCGCAACCCGAATCCTGCTCAGTAAGTCTGCCTGGTTAGCTGCCTGTAACCCCAACGGCTCCTGTGCGATCACGCACAGCCTCAATGTACTGAACTCACTCACTAACTCCTCCAAATCCTGCTCCTGAGCCGAAGCCACTCGCCTCCGACTCAAAGTATCAGCCACCAGATTAGCCTTACCCGGATGGTATCCAATCTCCAGGTCATAGTCCGCGACTAGCTCCATCCATCGCCTCTGTCTCTGGTTCAGGTCTGGCTGAGTGAAGAAATACTTCATGCTCTTGTGGTCTGTGAATACCTGCACCTTCCCGCCGTACAGATAAGACCTCCAAATCTTAAGTGCAAAGATCACTGCAGCCAACTCCAAATCATGGGTAGGGTAGTTGCGCTCATGCTTCCTCAACTGCCTCGAAGCATATGCAATAACCTTCCCCTGCTGCATCAGCACACATCCCAGACCAACTCTTGAAGCATCTGTATACACCACATATGGCTCACCCGGCTCGGGTAATGCCAACACAGGTGTACTCGTCAGCATCTTCTTCATCTTCCCGAAACTCTCCTCACAAGCCAAAAACCAAACAAAAGGGACATCCTTTCCTGTCAACCTCGTCATCGGCTGTGCCATACTCGCAAACCCCTTGACGAACCTCCGGTAATAACCCGCCAACCCGAGAAAACTTCTGATCTCAGTAGCACTCCTCGGTCTAGGCCAACCTCTTATAGCCTCTATCTTAGCCGAATCCACAGACACTCCGTCTGCAGACACAACGTGGCCAAGAAAGCTAATCTCCCTCTGCCAGAAACTGCACTTGCTAAACTTCGCAAACGGCTTCTGTTCCCGCAGCTTCCCTAGAACTACTCTCAGATGCAACTCATGCTCCTCATGATTCTTCGAATACACCAGAATATCATCAATAAAGATGATCACAAACACATCCAGATACTCCTGGAATACCCCGTTTATCAACCGCATGAACGCTGCTGGTGCATTCGTCAAACCAAAAGGCATCACCACGAACTCAAAATGTCCATACCTCGTCCTGAAAGCAGTCTTCCTAACATCTGCTTTATCAATAGGAATCGGATGGTATCCCGAAGCCAAGTCAATCTTGGAGAACCAGGTAGCCCCTCGTAACTGATCCAACAACTCATCAATGCGTGGCAGAGGGTACCTGTTCTTCACAGTGACCCGGTTAAGTCCCCGGTAATCGATGCACAACCGGAACTCCCATCATTCTTCTTCACAAATAACACCGGCGCTCCCCACGGTGACACACTCGGCCGGATGAAACCCTTACCCAACAGATCATCCAGCTGCTTCTTCAGCTCTGCCATCTCTGCTGGAGCCATACGGTAAGGTGCCTTAGATATCGGCGTCGTCCCGGGTTCTAACTCAATCGTGAATGGATCCGACCGCGATGGTGGCAATCCCAACAGCGACTGAAACACATCCTGGAAATCCCGAACAACCCGAATCTCTCAAACTGCAACCTCTCCAACAGTCTCCAGCATAACTATCGTTGCCAGATACGCCTCACAACCCTTCTCGATCAACTGTTTGGCCTGTATCGCTGAAAACACGAGACTCCCAGAAGTCGGTCTCACACCCTGAAACACCAACCTTCCCGTCTCCCGCTCGAACACTACTCGTCCTCGCCGACAGTCCAGATGGACCCTGTACCGATCCAACCAGTCCATCCCCAAAATGACATCGTACAGCTCCACCGGACTGATGATCAGATCAGCTGGCATCGACTCTCCCGCCACCAGCACATCCACACCACGAGCCTGCCCGAAAGTAGCCAACGTCCTACCACCAGCAACCTTGACTACTCCCGGCTGCTCTTCGGAATCGCTCCGGATCCCGCTACCCTCCGCACACTCCGGAGTAATGAAGCTATTCGTAGCTCCCGAATCAAATAACACGTGGGACTCACATCCGCCCACAACTAAGGTCCCTGCACAACACCCATGTGCTTAAGAACCCTAACGTACTACCCTGAGACTCGTCCATCCTAGGACAACTCGCTAAACTGTGATCCATGCTCCCACACCCGAAGCATCTCAGACCACCCTGAACCCTCTAACTTGGTTCCAAAGTGCTCTCCCACTTCCTCTTCTGTCCTTGCGTAGACTTACCGCCCCTATCTGAACTCAACATGCTTTCTGAGATCCTCCTCGATTGCAGCAGCCATCTCAACCAGCTCCGCCCTCGTGGCGAACGTACTCGCCTTGCAGGGAATCCTCAAATCTGGACGAAGTCCTTTCAAGAACCTCTTAACCTGGGCATCCTCACCCTCCATGCCTCTCCCTGCATGTACCAGAAGTCGACTGAACTCAGCATCGAACTCCCTCACTGACCGATCTCCCTAAGTCAGGTCCAGAAACCTAGACTCCAAACGCTCCACCGCCTCCTGCGGGAAATACTTGGCGTTAAACTCCGCCAAGAAATCCTCCCAGACCATCTCGGCCTGCACCCTCCTGGCCTCTACACCTCTCCACCAGAGATGCGCATCACCCTCCAGATAATGCACAGCCAGATCCACTCTGTATCCATCTGGACACCTCAAAGAGTCGAAGTTACGCTTCACACTCATCCGCCGCTCATCGGCCCCTCAGGCTTAATACCTCTCGAGAAAACTCTCGTGCTAATCATCTGCATCTGCTCCATCATCCTAAGATAGGATGGGAGCTCCTCCACAGCCGCCACTCCGGCTGCACATCAGCCCCTCTCGGCTGACCACCCGCCACTACTGGCTGCACACCAGCCACCTCTGGCTGAACCCCAGCCCCACCTGGCTGAACTCCCGGAGCCTGATCCGGAGCCGGTACCCCACCTGGTAACCGCTCCAGAATCAATTGTAGCAGACTCGCCAGACTATCATCTCGATCCTGGCCGACACCTGCGACAGCACCCCCACCTGGGCCCGCCGCACCGCCAACCACACCGGGACCCTCACTAGTCCCACCAGCCCTCACACTGGTACACGCAGTGGCCACCCCGGAACTCTCACTAGTCCCACCAGCCCTCACACTGGTACACGCAGTGGCCACACTCACGGATCCCTCCTGATACGTCTGCGAATAAGCCACCCACTCCTGCGTGGTCTCTTGAGCCACACACGCGGCAGCAGACTCACTCACAAGTCCCTGCCCGCGCTAACGCCCTCCACGACCACCTCGGCCTCCTTGACCTACCTCTAGCAACTCTAGTACCTCTACCCATTTCTCTTCACTACCGGAAGCAGAAACTAAGAATACTAGAAAGCAAGAATGTCAAACAACACATACCGTGGAATCTCATTGAAGGCTCGGAGATGATGATCTAGGACTCCAAACCCACACAGCAATCAACTGACTAACTCACATAATCAATTAATTCAACACACATAATTGACTACCCAATTAATCAACTACGTTCTCCCGCCCTAAAACCATAAGGGCTCTGATACCAAAATGAAACAACCAGATTTTTTTTTTTTTTTTTTTTTTTTTTTATATACACCCGAAATAATATTCCCATAAATATTAAACCACACAACAATTCAACACAATAGCAAAAGCGGAATAGATATAAACACAAACGAGACACTAGATCATCTCCTTTTCCTCGCCCTGATTCCACGATCACATTTTCTCTTTACCTGCATCACATGGTTATAAGAGATGCGTGAGTATTATCATAAATACCCAGTGGTACGATCATCCCATCTACTTGGCTAGATGCACGGGTATAGGGAAAACAATCAAAACACCACACAACACAATTTAGCAAAAAGTCAACACGAAAAGTCAACCCGGAAAAGTCAACGCACAGTCAACCCCGAAAAGTCAACGCAAAGTCAACCCCGAAAAGTCAACGTAAAGTCAACCACAAACCACGATACTTACGTTGATCTAAACACTAAAAACGCCCCAAACAAGCATTGATCGAACTACAAATCAACTCAATTCGCAATCAAACGATCAATCAAATAAACCCATCTACCCGCGAAGACCATGGTCACGCACTCACCTGATTCGAGATCGATTATCTCACCAACCACAGCTCAGAAACGGGATCGGAAAACTGTTCTGAAAACTAGACTGCGAGAGCTATAGAACCATATGTAGATCGTCTACTGGTTCTCACTAGTTCGACGGGAAAACAGCTTGCAAACTCGTTGATCGGAGTTGAAAACAGAAATTTCAGAAAACGACACACTGACTTTGAAAGCACACAGAGAACGGAGGTCACCTCTGATTAAATCGAACTTGGTGTCTATAGAAAGCTAAGACTCGGGGATTTCCAATGATATCTAGATCGTCTCCTGTATCCTTACAGAACGACGGTAAATAAGCCCATAAGTTCGATGATTGGAACTGGAAACTGGAACAATATGTTGAGTTTAAAAGAACACAGAGCACGGATCATACCTCGGAATCAGGATCTAAAACCCAAACTGGAAACTAGACAGATATAGCTTTCCAACGGTATAAATATCGTTCTCTGAGTCTCTATGGTTCGACGAACATACTCCTTTGAAGTGGACTGATCGCAGCAACGAGCTGCACAAACCTACCGTATTAAAACGACCATAACTCCTCAAATACTCAACCGATTGACAAGCGGTTTCTTCTTAAATCAAGATCAAAGAGTGAAAAACTTAACCTGAAATTTTCACTCCGATCCAACTTGATCTTCACCGCCGTTTGTCTCCCCAAAAACCGGCGGATTCTTTCACCTCTCTCTCTCTCTTCTCCTCTCTTTACTCACTAACTCTCTCCACCTCTTTCTCAAAACTGCTTCCTCTCTCAATAAAAAATTCAGCCACTTCCATAAAACAAGGCTCTTCAAAATAAGGCTTTTGACTTTTTTTTAAATATAAAATAACAACTCGGATTTCCAACCGACCCGCCAGTTATTCACAAATTTTTGGTTCACGGTCGTTACACTTCATATTCCTTAAAAAAAAATATGAAAGAGAACGTTTGTCTTATACTACAAAGAAGACAACGTTCTTGTTTGATGATATTGATTTGGATTGTGAGCATGGACTGATCAGTCTTCGTCGGAGTTCACATCGATGACCGGTGGGTTCTCGGGTTTGTTAACCGCTGGGTTGACGGGTACGGTAGTTGGAGCATCACCGGATTCGAATCCAAAGCTCAATTTCAAATAGGTGTACACCATTTTTTTGTTACTGGAAACCTTCAGAATATGGACATGGTATCAGCTAGGGTTTGGCTCTATATATATCTAGAGATTTTTTGGGTGAGGGTATATTCATAAATTACGAAACCCCACCTAAAGCAAACCAATCAAAAAGACAACCATAACCCAGAGCAGAAGCATTACACACTAACAAACCCCAAACGTGTCTGACTTGCTAACGAAGACTTGCATCACGAGCTAGAAGACAAACTGTTCAAATTTGCTTATCCAAATTTGAACCTTGGTAAACAAATTGTTCACGAGGCCTAGTACAAAAAATTGCCATAATCGAACAAAGTAATCATTCTCTCAATACAAAGAATTGGCTTCAATGAACTACATAAAAGAAAGAAAAAAAATTAAAAAAAAAGAAGTATGTATCAGTGTCTCCAAAGGAGGTCCCAAGATCAATCATATCCTCTTTGCGAATGATACAATGTTTTTCTGCAAGACAAGTATCCAAAACTGTCAAACTTTGAAGAAAATTATTAGTCAGTATGAAGAGGCCTCAGGCCAACAGATCAACTACCAAAAGTCTGCAATTACTTTCTCTTCAAAGACTTCACAGAAGATAAAAACAAGAGTCAAGAGGGACTTAGCTATTCCCAAAGAGGGGGGAGCAGGCAAATACCTACTCCTGCCTGAGCACTTCGGCCGCAGAAAGAAGGATCTTTTCAATGTGATAGTCGACATAATTAAACAAAGAGCAGTATCATGGTCCTCAAAGTTTCTATCTTCAGCAGGGAAGATGGTTCTGCTCAAGTCAGTTTTGTTCTCCATGCCGACATATACGATGTCATGCTTCAAACTCCCAGTCAGTCTCTGCAAAAGAATTCAGTCAACACTGACTAGATTCTGGTGGGATGCCAATACGGAAAAGAAAAAGATGTGATGGATTGCGTGGAACAAACTTACCAAAAGCAAGGAGAAAGGTGGCCTGGTTTCAGAGACGTTCAAACCTTTAACGATGCTCTTTTAGCCAAACAGAGCTGGAGAATTCTCCAAAATCCAGACTGCCTGCTAGCTAGAATCCTGACCACCAAATACTGTAAACACTCCTCTTTCCTAGATAGCTATGCACCAGCAACAGCGTCACATGGCTGGATAGGGATCTTGATAGGAAAGAACCTCCTGAAACAACAAATGGGGAAAGTTATTGGAGATGGGAAAACAGCAAAGCTCTGGACAGAGCCATGGCTGTCTTTAAAGACACCTATGAAGCCTTTTGGTCCAGTCAGACAACAAGAGCTGTATATGGTAGTAGAAGAATTAATGTTACCTGATCACAGTGGGTGGAGTGAAGATAGGATGGACAATATCCTCCCAAGCTACAAGCAGGCCATTTTGGCTATAAAACCAAGCATCACTGAAGCACAAGATCAATTTGTGTGGCTAGGACACTCATCAAGTATCTATACAGTTAAGACAGGTTACCACACAACTAAGAATTTGTCTGAAACAGTCGAGGATCTGGAGCCACCTGTGATACACTGGAACAAATCAATCTGGCATATCAACACTTCGCAAAAATTAAAGCTATTCTTATGGAAAATCATCAGTGGGGCTAATGAAAAGTTCTTTTTACCCGGTTTATATTTCAAACCTAGAATCACTAACTCGATGTAGAATAGGTAGGTTCATTCAAAGGGACCAGCAATACACTCTAATCTTATGCAATACCAATTCAGCTAAGCAATCAAATGGGTTTAAGTTATCACGATTAATCAAGCAATTAAAGTAAATTCGGTTTAAACAATTTATGAGAAAGGCGCTAGATCAAGGGAAAGTATCTCAGGGATTAGGTCATCTAGAACCAAGCAATTATTCAGGATATCAATTAAGAACCAATCTAGAATTCAGCCATAAAAATAAGAGGATCCACTGTCGCGGTATCAACCACTTCATCAATCAATCTAACACCCTAAACTGTCGTTTGAGATTACAAAGAATGATGAGCATTAAAGAAGATAGGATCGATTTGTTCACAAGTCGCCTTAACTTCAACTGTCGTTGGCTAAGGACGAATCGCCAATCTATGTTAATTCATCAACTCAAGATCTCATCGGATTCCAAGACCCTGATCAAAAGGAGGATTCCAGGACCCTGATCAAAAGGAGTTCTCAAAATTTCATTAACTCGAGATCTCATCGGATTCCAAGACCCTGATCAACCTCATCAAATCGAACAACTACCAGCTAGAGATCCACTCAATCCTACAAGATATCTACAACCTCTCTAAAACCCGAAGATCTATGATTTTTCAATTTGTTCCTCGAAATCAAAACAAACAAGCGGATAAAATCGCAAAACAGGCTTTGTACTCATATTCGGTTAATAACGGTCTGCATGTAACCGAAATTTAATGAGAATTTTCACCTTTTTGACCCAAAAAAAACTAAAAACTGCTTTGCTTTTAAAGAACCTTCGATTTGTTATATGTCTTTTCGTATAATAGTTGACGTGATTTTCAACTTGACTCATATCTTCAATATTCAAAGGTCTTGCTATTATGAATTAGATACTTTGTATAATCAATTAAGAAAGAGTTGACGTCGTATAGGGAACGTCCGTGGCTTCCCTAAGACTTTTAATCGTATGATAAGGGACACGGCACAGTCAACGGTCTCGAGTCGAACTTAATTAACATTTATCATTTTTCTTATAAGAAATGTTTTTTTTGTGGTAACCATTCTTATAAGAAAATGCTTCTTGATTAGTTATACGAAAATGTTCTCGTTTGGTTTATAACTTATAAGAAAATGTTTAAAAGCAAAAAGAAAACTTATTAGAAAATGTTCTCGTTTAGTTTTGTGTGGTCAAACAAATTTAATTTTTTTTGCTAAAAATGTCTAAAATTGTGGAGTACAAAATTTGGAAAAAAAAGAAAGAAAAAGAGGGCGACACGTGGGTTGGTTCGTGATTGATCGACAAAGACTCACGGGTAATGTCTTTTATTTCGCTTTAATTTTGTTTTTTTTTTTTTAACATGCCCGGCCAATAAATAAATGAAGAAAAGCCTCGAATTTACGGTTTCAATAAAAAGAATGGAGTGGAAAAAAAGAAAATTTCAATCATTTTTTCTTCATATAGTTTTCATTTTCCTGATAACTGATAACTAACAACTTTCATATGAGGATTGAAAGAATGCTAGTTTTTTCTGTTGTTGGAACAACTATAAAAGTCCAGAACCTTTGTTCAATCAAATCTTACTTAAGACTTTAGACTTGCATTTCTTTTGTGTTTACAATTATGTTTCGAATCTTAAACTCAAATACATGCATATTTTTGTACTGATTTAAGTGCAAGATATTGTGAATATCAATATTTATTTCACCATGGTAAGATAATACAAAAAATTATCATATTTATTTGTGTTTATCATATTATTTTGAAATGATTTCGAATATAGAATAAAATTCTCCAAACGATATATTTAATTTGATAGTTATATAAAATCATTTTATTAAATTTCAAATTCATTTTTGAAATTTATAGTTTTAACATTTTAATCATTTTTAAAAAAAATATGATTTATAGAAAGTAGTTATTGTTTAGGACAAATTTCGGGTCAATCATAGATTATACCTTCAATGTCATCGATTAATAGGATAAGAGCTTTGTCCATTGGCGAGAAACGATAGATACATCCTCGGAGTGCGTCACCTCTAAAAGGCTATCAGAAGGGACAACCTAGATCCTTGTTGTAACTGCACAAGTAGCACATTCAAGCAGTCTTTGGGAGATAGAGAATGGATTTGCCTTCTCGTCTTTCAAGTCAGACATCCACTCAACCATTTAGTTTGATCAGAAGGTAAATGTGGATTTCATTTAGTGTCATGTGCGAGGATCCTGGACACCCTCTACTTACTAAAGAAACGTATGAAGGTAATAGAGATTTTTTTTCGTCGGATGCCTTTGTGTCTCTTTTGGAAGCCTTGGTCGGAGTCCTTTGTGTCTTGTTCATCTTTTGTGTATCCTTTTACCTTTGTCTCTGGTCGCCCTCAAATTCTCTTCTCTTTATTTTTAGGGATCAATTATTGTATTTATAGAGACTTTTAACTTCACCCTTCGTGTTATAACTTCGCTTACCTTCTCCAATGAGTGGCTAATACAATTTTTGGGTGGCAGCATGGGAAATTTAACGTATACAAATATTCTATCTGACACATCCGAAACATATATGCACCTATTAATACCACATATAACCCGGAAGCAAGTTGGCATATTCTTAATCGAAGGTCTCACGGCACCAAGCCTTACATGGTAATCACCTATTGATTGGCACAAAACTATCCCCAAAAGTTTTGTTTTTTTGTTTGGCGTATCCGCAAAAGTTATATATTGTTAGTTAAACACTTACCAAAATATTGATAAACCTTTGAAAAGATTATCAAACAACATTTTTATTGATTATTATCACGATTATTCATTATATATATATATATAAAGAAAAAAATAATTTACTATTATAATTTTCAAGTATAATTTTAAAAATAAAATGTTTTTGTGTTGCACTCGTTTAATTTATTCTTGTTGTCAATACGCTCATTTAATTTACTATGTTTAGTTTTCTTAGTTTTATTAACGAAACAGGTTATAAAGAAAAAAATAAATATTATTGATAGTGGTAATTTATTTTGCATATGTATTAAGTTTTGCAGTTTTAAAATTCGAACAGAGAAGAATAATATTTTGTTTCACTAACATAAAAGAAAACAGTTCATTAAGAGGTTAAATATGTTAGGATTAAGTTTAAAAATTAAGAGGTTCAATACGTTAGGATTAAGTTTCAAATTAGATTACCTAACTCTTTTACCTTAGTCATCTATAACTTAAAAATATTAAATATTAAATTTAGTTGTAAATTTTAAATTCGACTGTAAATTTTATTTGGATATGTAAAATTAATTTACAATATAAAGTGAAAATTATTGTGGATGATAGTTAAAAGAAAATTTTGGATTGGAGTATGAACAAAAACTTGAGTTTGTCAATTTTTAAAAAATTTAGAAATAAAATTTGACACTAAGCATGGAAGAGACATTGAGATATATGGTTTGTCCATTCATTAAGGAGAATATTAAAGGGTTATTTTCATTAGAAATTTTGAAGATGTTTGAACTTGTGGATTTGAGTAGTTGGGATTTTTTTCACAGCTAGCTCTCGTCTAAATGTCTAACCAAGATTTCTCCTATTTTTTGCTTCTAAAAACAAAAAGTCACAATAAAACCAATAAGCAATATCATAGGCTAATTTTTTTTTTTACATTTCGGTCTTAGTTTATATACACAATTAGATTAAGTTACAGATATATACAATCTTTTGAGTATAAGATATATTCTTACAAATGATTCAAGAAGAAGTTATTCAAATCTCAGTGTAAATGAAATGAATTAACATATCGACATAGATGATTTTATGAAGAGTGTTAGCTGAATTCTTCAGACGACGTCGTGAAAGAGATATAGTAAATCGTTAAAGAAGCTACATAGAAGAAATAATGAAATTGGAAGTTAAGATTTCATTATATTTTGGAAATGTTTTATGTTATTCAATTAGATACTAAGATAGAGGGATTATGCACGTTTTAAAGGGTTACATGTAATGTAACTATCAAGCAGCGTAAGAGCAATAGTTGCTTATTGGAGAAGTTGTCTTACGAAATGAAGAATTTGAATTTGTTTTAGAGAGTACAACAAAGTCGCTAAAATGTTATCTTGTATAATGAAGAATCTAAAAATCTGTCGAGTATTCGAGCTGATTCGTACCTAAGATTAAAACCTAAAGTTTCCTACCAAGAGTATTATTATACACGATGTTCTGGTTTTAAAATATATATATATATATATATATATATATATTCATAAGAAAAATATTTTTGTGTATATTTAGAATGAAGTGATTCGTCAGTCATCTTGTATTCAAATATATATATATATGATAATCGGATCAACACGGATAAACTAATTTTGTGTTATGTTATGATCTAGTTTGAACGTTTTTTGGTCTACATTGGAGCGATATAATATATAATCTCCTTATCTTTGATCCATTTTCTTCTCTCTGTCTCTAGTGTCTCCTTTTCCATTTTTCACTTTCACCGCTTCTATGTATATTCTTCACATGAGAGAAAAACTCGAGCTTGAAAGGATCATGAAAGATAGATAAAAACAAAGCCAATGAACAAAATTAAAAGAAAAAGTCAGTATCAAAGAGATAAAAAAAAAAGCATCTTGGATCTCTTATTTGGAACCCTGGAAATCGTATTTTTACCTTGATGATCTTCATCTTCATCTTTCACATCCTATTTCTCATTTGTTACTTCATTGTACCCTTCCTTATGCTTTGCTTATATTATTTCATCGAATACGCAATTTCAATTGGTATCCTATTTGCAAAAAATTCAAAAACAGTATCTAAAATAAACACACAACATAGCTATTTGAAAATGCATCATCAGTGGTTTGATGAATCTCAGCATTTTTTCCATTGACTTATCCCTTTTTTTAGGTGATTTGTCTCTTGTTACTATAAAGAGAACCATAAAATAAATTTTGTTAGGTGTTTGTAGATATAATAGTCACCGAATCACGAATCTCTTCACAATCCCACGGTTGGTTAGTGTATCACGAATCTCTTCACCAAATTACATACCAATCAAAGCAATATATTATACCATAATTTTTTTCCCTATACACCGTAATTGGTTGCAGATTCGTTTTACTTAGGAAAGTCTAATACTGTACTTTAGGTTAAAACTCACATTTAAAATAAGATTTCGTACTAAAATTCACGGTTACTCTTGTCAGTTCTTTAAAATATCAAACGAGTTAGAAAGGTATAAATGTCTTTTTGGATTGACTTAAAAATATATAACAAAACAGTGAAAGAACAAAAAAAATCGCAAAGAAAGAAAAAATAAAATTATAAAAAAAAGAAGCAAAGCTTGTGACTTTCGTGGAAACTCCTCCGTCCTCTCTGTCTACTGATAAAGGCTTCGCTTTCATCATTCACTATCTTCTTCTTCTTCAATCTTCATTATCTTGTGTACGTTTACTCTGTCTACTCTCTTCTTTCGTTTCTGGGTTTTTTGTTTTCGTTTTCGTTCTTTGTTCTGCTTTTGTGATCCCATCTTTTTCTTTCTCGCTCTTCCCGAGGAAAAACAAAATAAAGATTTGATTTTTTTTCGTTTTCTTTTGGTGAGTTTAAACAGTGTTATTTCTTTTCCCCTTTTCTTCTTCTTCTTCTCCTCCTCCTCTCCAAGCCTCCTCTTCGAATTCGAATCTACTGGATTCTCGGAAATATAACACTTATTGGTGTTCGGTTTGATTTCTACTTACAAGACTTGGTTTTTCTTTCCCCTGTTTCCTAGAATTACGTTCGAGTGTTGTCGTGCTTGGAACGGGGAAAACTTCTGCTAAATTGAAGCTAATAAATTCTCTCACTCACTTTCTTCTTTTGGGATTTTTTTTTTTGTTTTTTTGGTAATCAGGGTCTCGAATTTCCTTCAAATCCGCCAAGTTGTGTGTATCCACAAATCTTCATGAAAGGGTGAAATCTCTGAGATTTGAAATATAGTCTCCAACAATGAATTTCCGACCGGAGAAGTTCGTGAGGTCAGTGTTCTAAATTTCGTTCACTAAAAACTATTAGCACGAGATCGTAACCAAAACCCAGTTTTTATTACATTGGTCTCTGCTGTTCTGTAATCAGGTTTCAGGATTGGAAGTCCGACATGGAATATTCCGGGAAAAACGAAACGCAACATGGAATATTCCGGAGAACAATTAGCTCAATCTCCTACAAGTTTCACAAAACCTTTGAATCAAGCTCCGCAAGAATCAAACTATTCAGGAGATGTTACAAGTCTTACTCTTTCAAAGAAGCTGTTTCAAAAGGGATTGGTTCCACTCACAAAATCCTTGACCCACAAGGACCTTTCCTTCAGAGATGGAACAAGATCTTTGTTTTAGCTTGTATCATCGCTGTCTCGCTTGACCCTTTGTTCTTCTACGTCCCTGTCATCAACGACGCCAAGAAATGCCTTGGTCTTGACAAGAAAATGGAGATAACCGCAAGCGTTTTGCGATCTTTCACTGATATCTTCTACGTAATTCACATCATTTTTCAGTTCCGTACTGGTTTCATCGCTCCTTCTTCTCGAGTGTTTGGGAGAGGTGTTCTTGTTGAGGACAAGAAAGAGATCGCTAGACGTTACTTGTCTTCGCATTTCATAATCGACATTCTCGCTGTTCTTCCGCTTCCACAGGTGATTGATTGATTGGTTTCATTAGTGATTAGCTTTAGAAGTGAAACTTGTTGGAGTAATGTGAGTAATTGTTGTTTTCTCTCAGGTGGTGATTCTGATTATCATTCCGCATATGAAAGGCTCACGGTCTTTAAACACAAAGAATCTGTTGAAATTCATTGTTTTCTTCCAATATATACCGAGGTTCATACGAATCTATCCGCTCTACAAGGAAGTGACGAGAACTTCAGGCATACTTACGGAGACAGCTTGGGCTGGAGCTGCTTTTAATCTCTTCCTCTACATGCTTGCTAGTCATGTGAGTCCAATTAGTTTTAATTGTTCCAACTGTTTTAGGTTCAGAGCTTAAAGATATACAGTAATCTTTTTGGTTAAAAACTGGTGAATGTGCAGGTTTTTGGTGCTTTTTGGTATTTGTTCTCTATCGAACGCGAAACAGTGTGTTGGAAACAAGCTTGCAAGATAAACCATAACATCTGCAACATCACTTCTTTGTACTGTGACCATAGAGAGGCAGGAGGCAATGCTTTCCTCAATGGTTCTTGTCCAGTTCAGACACCAAACGCAACACGTTTCGACTTTGGGATATTCCTTGACGCGCTTCAGTCTGGTGTAGTGGAATCTCAAGATTTCCCTCAGAAGTTCTTCTACTGTTTCTGGTGGGGTCTGCAAAACCTCAGGTATTCAGATTGTATATGTATCACACATTTTTGCCGTTTATTTTGCAGAAAAGAAGCAATAATAAGTTCTTGATGCAGTTCGCTCGGTCAAAACCTTAAAACAAGTACATATGTTTGGGAGATCTGTTTCGCGGTTTTCATTTCTATTTCCGGGCTGGTTTTGTTCTCGTTCTTGATTGGGAACATGCAGGTTAGTCTCATTTTCATCAAATGCCCCATAGTGTTTGCGAAATTGATTGCTTATTGTTTTTTTTTATGGCAGACGTATCTGCAATCGACAACCACGAGGTTAGAGGAGATGAGAGTAAAGAGAAGAGATGCAGAACAATGGATGGCTCACCGTTTGCTCCCTGAGAACTTGAGAAAAAGAATCCGGCGATACGAGCAGTACAAATGGCAAGAGACAAGAGGCGTTGATGAAGAGAATCTTCTTAGCAATCTCCCTAAAGATCTAAGACGCGACATTAAACGCCATCTCTGTCTCGCCCTTCTCATGCGGGTAAGAAAAAAATCTTCTCCTCTCTTTTACTCGAGTTTCGCATCTATTGTCAGTGTCACTCTTAACCGTAGCATGTTTCTATCGGTTTTAGGTCCCGATGTTTGAGAAAATGGACGAACAGCTTCTTGATGCTCTATGTGACCGTTTGCAACCAGTTCTGTACACTGAGGACAGCTACATCGTCAGAGAAGGAGATCCGGTAGACGAAATGCTCTTTATAATGCGTGGAAAGCTTCTAACGATGACAACAAATGGTGGAAGAACTGGTTTCTTCAATTCTGAGCATCTTGGAGCCGGTGATTTCTGTGGTGAGGAGCTTTTAACTTGGGCTTTAGACCCACACACATCCTCAAACCTTCCAATCTCAACAAGAACTGTCCGAGCTCTCATTGAAGTTGAAGCTTTTGCACTTAAAGCCGATGACCTCAAATTTGTGGCGTCCCAATTCAGACGCCTTCATAGCAAACAGCTGAGACATACTTTCAGGTTCTACTCGCAGCAATGGAGAACTTGGGCTGCTTGTTTCATACAAGCAGCTTGGAGAAGATGCGTGAAGAAGAAACTCGAAGAGTCTCTTAAAGAAGAAGAGAATCGGTTGCAGGATGCTTTGGCTAAGGAAGCTAGTGGAAGTTCACCGAGCCTCGGGGCTACGATATATGCTTCACGGTTTGCTGCAAATATCTTACGGTCAATCCGCAGGAGCGGATCAGTAAGAAAACCGAGGATGGCAGAAAGAATACCGCCTATGCTACTTCAGAAACCAGCAGAACCAGATTTCAATAGTGATGATTAATTAGCATATAATGTATATGTTCAAATCACATTTCATGCAAAGCCAAGCAGCCATAGAGCCAATATATAAAAAATAGAAGTCTTTTTTTATAATGGAGTGGCTTAGAGATACAAGCCTCCTATGATTTTATTCCTCATTAAGAGTTATAGTTTGATATGAGGGGTATGGTAGTCCATTAAGCGACAGAGAAGTCAAGAAGCCAGAAGTGAAGCCACTTCTCTACGCAGGAATGTCGGCAGCGCGAAAGCTGCTCTGTGCATCTGTATTGAAAGAAAGGCGGAGATCAAGATTCTGTCTTAAGGGAATCTACAATTAGTCAATAGGGAAGTCATAGTTGTGTTAAACTTACATCCGAGTTATAAAACTTCAGTTCTCTTCTGTGGGTCATCGCACCATCTAGTTTCTCGATTGGGTTGATCGGGTTCTTGAAATCAACAGCTGGTCCTTTGGTAGAGCACAAAACAAAACCAATCGTGCCGCTACAATGGATTTTTGCTCGGTTAATGTTCTGATTCCAGTGAGACAAAAAGAAAAAAAAGTAACTAGAAGAAAACTAGAGTTAACCTTGGATATGTAGGGACGCTGCTCCACGCATAGTGAACAGTATTGAATGTTTGACGGCAAATGGAGATCATATCTTCAATAAGATGAGTATGGAGCCACATACTTTCTGCCATGTTACAGAGAACTCCTCCAGGCTTCAATGCTCTAGCTAGTGTTTCAAAGAAAGGCTTCTCAACAAGCGCTTGAGCAGGACCTATGATTATATAGAGCAAAACACGTGAGAGTTTTTGTAAACTTCAGTCTAAACCAAGGTCTGATTTCGTTATTTAAGGTAAAAATCATCAACTAGAACTCAAATATTTAAAGACTATTGGAGACAGATCGTACCAACGGGATCTGAAGAATCAACAATAATGGCATCATACTTCCCTTCAGGGGATTTACGGAGAAACTCGACAGCTGCCAGAAGAAAGTGATATCAACACAAGGCCAAAATTCAGATAAAGTTTAAATTGGGAATAAGTAGAGGAAGTCTCAATTACCATCACCAATGTGAAGTTGAACACGAGGATCCTCAAATCCCGCCGCTAACTCGGGGAAGAACTTCTTAGACACCTACAAGACCAAAGGAACCCCATGTTATGAGATAGAGAAGAGCAGAAAATTATTCATACTTATGATAGGCACAAGACCATAAACAACTTACATCTATAACCATCTTGTCTATCTCACAAATGTCAATAACCTCAACAGAGCTATGGCGTGAAATCTCCCGGAGAACACCACCATCACCTCCGCCAACAACCAGAACCTGCAAATAATGTATACAACCAGAGTCCAGCATTAAAAAGCAAGAAAAACGTGTATGGTTGACAATCCCTAATTCAATTTAAGCTGAATCTTTTCAATGACTGGAATGATCAACATTGGTGAGAAGAGCCATCTAATGAGATAAAATAAAGAAGAGAGTTGCAACAACATAAGCACATTTGTGTTCCAACAGTTTCGCCAAAATGGGGTACAATCATCACAAACTGTACATACTTTGAGAATTCATTCATTGCAACAGGCGGCAGGATATATAGGCAACCAGAGAGTCTAAACGTTCAAGGTGGGAAATTACATTTTTAGGGGAAGGTATAGAGCATAGAGGCAGATGGGATATCATCTCCTGATATGCAAATTCATCTTTTTCAGTAAGCTGTACAATACCATCCAGAACAAGCACCTTTCCGTAGGTGGCTGACTGCAAGAACAAGAACAAAAATGAGGTTATCCTAAAGAATAAACTTGGTCAATCCGAATTAGAAGCAGACATATTCAGAAGATGATAAGAACAATCGAACGAAAAACAGAGATGTGATTTGAAACCTCAAACACTAGGACTTCCTGATAGTCTGACTTGTCTTTGAAGAGAACTTTCTCAACTTTCAGTGAGTGTGCTTCTCCTACAATAATCACATAAAACAGCAAAGCTGGATAAGTCACATGAACAAACCCTGGAAACCACAACTCACAAACTTTAACACATATACTCAACATATAAACCCAGCAGGATCTCGTAACAAAGACAATCTTAAGGTAGTGAGATAATGAAATGCCTATCAAGAGATAACCTACCTGGCCACATAGGGTTATTGAAATAGACTGCTTTGCCTCTTTTCCCTGCATCCAATACAAAAGCCAAAAATAAGAGATAGGTTCTGGGAAAACAGAGACAAGCTTGACACAAGGAAAGAAAGTAAAGTAAGATGACCAGAGCGAGGGTGAGGCTCCGAGAACCACCCAGAAACAACAGTGGAGTGGCACTTTGCATCTTCCTCTGGTAAGCATGCCATGGCCTTAAGGCAACAAGAAGGTACAGTCTTCTCTAAACCATTCCCATTACTCGCCTTCCCATCCATAATCTTCGGGCATGCCAAACCTTTTCCGCCGTCTACCTCCATAGACAATCCTTTTCTTCTCCAGCTCCAGCCTCTGTATACTGCAACACACCACAAACTCATGACAATCTACACCACTTGAAGGAACAACAATAAGCAAAACAGTAGCAAGACTTAAAAAAAAAAAACTAACAGCTTTGAATAGATTCAGCAAATTTTTCAGAACCAAAACATTCGTCTGCAAAAGAGAGCAAAGGGTTTAATGTTCTACCCTAAATAAAGAAGGAGGAAAGTTACATACTAAGCCAAACCTTAACATTAATTATCGAATCTTTACAAATTGGAAAGTCGAACACTTTCACAGAGAAAATTGTTGGTCCGAGTATAGAAGTAAATAACTTTGGGAAATTCATCTACCAAAAATGAAGACGAAAATTCGTATTGCACCACTCCACAAAGTGAAGTCATTGTTCCTTAAAAACTAATCGCCTTCCCACCTAATTTTCTCTAGAAACCAAGCAAACAAAAAAACAGATAGAAACAGGAAAAATAGGGTTTCGAAAAACCCAGGATCGTCCCAAAGCCGGCACCGTCTCAGGCATCGACATAACACAAAACCAAACCCCAACAATCAAGTTCCATCCACATCGGAACAATCAAAACATCAGAGAAAATGGACAGAAGCAGAAAAATCAAATGCGAACAAAAGAGATTATAGAGAGAGAAAATGGGACCTGATGGTTAACGACGGAGAAGAGAGAGAGACGGTATCGGAAGGTAATCGTGATCTGAGGACGAAGAAGAGTGAGCGGGAAAGATTTATTTAAGTAATCGAAGAAAGGAAGAAGGAATTTGGTTCTCTGCTTTCGAATTTGGACTCTTTTCTTTATCTTTTGGGTGTTTCTTACTTCTCAGGCTCTCTCTCTCTGTAAAAGAAAGGTCTATTTATTATTCCAGAAGAACCCACGACAGACTAAAAACAACTTTTTCTATTTCTTTTTTTTTTTTAATTTTTATTCTCTTAGGTGTTTTTATATTTTTCACGTTTTTTAAATATAAGTATTTGAAATTATATTAAAAAAAAAAAACTGCCAAAGAATTTTTATATTTTTTCTCGGCTACTAAAAAAAAAGATTCACTGATGAATCAACACATCAACAATTTCCGGGTTAATGACGAGAGATGTGGGAAGTTTTCCGGCGTTGTCTTTCATAGACTTTCTCGTTGATGATCGAAGGGGTGTCAATTGGAACCGGGTTTGTTGTTATATATATTCTTCATATCGATTGTTTGTAATCGTGTTGTCTCTCTTAGTAGAGTATTCGATTTCGGTGATCTATTTATTTGCCGGCAGAAGTTCCGGTTATCAACCGGTGTGGAGATATCATTTGGATTTTTGATCCCGGAATCATAAGTATAAGCTTTCTACTTCAAGGAACAAGGCGAAATTGGGATCAAATTGGTAGAAAAACAAAGTCAAAATTTTACAAAATGAATATGATACGGAAGCTTTGGTATCATAATCTCTCGGCATTTCAGAATTATTGTCGAAAACATCGGGTTTTGTCAAGCAACATGCAGTTTGGAGGTTTAGCCAAAAGATGCTATCCACACACACGTTTCGCATCAGAGCAATATCGAATCTGGAAGATGAAAATAACGGGTTTATTGATCCGTTAGCGAATAAAACTTGTCAATGGAAAGCATCGTCAAATTCACTTCTTTTATGTATCTTTCTCACTATATGGCGCATATATCTGCTTATGTAATAATTTGTTTTTCGCAAATTCTATATATTTACTTTGTAAACTTGATTTGAAATCAATGAAAAAAAAAAAAAAAATTTCACGTAGAACATTTACCACGTTTTATAAAAAAATACGTAGATTAGATTAGATTATGTTATCTATAAATATGCTTATGCTAAAAATTTCTTTTGATAAAGATGCTTATCTAAATATAGATTAAAAAAAATTAGAGAGCTTAAAGTTATTAATAAATGGAACCGGTTCATTAAATTTACATATCTTGTTACCGACTTGTTTATAAACACCACAAAAATAATTTGAAGAAGTCACAACTTGTCAATTTTTAGGTTTTGTGGTTTTGAAAAGACATGTAAATTATTTTTGAAGAAAGGAAACATTATGGTTCATCTTGATTTTTCATCATTGTTTTTCAATTTCTCAAAATATAAGTTGGGATAGAATTTTGTATCTTTTAATGCTTAAATTTATTCGTCGTAAAAAGTATCATTCGCTTGAGCGTATCTCAAATGTATTGCACCATTTTTTATATCAAAATGGTGTTGAGTAGATGGTTTGACCAGTTTGAAGCAATCTATGCTATACTCATTGCTAAGATTTGGAGAAGAACTCGATTCGTCACCATTATTTTAGAAGTTGCCATTTTATCAACATTAGCATTCTTAAAGCGATCTCTAGGAGGACAAAGAAGGATTTGTCATATTTAAAGACTTTTTATGACTAGTCAAAATGGGTCAACATCATTAGAAGAGTAGTTGTGTTTACATGAAGAATGATCTTAGCTAAGGTGGTCTAGGACCAATCTACCATTTGTGTAAGAGTTGAAGAGAGAAATAAAATTTGTTGGAAAGGGGTTAAAATTCTCCAACCAGCAATGGTCTGCTTTTTTAATGTTTGGTGAGACGGAATGCAAACATGACGTGAGATTTTGGTGGGGGGAGGGTTTTTATATGTTGTTACATGACTGAGTTCAGATTGGATTGATTTGGTTAAATGCCATGTGTTGTTTTTATTTAACTTATACTAAAAAAAAATGATTATCATGCATTACTGAGTTACTAAGCGGTTGTGTGGCGCATTAGGTGAGACGATTGCAGACATGCCATGAGATTTCCGGGGCAGGGAATAGTCATATGTTCTTACATGGCTGAATTCAGATCGGATTGACCTGGTTAAATGTCTTGTTTTGCCTTTTTAGCTTTTACAAAAAAAAAAAAAAATGATTATCATGCATTACTCAGTTACCAAGTGGTTGTATAAGGTGTCAGGTGGAGAATCGTGTCTTGGTCCATGGCTTTTGAGTAATAATAACTCATGTGTCGTGTTGGTTTGACATTGATTGAAAGATTGCCAAAGAATAGACAATTAGACATGCATTCTCCAGACACCTACACGAATTCATAAGTAGTAAGAGCAACTCCAACCTTGACACCATATTTGGTGTTGATTATACTAAATTTGGTGTTTTTGTGTCAAAAAAGTTTTTTTATCTCCAACCACAACACCAAATTTTACACTATAAAAAAATTATCTATTATTATATTATTAAATTTAAATTTTTTCTTTTTCTTTCAATAGTTTGATAAATGATAATTAATTTTAAAACTCATTTATTATAAGATAAATATTATATTACAATCGATAACGACAAATTAAAAAAAAAAATACAATAATAAATTTAAAATAGCATAAAATAAATTACATTATATTAGTTCACAGAATTAGTATATTCGGACCATAAGTGTTCAATTAACGCATTTCGAAGTTCAATATGAGCTTCTCGGTCCTTGATTTTTTTGTGCCGAGTTAAAAATTCTTGAAATCGAGCATCATCATCACCTGCTATCTCAACTCCTAGAGTTGGGACTTCGACTGGTTCTTCAATTGTTGCATCAAGATCACGCTCATCCTCTATGATCATATTATGCATTATGATACAAGTTGTCATTATATCATGCAACACGTCCTTACTCCAAAAACATGCTGGTCCGGCCACAATTGCAAATCTTGACTACAATACTCCAAATGCACGTTCCACGTCTTTTCTACATGCATCTTGTCTCATTGCAAAAACATTCTTTTTGGGACCGCGTGGATCGTGAATAGTTTGAACAAGAGTGGACCATTTTGGATAGATACCATCTACTAGATAATAACCCATATTATAATTTTTTCCATTAATGACATAATTAGCGGGTGGAGCAGTTCCGTCAGCTAGTTTAGCAAACAGATGAGACGCCTCTAAGACATTAATATCATTACTAGATCCAGGTAGACCAAAATATGCATGCCATATCCAAAGATCATAATCCGCTACGGCCTCTAAAATAATAGTAGGAGATCTACTACGACCAGCATATTGTCCTCCCCAAGATGTTGGGCAGTTTTTCCATTTCCAATGCATACAATCTAAACTACCCAACATACCTGGAAATCCTCGGCGTTCACCAATGTGGAGTAGTCGTGCAACATCGTTAGCGTTAGGTGATCTAAGATAGCGGCTGCCAAACACCTCGATAACGGCACGACAAAATTTTTTCAAACTTTCTATAGCCGTGGACTCCCCTATTTTGATATACTCATCGGTGGAATCTGCTGGTATACCGTATGCCAACATTCGAAATACAGCAGTTATTTTTTGTAAACCAGACAACCCAAGTTTACCAACACCATCTCTACGTTGGATAAAGTAATTGTCATGTCTTTGTATAGCATCATAAATACGCAGAAATAAAGGACGGCTCATCCGGAATCTTCGTCGGAACATCGTCTCAGGAAACAAAGGATTATCTGCAAAATAATCGTTGAAGAGATTACGAGAAGCATTTTCGCGTTCACGGTTGATTACTATATGACCCGGAGTAGATCCACCATGACAACCCTCCGAGTTAAATAGGTTTTGAGTGAGAAGAAAATTATTGTTTGCAGAAATTTGAGCTAAAGCATGCTTTTCTATTTCATCGTAATAATCATTGTCTGAAGATGAAGAAGAAGAGGAAGAAGAAGATGGTATATGAGATGAACTACCATAGTTGAAATTCATCTTTTATAAGGAAAATAGAAAAAGATGTTGTTCTTAAGTATCACTATCTTAGAAAAATGTGAAACAATCTAAACCGTTGGATTTTATTTGACCAAGATCTAACCGTTGCATTGATCAGTCACTTCGTGTCATATCTCAAAAATATGAAACAATCTAAACCGTTGAATTTCTTTGGCAAGATCTAACCGTTGCATTGATTAGTCACATCATGTCATATCTCAACTATCACTATCTTAGAAAAATGCGAAACAATCTAAGCCGTTGGATTTGTTTGACCAAGATCTAACCGTTGCATTGATCAGTCACTTCGTGTCATATCTTAAGTATCACTATCTTAGAAAAATGCGAAACAATCTAAACCGTTGGATTTGTTTGACCAAGATCTAACCGTTGCATTGATCAGTCACTTCGTGTCATATCTCAAAAATATGAAACAATCTAAACCGTTGAATTTTTTTGGCAAGATCTAACCGTTGCATTGATTAGTCACATCATGTCATATCTCAACTATCACTATCTTAGAAAAATACGAAACAATCTAAGCCGTTGGATTTTTTTGACCAAGATCTAACCGTTGCATTGATCAGTCACTTCGTGTCATATCTCAAAAATATGAAACAATCTAAACCGTTGAATTTCTTTGGCCAAGATCTAACCGTTGCATTGATTAGTCACTTCATGTCCTATCTTAGAAAATTTGAATCAATCTAAACCGTTGGATTTGTTTGACGAAGATCTAACCATTGCTTTTGCTTTCACTTCTCTATATAAATGGGTACTACTCTTTAAATGATCACACATCTTCAATACATTTTTTTACCACTAATATTTCTTCTAAAATGTCTGCAGTTCGCACTGCTTCATATTCAATTGAAGAAGATAAACATTTATGTCATGTGTATCTTGATGTCTCCCAAAATCCAGTCATAGGGATAAACCAATCCCGAGATCAATTTTGGGCAAGAGTTCAAATTGAATATGAGAAATCTGAGATTTCTCGTAGTCAACCAAGACCAAGAAGATCTTTACAAACTCGAATGACAACAATTCTTACTGCAGAGAGGATGTGTTAACCAGATTGAGAATAAGAATCCTAGTGGTGCTTCCGAGCAAGACATTGTAAGTATATGTATATACATGAATGATTTTAACTTAATTATCGTTAATTTATTATACTTGCTAATTTACATTTTTAAAATTTTAACTTATATACATTTTTTCCTGTAAATATTAAATCAGTTAAATCAAGCGAAGACGTTATTAGAACAAGATGTCAAATACAACAAAGGATTCAAATTTGATCATGTCTGGCCTATTCTTAAAGATATTGAGAAGTTTTCAAATAACCACACTAGTAGAGCCGCTGCATTCCCAGAAGAAGGTCGTAATGTTATGTCATCATCATCATTCCAAGATGAGTCATCGCCATCATCCGGTAGGAATTCATTTGATCTAAATATTAATAGTGAAGAAGCCACTGTTAATATATCTCAGAGACCTATGGGTATGAAGAAAGCAAAGAGAAAACAACAATCTGATGATCAATTTAAACAAATGATGGAGCAAAATGATAGGCTTATCAAAGCTATTGCTAAAGGTACTTCTGAAAGAAATGAAATTCAAAAACAGAAGGTCGAGGTACAAAGAATGAAACAAGAGAATAAAATATTATTCGCGGATTTGAACTCTATAACTGATTCAACAAGTCGTGAGTATATTGAAAATCAAAGAGCGATCATTCTGAGGAGAAGGGCACCAACAAACCAATATGAAGAACAAGGAGAAGGTTCTCAAAGCCAATATCATGGATCTCAATATCGGGCATCGCGTTATCAAGGAGAACAAGCTCAAGGAGAACAAGTTGGTGTCGAACATGTTCAGGGACAACAATCTCAAGGACAACAATCTCAAGGTGAAAACCAAAGATCACCACGTGACCAACATGATTATACCCAGTATTATCATTATTTTAGCGGAACCGGAAATAATTATCTTGGGTACTAGATTATTGTTTAAATTTATATTATGTTTTTAAAAATTATTTTCTTGCATTTAGTTTATGTTTGTTTGGTTTTAATTTATAATTTATGTTATCAGTATTTTAATTAAACTTTATCCTGTATTTTTAATCTTAATCAATTTGTGCTTTAATTTAGATATTTTGTCAAATTAAAATTTCATATTATTAATAATTACAATCTAACTTATTATTAAAATGAAAAACAAAAATTAAAATTAAAAAGTACAAAATTTGTTACTAGTACATTTATTTTTAGTTGAATAATTACAATTTAATTACAATACTTTATAAAATATACAAATAAAATAATATTTTTTTTTTGGTGTTTTGTGAACAGTGCCACACCAAATATGGTGTGACACTGTTCACAAAACACCAAACAAAAAAATTTGCAGTCCATTATGCCGTTCGGTTGGAGCTCTCATTACACCAAATTTGGTGGGATACAGTTCCATTGGAGTTGCTCTAAGAAGACTTTTATATGTTTCACTACCAACTACGTACCGAGATCTATGGATATGACAAACTAGTTCGGAGGCTCGTATTTTACCCTATAATATATAACTAGATTCTTAGCCGCACTATCTACGGGAACATTCGTTGTATATATTGTAAACTATATTTGGCTTTCGTATTATGTCATATATAATATGTTTTAACTTTCGATATGTATGTTTTTAACTTGTAGGTGGAATTAAATTGTTTGAAATAATAGGATGGTTTTTGTTTTTAGCTTGTAGGTAAAAATGGAGTAGTTTATATTTATATTTACTCATATTTATCACTTTAAATATATTATTTTGATAATTTCGTAAATTTTGTGATTTTCTATTTGCTATGAAATAAATATATCACGTTTCAAAGCAAAATCAGCATATTTAAATAATCTATATTAAAAATCAATGAATTTTATGAATTTACAAATAAATTTTCATTTATATAATTTGCAAAGAATTCTTATATTTAGAAATATTAAAAATTTTAATACTCTAACTTTTGACCAAACTAAAATATTTTAATATTTTAATGTGGTATAATTATTTGGTTTGAAAAAAATAACCGAATTAAACCAAATAAAACATTCAAATTTAGACGCATATAAAATTAAGTTACCTCATTTTACTATTTTCATTATTTTTGTCTTTTATAATATGAATGCCTTGTGTTTTCTTTGATTATTATGAAATGTCTCACATATGTCTCCTAGTGTAGTGTAGGATACATGTATTAAATCACTATCTTAGTTCGATTTGTGTGTATATTTATAAACACATAACAAAAGAAGTAAAGAAGTACGTAGCAAATTAGATTAAAAAAAGTACGTAGTAAGTTGCATACCAGTTCATCTTAAAACACTAGCTTGTGATCACTAATAAGTGACTCTGCAACATTGAATCGACGTTTTGTTCCACCATTATAATTTCGTGCTCTAATTTTCCGTTCGTGTCAGTCTAACCTCATAGTATCTTTTCAGAACCAAAACTAAAATTTGTAAGTAAAACAGAATATGCAACTGATTTTCTTTCTAATATAGTAAATATATGTATGGGTTAACCCGTCAAAAATTTTTAAAGTGTATTTACTTCTCTAATAAAAAAATTCAATGGCCTGTTGCTTTCTTTGACCCTTGTATAATGTCTCACACATGTTTCCTAGTGATAGAGTTCATCAAATTGTTACAAAAAAAATCCATTGAATACATATAAATCTTATATGAATAAACTTTGAAAAATTAAATTGTATACCACAATTAAATTGAAGGAGACAAATATTTGGATCAAAAATTAACATTGAAGAATTTGAAAAAAATAATTGACTTGTTGAGTGGAATGATATGATCTTGTATAGTGAAGAGATGGTGGCTAGGGAGGTGTCGATTTAGGGTTTGTAGAAACAATATTTTTGTTAAATTAATTATTTGAATTAAGCAATGAGAAACCTAATATCATATGCTCCCATTTTCTTTACTTCGTTAACATGTGGAAGAAAATATGATTAAATTAATGTTTTAAAGTCAATATTAATTACAGAATCAAGATACATTAGACATGTATTAAACTTCATTATCAAAATTAAAATCGCATGATTTTATAAAGCGGAAAGAAAAAAAGGAGTACCAAGAAGAAAGATTAATCCATATCGGGTTGGAGAAGAAGATAACATCTTCGAGCTATGAAAATTCTTTTTTTGTTGGATTCGTTCTCTGTTTAGACGTCTTTATGTAACATCAAAACAAAATAAAATTTGATAAATAATAAAAAGGACAAGTTTAAAAAATATGAAAAAGCCATGAAAAAATAAACGAATGCATTGTTGACCAAAAACAAAAAGGAGAAGAATGCAATGTCGACAAAAAATAAGAAGACAAGAATGCAATAAAAACTATAAATTCCAAAAACACGTTTGTGGTAAAAATATTATGATGATGGTGTTCTTATATAGGCTGCGTATAATGAAAAATATCAATACAGTTTTAAAAAAGATCTACAACAAATCTCAATATTAGGTAATATATAATTTCTGTCAATACCGTAATTTAAGGATATGATTAGAAATATTAAAATTTGATTAGTTATATTACTTAAAAGGAAACAAAAAATATTCCAATATCATTTAGTTTGTTATGTTTATTAATAGTGAATATTGAAAAAATGTATATTGCCATATATAGTCATAAATGAATTAGAATTTGTTCATTATTTATTTATATAAATTATTAAATGTGAAAATATAAATTTTTAAAATTAAATATATCATTATTTTCTAAATATTTTTCAAGATATTAAATTTTTATTAGTTTTAGAAAATTAATCCTTGAAATTTTTAGTTTAAAACGTTATATTTTTAAAATTTCCTCAAAAAGTTCGGATTTAAAAAATATTGATTTTAATTATATGTATAGTTAAATTTAAAACCGAAATTTTAAATATGGAAGATCTTATTGTTGTTAAGGAAATCACAAATCTCGTGATTATTGGTAATAAAATATTTTACTTGCTAAAATTCCGAACACAATTATTATAATGAGTTTATAGAAAATTTCGTATAGGAAAAAAATAAATTACAATGGCATTTAGTTTGTCATGTTTATTAATAGTGAATATTGAAAAAAATTGTATATTGCCATATAGTCATAAATGAATTAGAAATTGTTAAATAGTTATTTATATAAATAATTAAATGTAAAGATATAACTTTTTAAAATTAAAGATATCATTATTTTCTAAATCTTTATCAACATATTAAAGTTTTATTAGTTTCAAAAAATTAATTCTTGAACTTTTTAGTTTAAATTTCTGCAAGAAACTCGAATTTTAAAAAAATATTTATTTTAATATTATGTATAGTGAAATTTAAATCCGAAAATTTACATATGGAAAATATTATTTTTGTTAAGGAAAACACAAATCTCGTGATTATTGGTAATAAAATATTTTATTTGGTAAAATTTCGAACGCATTTATTATAATATGAGTTTATAGAAATATTGCTAAGAGTAAATTTTGGTAAATAAAAGATTTAGAAAAGATCATAACAACTAAAAAATAAGGTAAGATTCATTAAGATTTAATGATTTTTGTTACGACACAATGGTTTTGATAAGATTTAGTATTTTTAAAACAATAACTATATGATTTGATTTAGATTGTCTTTCCAAATAAAAACCATCAAATCAAAATTTCGATTTCTGCGAAATAATTACGTTTTTCAGTGGAACATACTAATACATATTACAGACACTAACACATAATACTACTATTTTGCAATTGCAACAACATAATTAAGAGTTTTAATTGTGTCTTTTGATTGATCAAATAGTACTAAACAAATCGAATCCAGGGTCATATGCAAACAATTGCAGGTGGGTACATACAAGCATATTAAGTGTATATTTATGTACCAATCTCAATCATATGGAGTATGATCATTACAAATGCAACTATGAAAAAATGAGATTGCATCAGATTTAGAGAATGTGAAGACAATTAGGTTCAATGTCTGGTTCGTAGCACAAACAGACAACACATCATGCTACAATAATATAAATGGTAAGAGACCGTCTTGTCTTGTTCCATGATCACTTGTATTTCTGTATCTCCAACAATCCTCCATTTCTCACCGCCATTTCTTCCAAGCTCCATCACTGCTCCGTCTTTATAGTACTCATCAACAGGAAGAATACCAGACACAGTTCTTGATCCTCCATATCCACCCATTACCCAAAACTCTCTCTCTTCTTCTTTCTCTTCCTCATTACCAATCAAGAAACCAACACAACCTGCTCAAAACAGAGGCAACTCCTCCATTTCACTCCACTCATCTTTCTCAACATCGTAAACCTCAACCGAACTCATTCTACTACCAGCAGCACCAAACAACGTATGTCATGAACCACCTCCCGCAACAATAATCCGACCAGGCATCGCAGCACAATCAAAGCTACCACGCGGAGATAGCATCGGAGATAACCGTTCCCAAACCGATTTCATGAAATTGTACCTGAATACAGAGGAAGTATGCAAAGGACGGTCCAAAGGATACGACCTAGTTTGAATGATAAACTATCATAATTAAGATATTTGATAATTTTGTTCTGTGTAAACGAACAACAAAACACATTACAAATAAATCTGAATATATACTTAGCAAATGAATAGATCACGACATGGAGAAATGAACAATATTCACCCTGCAAAGAACAATACTAACGACATGGATACACACTACAACAAACCTTTGGGTTATTTTCCTCAATTGCGAGCTTGCAAAGCAATAGCTTTGAGGTCGAGCTTACAATCTAGGTTCACAGTTGAAACAATGTTCCTGAAACGAACAAACAAATTTTATCATTCACAAAACACAAACTCATAATCTAAAAAGCTAAAAAATAGACACAAAACGAAACTCACTGCAAATGTCCCATATTGTTTTCCATACATTAAAAGCCTTCAATATGTCCTCTGCAAAGAGCAAACATACATCAATTTCAACTTGCAAATTCCTTCCTATTTGCAGAGAAATGTATACAACCAAACAGTTCTTATAGGATGCTCAATACTAATGACTCATTCTTGTACATTTGTTCTGCTCGTCCATTAAAAGAATGAGATCAAATTCAGTGAAATCAGATGCCTTTATAGGTCTTGATAATGATGTTATCTCAACTCCAGGACGTTTTGCAGCACTTCTCATTCTTGGATCTGCCATATTCCCCTTGTAAACAACAAAAAGAAAACAGTTCCACAATCAACATGAATTACAAAGTCTCACCAAATCACAACACTAAAATCCTAAAAAACCAAAATCAAGCTATTTTGTATCTGAAAGCATAATCTTTTCCACTAATTGTTTCAATCAGGCATCAATCGATCTTCTTCCACAACCCTTACTAAAGAGATTCACTTATTTAGTGTTCTTCTTCTGTTTGATTCGAAATGCAAAAGAAGAATGATAATCACCTCGTGATAGTCGATGCTTCCGGCGGAATCGATGTAGAATTTGGAATCGAGCCCTCTCTTCTTCACAATATCTCTGAAGACATCTTCAGCTGCTGGACTTCATCGAGAGAGATCGCTTGAGATCTCTCTCGATCTGAAGCTATCTCTCTCGATCTTAAAGGAAGCTCTGCCTTCGTGACCCAGAATTTTTTTTTTTAATATTACAATTATGCCATTAATGAATTCGGGTCATTATAGTCGGATCGCGCGGATCCGCATGTGTGCAGTCGGATCCAGTCTAAAAATGTCCAAAATTGATCTGATAATTACTGCTGCATATGTACAAAATTACCCTTTTCAATTGAATTTATTTAGTTTAAAAGCAATGACAATTTCAGTAATATTAGAATGAATTTTGGACATTTTGCTAAATGTACTTCCGCTTTAATATTATAGATATTTATGTACACTATTATTTCTCACGGTTTGGGTTTTTGAACCATTCTAAATTTATTTACTGTGTTTAAAAAACAACAGATTATCAGCCAAATTAGTATAATATTTTTTTATCATAAATAAGATAAGAGTTTCAATTACAAAAGTGCAAACATTGTTGCCACATATGCTATGGCCACCATAAGCCACATCTGCTCTGGCCAGCATAAGCTACCAAGGTACAAGCTATACCATATGTTGTTATACCAAAACAAATTTGAAGACTCCAGCCAAAGTGAAGCAAGAATCAAGAGGAAAAAATTTTCTCACAATCAAAACACATGTTGTAACCAAAAAAGAGATCTTAAAGCCACATACGCGTGAACTCTCACATCTGTAGGCACGCTTTAAACAATGAAAAAGACTCTTCTATTTGTTGCGCTAACTCTATTCACCATCTTCTAATGTGAAAAGGCTTCTAATATGAAAAAACTTCATTCACCATCTTCTAATGTGAAAAGACTGCCATGTGCAGATTTTTTTTGCATTTTGTTATCTGCATAAATTAAGTGTGTAGTGCTTTTTTTTTTTTCCGTCAACAAATGTGTAGTGTTTATGTTGCTCTCTTCTCAATTCCAAATCTCGGTTTTACTTTTCTTTGCAAATTTTATAAGTTTCACTTTTCATTGGAACATCGTTAAGTGAATTAGAAGAAAAGGTCGGCATATATTTTGAAATCTTCGTCTAACGTTAAAAAAAAAAGACATAAGTAAAGTAAAACTGAAGAAGGTCCCCACGGAAAAAGAATGGGAAGATGTCGGTGTAGGTAGTAATGGTACCAAAGTCATTTTCATCATGCGAGAATCCCCTCCTTCTTTTCTTCTACTCTCTCATGATCAATCCAAATTTTCAAATTATTATGTCTTTTTTTGAATGACCTTTAAATAATAATGTAATGTTGGACCACCCTTTATACGTCTTATATATATATATATATATAGGAGCTGAAAATTAAGGATAGCGCAATTATGAAAAACTTTTTTATATATGCGGCAACTTTTTTTTTAGAATTAATTTTATGAATATAGTTTTTTTTTCTTTTTAATAATGCTAGAGAGAATTGAAGAACTTACACCCACAATCTGATAAATAACATAGTGGCCATACTAGGTAGAAGTTGACATAATTTTGTTAAAGAGCACATAAATTAAAATATTTGTTCTCCAAATATATATATATATATATATATATATCCCTCATATGTTTTAAGCTTTACTTTGTTCCACAAAAAAATGTTCTCAAATTTTTAATGTAAAATTAATGTTATATATTTCTGAATGTAAATCTTAATTAGACTAGGGAATTGTCCACGCTACGCGTGGGTTTTGATATTATATAGTTTATATTATATTTGATATATCTAAATAATATCCTAGGATTTGGTGATTTCAAATTTGAGATCATTTGTGTAATGAATCATATTTCTTCTGTTCTCTATCATATTGCTCCAATAATACTTCCAGATGAAAAACTTCAAAAGGTAAACGAAATTTAGATTGACTTTACCTCTCTCATTCTAGATTTCCCTTACAAAACACTTAGTTCTTTCCAAACAACTTTCTCGTATCCAATATATTCATATGATATGATCAAGTTTGCAACTTCTTGACTAATGTAGGTAGAAGGTTCTGCTACAAATATTGAGAATGATGTGTACAAATCTTCAAAATCACTAATAGTATGGAGATCATCATGTTGATAAGATTGTTCTTACAGTTATCTAAGAGAGCAAATGAAGAATGATAAGATGATTGACTTCCCCAATCTATATGTGTTTATGAAGTTTTCCCCAAGCATCCATTCCCTTCCTTCCATTTTTTACCAAAAGCATGTGCATCAACTGAGTTAACTCACGCCTTTGAATTTAAAAATCAATGCCCAAGTTGGTAGATTTATGAAAACTTGACTTTAACATACTTAATTTTACATAGGTTTTGGTGTTCTAAATCATGTTTAAGATTCGCTTTTACTCCTACTGTATGTCTTACGACTTTAATCATAAGAAAAAGGAATCTCTTAAGTCATAAAATTTGATCATGGAGAAGAACAAATAATTACTCTTACATTATGTCTCCAATGAGTCCATCTCCACGGCACATCTCCTCTATTTCAGCTGTTCTTGAAAAATTGCAAGAAATATAAACAGAAGAAAGAGATTCAAAAAAGAGAGATTGAATTCTAAAATAAGTTCAAAAAGAGAACATGATAAATGCAATGAGATCTTCATATGTATGCTCCAAGTAATCTAAATCTATTTATGGTAGTTTATCACATATGAGCTATGTCGAGTAAATGAGACATGGTTACGAAAAAGAGTGAAAAAGATTAATGATAGGATGAATATCGCAAGCAGAAATGGTACATATATTTTTACTTGCATAAATGTATAAACATACATGAGGGAGAGATGGAGGCTTCTTAAAGTAAAAGGGAAGTTTCTACATCTGAGATAGGGATAGGAATGTAGACCAGCATGAGAAACAATAGGGACCAAATTAATGACTGATCTCAGACTACAAAAGCCACATTAATGATAAAGAACGTCGTATATATTTTCACGATATTTAAGATCTAATTGAGTGATTTAGATTGATGTTGTAAAAGGTCATTCCTCCTCTCACTTGTGATGTTGTTAAAAGGTCATTCCTCCTCCCTCTTGTGAGAGGTAAACAATGAGACGGTTTAAAAATCTGAAATCAAATATGCAAATTGAACCCATCCAACTCAATGATTTTGAAAAGTGAAAGATGAGAATAGTCTCAAATTTTAAGTTCAAGCACAAACGAAATAATAGTTCAATGGTAAAACCATAAATCTTTATGAACCATTGTTTATGTTCATACCTTGAGTAGACGCCTTTGTTAAGGTTAAGAGTAGGAGTTGTGATATTTCGACTAATTTAGATGCCATTTTCAAATCCCCAAGATTTATTTTGCGATTCGAAGATGAGATGTACCCCATAGAGAGTGACATGGCATCTTCTAAAACGAAGTAAACTATGCTGAAAGAAAGACATGCCGTGCCAACCGTAGAAAGCTTTCTATGAGATATTTTTTCGAACAGGAAGACGGAAACACGAACCTAATCTTTCATGGCTTTGAAATCGCTCCCGAAAAGGAATCATTTGATTCTCTCCCAATTGGTTGGACCATAGGTATGATAACTGTGACTCTTTGCTTTATTGCCTCACCAAGAATCGAAAGCTGATACAGTTTCAAAACAAATCAAGTGATAAATATAGCTAAAGATGAGAGTAAAACATGGCAGTTTATGGAACTTGATTGATGAAGATGACCATAAATTAATGAACGATAGAAGAGGATGTGCTAATATTGTCTTCTTATAATTTTCTCTTCCTGTTTAACACGTATAAGATGGTGAAGAGAAGACATGTAGTCAAGAAGTTAGAGAGTGCCACAGACGAAGCGGACCGTCTCCTCGGATCTGGATTTTTCCAAAAACATTGGTTAGTCGACGACATAATATGAACGTAAGGGCTGATATCAAATGGAACCAAAGGCACTCTAACCCACCATTAAAGCTGTAAATATGAGACTCATAAAAGCAACAAACCTATAAACTATTAGGATAACGATATAAGATATATTTGATATAATCTATTTTATGTATTCTAGGTTAACTTAGGGCCTAAGTTTGAGCTTATACGCTTGTATAAATACCTTACTATGTCAATGAATAATATACACTTCCAAATCATAACATGGTATCAGAGAAATAACGATCTAAGACCTAATTTTCTTCTCTCTGCCGCCATCTTCTTCTCTTTTCTTTTCCTCTTAGCTTCCGCATACTACTTGCTACATACGACGACCTAGCTTTTTCTTTTTTGCATCTCCAAAGCTATGTCTACTCCTCCTCCTACTACTCCTCCTTCTATTACTACTACTATTAACGAGAGTTCTCCCATGGATTCTCCTTACGTCTTGCATCCTTCGGATAATCCCGGCGCACTGATCACACCGGTTCTTCTTCGAGGTGATAACTATTCTGAATGGGCCATCGAGCTCTACAATTCTCTACAGGCTAAACAAAAGATTGGCTTCATCGACGGTTCGATCATCAAACCAACCGCCAATCCAGAACTAGCTCGCTGGACAGCTACTAATTCTATGATAGTCGGGTGGATTTGCACATCAATCGATCCACAAGTTCGTTCTACGGTATCTCATGCTCCTGATGCTCATCAATTGTGGGAATCTCTTAAACGAAGTTTCTCGGTCAAAAACGGTGTTCGCAAGCATCTCTTAGAAGATGAAATTACAAATTGTAAACAATCCGGACAACCGGTGCTTGAGTATTATGGTCGTCTTTCCAAACTTTGGGAAGAATTGCACGGGTTAAAGACATCTCCATCCTGCACTTGCTTGGCATCAGCCGCTATTGAAAAGGAGCGTGAAGACGCAAAACTACACAAGTTTCTTTTCGGTCTTGATGATTCTCGTTTTAGCACCATTCGTTCTCAAATCATTGATGAGGACCCTCTGCCCGATCTCAATAGCGTCTACTCACGTATCAAATCTTTCTGATGCTAATTTTTCAGCATCTCATAGTGCTTTCATAGCCACAATCACGACGGCTCATGAACCACAATCCTACCAAGAGGCGAGTTTGGATGATGTTTGGAATAATTCCATGGGTGATGAAATGTCTGCTCTTAAAATCAATGACACATGGGATGTCACGACTTTGCCGCCGGGAAAGAAGGCTATTGGCAGTCGTTGGGTCTATCATATTAAGCACCATTCTAGTGGAAAAATTGCTCGTTACAAGTCTCGTGTTGTTGCGCTTGGCAATCGTCAAAAGGAAGGTGTTGATTACACAGATACGTTTGCTCCGGTTGTCAAACCCACGATTATTCGTATATTGTTAGAAGTTACTGCAGTTAAAAAGTGGGAAATACATCAGATGGATGTTCATAATGCCTTCCTCCATGGTGACTTAGAGGAAGAGGTTTATATGAAGCTACCTCCTGGTTTTGAAGACCCGGATCCTACCAAAGTATGTCGTCTAAAGAAGTCCTTATATGGTCTGAAACAATCACCCCGTTGTTGGTTTTCTAAACTCAGCACTGCTTTGACAGCGTATGGTTTTACTCAAAGCAAGTCTGATTACTCTCACTTCTCCTTTCTCCGCAGTTTGACTATTCTTCACATTTTGATATATGTTGACGATTTCGTTGTCGCTGGAAATGATTTGTCTACCCTCCAATGTTTCAAGAACTATCTTGGCGAGTGCTTTCATATGAAGGATCTCGGCAAACTCAAATATTTTCTTGGAATCGAAGTCGCTCGTAACAACGAGGGATTCTTCATATCTCAACGAAAATATGCCCTCGACATTTTTTCGGAAACTGGTCTCTTGGGCTCTAAACCTTCGGCTACTCCTATCGAACTCAATCACAAATTGGCTTTGGCTATGGGTCCAGCTCTTGTGCAACCAGAAACATATCATCGCCTTGTTGGAAGACTCATCTATCTCACTTTTACTCGTCTTGAGTTATGTTATGTTGCTCATGTTCTTTCCCAGTTCATGAAATCGCCTCTCCAACCTCACTATGATGCGGCTCTACGGGTTGTTCGATATTTAAAAGGTTGTTCTGCTCAGGGTGTTCTTCTTCGTGCTGCTTCTACTCTTCGTATCTCCGCTTATTGTGATTCTGACTGGGCTTCTTGTCCTCTCACGCGTCGTTCCCTCAGTGCATACATTGTTCTTCTTGGCAACTCTCCGGTTTCTTGGAAAACAAAGAAGCAAGACACGGTTTCTATGTCTTCAGCTGAAACTGAATATCGCGCCATGTCTTATACATTACGAGAACTCAAGTGGATCAAACCTTTGCTTCTTTCATTCGGAATTCAGCATGATGAGCCGATGAAAATGCATTGTGATAGCAAGTCTGCCATTTACATTGCTGCAAATCCAGTATTCCATGAGCGCACGAAACATATTGAAAATGACTGTCATCATGTTCGCGATGCAGTTCTCTCCAAGCTCATTGTCACCGAACACATCTCCACCAAGGAACAACCTGCTGATCTTCTCACCAAAGCTCTACCGACCTCTACTTTCGTATATCTTCTTTCCAAGTTGGGGATTCAGGACATTTCACCGCCAACTTGAGGGGGGGTATTAGGATAACGATATAAGATATATTTGATATAATCTACTCTATGTATTCTAGGTTAACTTAGGGCCCAAGTTTGGGCTTATACGCTTGTATAAATACCTTACTATGTCAATGAATAATATACACTTCCAAATCATAACATAAACTTTGAAATACAGAAATCTACCGCTGCTTTCCCTCTTCCGCAACCTCTTCTATCGATATCCTTCTCTTCGATTAAACCCAAATACCAATCATAGGCGAGGATCATCTTCTGACCTTGAAATAACGTGAGAGTGACCTTAGTTTCATGGGTGAGAGTCGATTTTGGTGGAGATGAATCGTTTGCAATTAGAATGAAAAACAGAAAAGTCAAAAATCTTTTAGGGTTTTATTTAGCCAAAACAAAATCATATAATCTTAAACGTTCATGAGAATATGGATTTGTAGATGAGGCTGACATGGCGTTATTATGCACTTTAATTGGCCGATTATTTCTCCTATTATTTTGATGGATTTAGATCGAATATGGATCTTAAAAAAAACCTATCTTTTTTCCTCTTTCTCGAAAATCACTCCTTCTTGATACTCTCTTCTTCAGTTCTTCTTCTTCTCTTGGCAGCCATTATCCACATCACACTCTCAGTCTTGGCTCCTAAAAGTCTTTACTCATGTTGCAATTGTCGTAATCGGAGGCATAATTTATCGATTGATTCGATTCCTCCAAATTTCGAATTTGTGTTATCTTGATTCGATTGTTCTGGATGATTTTGAGAGATCACCATCATCAGGATCTTCTGGCTTCTGGGTACAACTAAATCATCATACCACATGAAAACCTCTGGCATAGCGACACCATCGTCCTCTGCCGTAACCACCATATCGAAGTCACCAGCGCCACTAGTTTCACGTCCGATTCTCCTTTGTTTGCTTTGATTCCTTCGGATTCGGAGTTAGATGAGAGTCCATTGGAGCCAAATCCCAACGATAATACGGCGTGATGAGCGATATTCTCTCCAAGCTATTTAATTTCGACGACTCCTGCTCTTGGTCTTCCATAATTTTCGGGAAGAAGATTGCTTCGTTAAGACTCATGTCGACGATCCGTTGAAAACCAGAAATGTGATTTAAGTTTTCTCCCATATGTTCCTGAATTCCCCACGTCGGAGACGAGAGAGAGAGAGAGGAGAAGACAATGGAGTGGAGAGGACGAGTGTTAGGTGTGTGTTCAGTACTGGTTAACTTCCACGTGTCTCCAATTGAATCGTAATCTCCAGCCTTCTCCATAGGTAACAGAGTTTAATATGACTGTTTTTTGAAACAACCCGACCCGTTTTTTTTTTTTTTTTTTTGTTAACATCGAATTAGTATTCCCATAAATACTAATTCTCAACAATTATCAGCAACGTATTAAACTAGCAGAATCAATCGACTAAACCAGACAAATATCAACCAATCAATTCCAATAAACCAATTATCAAATATTCAATCCAACAACAACCAACAGGCTAACAACTTAATCGAGTCTAACAAGTTCCACAAACCAGAATCACTAACACACTAGCAATTCCAAACAATCGAGATCCTAGGATCATCCTCTCTTCCCGGCCTTGATTCCACGATCACATCTTTTCTTTACCTGCAACACATGGTTATAAGATTTGCGTGAGTATTATCATAAATACCCAGTGAGACGGTCCTCCCATCTACAGACTAATTACTCAGTAATAGGATATAGGATACCAGGATGATCAATCAGGAAAGAACCAGCAAGCAATCAACACAACACGCAGAAATGCTCTGTGTCGCACGACACGGGTAAGGTGTGTCGCGCGACACAGCGCGCTGAACCTGAAATCGAGTCTCATCCTCTCATGACTCAGTTCCCAGTTCACTTGAGCACGAAAACTGCATCAAAACATCTCATATACCACAACAATCCAACAAGGAACGATAACAAGCAATCATATCACATAAAACTACTTCCTGAGAGTCTATGGTCGCGCACTCACCTCGAAAGATCGAAATGAAAGAATGAACGACGTTTACTAAAACCCCCGTACACGACGAACCACCGATCCAATTCTGAAACAGGCGACTGTTACGGAAACTAGACACCCACAGCTACGCGTCTGTATGTGGATCGCCTCCAGAATCCCTCTGGTTCAATCGGAATCCCCCCTCAAACCCGACTGATCGCAGACAACAATCTGCACGAACCCACCGAGTTCAAACAGCCATAACTCGGTGAATAATCAACCAAAAGACAAACCGTTTTCTCCTAAAACACCAGCAGAGATTGGAGAACTTACCCTCCAAATATCAGCCCAATCCGCCAAGCAAAGCCCCGCCGTTTGCCCTCACAAAAATCCGATCAGAAACTGTCTCATTCACACAAACTCTCAACTTTCTCCCCAACCTTTTCTCACTAAATTCTGATCACCAAAACGGCCAGGAACACAGAAGAAAACGCATTTCCTTGTTTAAATAGGGAAACCCTAGGTTACTAAACTGACCCCGAACCGAGACAAACCAGAACCGAACAATTCGGTCTTATTCAGGCCTGTGTCGCGCGACACACTCACTTGTGTCGCGCGACACACTGTCAGAAACGCACAAAACTTTGCGAATCAACGTGTGTCACACACACACAACCAACCAAACGCCTTTTTCCGGTTCACGGGCGTTACAATTCTCCCCCACTGACAAGGATTCGTCCTCGAATCACAAGCCAATAACCACTCAGATCCGTGCTAAGGTCACTACTTATGCTCAGAAACCCGACCCAACCTTCCCGGAGATACACCACAATGTATCGCTGTAGTCCCGGCCCAGTCTGCCCGATCGATCGAACAACAATCAGACAAGAACATGTCCGACCCACCGTAGACCCGGCATAAAGGACTAACTGATCGTGCAACAATCAGACAAGAACATGCACGACCAAGACGCTACATTTTTCTCCGAAATTGCCCGAATCGAGGTTCCAACACAAATACTAACCCTAGACCAGACCCTACCATCCAACCCACACCCCTGACCCCACCGGTCAACCCACCTGAGATCCTTCTCGATCCCCGATGGCCATTCGGTCGCCCACTTGCAACCTGCTCAGACGTTATTGCTCATACTCATACTCATGACTCGTACACATATACACCACACCTACTCGCAGGATCGTCACCCTTTGAGTTACGGTGTGCAGAGAATCCACTATTCTCTGGAGAGACCCACTATCCCTCAAAGTACATGTAGGAGACCCACCGTCCCCAGAGGCCCACTACCCCTCGAGTGCATGCAGGGAATCCACTATCCCCTGGAGAGATCCACTATCCCTCAAGTATACAGGAACCCACCGTCCCTAGAGAGGCCCACTATCCCCTCGAATGCATGCAGGGAAACCACTATCCCCTGGAGAGATCCACTATCCCTCAAATATAGAGGAACCCACCGTCCCTAGAGAGCAATACTCTGCAGCGTGCCGTCATAGGCATCTATCGACCAACACGCCTCCATGGCTCACCATGACATTTTCCCACTGGAATTACTCAACAACGCTGTAACCCCCACTAGGTTACCGTAACCCCCCACTAGGTTACTACACATAAGAACTCGCATCTTACGACCCAAAAATAATAAGAAAACATATCTTATTAATCCCCAAAACGTACAATCGTTACAACAAAACGAAAATACAACAACTGTAGCCACATGCTACTACAAAACCAAAACCAGCAAAAGAAAGAACTCAAGCCTCCGCTTGCTTCTCGAACCACTTCGGAAACTTGGCCTTCATCTTCATCTCCGGCTCCCAAGTCTCCTCCTCGACACCATCGCAGTCCCACACGACTCTCACCAATGGTATCCTCTTACGACGCAGAACCTTGACTCTCCTCTCGAGAATCCTCACAGGTCTCGCCGCTAATGTCATGTTGGGCTGAAGATCCTCCGGGATCCTAGCCAACACCTCCTCAGACTCATGTAGACACTTCCGCAGCATCGAAACATGAAAGACATCGTGAAAAGCCCTCATACTCTGTGGCAACTCCAACCTGTAAGCCACCGTCCCAACCCGCTCAACCACTCTGAACGGACCCATAAACCTCGGACTCAGCTTGTTCTCTGCAATGAATCTGTTAGGACCCCTCAACATGGCTGCCTTGAGATACACCATATCTCCCAGCACGAACTCCAGCTCCCTCCTCCGCTTATCGGCATAACTCTTCTGCCGATCCTGAGCCTCCTTCATGTTCAGCTTCAAGACACGGATCTTCTCCGTCGTCTCCTGAACGAAATCTGCACCAAACATGCTCCTCTCCCCCACCTGAGTCCAGCACAATGGTGTCCTACATGGCCTCCCATACAGAGCCTCATACGGAGCCATCCCGATACTCGCCTGATAACTGTTGTTGTACGCAAACTCTACCAAGCTCAGATGATCTGCCCAATGACCACCGTAGTCTAACACACACATCCTCAGCAAGTCCTCCAATGTCTGAATCGTCCTCTCAGACTGCCCCTCCGTCTGAGGATGATATGCCGTACTCATATGCACCTTCGTGCCCATCTCGGCCTGAAATGCTCCCCAGAACTTCGAAGCGAATCTCGTATCTCGGTCTGACACAATGCTCGCAAGCACTCCATGCAACCTCACAATCTCCCGCACATACTTCCTAGCCAACACTGCAGCCCCATCCGTCTTCTTAATGGCTAGAAAATGTGCTGTCTTGTTCAGACGATCCACAATCACCCAGATCGCATCATAAGTCCGCGAGATCGGCAAACCTGTCACAAAGTCCATAGTCACCATATCCCACTTCCACTCTGGCATAGGCAGACTCTGCAACAACCCGCTCGGAACCTGATGCTCAGCCTTCACCAGCCGACACACGTTGCACCTCGAAACCCAAATCGCAACATCCTTCTTTATCCCAACCCAGTGGTAGTACCTCTTCAAGTCCCGGTACATCTTGGTCGCTCCAGGATGAATCGACAGCATGCTCGAATGAGCCTCCCTCAGAATCTCCTGCCTGAGACTCCCATCCTTGGGTACATAGACCCGACCGTTCACCAGTATCATCCTACTCCCGGAGACCTGATACTCTGAACCCGCCTGCTGAGAAGCATCAATCAAACCCTGATCCTTCTCCTGAGCTACCCGAACTCTGCTCAGCAAGTCCGCTCGGTTAGCTGCCTCTAACCCCAACGGCTCCTGCGAGATAACCCACAGGCTCAACGCGCCAATCTCGCTCGCCAGCTCCTCTAAATCCCTCTCCTGAGCCGAAGCAACCCTCTTCCGACTCAACGCATCTGCAACCAGATTAGCCTTCCCCGGATGGTACTCAATCTCTAGATCGTAATCCGCTACCAACTCCATCCATCACCTCTGTCTCAGGTTCAGCTCTGACTGAGTGAAGAAGTACTTCAAGCTCTTGTGATCCGTGAACACCTGGACCTTCCTACCATAAAGGTAAGATCGCCAGATCTTCAGGGCGAAGATCACTGCAGCCAACTCTAAGTCATGCGTAGGGTAATTGCACTCATGCTTCCTCAACTGCCTCGAAGCATAAGCAATAACCTTCCCCTGCTGCATCAGAACACACCCCAACCCCACACCAGATGCATCCGTATACACCACATATGGCTCGCCCGCATCAGGCAACGCCAAAACTGAAGTACTAGTCAGCATCTCCTTCAGCTTCCCGAAGCTCTCCTCACACTCCGCAGACCACACAAACTGAACATCCTTACCCGTCAACGCCTGCGCCATACTCGCAAAACCCTTAACGAACCTCCGATAATACCCAGTTAATCCGAGGAAACTCCTGATCTCCGTCGCATTCCTCGGTCTCGGCCAATCCCTAATAGCCTCGATCTTAGCCGGATCCACTGAAACTCCCTCGGCAGACACGACATGCCCCAGAAAACCCATCTCCCGCTGCCAGAAACTGCACTTACTGAGCTTCGCATACAACTTCTGTTCCCGCAGCTTCTCCAGAACCAACCTCAGATGAACCTCATGTTCCTCCGGAGTCCTCGAGTATACCAAGATATCGTCGATAAAGATAATAACGAACTCATCCAAGTACTCCTGAAACACCCCGTTCATCAGCCTCATGAATGTTGCTGGCGCATTCGTCAACCCAAACGGCATCACCACGAACTCGTAGTGTCCATACCTCGTCCTGAAAGCCGTCTTCCTCACATCGGCCTCATCTATCGGAATCTGATGGTATCCCGAAGCCAAATCGATCTTGGAAAAACAAGTAGCCCCCCGCAACTGGTCCAACAACTCATCAATCCGCGGCAGAGGATACATGTTCTTCACTGTAACCCGGTTAAGGCCCCGGTAGTCGATACATAACCGAAAACTACCATCCTTCTTCTTCACAAACAACACCGGCGCTCCCCACGGTGAACTACTCGGTCGGATGAAACCCTTACCCAGCAAATCATGCAACTGCTTCTTCAGCTCTGCCATCTCCGCTGTAGCCATGCGGTAAGGTGCCTTAGATATCGGAGTAGTCCCAGGCTCCAACTCAATCGTGAAAGGATCAGACCTAGACGGCGGCAATCCCTGCAACGATTGAAACACATCCTGAAAATCCCGGACAACCCGAATATCAGCCAAAACGACCTCCTCAACTGACTCTGGCATCACAATCGTCAGCAAGTACGCCTCACAGCCCTTATCAATCAACTGCGCGGCCTGAATTGCCGAAATCATCAAACTCCAGGAAGTCGGCCTGATGCCCTGATAAACCAACCTCCCCGCCTCACGCTCAAACACCACTCGACCTCGATGACAATCCAGATGAACCCTGTAACGATTCAGCCAATCCATCCCCAAAATGACATCATACAATTCCACTGGACTGATAACCAAATCTGCCGGCATGACCTCTCCTGTCACTAGAATATCTACTCCACAAGCCCGCCCGAAAGTAGCTAAAGTCTTCCCTCCAGCCACTCTAACCACTATCGACTGCTCCCCAGAATCGCTTCAGATCCCGCTGCACTCCGCACATTCCGGCGTAATGAAGCTATTCGAAGCTCCAGAAGCGAATAAGACATGGGAATCACGCCCGCCTACTACTAAGGTCCCTGTGATCGGCCTGGCGCTAGGACCCCCCGTCTCCGCCGAAGTGAACACACGCGGCGCAGCAAGCTGCCTCAACGGCTGCACATCAACTGCCGCCCCCTGCACCGGCTGCACCACTGCCACTGCCATCTGCAACTTGGGACACCTCACCCTAATGTGCCCTGCCTCTCCGCAATGGAAACACGCCTGTGTAGTCCAAACCTCTCTCCTCTTCGGACAAGCTGCCACCCGGTGCTCCGTGCTCCCACAACCATAGCACCCCGTACCACTCTGACCACTCTGGGCCCTCTGACCGGAACCCGAAGAGCCCTCCCACTTTCTCTTCTGTCCCTGAGCCGGCTTACCGCCCCGGCTCGCACCTGCCTGCTGCTGCTGCGGCTTCCTCTGCTGCTGCTGCTGCACCGGTGGACTAAGCGCTGCAGCCAGCTCTGTCCCCATATCAACCTCAATGGCTGCCGCAGTCTCAACCAACTCCGCCCTCGTAGCGTACCTACGAGCCCTGCACAGCGTCTTCAGCACCGGTCGAAGTCCCTGCATGAACCTCCTGATCTGGGACTCCTCGCTCCCAAACTCTCTAACAGCATACACCAACAGCCGACCGAACTGCTCATCATAACCCCGGACCGAACTCACTCCCTGAGTCAGCGCAAAAAACTGCGCCTGCATTCGGTCCACCGCCTCCTGCGGAAAATACATGGCGTCAAACTCCGCCAAGAAATCCGCCCAGGTCATCCCCGCCTGAGGCCTCCTGCTCGTCACACCTCTCCACCACAGATGTGCATCACCCTCCAAATAGTGAACCGCAAGGTCCACTCTGTATCCCTCGGGACATCTCAGCGCCTGGAAATTACGTTCCAGACGACTCCTCCACGCAGCAGCCTCCTCAGGCTTAGCACCGCCCGAGAAATACCCAGTAGTAATCCTGTGCAGCTGCTCCAAAATCCTCAGGTAGGAAGGAGCCTCCTCTGCAGCCGCCACACCTGGCTGCCCCTGACCACTGCTGGCTGAACACCCGCCGCTAACGGCTCAACACCAGCCACCCCTGGCTGTACACCCGGAGCATACCCCTGAGCTGGTGCCCCACCTGGCAACTACTCAAGAACCTGAAGCATCATCGCTTCCAAACGGTCTAACCGACCCTGGGCATCGCCCCCGCCAGGACCCCCACCTGGGCCCTGTGCCACACTGGCTAACTCTGTACCACTCACTGGCTCTGGAGGTATCTGCGACTCTGCAACCTCCTCCTGCGTGGCCTCCTGAGTCCCACTCGACTCCACTGGATCAACCGTCAGTCCCCGACCACGGCCGCGACCACGCCCTCTAGCCCCACGGGCACCACGACCTCCGCCTCTAGCCATCTCTCACTGACTAATCATAGAAGACTAAGCATTAGACACGGAAATCATAAAACAATAACACTTACCGTGGAATCATATTGAAGGCTCGGAGAAGATGATCTAGGACTCCAAACCCAAGCAACAATCAACTGACTAACCACTCAAAATAAATCAATCAACATACTACGTTCACCTGCCCTAGAACCGTAAAGGCTCTGATACCAAATTGAAACAACCCGACCCGTTTTTTTTTTTTTTTTTGTTAACATCGAATTAGTATTCCCATAAATACTAATTCTCAACAATTATCAGCAACGTATTAAACTAGCGGAATCAATCAACTAAACCAGACAAATATCAACCAATCAATTCCAATAAACCAATTATCAAATATTCAATCCAACAACAACCAACAGGCTAACAACTTAATCGAGTCTAACAAGTTCCACAAACCAGAATCACTAACACACTAGCAATTCCAAACAATCAAGATCCTAGGATTATCCTCTCTTCCCGGCCTTGATTCCACGATCACATCTTTTCTTTACCTGCAACACATGGTTATAAGAGTTGCGTGAGTATTATCATAAATACCCAGTGAGACGGTCCTCCCATCTAAAGACTAATTACTCAGTAATAGGATATAGGATACCAGGATGATCAATCAGGAAAGAACCAGCAAGAAATCAACACAACACGCAGAAATGCTCTGTGTCGCACGACACGGGTAAGGTGTGTCGCGCGACACAGCGCGCTGAACCTGAAATCGAGTCTCATCCTCTCATGACTCAATTCCCAGTTCACTTGAGCACGAAAACTGCATCAAAACATCTCATATACCACAACAATCCAACAAGGAACGATAACAAGCAATCATATCACATAAAACTACTTCCTGAGAGTCTATGGTCGCGCACTCACCTCGAAGGATCGAAATGAAAGAATGAACGACGTTTACTAAAACCCCCGTACACGACGAACCACCGATCCAATTCTGAAACAGGCGACTGTTACGGAAACTAGACACCCACAGCTACACGTCTGTATGTGGATCGCCTCCAGAATCCCTCTGGTTCAATCGGAATCTCCCCTCAAACCCGACTGATCGCAGACAACAATCTGCACAAACCCACCGAGTTCCAACAGCCATAACTCGGTGAATAGTCAACCAAAAGACAAACCGTTTTCTCCTAAAACACGAGCAGAGATTGGAGAACTTATCCTCCAAAAATCAGCCCAATTCGCCAAGCAAAACCCCGCCGTTTGCCCTCACAAAAATCCGATCAGAAACTGTCTCATTCACACAAACTCTCAACTTTCTCCCAAACCTTTTCTCACTGAATTCTGATCACCAAAACGGCCAGGAACACAGAAGAAAACGCATTTCCTTGTTTAAATAGGGAAACCCTAGGTTACTAAACCGACCCCGAACCGAGACAAACCAGAACCGAACAATTCGGTCTGATTCAGGCCTGTGTCGCGCGACACACTCACTTGTGTCGCGCGACACACTGTCAGAAATGCACAAAACTTTGCGAATCAACGTGTGTCACACACACACAACCAACCAAACGCCTTTTTCCGGTTCACGGGCGTTACAGTTTTTGTTGCTAATTCTCTGTTTCAGAGCTTTGGAAACCTTGGAATGGTGGAAGAATTGTTGTGGGTTTGGTGTAAAATGAAAGAGAATGTGATTGAGTCAACTTTGTATACTTATAAAATTTTTATGACAGATTAGTGAGCTCGGCGTTCATTGATTCCGCAGAGCTGTGTTTTTGAATTTATGAAAAGTGGCAGAATCAAACCATATGTTATCTTTTAATTGTAGAAATTTATATATATCATTTGTTGAGTCATTGTCTCTTAACTGTAGAAACTTATATGCTTTTGTTGTTGTGTCATAGGAATTGGTAAAAACTTCTAGCTTTTCTTCGTTCGAGATTGGAGAGAGCGTGTTACGTGATGTGTACAAGAGTACTCAAAGGCAGAGAATGGAGGTGTGGCTTTGGTTTCACCAGCCAAGTCTCTCGAGAGTGCTGCTGATTTGAAGAAGGTTTTTTTTTTTTTTTTTGTCAAAGAAGAAGCTTGTATTGATGGTTTCCATATACATAAGAAAGATTGTTCTTTCATCAAATTTCTCTTATTCACTCTTAAAACTCTATGTTTCTGCTTACTAATGTTGAGCTGATGTTTTCATGTACTTGGGATTATTATCATTGTTTTTATAACTACTACTATGAACAAATTTGTTTTTTGGTACTACTAGTATAACTACTAAATTAACTTGATAAGAAAAACGTTAAAAATATGTGTAGTCAACATTAAAAATTAATTAAAAAAATATCGCATTTAACACATGGACCGTCAAAAAAATAAAAAATATTAAATTTTTTATTAATAGTTATACTCAATTTTCCAGTAGTACTGATATTCACATAGTTATATTTTGACAGTTTTTACGTATAATTAGTTATATCATGTTAAAATTCTAATTTTTGTAGTAGTACTAATTAAATTGTTTTATATGATCACATTTACTATATTTTTATATATTAAAATGTCAGAAAACACCATATTTACTTCTTTGACACAACAATGAGGATTTGTATTCACATCTTAACCATATATATAAGGTGGTTTTAGTAAAAAAGTTATGTTTTAATATAAGATCAGTATCTATAGTCATGTGTACCAAATTGTACGTAAGTAGCAATTAAATACAAATGTACCAATAAGTAATAGATATAAAAATTAATTAATAAGTAAATAAGACAAAGACAGAAAGAACACACGGAACAAGCAACATAGTTATATTTAGTTATACGTAGTTACACTAGAACACACAAAATAAGTCTCACAATTATATATAGTTATACCTGGTAGTATCAAATAGAGATAACACAAATTAAGAAGTTGGCATATGGGGTACAAAAGAGTAATTCTACAACCATCTTGTGTACCATGTTTGGTGGGTTCTTCCTTTCTTAGTTTCATGTGGCGGAGGTAAGCCAATCGAATTCGTATAGGGCCAGGTACAACCCAAGTTGACATATGAGGTGCAAAAGACTTCTACAACCATCTTCATTCACATACGTGTATTAGATGATTAAAAAATTTAGCATCATTTGAGATATATGAAAGTATCGTAACATTCAAAATCAATGGAAAGTAATTGAGTTTGAGTTGCAGTGTAGCTTCAACTGTCAACTTAATGCCCATTCTATCAACCAATGACGAATGACCTCCACTACTCTTGTCTGCATCGCTAAAGTGTGAATTTCAACTCTTCCCGAGCTACACCTCGTCTAATCACCTTCCTTTGAATAATATCTTCCATAATCAAAACATATAATTGTGCAATTCACTGTCTCATGCAAAAGAATAACATATATTGTTGGTATATAATTATATAGTGTTGTTTCAGTAATACCATTCGACTCTCACTAGTACTAGTTGTCCTAGTAATACGAGTTACTCTCACTAAAACCAGTTGCCCCAGTAATACAAATTACCTCAGTAGTATCAGTTATCCTAGTTATATTAGTTACTCTCAGTAATATCAGTTATCTTAGTAATACTAGTTATTCTCACTAATATCAGTTATCCTAGTTATACTTATGCAAGTTCGATTTACCTCTAATTACGTATGATTCAGAAAGCTTTAGGTGCTATTTTACCATAAAAAATCATCACATCACCCTATTAGACTTAAAATACAAGTTCAATATTCAAAACCCTATGAAAAAGAACAAATTTTCTAATCTATAAAGACATCTAAAAAATTAGAAAAAGCTATAAAAAGAGGTGTTTCAAACCTAATCTAACCCTCAACGCGTAAATAGCAATAAACACAAAGGCTAACCTTAATTTTTCAGATTCAATGTCATGAGGAAGAAGAGACAAAGCTTATAATCTTCGTTTGTTTTTTTTCTTTCCCCTAGAACACACCACGAATAAGAAGGGTGATGACAAAGAGAGGAAGAAGAACACAAGTTTTATGCGGATCTTAAAGCTGCTTCAATGCTGCGGATGTGGAGAAGAAGAACAGAACAAGGTGCTCTGTTTTTGTTCTTTCGACGGAAAAGAAAAACGAAGAAGAAGATGACGTGGAGAGGATTTAGAAAACTAGGTTTGATTGGTTGTTTTTTTTTAATTAATAATAGCTGTTAGGTAATTCATTAAAAGAGAATAAATAGTAATTAAATAATCAAGAGTAAAGTAGAGAAAATTATGGGTTTTGACGAAGAGGGGTTGTTAGAATTGAAGAGAGATTGTTAGATTTGAGATGAAGAAAAAGGGTTTAAAGAGAAATTGATTCAAAATTTTGGGACCTTAGGCCCAACTTTCATTTGGTTTGGCTGAGGGCCGGTCCTGGTTATACACGAGATAATAATAATTAACATGTAAAATAAATATATTTTTAGCTATAAAAAATCATTTATATTTATTGGGAAAATTATTATACATAATCCAAAAATATATAATAAATTGTATATTTATTGGGTAAAATCGTTTATATATAAATTTTGCATCCAAATTTATAAATCGTGTTTGTGAAAGTGACACATAAGCAGAAATTACTCTAATGTTTCTCTTTTTATATATAGAGGATATGTGAAAACTCTAAAACATACAATTTTTTTTAAACAAAAATACATACAACTTTTCGGAGGGTATTTTTTCATTTTTCATTTTTGAATAATTATGCTTCTCTTTTTAATTTATATAGTTTACATTTAACAAGAACTTAAATTACACTTGTCAAAATATGCAAAATGACATAAAAAAACGTTTAGGATGATTTGATGGTTTATGATAATATATATATATATATATATATATATAATGGTTTATAACTTTATATTGTTAAGAAAAATGACATTAATTATTACTTTTTATGTAAAAGCCGGTATAATGACCCAAATGAGATTTAATATATCCTCTTTATATTAAAGGAGAATCATTTTAGACTACTTTTGCTTATGTGTCAATCCCACAAATTTTTTCAATATTTTTTAATAATTCAATCCTATAATAGTTATCTCCTACTATCCTATTAGCCAAACACTCTTCATAATATAATCTCTATAGCCAAACACAGTAAAATATTAAATATTTATAAACTTACCTAAAACAATTATTTAAATACCGTAATATTAATTCTTACCATTAAAGTTATTAAAAAACTATATTATTAATTACTCTTATAATTACCCTAACCTATATGATTCAATTTATATTTGCATTCTTCCATTTTGTATAATTGAATTATAAACCGTATCTTTATGATATTAAAAATATATTTTATTAATAAGTGATATATAATGACTAAGAAATTTAAGATCTATTTTTAAAAATTATATCATGGGTGAAACACATTTCTATACAAAATAATTGCAAAATTTATATATATATATATATATATATATATATATATATATATAATGAGTTTTAGATTTCTATTGAGATAGCACCTAAAATTTCTACTTGAATAATGCCTAAAACGATTTATGACCAATTAACTAAATCCAAATTTGTATTTTAAAAACTCTATTACTACTCTTATAATTACTCTAAACCTATAAGATTCAATTCATATATAAAATATTTTATTTTGTATATTTGATTCATAAACCGTATTTTTAAAAATTATGATATTAAAGAAATACATTTTATTAATTAATAAGTGATATATTGACTAAGAAACTAAACATTTGTTATTTTGAATTATTTCACGGGTGAGATATATTTCTATACAAAATAATTGTAAAATTTATAAATATAAACGAGTTTTGGATTTCGTGTAATAATTTTTCCAATAACTCTAGATGATTTATTAAATTAAACATATTAATTTTATTCGCATATCATATTATCTCGCGTACAATGCGGGAAACTATCTGGTAAGTGTTAAACTAACTACAAATGTTGCAAAAAGAAGAAAAAACAGGAGCAAGTAGCTTTTGTTTTGTTTTTTTTTTTTTTTTTTTACTTGACCATAAAAACTAAGAATCAACATTTTCATGCTGTTCCGGAGAATTCCGACACACCGGACAAGTCCCGTTTAATTTCAGCCACTCGTCGATGCAGTCTGCGTGAAAACAGTGTTGACACAATGGTATCGTCCTAAGCGTCTCCTTTGGCTCGTACTCTGAGAGACAGATAGGACACGTGGCATCGTCTACTTTGGGCAACCTTTTGCTCTCTCCCAATACTATTTTTGGATACGATTCTATGGTTGGCCCATCTAGGCCCATTATTATGATATTGGACTGTGAAGAATGAGCTTGAGTATCGTTTGTTTCCAAGCTTGGAACAAGACGACGTCGTTTGATGCAGGAGTTGATTTTGCTGTAAACGAAACATAGAAGACCAAAAAGGATTAACGTTCCAGGGATTCCGGCACCGATGGCTATTGCATAATGAGCTCCCCTCGGAATATCTGAGATTAGAGGATGAGATTTTGATTAGTTGAGAAAGCAACAAAAAATGGTAAGTACTAGTATAATTGAATACTACTATTTCTTTAATCATGCATGAGTAAATTATGTGTACCAAAAGACAAAAATGTAATTGGTAGAAGAGAAGACTCATAAGTAAATGGGGTAACAATTGAATGAGTTGACTAAACAAACAAAGAAGTAGGGTAAGTTACGCAAATTAAATTGGAGATAAGTCAATGCATTGGAGCTTTCATTATTACGGCAACGACCTTGTGTCCACTTCGTGATTATCACCCAATTTCTCAATTAATGTTTTGTACGAATTGTTTACTTGCAAGGATCTAAAGTAACAAATTTCCAATCAAATTCTATCAGGATACATATTTTTAGTTACCTTGCCATGTTTTTCATCGTTTTTTTTTTTAATGTGAATGTTAAAGAGTTATTTTTTACTTTTTTCCGTTTCACAAAAAAAGTCATTCTAGATAGTCTTTTATAGCTTTCTATTTTTTTTTGTTTATTTATTTTGCTAAACTTTTTCAAATTAAACGAAGTATATGTTGTTATTTTTTACTTCTATTTTATTTTTAACCCAACAAAAAATCTATATAAAAAGTAAAAACAGAAAACACTTTCTGATGTGCGTTTCACTTCACGTTCACAATCTTGATAATTATGGGAACTATTTGTATTTTTCGCCGCATAACTTTTAAAAGTTTTCGCGTTTTAGAAAATGAATATGCATCAGCATCATCCATCATCCATCATGCATGGCAGTATGTGTACAGTGTACACCCTCATAAATGATATATCTAGTTTTATTTTATAGTAATTCATAAGTCAATATATTGTGTTGAAAAGTTTTTTTTTTTGGTTACAATGTTGAAAAGTTTCAAAAACAAAAAAAAAAACCTGTTGAATTGTCTCATGGGGTTTTCGGATTCACACAAAATAGAAGGGACAAAATAATTCGTTGTAAACTTGTCGTTCATCAAAGTTTCAAAAAAAAAAAAAAAAAACTTGTCGTTCTACCAAATTTGTAAAATATACTATCTACTATATACACACAAACACATGACTCATTCAACACAAAATTTCGTCATGCTATACGTCAAATTAATATATTACTCGTCTTATATTTTTTTTTAATTAGATAATTAATCATTACTCTTTCCTTCCGTTTTAGATAATTAATCATTACTCTTTCATTCGAAATTTAATTTTTTTTGTCTCATATTACTTGTCACTATGCAATTTTAATGTACGTTATGACCAATTTTTTCATTTTTATTTCTATTTTTAAATTTATTAATTATTTATATAAAATAAAATATTATATTAATTAGAGGTAAAACAGATTTTTAATAGGTTTTCTTGATATGTGTCAAACAAGCTAGAATTACAATTTTGAAATGGAGAGAGTATAAGACCATCTTTATCCATGAACTTTTGAGGGTATCATTAAATATAAAATTATTAAAAACACACTCTCTCTTTATTTTACTTAACTTTATACATTCTCTTTCATTTTTTTACTCAACTTTTATTAATTTTATACTCTCTTTAAATATAAAATTATTAAAAACACACTTTTTCTCTCTTCAAAAGTATCAATACTCTCTCTCTCCAAAAATACCCACTATCTCTTCTCTTTACTCAAATTTATTAATTTTATATTTCAATACACCCTACTATTTCAACCAAAAACATTCTCTTTCTTCCTTTTACTCAAATTTTAATAATTTTATATTTAATGATACTCATAAAAAATCACCAATACTGATGCTCTAATACTTGAAAATTTGAAAATATGGGTAGAAATTTAAAAAAATTTAGTTACCTGGTTTATGATGAGCACCAGAGCAAATTATTTCACGAGAGGAATTACTCTTAATCCCACACTTGCCGCCTCTAATCTCACACTCACTACATCTCGGAACCCTCCAAGTGAGCCAGAGGGTATCACTCAAATCCGAAGACGACACGATTTGCTCATAAAACGGCCAACGAACCGGAACCTCAACGGTTTTCATTAACAGGCATGATTGAGACGACAAGTAGTTCACCACTCTAGGCGAGGCAGTAGCAAACACCGTGCTGTTTTTACCGCTCAAACACGTAATGGGATTTAACGGCCTGAAACGGAGATACTCTGAAGTCGGGCAGTTGAAAAAAGTGAAACGACGTGAGTAAACGCCACTAAACGGCGTCGTAGAGAGGTTTAACGTTAAGATCCGTTGAGGAAGACAGTTGTTTGGGTCGTTGATCCAAATCTCTTGAGCTGCGTAATCGATCTCCTCGACGGTGAATTTACCGGAAAACGCTAGCGTTATGGTGGTCCGGTTAACGGCGTTATGATCGCACGTTAAATCGAATCCTGAGTCGTAACGGCAAGATGTTGGTTGTTTGGATTTTAAACGGAAAGGAAAACGGATGATTGGGTCGTCACGGCGACAAACGGCGTTAGTGCATGTAACGGTAGCAGCACTAGTCGTCATCGGGATGAAGATAGAGAAAGGTAAGAGAGATAAAGTTATTAGTATTTTTGTGAAATCCATTTTTTTTTTTTTGGTATTTTTTTGTTGCTGGTAAAGAGCCGGTGTGGAAAAATTAAAAGCATTTGCTTCTACCAAATGCTATTTGTACTATGGAATCATCATGGACCAATGGTGTACGTAATCGTTTTTAATTATATTTTATTCATTTTATTACTAGTATTTTCGTGTCTATTTCGTATAATTATTATATAAAAATATGGACAGAATGTCTTTGTCGACCCATGAAAACGATTTCGAGTATATTAATGTTCAGAAAACAAAAAATAATGGAGTATTAGTTAATTTTAAGAAGCGTGGCAATCACAAAAACAAGATTAACGTTTATTTACCATCCCACTAATCTGGACGAAGATAAACATGTATAACTGTCGAATAACTTATTCACCGGATTTTTTTTATTAAATCTAAAATGTGGCATCGATTCGGTTGATCAAATAGAAATGAAAGTGTTGCGGAAGAAAATCGAATTGAAGTTAGAAAACGTTTAGGAAAGTTGTACCTAAATCAAGTATTTTAACTATTTTTTTAATATAATCGAAGCTCAAGCACATAAACAAAATTTAGTCAAATTACATATTGTGGGAAAGTTAAACTTAAACACTTAAACTAGTTACGTAAAATCCAAAAAAAAAATGGGGGTGAACAAGAATATATATTAACAAGGATTATTTGGTTCAATAACCATAAAAAAAAATCCATTAACAATTAAATAGAAAGATTATAAAGTCAACTCTTTTCCAACAAGTCAGAGCCAAGAGCGTATGACTGACTAAAAGCAAAAAAAAAATAAAAATAAAAAATAAAAGTAAGTGTATGACTATGACCAAAACTCCCAAAGACTTTCTAGCGGCAAGATTAATGTAAAGATAATGCTAACATCACAATGGATTTTTCATACGATCAATCATAAGAAAGATAACGCATTTAATGAAAAGTCTAATCACATAGTAGTTTCGAAAGATTTTTTGTTAGTAAGTTCCAATGCTCCATGATGACATTGGACTTCTTCTCCTTTTATAAGTCTTTCCAATGTGTCGACAGGAAGACCTATCAACTCTATTGTCTTTTCCCAAACTTTGTTCGACGTTTCTTCGTTTTGAGCTTCTTCTGAAGAATCTATGGGTTGACAATATTGAGATACGAATGCGCAAACAGATTTATCATCGGTTTTCAACGTTTCGCAGTATTTTGGAATTTGAGGATATGTCGCCGAGAAAAGTGAGCTTCTACAACCTTCTTGTGGCGAAAAAATGAAGTAAGGCAAGGCAATGTAAAGATCTTGAACAAGTCTTGGAAGATCTCTAGTCTAGATTTGAGATATATTGAAATGTTAGTAATATATATGCAATATTGCATTTTGTAAACGATATGAAGCATACATGAACGCAAACGCAAACAAACAGTCGATGTCTAATACTCACAACATTGGTTTGGACAGCTCCAGGGGATAAACAAACGACGCTGATGCCGGTTTCCAAAGGCAGTTTTTTAAAAAGAACATTGTTAAACATAACCTGACATATGAAAGAACAAAAAATCATAATCCGTTTTAATTCTAGAAACATTTTCAAATTAAAAAGGATTAAGAAATGTTTTATTACCTGAGCTAGTTTGCTGCTTGAATATCCTATAAAGCTTGAAAACTTTCTTTTACCAGAAACAACATTCATATCACCTGGATCGACAAAACCAACATAATGCATCTACAAAACGAAAACCCAATAACAAAACATAATTTCATAGAGATCAAGCAATGATGCATTTATATAGTAAAACTATTTTTTGTTTTTTTTTATGATCGATGATACTCACAACAGAATTGACATTAATGATTCGACTTCCGGAAGCACGGATGAGCGAAGGCAATAGGAGTAGTGAAAGCAGAGATGGAGCTAAATGGTTCACTTGCAAATGCTCTTCATATCCATCTTTTGAGAACTTTTGTGCCCCTGCAAAAATAAACATGCTAACCAAACTCAGCTATTTTTCTCAAAGGTCCCAAAGGTTCATTTAGCATATGGATTTGCGTAAGAAACTAGGAAAAAAACAAAGTAATATCAACCATATATGGGCATATATTTGGTGCTGATAACGAATCATTTAAAAAAATAATCACGCTAAAAAGCCTTTAGTTTTCTTTTTAAAACAAGATTTTTTTTTGTCATTTGTTCCAATTATATTGAAATATGGAACAAAATTCCATTACAATAACCTGACAAAGTTAATTAGTAACCGAATATCTGCTTTGTCAACAAGACAACCAACCTACATAGCTAAAAAAACAAAAGAATATAGCTCAAAACAGATGATCCATCAAAGACCTAAATAGAGGAAAATAATTTTTCACTAAAAAAAAACTTTTCAATTTAATTTTTGAGCCATCGAGATAACTCGAAGCAAGATAAGACTTAGATCGATAATCTCTTGTAACGTTTTATGCAATGAGAAAGACTAATCTATTGACACACTTTGACACATTCCGAAAAGACACTTAAACTATCTAAAAAAGCATTTGCTTGGAACCCAAAAGAAGGTCAAAACTCTAAAACAAGATTTAAAATAAAAAATTTAAGACAATTGAAGAATGCTAATGTACTGGAATTTAAAAAATTGCTTAAAAGACTTTTCAAAACAAGATCTAAAAAAAATAAGAGAAATAAGCATGTATATTAAGTTTGCTATATATAATTGATTATCTAACATGATCTAAAATATAATTAGGTGTCTAACAATTTTTTACTTGATTTTCCATTTTTACCTTTAATGAAAAACAATAAAACTAAAACCATAATTTCTATTCTTCTCTTCATCTTTTTTTTCATCGCCACTTTTTTTTGGTTTTTCCTTCTTCCTCCATCGCCACTTCTTCTTCTTCTTCTTTTCTCATCTTGCCGCCGCCTACTCTTCCGCCCGCCGCCGCCTTCTCTTTCCGCCATCGCCGCTGCCTCCTCCATCTTCTTCTCTCATCTTTCTCTCCTTTCTCCATATTCTCCTTATTTTCTTCTTAATATTCAATTTCACAATTCACTTTTTCTTCAATTCTCTTAATTATGTTGCCTTAACTCGTTGTTATGGATCAAAATCTCCAATCATGGATTAAGATGGTGTTTCTTCTCCTCCGTTAATTTCTGCATCGTCATCATCTCTTGATCAAACTAAATCGTTGATGAATATCGACATAGTTAACTATGTCTAAAAGTTAACTATGTTTCTCATAATAGTTTACTATATATTTTTTATTATAGTAGGTAATTATGTTTCTGATAATAGTCAAATATGTTTATGATAATAGTCAACTATGTTTCTGATAATAATCAACTATATTTTTGATAATACTCAACTATGCACGTTTTTGAACTAGTTAACTATATTTGTTTAAATAACTAATTATTATAACAACATTTCATGTAGTCAACCATATCCAAAAATCAGTAGAGTCGATAACTATGCTCTGAAAGTAGTTAACTATGTTTTTAAATTGGTTTTAAAATAGTTAACTATGTTTATATAATTACAAATAATGTTGCATAGTTAACTATGTTCTGAGATGTTTCAAAAATAGTTAGAGCTTTTTTTTTGTTTGTCATCTTCTGATCCAATTCTCTTTTTTTTTTTCAGAACAATTGCAATCTACTTTTGGTTGAGATGCAATCGCAGGAACAATTTTTCCATGAATGAAGTAAAGAGAATATTTTTAGGAATTTTTTATATATATGTTTTACTTTAATTATAGTTGTAAGGGTGATTTTGTCATATTTTTAATTTTCTCTTCTAATTATCTAAATATAATTTTGGATATGTTAGTTTCCTGGGTTTTAAAAGTAATACCCAAAAAATAAAACTAAAAATGGTTTTATTGAAGAACCATATAAAATATTGCCTTAGGACCCCTAATGTAATTTTGGACCGCCATACCAAACATATTATGATGTTGTACAATTTTTGTGTTTCTCTATATTCAAAAATTCGAGAATCGCCATCCAAATTACTTTGGCAAAACGAACGATAGATATATGGATGACTGTTTGTAGAATACCCTACCTCAGTGGCAGTATATACAGAAAATATGGCTATCGAAACACCGTTTGATTACAAAACAAATTCTTCCAAAAACACGTTAAAAAAAAGATTTACCCCAACCAAATTTTTTTTTTTGTGTGGCCCATTCATAGTTATTGATTTTTAAAAGACAAAGAAAAATCATGAATACGACCAAACTCCGATCCGATTATGTATTCGCATTCGCATTTACGTTTATACTTCATGTGTATATTCAAACAAAAAAAAACAAACTGAAAATGTTTTATGTTTAATAAATGTGCTTTTCTAAAGTAAACGCAAATGTAAAAATTGTGTTTACAACAATGGAAGACCTTTGACAAAACAAAAAAGTGAGACTTAAACCTAGCTCATGTAATCAATCTTCTAAACAAGTCAGAAAAAAATGAGCTCGAACCCACCAATGAACTTGGGATTACTAATTTTGTCATCCATACTTACTCTATGTATTTCGATCTACCATCAACCCAAATTGGGTCCATAAAGTTAGTGTATGAGCAATGATGAATTGTGCAAAAGCATATGACTTTGGAACCTCAACAATAGCAATAGCAATAGCATAACAACAGAAAGAGCTTAAATACTTATAACACCTAAAAATTGTAAATGGAATAGAAACAAACCTCCCATAGAAAACATGCCGGCATTGTTAATCAGAACATGCAAAGGGCCTAACCGTGCGTTCCACGCATTGCTAAATCTGACAACGGAATCTAGAGAGAGAAGATCAAGTTCCATCGCCTTGATAAAAAATTCAAAAAACATAGAAAAATTGTTAACAATTTGGATGTTATGGCAACATAGAGTGAAGTTTATTATTACTAATCCAAACAATTAGAGAGGGGTCCATCTTAACATTAAAACCAAAAAGGGATTACTAGTAGTTCTTACATTGTTTTCTACAACTACATATGTGGATCTCAACGAAATACCATAAAATTCTTAATGATACATTAATTTTTGGCTACATTTTATAACTCCAAGCTAGCCAAATATGCACTCCATGCTAAATATAATTGTCATAGTATATAGCTTCATGAACTATACTATGTTTTTGGTGTTGTCATAGTAAGGGGGCTTTATTTTTTAATTTGATTCAAAAAATTTCACTTAGGTATTTCAAATAATCAAAAACGGCTATGATCATGGAATGTACTATAAAGCTGATATAGAAAATAATCAAAAATCAATACCTGAATATTAAGTGGAAGGCTCTCACCACTATGAGACCACTTGGTCTGCCATTGTTGAATGAGCTCATGAGCAGCTTTTATGTTCCTTACGGCCATAACAACATGAGCACCAGCCTCTGCAAGCTGCCTGCAATTTCACACACAACAAAAAAAAGTTTAATTTTCTCTAACACCAAAAATCAAAAACAACGTGAAAAGCTAAAGGAAAGTTTTGTTTATGAATATTTTGGGACCTAGCGGTCTCTGAGCCAATGCCACTAGTGGAGCCAGTGACAATGCATGTTAGGTGGTTAAGAGAAGGAAGAGGAAATGGGTTTTGTAAGTGAGAAGCCATTATTCTTTGCAAAAGAATCTCTTGCAAAACATTAACCCATCCTCTTAACCAAACCATCCACCCTAAACCATCCTTCTTCTTTGTCTTCTTCAACGACACCGTTTCACTACTCATCCTCTTCTTCTCTACGGAGTTCACGACGTATCTAGAGAAAGACAAAGGGGATTATATATTTGATTATTAATGCGTTATAACTTAGAAACGTGATAAACAATTTTGATTTACTAAAAGCCTGTCACGCCTCGGATTTGGTGGTTTAAGTAACTCCCGCTTGCCGTTACTATAATAATTAGTTGGTTACTGGTTATTGGTTATTAGTATTTTTTTTTTTTTTTTGCTAAAAGATATTGAAAATTTTCAATTAAGTTAGTGTTAATGTGTAGTTATTGTATGGATATCAACTACACCGTACAATAAAAAAAAAAAAATTATTGACGTAGGAAATACTTCGACTTGAATGCCATCTTGTTTTTCATTTTCTATACGTTGATTTATTTAAAAAAAAAAGAACTGCATCTCTGTCTTTTTACTTTTTAAGTAACTTTGTTGTTATGCAACCATATGCGTATGTACGTAATGGTAGTTCCGTCGTAAAGCATTTGAGTTTATGGCAGTTTGATCGGTGAGATATAGTATTGTATTTGCAAGCATATACGTAATGTAATTTCAAAGACTTTTTTTTTATCAAGATTCAAAACAAATATTATTTTTATGAAGTTCAGTTTCTACGAGTAATTTAGGTGTAACTTAGGAAATTTTAGAAAGCAAATTTCATAAAATATCAATAGGGAACTAAAGGTATAAAACCAATAATCAAAGCATCCTGTAACATACAAAGAAAGCCGTTTTGTCCTTTCTCAAAAAAAAAAAGAAAAAAAAGAAAAAAACACATTGCTGAATTTTTTTATGTAAGCTATATTTGTGGAGACTGATCCTTCATCTTTCAGAATGTGTGTAGTGTAGTGTAATGCAGCTTTGAGATCAAATTCCAGAAGCTTCGAACATGTATAAAATGGAGAAAACAAGAAAGAGGTTATTATCACCTTGTAATAGACTTGTGAGAAATATTTATTCTTGATGAGTTCCGTAACGGCATTGGACCTCTTCTCCTTCTATTAGCCTCTCCAATGCATCGTGAGGAAGACCGATGAGCTCTATCGTCTTTTCCCAAACTGTGTTTGCTGTTTCTACGTTGTGTGCTTCTTCCGAAGACTTTGTGTGCTTACACTCTTGAGATATGAATGGACAAATGGGCTTATCACCAGCTTTTAGCTTTTCACAATGTTCTGGAATCTGAGGATCTGTCGCTGAGAAAAGTGAGCTTCTACAACCTTCTTGAGGCGAAAAGATGAAATAAGGTATGAGCGCGTATAGAATTTGTACATATCTCGGCAGATCCCTCGCCTGCATAATTTGATGTTGAAAAGTTAACGTTACATAAGTTCTGAGGAAAGAGCAATGGAAAGACAAATTAAAGTCATACTCACAACATTTGTTAGGACCATCCCGGGGGATAAACAAACAACGCTAATGCCAGTTTCTAGAGGCAACCTTTTCAAAAGAACATTGCTAAACATAACCTGACCAGATAAAATTGAAGGGAAATAGAAAGTAAATCCATTAGTTTCCTTTCTGAGATCAAGAACAAGAGAAAAAATATTAAATGCTGTTTTGTGTGAGTTTACCTGAGCAAGCTTGCTGCTCGTATATCCTACAAGGCTTGTATACTTTCTTCTACCAGAAACAACATTCATGTCATCCGGGTCAACAAAACCGACATAGTGCATCTATAAAAAAAGAAGTAAACCCAACAACTTGCATGAATAACCTCAGACTATAAATAGAACATTGTTATTCGTATTAGATTCAATAAAAGCAGAAATTCAGACAAATAAGAAAATGAAGCAGAGACAGCTGGTAGACTCCAATTGTGTTAGTATATAAAGGGATTGAAACTTTCAGTTTGTTTAGGTTCTGAATACTAAGAAAATCCAAACATTTCAGCATTAGTGAATACTGATACAAGAGAGAATACAATACTAGAGGAAATTTTTTTGCATCTGGCAGTTTTAGTGATGATGATACTTACAACAGAGTTCACATTAATGATTCGACTTGGGGAGGCTCGGATAAGCGAGGGCACAAGGAGTAGTGAAAGCAGCGATGAAGCTAAATGGTTCACTTGCAAGTGATGTTCATATCCATCCTTTGAGAATTTCTGTTCCTCTGCACAAATCAAAGTGGGAAGCAACTTAGTTGCTTTTCCTCATACATATACGGAAGAGAATGTAGCAGTATGAAGGTCATTGATAAGAAAACACACACGGTGAAAAGAACAAAACATGGAAACCGGTTACTAAATAAATATAATGCAAATTTCACTAATGGGCTCCATCAAGTCAAAGTATGAACGATGGTGAATGGTGCAGAAGTATGGCTTCACTAATTGAAGTGCAGAACAGTAAGCTCGCCAATATAACAGAGAAAGCTTAACAGTAAAAAAAGCGAAAAAACCAACCTCCCATGGCAAATATGCCGGCATTGTTAATCAGAACATGCAAAGGAGCTAACCGAGAGTTCCACAAATTGCTAAATTTGACGACAGAATCCAGAGAAAGAAGATCAAGTTCCATCGCCTTCAGAGAAAGAAACATATAGTATATATATCATCATCAGCCATTTGGATGTATGTCAAACAACATTCACCACACTTAGTATCCGGAAATCTATCGATCCTTATCTAATTAGATAACAAGTAATCCAAATTCCATTTGACAGTAAGGTGGGGAATTGCATATATCTTTCTCTAACTAGGAAGTAAAATAAGTAAAAAAATCTTGTGAATTACACATTCTTGACTAGATTTCATGCTAAATATAGATTGCATAGTCAAAAACATGTGATGATCAGATATTTACCTCGATATTAAGTGGGAGGCCTTTACCGGACCACTCGTTCTGCCATTGTTGAATAAGCTCATGAGCCGCCTTTGTATTCCTCACCGCCATCACAACATGAGCTCCAGCTTCTGCAAGCTGCCTGCGAAAGATTTTCACTACAGTAACCAAAAGATCTACTTCGTGTTCCCATAAACAAGAACCAATTCCAACACGTTAATCAATAGAATAAATCGGAAGAAAAAAAGACCTAGCGGTTTGGGTACCAATGCCACTAGTGGAGCCAGTGACAATGCAGGTGAGGTGATTGAGTGGAGGAAGAGGAAATGGATTCGGTAAGTGAGAAGCCATGAATCTCTCGAACAGAAACTCGTGGAATATGCAAACCTTCCTTCTTCTTCCTCCTCGACGACGCCGTTTCACTGCTCATCTTCTTCCTGAGAAAAGAAGAAGACAAAAACAGTATTCGCGTGATTCATTCATTTAATCTCTCTTAGCTAAATCCACCTGGCTTTTTTGTATAATTAATCAACATCAATTTTCGATTTTTCGACTTTTTGAAAAATTAAAGTTCACTGGGTCGGGTCCAGAATCAAAGAATCGTTGACAAATTTCAAACAGATGATGATATGATATAAATCTTTGGACTCTACATAAAAGACAGTGAGAAAAATATGTTTTAGAAGCTAAGACTCTGCTTGTATCTCTCTCTAAGCAAAGCTAGCCTTCTCCTGAACTTAAATTTCTCATCTTTCATCTCCAGTTTCTCCAGAAAATGTACAATCTTCTGCAGAGTAATTACGAGTTCTTCACCTGATGAACCAAACTCTTTCTCTTGGATCATCAACACCCTTTTCAATAAACCGAGCACTTCCCCGTCGTCTCTTCCTAATCTCGCCTGAATCGATACCAAACAATCCAGCGCCTCGCCTGCGTATAAGATTTACCATCACTTCCGGATAACAAGAAGTTTGAAACTTTAGTCCACAGAAGTCAGACTTTGTTGAATTACGTTTTAGATGACAAAGACCCATCAGGAAATTTCCATAAAGAATGAAAATGTTATAGAGAGAGGAAAGATCTATATACCAACAGGGAGAGAGTCTTTGCCAAATGCGTTCTCACGGATTCGTAGAACATTTAAAGCTATTTGCTCGGCTTCTTCATCACGGTTCAGTTGAGAAAGAGTGACTGCAAGATTCAGCATTGGGAAGGTTATGGACTGATCCTCTGAACCAACCGACTTCTCCATGATCTCCAAACATGTTCTCAGCAATCGTTCGGCCTCCACATAATTCTTGGAGCGTGAATATGATGCTGCAAGGTTTATAAGATGTGTAGCCATGCTTGGATGGTTTTTCCCTCTGTATCTCTCGTTTATTAATAAGCATTCTTCTAGTAGCTCTCGTCCTTCGTTTCCCCTGTGCAAACAGAGCCAAGTGAAAGCTAATATTATTGAGTTTCTCAATCACAGGAAGAAGATGAAAGGAAAAAGCTTTACCTTCCAACAAAATGAAGCAGCTCAGCAAGATCTATCCTCATGTTTTCTAAGATAGCATTGTCTACGGCCATATAATTTGAATCTTTGATGATTCGTAGAGCGTTCTTGTAGAGGTCTACCGCTTCATCTGCATCGCCTGTTGAGAAAACCCGAGGAACAAGACCATCTTCTTGAACAAAATTTTTTTATTACACCACATCAAGAGAGAATGGGAAATTTATATATAACCCACCTTTTGTGCACTTTGCATTGGCAAGGGAACACAAGGCCATACCAACTCTTCCATCTTTCTCTCCGTATGTCTTCTTGTATATATTTAAAATCCTAGAAGATGGAAAGACGATTAACTAAATGGATGACATGATCTGCGAATAAGAAGTACAAAAACTTTGACCAAATGCTGTACCTGGTCAAAGGAATTTCTGCCTCATGAGCTTTACCTTCTTTGAGCAAAAGCTTACCAAGTGAAAATAACGGCACCACTAGATCCTCACTTTCAGAACCTCTATCCCGTTCCAAGATAGTCACTGTACGCTCGTAAAGGCCAATCGATTTAGTGGCTTTTCCATATGAACCAAAACTCTTAGCCAACCCAAGTAATGGTGTGACAAGTAGAGTATTGCATTCACCTAGCAGAGAAGTAATTTTGGGGTAAGGACAAACAAAGACAAAACGAACGCACATATACCAAACACAGGTTTAGAAGATCATTACCGTATCTATTCTCTAATATACTAACAGCCCTTTGATGTGCGAGTACAGCATTTTCAAACATCCCTAGTGCCGAATACATACTGCCAACATGCATAAGTACTGAATCCAAAAGTGGTTCAGAGTCCTTTAACTTATCAACAATCTTGTTTATCTGCATTTGTTAACGTACTGTTATAGAAAAAAATATCGACACAACACGATCTGGTTAAAGAAACAATTTTCTGATATCGGACTTAGACTCACCATATCAAGCAATGCCGGCAGGGGTTTCAAGTCTCCAACAGCCATATACCCCAAGGCAATGATGTCAAGAACAGCAGCTTGTTCGATACCTTTCAAACCCGAATCAATCTCTTCTTTCACAGCAACATAATTAGCTCGAAGAAGGTCCATTGCGTCTCTTTCATTCCCAATCTTTACCATAGCTTTGACTTCATTGAACAATTCTTGCAACTCCATCTCAAATTCTTTCATCCCATCATTTTTGCTATGAGTAGACCTTCATAGACAGGACAGAACTGATTTAAATTCTACTTTCTCTGAGTTAAGCTAAAAAACAGCAATCAATCAATCAATTTCTCACCTTTGAACTTGAGAAACACCGGAAGTAGCACAAATCTTCAGCTTCTTCGAAGTGGTTTCTGAGGAGGCAAAATGGCGGGTGGGAATCAAGTAGAGTTTAGGTTTGCGTTTCTGATTACGGAAACAAACACACTGCCACGACGAGGAAAGACCCGACTGAGAACATAATTGATTCTCCCTGAAACCCAAAATCGAAAAATTAAGCAAAAACACAAAGGAGACCCAAATTTGAACTTCAAAGCGAAGACACAGGAACAATGAATCATTTACCAGTTGGTGAGCAAAGTTGCCGAAGGGAGGAGAGAAATAGAAGAAACCATTGATGAGAGAGAGAGAGAGAGCTAGTGAGGAACTGTGAAGAAAGCTGTTTGATTAAACATGGAAGTCGTGGTAGCCGACGAGAGATAACGCCGGTGAACTATCGATACGACTAAAGATACAAAAGATAGCCCAAACTAGTAAAATCTTACAAATTAGGCCCAAAGTTTCTAAATTGTCCTAAATAAACCACACTCACATATGCAAATGCAATCTGGGCTTCTGAATAATTACACAAAACCCCAAAACTTAATTTAATTTTCCGATGCTCATACAAAATTCGAATCATAGTTTAAATCTAATACCGGATTTAAACCCGGTTTATACAACTACATAAAAGACAAATGAAGGTAAATGCAACTTATTTGTGTCGTTATGTTTCTGCAATTTCAAGGGGCTTACATGAAACAGATTGAAAGTAGAAGAAAACTATCAATGAAGAGATTCTAAGATTTTAATGTCCACGGACTTTGACTTTGAGAGTCCATTGAACACTTCCTTGTGGCAAAGGAATAGTCTTGGGGAATTTCAGAGGCACTTCATACTCACCAAAAGTTGTCAATGGCTCCGGTAGAACCACATTGTCGGGATCAATCTTCACACAGAGCTGTCTCGCCACCTTTAAAAAATAAAACCGACACAATAACTGGAGATGATAAAGATCTACTTATACAAAGCAAAGGTTTACATAAATGTCACATACAGTAGTAGCTAAAAAGATGTTAGAAAGGAAAAAACAGTTTTACCTCAGAGACTATCTCTTCCTTTGTCACAGGTTTTTGAACATCCGGTTTGTCGTCTTTTGAGGAGCGGTTTTTGAACTTTTCCTTGTCAATTAACTTCCTCAGTACCTGTTTAATCAAAAAAATAGAGATTTCATGTTCCTGAATATTCCACAAGAACAAGAATGCTGAACAGTGAATACTAGATTACCAAGTTGGCATTTCCCAGGCGCTTTGCGGCCTTTTCATACTCTTTTGTCTGAACTTCAGAAGTTTTATGAACCACCTTAACCTCTTCCTTTTCTTGATAATTATATATCTGAACATGACATTCCCATCAAGAAATCAAATGACTAAAGGAAAACCATTCAACACTCTTTACCAACCACAACACTATAAGGGAATGTCAAAAGTATCTGATTTACCCTTTACATCAAGAACTATATACATCATCATCAAGAACAGCCTATAGAACAACAAGAGCAGAAAACAAGTAGAGCTAGAGCATGCTACAACCTAGTAATCAAACGACTGAATCAATTTTGCAAAGTTGAAGTATTTACCTTGCGTTGCTCTCGGATAAGATAAGCATACTTGTCAATGTTGGGCACAGCAAGGAGTTTAGGCATAAGGTGATTCCTGAAGTACCCAGGAGCCACTTTCACCGTCTCACCAGATTTCCCAAGCTTCTCTATGCCCTACCAAAAAACCAGATCACACAAATCAGAAACAAACCCACCATCTCATTCAGATCAAAATCCAACGAAATGAAACAGAAATTGATAAAAATCAAAGGAAGAGAAGAGTGAAGAGTGAATGTTTAGAGCCTAAACCCACCGTTGTAAGAATAACTTCCAATTTCCTGTATCGAACTCCTTGACAGGCGAAAAGAAGAGGATGATGGATCGCATTATCATACTTGTGGAAAGCTGTTCCTTTGGAAACTACATGACGAATAACATTTCGACTTTGCCCAACATAAGCCATTCTCGATTCAACGAGATTCTCTGCGATGAAATGCAAGAGAAAAGGGCTGAGACACAAAACCCTACAATACGACGGATATGAGAGAAAAGGGAGAACCAAAAGAGAAGATAAGTATGAATTACCAGTGAAGAGGCAACGCGACGACGGTGACGGCGGCGAGATGCGATGCGACGTCTCCTTTTCACGAACTCGAAGAAAGGGGAAGAAGCCCGCAGGCAAGGTTTTAGCAGTGGCAATTTTTGTAAAAAACAAGACTTTTAAGATTTAATTTTATTATTTAGCCCTAAACTTTCTGATTTTACAATTTACCCCCCCCTAAACTTGCTAACTACTTTCTAACAAAACCAACGAAACACTATGCCGATTCTTCAATCTAAATGGATGTGATTTCAGTATGGATTTGTCGAATATTTTTGTTTTCGCTCGATCACTGAACATATAAAAATACCCATGAAGATATGTAAATTCAAAAAAGATTTGAGTCTTTAATGATAACTTCGGATTAGTCTTTGATGACTTTTATGAGTTACAGAACAACGGAAAAGACTAACAGACAACATAGAAACCACCAAAGAGAAAGAGATGAAGTTCAAAAATATGTTCATTTCATCTAAACCTACCTGTTACTCCTTCCTTACACTTCCCACTGAAATCCTAATACTCAACAAATCATACAAACTCCACATTTCTCCGTTTCTAGACCTCATCCTTGCGCTAACCGATGATTCGGTCCAAAGCTCACGGCCCATCCTCTTGTACTGCACCAAAGAAGGAACATAAATCAGTCTTTACAGATCAGCGATTTAGTTTGGAAAGAGAGAAACTTACTGCTCAAAATGAAGCCTTGAAGCAAGCTCTGTGCTCTCTCAGCCTGCTCGGGTGTACCCGAAATTCTAATGATATTCTGTGTTTCTTCAGGTCCATCTTCAACTAAGGTTACACTAGCTCCAGACCACTGTGATCGAGTGTGAAAAGAGAGAAGACAAAGCGTCTAAGATTTGGTGTAAAGACATGATTTGCAACCAATCTAGTTCCAGTCAAAAGAGTTTTTTTACCTCGCTGATTTGGGCAAGCTTGTTTCTTGATTTCGTGACAAGCTTAGGAATAGCTTGGTCTGGTAAGACAACTTCCAGAGTGCTCCTAGTAACAAGTGGCACCGACATTCTAGAGAAGAAAAAAAAACAGGAAGGAGAGGAGTAAAACTAGCACATCTTGTTGTTCTCGTAATATATTTTAGTCTACGGTTTTCGGAAATAAATATTCTAAATATGGGAGTTTTCTCTACCTGCTTGTCATGACAGGAAACTCATCCCGGTGTTCGCTTTCAGCTGCCTTTGCAACTGATCCACCACCTTCCTACAAAAACCAAGAAGAAAATTATATGTAAATACAGGAACATTGCACGGATGGACAAGAGCCCTTAATCTACCTTCAGAGTATTCAAGTCATTGTACATAGCCAAGTTGCAATTTTACGTTGTTTCCATATCTAACTTTCATTAAGCGTATAAACCTAACTGAGTATGAATGCATCTTTATTGACAAGATTGTTGATGAGATATGAAACCTTAAATTGTGGAGCGATCGAGCTAACTTGCTGCAAATTCAGATTGGAACCGGTAAGACCTTCACGGGATTGAGTTGTGTTATTTGATGAAGCTACCTCAATTACTCCTGCAACACCTTCAAGAGGACCAGTTGTTGATGTGGATCCCGGCGGTGTCTCCTTTTGAGAGAGTTCCTTGTACATATGACTCCTCAATCTTAAGGTTAGTTCAACAAGTGCATCCCGAGCTGCTCTGATCTCACCAGCAATCTACATACACATGAGGATTCTCTTTCAGACCAAAAAGTAAGTTTAGAATATGCCCAACTCCTAAAAATTACACATACAAACCTGTACAACAACATCATTGACAGAAACAGAACCGGGAATTTCTTCCCTAGCTAGGATCTGTACGCTTGCACCAGTTAATTGCGATATCTCAGATACTGATCCTGTTTTTCCTTCCAAACATACTGAGTCTCTAGATGGGACAAGTAATCTCGTTGTTATTAAGTTGTCTTTATCCGGGATAAGATCTACGATCCGAGTTTGAATGTGCAACAAGGCTTCTTGAGCAGGAAAAAGTTGATCATCAGGAGCCTAAGCAGAATAAGAAAACAGAAGCTCAAGTTCACAATTGTATATGTAATATATAAGATTGAAGAAGATCTGGAGATAATTCGAGTACCTCTTCTGAAGAAATGGTAATTATCTGTTCATCAGATCCAGCAACAGGTTCAGATACTCTCATGTCCACGCCAATCTCGTTTTGAAGCAAATCTATTATTCCTTCTGGTTCTCCAACAACCCGAACAATCTTGTCAACTGGGCAGAGAATCTGGAACACAAGCTCTTCCGTGTAGAAAGGCTGTGAATTCTCACCAGCTGGAAATGCTGGAACTTCCACTGCATAGTTAGATTGGCGAGAGTTGAAGCTGTTATTTCTACAATTGGCTCGAGAAAATCTATCAGATGATTGTCTTCTTGACTGTGGGATATAATCATCAGCCGGTGGAAAGGGACGTTCTGGTGAATGTATACGCCCTTGGAAATTACTCCGATCACGATGTTGACTCTCTCTCAGACGCGATGATACAATAGCTAAAGCGTTTTTTACTGCATTCTGTTCACCTACGATCTGGAAACAGGCATCACCACAAAACACATTTCCCATAGGTAAGCAAAAATCATGACCAAGATAACTACATAAGAGTAATCTGACTACTGTAAACAACCTTAAACCTCAAAGTGATAAGCCAGACAAACTATAATCAAGAAAAGGCATTACTGTGAACATTTCACATCAAAATCTTAACCATTTCGTTTGTAAGAGCAAATTCCAGACCTGAACAACTTCTTCAGCTTGGGAAACACAACGAGGCAAGTTACTTTCCCTTGGGAGAATCCTAATATGAGTCTTAGTTTCGATCCTCATTTGCTCGATAATCTTCCCACCTTTACCCAACAAGCAACCAACATGCATCTTCGAAACCACTAACCTAGTCACCACTTTGCCTCCTCCAGGTCTCACTCCACCGTAATCCTCCTCCTCTTCCGGCGGAGGTCCGCCGTACCCATGGAGAGCTTCGCTCTCTAGAATCCTGTCGTGAACACTAAATAAAGCCTCTTGAGCAGGGGAGAAAGACGGCATTCTACCGTCGGGATCACGGCGACGATTGTCGGAAATCTCAATGATACGCTCGACGTCTCCGGGAACTAGCTCGTGCACGTTAATCCACGCGCCGGTGTGTTGCCTTATCGACTTTATAATCGTCCCTGATTTTCCGATGACACCTCCTGCTTTGGCGTCATGACAGAGGACACGATAGGTCGTCGTTGCCATCGTTTCCGGGTGAGACTTCGATGGCCGGCCGTTTCCACCTCCGCCGCCGCCGCCACCGCCACCGCCACGGTATCTATTATTTCCTCCGCCGCCGCCGCTAAAGTGATAATTATTGTTGTGGCGAGGTTTTGACCTTCCCATGGAATCTCCATCATAGTCCTGGACATAGTGATAGTTCCTCTTCGATCTAGATCTCTCCATTTACAAAAATCTTTAAACCCAGAAATCAAGTCCAATCAATTAGTCATTTACAAAAGTCCCTAAATTTGAACTCGAGGGTTTCAAAGGAATCAGAAAGTTCACAGACCCTAGAAGCACAGTTTCCAATTTACTCTCCCTTTCCCGGGAAAAAAGGAAGCAAATTTTCCGTCTATTTCTAGAGAAAACTCAGAAGGGGAATGCGAGGAGGTCCACAATCGGAGCAAAATCAGATATGGGCAATGCAAAGAGTATTCTGTGTTGAGGGTTCTTGTGTTTGTGAATCACAAAGGGAGTTTTAAAGTTGAGAATAGAGAGAGAGAGAGAGAGACCGTCCAAGGGTAGTAGTGGCGTACGCTAATTACGGTCTTGGCTAAGACAAAACGTTGTCGTTTAGACTACTTGGAGAATTTGGATATGAAATGATGATGCTTCATCAACATAAACGGTAGAAATAGCGATTAAGATTTCGCGGTTTTCATTGCGTCCGCGTAAACGGTATAAGAAGTGATGAAGATTTCGCGGTTTTAATTGGGCGCGTATAAACGGTATAGATAGCAACTTAATCGTTATAAAAATTGGTATAGGAAGTAATAAAGGAGTTAAATTTTGTGTTTGACTCTTTTTTGTGTCTATCTTATATTAGAGAATGTAAAAACATTTCCAAAAACAAAAATCAAAAGTCATATGAATGGTTAGATAAGAGTCTTGTTTAGTTATTTTACTATCAGTATTATATTTTAGGTAGTAAGTTTAGATAAATATTAAAACCAAAAAAGTTTAGCTAGATATAAGATTTCACGGTTTTAATTGCGAATGCATAAATGGTATAGATGATATATAACCATTACAAACAAACAGCACCTAAATGCATTTTGTTTTGTTAAAAAAATGGCATGTCTTTGCGATATTTGATGAAACAAAATGTGGTGTTCAAAATTTGGAACCAAAAACCTCTAAGATCCCTAAATTTCCAAAATCACGTATAAGTTCTAATTCTCTTGCCCAACATTAATTTTGGAAATTGTGATTCTATATTAAAGATCGTTTGAAAATTGATTGAGAGACATAGAGAGTTTGTTGTTTGTGGAAAATCCAACAAAATCGAGATCTAATGTTTCTCATTGTTGAGATCAATTTTTTTTTATAACAAAAACTCTTCATTTCGGTTAGAACTCGCAAGATAATAAGATTATGTGCTCTTCGGTAGTTATTTTCGTGATTATGTGCTCTTATTTTGAAATTAATTTTAGAAAATTTGTCAAAATTTATGGAAGAAAATCAAGTTGACTAACGAACCTTCAATTTCAATTTGAAAATTTCCAGTTATGGGTTATGAATATTCAAAACATCATTTTATGGAGAAACGTGTAGACATGCAATTTTTTAACAAAACTATGTGTTAAAAATTTCAGCAAAATCTAGCTGTTTTAAAATGGATTGTCCACTCTACATAAATCGGATTGGGTTCATCAATCTTTAACTACGTTTTAACGTCCATTTAGGCCTATATCATTTTGTTAGGTTGTTATGGCAATGTGTTTGGGTTCACCATTACAAGTTAAGGCTTAGATTTTTCTTGCTAGAAATATCTAGCATTTTTTTTTACAAATGATTCTAAGTTTATAAAGACTTTAGCGTGTTTATCCTATGCTATTACTGTTCATCATCTTACCTCGGATCATAAAGTTTCATATCTATACTCTAAATCGTGAATTTAAACGTAATCCCAACACTACATATAGAGTTTGATTGACAGAACATTTTAAAAAGCATTATACCTTTTATCAGTAAAATTTGATTGGTTGACAGAGCATTAAGTAGGACATTTAGTAACTGCAAATGCTCTCAAAATGCTCCTCCCTCACTGCTCTCAAATGGAGCTTTTCCAGAGCATTGATCTCTAAATATTTTTACAAAAATTAAAAATAAAATTATATAATTAACCATTTTATTTTATATTACAACAAAAACAAATTATATTAACTTTTAATTATTTTAAATTCATATTTATCATTATTTTATTATATTAAAATAATATTTTAATATAATACCAATTCAATTAAATATAGTTTAAATTCGAAAATATTATAAAAAAAATTATGTTATAATTTATAAATATAATATAGACAATCATTTCATTAAAAGTAAATATACATAATTTCTATAATTATAAAACATATATATATACATTAATATTTATCATTTTTTATATGTCTAGTATTTTTTTAAAAATAAATTTTAATAAAAATAGAACTTAAATATTAAAACATATTATTTATAAATATATTTATATTTATATTAAATGAAACCTTAATATATACCATTAGTTTATCTGTCATATTATTTGTTAAATAGTATTATAATAAAATAATAATTTAATTAAAAATTAAAAATTGATGTTATAACTTATGACTAATATATATATATATATAATGTATTAGAATACATATAAATTAAGTAAAATAAAATAATTTATTATAATTTTATATCTAATTATTCACAACTCTGTCAATCACTAAATGTGTATATTAATCAGAGCATACTGTTCCAGCTGCTTACTGCTAATGTTAACAAAAAGCTATACCAAGACCTATATTAGTTGTCGTTAGACTCGTTAACCATCATAAACTAATTGTGTTTTTCATATTAATTAACATTGAGGTTAGCTTTAATCGTGTATGTGTAAAGCTTGCTCTCTTTTATTACTACGCCATCACCTAACCTCTTCAAAATCACCATCGTCTTGTCAAATCCATCTATAGAAAACGTGTTAGGCCATATAGATCGAAGTCTTATAAGGGCAAATCTATCCGGCAAAATCATTTACTCAATGACTTGTTGATTTAAGTTATTACAGCCAATTATAGTATTTACATGAGCTAATCAACTGCATCACCTAATAGGCTAATACATAACAAGAGTTATAACATATTGAACAAGAGTTAAAAAGAAAAAACATTGACAATGTTGTTTCTATTATAAAAAGAGTAGAAATATTTATTATTTCGATAAATATAAATAAAGACGAAAATTTTATACCTGGTAAGAATAGTATACTGAGAAAGAAGAGAGCAAAGAGAGATTATGTTTCTTATTCGTCTGAATGTTATGTTTTTACAATTGATCGAATTACCTCTTTATATAGGCGATAAAAAGTAAATTACTGTGCATGCATAGTGACAGTGGGGTCCACTTGTAATAAAACTGCGTACTGATTCAGTGTGCGCAGCCGTTATCTCTGACTTTTATAACACTCCCCCTTGGAGACCAGTGTCACTATGTCTATTGTGTCGCGTCTTCTGTTGCCTCGTTAAAAACCTTTCTAGGAAAACCCATTGGAAAAACCCATAGAAGGACAAAAAGAGTGCAACTACGCATGCTCCCCCTCGAGTGATCAAGTTTATAGATTTCGCTGATGGCGCATTCCAATGTCATATATATGTTTCTTGAACACCGAAGTAGGTAGTGATTTCGTGAAGAGATCTGCAGTATTGTCGCATGATCGAACATATCTTACTTCAATGTCTTTATTCTTCTCAAGCTCTTGGGTGTATGAGAAGAACTTTGGAGGGATATGTTTGGTTCTATCACTTTAATATATCCTTCCTTTGTTTGGGCGACGCATGCGACATTATCTTCATATAATATTGTCGGCTCCATATTTACAAGCAATCCACTACATGATCGAATGTGTTGACATATTGACCTTAGTCATACGCATTCTCTACTTGCTTCATGGAGAGCGATAAGCTCAGCATGATTTGAGGAAGTAGCTACAAGCGTTTGCTTCTGGGAACGCCAGGATATAGCGGTGCCTCCGACCGTGAAAACGTATCCTGTTTGTGATCTCGCTTTGTGAGGATCTGACAAATATCCTGCATCTGCAAAACCAACCATTTGGCTATTTGAATTTTTAGGGTAAAACAATCCTAAATCAATCGTCCCTTGAAGATATCGGAAAACATGTTTAATCCCATTCCAATGTCTTCGTGTAGGGGACGAGCTAAATCTTGCCAAAAGATTAACAGCAAATGATATATCAGGCCGAGTACAATTAGCAAGATACATGAGGGCTCCGATTGCACTTAGGTACGGTACTTCAGGACCAAGTATCTCCTCATTTTCTTCATGTGGTCGAAATGGATCATTTTCGACATTTAGTGATCTAACGACCATGGGGGTACTCAATGGATTTGCCTTATCCATGTTAAATCGTTTTAGCACTCTTTTGGTATATGTAGATTGATGTACAAATATACCCTTTTGAGAATGCTCAATTTGTAAACCAAGACAGTACTTTGTCTGTCCGAGATCTTTCATTTCAAATTCCCCTTTTAAATATTCTGAAACTTTCTGTATTTCTTCCTGAGTTCCAGTTATATTTAGATCATCAACATAGACCGCAATAATCACAAATCCTGATGTTGTTTTCTTGATGAAAACACATGGGCATATTGGATTGTTCACGTATCCTTCTTTTGTTAAATGCTCACTGAGACGATTATACCACATACGTCCAGATTGCTTTAGTCCATATAATGATCTTTGCAATTTGATTGCACATAACTCTTTAGGTTTGGAACTTAATGCTTCTGGCATTTTAAATCCATTAGGAATTCTCATATAGATATCCGTATCTAATGATCCATACAGATAAGCAGTAACAACATCCATGAGACGCATCTCTAGATTTTCGCAAGCGGCTAGACTCATCAGGAATCTAAACGTTATTGCATCCATGACAGGAGAATAGGTTTCCTCATAATCTATTCCAGGTCTTTGAGAAAAACCTTGAGCCACAAGACGAGCTTTGTATCTCGTAATCTCATTATCCTCATTTCGTTTCTGAACGAAAACCCATTAATATCCAACCGGTCTTACATCTACAGGTGTAAGTACAATTGGTCTGAATACACTTCGTTTGTTTAACGAATCAAGTTCGGTTTGAATGGCTTCTTTCCATTTTCTCCAGTCATCCCTCTTTTTACATTCATATACGGACTGAGGTTCTGGATCTTCGTTTTCTTCATTTATCTCTTTTGACACAAGATATGAGAAAACGTCATCCACAATAACCATCTCATTTCGATTCCAAACTTTTTCGTTATGAATATAGTTAATAGAGATCTCATGGTTTTCTTTAGGTTCATTCGTTCCACATCATCATTCGTTCCTTGATGTGATTCTTCCAAAGTATTTTCAGCTACTTTGGGAACATCAACATTTTCAATTTCCCTTTTCTTCCTAGGGTTTTTTATCCTTAGAACCAACAGGTCTTCCACGCTTCAGGCGTGTCCTAGACTCTCGTGTATCATCTGCTCTTCCAGATTCTGCAGGAATCTCAATCCAAGCAGGAACATTTGCAGCTGGAATGTACGACTTAGTTACCGTCTTAGTATCTGCAAAAGCATCTGGTAACTGATTTGCTATACTCTGCAAATGCATAATTCGTCGAACTTCCAGTTCGGACTGTTTCGTAGTAGGATCGAGATGTAATAAAGATGGCATATTCCACCTTATATCCTTTCCTACTTGTTTGTTTTCTCCCCCTAGAACTGGGAATTCTTTTTCATCAAAATGGCAGTCGGCAAACCGTGCCGTAAAGACATCACCAGTTTGAGGTTCTAAGTATCTTATAATAGATGGTGAATCATAGCCAACATATATTCCTAACCTTCTTTGTGGTCCCATCTTTGTACGTTGTGGGGGTGCTACAGGCACATACACCGCACAACAAAAAATCCTTAGATGAGAAATATTTGGTTCATGACCAAATACTAGTTGTAGTGGGGAGTATTTATGATATGCACTTGGTCTTATTCGGATAAGTGCTGCTGCATGTAAAATGTAACGTCCGCGAATCAAAATATGTATTTTTGGTTCGGGTGTCGTTGACACAAGTTGCAATTAAACCGACGGTTCGGTTTGGAGAAACAATTAATTTTGGTTCGGTTTGGTTAAACCGAAGGTTTTGCCTATAAAAGGCTTGTGGGATGATTGAGCTCAGTTTTAGAGGAGAAAACAGAGAGATTTCTCTTGAGGATTGAGAGATTTGAGGATGAGAACAAGTGTTCTTGAGTGTTCTTGGGAGTTGAGGGTGTGTGCTGTTGGTTTTGGAGGAGGAAAACGGTGGTGAAGATCAAGTTGGATCGGAGTGAAAATTTCAGAGTAAGTTCTTCACTCTTTGATCTTGATTTAGGAGAAAACCGCTTGTCAATCGGTTAGGTATTTGAGGAGTTATGGTCGTTTTGTTTTGGGAGGTTTCTGCAGTTTTTATCTGCAATCAGTCCAATTCGAGAGAGCATTTCCGTCGAACCGTTGAGAATCAGAGGACAATCTATATACGGTTCGAAAGATCGCTCTGTCTAGTTTTCAGATCAGGTTTCCGATCTTGATTCCGAGTTTCGATTATCGAATTTACGGGCTGATTTACCATCGTTATATAAAGACTCAGAGGTCGATCTATATACGTTCCGATCGTCGAATTTGCGGGTTGTTTTCCAGTCGAACCGCTTTGATATAGGAAACGATCTATACACCGTTGGAAAGCTGTTGGTGTCTAGTTTCCAGAACCGTTTTCCCTTCGCGATTTGGTTCAGTGAGTCGGAAGTGATTCCAGTCGCAAAACAGGTGAGTGCGTGACCATGGTCTTCGCGGGTAGATGGGTGTATTTGGTGCGTTTGATTGCGAATTGAGTTGATTTTTTGTTCGATCAATGCTTGTTTGGGGCGTTTTTAATGTTTAGATCAACGTAAGTATCGTGGTTTGTGGTTGACTTTACGTTGACTTTTCGGGGTTGACTTTTTAGGGTTGACTTTTCGGGGTTGACTTTTCGTGTTGACTTTTTGTTTAATTGTGTTATGTGGTGTTTTGATTGTTCCCTATACCCGTGCATCTAGCCAAGTAGATGGGATGATCGTACCACTGAGTATTTATGATAATACTCACGCATCTCTTATAACCATGTGATGCAGGTAAAGACAAAGTGTGATCGTGGAATCTGGCTGTGAAGAGGAGATGATCTAGTGTCTCGTTTTTGTGTATATCTTTTCCGCTTTTGTTATTGTGTTGAATTATTGTGTGGTTTAATATTTATGGGAATATTATTTCGGGTGTTTTAAAAAAAAAAAAAAAAAAAAATATCTGGTTGTTTCATTTTGGTATCAGAGCCCTAGCGGTTCTAGGGCGCGTATGGACCCTTATGGTTCTAGGGCGGGAGAACGTAGTTGATTGCATGTGTTGAATTGATTGATTATGTGAGTTAGTCAATTGATTGCTGTATGGGTTTGGAGTCCTATATCATCTTCTCCGAGCCTTCAATGAGATTCCACGGTATGTGTGTTTGACATTTCTTGCTTTCTAGTATTTTTAGTTTATGCTTCTGGTAGTGAAGATAAATGGGTAGAGGTACTAGAGTTGCAAGAGGTATTGGCCGGGAAGGCCAAGTTGGGTGTGGAGGGCGTAAGCGCGGCAGGGACTTGTGAGTGAGTCTGCTGCCGCGTGTATGGCCTAAGAGACTACACAGGAGTGGATAGCTGACTCGCAGGCGTTTTAGGAGGGGTCCGTGGATGTGACAGCTACGGGTTCCAGTGAGAGGGCTGGAGGGGCTATTGTAGGTCCTGGTGTAGCTGGCGGTGCGGTGGCCCTGGTGGGGGTGCTGCCGTAGGCGTTGCCCTGGATTGAGATGATCGTTTGGCGGGTCTACTACAGATGATTCTGGAGAGGTTACCGGGAGGGGTGCCTGCTCCGGGTTATGCTCCTGGTGTGCAGCCGGGGTTGGTTGGGGTGTAGCCGGATATGGCTGGGGTACAGCCGGGGTTGGCTGGGGTGCAGCCAGGATTGGCTGGGGTGCAGCCGTGTATGGCTGGGGTAGAGGAGCTTCCATCTTATCTGAGGATGATGGAGCAGATATAGCGGATTGGTACTGTATTTTTTTCTCGAGAGGTACTAAGCCTGAGGGGCCGATGAGTGGCGGGTGATTGTGAAACGTAACTTTCGCTCTATCAGGTGTCCGGAAGGATACAGAGTAGATCTGACGGTGCATTATCTGGAGGGTGATGCGCATCTCTGGTGGAGAGGTGTAGAGGCCAGCATGGTACAGGCCGAGATGGTCTGGGAGGATTTCTTGGCGGAGTTTAACGCCAAGTATTTCTCCCAGGAGGCGGTGGACCGTTTGGAGTCTAGGTTTCTGGACCTGACTCGGGGAGATCGGTCAGTGAGGAGGTTCGATGCTGAGTGCAGTCGACTTCTGGTACATGCGGGGAGAGGCATGGAGGGCGAGGATGCCTAGGTTAAGAGGTTCTTGAAAGGACTTCGTCCAGATTTGAGGATTCGCTGCAGAGCGAGTAGGTTCACCACGAGGACGGAGCTGGTTGAGATGGCTGCTGCGATCGAGGAGGATCTCGGGAAGCAGGTTGTGGTGGTTAGTCCATTAGTCAGCAGCAGCAGCCGAGGAGATCTCAGCAGCAGGTGAGTTCAGGCGGGGGCGGTAAGCCTGCGCAAGGACAGAAGAGGAAGTGGGAGAGCACTTCAGAACCAAGTCAGAGGGTTTAGGGTGGTCTGAGATGCTTCGAGTGTGGAAGCATGGATCACAGGTTGGCGAGCTGTCCTAGGATGGACGAGGTGGTACGTTAGGGTTCTTAGGCACATGGAATCATGTAGGGACCTTAGTTGTGGGTGGGTATAAGTCCCACGTGTTGTTTGATTCGGGAGCTACAAATAGCTTTATTACGCTAGAGTGTGCGGAGAGCAGCGGAATCCAGAGTGATCCCGGGGAGCAGCTCGGAGTAGTTAAGGTTGCGGGTGGTAATTCGTTAGCTACTTTTGGGCGGGCTCGTGGCGTGGAGGTTCTGGTGACGATAGTGATGCCTGAGTCTGTTGGAGAGGTTGCAGTTGAAGATATTCGAGTTGTTCAGGATTTCCAGGATGTGTTTCAGTTATTGGAAGGATTACCGCCAGCGCGGTCGGATTCGTTCGTTATTGAGTTGGAACCCGGGACTACTCCAATATCTAAGGCACCTTACCGTATGGCTCCAGCAGAGATGGCAGAGCTAAAGAAGCAGCTGGAGGAATTGATGGATAAGGGTTTTATTCGGCCAAGTGTTTCACCGTGGGGAGCGCCGGTGTTGTTTGTGAAGAAGAAGGATGGTAGTTTCCGGTTGTGTATCGATTATCGGGGACTTAACCGAGTCACCGTGAAGAACAGGTACCCTCTGCCGCGCATTGATGAGTTGTTGGATCAGTTGCGAAGGGCTACTTGGTTCTCCAAGATCGATCTGGCTTCGGGATACCATCAGATTCCTATTGATGAGGCAGATGTTAGGAAAACTGCTTTCAGAACGAGGTATGGGCATTTTGAGTTCGTGGTGATGCCTTTTGGTTTGACGAATGCACCAGCAGCGTTCATGCGGTTGATGAACGGGGTATTCCAAGAGTATTTGGATGTGTTTGTGATAATCTTTATTGATGATATCCTGGTGTATTCGAAGAGTCCTGAGGAGCATAAGTTGCATCTAAGGGTAGTTCTGGGGAAGCTGCGGGAGCAGAAGCTGTTTGCGAAGTTTAGTAAGTGCAGTTTCTGGCAGAGGGAGATTAGCTTTCTTGGCCACGTTGTGTCTGCAGACGGAGTGTCGGTGGATCCGGCTAAGATTGAGGCTATCAGAGGGTGGCCTAGACCGAGGAATGCCACTGAGATCAGGAGTTTTCTTGGGTTGGCAGGTTATTATCGGAGATTCGTCAAGGGGTTTGCGAGTATGGCTAAGTCAATGACGAGGTTGACCGGGAAGGATATCCCTTTTGTTTGGTCTTCGGCTTGTGAGGAGAGTTTCGGGAAGCTGAAAGAGATGTTGACCAGTACACCAGTGTTGGCGTTACCCGAGCCGGGTGAGCCATATGTGATGTATACAGATGCTTCAGGAGTTGGTCTGGGTTGTGTCCTGATGCAGCAAGGAAAGGTTATTGCGTATGCTTCGAGGCAGTTGAGGAAGCATGAGTGCAACTACCCTACCCATGATTTGGAGTTGGCTGAGGTGATTTTCGCTCTAAAAATTTGGAGGTCGTATCTTTATGGCGGAAAGGTTCAGGTGTTCACAGACCACAAGAGTCTGAAGTATTTCTTCACTCAGCCGGATCTGAACTAAAGACAGAGGCGCTGGATGGAGTTAGTCGCGGACTATGACCTGGAGATTGGGTACCATCCAGGTAAGGATAATCTGGTGGCTGATGCTTTGAGTCGGAAGCGAGTTGCTTCGGCTCATGTGCGGGATTTGGAGGAGTTAGCAAGTAAGCTCAGTACATTGAGGTTGTGCTGATATCTCAGGAGCCGTTGGGGTTAGAGGCAGCTAACCAGGCAGATTTACGGAGCAGGATTCGGGTTGCGCAGGAGCAAGATCAGGGGTTGATTGATGCTTCTAAGGCGACAAGTTCGGAGTATGTGGTCTCAGCGAGTGGGATGATACTGGTGAATGGGCGGGTTTGTGTACCCAAGGACGAGGATCTGAGGCAGGATATTCTGAGAGAGGCCCATTCGAACATGTTGTCTATTCATCTGGGGGCGACTAAGATGTATCGTGATTTGAAACGATATTATCACTGGGTCGGGATGAAGTGAGAGGTAGCTAACTGGGTTGCAGCATGCAACGTGTGTCAGTTAGTGAAGGCTGAGCATCAGGTTCCAAGTGGTATGTTGTAGAGTTTGCCTATTCCCGAGTGGAAGTAGGATATTATTACCATGGATTTTGTGACAGGATTGCCAGCGTCGCGGACGAGTGATGCGATTTGGGTGATAATGGATCGTCTAACCAAGTCAGCATATTTTCTTGCCATCAAAAAGACCGATGGGACGGTGGTGTTGGCTAAGAAGTATGTGCGTGAGATAGTGAGGCTGCATGGGGTGCCAGCGAGTATTGTGTCAGACAGTGATCCGAGGTTTACGTCTGAGTTCTGGAGGGCGTTTCAGGCAGAGATGGACACTAAGGTGCACATGAGCACGGCGTATCATCCTCAGACAGATGGGCAGTCGGAAAGGACTATTCAGACTTTAGAGGACCTGTTGAGGATGTGCGTGCTGGATTATGGTGGTCATTGGGTGGATCATCTGAATCTGGTTGAGTTCGCGTACAATAACTCATACCAGGCGAGTATTGGGATGGCTCCATATGAGGCTCAGTATGGGAGGCCGTGTAGGACACCATTATGCTGGACTCAAGTGGGGGAAAGGAGCATGTTTGGTGCGGATTTTGTTCAGGAGACGACGGAGAAGATCCGTGTCTTGAGACTGAACATGAGGGAAGCTCAGGATCGGCAGAAGAGTTATGCTGATAAGAGACGAAAAGAGTTGGAGTTTGAGCTGGGAGATCTGGTGTATCTCAAGGTAGCGATGTTAAGGGGTCCGAACAGATCCATTTCAGAGAATAAGCTAAGTCCAAGGTTTATGGGTCCGTTCAGAGTGGTAGAACGGGTCGAACCAGTGGCTTATCGGTTGGAGTTACCTCAGAGTATGAGAGCGTTTCATAAGGTATTTCATGTATCGATGCTGCGGAAGTGTCTACATGAGTCTGAGGAGGTGTTGGCTAGGATCCCGGAGGTTCTTCAGCCCAACATGACGTTAGCGGCGAGACCTGTGAGGATTCTCGAGAGGAGAGTCAAGGTTCTGCGCCGGAAGAGGATACCATTGGTGAGAGTCGTGTGGGACTGTGATGGTGTCGAGGAGGAGACTTGGGAACCAGAGGCAAGGATGAAGGCAAAGTTCTCGAAATGGTTCGAGAAGCAAGCGGAGGCTTTTGTGTTTTTCTGGTTTTCAGTGGTTGTATTAGCTTGTTGCTATGAGTTGTATGTATTTTTCATTTGGATTGTAACGATATACATTGTTGAGATTAATAAGATGGGATGTTCCTTATTATCTTCTGTTATAAGACGGATGTTCTTATGGTATGACTGGGAGGTCATGGGTTGATGACTGGGTTAGGTCATGTGTGTGATGACGGGGAGGTCATTTGAGGGGCTAGGATAGAAGCTCTATGGGAGTTAGGGCTTGTCTAGGTATCTAGGGATGGGAGTCCTAAGGGGTTAGGACGGGTAGATCCCTAGATGGCGCTGGAAAATAGAGGTTTTATGTGAGTTAGAACCTGTCTATTTTCTAGGGGGAATCTGGAACAGAAGTCTTATGTGAGTTAGGACTGTCTTTTCCAGGGACTCCGATGGAAATACCCTGGTGATTGGGTTATTTCAGATGACCTGGGAGATTGGTCATAAGTGATATTCTGGGTTAGGGAATATCGGGGTTGGAAACACCCTGGCGATTGGGTTGTTTCAGATGACCTGGGGATTGGTCATGAGTGATATTCCGGGTTAGGGAATATCGGTATAGGAACCACGGAAGTCAATCGGTCGACAGGTGCTTATGATGCATGTTACAGTGTTACTGCTCCAGGGGATGGTGATATTCTTCTGCATATACTTTGAGGGATTGTGATCTCTCCAGAGGATGTGTGATTCCTCTGCAGCCGAGAGCTGATGGACTGTGTGTCCTGAAGCGGAGGGGCTGGGGCATACCGAGAGCCGGTATGGTATACATCGAGAGCTCGATGGGTGACGACCCTGCGAGTGGGAGTGGTGTATAGAGATATGGGTTTGAGCAATAGTACCTGTAGTGTGATTATAAGTATAAGATTGGATGAACTTCAGGGATCGGGAATGATCTCAGGTGGTTTGTGGATGTCTAATCTAGGGTTGTTACTCGAGTTTGGAACCTTAGTTCAGACGACCCTGGTAAATATATGTAGCCTCTTTGGTCGTACATGTTCTTGTTTGATTGTTGGGCGACCAATTGATCCAAGGTCTGGGTCTACGGTGGGTCGGGCATGTTCTTGTTTGATTGTTGCGCGATTTATTGGACAACCCTGATCTGGATCAGCGAGTGTTGCATCGTGGATGTTTCCTGGGGGAATTTGGGCGGGTTTTGGATGAGAGTGTCAACCTTAGTGGGACGGGGTTAGGTGATTGAGATCGAGTGATGATCTCTGATCGTGGGCTGACCGGGTTGGGTCAGGATTGTATCCATAGAGATGGTGCAATGAGGCAAGTGTGAGCCTAGTAGAACTCGGGGATCAGGTGTGATTGCGAGTGGTGCTGGCTGAGGGCCAGGGGTTTTGTGTTGTGTACGTCGAGTCTGAGGTTATTACTGGGGTCTGGAATTCGGTACGGACATTTCTGGCACCATATGTTACGCTGATGGTCGTACGTGTTCTCGTTTGATTGTTGTACGATCATTTAGTCCAAGGCAGGGTCGACGGTTGGTCAGGCATGTTCTTGTTTGATTGTTGGACGGTCAATCGGACAGCCCTAATCCGGACCATGGGGCGTGCATCGATGATGCTCCGGATAAATCTGGACGGATTTTAGGCAAGAGTGTTAGCTTTAGCAGGATGAGTTAGGGAATTCGAGTGTTATCTCGAAGGTTGCTGGCCGCGTTCGGGTCAAGTAGTGGAGACCGTAGCGAGACGATGTTGCGTGATTCGAGGTCGAATCCATGTTAGTGGGGGAGAATTGTAACGTCCGCGAATCAAAATATGTATTTTTGGTTCGGGTGTCGTTGACACAAGTTGCAATTAAACCGACGGTTCGGTTTGGAGAAACAATTAATTTTGGTTCGGTTTGGTTAAACCGAAGGTTTTGCCTATAAAAGGCTTGTGGGATGATTGAGCTCAGTTTTAGAGGAGAAAACAGAGAGATTTCTCTTGAGGATTGAGAGATTTGAGGATGAGAACAAGTGTTCTTGAGTGTTTTTGGGAGTTGAGGGCGTGTGCTGTTGGTTTTGGAGGAGGAAAACGGCAGTGAAGATCAAGTTGGATCGGAGTGAAAATTTCAGAGTAAGTTCTTCACTCTTTGATCTTGATTTAGGAGAAAACCACTTGTCAATCGGTTAGGTATTTGAGGAGTTATGGTCGTTTTGTTTTGGGAGGTTTCTGCAATTTTTATCTGCAATCAGTCCAATTCGAGAGAGCATTTCCGTCGAACCGTTGAGAATCAGAGGACAATCTATATACGGTTCGAAAGATCGCTCTGTCTAGTTTTCAGATCAGGTTTCCGATCTTGATTCCGAGTTTCGATTATCGAATTTACGGGCTGATTTACCATCGTTATATAAAGACTCAGAGGTCGATCTATATACGTTCCGATCGTCGAATTTGCGGGCTGTTTTTCAGTCGAACCGCTTTGATATAGGAAACGATCTATACACCGTTGGAAAGCTGTTGGTGTCTAGTTTCCAGAACCGTTTTCCCTTCGCGATTTGGTCCAGTGAGTCGGAAGTTATTCCAGTCGCAAAACAGGTGAGTGCGTGACCATGGTCTTCGCGGGTAGATGGGTGTATTTGGTGCGTTTGATTGCGAATTGAGTTGATTTTTTGTTCGATCAATGCTTGTTTGGGGCGTTTTTAATGTTTAGATCAACGTAAGTATCGTGGTTTGTGGTTGACTTTACGTTGACTTTTCGGGGTTGACTTTTTAGGGTTGACTTTTCGGGGTTGACTTTTCGTGTTGACTTTTTGTTTAATTGTGTTGTGTGGTGTTTTGATTGTTCCCTATACCCGTGCATCTAGCCAAGTAGATGGGATGATCGTACCACTGAGTATTTATGATAATACTCACGCATCTCTTATAACCATGTGATGCAGGTAAAGACAAAGTGTGATCGTGGAATCTGGCTGTGAAGAGGAGATGATCTAGTGTCTCGTTTTTGTGTATATCTTTTCCGCTTTTGTTATTGTGTTGAATTATTGTGTGGTTTAATATTTATGGGAATATTATTTCGGGTGTTTTAAAAAAAAAAAAAAAAAATATCTGGTTGTTTCATAAAATAGCATGTCCCCATACAGAAGGTGGGAGTTTTGATCTCATGATCAACGGTCTTGCAATTAATTGCAAACGTTTAATTAATTATTCAGCCAAACCATTTTGTGTATGAACATGAGCTACAGGATGTTCAACATCAATCCCCGTTACCATACAATAATCATTAAAGGCTTGAGATGTGAATTCACCAGCGTTATCTAGTCTAACTCTTTTAATTGGATAATCAGAAAACTGAGCCCTTAGTTTGATTATCTGAGTTAGAAATCTCGCAAATGCCATATTTCGAGATGATAATAGACAAACGTGTGACCATCTGCTGGATGCATCAATTAACACCATAAAATAGTGGAATGGTCCACATGATGGATGTATTGGTCCACATATATCGCCTTGAATTCGTTCAATAAATTTTGGTGATTCTTTATCAACCTTTGTTGGGGATGGCCTTATGATCAATTTTCCAAGAGAACATGCAACACATGTCTTTCTATTCCCCTGATATACCTCCTGGATTTTCAGTGGGTGACCATGTGAGTTCTCTATGATCTTTCGCATCATCGAAGTGCTTGGATGACCAAGGCGATCATGCCATAATGTGAAATCTTCTGGATTTTGTTTGATTGCTAAATACGACTCTATCGTATTTATGTATGTATGATGCAAACCAGAAGAAAAATTTGGTATTTTCTCTAGAATTTGCTTTTCTCCTGATTTATCAGAAGTAATGAGCATATACTTCTTTCCATTCTCAGTTACGGACTGAGTGTCAAAACCTTGAAGATATATGTCATTAAAACTCAACAAATTCCTTCTAGAATTCGGAAAAAACAATGCATTATTTATGGAAAACTTTGTTCCATTCGGTAAAGTAAAGTTGGCTTTACCAGTTCCTTCAATCAAGTCTGCAGGACCCGATATTGTATTCACAACGATTTTCATTGGTTTTAAATCAGAGAAATATTTTCTATGTCTCAGAATAGTGTGCGTTGTTCCACTATCTGGTATACAAATTTCTCTAATATTTTCTTTGGATATCATTCCGTTTGTTTTGCTTTCCATTTCCTGTGATCAAGATAGACACCAATAAAAGAAGAATAAATTTTATTCATTAAAAGAAAAACACACAATAATTATATATTAAACTGTTGGTAAAAACAACATTATTTTTCTAATAACGGAAAAACATAATATTATACATCACATAGGCAAAGACTATTCAGTAGTCTTATTACAAGCTTTTTATACATCCGCAATGTCAGTCATTTCGGTATCATCCTCAAAATCTGAGGCGTCGAGATGTGTATCACCTTCAGGGTGTTCCATCAGGTTCACTTCCTTTCTTTTACCGTTGACTGATTCTTGGTACAATTTGCAAAGGTGCAAAAGAGTACGACACACTCAGGACCAATGGCCTTGGCATCCACATCTGTGGCAAACGCCTTCACGCTTCTGGGTGATATTGCCTTTCTGTTCTTTCCCTTTGGATTGTTGCTTAGGCCGGACCCATTTGAATGACCGTCCTTCTGGATTATAGAATCTCCCACGACCACGACCACGATTGAATCGGCCACCATGACCACGATTAAATCGGCCACCACGACCCTGATTGTTTTGACCTCCTCTCCCTTGATTTCCTGCATCTATTTTGCCATCCATTGCATTCACTTCATGGATTGCAATGGTTCCTGCAGGTCGAGCATTGTGGTTTTTAATCATAAGCTGATTATTCTGCTCAGCTAACATGAGTGCCACAATCAGCTCGGAGAATCTCTTGTACTTGCAGTTCCTGTATTGTTCTGCAAGAACAAAATGCTCTTTGTGGAATGTCAGGTAAGTTTTTTCGAGCATTTCTGCTTCGCTCACAGGCTTACCACAATATTCCAACCGATTCACAATTCTTAATATGGCGGAATTATAATTATCCACCGTGTCAAAATCAAGAAATCTTAATTTTGACCACTCATCTAGAGCATGTGGGAGAGTTATCGCCCTTTGATTGTCAAATCTTTCTTTTAGAGCTTTCCACAACTCTATAGGGTCTTTTACATTCGCATAATCATGCGTTAGATTCTCATCTAGATGTTTTCTAAGAAAAATAACCGCCCTTGCCTTTGCAGGTGCAGACGATTAATTATTTCCTTCTTTAATGGTTTCTACTATAGACTGAGAATCTAGAAAGAGTTCAGCATTTGTGGACCATGATATGTAATTTTCTCCAGTGACCTTGAGTGCTGGGATCTTAAGCTTTTCGATATTTGCCATTTGATTTCTAAAAAAATAAAATCGAAAATATTATTATTAGAAATATAACATGATTTTTGAAACCATATACATTAATTAAAATCGCAATTATAAAGAACATTAAAGCATAAACGAGTAAACCGATATTTATGATAAACTCTTCGCGAGTAAATTCTCCAGCGAAGAGACCATAAATCGCGGTAAGAAATACACCGATAATAAAAATCAAAAACAAGCGAAACATTTTTTTTTTCTTAAAAATGAGAACAAAAAAAAATTGGAAGAAGATAAAATGTTTGAATGATTTTGAAAGAGTGAAATATGAGTGTATTTATAGATTTAAAATCACAGTTCACTAGCCGTTATATAGCCGTTTTAAAGTGAAAAAATTTTAAAAATTATTTTGAAATATTTTCTTTTTGACCGTTAAAATCGGATGAGAAAAGAAAAATTAATCTGAAAATATTTGATAATCAATCAGATAAATTTACCAGTTCAAATATTAATTTTAGAAAAGATTGTTAAATATTATATATACTACATATAAAATAAACAGAGAATTAATAATAAGGTTATGGTGACAAAGTCATCCACGGGAGAATATTAAATAAATAATTAAAACAACAGATAAAATTTCAGGCGATTAAACCGACCATCAATAATTAAAATAGTAAATAAATAAATTATGGTGTGTGAAACAACCACATAGATAAATAAATAACCAGGCGGTTCAACCGTCCATAAATAATTAAAACAGTAAATAAATAAATTATGGTGCATAGGCAGCCATAAAAATAAATAAAATAGCAGGCGGTTTAACCGACCATAAATAAAGCAATAAATAATTTATGGTGCACAAAGCAACCACAGAAATAAATAAACTATCATGGAGACAATAGTCCGCACACCATAGGGTACAATAAGTATACATATGAAAGTTGAAATTTTAGAGTGATCGTGCTGATAACGTATTATAAAAAGAGTAGAAATATTTATTATTTCGATAAATATAAATAAAGACGAAAATTTTATACCCGGTGAAAATAGTATACTGAGAAAGAAGAGAGCAAAGAGAGATTATGTTTCTTATTCGTCTGAATATTATGTTTTTACAATCGATCGAATAACCTCTTTATATAGGCGATAAAAAGTAAGTTACTGTGCATGCATAGTGACAGTGAAGTCCACTTGTAATAAAACTGCGTACTGATTCAGTGTGCGCAGCCGTTATCTCTGACTTTTATACCAGTTTCTATTTTCTTCTATAATTGAGGCCGACGCTTTATAGCAATCGGTCATGGTCAAATCATTATTTTGGTCTTCCATTACCGAAATAGATAGGAAATTTAAGGAATTTTGGAAATAAAAACCAAAAAAGAAATGTTTTATTTTTAAAGAAATATTTTAAAATACCACACTTTAAAATTTTGTTTTAAAATAAAAACCAGAAAAGTAGAAATGTCAACATGGATTGTGGTCCGTGGGCTAGACCCAAGTAAGACCGCAACGAGGCGAGTTTGGACATACATTTAAAACCTGCAACCCGTGACGGCCAACCCGTATGGGTTGAAATTTTTTTTGGTCCGTAACGGGTTGATCCATTTGGAGGCGGGCTGATCCATTTAACCTGTTTAAATTTTTAGTTTTGATTGAATGACTTTAAACTGAGTATTTTTATGTGTTCTTCTTATTAATGATTTGAGTTTTTGTTACAAAATTTAAAAAAAAAAATTTTTTAATCATGAATACATGTTTGGTTTCAATCTATGTTTATTTAAAATATGAATAAAGCAAATTAGTCAAACGGAAAAATCCATTAATACATCATTTCTATCGACCAATATTTTTACGTTTATATTATAAATACAAAATATATAACTTATATCACTAACCAAAATTAAACAACAAATTGTTTTTCATTTATCAATCGCAAACAGAGCAAAAAAATATCATCAAGTTATATTAATTATACAACGTATATAACAGATGAAAATGTGATCCTAACCATAAAAGTGAAACATAAAAGTTACGTACATACTAAACCAAAAACACATATACAATACAAATTGATATGGTACTATGACAAATCATAGAAAATCATGCTTGGTTTGTTTTAGTTGTTTGTTGCTTTCTTGGATATTAGTTTAAACTTTTATTTTGAATTTCAAGTAGAGATTGAGGTGTTTGAGTTTTAATTTTGAGTTAAAAACTATGACTCAAATTAGATTTTTAAAATTTAATATTTTGATGTGCCATTGATGTTTCTAATTCGATTTGGATTGAAAAAAGACCTTAGACGAGATTTTCTTTTTGATTCACATAAGCTTTGTATACTAGATATTTGAGGTAGTTAAAACCTGTTTCTTTAGTCTTGGTTAATGTATTCACATCTGACATGTGTACACAACAAAGCCTTAGACGAGAGCTTGCTTCTAATACACATTAGTTTTGTTTAATTCATGTCTTGTGTTTCAATGTTACACTTTTTTTGTACGTTGTAGCAAGACTATAATAATCCGCGGGCTGACCCGTTTGCCTAAGTAATACGGGTCCGGACATATATTTTGAACCCGCAATCCGCTACGGACCAGTCCATATGGGTTGAAAAAAAATTATGTCCATTACGGGTTGGGTTACTTGGATGCGGGCTAGTCCGTCTGACATCTATATAGAAAAAGAATGTTTTAAGGGTTTAAACTTTATAATTCAATGTTTTGGGTCTAGATTAACTACTTTAAATTTATAGTTTAGTTTTTGAGTTTATAATTTTAGTTTTTGGGGTTTTGGGTTTAGTTTAAAAGGTTTAAAGTTTAATTTTTTTTATGCTATTTTTAAAAAAAAAACCAAAAATTTTGGTATTGGTTTTGGAATATAAAATGTTTTTATATTATTTTTTAAACAAAACTTTAATGTGTGATATTTTTATGAATTATTTTTTTTATATATAAAAGCAGAAAAGGGAATGTCTCTTACTACCCATTTAGTTATTTTCCAATATGGAGGCGTACACATGTGGGTGATCGAGCATACTGAGTCTAACTACCAAAAACAAAATAGTTAAAAATAGAGTCAAATGTTACTATTTACTACTAAATTATGTTAATTTTATATCAAATTATTTATATACCAAATTGATTGCCAAAAAAATATTGCATCAGTTTGCAATGATTTTTAATTAATTAACAATTTTATATGAAGTTGTATATAAATTCCATTGTTTTTTATTCATCATATATATAAAATATAACATATGCTAAAGCTCATGGTCTTTTTGGAGTATTATAGCTTTTTAATAGATCACGTGAAAAACGCGTAAAAAGCAATTAGTTGTAAAAATATATTTTTGCAAGAAAACAAATAGTTAGAGAAAAGAGAGAATGGAGAATCGCTAGTTCTCTTGCTATGTAACCCGGTTCAGAGAATGTACTCCTCTGTTTGTTTCAGTAATTTTGTGTCTGAAAAGACAAATATCACCTTTTTTTTTTGCTTGTAGTACCTTTTGGGGTATATAGAATCTAATGGGTTTTATATGTTCTTTCTCTCCATCTCGTCTTTGGGATCAATCTCTCTTCTCTATCTCTAAACTTCAAGCCTCGTCAGCTAGAAAGGTAAACTCACAAATTGGCTTTGGCAAGCCACGATCTACAAAATCTGGTCGGAGCATACCATAGGCTACACTGACGCAATTCTTCTCTTTATAATTATACCAGCTAGTGAACGTAGTGTTAAGACAAAGACACAAAGCCTCTGTCTTAGAAAGCGGTGGCGAGACTTAAGCACACTTTAGATTCGGTAACACAACCAAAATCTAACTCAACTCTATTGTAATTTTGTTTTTCTCTTTTTTGCCACCAAAGTTACAATGATTGTAGGTAATGCAAAATGCATTCCTAAATTTTTTTATGATATATGATATTTACTATTTAGAGAAAAAAAAAAACGACATGATATTGTCGAATGGATCACAAATCTCCAGGACATTATAAATTTAATGGAGGCATTGGTAAAAATTTTATGGACGTAATTCTGTTGTGATTTTTCGCACGTGCAATTATCTATTCTATAATCTATACAATAAATAAAATCGTGTATAAAATTTGACCGTTGACTTTTTGTAGATATTACCCGCCATCCAGCCGACCAATCCTACGTGGCAGTCCTTACCTCCACCCGAAAACCGAACCGAAACAAACCAACCAATCCATCGCACGTCCAAATCTCTTCCGTTTTACTTTTCATAGAAAAGTCATCTTCTTCTTCTTCTTCTTCTTCTTCTCATTCCGGTATTGCTGAATTGCAAGATTTCAGAGGAAGATAATCGCTGAGAGAGTAAAACGATGCCGTATAGCGAGACCGTGATCGAACAAGCGGGCCCTGAAACGACGCTTAACAATGCCGGCGTCAAGATCTTCTACAGAACGTACGGTCATGGTCCTACAAAAGCTCTTCTCATCATAGGTCTCTCTCTCCTTTCTCTGTTGATTTCAATTGGGTTTTCCATTTGAATGCTCAATTTTTCCTCTTTTTTTGTTCAGGTTTGGCCGGAACCCATGAATCGTGGGGACCTCAAATCAAGGGATTGACGGGGACTGATAAACCCAACGACGAAGACGTCGACGGAATCGTTTCCGATGATTCAGGAATCGCCGAAGGCGTCGAGGTATGCGCTTTCGATAATCGTGGTATGGGTCGAAGCTCCGTACCTACCCACAAATCTGACTACACGTGAGTCTCCATTTCTGCTTGTGAGGAACCTAGTTTTGTGCTCTCTATCTGATTTTACTGCCAATTGCCTGTGAAATTGTTTCTTTTGTTAGCTTCATCACTCGATTTGCTTTGGTTTTGGCGCAGAACAACGATAATGGCAAAAGATTCAATTAATTTGTTGGATCATTTGGGATGGAAGAAGGCTCACATTATTGGACATTCTATGGGTAAATTGTTTTGATAATTCCAGCCAAATGATGATTGGTTCTATTAAGATGTCATATTGTTGTTATCTTGATCAACAGGAGCAATGATAGCTTGCAAGTTAGCTGCAATGGTGCCCGAACGGGTTCTTTCTCTGGCGTTGCTTAACGTTACAGGTGGAGGTTTCGAATGTTTCCCCAAGGTACTTGAATGAAACACATGGCGCTATTTCTTGAATCTTCTTCTTTGATGCCTATGGCTTTGTTCATATGTGTGAATCACTATGTGTAGGTTTCTTATATAAAGACAACTATTTGTTTTTTTTTTTTGTTTTGTCATGATATGTCGACTTCACTTGGATTTGTAAACTAGAAATCTGTAAAGAGCCTTTTGTTTTTTATGTGCTTCAGCTTGACAGGCAAACGCTTTCCATTGCGATACGTTTTCTAAAGGCAAAGACCCCTGAACAAAGGGCAGCAGTTGATTTGGACACACATTATTCAAAGGTTGGGATTTTCAGTGCGTTCTTCAATGTGATGAAATTATAAGAACAAAAAATTGGTATAGATCAACTGTTAATAGATAGATGATTGGAGTTTGTTTCATTGCAAATTTCATTCTATTTTGGCAAAGTCCGCTGTTGGTTTCTCTTTGCGGTTGGAACGAACGATCAGATCGAATCATTGGTCTTCGAAACTTATGAGCAATTATAAGAGTATCCTATTACGTTCTCATACTGTTTATGTATGCAGGATTACCTAGAAGAAAACATAGGAAGTAATACAAGACGGGCAATCTTATATCAGGTGCGGATACTGGTTTCTACGTTGAGAAACTTAATCGTATGACTAACGATGTTTTAAAGGGAACTAATATTTGAGAGATGCAATGCATTGTGCAGCAATATGTAAAAGGAATATCAGAGACTGGAATGCAGTCCAAGTATGGGTTTGATGGCCAACTTAATGCGTGTTGGTTACATAAAATCACTAAACCAGAGATCGAGCGGATCCGGTCGGCTGGATTTCTTGTCTCAGTCATTCATGGAAGGTATGCGACACTAGATGCAATAAGAGACTCAAAATCAACTCGTGCACACTTTCTTTAGTTTGTTGATCTAATATATATATATATATATTTACCTTTACTCAATAGTTAACTTGAGTATGTGGCGGGTTATATGCAGACATGATGTGATTGCCCAGATATGCTACGCAAGAAGACTAGCGCAGAGGCTGTATCCCGTTGCTAGAATGGTGGATCTTCATGGAGGTCATCTTGTAAGCCACGAGAGAACAGAAGAGGTACTTCTTGTCTTACTTAGCCATGTCTTATCTTCTCTGTCTCTCTTCCGTCTGATGGGATTTAAGAGTTCATCTCTATTGCGTCTTTGTCGTTCCTTAATCTCCTTTCCTCTACAGTAAATGTTTGTCGATATCATACTCAGATAACAGTAACTTAACAGAAAATATATAAGACCGAACCGAAACAGAATCAAACTATTCTGAAAGTAAGAATAAGTTGACTATATGAATTTGATTAAATTATATAATCATATATGGAGAAATGGTTAAGGCAGCCGATCGACTGCTGTAGTAACTGAGCAATCATATTGTTATCTACATCCCATTATTAGTTGTAATAACAAACCATAAAGACTTACCAGGCTTCTGAGATCTTGTAGAATAGCATTGATACAATATGGAACAGGGAACAATTTGTTTTTCCTTTTTGTCGGTATCTCTATTTCCTTAGAACCTGGAAGAAAGGATTAACATACATCATACTCAATTCCAGGTTAATAAAGCTCTCATCGAGTTAATCAAGGCGTCAGAAATGAAGAAAATACCAACTGATTGGACTAACCTCAGCATTGAAAACCCTGGTATAGAAAATACACAACTTTCCATTGTGTTAGACCCTTCTTCTTCTTCTTTGAAGGTTCTTCTGAGACTAACCGTTAATATCCCATAATTTGCTTGCCCTGTTTCGCTTTCTCTCAGGTTATTTCAAGAAGAGATTAGCATTTATTAGAAGCTCATCAGAAGGCAAGATTGCTGCCTCTTCTGCATCTTTTATACTTGAAATGTTCCAGCGCTTTCTACTTTTCCTCTTCGGGATCCTGGTTTTGGCTTTTGAGCATGCAAGAAGAGCTTTCAGGGTTATAAAACCCGTCAAAGTCGGGCCTTCTCTGACATAACAACAACCCCCTCACATTTCCATTTGTCGACCAAGTAAGCACATCCCTGCTCCAATAATGTCAAGATAGAACTTTAGCAACTAGACTTATCATAAATCCGGCGTCTTTCAGCTTTGGACAGAGTTTTCATACATTCAGGCAAGGATGCAGTTCTTCAATGATCATGCTGATGAAACCTAAGAGCTTAAGGATACTTTTGCTGCAAACAGAAGCTAGAGAAGGAGACACTGCTTTTTTTACATGAAAGAGATAAATATTACAAACTGTTGATATTATATATGTGTAGAGGATCATTACAACGTCACTCCATGACAAACATTTGTTCTACTACCTCGATCGATTTACGAATGTAATATTTAAAGACAAGACATGGAGATCTCAATTGAGACTTGCATGTTTTTGTGTACCTATAGAACTGTTTCTGAAGTTTCTGCATAGAAATTAGAATTACAAGCTCTATGTACAACTGCCTTAAATCATTCACTAAAATGATTAAACACATAAGATTTGTTGATACTAGAATAAGGACAACACTAGAAAACAATTGAATGCAACAGAAATCTTGGGTTTTGATTAAACATTCCAGGATTCATGAATCTTAATCATGTTTTTGATGTATCAAAGACATTTATGAAGGTTAGCATCTAGTTACGAAAGAAACAATCTTTATTATAAAATCATGATACATGAATAAACGAGCTAATTCTGAAACAGCTAAAGAGAAAGAAACATAAAGATAAGAAGAGATGAGAAGAGGACTTGCCTGGTAAATTGGTAATGCTTCTGTATGAAACCAAAAGCTTTCTTGAATGATGTTGCGTAGCTGAATTGTTTCATGTGCAGTTCCATAGAAAGAGAGAAGGAAGAGATAGGCAAATGAATGAGTAGAGGAGAGATTCTTGATTTGTGTTCGAAGTAATATTCCTTCATGCAAGATATACTCCTCGAATATACCCCCTTTGTTTACGGAAAAAGGCATTCTAGTCATTTCATATAGCTATAAACAGTCTTGGGCCCAAAATATATAAAGGAAGCCCGTTTTGTGGCCCACTCAAAACCCTTGTCCTGTGTTTTTTGTGCTCGTCCGAAACAAAAAAGAAAAGAGTTTCAGTCTTTTTCCCCAAAACCTCCATTGACGAAGGAAGGAAGTAAGAGCAGAAATGGCTGCGACTGTTCCTGTAATTACTCGTTCTGATCAAACTTGGGATTTTAGTTGGTATGTTCAGTATATTCTCTTACTTACGCATCTCAATCATCTTCTCTGATTTGGGTATTTTTCTCCTTAGTGATTCAGCTCTTACTTTCAAGATGTTCGTAACGCGTTTGCTTTGTATCTGATGATAGAACATACCGAATCGATAATAGAAATCTTGGGTCTGACTAATTTGAAGAAATTTCAATGATCTACACTCCAAAGTTTCGATTTTTACCCACATAAACAGCAATACGACCTAGTTTCTTTTCTCCGTTCAATTAGGTTAATTACGACTTGTAATACATTTGGCTTAGTGTTGCACACACACTGTTACTATAGACTTGGTGGATTTTAGTTTCTTTTCAATGGGATTTTTTATGTACAAAAGTTAGGGATTGTGTAACAGAGTTTTTCTTTTGTCCAATTTGCAGTAATTTGGATGTGAATTTCGAATCAGTAGAACATGCTTTGATTGCTTACACAGCATTGGCAGTTGATAAAGAGGTTTGAATCATTTTTTCTCAAATTCAGTCACTTGCAAGATGTGAATAAAATTCTAGTTTCACTTATATGTGACCATTATTAATGCAGTTGCAGCCTGATAAGGTGAAAAGAGTTATGTCAGTATCAAACAACAAGCTTTCTGTGTGAGTTTCTTCAACTCCTTCATCGCCTTATTTTGAATCGATCGAATCGCTTAAATCAATGGATTTCAAATTAGACATGTTTGGGTCCATAGAAAGCTTCGAGTTCGTCTACTTCTTTTACTAGTTTTGATCTTTTTTTCAACGGATCATTTTACAGACACTTTGAAGCAATAGAGGCAAGGCTTCTTCGAGCATCGTTCTCTGCGTTTGTAGATGTTCTTACGCTTGCCACAAGAACAATTCAAGAATTTGGGCAGAAGAACTGAAACATCAATGTGAAAAAGAAGTTTTGATTCTTTCTCATTACCCTTCAAGAGCTCGATTATTGTAGTGTTAATCAAACAATGTATTATTATGGTGTTACTGAATTTGAGAAGTGAAGAAAGATGATTATATATTTAAAGCTTTGGATTTGACTACACTTTTTTCTCTTTTTTTTTTTTTTTTTGTAAATTTACGAAGTGAATTATATAATTAGCATTCACTCTGACTCCTATTTCTCACCAAATGTAACTATCTTCATAACATGTACCACATGCATCATCTAATAACGAAACACACAAAAAAACTCCATTCATTAATTATCGATTTGTGAATTTTGAGCAAATTAGATCTTATCTACTTTCATGCATTGACTTTGACTAGAAGAAGAAGAATATGATCCTCAGCATCATAAAAGCCCTTTAATTAAAGAAGCAACTAATCCACAGAATTCAGCCCCCATGATCACACGATTAATTTAAAATCACACGGTAATCTTTTCAAATAATTAATGATTATACCCTTTGGGACTCGTAACTCCCATTACATTGCACACAATTCACTATGAACATTAATCATTTTCACATTGAATATATTATGAGTTCGTATATACTTTCCTCTGTTTTGTTGTCGTTGTTGTAACAATTCTTCTCTGTTTCTATCAGTCTTTTGAACAAATGGATCCAAACTCTCTTCCTCAACTCACTTCTCCGAAAATCGAAAACCCTTATGATCCAGATTCGTTGTTATACGAAATGCTCGAAAAGTAAGTTCAAAACCCTAAAAATCGTTTTCTTGCTAAACAAGTTATCTTTCTCTCTCTCTCTCTTAATCGTTTTCGGTCTACAGGTTGCCTCCGTTAGAGTCTCTGCTAGATACAAATGACTTTAAACCAAATTCGGGGTTGGACTTTGAGTTTCAGTTCGATGGTTTTGAAGATTTCTTCGGAAACATGGACGTGAACAATAACATTTCATCTGATGTTCTCATGGTAACTCAAGAACTCTATTTCTCAAGTGGATCAGCTTCACCATTGCCTATCCAAAACAACGAATGTTTGAGTTCCAACGTGAGACGTGAAAAGAGAACACCTAAGAAGAAGAGGAACGTCAAGAAGACAAAGAGACAGGACAAACTGGAGTTGTCCGAGATTAGAAAGTTCTTCGATAGACCAATCATGAAAGCCGCTAAAGAATTGAACGTTGGACTTACCGTGTTGAAGAAGCGTTGCAGAGAACTTGGAATTTACCGGTGGCCTCACCGGAAGCTCAAGAGTCTCAACTCTCTCATTAAGAATCTCAAGGTAAGAATAAATGGTTATTATTATTATTATATGATTCAATTTCGTTTTTAGGGTTTTTGTTTTTTTTGCTTTCTTGATTTCAAAACTTAATAAATCAAGATCAAATATGTGTGTTTTGGTGAAAGGGTGTTGGAATGGAAGAAGAAGTGAAGAATTTGGAGGAGCATAGGGTTCTTATAGAGCAAGAACCTGATGCTGAGCTCACTGATGGAACCAAGAAGCTAAGGCAGGCTTGTTTCAAGGCCAATTACAAGAGACGGAAATCACTTGGCGCCATTGATGGTTATTATTGAAGTTATTTTAGTGTTTTCTACAAATCTATTTCATGCTTTTTTATTTATTTTAGACTGATGTTGTTTTTTTTTGTTTTTATTTTAGTGACCCAATTGGTCAAGCTAGAATATCTAGGGATTGTTTTCTTTAGGTATTTATTTGATTGATGAACTTTGGAACCCGTTTATCAATTATTTTGATGAATGAAATTGGGGTTGGTGAGTTGAATAAAATTGAAGTTTACAAATGCATTAGTAATATAATGATTGTATGGAAAATTTGTGCTCTCAATAATTAGACTGCCATTTCTAAACAACTTTGACTAAATTTACGTAAACTAGCAAAAGTCCATTATATGGACAAAGATAGAAATATAAAAACCTTTTTCCACCTTCCTATTTTTGGATGAAATGTTGCTCTATTCACATGAGTGAAACTTATTATTTTTTTTGTTTTTTGTTTTTTTAAATTATGAAACTTATGTTTTTTGTTGTTGTGATATTACTGTTAATGTAAGAATTTAACTCATTTTTAAATTATCCCTACAATATATTTTTCATTGATTATAAAATAGATGAATTTAATCAGTTTACAATTTTCTTATTAATCTCCATCTACTCAACAAACACATCATGTAAAACTAAACGTAAGAAAACTAAAAATGATCCCTAACTTCATTGTAAATTGTAATATAAATTGTTTCCTTGACATATTTTATAAATAAAGTATACACAAGAGAAGACTAATTAGTAGTATATTAAAACAAGTTAAAGAGAGATTCGATTTAAATAGTGGAAGAATTAATCCTCTCCAGATTCTCTCGCTTACGCCTCCATGGAATCACTTGCTTAAACCCTTCGTAAACCCTTGCCTGCATTTTTATATATCGAATAATTGGGTTACGCAAATTACTTCCTCCACATACCCAAAAAAAGGTACAACAATTTTTCTTTAATAATTTCTTAGATTTTGACAATGAAATATTTTTTGTTTTTGTTGTTGGTACAAAAAATAATTGACATTTTATTAGACATTGCAATGAAAAGTTGATCTTTATAATCCGGAAAACCCACAAAATTTTAGAAATGAGTAATTATTACTTAACACAACTTTAAATCAGAAATTGAAAAAGGTTTTGAATTTTGGAAAAGGTAATTTTTGAATTTGTTGAGCTGAAAAAACAAAACTTACCCAGAAATCTGACTTTGTTGCATGAGAGAGATTAAAAAGGCTTCCTTTCCTTTTAAACCTTAAAAGTTTCACTTTTGTGCCACCGTCTCCGGCGAAGTTATCTCCTCCTCCGGCCCAATCTCTCCGGCAATCGCAACAGCCGTCTCTAAAACGTGAAAAGTCAAATATACCCTCGGACACATCTTTGCATTTCCCGAAACTACCACCCCATCTACTAGACCCAAACAATCTCTGTTCCTTCGCCGGCGCCGGCGCCGGAACTCCTCTCAACTTCCTAATCACAGACGCCGATCTCGGAAGCGACAGTGAACGGCGACGTAAATCGTAAGGACCGTCGAGAACAGTGGTCGGAGAAGGCTCGTTCGCCGTCGTCATCGACGATTTACAAGCTTCTAGCCTCGGAGGAAGCTCAAGACATCTCGCGACTCCTCTTTTATCTCCGATCTGATTCGATCTCGACGGTTTTCTAAGTGAAGAACGAGGCTTTCCGGGAGCTTCTTCCCAGAGAAAAGGAACAGATCCGGCGATATTAACCGGAGGTGTAGCTAATCCAGGAGTTTCGTAAGCTCTGTTCAATGGATATGAAAACAGAGGAAACTTAGGCGTAGAACAGAACCGATCTTGATCATTAGCAAAACCCATTTTTGGTTTTGGTTTTGGATACGAATTCAATGTTTTCGACGTTATATGAAATGGGTTGGGATTAAATAGGAGAAAAAGGAAACCTTTAATGGAATTGGATTCATTTGAACAAGAAAAAGGAAAAGTTAAGGAGGATGAATGATAATGGGAAGAGAAGACATGAAGGAGAAGAAAAGAAAATATATGACAATTAAAATAAATGAATGAAACGCTCCTCTTTTGCGTTTGCGCTTCTTCTTCACGAGAGATGGCCTTTTGTTTGTTTATTATTGAAAACGACTTGTAATTAATTTGTACATTCACTATCAAAATCAAACTATAATAAAATTAAATCTCCTAAAATCTGATAAATTCGTTATGCTTGTTTTCAAGTAAATAGATGTCTTCAAGTCTCGAAAATTAGTCCGTAACAGTGTGGAATATGCCTCGATTATAAGAAAACGTTACACTGAGAAGTAGAGGGCATTTCTTATCACTAAGTTATAAGACATGCTTTGTAATTAATGCATTGTAAGAAGCTTGGGATAAGTAGAACAATTGTTTTTGAGTTTTTTTTTTTTTTTTGTTTATAGGAATTGGAAAATTCCTTTAGAATGAAAAGAGTTGTAATAGATTACATACGAGAGCTATAGAGCTTTGGAGTTAGACCTTGCAAAAAAAAAAAAAAAAATTGATATTTCAACTTCTAGCTAGCCACAAGGGCATAAGCTCTTTGAAACGTTTTCTTGTACAACGAGATAAGAGCGCGTCACGGATAAGGCGGTCTAGTCTTCTGATTGTTGTTGCTGCAGTCGCAGCGTTCTGACCATGTAGCCTGCTATTTCGTTCAAACCAGATTGCATAATGTTTTGAGTTTGGTAAGAGAAAAAATACAAAATATTATTGGTAAGAAATAATAAAGGCAATCCCGATGGACGTGTTGATGGACAAACAAACGGTCAGTTTGATTTAGGGTTTGGAAAAGTCAAAGGCAGCGCTCTTTGCTCTGTTCAGTCTCTCTCTCTCTCTTTGTCGTTGCATCAGTTATGTTTGTAAAGACTTTTGTGTAGAAATGAAATGAGTGCGAAGATTAGGAGGATCATGCGAATCTCCTGCCTCTTCGATCGCTTTCTCTTTTACTTTCATCTTTCATGCATTTAAATATATTCTTTGTATATACACTCTTTATACATACACTGCTTATACATGTAACATGTTGAAACTCTGCAAGTACGTGCCTGTTGGAATCTGTCCAAAACATCATCACTTCTTTTAGACTTTAGTATTCAATAGGATTTAGGTCAAACAACATCAACGAAAAAAAAAAAAAACATCAGCCAATATTTCAAGAAAAGAAACCACAAACTAAATTTTAAGTGTGTGAACCCCAAGTTTTTTTTTTTGAGAAGAACCCACACAGTCACACACCGCAAGTTCTGAAAAAAAAAATTGAAAAAGATCTTTTATATCTATATATAATAGCAAACCCAGAAAAATGAATATTTTTTTGTTGTAACTTCTCGAAAAATCGTCTTATATTTATAGGTTTATGCTAAAGTCGAGTTTTTTTTTTCAAAAAAACCGCATTATATTTATTTTGAAGGGTTGCGTCTTCTTAAAAAAACCGCATTATGGTTATTTGCAAGAATTGCATCTTTTCGTTAAAACTGTTTTGTCAAGAGTTGCGTCTTTCCGTTGTAACCGTTTGGTCAAGAGTTGTATCTTTTCATTATAACTGTTTCGTCAAAAGTTGCGTTTTTTCGAAAATAACCGTTTTTTGGTTTTCTTTAAGAATTGCATCTTTTTAAAAATGAATATTTTTGGGTTGTGACTTTTTGTAAAATAGTTATTTTTCTAAGTAACCGCTTTTTGATTATCGTTAAGAGTTGCGTCTTTCGAAAAAACCGTTGGCCTATGTATACATGTTTTAGTTTTTTTGCCGATTATCATTTTGTTAATTATAGCTATTGGTTTCCATAATTCACTTTTATCATAAGAAAGAAAAAAAAACGTCAATTTATTATTTTAATTTTTTTTTGAAATATTGATCATTTTACTATTGATGAAATTTCTAAAATTTTTGATTTGTGTAAAATATTTGGATCTCTTTAGACAATGCATATATGATAGCGTCTTTTTGGATTCACCATGATGCTTCGTTATCAGCATGCAAATTACTTACATATATTTTCTTAGACTACGTTCTTAGAAAAAGCCAATTACCCGAACAGAAACAATGAAAACAAACGCAAATCCAAATACATAATAAGTGTCACGAAATGAGACACAAGTGATATTTGGGATCCTTGCAATATTCACCTTTTTAATAAACTAATTAAGAGTAGTAAAGGAAACTTACGAGAATAAAGCAAATATGATATGATTTATTGTTTTTGGTGTATGCAACGATTCTTATGTATTGGGTTCCAACATCTCAAAGAGGAAAACAATGCTAAAATGTCCAGAGAGTCTATGTAATGATTTTTTTTTTTTTGGTCAAATAAAGATAATGATAAGCAGATATATTAAATCTACATAATTTTCTTTTTTTTTTGTAATTTAAACCATCATTGAATATATATATATATATATATAATAGCAAAACCCAAACAAATGAATATTTTTATTGTCTTCTCGAAAAACCGTCTTGTATTTATATGTTTATGTTAGAGTCGAGGTTTTTCCAAAAAAATCGCATTATAGTTATTTTGAAGGGTTGCATCTTCTCGGAAATAATCTCTTTATGGTTATTTGCAAGAATTGCATCTTTTCGTTAAAACCGCTTTGTCCAGAATTGCGTTTTTTCGTTGTAACCGTTTTGTCAAGGGTTGTGTCTTTTCATTATACTGTTTCGTCAAAAATTGCGTTTTTTCGAAAATAACCGCTTTTTGGTTTTCTTTAAAAATTGTGTCTTTTCAAAAATAAATATTTATGGGTTGTGACTTTTCGTAAAAAAATCGTTAAATAGTTATTTTTCTAAGTAACCGCTTTATAGTTATCGTTATGAGTTGCATCTTTTCGAAAAAACTATTTGTTAATTATGGTTATTGATTCAATAGTTCACTTAAAGCTTAAAATAGATAAAAAAAAAAACGTCAATGTATTATTTTAGAATATTGATCTTTTTACTATTGATGAAATTCCTAAAATTCTTGACTTGTGTAAGGAATTTTGGATCTCTTTAGACAATGCAGATATTACTGCGTCTTTTCGGAAAAAAAAAAACGTTTTGTTCTATGTATTTTTGCTTTTAACTCTATATACTTTTTTGTTGAACATTTTGTTTATTTATATACGACTACTAATTTTAGAATTCACTAAATGCATAACAATGATAAAAACAACATTATGTTATTTTCAAATTATTCAAAAGTATATATTATTTTTACTATTGTAGAAGTTCCTCAAAATTATTGATTTGTGTAACAAATATTGATGAATTCTTTAGTTAATGCTGATTTTATGGCTAATTTTAAATTCTAAGATGTTTTAATTAATGCATCATAATGTTATATTTTTATTTAAAAGAACCATTTTATGGTTATTAAAACATTCGAACATTAATTTTATGGTTATTAATGCATCACTAGGTTGCATTTGTTTATGAAAAACACCTTTAATAAAACAACTAAGGCTTCCGTCTTTTAAAAAATTCATTTTATGGTTACTGATCCATCATATGGTCGTGTATTTTTGAAAAAAAAACTGTTTTATGATTATTAAAAATATTTACGATTGCATATTTTTGAGAAATCCATTTCATTGTTATTAATGAATCCTATGATTGCATTTTTTCAAAATAAATTGTTTTATGATTATAAAAACATCTTATGATTGCGTCTTTTCGAAAAACCCAATTTATGGTGATTAATGCATTATATACGATCGCGTCTTTTTGAAAAATCTATTTTATGGTTATTAATGTATCACAAGGTTGTGTTTTAAAACAAAATATTTTATGATTATTAGTGCATCACATGGTTACGTTTTTCATTCAAATACGGTTTTATAGTTATTAAAGCATATAAAGGTTGCATTTTTCGATTAAATCTATTTTATGGTTATTAAAGCAACTTTTCAAAAATTATGGCTGTTAATGAATCCTAGAATTGCATCTTTTCGAAAAACAATTTTATGATTTTTAAAACATCTTAGGATTGTGTCTTTTCAAAAAAATCATTTTAATGCATCACATGATTGCGTCTTATGGTTATTAATGTATCATAGGGTTGTGTCTTCTCAAAAAACCGTTTACTGGTTAACAATGCATTCTAGGGTGTGTCTATCATTCTATGTGAAAATGTATCATTATTTACATCTTTTCAGAAACAAATTATGGTTATTTAGACTTCAGTTAGGTCTTTTTGTATTTTTTTTCATACGTACATTGCCATGATTTACCTTTCGCATTGTACCAATCTTTGTATATTGTCAATAATAGTTGTTTTCAAATGGCAATCCTAACAAATACATTATAGAGTTGCGTTCAAAAATAAACTATTTTGTGGTTACTAATGCATCATAGGATTGCTTCTTTTTCGAAAAATATGTTTTGTGGTTATTAATGTTTAGGGTTGCATCTCTTTTTTTTCTTTTTTTCTTTGTTGTGTTTACTTCTATTTGAAGGTATTTATGGTTTTCTTCAAAGTATGTTAATAGTTTCTATTGTTCAGGTTCTATTTGATTTCATATATATATATATATGTTTAATTTTCTTATTACATAGTTTTCGTAAGATTGATTTGGGTTAATTCGACTTGAGAATTGATAATAAAAAATGCTTTAAAATCCTTTAAAGATGATTATGAGTTTATGTTCACATGTGTTTCGAAGAAATAAATTGTATCTTTGGATATGTTAGCAAAAAATTTTTTTTTAAAAGTGTAGTTGGATGTTCTTTATCCCCGCGATTTTCGCAGGGGAGAGAGAGTTCGAGTCCTAGTATATATAAGTTTTGGGCAGTAGTTATTAGTTTTTTTTTGTCTTGTTAAAGTATTAGCTATTAGGTTAAACAAACACAAACAACAACGATGACCACCACAATCACAACTTTAACTGATTCATAGTTTTTTTTATTCCTAACATTCGCTGTATTTGTTAATCGATATTACATAGGTAAATATAAATTCAGACTTTACATATAGCAAAATACAAATTAAATAAACTTGGAAAAATGAATTTACTCGATGCTTTTTACCATACGTTCACCTTATTTTTTCGCATAAAAAAATACATGTGTTTAATTTTCTTTGTATTTGTTATGTTTGTTTTTTTCATAAAACCAAATCGCAATTGTTTTTTTTTTTCCTTTTTAACAAACGTTGGTTTGCCTCTTGACTGAAGAGAAACACACAAAATTCATTAAAATGTCAAAAACGTTTTGGTAAATTGGGTTCAAAACTTGCGTTAATTTCTCGGAATTTTGCAATGCTTACAAATTTACAATCATGATTAGCAGTCCATTTGTTTAATATTATATCTTGTATATACATATATATATATATTAGTAATCCGGAAAGTGAATATGACATGAGTGTCATGTTTAGTGGAATATACTTTTTGCATTTCGGGTTTTATTTGGGCACGGGATTTGGTCTATCTCAAAATTTTGAATAAAAAACTAGAAAAAGAAGTATGTTGTGTATAAACAACTATCAAGACTTATTTTGTTAAAAAATTTGTATTAGTCAATTAATATAAAAAAAAGTATGAATAAACTTTACAAAGTGATAAACAAATAAAAAGAACTAATTATGGTGACCAGTGATTAAAATACTTATAACTTAAGACTATAACTCGACTTTTTTCTTTCTGCAAGTTAAATCATAATTAGATGACAAATACATTACGGCGTTCCATATGTTCTAAACATTATTGTGGATTAGAGTTATGCGTGGGATCACTTGTTATAAAAAAAAAAGTAAGTCACGTTGGTAAGAAGAGGATTGAGGACTGCTCTGATTTTAACATGTTAGGTTTATGAGAATTGAGAGGCCACTCACATTAGTCAAATGTTACTTTCTTCATCTCTCAACTTTGATATATATAAAATAATACTTGATAGAATATGAAATTCTATGCATTCATAAAGAAAATAGAAAAATCAGTAAAGGGAACTTATAAAGATAACCATAAAGAATGCCTTTTTAATGATTTTTTGGCACTTGTGTGCTTTTTAGTTTTTGCTCATAAAGTAATTGGATTGCGTTTACGGAACGTGAAGACTTAAAATGTAATTTGCAAAGTGCGGCGAAAATATTTTTTGCTATCCGAACCAAAATTAAAGGACCATATATATTTGGGCCCTATATATGTTCAAAGCAGTGTTTTGAAAACTGGACCGGACCAGCTGGTCCGATCGGTCCAACCGGAATCGGCTACTTAGTCGGGTCCGAGTTGAGTCAAAATCCGGATGTGCGTTAAACCGGCAAAACCGGCAAAACCGGTGAACCGGTTCTATGTCAAAACCGGGTTTCCAAAATTTAAGTCAAAATCTGAAGTTTTTTAGTCAAAAAAGTTAAACTATAATTTATAATCACTATTAATTTACTTTCAAATTTATTTTTATTTTGTATTTTAAACAAAAACAAATGTTTTATATACAAAATAGATTAAAATCTTGTTACGTACATGTTTTAATGATAATTATTACATGATAAATCATAATAATTATCATTATTACATGATAAATCATAATAATTTGAAATGGTCTAATATATATTTTCTTATAATTTTATTTGGTAAAGAGATGAAGTATAAAAAAAACAAAATGTAGGAATATTTTTTTTTTTAAAATTAGTATACTTTTATTAGTGTTAATATATATATATATATATATATGTATATATAATTAAAAGTAACAATATTTAAAAATCCGGTTGGACCGGCTGAATCGGTCCAACCAGCCAACCAATGACGATGCCGAGTCGGTGTCTTGTCCGGTTTTCAAAACATTGGTTCAAAATCATTTTTCTTTTACGATAAATTAGAACGTTTAATTTTTCTTTGTATTATTATGTTACCTCAATGCTTATGAGTTCCTAAGAAAATTAATTGGAAAAAATAAAATTGATTGAATATTATCTCAACTATCAAACATTGTAGATTGAATGTTTAAAGGAGCTTAAACAAAATAACAAGAGGCAAAGCAAAAAAACACATGCAAATGCTTTTTACTATCACTTCCATCCAAAAGCGACAGATGCATCCAATTCCTCATCCATTCCTTACCCCCATTCTCTAATATTCTTTTTATACTCTTAATCCTTTTTTTTATGGAAATTTGTAAAAAAAAATTTCCTTTTTAAAATTTTTTGAAAAATAATTTTTTTATACTTAAAATTACGAAAATATTCAAATCAAAATCCACCTTATATTTTTTTTAATAAGGAAAAGCAAAAATAAATATCACATCGTTTTTAATTAAAAATAAAAATATAAATCATCATTTTTTGTCGTTAGAAAAATAAATATGAGATTTGATTATTTGATTGGAAATTAGAGATGTCATAATTAAGCTTCTTATATTATTAACTGTGTTATTTAGCTCCATATATATTAAAATACTCTTTTATCACCATCTCCATTTCTTGAAAACACTTTGACAATGATATTATAAAAATTTTAAAACTATATCAAACTTACATAATCAAAAACTACAACTTACTTTTACTTTTAAATTGTGGTGAAAGACGACCAAAAAAGATGTGATGAACTAGCCGAATCAAAAGCTAAGTACCGTATAAAATGTATTCATTTTTCATATATGTATATATAGGTACGGTATATATACAGAGTAAGTTGGACGATGATAAAGTTAAGTTTACAAAATATATATATTTGTTTCTCTTTTATGAATAATATATTTATATATCTATTCAATGTCTATATCTAAATATAAAATAATATCAAAATATAATATAATGTGGAAGCCGTCTTGGCCAAATGGTTCGGTTAACGGTTCATTAATGCTTCTACACCAGGAGATCTGGGGTTCGAATCCGAGAAGATGCGATTTATAGATATTGATGTAGATTAATGGAGACAAGCTTACATGAGATCTTCAGCGTGAGACAGGACATAATCGTTTGGCGTGGATCAAGACGGAAGATTTGTCCGTTGTAGAACCGTCGATGTAACAGTTCTCATAATTTGTAATTGAATAATAATAAATCTAGACGTTTAAAACAAAATAAATATTATCATTTATCTTTTATTGTTATCAAAATATATCTTAAATAAATAAACTAATAAACTAAAATTGATTTCGAAAATGAATTTTTTTATCTTTTCATTCAACAAAAAAAAGTTATTCTCAAAAATTTCAAAACAAGGTTAGTCTTCAAATTTTGTAAAATTTTTGGAATATTAAACCAATCCTCCTTTTTTTTTATACTCTTGTGATACTTCTTTTCCAATTACCTAACCGATATCAAACCGAAATTCCGATATGTAAACCAGACCAATAACCGGATTAAGCATCTCAAATTTATTCTTTTGGAACAACATTTTGAGTAAAGCAGGATTTTAGCTCCAAGTCTCTCTGAAATTGTCAAGGTTTCTTCAATACAGATTATGAAGCAATGTTTCTCTATTGCGAAGAAAGCTGAAAAATGATTCATTTAACCAGATTGTAAGAGTTTAAACACAACCAATTATCCCTGTATATATAAGTGAATTCTATATACAAAACGTGAAGTGTTCTCATTAACATTAAACAGAGCTTAATTAATTTAACAGGAATTGCAAAGTATTTACACATTTTGTTGCTTCTCATACTCGTCGCTCCATGTCACCTCGTCGCTTCAAATGTATCATTCCGTCACGAGCTAATGTCCCTCCAAGATCACCAATGATTCGGGATATCCTAACCTCAAGCCCTCTCTGCACTTCCTGAAACAGACTTTTTATGCTTTCTGCAAAACGTTCTGGATCAAAGCTGCTACTAGAAGTGGAGGATTCAGTAGCGATTAAGCCTACTAGAACCTCGACCAAGCCAGAAGCGATCTTCGATTGGATTTCCATTAGTTTCTGTCCTGTTGCCACGGTGTATCTTTGCAGCTGAAATGTCTCATCTAAGAAATGCTCTAGTGATGTTTTGGCCTCCTCATTTGCTTTGATTTTCCCGCTAATCTTCTCTGGATCATTCGCATGCTATATATAACATTTAAACGTAACTCATCAGTTTTTGTTAACAGAGACAGTAAGTGATATGAGAAAAATGATTGCTTACCATTCTTTTGCACAAGTCATCAATCTTCTCTTGTAGTGATTGATACCTAGTAACTTGTTTGTTGAGCAATGTAATGAGCAATAACAAAGCGCTTTTACTCGTATCACAGCTGCTTTTGTCAATCTCTTGGCTCTCTGGTTTCCCAATATATCTCTCAAGCATCATCAGCTGTTGTTTCAGCCTTTTGGTCTTGAATGAAACTCCAAGAGCATGAAGATCCATTCTCCACGGTGGATTGCTTGTGCTTGATGACTTTTCTAGACCCTCACTCTCCTTACCGTTTGCTTTTTCTCTTTTGGTAAACTCATTCCCTGGTAAGTGTCTTTCCTTATCAGATTCTTCTTCAGCATCAGATTGAGCAGCTTTCAAAGTCAAATGTCTCAATTCATCAGGAGAATATGATTCCCTTCCTTTCTCGGTCGCATTTACCTGAGAATCTTCCATTGATTCGAGTTCTCTTTCTTTCTCTTCTCTTGGTTCTGTTTTTGTGTTCTTTCTTTTACAACTCATATTATTGTTCTTGTGGGACATCAAGCTTTTAAGTTGTGTCTTGAATTGCTGTTTCTTCAGGGCAACCGATTCTTCCCCTCTTCGACTTACCGGGACTTCCAATTTTGTGTTATTGTATCTTAACTGTGACATTTCTTGACTCAGTCCTTCGATATAAGATCTCAACCGCTTTGATTCTAACTCAGAGTTCATCAGATGCCAACATAAAGCTTCAACCTTTTCATCTTTTAGTTTCATCTGCTCTGTATAATCCCCTAACTCTATCTCTTGCCTCTTCCTTATCACTCTAATACAACTTTCTTCCTCTCCATAGATCAAATTCGTTGCAATTCCATTGGCCCCTTCAAAATGCACCAATGGAGATTCAGAATCCATTCAAATTTGAAACAGAAACTACGAATGAAACTTCAAGCTCTGTAAGGACTTACCTAGTTCATTGTGATCACCAATTAAGTAGGAATCCATGATTTCTGGGACGACATGAGGATCTTTATTCAACTCCAGATGTTCAATGTGAGTAATGGAACCAACACTGTCGGTTTTCGGCTTACTTGTCGATTCGAAAGCAAACATGCTTCTTAGCGACTGTCTTTCGTGTTTTCTTGATTTTGAATTCGAATTCGATCTCCATTTCTTTGCTTCGTCTTCATCTTGCTTTGTTTTAGCCTCCTTAAGCAATGCCTGCACCTCTGTTATATCCAGTTTTGACTTTTTCATTATCACCGCCAAGATTCGATCTTTCAGTTCCAAATCTTTTCGCATCTTAATGATTTCTAACGACAAGTCTTCAAGGTCATGTCTTTTAGACTCGTTTTGCTTATTTGCACGATTCAGATCAGCTTCAAGTTGTCTCTGGCTAGAAGCAAGCTCAAGGAATGTCTTCTTTTGCTTCCAAAGCTCAGACGAATGTTCTTGCACATCTCTCTCTTGCGTTTCCCTTAAATCGTGAACTTCTTTGTCCTTTTTGACCAATTTTTCCTCTAACTCTTCGCATTTACGCTTTTCTTCTTCCAGTGCCTTATCTTTAGATTGCACTAAACCTTCCTTTTCTTTTAATCTTTCTTGCAACTCCGATAAGCTTTTTCTCTTTCTCTTCTCCATGTTCCTAAGTTCCTTCATCAGAGCTTCAATCTGTAGCCTTAATTTGTACCTCTCCTTTAACCAGTTCTGTTTTTGAGATGCGATTATGCTAACTACCTTCTCGTTAGCTTTTGAATCTTCATTCCTCACTCTCTTCAACTCTGTAATTTCACTATTGGCATCCTCAAGCCTCTGAAGAAGCTTACCCTTCTCCTCATCAAAGATTCTCCTAATCAGTAAACCAAATAACATCATTTTGCTCCTCATCTCAAACTGTTTCTCATCTCCCCTGGACATGGTCGTTGCTCTTACTAAAACCACAGAGCAAAAACACAGCAAATCTCCGTAGAAATGACTAAATCTGAATCTCAATATCCATTTTGCCTACTATCATCCATCTGACAGGAAAAAAAAACCAAAAACTCTTATCAGAGCAACTTCTGATAAAATTTAATGTGAAATCTACTTTTCCAGAGCAAAGAATCAGCAAAACATCAAAATGCGATAACCAAAATTGTACAAAATGATACAAAAAGAAAGAAAAGAGAAGATGACTGAGATCTTACGCAAGATTAAACCAAAGGTTGAGTGAAACAGCAAGTCCAAAGCACAAGAAAACATGTGATATGGCATGTTATATTGTTGGGTGGGAGTTACATAAGCTTTTGTTTTCTTTTTCCAGATGGTAATGGCAGAGGAATAAAGTCTGGTGAATAAAAAAAAAATCTGACACAACACTGTCAAAGAATCATGTAATATAGATCATCATCCTTTCCTTACAGATAGATAAAGCAACAAATGTATGCTTCTCCTGGTTTTCTGTTAACACAAAGGCCCCCTAATGTGTCCCCACTTTGCTCTTACTTTTTCATTCCAATAATCTCTTCCTTTCTTTTTCAACATTCAATTTCTCTAACCATTGCTTGTAAATTTGTAATGGGGAGAAGGATCAAACTAAATAATGGGGATTTACTGAACTCATTTTGCTAAGTTACTTTTGTACAGAATCTTTGAGGTTGAAAATAGAAAGAATCAACATTGAAAAACTCTAATAAACCTAAAAAGTTAAATGGGTACAAAAATAGAAACAAGAGTTTTGTGTTGTTATTTTTTTTTCCCATAGGTAAAAACACTGTTGTTTCTGCTACATCAATACTCATCATTAAGCCGTTATGAATTGATTGGTGATTTAGAAATAAAAGTGGACCAAGTAAATACAATCATTCCACTTCACTATCAACTTTAACGCCATTGATTTGTTTTTTATTTTGTAATTTACAGACGAAATCCTGATATAATGAAAAAATCCTTGTTTGTTGAGGCATTATTGCAAACAACTTGAGAACTATATCATTCATTGCTCAAGAAAGATCCCACCAATCACATTTATTATAAATTCTAAACCCTTTTTATACCAATCAAATAGTGAAAAAAACCAAAGAAACATTCCGATCACAAATCCAAATCCAAACGCAATCTTTTTCAGAACGAAATAAAAGACCAGAAGCTTCAATATATATGACTGGGAAAATGCTACTAGCTTAAGATCGGAATTCATATAAAAGAAGAGAATAAAATTTGTGTAAGGAGTAAAAATATGAAGTACTTGTAAGTAAAGTGTTGAATCAGAGAGGAAGGATTCGTGAGGAAGAAAGGCATTGTTTATATAACAGATCACCATGATCAAATCTGTAAAGCTGGGATCTTTCTTCGAGGACAAATCAAGCTTACTTTTTTTTTTTATGAAATCTGTAAAGCTGGGAACTTTGTTTGATTAAAAATGGTCTTGAATTTGAAGTAGCAAAAGTATATAATATTTTTTTTTTTCCGCTCAGTTTTTAGTTAATTATTTCACTAGCCGATACCAATTGATTAGTACAAGTAATACTATTATTTAGGGATAATTGTAAAAATGTTATTTTTGAGCGTACGGTTTTTCAAAATTGCCACAATGGTTTATTAATTTTCAAAAATATCACTAATTATGGATTTTTAAAGGGTTTTTAATAAAAAATCCCTTAACTATCCCCGGATTGTGAAAATTCTTCGACTATTTTTTTAGTAAAAAAAATTCAACTACACTTCATTAATTAAATTAACCCTCCATCTACAGTAACATTTAATTCTAATAAAAATTGTTATCTTTTGTTACAAAAACGACAAAGCGTCTCAAATATTGACCAAAACATCAAGTTGTTTACAGGAAAACAGCACGAAGTGAATCTTATGACAAAAAATGTGATCTTAGGTGTACCGTATATCGTGATTAATCCTAAACTCATTCATAAAACCAGCCGCAATCTTAAGTACACTGTCGTGATTCACCACACCTATTGAGTTACATTTGTGAATCCCGTTGTAGGATCTCACAACGATACTAATAGACCGACTGGTAATTGAAACATATATTCACCAATCAAAATGATTTTAAACACAAGTTGTAGCTACTTTCTTCTTTGCGCACTTCATGTTGTTTTTCTGTAAACGATTTGATATTTAGGTTAATATTTGAAACGTTTTGTCGTTTTTTTAACAAAAGACAATAATTTTTTGTTGGGGTTAACCGTTATTGTAGACGGAAGATTAATTTCACTAATTTAACAAAAAATGTTTATTTCACTAACAAAGGGTAGTTGAGACGTTTTTTTACTAAAAAAGTAGTTGAGGGGATTTTTCACAATCTGGTATAGTTGAGGAGATTTTACCTTCACGCTGAAAATCTCATGTAAGTTTTAACTCCATTTATTTGTATTGTCCAGGATTCGAACTCCATACCTGCTGGTGTAGAAGCATTAATAAACCTTTTTTCAAACCACTAGATTAAGGAGGATTCCACAGCCGTCCATTTCTAAATCATGATTTGCGAGCGGTAAAGAAAACCCATAAAGTGCGGTTTTACGCTACACCAGCCCGCATCTGATCATTGGAGTAGACTTTTACAACTGAGCCGGTTTGAGCTTTTCCACAGATCTAACGGCTTATATTTCTTCTTTACTTGACGTAGCATGATCATATCCGTTTATCATACGGTCGTTAATTTTTTGTTTTTCATTTTTTGTGTACTCCCTAATTCGTCATACTAAATTTATACTTATCGCATTGCGCAAGATTTGAACAAAACAAGTATTTAAATATAATGGTACAATTTCAATATTTTTAAAAATTATAATTATGTAAACTTATTTAGCAAACTATGTACAACATAAAAACTATACACGATAAAATTTGTTTATTTAAAAAAAACTAATGAATAGTTACGTGCTGTGTAATAATAAAAATCAGTTGAAAACCTAAGATCTCATGGAAAGAAAAAACGACATTGACAACCATCCAACAATTCTTTATACCAGAGAAAGATCTTCCCTATTGCAGTCTGATGAGAACATCTCTCTAAAGGTTATAATGTTGATCAACGACCCATGAATAAGAAGTTAAGAACAAATATATTTTACTTTAGTGAAATTATCTTTAAACAATCTATCACAAACAATTTTTTTTGTCATTTATGCACTCGTTCACCTATTGACATCTAGGTTGTTTTCACTTTGTGTTTGATAACATATAAGTATATAACATGTTGGATTCTGGATTAATTCTCAATCCTTAAAAAATAATTTTTTTTCCTTTTCATCTTCATATACTACTAGAATAGGACCCGCGTTAATACGCGGGTAAATATTATAAAAATTAATAAAATAACTATTTAAATTTTAATTAGTAATCCGTTAATTTTAAAATACTATTTAACGTAGATCCTAAAACCAGTAGAAGTCAATTTATATCATAATTCTCATGTTCTAATATATATCATGCATATCCAAAAATATATATTATCGAAATTTAAATCATATTCTTAATAAGAGAAAATCTATATTTTAACTCATTATGAATATTTATGATTATGTGATAGAAATAAAAACAACTAAAATTTTATATAGTTAAATCATAAAAGAGTTAATTTTATGTTAGTAACCTCATAAAAACTATAATAATATTGTGAACTATCATATAAGTACATGACTGATAATTGTATATTATTAAGGTCATCGTTTTATTTCAGATAGAGATTTATACTTGTCAAACTTTATACTGTATTGACTTAATAGTAAATATAATATTATTATTTTTTAACTTATATAATTTTCAATATATACACTTGAAAAGTACCAATGACGTTATATGTCGAAAATTTTTATTTTTTTGTGATATTTTGTAACTTTATATTGATAAAATAAGTATTGTTGTGAATTTTATTTTTATTTTATTTTTGCATGGTTGTGTATTTTTAAAATGAGGTTTCTATAACCTTTCTAACTTTTGTTATTCCAATTTATATACCTTCTTTTTTTATCATTCGTTTTTTAATTTATTTTAGTTGAAATTTTTATTCTATATGTATTATTTGTTTCTTTTATGGCGTATGTCATGTCTATATTTCATCTTAAACTTTGTTTATTAATTATTATTTATAATATTATAAATTTTACTTTTTAGTAAGTTAACAAATACTTTCCATTTTAATTTTAATTTTTCTTCATTAATTTTAAGTTTCAACACATTTTTCATCTGATCAATATTAGATACATGTCGCGATCTCATGAGTTATAATTTTGCTTACGTGTCATGCTGATATAAAAACGCATTGCGGTAAATATTTTGATTTTAAAATTTATAACGTCTATAATTTGACAAATGTAATTAGATTCTAAATTAGGACTCGCACAAATATTTAATATTTATTTTATTATTATATTTATTAGATAATCAATTTATTATATTTATCTAATACTAAAATTGTCTCATACACGTTATTATATTAGCAAAATTACACTTATAAATATAACATTTCCTTTTGTTTTTATCTATTTAGATCATTTATAATGGAAAAATATATTTTGTGATATAAAAATTTAAAAATATGAAATAGTCCTTGTCTTTATCTATTGCATATTTTAGTAGGACGGTATTTTTTTTCCTTAATTAGTGCATAGTCCTTGTTTATAATATTTTCCTTATTTTTTTTTTTTTAGTTAATATTGACACATGTCACAATCTAAATTAACAATTACTCATATCATGATCTCTTGAATAAGAATTTTGTTTACGTGTCACGTTCTGCGCATTCTTATTTATATAATGAGATTTTTTCTGACCATCATTTAAGTATCAAAATCTTTTGATACTATTTTTTTTGACCATCATTAAAGCGTCAAAATCTTTTAAAAGATACATATTTGTCTTCTTGAGATTTCTCTGATTGTGTAATGAGGCATATGAAATTTTCTATCTAGAATCTCGTCTTTGAATTTATCCTTATTTATTATTTCGTCTTTTGTCGTCTAACTATGCACTAAATTCTCTTTTCTTGTATGTAACTTTACAATCTATTGTAAATATTATACATCTCCATTGTGGATGATTGGTGATATCAAAAGTTGGAATCATGGTCGGAGTTTCGCGGCAGTGTGATTTTTCGGCGACGTTACTCTGCTTCATCGATTTTGTTTAGTCTACATCTTAGGGTTTGCGGTTCATGTATCATACACGTGTCTAAGGGGTGTAATATATCTGCATGAATCGCATGATGGACTCCGAACAATGTATCGCTCATTTTGGGCTTCGTTAATGATATCTTGGTTAAAAAAAAAACGTAGAGAAAAGATGATATAGGTCCAGTGGCCTGATTGGTTTAAATGCAGCAGTGGCGGTTACAGGTGTAAAAGTTTGTGGAAACGGACGATTGTGATTTCAAACAGCAGTGGTGGATACAGGTGTAAAAGATTCATACGATTGGTGCAACAATTGAAAATAAATACATTTGAGAAATATTGTTGATTGGTTGACTAACGGACACGATAACAATTAACAATAAATTAACAATATACACATTATATTCAATATAATTAGTACTAGAAAACCCTGTGTATAAAACTTATGTTTATTTTCTAAATTTTCTTTAGTTATGGATGAAAGTGATGATTTTAGAGCAATTTTGAAAAATGCCATTTTTTAAAAAATGTCACCATTGTAAAATATTTTCGAACATAGCACTAAAATTATATCATTTTTGTTTATATTAACTATTTTATGTTAGAATTTAGTATTTAGGTTTTTGTTAGGATCAAAACTCCTTTTAAGATTTAGAATTTTAGGAATTAAGGTTTAAGAAATCTTTAATAACTGCTATTTTTTAAAATAAACAATTCACAATGACATTTTTGAAAATTGACACACTAAAGGTGGTATTTTTGAAATTCTCCAATAGTTGTAATAAAGTTTTTTTTTTAGAGGTTAATTTTAGAATTATAAAATTTTAGTTTAAATTAGTGATCAAGGAAAAATTTATCAAAAATTTGGTTTGAAAATTTTATAAATGTAAAAATTATGTTTTTTTGTTGTCAACCAAAACATTTAATTAAATATACCATATATGTTAAAGAGCAATGGTTCTCTCCATAATCCGCCACATCATCTCTCACTAAAATGCCACCTGTTTCCAAATAGATCGTCTTCTCGCCTCTTCTTTTCTCTCAATACGTTTCAGAAACTTGGGAACTTAAACATTTGAGACGTATCATTTCACTTATAAAGACAAAATAAATTCCCCATACATCTACAAAGATATTTCTCAATTAAGCGGTTTGGAATTCTCACAGTCTCTGATTTTGTTATTATTTTATTTTATTAGAGGTTAATTTTAGTTTTATAAAATTCTATTTTAAATTAGTGATCAAGGAAAATTTTATCGAAAAAATTTTGGTTTGAAAATTTTATAAATGTAAAAATTATGTTTTTTTGTCAACCAAAACATTTAATTAAATATTCCCCCATATGTTAAAGAGCAATGATTCTCTCCATAATCCGCCACATCATCTCTCACTAAAATGCCACCTGTCTCCAAATAGATCGTCTTCTCACCTCTTCTTTTCTCTCAATAAGTTTCAGAAACTTGGAAGCTTAAACATTTGAGACGCATCATTTCACCTATAAAGACAAAATAAATTCCCCATACATCTACAAAGGTATTTCTCAATTAAGCGGTTTTGGGTTCTCACAGTCTCTGATTTTGTCATTACTTGATTTTATTAGAGGTTAATTTTAGATTTATAAAATTCTATTTTAAAAGGAAAATTTTATCGAAAAATTTTTGGTTTGAAAATTTTATAAATGTAAAAATTATGTTTTTTTGTCAACCAAAACATTTAATTAAATATACCCCCATATGTTAAAGAGCAATGATTCTCTCCATAATCCGCCACATCATCTCTCACTAAAATGCCACCTGTCTCCAAATAGATCGTCTTCTCACCTCTTCTTTTCTCTCAATAAGTTTCAGAAACTTGGAAGCTTAAACATTTGAGACGCATCATTTCACCTATAAAGACAAAATAAATTCCCCATACATCTACAAAGGTATTTCTCAATTAAGCGGTTTTGGGTTCTCACAGTCTCTGATTTTGTCATTACTTGATTTTATTAGAGGTTAATTTTAGATTTATAAAATTCTAGTTTAAATTAGTGATCAAGGAAAAATTTATCGAAAAAATTTTGGTTTGAAAATTTTATAAATATAAACATTATGTTTTTTTTTGTCAATCAAAACATTTAATTAAATATACCCCATATGTTAAAGAGCAATGGTTCTCTCCATAATCTGCCACATCATCTCTCACTAAAATGCCACGTGTCTCCAAGTAGATCGTATTCTCCCCTCCTCTTTTCTCTCAATACGTTTCAGAAACTTGGAAGCTTAAACATTTGAGACGCACCATTTCACCTATAAAGATAAAATAAATTTCGGGAAAATTGGCTTGTATACCCCAAATCTTATTGGAAATTTGAAATCTATACCAAATTTGTTACACTTTGAAAAATACCATATTTTAAGAGTTGAAATGACAATTATATCCTTATTTAACAAGATTAAGTTAAAAAGAAAATGATTTAATTTTTCTAGTTTTTATTTAAAAAAATTAATTTATAATATTTAAAACTAATATATAACCATCTACTGATAATCTAATAATCTAATAAAAAAATTTCTCGATAAATTATCTAAGGAATTGATTTTAATTAATTTTACAATTTACAATTTAATTAATTTATATAATAATATATCAAGTCGATGAACAAAAAATTAAATCAATGGTTTAAATAAGTCGACAAGGTAAAAAGTCAATCAATTAAAATATAAATCGATGAAACAAAATTTTAAGTCAACGAATTAACAAAAATAAGTCAGTGGTTTAAATAAATCGATAACTTAAAATGTCAAGCAAACGAAATATAAGTCAACAATTTAAAATAAGTCGACGAAACTGAAAATTAAGTCGACAAAAATGAAAATTAAGTCAATGGTTAAATAAGTCGACAAAGTAAAAAATCAATCAAACGATAATATATGTCAACAGTTTAAAATAAGTCGATGAAGTTGAATATTAAGTCGATAAAAAAAAAAAAATAAGTCAATGGTTAAACAAAACTACAAAGTAAAAAATCAATCAAACAAAATATAAGTAAACAGTTTAAAATAAGTCGACGAAACTGAATATTAAGTCGACGAACATAAAAAAATAAATCAACTGTATAAATAAATCAATAAAGTAAAAAATCAACGAACCAAAATATAAATCGACTGTGTAAAATAAGTCAATCTTTATTTTTTATTTTAATAAATAATTTAACTTTTAGATATAAATTTACTAACAAAATATTTTTAAAAATTAAAAGTAAATAAAAAACTAAATTTTGAATTTAAATTTAATAATTTTAAATTATTATTAAGTTATTTAACATGTTAAATATGTATAAGGGTATTTACATACTTTTATGTAACAAAAATATATATTTTTTCAACTTTATAAGATTAAATATATTTTTTAAATTTTCATTAAAATTTAGGGTATTTCTCAAAATATCCCATAAATTTCCCATACATCTACAAGTATTTCTCAATTAAGCGGTTTTGGGTTCTCAGTCTCTGATTTTGTCATAACTTGATTTTACTCTTCGGCAATTGCGGTCGCCTCTGAAACTCATAGCAGCAGATTCGATGTGCGTTGTTCGGAGGGTGTTGGTATATCGTCGATTAATCATGTAACTTGACATGGAGCTTGAGACGAACCCTTGGTTGAACTCAAACGGCCTAAGCTTGATCGGAACTCTTGAGAACACAATGGATGGGTAATTCTCACGCAGTGATGGTTGTGATAAGGTTGGCTATGCCACCTTTTGCAACATCTACGAGAAGAACGCTTTCCTCTTTCTCAGTTTCCTCCTCACTGCCACTCCACGATTTGCTTTCGCCGAAAAGTCTCTGTTTCCATCGACCACTGAGGGTCATGATTCCGTAATTCTTGTGTTGATTCTGATCTATTTAAAATCTAATGTAAATCCAGACAAGGATGGAAGTAAATTGTAGTCACATACTTGGCGACAGATGATACGCTTCTACTTGATGTACTAGCTCATGGTGAAACAGATGGTACCTATTTCGAGAAACGATATGTTATAGTTACTCTTATCTTTATTACTAGTTTTCATGGTTGTTCTTTTTCTGCAATATTAAGGTACTGAAAGGTTCTGGTTTTGGAAAAATTGGGTATAATGCTCATGAGTGCAGAGAGATGAGTGTTAAGAATTAGAGTCTGGTAAGTAGAGTAACATAGATTTCTTGATTGTTGGTTGTGACTTGAGTTGCTTATTCATTGAGTCATTATCGCGATCTCTTCAACTCGTCAAATTAATATGCAGAGTCAGCTAAATATGTGTTGCATTTTAATAATCAAGGTTTTGGCCCATATAGTTCTCGTTGTCAAACTAAGTAAGTAATGGGAGAATCTCAATCAAGTCTCTTTCTAAGTTACTGTGTTAGTCTAATTTGACCCAAGTATGGTCTCTTTCATCTATTCTCCTTTATTTCTAAACATAAAATTCTTGGCCGAATAATTTAATCTTCATTTAATTATGTCCAAACTGCAGTCTCACTTTGTACTACAAATCTCTTGATTTGGTTGCAGGTAGTTTGTTGTTCAGTTAACTGAGAACAAGCCTCAAATCCATAAGAGAGGTAAGTTATCTGGACACTGTTGAATATCTTCTTTGTTAACATGACTTACTGCCGATACAATATTAAATACTGACTTTTGTGTTCTATATATAGTTTCCTTGAGATTTTTGTGGTTTTTAATATGCTAAGTTCACAGAACAAGTAACTGGATTCGGGTTGACAACATCTGGTGTGCTCAAGAATCAATCTCCTAAAGCATAAGGCATGGTCATGCTTTGCGGGGCATTCAGGTTCACAAAACATATCCTTACACATTTTATGAGTCTAATGTTTATGTTAGTCTATTTGTGTAGACTATAATGGTATCTTGTGAATTTGGTTTTAAGTACACAATTGTTGTACCTTCTTATTATATGAGCATATGTTGCTTGCGTAGTGAACAATGATGAATGTAAAATTTGAAAAGTAATGTGCACCATTTTAATGATTATTCTGAGAATCCTTTCATTTTGGGGAAACGCCATGCAATATGGACAAGAAATAACGAGGAGGTAGTTATATTTGGGGCCAAGTATCTAACGTTCTATTAACCTTGCTATGTTCTTTCAAGGGTGCATTTCACAATATGACACTTTCTCAAGTTTGTCTTACTTTAAAGACACTTTCCAATTCTAAAAGACCTTCTTAATGTTTCATGTCAATAATGCCAGTTTTGCCCTCAATTATTTTTTTCCTCATTTTCTTTTCCTGTAACGGTTCTTTTGCTTCTCTTCTTCTTCCTCCTTTTCTAGAAAAATTGGATACAAACTTTCATCGTTTATGGAAATTGATGAGTTTTGATCGATGATTAGGAGTCTGATCTTTGATGTGTCGCGGATTTCTTGGAGGAATTGACGGTAATAACCGGAGACGGCGAGAGATTTTGAGTTTTTGTTCGCCGTTGAGAGTGAGATCTGTGACGAGGAATTGTTGGGCGTGGATTGAGTGGTGGAGAGGGAGATTTGGGAACTCGACATTGAAGCCTAAGAAGATTCGAGTATGATGGCACCGTCGTGGAATTTGGAGATCGGAGGACGAGCGAAGCATTGTGCTGGTTTGGCCAGAGAGGAAAGTACAGTGACGCTAAGTTGTTTCGCGGCAGATTCAGCTTCTTCTTGTCGAATTATGTGCATAACGATGTCCAATATAATGTATCCACCATATTACGTCCACGAGTTCATTCATCATGTGTCAACACAAACTGGAAAAGTTCTAAAGCCTTGGAGCTTTGGTTACTCAGTAGAAATTGGAGACAATATCACGGTCATACACTTTGTTATCTAAGCCTATTTTGTTATCTAGAATACTACTTAAGCTTTTTTTTTTTTTTTTTTCCTAATTTTGTGTTTACAAAGTATGTTTCATGATTAATTTTTTTTTGTGATGCTGTGGTTAGTGTTTTATGGTCAATGCCAATGTATTTTTTTTCACAAATTATTTATGGTCAATGTCTTATGGTTAATACCATGTACTTTTGTAAAAGATGATTTACGGTTAATGTTTTATGGCTAGTTTTTTTATGGTCATAATAATCCGTGTTTGTAAAACGATTGAAACTTCTTTTACATAAACAATTATCATCCGTAGTAGATGATTGATTTTTGGCTTCCATTATACGTGTGTGCATGCTTTGGTGAATACGTGAGAATGACTTTACAGCATGACATGCCTGGTTATCCTACATGCATGCCATGATATATAGTTCTGGATCTTTTTGCTCTATCCATCCAACTCTGAACATATGTGTTTTCGAGAACAAAATCCACTTGATATCTCCATGGTATTAATAAAATTGGCATTAGCTGAAAATCGAGCTTATCAAACAAATTTCTAAGAAACAGAATTTTTCCATGGTATCTTATCCACGATCGTATACTCACAATTACTTATCCCTAAGACTTTATCCATGATCATATATCCATAACTGCTTATCCATGAGATCTTGTCCACGATTACATATACACATTCTTAAGCTCCTTATGTTGATGACATACATCAAATCCAAAATTGACGAAACAAATCGAATCTTTCCTGGATCTGTGAAATCATCAATTAGTTATGAGAGAAGACGATTTTGATTGGTTTTGCAAGATGAGAAGAAGAGCTTCCATCACCAGAAGAGTTCATGCCATTATCACAATCTCTTATCCCTCCTGATCTCGCTTTCTCCTTTGATAGACGAATCCCTAGCAACAAAATCAGATTCGCGGTCAACCTCATCTCCCCAACTAATGCTTACGATGTCGTTTAGTTCTAAAAAGCGAAGTTAAGGAAAGATGTTTACCGTCAAAATTGAGAAGTAGGATAACAAAATTATATCAGAGGGATGATGGCAGAGTCTCGTCGGAGGAAGAAGTGGCACCGGAGGATACGAGAACCGGTGATTCCACGCCGACGTTTCCCCTTTTTGAGAAAAATAGGGTTTCGTCAAACCCAGAAAAAAAACTTTGTCGATAAGAATGGTGGATGATGATGATGAGGGATGATATGTCTTGAAAAAGCTTCTCAAAGTTTATCTTCTCAACGCTTTGTGGATGATGAAGGTAAAGGGTGATGACGGTGAGGGTGTTATGTGAGAGAGAAGAGAATGAAAATCTTGTTTCAATCTGATATAAATTAATTTTTGGTTTTAATTATTCTTTTACTTTTAAAATAGTATAATGGCATTATTGTTATTAGAATCAAGTTTGATGGGTTAGATGTAAAATACTATACATAAATACACATAAAGTGTGTTCTGGCCAAAAAGTGTATTGGTGTAAATACTTTCCAAAAAAGTGTATATGCATGTAATTTTTCTTTCTTTCAGAGAACTTCTTTGATAGGTAGGAGTAGGACAAACATAAACATTGGCATAAATATATATATACAAGGATCAATGAAATATTTGTTGTAACTGCAAACCAAGATATCCTAAAGGCTTATACAAGCTTTCACATCTAGGAAATATCAAAGGTGAGTTAACATAAGCTTCCATATAAACAAAAGATAGCAAGGTGGTTCATATCAAACAGTCCGTTTTAAGATTAAGAGTGCAAAAAATTAAATATAAAGAAAATTAGAGAATCCGAACAGGTAATTATACCGAATTATTTTCTGTTTAAACGAATTTCTATGAAAAAATTCGGATATCCGACATTTTTTAAGTAAAGCAAATTGAAAAATTAAATATCTGATATAAACAAATGGAATCACAAATACTGTATTTTTTTGGATATCCGTTTTGCGCCCAACGCCCCAACCCTAGGTTATATAGATGTACGTACAACTTTCGTTATATCCGCCTGTTCAATTTGAGCGAATTATTAGTTACTAGTGTTATGGTATGTTCTTTGCACAAACTAATTTTTTTTGTTTAAATTAAATTTTCAATTTTTCATCTGCATAAATATTGTCTTATAATCAAAAATTTAATTTGTTAATAATTCAATTTGTAACGCCCACTAACCAAAATTTGGAAATTTTGGGCGTGCGTCAATCGACACAGGTGGATGCGTCAATCGACATAGGTTGTGAATTGAACCAATCAGTTCGATTTTAATCCACTCGGTTTGCGGATGGTTTAAGGAAGCCCTAGGGTTCGACTATATAAGTCGAGGGCGTTTAGTCGGGTTTTTTTTAGAGAAATCAGAGAGAAAATGAGAGTTTTTGTGAGGATTGAGTGTTGTGAAGGAATCATTGTTGATTTCCATGAATTCTCGATCCTGAAAGCTTGTTCTAGTGGTTTGTGAGGCTATAGGATTGTGTTTGATCCGTGTTCTTCGGGGAGAAAGAAGTGAATTCGGTTTCTAGGGAGTGTAGCCTCTGACTTGTCGTGTTCTTCGTAGTTTCTTATTCCTTTTCATTCCAAAATCAAGGTGAGTGCGTGACCATAACTTATCTGAGTAATCAGAATGCCATAATATGTTTGACTGAGGTTTTGATTGATGTGATTATGATTGATTGTGTGTTTTGGATGGTTTTCGTGTTTGTGTTGACGTTTTTCGTGTAGATGATCGATACGTTGCATCCTGGAAATGAGCCATGAGAGGATAAGCTCGTGTTCCTCGACTCTACGATGTGCGTCGATCGACGCAAGTGCTGTGCGTCGATCGACACAGATCGACACTAGGGTGGTGTATCGATCAACACAGGTATAGTGCATCGATCGACACCAGGGTGGCGTGTCGACCGACGCATGGTCTGTTGTACTGATTTTTGTTTGATTATTCGTGTTATGCGTTGTTGATTTATCGCTTGGTATTGTGTTATTTCTTTATGCATGTGTGTATAGCCAAATAGATGGGATGACCGTCTCACTGAGTATTTGTGATATTACTCACGCATCTCTTATAACCATGTGATGCAGGTAAAGAAAATATGTGATCGTGAAATCATGGCTGGAAAGATGAGATGATCTAGAGTCTCGATTTGTTGGTTTGATGTGATTGGTTAGAACCGCTAGGTTGCTGGTTTTATGGAATTGAATTGTCGTTGGTTAGTTGTTGAATCGTGTTGGTTGTTCGAATTGGTTATTGGATTTATTGAATAATTCGTTTGAATTGAATTGAGTTGTTTTCCGTTGGAGGTTTGATTGTTGTTGAGAATTGTTAAGTGTTGAGGATTATTATTTATGGGAATAATAATCCGTGTTTAAAAAACAAAAAAAAACGGATCTGGTTGTTTCAGAATTAATTTGCAGATTAATATCTACTAAAATATTTAAAAATATGGATATGCATCAACAATGGTAAATCAAATAAAAGATGTAGAAAAAATGGTAGCACAAAGAATGAAAAAGATTATGGGTGAGAGAAATGTAATTGTTTTTTGTTTTATTTTTCTTTATTCTTTGAATTAGTAGTTTTTTGAAGTCAGACATTTTTTGGACAATGACTTGTGATTTATTATAAAATGATTCAATTTGAGCGAATTATTAGTTACTAGTGTTATGGTCTGTGCTTTGCACAAACTATTTTTTTTTAAAAAAAAATTTTTGTAAATTAAATTTTCAATTTTTCATCTGCATAAATATTATTTTATAATCAAGAATTCAATTTGTTAATAATTTAATTAATTTGTAGATAAATTTTCTACTAAAATTAAAAATATGGATATGCATCAATAATGGTAAATCAAATAAAACGATGTAGAACAAATGGTAGCACAAAGAGTGAAAAAGATTATGGGTGAGAGAAATGTAATTGTTTAAAAAATCATTCAGTGTGCGAGAGTTCGCCCTAACAGAAGGTTTCTCCCAGACCCGGAGTTCGAGGTATCCGCCGCCGTCGATCTAAGATGAGTTTCACTCACCGGCGACAATCCTCCTCCTAGAAGTCACAACGCCATCCTTCTCGGGTTCGTCCAAGCTTCACCGAAGAACCTATCTCATCCTCCGTCGGCTACTATCATCGCCGGCGAGAACCATTCCGCCGTGTTTGCTCTGGTTTAGTAACTTCTAACCTTCCCTATCTCTGCTTCTCCATGACTACCGGCGAGACACTACGAATCTCTTTTACCCTCCGGCGTTTATGTCCTTCACAATCAGCAGTAAGACTCTCTCACCGTAGGTTGCTTCCTCCCCCGCTTAACATCCTTCACCCACCGGACCCTTCGGTACCTCCCGACCCGTCGGATTTTTGTAACGGAAAAGGTCTAGACTCTTATCAAATTCCGGTCATGGTCTCGGTCAAAATTTTCACATCTTCCCGGCGAGATAAATCTTTGGATCCATCAGCACCACCGTCCATCACAGGCTGGGTCGTACTTCCGATGACCGCGACACTGTATCCTGATTTCCTTTGTAAACCGCGATACCATCATATCCATCGTAGTCGGCGTCAAGATTTGCAAACCTCTTGGAAAGGCACTTGTGTGCAATCTGGGCTTGGTCCATCACGTGGATTCCATGGGCCCAACGAAGAAAAATGGAAGTGAAGGCCCATATCACTTACCCAATATCCGGTCATGTTCTAGTTTCTTATGAGTTTTGATTATTGTATTAAACACAATCTTGGTTTTATCATGGATGTGTTTTGAGCTAGATACCTTCTCTGTTGTGAGTAGGTGAAAGTTTTCTGGATTCTTAAATCTTGTAATTTGTGAACTCGACATCTTCTCTACTGAGAGAAGATCAAAGTTTTCTGGATTCTCAAATCCTGCAACTTACTCTTTTTTTGAGAGAACTCGATCACCTTTCCTTCTCCTGGTGAGAGTAAGATTCGTCTCGGATTTAACTCCGATCAATTTCCTAACCGTCATGAGGAAACTCGGAGGTATGGGTAGTCTTCCAAAGTTACGATTCACAGTGACTAAACCACTAGTCTTCGGCTTAGCCGTAAAGACGATCTTGACGCATTTGAGGCCTTCCTCGGATCCGCTGTCCATCCTTCGCGATGATTTATCTGCTTTAATTTTTATTGCGTTTAATTTATGTTGTGAAAATCTAAGAGGATGTTTAATTCCCTCTTCTTGTATGATGCAAGTTTAAGTTAATGAAGAAGTGTTGAACAAAAAAACAAGAAATGTAATTGTTTTTATTTTTATTTTTTATTCTTTGAATTAAGGGTGAATTAACCCAATAACTATATTGGGGCATGAAACAAAGAATATAGCTATGCGTAACTAGAATATGACCCGCGTATTCACGCGACATTTATACAATTTAATACCTATTTATTTATTCATTTAGTATTTATGTTATGATAAAAACAACTAAGTTTTATAGATACAAAATAATATTTGATTTGAAATAAAATAAATAAATGTTATGAGTTAGTTTTAATGTTGTATGAAAATATCAAAGTTACCATTTAAAATTTACTTGTTTAAAACTTTGTTATGTACATATATTTGGCTATTAGATAAATCATGTTATCTAAATAACCGATTACGAATTTGAAGATAAAATTTATCAATCATTTTCTAATTTATCTTTATATCAATCATAAGTAGATTCCATATGCCTTCACAATGTCTCTTTGTTATTCTTTTATACTTCATACTTCATAGTGTCTTTAGTATTGTGGCATATGGAAGATATTGAACAAAATTTTTCTTGCTTGTTGTTAACAGTCTTTTCAATCGCGGAATGGAAAAACTTATCTCTTCATCAGTAAGGTGTAAGTTTTCTTATTCAAGTTTAATTTAGGTTTTTGCTAGCCAAAGTTGAAGAAACTCGTAAATCCTTTTGAAATGGTTTTTTAATGGATATAAATAGTTCTATGTATTTTTTAACATTTATCTTCGTCTCATAAGCTTATATATATATTGGTTTTTGTTCATCGTAGTAAAATAGTTTAGAATTTAGTATACTATTTCTTAAACGTTGGTCTTCTTAATGTGTTTGAGGATGCTTTATCCATAAAATCAAGTAAAGATTCTAATAAGATAATCTTTAATCCAGTCATGAATGCCCTTATCCTATTTCACATATAGTAATATTTACACGGTGAAACGAATTAGCTCGACTTTAAACATGATAACTCGGTCCAATAAGACATGTCATGTATTTTATGGAAACTAATTTATTTCAAATAGTGAATGCGATCTAAAAGATTTTATGTTAATCTTATGCATATATCTTTCTGAAATATAGTCAAATTCTTTTCGAACACATTTCGACTAAACATTTATTTCGTCATCTTCTGATACATAGTTTTGTCTTTTTACATCTATTTTTATTTCGCCTCCCTATATAATAGATTACCAAAACAAACTAAACATTTCTTTCGTCATCTTCCGATACATAGTTTTGTCTTTTTATATCTACTTTTATTTCGCATCCCTATATTTTTATTACCAAAATAATATTTCATAATATGTATTTACTTATTTTATTTATGTGCTTACTTATATTTTTTTTTAATTTAAATTTTAATAATTACAAATAGCAATAAATATAAAAACATGAATGTTAATATAATTTTTTTTGCTTTGATGATGTGGACACCCTACATGGAGAAAGAACTCCCTAATTATATAATAAATTAGGCAACTAACCGTGGAAAATAAATTTTGACATTTCTACCCTCACACACACACGACATCTTCTTTTGTATAATTGTATTACATTATATGGGTTATTCTATTTGGAGACATTCAAATGTTATTCTATTTAATTGTATTTGTGCCACAACAGAAAAGATCTTCAATTGGAGATATATGAATGTCTCAGCAATCAGGAGATTCATGTTAATGTTAATGTGAACCAAACGGAAACTGGAATAGCATTTTGTTTCTGTTTTCTGTTTTAATTAAAAGCCAAATTAACCCCAAAACACGGTGAAGTCTAAACAATCAACGATCAATCTCCATAAGTCTCTTTCTCTCTCTTATTCAACGATCAAGTACCTGCAACATTGAATTTGACTACCTCGTTCACTACGACGATACCATATCCGGTCGGATCAGTTACGGATCAATCACCGACCTCAAGGGTATTCAGGTGAAACAACTCTTTATTTGGTTCGAGGTGTTACGGTGAAGAAGAAAGACGATCACCCGTTATCGAGTTTTGGATGGATCATGGATTCTGTATTTGTGTTTGGTTATATAAGGTCTGGTTATGGTTTCTGATTGTGAGAAGGAGAGAAGAGAGAGAGAGGATTTCAAGGGAAGGGAAGCGTGTATTTGTGTATGGGGAGAGAGAGATTGAGGTTATTTCCGGTATTATTTTACAATATATACAAAATATCGTAGCCATCTTCTATTGGATCTAAATGTTAACCACAAAATTTTTGTTGAATTTGCTAAATTTGCTGAATTAATGTTGATTTTTTTGTAGAATTTGCTGAATAATATCAAACTTAAATGGTAACAGCAGAATTTGCTGAATTTTCTTAAAACAGTACTGTTGAATTTTTGCTGAATTACCGTTGAATTGCTGAATTTGTTGAATTTTTAGTGATTTTTTGCGGAATTTGCTGAATAATGGGTCTAAATGGTAATGTAATTCAGCATATATGCTTTAGGGTTTATAATTTTAAGATTTATGTTTTAAAAATCCATAATTAGTATCATTTTTGCAAATAGACACCTCTAAGTGGCATTTTTGAAAATGTACACACCAAAAATGGTATTTTTACAATTGTCCCTTAAATAAATTAATAGATTGATAAAACAAATTTATATACGTAATTTATGATATAATATTTTGCTATTGAAATTAAATTATTTTTTAGTAAACCTAATTTTTAAAATATTAAAATATTATTTTAAAATTATCAAGCAAATTTAGTAAGATTTAATCACACACATATATATTTAGGGGAAAATTGCAAAAATACCACTTTTAGTTACGTTTTCAAAAATGCCACTGTGGGTTGTCCATTTACAAAAATGCCATTAATTATAATTTTTTAGAGTCTAAATCTTAAAATTCTAAACTCTATGGGTGTAAATGATAACCGCATAATTTCTGCTGAATTTATGCTGAATTACAGAATTTGTTGAATTTCTGTTAAATTGCAGAATTTACAGAATTTGCTGAATAAATGGTAACTTAAATAGTAACTGCGGAATTTGCAGAATTTGTTGAATCTGTTGAATTTGTGTTACTATTTAGTGCCATTATGAATACTCACTTAATTAATAAATGTTTGTCTGTTATTAGACCAAATTTCTCTTGAATTAAAGTAGTTTTTTGAAGTTAGAATTTTTATAGAAAATGACTTGTGATTTATTAAAAAAGGATTATGCAGAATTCAAATGACTAACGTGACGTTGGTTGATGATCAGGGTTGCCGGTTGATCCTACTAATAAATTGACTATTGACTAACCCACGAAACCATTAAATAATGTAGACGAACCATTTTTTTCTTTACATATTTGTCTGATAGGATTGGAGGTCACAATCAAAGGCACGAAAACATAAGACAATAATTTTATTTAATAATCGAATTGAAAGCGTGGCCTCGGATTTGCAAACAATTAATCGACATCATCAATTCACAAGGATCAAATTTGGAGATTTATGGAATCATTCATGACATCTAAAGACTCTCTCAAAACCTACAAATTTTTACCTTTAATTTTATCCCAAGAGATTTTAATACCAAAACCGATAGATTAGGAAAATCATATTTGTATCCTGAACCGGTCCATTCCGATTTAGAAACTTCTTCGGTTTCATGAATGAATCAGAATTTCGACAGAAAACAAAAAGAAAACAATTTTCTATTTTTTTTTATTAAAATCATTATGCCTTAATTAGTAAATACACAAGCAAATAAATAAACTAACTATTAGTCCTACTACTATACGTGAACTAATGGGATAATTTACAACATGGAGAAGCCAATATCTCTTTGCCAAAGAGTATGTTCTTAGAACAATATAAATTGATACTTAGATGAAACACAAAGCATAATAAAGATAGGATAATCCCTTGAGACAAAGGAGTTCCATATATCTGCGGAGAATACACATTCAAAGAACAGATGTTCGTGGCTTTCAATACCCGAATCACAAAAAATACATTCGGGTGGCACATTCATACCCCATCTTCTTAGTCTATCCCTTGTTGGAAGTCGTTTAAGAAATCCCAACCAAGTAACAAACAAAAACCGAAGAACAGCTTCAGAAAACCATATCACTTTAGCCCAAGGAACTATAGGAGATGGATTCCTTAATTGCTCCCACATATCTTTCGAGGAGAATCTTTGTGTAAACACACCTACCGCATTGCGCCATAGGAATTTATTACATCCTCTACCAACATTAGGCACTGCAATGTTCGTAAGAAAAATGAGAAAATTCTAAATTTCTTAAGTTCTGGCCTAGGGTATATACCACATTCCATTTCTTGTTGCCTCTGTTACCCGTGCATCCTTGCGTACACGTAAAAGTCTAGGGCCAGCTTCTCCAATATAAGATATGAGAGGACCATGATACCAAAAGGAAACCTCTGTTACCCGTGCACTGCAATATCGATTTATTTACATTACAAACGCGTCAGATTATGTTCACGTCAGATTATTTAAACACATTGTAATAAATATATTGTCGAGATTCTGGAACCATCTTTATTTCGTTACCCATATTTAAATCTATCTCATGCAGATGAGATCACGGAAAGACAGTTGAAAATGTTTTAAAAGAAAAATAATCTCGGTTATGACTAGCAAATAAAATATCGATTTCTTCTACCACGGAATTGATTATTCAAGCTTTTGTTTTCGTTTTTCGAAAACCAATTTATTAGTCTTTCAAGCTTTTTTAAAAAATAGATTTCCTACAATTTAGGGAAACGAACACAACCTAAAGGCATATATAATAACACAACCTACTTAATTTTGAATATTTTTAAATACTTTAAGAAACGAAAAAACTCATCAAAAACAAAAATTAAAGTATTTAAAAAAATAGATTTCCTACAATTTAGGGAAACAAACACAACCTAAAGGCATATATAATAACATAACCTACTTGAAGTATTTAGGTTGTGAAAAACTCGTCAAAAACTTGAAGTATTTTGTTTTTGAAAAACAAAAATCTCAAGCAAAATCAAAAACCAAAATCTAAAAACCAAAAAACAAAAGCCAGAAACCAAAATCTAAAATCCAAAAACTGTTTAAACAATCATGGCCTTAAGCAAATACGATTATTTCTTCTAACACGGTAACACTTAAGGTGGCTAAGAGCAGATAGCAGAGCTTTTTATGAATTTCTTATAATAAAATAATGATAAATGTTAGATATAAATGGTCGGCACATCATTTATTCTGATTTTTTTATAGGTTAAAATTTAATTATAAAAATAGACTAAATTTAAAATAATGATATTATATATGTAGAGAAACTCTTGAGCGATGAAGCTGCTCTTATACATAGAGGACAAGACGAGGCACTAATTATTCACAAAAATAAACGATTTAGCTTCTAACTAGATTTTGACGCGCACCATGTGCGGGATTATAAAATTCTTTTAGGTTTTTTGTTTATTGGCAATTGCTATAGAGATTTTATATAAAGAGTTGTAATGAGAAAGTAGAGATTTCACTTGCAAGTGTATAAAATTAAACATACTAAGAGTAGCGAAAATAAAGATAGTATAGATGATTTACTGATCTAAGAAGCATTTGAAAATATTTTCGTCTGCTCTAACACAATATTCTCGTATATTTCTCTTTTCTATCAATGTGAAGTATCAAGCATAAAATTCAAAATCTTTCTGATTACTTCCATACTATTCTCGTGCTTCTTTATAAACCCTTAAACATGTTGATTATTTTACGCCCATTAGAAGTACTATAAGTGAGCATATATATAGACACGAACATTATAAATGAACTAATCATAATCGATTTGAATATTATGCTAGTGAAGTTACTTATACCCATCATCTTTCATGCAATGAAATCTATTAAATGCATTACACTAAAATCAATAACTTATATTTCGTTTCTCATGGTTTGCTCTCAAAAAGAACTTTAGTCATGTATTCTAAAAATCATTTGACATTCACATATAAAAAGAAGCACAAAAAAATGTTTTATACAAAGAAATCTTACCTCAAACAAAGAAGTCTCAATCAACTATTTTCTACCAATTTTAAAATGTCAGTACCACCAAACATGATTCTAATCAAACACACAAATTTACTTCCAAATGAAAAAATGATGTCAGTCACCAAAACACATGTTAATATTTATTGATGTTAAATTCTATAGAGAAGTAGATAATCTTTAAAAAAAAGGAAATAATCTAACTTTGAAAACTTACGTGTATCACTACAAGAAAACAGGACCGTTTCCGACGGCCAAAACCGTCGGAAATCCGTCGGAATAAGCCCTATTCTGACGGCTTCCCGACGTTTTTGGTCCGTCAGTTCTATTTCGTCGGAAATTAAAAACCCGTCGGAAATCCGTCGGAAATACTGACGGATTTCCGACGGAAAAGGGATAACCGGAATCCGACGGAAATCCGTCGGAATAATTTACCGACGGATTTCCGACGACCATGGTAACCGACGGATTTCCGACGACCCTAGTCACCGACGGATTTCCGACGACCCTGGTCACCGACGGATTTCCGACGGTAGCCAAAACCGACGGATTTCCGACGGCTACGCAAAGCGACGGAATTCCGACGGATTTATTATTTTTTTTTTTTTTTAAAAAAATTTAAATAAAAATTAAATATAAAAAAAAAATTAATTAAATTAAAATAAAACAAAATTTAAAATTAAATTTCAATATATTTAAAAGTGAATTACAAAATTAAAATATAACATAAAGTAAATAATACTGCGAATGGTTACGGAAGAACTCGTTCATCCTTTCTTCCATTGCCCTCACAGCGCTCATCTGTTTTTCCATTGCCTGCATGCGGGTATTCTGTTCCCGAAAGCGTGCTTGATCTTCTGCGCGTTGTGCCTCCATCACGGTCACCTGATGCATTCATATTTTGGCATCTTTATCATACATTTTATGTAGTTTTTATAGTCATTATACTTTCATTTTGCATATTTCTCATCATTTTAAGTCTCATATAGAATAAGTTGAGTTTTAGAGTTTTAGATTACATTTCATTGCATTTGCATAGTCCTTGAGTCATTTATAGGTACTTTGGAGGCCAAAAACCAAACGAGAAAAGAATGGAAGCAAAGATGCAGAAAATGGTCAGACGTTAGGTGCTCGTCGATGTCATTTCCACCGATGGATTGAGCTGAAAATTGGCCACATGCTATGGAATCGAGTTAGCTTTCATTTGGAAGAAATTTGAGGTCATTCTAACGGTGCGATCAAAAGTTATGAAAGGTTTAGTGAAGATATGTCCGTCTGGCGAGCAAAAGAAGCAAGTTCAGAACTTTAGTAACTGGATCGATCGATCTGATTATCTAGTTTTTGCGGATGACCTGCAGATCGACCCAGTTTGAAGTACTATAAGTGGATCGATCGATCTACAAGTGGATCGATCGATCCATGCCCCAGAACTGCCCAAAAATCACTTTTCCTAACTTTGTTTTCTTTAATCAAAACGTGTTTTAGTGCTCCAAAAACGTGTTTGAGGCTTTAAAAGCTGGTTTTCTCCCATCATTTACATATCTTATCATTTTTCTAGTTCACTTTTGTTTTTAGAGAATTTTCTTTTCTTGATTCAAGGATCAAAACCTTGATCTTTTCTTGTTCTTAGTCTTGTAATTTTTGTTCTTGGAAGTTTGTAAGCTTTGGGGGAGAACTCTCCAACCTTGTATCATAGAGAAGATTTCTCAACTCTTTTATCTTTTTCTTTGATTTAGTTATGGTTGTTATATCATCTTTTTGTGAATTTCTTTTGAATATGTGTGAGTAGATCATTAGTTAGGCTTGTGGGTGTTCAAAAGAATTCATGGATCATTGAATTAGACATAAATAGGGATTTATACTTGTCTTCATCTATTGTTGTTCTTAATGCTTGAATGGGATTGATCACCTCTGTTCTTGATGTTAGGATGTTTAGCACACCAAAAGTGTTAGATTAAACGCCCGAAAGAACGTAGAGGAGCAAATTGTCCTTAGCCAACGAAATCTGATGTTAAGGCGATTTGTGAACATATCAAACCAGTTCGTTAATGCTTGTGTACAATTCTAGGTTCAAACGACAGTTTAGAATTCTAGGTTGTTAGATAAAGTCTCTGATGCCACGACAGTGGATTGGTTATACAATTATGTTTGAGTTTAAGATCGCGCTGAATTGTTTCCTGAATAAATGTCTGATTTATGATCTATGATTTCCCGAGAATATCCCTTAAGCCTAACGCTTTTAATTCCATAAGTTTACACGTTTATAATTGCTATTTTCGTTTCAATATTGCAACCAATCACATTTTACCATCTTAGCTTAATTTCAATCTCATACTTTCGTAGTGTAACACTTGGTCTCTGTGGATTCGATCCCTAAAATACTACTTCGTTGCTGTGCACTTGCAGTAGTTTGATAGGGTTAAAACCTGAGCATATCATCACCCGCTCCAGAAGCTCGGCGTTCTGTGCCCTCAACATCCCAACGTTGTGAAAGCGGTCAGAATTAACAGACGCGGATGAACTGTCTTCCGGGAGGCCAAACACACGACCTTTGGTCTTAGGCGTAACCTACGATAAAAAATAAATCAATAAATGTTATAACTTTCCGGTATTCGAATTTATTTTAATTTTTTTTAAATTTGACAGTGTTACTAACCTGGTAGGTGAACTCGTTGATCATCTCTAGTGGAACTTCCGTGGCCGGGAGAGTTCCTTCGATGATCGGTTGGGATTGGAGGTACTCCTCACCGAGCCGCTCCACGCTTTCCACGATTTTACGAGCAATGAGATCTTGAATTTCACCAGTCTTTCTGTTGGTGTGCGCATCTTTGACCAAATCAAGATGTGATGGACGCACACCGGTCTTCTCAATCTGTTGACATAGATAATGAAAGAAATATGAGAGGTGTTATAAATAAAATTTTGGAAAATTTAGAAAATTACTAGCTTCTCAAGACGTGACGCTTTGCTCGTTGCGCCGAGGTTATGGGTCGCCGGTCCCTTCCCCTTCCGGTCGCTGTTCCGGTTAGACGAGTTTTTTCCGGAGCTTGCTTTTGTGTCCTCCTGTTCCCAATGGGCAAGTAGTCCAGCCCATAAGGTTGGGTTATCTTACATTCTCCGAGGCACCTTTCCTTCTTTGTACCACATGTCCTTCCACTCGTTTATCTTCAACGAGTACTTTCGGGAGGCCTTTTTGTGGAACTGGCGGCGGACCTGGGCAGTCAACTGTGGGTCCCAAGTAAATTCTTGCTAAAAAAACACGTACCAAGATTAGTATTGTTTATTTGAATGGAAATAAAAATCTACATTATTAATTGGAAAAAAAAAACATACCGCAAATTGCCGAAACCAGGTCTCCTGATCTGCCACCGGCATCGAACTAATTGTGGGATACGGTTTAGTTATCAACGAATTAGTCATTGCGTTGATCGAACTCGTAATCCCGTTTCCCGAAAATTGAAACCTAAACAATATTTAGTTAAATATTTTGTTAAGTTAATATAATCAAATACATTTTTAAATAAAACTTACCAGGTCGTGTTAGGTCGCAAGTCAAGATCTAGGCGAGTCAACCTATCCCATCCGGGTTGCGAAACAAACTCCTCAATGCTCATGGCCGTGGGAGCTGAGGGCTGTGTACCCATTGGAGGAGACGGGTGTTGGGGATCCGGAAAGCTAGTCTCAGGGATATGCGACTGACTCCCTCCCCTACTGGAAGTACCGGATCCAGTAGAGTGATGAAATCGCCCATAGTCCCTACGATTGCCAAAATGTTTACATACCGTTGAAATTTACTTACATATATAAATATAAATTCTGATATTAAATATAAATATATGTAAATTTAAATCATAAATTTTAAATATAAATTTACAGATATTTTAATCTACATTACGGATTTAGGGATTTTCAGTTTTTGAGAATTTGTGATTTCGAAATTTTGAGATTTCCGAATTATGGGATTTACGGGAATTGGGGACTGAGCGATTTTAGGATATTAATATTTTGAGAAGTAGGGATTTTGGAATTTAGGGATTAATTTATGGAATTTCGGGTTTCATAAATTAAGGTTTTAGGGAGTTAGAGATTGTGGGAAATTGAGGTTTCTCTAAATAGGTATTTAGGGATATTTGGATTATGGATTTCAGATATGAAGATTTAGGAATTTACAGATTTAGAAAATTTTTGGAATTTCAGATTTGGTAATTTAAAGTTTTAGATATTTACGATTTTTCGAGAATTTGATATTTTGTAATTTAAACAAATTAAAAAATTAGTAAAATTTCAACAATTTAGAATTGTCGGTAGATAAAACCGTCGGTATTCCGTCGGATTTTTGAGACGGATTTCCGACGGATTAATTTTGGTCGCAATTGTGTCGGTAAACCGTCGGAAAATTCCGACGGAAATCTCGGCCGTCGGAATTTCCGTCGGAATAGTAGCTGTTTTCTTGTAGTGTATTATCTTGAAGTTAACCACACTATCTCTACATAGCTTCATGTACTATCACCAAACGTTTGTTTCCTTTCTAAAAGAGACAATGAAAAAGCAACATTAGCAAAGACCATGGGCATCAAATGAAAAATGACAAACATGTCAAAGACAAGAGCTTAAATTCACAAAAATAAGTCATACCTCTAGGTGATATGAGAAGATAGCATGTCCGATATGTGTCATAAAATTTAAAAAATATAGAAAGATAAATAGAATAAATAAGGAACTTGCTATTTGGAAACTGAAAAAGAGAATGAAAAGTGGGTGTTTGCCTTATTTTTCAAAAAAGTTGACACGAACGAAAACATAGAAGAGATCTATGCAAATCGAAATTTTGTCTTTGGTTCATGGCATATCGTAGATTTTATCTTTCGATGAAGAGAAGATAAATCTGAAAAGGGATGGAGGAGAGCAAGAGAAACGCCGAGAGGCCGAAAATTTGAGTTCATGAAGTTATATCTTTGTAAAAGAAGATGAAACAATTTGAAAAAATGGTGAAATCAGTTTCGATATTGTGATCATAATTGTGGTGTAGTGCGTGAAAAAATTTAGGAAAAGATATATATATATATATATATATATATATATATATATATATATATATTTTAAATTATATTTAAAAACCGTGAATGACACATGTCCATCTCACAAATGATTAATGACTTCATCTCACAACTCTTGATATAAAATCGCATCCCTTCGTTACGATGCTGTGTCCGTTGAAAGTCACGACTTCTCATGAAACGTTATTAATCGCTAGAAGTAGAACGTACCTGTTCGGGGTTTTTTCCCTGCTAAAAAAGTGATGTCATGGGTTTTAAAGACAGTAGATCTTGACCCTTCAATAAATTAAAAGAGTTAACATCATCTGTTGGATGGTGATTTTTTTTCTCTAAAAAAAAAGATGACGCCATAATTTCCTAAAACCTGCTTTCCTAAAAAACGTGAATGACACATGTCCATCTCACAATTGATTAATGACTTCTGTTATAGTAAAATAAAGATTTTCGGCCCATGAGAAACCGAAAAAAACCTCCAGTCAAGAACAAGAAAAGGCAACTTCGAGGCAACTTCACAATTGGCTAATGTACTTTTCGTTCGTGCGTGTATAAATAGAGGACAAACGAAGAATTAATTATTCAGAAAGATAAGCGAGTTAGCTTCTCAAAATTGTGCATTCTGAAATTATCCCAATCCAACCAACTGGTTTGTCAATGTGCAAATTTGTGGTGAGGCCATCTAAAAGGGCTCCGGGAGATCTGGAGGTTGTTGGTCTCGATGTTGCAATTCCTCAGGTTGAATCTCCTCCTGCACCTGAAAATGACTTGGAAGCCGGTACCGATTGCCATGACGACGGCGACTCTGAAACTCACCGTCTCCAGAGCTTGTTTAGGGTGAGTGAATTGTTTCTTCCACGGCACTCCCTTTTCTCCTTTTGTGATTCTTGTTTGATTTTAGTGCTTTTACAGTGTACGCTCATGTCCAGGAGTTTCAAAGCAGTAAAGCCAAATATCTCTCAGTTGAGTATGTGTGTGGTCCCCCGTAACACACTTTTTTCTAATCTGGTTTTTTTGTTTTTCATGTCGATAAGTCTGTACATGATCACCCCGACGCAGAATTTCCAAACGGTATATTGTTTTCTTAATCTTCTCCTATTTTCCTAATTTTCTTGTTTTCTCCTATTTCGAATAAATTTCTCTTTTTTATATATATATTTATTTATAAATTTCTCTTCTTGCGGGTAGGGATGAAATTATTATCCGGGATCTGAGAACGGATCCGTTATCCATTCGAAATCGCTCCAAAAATTAGAATATCCGAAGAATCCGAATCCGGATAAAGATAGTAAAATTTAAGATCCGTAAAAAGAGATCCGGATTTGGCTAACAAAATTTTAATGTCCCGATATCCAGATCCGGATCCGGACGCATTAAATATATTAAAAACATATATATTATATATCTACCAAGCTAATGATTGCGGATCCGGATTTGGATAGATTCCACCCTGCTTGCGGGTTTGGTTAATTAAATTCTGGTGGTTTTCTCAGCCCTGCTTGGTTTTGATTTTTTAAGTAATTCACAATGGATTGATTTGGTTTCTCTTTCTGTTGTCGTTTCAATAGCAATCTCAATTAATGGCGGGTTTGGGATTACAGTGGACGAGCTCGTCGGAGTTCGTAGCCTTCAAGCTGATGGGGTAGGTTCTTTAATCGATCATTCTATTTGTGTCAATGAATTAATTATATGCTCAGGATTTACCATTTGATGATACAAAGGTTCGAGGTTTATCCACTCGCCTGAAGACTGACCTAAGAAAGGGCATAGACTTGCGGGACGATGAGATTCTGAAACGTAGGCAGATATTTGGGTCAAACACATACCCTAGCAAAAAGGGAAAGAGTTTTTGGGTATGAAAAGTTTTTTAATAACAATGTTTTCTAATTTTAAGTTCAACTCGAAACGTTTTTTCTTTTCTTTTCATTGGTTGTTGTAGTGCTTCATCTGGAAAGCTAGCCAGTTTCCACCTTCTCTGGTTGTTCTGCTTGCTGTTGTCATTAATTCGCTGCTGAGAATTAAAGGAAAGGTAAGTTACAAGATGACCTAATCAACTTTTTTTTTTATTCGTCTACTTGTCCAATTCTGAAGCAACCAATAATATTGTTGCTTTGGTGGAATTTCATTTTATTTATCCATATATCATGTGGGGAGATTCTTTAGATTTTGGCTTTCCTAAATCTTCCCTCTGAATTTATTGCTTATATCTCTTGACACTTGCAGGCCATTAACGATGGATGGTATGTAGAAGCTTTTGTCATTTTGACCACTGTCCTTGACATCATTGTGAGAGGTACCCTAGTACTATCTTTGATGTACTTGAGTTGCTTAGCCAAACTTTAAAACTTATTTTGTGTACTTCAATTCTCTGACGAGAGGATATGGAAACAATCTGTTTCTCCCATTTTTGCAGCTTTCACCGAGTACAACCAGTCTCGTCAATTTGAAAAGTTTAGTGAGGAGAAGAGAAATGTCAACCTCGAGGTGTGTTTTTCTCCGTCATTTGTGTTTGGTGTTACGCACAATTTTTGCTGAACGTTTTCCTTTGCAGGTTATTAGAGGTGGCAGAAGAGTCTCGGTTTCTACTTCTGATGTTGTTGTGGGCGATCTTGTACCCCTCAAGAATGGTGCTCAGGTATGCATCATACATTTGAAGTAACCATTTTTGGCTTGTTTTTCTTGAGCTTCACAATTCGTCTGAAGTATGATCATTGCTGCAGTTACCTGCAGATGGTGTCCTGTTTGTTGCAAACTCATTGAAGATTGACGAGCAAAAAATAACTGGCTCCCACAATATTGTATGATGTACCTCTATTGATGAGCTGTATCATTATCTCTCCTGTATTTCTGATCTCTCTTATCAATTAGCAGGTTCTAAAAGATCTTCAAAGCGATCCATTCCTATTATCTGGTTCAAAAGTTATAGAGGGCATAGGCACAATGTTGGTAAGCTCTCGAGGCATTTCTCTTAGTTTCGTTTTATGCTTGACACATATATATATCGCTGTGTTTAGTAAAGATGAGGCCTATCTGTCTTGAAAGTGATAAGTCACATTGACATGGACGAGACTAACAATGCTAGACTCTTAGCAACAAAAAATTGACGTACGTGATTTCTTTCTGTGTGCATGGTTCTTGATCTTCTAATTCACTTTATTCTTTCCCGTTTATTTAAGGTTACAAGTGTTGGAGTCAACACTGTATGGTGGTCGAAAATGGAGTTTCCCCATGAGACTGATGAAGAAAAGCCCTTTCAGGTCTGTTTTATTGATTACTAATATATTGCTACCTATGATAGTTTGCGTATTTATCTCCTGTGATTTTTTTACTAGGTATACTTGAAATGGCTTGGAATTTATGCTAGCTGGTTGGTTGTTTTCTTCGCTTCAGTTGCATGTGTTGTTCAATTATGCCGGTAAGTGTGCCTTTTTATGTGATGTACCCATCGCACTTCTGGATTCAGATCTAATTGCTCCATCCTGACAATAATAAGGAGCTAACACCCCTTGTAATTCCAGATACTTCTATGGTCGGACCAAAAAATCAGATGGCACTCCAATGTTTATCCTCAAAATTACCACTGTTGATGAAGCAGCAGAATTTGTGATCAAATCTCTGAGTTTTGGGGTATGGGTATTCTGAACTTTACCTTTGTGGCCACAGTAATGGTAATTCTTTGTATCTATATCGCCAAAACATAATTTTTGCAGATCGCGACAATAATAGTGGCAGTGCCTGCCGGACTTTCTATAGCTGTCCTCATGAAGTAAGTCTCCTTTCCTTTTCAAAATTGTTTAATTAAAATACATGTTAGAAAATTTCTGGTAAGTGTGGCAAAGTAGTTTTGTAATATGGTTGTGCAGTCTTGCTATTCAATGAGTGGCATAACCTTGAGTTTTGTCATTGCAGTTTTTTTTCTTTATCATGACAGTTGCTTTGTTTCTCATCTTATCATTTTCCTCATTACATCAGCCTTGCAAATACAACGAGAAAAATGATGACAGACAACGCTTTGGTACTCTACTCTTATATTCCAAATTTTTCAATGTCGTTAGAGCATCAACGTGTGCTAAGCTTCGTCAAATGTCTTTCAGGTGCAGACATTTTCTGCATGTGAAAGAATGGGATATGTTACAACTATAGTGTGTCATAAAACTGGAATTTTAACTTCGAATCAGGCAAGTTTTTACTTTTATATGCAATCAGCTCTTTTATTTGCAATCAATTCTTTTGTATGGAATTTTTATGTGCAATAAGCAGATGTCGGTGGTTGATGTTTGTGCTGGAGGAATAAGAATGCAAGGTATGGATTGTGCTTCACAGTTTCCTACGTTTCTGAAAGAACTAATCATAGAAGGCATTGCCCAAAACACAAATGGCAGCGTCGTTCTTGAAACGGTAATTGTGGCCTGGATCATGATGTTGAGTTTGACAGAAACTATTTAATTAGATTCTGAAGTATGATTACCTTACTATGAATTATTCTTAAAAAGTTCATAATTTGTTATAGGGAGTCACTGAACCAGAGGTTTATGGATCACCTACAGAACAAGCCATTCTTTCCTGGGGGAATAAGGTTTTGTTTCTTTCTAATCTTTCATTACTACTTGTTATAGCTATTAAATTTATAACTAGTAAGTATTAGTTACTCGTATTTTGTAGATGGGAATGAGATTTGATGATGCTAGGTCAGCATCATCAGTCCATTATGTTATACCATTCAATCCAAACAAGAAATATGGTGGCGTGGCACTACAGGTAACATAACATTGTCATATTTTTGTGAGCATCAGATATATATATATATTTATATCTCCCTCTTGTCACTTGAAACATAGATATTCCATTGCAGTTTTGTATAACCCTAGCATTTCTGCATCTTTTGTGTTGTTTAATTCTTATTATTCATTTATAGGTTGGTACAGGAAACCACGTTCACTGGAAAGGATCTGCAAAGATTATTCTGAATTCATGCAAATGGTGTATGGATGGGGCTAACAACTGCAAAGCTATTGATGAACAGAAACGGGTAGTTTGTTTATGAGCGTAGATTACTAATTCACAAATACACTACTATTTCTTGTTCGGTTTTTTTAATAAAAGTCCATTCTCTCTTTAGGAGATTGAAGGAATAATTGGAGACATGTGTATGAGAGGAATGCGTTGTGCTGCACTTGCTTACCAGTCCTATGAGCTTGGAAGTCTTCCAACCAGTGACGAGGAACGTTCTAGACTACCTCAGGACCTTGTTTTGTTGGCTATTATTGGTATAGAGGTAACATTTCCAGCACTACTTTCAAAACTTAAGTTTTTATCAAAGCCTGTAAAGTCTTATTATTATTGTTATTTATCCAATGTCTCTTGCAACGTCCAGGATCCTTGCCGGCGAGGCACAAAGGCTGCAATCAAACTGTGCAAGTCCGGAGGTGTTAAGGTTATGCCGCTGCTTGTTTGACCATTCTTCCTCTTACATGACATTTGAAGTTTTATGAGATTTTATTAGTAGAGTGAAGTTTTTTCTCGTCCTGAGTTTTAATTATCTAGAGTTTGACGTAGTTATATTTCCTGAGTTGCTATAAATTGCGTGGTAGCACCAACCTACCATAGGCAGTGACACCTTTTAATATCTGTTGTGGAAGAGAATAAATTTAAGCAATTTGTTTTAGGATCAACCCTTTTATCGGTGTACTTTCTAAGTTGAAGATGTTGACTTTCAGGTTCGTATGGTCACGGAAGATGACATTTTGACTGCACAAGCAATAGCAAAGGAGTGTGGGATATTGAAAAATTCGTCTGGCCCTGATAACATAATGACAGGAGGTCAATTTCGTGCTCTTTCCGATCTAGAAAGAGGGCATATCGCCGAAAGCATCTTAGTATGAATCCATTCTTCTATGTTTATGGTTTAACATATAGATTCATCTTTAACAATTAATATGATACAATGAATGGAATCATAACTGGATTCAGTATCATTTGTCACACCTTGCTCTGGGAAACTTACTATGTTGGTTAGATTGCTAGGTTCTCTCTAGTTTCAACATAATTTTCGTATAGGTCACTACAAGAAAATGTCACTATTGTTACAATTTTTTTTGTAACAATGTATGAATATTTCGTCACAAATTTTTATTGTGACAAAAATGATACGAATTCTAAAATGTCACAATAGAATGGTCACAAATCCATTTCAGTCTCAAAAATGTCACAAGATTTTGTGACGATTAACACCAGTAACAAATCGTCACTATTTGTGACGATATAAAATCAATCACAGAAACGACACAATTCGTGACGAAAAATATTGTCACAAATATGCCACAAACTCTGACAAAACAATTGTCACTTTTTCGTCACAAGTAGTTACCATATTATAGTCTTTGAGCGGTCACAATTTGTTAATGATTGATTTTAAAATTAGTGTCAATTTTTATTATTAATAACAAATTTACTGTTTTAATTTTATTATTTTATTTATTATATTATTATTTTAATCTAGCAAAAATCGTTTTCAATATCTATCCAAATCTTGTGAATTTTTTTTTTTTTTGAAACTAATATTTTTTAACAAGAAATTACTAACATAATCGTCATTTACAACACCAAAATCATTAATCAAACACACTTATATTGAGTTCCTTCAAGACTTTTACAAAAACAAAATGAATAATAATATGAACTACGATCAAAGAACATTGTTCATCTTGATGACTTAAATTCTCCTTCCATGCTTTGTCTCTTCCACTTGTAGAATAAAGATGGTAAATTGGTTATTGACCATGAATCATTTGAATTATCATCGTACTTGAAGCCTGTTTTATTCTACAAAATTTTGAATTAAATTAAAACAACTAAATATTTTGGAGAATCTTTAGAAAAAGTTGTTTGAGTAATTATTATAATAACCATTAGTAAATATTAAAATAGAGAGTTAAAGTACCTTCACGCTATATTTCTCCAAATTGTGTAGTACACAAAGATCATTATCTTCATCTTCAAATTGATCTTGTATTACATCAACATTTGTGCATATTTAAAAAAAAATATGAAAACGAAAAGAATAGAGAAAGAAAAAAATGTCGTGAGGAAATCAAAAAAAAAAAAAAATTGAGAGCAAGAAGAGAAGTTATGCTTTTGAAGGTTTTAGAAGAGAAGAGAAGTTATGCTTTCAAAAATTGTTAATAAAAACTATTTTTGAAACGTTTCTCAAATAAATAAAGCAAAAAAAAAACAAAAAGATTTTTACCAGGGATCGTGGGCATGGAAAGAGGATTGTGGGTGAGGGGAAAAAGCTTTATTTGTTGATTTTGAGAAATAAATATATTTCGTTACTTTTTCAATAAAAAAAATATTTGTTAATGTTTTCAGAATAAGAAAAACTTATTTAACTTAGATTTCGATTTTGGGCATTTGGAAATATTTTAAAAAGGAAAAGTCAATCAAAATCACAACAAATAGTTTTTTTTAAATAAATAAAAAACAAATAATTTAATACAAGTCGCCATAATTAAGATATTTTGTTTTGTTTGTTATTTATTTCCAAGTGTTTATTTGGAGGGTTCTATTTCACATACGTTTAACATTCCTAATAGCCTTAGGAATTAGGATTATGTTAATAATTTGATATTAACTTTGTATTTTTATTTGCAAACAAACAAAATATAGGTGTTATTTTCTGAATTAACATGTGTTTCCTTCTTTTCTATATAAATATAAACTATTTCTATATCAAAGTAAAAAAAAAAAATCAAATTTTCTATGAAGCAAACTTAGTTTGAGCATAGTTAAGCAGATTTTGAACCAACGTGAGTTGGGAAAATAAGAAAATCACATGTAATTTGTGATTGCGGATATTACATGTATATCTTAATTAAGTCAAATAGACATTAACAAAACTTAGTATATGCATCTATTATTAAATTGTTATAATTTTATATTTAGTATCAATTTTGTTAAAACATATATCCTCGACTGACATTATTATGAATGAGTGCCATATCGAATCATGTAGTTTAGTTTGCTTTCGAGATTTTAGTTTGCTTAACTTATTTTTATTAATTTTGAAAAGAATTATTTTTATAAAATCACTAAGTAATTATTTATTATGTTATTAAACTATTCTCTTATTTTACAAATGACTTTTTAATCATGTTTTTTTTGTAATTTTGTATCAAAATAGTAACAAATATGTCATCTTTTTTATGACCCAAATCCAAAAGTCATTAAAACAGTGACTAACTGTGTGACAAAGTAGTCACAAAAGATTTGTAATTATAAGTGACGTTAAGTTTAGTCACAAAATGGTTTACTAGGTTTAGTCACAAGCTCGCCACATTCTTTGCGACTCCGTACTTTGTAACAAATTCGACACAATTTGAGACGGAAAATTGTTACCTTCAACTCCGTCACATTATTATGACCAAATACTAACGAATTTATGACTAAACAAATTTGTCACAAATTTGTATGTAAATCGTCGCAATATTATGACAAACAAGATTTGTCACAATTTTTTGTCACAATATTGTCTTTTTTGATTAAAAACTGGATTGAGCCGAAAATTAACACGCTACTAATATGTGAAGGTTTTAGCTGAAGCCTCTCCCAGCGACATCCTTCTGTTTGTCACAACACTGAAGACAAACGGGCAAGTAGTTGCAGCCACTGGGATGGGAATACATGATACAATGGCACTACTCAAGGTTTGTCATTATTATCATATTTTAACTTAAAGACTCATCACAATTTTTCAAAGAGAATATGATTTCTAAACATTGAAAGATATATCCATCATCACTACAATCCACGATTATTGTTTTCCTTCCACAGGCGGATGTTAGCCTTGCAATGGGAATTGGAGGGACAGCATCAGCAAAAGAGAATTCCGATATCATTATATTGGACAACAATTTTGTCACAATTCTCAAGGTTTTCTTTTCATCTTATATGCATGGTTGAAATGACGAACTCGGCTTATAGAATACATATGATAACGATGAGCAAACCTTGACTTTTTGGCAGAATGTATTTGGTTAAACTCATTTTGATAGTGCCCAGGAAGATATTAGTGGCTTGTTTGTATAATGCAGGTTATCCAATGGTGTCGATCTCTATACACCAATATCCAGAGATATGTCCTATTCCGTCTCACTGTCAGTGCATCAGCTGTGGTTATCTGTCTGGTGGAGGTTGTATTTTATGATGCATTTCCACTTAACACCGTGCAGGTCCGAAAATGTTATTCCTTTGTTACTTCATCTTCTAGTAATCCAGTATTTTTATGAATGGAGACCTTTTCCTAGCCCAATTTTTGCTTCTCCCTGATGCAGCTTCTGTTGCTTAATCTTATTGTCGACATCTTTGGAGCACTAGCGCTGGCATACAGACCAGCAGCTCGCCACCTAATGGGAAAGCCACCAGTTGGTATAAGGTACACAAAATCTGAATAGTGTAAAGGATACAAGAATTCATTAATAAGACTATGTTATCGTGCCAGAAATCCTGGAAGAAACAATTGGTTTTGCTATGTGAATATACGCAAATTTATTATACATATGTATGCCTTTTTTTCGTTTTTCTTTTCCAGAGACCCTTTTATAACCAGGAGGATGTGGTTGAAGTTGCTATTACAGGTATGTCGCCTAAAATCCTTGAGTTGTCATTTGTAAACACTAATGTCCGAGAAAACCGTTTAATCCGTCATAGTTTCCTTGGTCATAACTTGGAGATCTCTAAATAATGCCCTCCAGGTGATTTACCTTGTGGTGTTTCTGGCGCTCGTACATTCTGATAGTATGATGAAGCTGGAGCATGGTCATACTGGGGATGCTGAAAAAGTGAAAAACACATTTATATTCAATTCCCTGGTTTTCTGCCTGGTAATGTTTGATTTATCCCACTCTTTTGATCAGTGTTTATCTGAGAATAAGTTGATCATCTCTGCCTTCTTCTATTTTTGTAAAAACAAATGCAGGTTTTTGGTGAGTTTGAATTCCGAAGTGGAGACCAACCCTGGAAAGAAATCCTTAAAGACAAACTATCATTTTTCAGGTTAGTCCTTTGTACAAACGAAACACATCATTTATCTTCTTTACAAATCCCTAAACCATATATATCCTTCTGTATCAGATAATCGTAATAGAGTTTCTGAGCATTTTCATCTCTGCCGCGAGGCTCGACTTTACGAAATGGCTGCTGTCGATTCTTGCCGGAGTCTTGAAGTTCTGCTCATATCCTCAATTAATTTATAATTGACTCTTCAGTTTTTGTTTTTGTTTTTCCGTTGCTTATATATGTATATCTAAACTTTTTCAGCCAATTCGCCACTCGCCTCCCGTTTGAAGCCTATCAATATTACTATAGTAACTGATTTTTGTCTTTCCACTATCGGTGCAAGTACGGTAAGAACCTTTCACTCCCTGATCTCGATTAATCACACATGCATATCTTATTATTTCGGATTTCTCAAATAAAAACTTCTCTGAACTTGCAAGTTACAATTCTCATTTCAGGTCAAGTATTGAAGCATCCCGGTAATCTTGGACGCTTCGCAGCTTTTCTGTTCTGTGTGTGAATAAGTGCGCGAAAGAATGTTGTTTTATTTGTTAGGCATTCTTTTACTATCTTCTATAGTTTGTATAGTTGGTCTACAAGCATTTTAGGTATATATATTATACGTTTGTACTGGGGTTGGGCAAATTACTCGAACCGAACCAACCAAACCAAAATATATGGTATAGAAGTGTTAATCTCGTCTTGGACATCTATTTTTAGAATTTCTCATATGGCTTCATTGGTTTTCAGACCGTTGATCTGATATTCTCTAGCATTATTGCGTAGTAACCCAACTGAAATTATAAAGACAGAAGAAACTTCTTTTGTATGATTATATCCTCTGTTGTTTAGTTTGAGGGAGAAACATAGGTGGAGAGAGGAGTGGAAGATGGTGTATTTTGTTTTGGGTAAGGAAGTACTAAGTATGACTGATAAAGTGATTGACAATGGTCTAAAAGAGAGAGAATGTCTTGAAATAACAAAGAATGTTTAAATGTCCACAGAGGAAGACTTAAGAAAGAAGGTAAAAGAGGTGATTTGTTCTTTCATTGGAGAAAATAATATTTATAGAATTTTGTTTGTAGGGGCAATTGCAAAAATGTCACTTTTAGTGTCTACATTTGCAATATCACTTAGTGTGTCCATTTGTAAAAATACCACTAACTATACATTTTTAAAGCATAAATTTTAAAATTATAAAACCCTAAAAAATGTTTTTGACCCCTAAAACCCTCAAAACTAATCTTTAATACAACATAATTAACCCAAACATAAATGATATAATAAAAATTTTACTGAAAAAGTGACATTTTTTGAAATTTCTCTTGTTTGTATGGGTTAAAAATAGAATATCGGATTATGCGTCCTAGGTTAGACAGACGGGATTCAGATTTATTAATATTTTGGACATACACGAAGCATTCATAATTCATAATTTTAGAAAATTTAAAAATTTTCAAAGTCCCAGCATTATCTAAAAATAATACACTTTATTAAGTACAAAATTTAGATAAAAAACATGATTATTCATAATTTTATGATATATTTGAAAAGAATTATGTGTACATAATCAATTATCGTGTCTATATTTTTTTACAAGTTTTGGATACCGAAAAAACGATCATAAAATTTTTTTAGATGTAATAAGTATAATAAAAAAATCACTAAAGCCAAAAGAGTTATACATATATGCATAAGTATATCTGATTATTAATTTACACTATTATTGGGACCATATTTTACATAGGAGTTTCAAAAAGATGATTATCTTATCATCTTATCGAATTTTGTTAATATTTATATTGGCCCGACTCGGGACCGATATAATTTATTAATTTATGGTGATTATTAATTTATAGAGTATTAATTTATGGAGGTTTTACTGTATTATTATCTTAATGTGCCAATTGCCCAACATATTAGTCTTGAGGTTCAAAGTGATGTTATCAGACCAAAATTTAATGTGAAATCTATTTCCGGAGCAAAGAATCAGCAAAACATCAAATGCAAGGACTAAAATTGTTCAAAATGATACAAAAAGAAAGAAAAGAGAAACCCAGAGAAGATGACTGAGATCTTACACAAGATTAAACCAAAGGTTGAGTCAAACAGTAAGTCCAAAGCACAAGAAAACATGTGATATGGCATGTTATATTGTTGGGTGGGAGTTACATAAGCTTTTGTTTTTTTTTTTCCAGATGGTAATGGCAGAGGAATAAAGTTTGGTGAGTATTAAAAAAAATCTGACACACATGTAAAAACACTGTCAAAGAATCATGTAATATAGATCATCATCCTTTCCTTACAGATAGATAAAGCAAGAAATGTATGCTTCTCCTGGTTTTCTGTGTACACAAAGGCCCCCTAATGTGTCCCCTCTTTGCTCTTACTTTTTCATTCCAATAATCTCTTCCTTTTTTTCACGTTTCATTTCTCTAAAACCATATCCAACTCATCTCTATTTTCATCTCTAAAATAGAGTTTAGAGTCAAATTTACTTCAACCCATCTCTATAATAGAAATTGCTATTTTTTTCTCTATATTTAAAAATAAAATAGAAATTTTTTTTGTCATATCCTAAAAGACAAGAAAAAATAACATTTCTCTAAAATAGAGTCATACATTAGAGAGAAAATAGAGAAATGCTATTTTTCACTCTATTTTAGAGATAATTATAGAAAAATATATTAGAGATGCCCTAAACCATTGCAATATCAAACTAAATTCCTTCTTATTTATCACCATTTGCAATACTCCATTTTTTAAAACTAGGCTAAAAATAAGAGATCCATCTGAATTACCGAGAAATTCAGAAGTAGACACTAATGGGGATTTACTGAACTGATTTTGGTAATTTATTTTTGTACAGAATCTTTGAGGTGGAAAATTGAAGAATCAACATTGAAAAACTCTATTAAACTTAAAAGTTAAAATAAAAGGGCACAGAAATAGAAAAAGAGTTTTGTGTTGTTATTTTTCACTGTTTCTGCTACATCATTAAGCGGTTATGAATTGATTGGTGATTTAGATATAAAAGTGGACCAAGTAAATACAATCATTCCACTTCACTATCAACTTTAACGCCATTACTTGTTTTATTTTGTAATTTACAGACGAAATCCTGATATAATGATAAAAGCCTTGTTCGTTGAGGCATTATTGCAAACAACTTGAGAACTATATCATTCATTGCTCAAGAAAAATCTCGCCAATCACATTTTTTTCAAAATTCTAAACCCTTTTTATACCAATCAAATAGTAAAAAAAAACCCAAAGAAACATTCCAATCACACACACAAATCCAAACGCATTCTTTTTCAAAAGGAAATAAAAAAATGAATGGGAAGAAGCTACTAGCTTAAGATTGGAATTCATATAGAAGAAGAAAAGAAAATTTGTGTAAGGAGTAAAAACTGAAGTACCTGCAAGTAAAGTGTTGAATCAGAGAGGAAGGATTCGTGAGGAAGAAAGGCATTGTTTATATAACAGATCACCATGATGAAATCTTTAAAGCTGGGATCTTTCTTCGAGAACAAATCAAGCTTATCTTTTTTTTTTTTTTTTTTTATGATATCTGTAAAGCTGGGAAGTGGAAACTTTGTTTGATAAAAAATGGTCTTGAATTTGAAGTAGCAAAAAGTATATATATATTTTTTCCCCGTTCAGTTTTTAGTTAATTATTTCATTGGCCGATAGATACCAATTGATTATTACAAGTAATATAATTATTTATTAGCCGTCCATTTCTAAATCACGATTTGCGAGCAGTAAAGAAACTCATCACGTGCGGTTTTACGCTACACCCGCCCGCATCTGATCATTGGATTTTTTACAACCGAGTCGGTTTGAGCTTTTCCACAGATCTAACGGCTTATATTTTTTCCGGTTACCTTCTCCACTTGACGTGGCATGATCTTATCCGTTTATTATAATGCTTTTCGCAGTTAGATTTTTTTTCATTTTTGTTGTGCTCTGTAAATTCGTCAGATTTCGATTAGAACCCTAATTCACCACTTCTCGAAGAAGCTCGAATCCGGAGACATTTTCCCGTTTCGTGAATTCGTTTTCATTGAGAATTTGAGTTTTTGTAATTTCGTCTGTGATGGGTGGTTTGGCTATGGAGGAAATGCCTTTATCGGCGCTTTTTGAACAAGCAAGGAAAATCCATCTCGCTGCTTCAGACTCTCCTGCCGATCAGGTGGGAGCTTCTAATTTTTTTGTATGCGAATTCGATTAGGGTTTCTGATATGGCTGATTCCGAATTGCGAGTTTTACTGAATCGAACATTTCTGGGTTTGTTCTGTTTTTGGGTTTGTTTAGGATCTTGTGAAGAAAGGATGCGAGATGTTACAGAAGTGCGAAGACATGATCGGAAAGCTGGGGCTGTTCTCATCGAACGAGACTAAAGAAGATATCAGCACAAACAATCTTAAGTATATTTTGGTAAATTTCTCTGCAATCGAGTTTCTCTTGTTTGATTTTTTTTGTTAGTGGTATGTTTCTATTCTAGGTTTGTTGTTAGATTGGTGTGGAAAGAGCAAAAACTTGAATTTTGAATCTTCCTAAGATTGATACATGTGGCTGAAAGTGAATAACTTTGGCTGGTCTTATTGAATTTTAGCTACTGAACTTTCAAATGTGGAGTCTGAAATTCGGATTGTGCGCTCCTTAATTGGGCGTACCAGTTACTTTGTGTGGAGATCATAAGCTTGTGTGTTTCCAGTTGACATTGCCTTAAAGTGACGGGGATACTTTTTTGTGTGTGTGTGATTATAGGTGCCTTACTATCTTGCGGAGTTGACGGAGAAAATCATACAGGATGACCGGATTTCAGTTGTCAAGGCCTCACATGCAAAGTTGAAGGTAAGTTTTCTGCTGTGTGTTTGCAGAGTGTTGCTTCCCTTTGATGCTTTTTGCAAGTAGGAGTGAGAGGTTGATGTATAATTTAAATGTCTCCAGGAGTTTTTTACCTTCTGTGAGGCAATGGAACTTGTTCCGGAAGAAGAGTTGGAGGCTTCTTCACGAGGAGGTTCTGCTCCACCTGCAGACCGAAGAGCTCTGAAGGTAGAGATCCAGCTCGTTGTTTTTGTTTATATTCCAACCAGAACGAAGTTAAACTTTATTGGATTTTGAAATTCATGTTGTGTCTTTTTGTTTGTGATGCTTTTAGATAGCTCGATTCAAACGTCAAAAAGCTGCAGAGTCAAAGCTCCTTGAAATTAAAGAGAGGAAGGAGCGACGTGGACGTTCAACTAAAGCAGCTGCCTTGTCCACTCCGATTGAATCTGGAGAGGAAGACATTCCAGATGATGACAGTGAAGAAGAGAGAGAGGTTGGCTGCACTTTTGTTTCACTCTCTGCTTTTTCTGAATTGTTTTTTATTCTAAGCCTTTGTGTTGTGTCGTTTCTTTGCAGGCTTGGCTTTCCACATTGAACTTGGCTATTTGTAAGGTTTGTCTAAAAAATCAGTATTGGAATCTTATTGTTTGTCTAAAAAATCAGTATTGGAATCTTATGGTTTGTCTCAAGATGTGGCTTTATCTGATGGTTAAACTTTGTTGCAGGCTATTGATCTGTTGGAAATGCTAAAGAGAGAAGAGGAAATGCTCTCTGCAATAAAGGAAAAACAGTTGAAGGTAAGTTACCCTCGTATTGTTTTTTTTACATGCTAACAAACTCTTCGATATAAACATATATAAACATATATAAACCAAGAAAATGTTGTTATGATCTCTTGAACAGAATGGAGAGGATGCGTTTTCTCGGGATGCCCTTGACGATCGCACAAAGAAAGCTGAAACCTGGCACAGAGATGCTGCTGCGAGGGTACAGTACTCTAGACCGGCACAACCAATCACTTGTGCCACATTTGCACAAGATGTGTTAGAAGGAAGAGCTTCAGTATCACAGGGTCATGAACACAAGCACCAACCTCTTATATTCGGTCCAGCAAGCCTCGTGAATGGAGCTCTCTCTACAGAGAGAGAGAGGATGATAGCTCAGGTTTTCCAACCAAGTCACAGGTAAATCAAAATCATGCACATCACAATTCCTAGACCCTTTTCAATTTTTTATTTTAAAACAGGCGATTAAACTTGGGTTTGTAGGATGCCGACAATGAGCATAGAGGATGCTGGGTTAACAGAGATGTCGATAATGAATGATTGGCAAGAGCAGACGAAAAAAGCCATTGAAGAAGCAAGCACCTCATGGCACAATGATAAACCTTTGAGAAGAAAGGAAGAAGATGACGAAGATGATGATGAAGACGAAGAAGCTGTGATGAAAGCTAGGGCTTTCGATGATTGGAAGGACGATAATCCTCGTGGTGCAGGTAACAAGAAACTCACTCCTTGTGGCTGAACCTGACATGACAATACATATTTTAACACTTTTCTCCCTCTTTTGTTTCTTATTTCCAAAACTCTTTTCTTTCACTTATGAGTTATGTCTGTAATTTAATCATCTTTCTACTGTAAGCCATAGACTATTTTCGTATTTTGGAATATTATTATTTTAAAATACGCCGACCATAGATGCAAATGCAATGTACTATATTATTATTAGTAAAATATTGATGTGTGAACCCACGTTCAATCACAGCACAATTTATGGAGTCAAACAACGAAAGAAAAAACGAGAAAGAGGATATACGATACACAACACACATGTTGCTTTTGTGAATAGTAATAACTTCCAAAGTACAATGAACATCACACTAACATGTAAACCAGGATTCAACCTACCTAGTTTCCTCCTGTAAACAACACACTTGTGATTTTAAAAACGAAGAAGATAAAAAAAAAAAAAAAATTTGACAAGAAAAGAGAGAAAAACGAATACCCAGTTGAAAAAAACCCAGAAAAATAAATAAATTAAAGAACTGCTCTATTTTTGAGGTGAAGATGTCAATGATAATGATGCAGATTGTAAAGCCATTATGGATTTGGAGATGTACACAAGAGAGATTTTGATTTTGATTTTGATGATTACTTAGTGATTTATCCATTGACGCATTGAAACCCTTCACAAACCCATAGCCAGATTCCGAACAGAACAGCACAGATGCAGAAATCAAACATCAAAACAACCCAAACATGTTTCCTCCATACCTGCTTTGCCTTTTGACTCTGATGATGATGATCGGCCAATAAACCATTTCTCAATTCCTTGCGTAAGACTCCATTGTTCCCATTCCCACATATATCAACCTTCTTCTCTGACATCTCCTTGATCGTAGCAAAGTCACCGGACTCTTCCCCTTTTGCTTCCGTATGCAATCTCTTCTTCTTCTTCAACGCTTTCAATGGCTTTCCCAAAAGTGGCATCAACGCAGCTCTTCTTCCTTTAGACGAATCGATGCTCGGATTCCGGCTCTCTCTCGCTACGCTCCTTGGAGTACCCACCAAATCCATGTCCAATTCCAAATCAACAACACCAACAATCTCCGTGAAAACTGGATCGAGCTTCGATTGGAGACAATTCGGGGAAGGATTAATCAAAGTTTCCGCATCCGATCCACCGACTCTGATCAGATCTTCAATAGCTGATCTCAACCGATTCAATACCCAGAATGATTCGGTTTTCTCCATGCTTTCGTCTAGAATCGCGAAATACACAAACGAATCATCGATTGCGAACGTGTATGTCTTCTTGCGAACTGTATGAGAGAACACTGAATGATGAGGAGGCGTGTTCTCGATGCATCTCAAAGCTACATCTTCGATTCCTGGCTCATCCTTTGAAACGAACTCGGCGAGAACTACGGTTCCTTTCGCAATGCAAGTGTACGACAATAGACTTGGATTTGAAATCATCGTTAATGGATTCAAAAGAGGATCGCAAAATTCAAAGAAGAAAACAAACAAACAAAGACAGAGATGATTGTTAGGTTTTCATTCGGAATCTTCGTATCGCAACAAAGGAAAAAAAATGCTGCGATCTCGATCGAATCAGAGGATTTTTCTCTCTCTAGAAATCCATCGTCTCTTTCCTTCTTCGTCTAATCTCTTCAATGAGATTTTTCTCTCTCTCTCTCTCTCTGTCTGTCTAAGGTTTGCGGAATTTTCTAGGGAAAGTAACAGAAATGGAAGAGAAGATCCATTATTGGAAAAACCGAAACGAAAAAAAGATAGATTCAGAATATAATAGTAGAAAACTGTGACTAACTTTACAAGAATACCCCCAAGACCATTCACGCCACGTAGCCCAATGCAAATACTTACCAACGTTATATTTTCTTACCACCGTGACAGGTAACTCTCTGAGTGAAAAGAGGGTTCTTAGGTAATAAAACAGGAAATAAAATCGTATTCCTCTTCTCAACACTTTTTCACAACGTCTAGTGATTTTGACCCGGTTCAAGAGATGGATCAACCCGACCCGACAAATCCCTCCGGTCTAATCCTCTCCGCCACTGAATCGATTCGGTCGTTTCTCGACCTGGCCTCCGGTGATATTCGTCTCTCCGACGAACTCAGAGGAATCGCTTCTGATCTGCGCTCGAGGAACACCGTTCCCTACAAATTGCTTCGCGCCATATGGGCCGGATCCGATCCCTCGACCAGACCGGATTTGTCGGGACTTTTCTCCGGCTCCGATTTCGTCTTCACCAGTCCCAAACCGAGGGAAAAGGTATGTGGAAAAAGCTCGTGTTCATATTCTTGTTCTGTTCCAGCATCAGGATCACTCAGGGATAAAATCCGGAGAAATTTGATCGAATTAGATTCCCTAATTTGCTGTAATGGTTTCCATAGAAAGGAGGTGATCTACGTGATACTCATGTCTGGTTCTTAGGACAATCCGGCAATAGAAGAGATTATCGTTTGGTAATTTAGAGGAATCCATGGAAGATGAGTTTTGGTTGGATTCAATTAAAATCCGAATATGCATTTCTTTTTGGTTAATGGGAATAGTTGAGGGTAATCAAGGAAACTTCATTGCTGGTATGATGAATGTAGTTGAAGATGTTTGTGGTTTCATTTGTTTGTAGTTGAAGATGCTCACCAATCGCCATTTCTTTGTGAGTCTGTGTTTAATTTGATCTGATTTTGTTCTCGTGGTAGAGCGAAGAACTGAAACTGAGATTACTGAAGCTGAGAGAGATTGCAGAGAGGAAGGAGTATGCTGAGCTTGTTAAAGATATAACACCTAGGAAGCAAGTCGAAGAGCCTTTCTCGTCTTACAAAGACCAGCTCGGTTTTGGTAAAGCATTTCGCTCAGTTCTAAATAACTTTTCTTGGAGTCACTGAAGATTTTGTTTGTTTTTCTTGCACACTCGTTTTATAGGTTTACACGTTGGTCTTACCATGTTCACTGGATATTTGGTTGGATACGCTTCTTTCAGAGCTTTGTTCAACCGCAACCCCGCTCTGGTATGTTTTTTGTATCTCTTGTTTTGTCAAATTCTGGAAACCTGTTACGAATAAGTGGATTATTTATTCATGAGTATTTTTCTTTCTTTCAGAGTGCTGCTGGTGGGATTCTTGGACTTGTTTTGGCGATGCTTGTCGAAACGCTTCTCTTTATAATCAAAACGTCTAAAGATGATCAGGTTCAGAGCGCTAAATCATTCACTCCCACTACTAAGAAGAATCAATAGAACTTGTTCGCCTTCTTCTTGTTCCGGCTCTACTGAGAAAAGATGAGATTTGTAGAGATTTAGCTTGGAGACTTATGTGATATTGATCGAATCCATCTATAACCCGATTTGGGAAAATTTTGTACACAAAAAGAATTTAAGTTTTGTAAAACAATTGTCAGTTTCTTTTTCCCTTGTATTTATAATCGATCCAATCTTTTTCTCTCGTTTGATGCCCCTAAAAGCATCGTTAGTGTCAGTTTATCTGCTTTTGAGAGCCTCATTACCTCTTGACTGTGTCCATTTTTCGAAAGTCACTTTATTTGAACCTTTTTCTCCATATATGCAGTTAAGGTTGTCTCTTTTAGATACAGAGAGAAACCATTTTTCATTAAATATTTGTGGTTATGCTACTCTTATATATGTGAGTCTGTGACCACGACACATTGATAAGAGTTGTAAATAAGAAATATTTTGATTGAATATATTGCTCAAATTTTACTTCAACCCTATTATATTGAGCTCTCCAATGACATGGGTTCACATTTTGCCAACAAAAATTAACATCAAGTGTAGCTAACCACTAGTCTAAAAGTGTAGATCAACAATCATTCTTCCTCTCAGTTGCGTGCGGGGGAGTTAGGTGCGATGCGTGCGCAGTTGTCCTTGAGGAGAGGAGGGAAGAAAGGATTCAATGGAAACATTTGTGGCCAACAGTTTGCATCTAAGGTCAAAAACACTTTGCAACATGCGGCTTCAAGATTTTCAAATTTTCCAGAGAAAATTGATTTGGAGATTTCGAGCACACACCCTTGTACGTTGAAGAGAGACGACCAACATTTTACGAGATCAACAGGTGAGCCGGGTGGGAAAAGTCCTGGAATCAAGGGTGGCGTTTGCACTTGAGCTACTCCTTGAGTGACAAAAATGGTAGCACAAAAGAAAACAATTGAGACAACAATTTTGGTTCCCATCTTTCTAATAAATCCTTTTACTCTTTTTCCTCTCTGTTTTTTGTTGTTGTTTTGGTTTAGACTATAGATGTTTGGATGGTTTTAGAAAGAGGAAGAAACATAGAATTTATAGGCTCAGCAAATAAGATTTGTTGATAAATCGAAGAGTAACTTATGGTTTTTCAATTTTGTTTCAAAATGTAACTCATGTTGTGGAAAATGTATTAAACTTTCTTACGTTAAGTTGAGTTGACTAATGTAAATATAGTGTGTTCTTGTTTAAGTTTTGAAACAGAAGACGTGAAATTTACTATCTTTTTTTCTCTTTGACCCACTGCTTGTTTTTCTTTGTAAACTTACACTTCTGTTGGTTTCTTTATGACTTTTTTTTTTTTAATATCATATATTTATTATTATCCTATTACAAATTATGAAAATTGTTACATCGACAATTCTAAAACGGACAAGTCTACCGCCTTGATCTATGCCAAACGAGTCTACATTGCCTCATGCTGAAGATCTCCTACAAGCTTGTCTCCTTAATCTGCAAATTTTAATAATCAGTCGCATCTTCTACCATTCGAACACCAGTCCTCCTAGTGTAGAAACATTAATGAACCCTTGATCAACCACTGGATCAAGGGGCTTCCACGGTTTCTTTATGATTACAAACTAATTTTTGTTTTTGTAATAAAGTAACATATAAGAGTGGAGAGTTTTCAGTGAAATCTGGCTAGTGGATGATCAGTAATGTGAATCATGCAGATTGTATTCAAGAAGCATAAATGTTGCCTTCTATCATTTCCGATGAAAGAGGAGATCTGGAATATGAAAACTAATGCCAAGATTAAAGCCTTTTTATGGAAATCTCTAAGTGAAGTTTTGCATGTGGTTGATTTTATCAATAAAAGGGTATGAATTGAGATAGCAGATTTCAAGTGTGTGGTTTGGAAGGAGAATCGATCAACAATGTTCTATTTTCATGTACATTAGCTAGACATGTATAGGCTTTGTCTAATATTCCATCCCTTCCTCATGGGTTTCATCTTGAGGCTCTTTTCCAAAACTTCTCCTTTTTGTTGGAAACTTATTAAGAATCATTCTATTCATGTGCTTACTAGACGGTTAATTTCTTGGTTGTTGTGGTACATATGGAAAAATCAAAATGGTTTTATGTTTGAGGAGAAAACGTTTTTGGCTCCTGAGGTGGTTATGAAGGCTTGTGAAGAAAGAGACCAGTGGACAGATGCTCAAAGCATCAAGCAGAGTGTTTCACTTCATGTGGAGGATGAGAGCTTAGATTCGAGGAAGAAATGGTACAAACCTCCGACAAGTGGTTTAAATGTAATGTGGGGTTCTCCTCGTCAAAAAGAAAAGAAATGATAGGAGCGGCTTGGGTGCTTAAAGATGATCAAGGTAGTGTTCTTCTTCATAGCAGAAGATGCTTTGTTGCAAAGGAGAGTATTGATGATGCAAAGCTTAAAGTCTTCTTATGGGCAGTAGAGTGTATGGGTTTTCACAAGGTTAACCATATCATTTTTGCTACTAAATTTCCTGAGCTGGTAGGGCGGTGACAAGACCTAAGGCGTGACCTTCTTTGGGATTCCAATCCAATGAGATTTTAACTGGATTGAGACCTTTTGGTTCTTGGAAGGTAGTATTGGAAAGCAAGGAAGCAAACAGAGGAACATCTCTCATTGCTAGTAGTGTGATTAAAGATGACATGATTCATTCTTATGTTACGGTTAGTTTCCCTCTTTTGTTACATCAAGTTTTTGTTGATGAGAGTGTTTAATCCTCTGTTGTGTTTTTCCTCCTAATTTTTTGAGGTATAGAAAAGGTTTGATATAGTCATTACGACCCTGTTGGCTACACAAGTATGTGTTTAAGCTCTTTTGTATACAAACTGATATGTTGCAAATGGTAGGGGTCTTCGTATCTTTAATGAAATATATGTTCCTTTTAGATGGAAAAAAACATATAAAAAAAGATCATAAAAGATGATGGTTTTAACGAACACTAACCAAACCTTCAATTGATGATGGTTTTGCACGTAATGAAATCAATCTTTTTAAATCCACGAATTAAATATTGTTAGAACAAAATATTTGTTTTTGAAAATTAGCGGTTTACGACTTGTAGCCAACTCTTAGGAAGAATTCTTAAAGAAATTACGTGCACAAGTTTACGACTCTTAGGACGATGACTGGTTTACGACTTATTGACTGGTTTACGACTCGTCTAATGGGGCTCACCCTAAGGTTTTGTGTTGGTAGCTTGACTTCTTTGGTAGATGTCGTCATTGTGTTTGAAGAGGTGAAGTATAATTTGACCTCTTTCCATAATGAATATATTTGAAGTTTATTTGTATGTGTTGCTAATAATTTGACCTTTCAGCAGGGCACCATTGAGTTGTTGATGGCTCGAGAGGTAACTTTGAGGTTTCAAAAATCCGTTATCCTCGACCTTGAAGTTGTGATAAGGAGTTCTTCAACTCCAAAAGGACCAAAACATGCTTTAGGTCGGGGAAAGTGGATTTTTGTGGCTTACATCTCAAGATATTGTACAGTTTCTGTCCCATCAATGGTTGTCAACGTATATAGTTTACTAACTTATTCCAAATTTATTGCTTTTTTTTTATTAGAGTTGTCAGTTTAGTATAAACTAATTATAATTAAGCTGGTTAACAGATTGTTGTACCATGTCCCTTAACCATATAACATGTTGTACTATGTCCCTTAACCATATAACAGGGCATTTATTCTTTTTTTTTTGTTTGGTCAAAGAGGGCATTTATTCTAATAGAATAAGTCAAGTTGAATAACAAGAATCATTTTCTGCAGTTCCAAAAGACAGTACTGGAAATCAAAGAGCTTCAGTTGGATGTATCTAAGGATGGCTGGAAAAACTCAATTCTATATGCAAAGCTGCATATACCAAAAATGCATGTTTACTTATGTGAACCACAAATACACGCTCCTATAACCTGGGATGACCTCTCTCTTTCAGCTGAGTTTAGACATGACAGGTACACATCTGATTCATACATTGATGATTAAAGTCCTCCTTTACACGTAAGGATTTTGTACAAGCCCACTTTCGAGGTCATGAAAATTGAGTTAGCATCTACCTTCTCTTTTCGGCCTAATTTTCCTATCATAGCTGCAGTTGAGGTAAAGTTGGGATTATCAGATGCGAGCTATTCATGTCTAGGCTACAACTATGGTTGCATACAGCTCTTTAAAGATTGTGTTAGTAGCAAAATATGCCATGGTTTACCATTGCTTGTTAGACTTTGTTTTACATGTCCTGTTTTATGGTGGAAATCATCATATATGGTTTACTATAGGGGTGTCATGTTAAACCAAACCAATCCATATTTAAATGACTTTAGTGCTAAATGGGTCATGAATTAATCCATAACTCATTTAAATTAATGAGTTGTGTTTTTGTCTAAGTTGCAATTTTTCCTTTGTGACAATTACCCAAAATAACTCAAAACTATGAAAAAATAACTAGATTAACCCACCCAAAAAAGTATTACTAGTATAACTCAGATTTTGAGTAAAAAGACAATTAACATTATAAACTTCATTTTATTATCGACAATGCCATTTTCATTTATTTAAAAAAAAAAAAAATCAATCGCAGACATGAACACATCCATGTCAGTTCCATCAAAGTCGTCACAATAATCAAATCTAGGTCCATCATCATCTCCGTCTTTAGCAGCGTCGTGGCCAGTGTCTTCATCTTCGTTGTTCGAAACATGTTCCAATCCGTGAGCGTTGGCCAAATTAGGAGCGGGCTTCTCTGCATTAGCTTCTGGTTTTTTTTTATTTCCTTGATTCAGCAGTCTTGTTGTCTTCGACTTCAACACAAAGTCTCATGGTTTCCGTTTTTGATTGCCCAAAAAAAGCTTGAAGTTGTCTACCGTTTCCAATAAATACTGGTGGTGTATCTATGGGTAATTTCTCAAATATCTTCTTCGGCAACATGTAACTTAAGACAACACGGCATGAACTATGATCCAACTCGTAATCCTCATAAACCATTCGAATGAAATCGTCATAGCTTGTGTCTCTGTTACCTTGTAGAATTCGGCTTCCTCTTTTTTTATCAACAGCAAATAACCATCTGTTGTTGTCAAACATCCACTTCCCACTTACAAGAATAATTTGATCCATAACCAGAGAAGAAGATGATAATGAGAGGAGATAGGAATAAAGGAAAAAAAATGAGGCTAAGAGGTGATGTTGATGATGATACAGTTGAAAAAACTCTATCAAAAATGGTTATGAGGGTGGCCGAAACCCTAGACATAAAAGGGAGTGGATTTAGGCTTAAATTACTCATTTTTTTACACCAATTCGTTTTAATTAAAATAAGTCTGCCATAACAAATATAAGTCTGTCACTACATGAATTCTGGAAAAATAATTCTCTCAGTTATTCCTGTGACAAACAAATCTGCCATTATGTAAAATAAGTTTGTCAAAATTGAAACAAAAAATAAATCTGTTATAACTATAAGTAAATCTGCTATCACTATAGGTTACACTAGTAAGCAAATTTTACTTCAACAATCTGTTATAACTTGACATATTTTTCGTACATATAATAAGTCTGTGGAGTCGCACCTAATAAATCTGTGAGAAAAAAATAATAATAACGCCGATCACGTAAAAGTCTGGTCAAGAGTTGTTAAATCTGTGGTGTCATCATAAAATAAGTCTGCCATTAATTATAAATCTGTCGTACAAAACATAAATTTGTCATCACGTATACAAATAAGTCTGTCGTACAAATAAGTCTGCCGAAGTAAATCTGTTCTTACAAAAATAAGTCTGTCGCTAAAATAAATCTGCGGTTATAAAAACAAGTCTGTCATAACGTTGGTTTCAAAAATTCGGAGTGGCAATTTCGTAATTTAATCTGAACGCTGGTCTTTTTGTTTTTTTGGATTTTTTAAATTTTTTTTCCTACAAAAAAAAAAGAGCTATTTTGGGTATTAAAAAAACTCATTTAACCCTCAAATTTTTAGATACATTCTAGTAATAAAAATATATTTATGAGTCAAATGAGTTTTTTTCCCTTTTTCTTTTGACCCACTGATTTTTTTGTCGTTGTAAGCTTACACTTTCGTTGGTTTCTATAAGATTACAAACCTGAAAAACATTATTCCACTTTATTTATTTATTTTTTTTTGTTAAAAGGCATTCTATTGAAAAGCATAAGAAATAAAAATTACAAAGCCCAATTGGCTTAGTTGGCTAAGTAGCCATATTGTTTAGAAAACATGAAATTACATAACATTAAGGAACCAAATCTGAATCAGCCCAAGTGAATTAAACGTAGAGGCCCATAGCCCAATATATGCAATCCTTGGTTAGGGAGAAAACGGGGAACAGCCCAATAAACGAGAGAGTTCACACGGTTGAGGACAACAGAGAATGAAGAGCCATCTCAGATCGGAAGATGCTTCCACGAAACAGCTTCTGATCAGCTAGAGAACCAGGTCTGCATCATCTCAGATGCACGCTTTGGTTGTTGCTCCACTTTATTGATTTATTCCACTTTATTGATTTTAGTATCAACTCTAAACCCCAGTTAAGGTAGCTAAACTGAGGTGCAAGGCCGTGTAGTGGATTGGTAGGATTGTAACCTTAAAAGACTCCTCAAAACAACTTTAAACTTAGTAAACCCTTGTTATAAACACTTTTATTCTTTTGATTTATTTTTAATTAGAAATGTGGCTAAAGTCAAGTTTGCCCTTAATAAATTTGGCATATTACAGAAAAACCAAAGAAAAAAAAATACTTATGTTTCCTCATCTTTTCCAAACCAAGAAACAGATCCGCGAACTCTTTTCTCTCTTTCTCTCTCCCTGTCTCTCTCTGAAACGATCCATCAGATCCTCTTCCATCGGAATCGTTTGCTCATTTTGTCGTCGTCACTATTGCCGTCATCACTAGCAGCGTCTCCGTCTCCCCATCTCGTCGCGGTAAGCCATTCCCTTAATCACATCTTGCAATTTTCAAAAAAGGGGTTTTGATTTTGAATGGGGTTTCTTGGGTTTTCGTTTTGCGAGATGATAAGGTTTCGATTTGTACTACGAATTTGATATGAATGTACCGGGAATTGATAACATTTGGAGTCAATTTTGAAATTAGGGTTTGAAGTAAAATTAATTTGGGGTTTTGATTTGTAATGGATTTTGGGTTGCGAGATGTTTTGATTTGTACTAGTATTATGGTTTGAAAAGGAGATGTGTCGGGGTTTCATATGAATTAGTGTTGATTTCGAATGGGTTTTGATTTTGAAGGAGATGTCAGGTTTTGATTTTGATATATGTATCGGGTTTGAAATTAGAGTTTGAAGAAAAATCAATTTGGATTTTGGTTTCAATTGGAGATGTATGGACTTGTTCTTTTTCTTTCTCTGTACTAGGATTTCGAATGTGTTTGCGGTTTTGATATGAATTGGGAGTAGATGTATATGGTTTGAAATTATGTGTTTTGTGCGTGTTTTGATTTGCTTCTTGTGGATTTTGCAGAAATGGCTCCTAAGACCAAGGGAGGAATGTCGAAGAAAGGGACTTCAAAGGGATTCACTTCAAAGAAAGGGAATTCAAAGAAAGGGACTTCAAGGGAATCACTTCAAAGACTTCTAGTAGTAGCTTCCAAAGATATGCTGTGAGCGATTCAAGTAATGGGTCAGAATCAGAATCTGGAAATGATCCTACGCCATCACAGGAGATGGGTCAGAATCAGAATCTGGAAATGAGTAAGAAGTTATGTAACTGCTTTTGGACAAGTGTAGTTCTACGTAGGACTACTAGTACTACTAGGGAGAACTGTGAGTAATTAAGATGACTGGTATTACTAAGGAGGACTGTGAGTATTTAGGATGACTGGTACTACTAGATTTAGTACTATGTATAACTGTGAGTATTCATGATGACTGGTATTGCTAGCTTTTAGTACTTAGGATAACTGGTAGTACTAAAGTGCAATGGTTGGATTATGCTTGGATTTTGTTTGGATTGCAGGAGAAAGAAGATTCAGAACCCCAACCGTCGGCACAGGAGAAAGAAGATTCAGAACCCCAACCGTCGGCATAGGAGACAGAGGATTCAGAACCCCAACCGTCAGCACCTCAAATTTTTTTTCTCAAACCTACGGAATACAATAAGCAGTGCAAGATACAAACCATGTGCGATTTGAAAAATTTCTTGGAGATCATAAAGGAATTTCCACCAGAGTTGGAATGGTTTGATACACACCCATAGTGCCAACACATATTCCACATGGATGAGGAACAAAATCATATGCTTCGAGGATTATGGATTATGCTCCTTCGAACTGTGAAGGTGGAAAGGAGGAACGTTGTTTGGTTTGCTGTGAATGGTATGCCTATCCGGTACTCATTGAGAGAGCATGGTCTCCTCTGTAGGTTTGACTGCCATGAATACCCGCCTGGTTATAATCCGTGGAAGAAGTTGAAGAACTACAAAAGTGAGTTGAGGAAGATGATGTTTGGGACGAAGGAAAAAGTGACTATCAAAGATGTGAAAGACAAGCTGCTGTCAAGGAAGAAGAGTAGTGAGACTCGGCTAAAGTTGGCCATCTTATATTTCCTAAGTGCCGTACTTGCATGTAAGTCGAAGAGTGATCGAAATATAGAGCCATTCTTGTTTAAAATGGTTGAGGATCCAGATATGTGTAAATCATTTTCATGGGGGCGGATGACATTTGAAGGTTCTGTCAGAGATGTTTATCACGTGGTGGAGTTTATGAAAGGTTCTGTTAAAGAAAAAATGACTTTTCCTGGATTCGTAACTCCTTTAGAGGTAAACCAAAATATTATTTCTATGATTATGTTTTGATATTTAACCAATCCATTACATAGTATAATTGTATCTATATATACGTATGTAGATTCTGGCCTTTGAATGTATAACAAATTTGAAGACTTAGTTTAGAAAAAATATGGAAGAAGTAGACGGACAGTATCCAATAATGTGCAATAAGATGTTCAAAATTTGTAGTATAAAAGGGTGGACATTGGAAGAGATTTATGAGTCGCTTGGGGATAGTAAGGTATTAGTTTAACTGATGTTCATAATTAGAAATTATTTTAGCTAATGTTAATTAACATGTAATTTGTACTTATTTACATTTTCAGGATATTCAAATTGTCTTGGAACCGGAATATGAAGAGGAAAAAGAACTTTTAAGCCACATCTTAGAAGCTGAAGAAACTTATGCAGGCTACGACCCAGAGCAAGATCATTGGAGTGACTATCTTGCAGTGAAGAAGAAGAAGATATGTTGGCAAGGGTTGTGTGACTCAGACGTGGCTTCCCGAGTACAAATAGAGGAGAAAGAAGAAGATATTGGATTGGGTACAGAGGCTGCTGGAAAAGAAGAAGGTCCTGCGCTTGAAGTAACAAATCCTTCTTTGGTTCAGCTTTTGAAAGAGCTTGAAGATAGGCTGGCGGAAAGAATGAGAGAAGGGTTTGAAAAGGTGAATGATGCCCATTTGGATTTAGAGAAGAAAGTCATACGGTTAAAAGAAAAAGTAAAGGCTATTAGGAGTGAAGTCAGTGGTCATGGATACTCTTGGGATGGGTTCGAGGGAGGTGATAACGAGTATGTAGGGGAGCCATTAGGGACTGCCAATGCAGAAAAAGGGAAAAAGAAGGGCACAGAGATGGACATCGACAAAGAAAAAGATCCTTCAGGGACTGGCGATGAAGTGACTGGCGATGCAGGAACTGGCGATGCAGGGACTGGCGATACAGGGACTGCCGATGCAGAAGAACCAGGAGTAGAGGAAGAGAAAGAAGAAGAACAGAAAGAAGATGAAGAAAATGAAGAAGAAGAAGAAGAACAGAAAGAAGAAGAAGAGAAAACATAAGAAGAACAGAAAGAACAAGAGGAAGAGAAAGAAGAAGAACAAAAAGAAGAAGAAGAAAAGGACGCAGAAGAAGAAGAACAGAAAGAAGAAGAAGAGAAAGAAGAAGAAGAAAAAAAGCAGAAGGAGCTGATAAGACCCCAAAGGCTGAGAGAGAGAAGAAACCATCTATCTACAAGAAAGCGCCTTATACTTATGATGGGAAAAGAAACGGAGCCAATAGAGAGGGAAAGAGCAAGAAGACAGGAGGTGGCACAAAGGTTGGGAGCAAAAGGCAAAACGCTGGAGAAGCTACCAAGGCTCCGAAGAAACAGAAGCAGAGGTGATCATGTTTGGCTTGGAATGTAAGCAGAAGCAGACCTAGAATGTTAATATTTTTTGGATTGCACAAGGAATGTTGAACTGATGCTTTCTGGATTGTTTTAGGAATGTTGAACTGATGTTTTTAGGTGCTTGTCGAAAATGGTTTTATAACTATAAAGTATTACCACACTTATTTTTATAACTACTGGTATAACTGGTCAATGAGCCTCCTAAATAAAAACGTGTAAAACATGTGTTTGCATCATTAAAAAATTAAGGAAAATACAACATATTTAACATGTGAGCCGTCTCTTGAATTAAAAATTATAAATTTTTTACTCATAGTCGTACTTAGTATTTCAGTAGTGCCCTTTAACACATAGTTATATTTGATATTTTTTACATTTTATTAGTTATACCTAGGTGAAGTATAATTTTTTTAGTAGTACTGATCTGATTAATCCATTTCAACTTAGTTAATATTGTTTCCTATATTAAAATCTATGAAAACAAAAGTTTTCTATGTTTGACTTAACAATTAGTGTTTCTACTCATACATTACCTTACATTTACATATGTGTAAGCTATGATTTTAGTAAAAAGTTTGGTTTTCATATATTTTTGAATTTGCACAGTACTAAGTATTAATAAGTAAAAATACGTAGTAGTATTAGACAGAGAGATGTGCGTGTTGTAGTAGTACCAAACAGAGAGTTGTCCCAAAACACATTACACAGTCATACTTAGGTATTCCTAGTAGTACAAAACAGAGAGTTGTCCCAAAATACATTACACAATCATACTTAGTTATACCTAGTAGTACCAAACAGAGAGTTGTCCAAAAACACATTACAGTCATACTAAGTTATACCTAGTAGTACCAAACAGAGAGACTTACCTAAATCGGATTAGACGTACTAGGTTCACCACCTAAGTAGTCATAAAGATGTCTTCTTCTTCCTTTTCCTCTTCCTCTTCCTCTTCCTTGATGCTCTCTAGTTGACAGGCACCGTGTGTGTTAAGCGGGTCCTTTGGTTATATCGTGGGCCGGAGGCTTGCCAAAGCGGACGTTTGAAGTTTTTCGTTAGGTATCATCCAAGTTGACATATGGGGTACATGATATATTGTCCTATTATATACGAGTACCCACTCCTCCATCAGATAAAAGTGAGAGGCAAAATCATAATGACGAACCTCCGTTTCTCCGCTTAGTCGGATGATAGCTTGTATCGCATGCACGCATGGGTACTTCTCTATATCAAAGTACTTGCAAGTGCAAATTTTCTCGCTCAAATTAACTGCATAATTCTTTCCATCACGTCCAATCACAATGTACTCATAGGACAAACTATTTATTTCTTCCGACAATAGCTTTTTCCTAATCGGTATGTTGTACTCTATTATGTCGTTCACGCGAGGAACCAACTTCTGTGACTCGGGTAATTCATTCGCTGTCTTCCGATGCTTGTTGAACCATTCAGCTATTTTCGCAACGATCATATCAATCATATGTAATAACGTGTACTTCCTTGCATGTACAAAAACGCCATTGATCGATTCTACACTATTGGTGGTTATTATGTTGTATATTTGTCCTGGAAAATAACACTTTGCCCATTTTTCCACAACCACACTCTTATCGAGATACACAGCTTCCACTTGATACTTTCTCTTAAACGCACTATAAAGTGTTAGGAACATATGCTCTGTATAGGCTTCCGCACATTTCATGAAATCCCCCGCAACTGTTTTTTCAGGCTTGAAAAAACCTTAGTCTTCACATTCTGAGACAAATGGTATATACAATACCCATGTTGAGACAACAGAAACATCACACGTACTGCCTTGATCAGGGATACATTTCGATTAGATATAAACATTAGTTTACGATGATCCGATACCACTAATTTCAACTTCTTCATAAACCACATCCAACTTGCTTTGTTCTCACCATCAGCTACACCGAAAGCAATTGGATAATGGTGATGATTAGGATCTTGAGTCATTGCAACAATTAGAACTCCACCATATGAATGCTTAAGGTGAGTGGCATCCACAATGATGACTTGTCTTATGGCTTTGAACCCTTCAATACACGCTCCTAACGCAAAGAACATATACTTAAACCTACCAACATTGTCCCATTCTACAAATGTTCGTGTACCCGTATTCGTCTTCCTTGCATATACATATAACAATCCAACAACCGATAACTCTCCTGTGGACTTCCCTGCACGATATTAGCAGCTAGTTGTTTTCTTCTCCATGCAGTAGTGTATGATATGTCAACACTAGCTTTTTCCTTAACCATCTTTATCAGATTTTTGGGTTTTGGAGTCTCGAAATTACCGGGATACTCTTCTTGTAAAATAGAGGCAACTACTTTTGTAACCCTCTCCTTCTTCTTATCTTTGTGCTTGCATCAGCTCGAGAGCATGTATGCATCTTCTCGTAAGTTACAAGTTTCCAACGATCTGAATCCTTCATCGGAAGAACCCGTAAATACCACTTGCAACCTTCTTTCCACGCCCAACATTATAGCACATTTCGTCTTGGACACGTCTTATCTATTTTATACTCAAAACAATTCTGATGTGAAGTTATTTGAACTAAGACCCTCACTTCGTCCCTACTTCCAAATTCTTGACCAAAACGATATCTACACCATCTTCCCATGGAGTGGGAGTACATACAAGCCCATGTCTATCCACAACATCTTCTCCCTCATTATCTTCATGGATACCAAAGTTATCCTCATTATCTTCATGCATACCAAAGTTCTCCTCATTATGTTCATACATACCAAAGTTATCTTCGTAATCTGTCATAAAAACAATTTCATACAACTAGATTTAGTTATACCAATCAAAAAGAACTCACAAGATGAGGCACAAATTTATTCCAAGAATACCTTGTTGAACCAACGCATAGTCTTCCGGTGGTTCGTCTGTGTAACGAGTCATCATACCTTTCCCTATATCAACTTCAGTTTCTCTAACCTCTCTTATCACTTGCACACTTCTCTGAGATTGATCCACATCTTCGACGACCTCCACGTGCAAAAGATTTCTACGACCATCTCCATTCACTTGCATTAGGTAATTAAAAACCTCATCATCATTCGACACATTAGATGGTAACATAACATTCAGAATCATCGGAAAAAACTGAGTTTCAGCTGTATTGTAGCTGAATCTATCTTTATCTTCTTGCCAATTCCTTCAACCAACGCCGAGTAAGTCACCTCCTCCGCTCCGGTCCGTATCGCTAAGGTGTGAATTCGATCTCCTCCTGACCTCCATCTTATGAAATCATCTTCCATTGAATAAGATCCTCCATAATCAAAACATATGATTGTGCAATTCATTCTCCCATACAAGAGAATAAGAACATAAAAAATTTCGTTTATTCACTTTCAGTACTATCAGTTATTCTCAGTCATACCATTTACTCTCACTAGTACCAGTTATTCCAGTCATACCACTTACTCTAACGACAAGTATGATTCAGAACGATTAAACTGTTATTTTACTACAAAAACTATCCTATGACCCTCAAATACTTACAAACACAAGACCAATATCCAAAAAACCATACAAAACTAACAAATCTCCGAAATTATAAGAACATCAATTATAATAACCCTAAACCGATTCGGAAATCAGAAATAACACCCTAATAACCCTATTTTAACGAAAAAAGATAATAAGAACAATGACACACCCTAACAACCCTATTATAACGGAAATCGGAAATCACTCTGTTTTTGTTGGTTCCAACGAATTATTGTGGAACAATGACAACAACGAGAGCTTATGTTTCTATCAAGATGGAGAAGAAGACGCCGGCGGGATGGGATGATGAAGTTTCTCCTTTATGGAGAAGAAATCACTCTACTTTTTTTGTTGTTTCAGAGCAGAGAGGGAGTGACGGCGGGGGATTCCGGAAGATGAAGTTTCTCCTTTATGGTGGCCACGTGTCCTCTTTTCATAGGTTCAGTTTTTTTTTGGTTGGTGATTTATTTAATTGAGTTGTTGATATATTTAATTAGGGTTGTATATAAATAATAATATATTAAAGATGGGTAAAGAGGAAAAAATTACAAGGGAAGGGTTGTAAAAATTAGGAATTGTGTTATGAATTGTTTTTAGTTAGTTGGGGTTTATAAGGTTACAATCCGGATTATTACAATTAAAAACTGCAAATTGATTAGCAAAATGGTACGTCCGTTCTTTGAAGACAATTGAGTCAAATCACAATTAACGATATTCTAGGAAAAGCTGATTTTTTTATATGATCGTGTTCTTCACTCTATCGTATTCCATTGAATACTCTTGTTTGTTAGGATAGTCGCTTATTGCCTCTACGCGGTTAGATGATTTATTCTAGCCATTGGTTGTCTAAACACAGAATTTTACATTCACATATAAGTTTTGAAGGGTAACAGTATTATTGGTACCTGCTAAAGAATCATAATTTGAAAGAAAAAAACCGGGTTTTTGATCAGAGAAGCAAATGCATCATATAATGGAAAACTACCGGAATAGCACAAGTATATGTTATCAACAAAGATGTTTAACAAACACTTTCTTCTTCAAGGTCCTCCAAGAATGGCGTTCTCGGTATCTTCTCTGCTCAATGCATAGCTAAACCTTCTTTCCATGTCTCTCTCCAGACTTCCCGGTCCGCTTTTCAAGTACCTGTGTTACAAGCAGTCTCGGTTAGTCTCACTCGGCGGATTACATACAGAGACTCAAAAAAGAATGATCAGGAGGGCTATGTATCGACTTGTTTGGTCAGTTGATTTTAGATACAGAGACATTAAATTAGCTCTTAATTCTCAACTCCTGCAAATTAAATATCGAGATTCGTCCTATGATTCGTACACTACTACACAAACAAGTACAATATATTTCCATTACAAATACTGAACTAGGATTCACTATCATCCTCTAGAGGTTAAATCGTTACACTATGCTATACATATACTTATCCAAGCTAAAACAAGCTCCTCTTGACAACACTATCCAGAAAATCAATATACTCATTTTTAAGACAAGAAGTAGCTTTGGTTTCAAAACTACACATTCATAAACACATCAACGAACTAAGAATCATTCATGGATACTTGAAAAGAAGAATTTTCAGCATATTGCAGACTGTTGAAGACCGAACATACACAAAATTGGGGGAAAATTCGATACAAGAATCGAGCTTGAGGAAGTCAATGAGAGTACAAAAGCAATGAGTTTATTACATACCTTATGCAGAGATCTGTGACGTCAAGAGATAACTGAGCGTGCCAATCAGGTTTCTGAATCAACCAAACAGCTCTATCTTCTTTGCTTTGGTAAAACCCTAATTTTTTAAGCCAGGCTTCGATACAAGGCAAGCTATGAGAATACAATGGCTTGTTCTTCTCCGGTAGCTTCTTAAGCCATTCGTCCTCCGTATCCGAAACCTCTTCCGCTTCCGACGATTTCGACGAAACTAGGGTTAGGGTTTTCCTCCGAATTGGGGAAGAATAAGAAGAAGAAGAAGAAGAAGAGGAGTACCTACGACATCTGGGCGAAAACGAGGCTTCAGAGCTCGAAATTTGTAGAAATTTCGCAGGGCTTGATGATTGTGTAGAGGGAAATAGAGAAGTTGAAGGAATAAATTTGAATGTAGAGACACAGATCATGATGAGAAAATTTCCGAGAAAATTCTTGATTTCCCCGGGAAAATTCAGCCAGAAAGCAAATCGAGCGAGGAGAAGCAGAGGAAATTTCTCGTTCTATCTTCAACTTCTCAGAAAAAACTGTGCACCAGATTTTCCATTGCAAATGGGCTTACGATCTAGAAGACAAAGGCCCAATAACTCATAATCTGATGACGTGGCAAGATATGTTTTCCCGCCAAAACTCGACGCTCCCTCCTTCTCTCTCTTTCTTCAACCCAAATCTAAAATCGGAATCTCTCTTTCTCACTCACTGTTTGATTTCAATGGCTGGAGATTTGTTATACGCCAAAACGCAGCGTATCGTGCTTCTGATAGATCTCAATCCGCTTCTGGTCAATTCCAATTCGGAGAAGTACCGAGCCGTCGTGATCTCCGCCGCGGAGAAGCTTCTCTCGTTCCCTCCTTTATCAGCTTCTCTATTCTCTATCAAATTCTTCTTTTCTTCTCTATCTTCTCTATTGTCTTCCTCGAAGCTCTCTGCACTATCAATTTCATCTTCTTCACTTTCATTTGACCTCCCTAACCCTACGCTCGTCTCTCTTAAACGCGCCTTCGCCGCCGTTAAACGATGTGAACTTCGATCTACTTCCACGGCGGGGATGCGGCCTCGTGGGGTTAATGTCGCGGCATCTTTGCGACAGATCGTCTATGATTACGCTTGGGAGCCTGTGGTTCGAGATCCGGAGATAGGTATGATTCCTGGGTTTACGGATGGTGGGTTAGAGATCGTTAGGTCGAATTTGGTGGTCATGTTTTCCCCAATTTCTAGGGATTTGAAATGGGTTTCTGAGTTTCTTGATGTTAAGAGTGGTGATGAGTGTCTGAGCGACTTGGATTTGTTCAAGTCAAAATTAGGTGAGATTTTTGACTGTGTGAATGACTTATTCGATAATAGGGATATTCTCTTAAGCTGGATTGATGTAAAATCTGAAGATAGGCCTGGTGAAATGGGATTGAAGTCTGGGTTTTTCGAGAGTGGAATTAGAGAATTGGGTTGGGGACATTGTTCTACGGATTCGATTGTTTTCGGTTCTTCGATTGTTCCCTTTGGATTAATTTATCCAACAATTGGTATATGCCCAAAGCTATCTACTAGCCAGAAGTTTACTGTCCAGAGCAGTCTCGAGATTGCAGATATTAATGGTAAGCCTATTGAATGCAAATGTGGTGAGCTAGAGTTTTCTTCTTCTGAAATATTTAGTGGGAAGAGGTGTGATGAGTTCATAAACTTGGCTAGTGCAGCTGAGGAACCCCATCAGGACTCTCTAATTGAAGAATTTCGTCATGGAATCACCAAACTCAGTATTAAAGCCTTGAGGATGTGTGATGATCTTATCGAACTTGAGAGGTATACCTGTGATACTTTCCTTGTTCGTGAAGTCTCCCAGGTATCTGACCAAGATCAGGAGCAAGAGAGTGGATTTTGGGCTGACCGGGTCCTTCAGATACTAGAAAAGGAGACGGGCGAGAAAGTAGCAAAAAAGTCATCACCAATCTGGCAGATCTTGTTAAGTTATCTCTGTAGGGAAGGTTACTCAGCTTTGGTATCTCTAACGAATAGTAATGGTAGTTCTCGGACAGGAATCCTCAAGCCCTTCACTTTCTCCACGGGTTTAATCTGTGTTTTGGACAATGAAGTCTCTCCTCAAACAGTGGATCACGAAGATAGCAGGAAGGAAGTCAATTGTAGCGAATATACAAGAAAAGCAAGCAAAAAGCTTCTGAACTCACTTCATGCGATTAGCTGGGAAGAGTTCTGCAGATCAGTGAAAGATTATGGTCAAATAGATCTAGAGGATGTATACTTTTCCAAGTTTGGCAAGTCAAAGAAATTTAAGTTCCTGAAATGTTGGATGAAACAGATTAGGCAACCCAGAGGTTGCAGCTTATCCGTAGCTAATAATTGCGATGCACAGGAGGATGTGGAAGCAGATCCAATTGAGAAAACGCTCAACTCATTTGAAGAGAAAGAAAAGGCTGTCTCTTTACCTGTATCTGAGGAGGACATTGCTTTGAGTGGAAATCGTATATCCGTAAGGCACGAGAATGATACATCTGTTTATGCATCAGAGTCATCAGAAGGTTTCTTTGCTAATCTTCCTAGCAAAATCAAGCAAGGGATTGAATCTGAGGAAATAGACTTGGCAGCTCTAGCTGAGCGACTTGTCAAGTCCTGCATATTCTATTCCTCTCAAAGACTCGAGAAGGATTATAGCTGTGAGAATGGAACCCTCTTGTTGGTTACAGAGGAGCTCATCAAGATGTTGCTGAAAGAGCCGAAAGATTTAGTCGCCAAGTTTAGAAAGAAAGAATCATTATCCATGGCATGTGAGCAGAAGTCTGATGAAACTGCACCTGGTAGCATCATTAGAGAGTATCCTTTTTTCTGTTTTATTGCACTACCCAACTTATTCTTGTGCTTTGATCTGGTGCCATTTTACTGATGCTTATATCCATTATCTAAGCTGTTGACATTATTGCTCTGTTTTCTTTAATTTTCTATAAGATATGAGCTGCAGATTCTTTTCCGAATGGAAATTCTAAGATCAGAGATAGGTTTGGGAAGTGAGGAGTCTGTGGCGCATAAGTTTGCAAAACAAATTTGCATGCTTCTTGAGGCCATTCAGTGCAAGTTAGACGGTGGATTCTTTGGTGATTGGAGCCTTGATAAGTATGTCAACAAAATTATAAAAGCCAGGTATATAGTCTCCCATTCTCTGAAAGTTTTGTATTTTTGAGTTCTGTGTATTCATGCTAATGCATTGACTTGCCCTTCTCAGGTATCATCATATTCTTGGAGAAGTAGTCAGTATAATTTATACAGAGATGGATCTGCTTATGTTCAGCGACGAGGATCTGGAAGATAGTTTCATGAACAACGAAGACAGTAGTCAATCAGGAAGAGAAAACATCCAAAGCAATATGAAGAATCATCATCATAGTCGAAGAAGTAGAGATGTTCCTCGTACGAGTAAGAAGTCCCTTTTGCAGAAAAAAACAAAGGAGTGCAGAGAAGTTGAGGCTCAAGAAAGGAGGGAAAGGGCAAGAAGATTCTCGAGTTTCACAAGTTGGATGCCTGACCTTTGTAGAGTTTGGGCACCTAAACAAGCGAAGAACTCCAAAGACAAAGCGGATAAGCAAAAGAAAATGGCGAAAAGGAAGAAAGAAGAAAGATCGGTGGAATATGACAGAGTATGTGAGACACCAATGACAACAGATAACAAACGAACACGAACTGATAACAAAGATGAATACGAGTGTGGGACTCTGCCTCGTAGTTCGGTACCAAAGGCTTTGTTTCAGGATGATTCTTAGGTAAACACTTTCTCCTTTGTATATCAAAACTGGAAATAAGGACCACAATGAAGTCACGCTTACAAGGAAATGAAGCTTGAATTAAAAGTGGAATGATCTTTACGAATGGGAATGAGCAAAGTTGTATTTAGAATTTATGTAGAAACGGGGAGCATGTAATCCAAACCCTAAGTAGATGGAATCTCAAAGCTTTCGATAGTACAAAATCTTGCATAATAATGTTATTTCGATATTAAAAGAAAATGCTCACTGCTCAGTTACTCGGATTTTAAAGTGATCTAAATAAATGGCCACGACCACATTTCTAGAATCCTTGCACAGTTAGTTGCATATTCAGTTTTTGCAGTAACTTTGTACTCAAGTACAACAAGATAGGGTGTGAGTAACACATTTATTATTATTACTCATCTAAATTAACCTGTCTCACAAATAACTAATGAGCTAACAATCCACCAAAACACATAATCGTGGTACAGCAAACTGAATAAGATACAGTTAAACAACAATTTTTAGAGTACACAACCGACGTGCAAGGAAAATTAACCGAAACCAGTTTTACAGATAAATAAAAACACGCTGAGGTGAGATGAGATACTGAGACACCTTCAGAGGCTTTACACCTTGCGGACTTGGATGTTATGAGTCGATTGGGATCGCCAGATTGGTTGTGACCCGCTCTGTACAATCGCTATTTCCTCTCCTTTCTTCACCATTCCTTGTTTCTGTTCATCCAAAAGTACCAACTTAGACTTTTTATTCCCACAACCCAAAGGAGGTCTACTGTATGTAAAAATAGAAAATAGAAAAAGAAAGCTAAATCTTTTCTTTAACACCTGAGTTTTTTTCTAAAAAATCATTTGAACTTACCAGTAGTGTAGCCAAAGCATTCGCGAAAGTGTCTTCTGCATCATCTGAGAACTCCATATATATGGGGCATACACCTTGATACAAGGCTAATCTTTGCTGTATTCTTTTCCTGAAGAGCAAAAACCTCTACTGTGAGTTCCTAAAACCAAAAAGTTGTCACCATCATTGTTCTGGAAGAATAAAAATGGAATACTCACTCATTTGTGAAGGCATAGATTGTGCCGGAAGGACGATAATGACTTAGTAGTATGGCCATAAACCCAGTTCTTGTGAAGACAACAGTTGAAGTTCCAAGTGTGTTTGACATCGAGGTTGCATGGTATGCAAACATCTCACTCATATGGTTCTGTATAGACCATTGTTCTTCTTATTAGATTGCAAAGTTAGAATAAATGGTGCAGAGTTATTAAAAGGAAGAAAATCAGGCAGCTTACTTTGAAGGCTTGGCCAAGATTAGGTGGCATTTCACCACTGGTAGTAATGGTTGCTTCTGTTCGCAATGCAACCGTGTGCATCACTCCAGCAGCTTTCAATGGGAACCTGATACGAATAAACGTTCAAATTCGTGCTAGAAACCTTCAATGTTTTCCATATTCACACCATTATAAGCTAAATCAGTAGATTGTATGAATAGAATCCGCTACTTACTTTCCGTGAGCAGTTTCTCCTGAAAGCATTACTGCATCAGCGCCTTCTCTAACAGCAATAGCAATGTCTGAGACCTCTGCCCTGGTTGGAGTTGGATGAACTATCATACTCTCAAGCATATTAGTTGCAACAATAACAGCCTTTCCCATGCTACGGCATAGGTTAATGATCCTCTCCTGTATATCAAAACAAAATCTGACTTTTAACTCCAAGAAAATTTCACATGTTGTAAAGCTGGGGAATTTGAAAAACTCGATCTTTGGTTGATCTTAAATGAGAAGTAAGCGCTAACCTGAAGAATGGGGACTTCTTCAATAGGAAGCTCTGCACCAAGATCACCTCTTGCAACCATTGCCTGGAAGAAGTACACAAATCTCATTAAGCAATCAATGCACACAAGACCCAATCCATTCAGAAATTTCAATTGCAGTAACACTGAACTTATTTTCACTACAATCCTCCAGATATTTTGTTTCACAAAAAAATCTCCAATCTGTTGTTGTTATAAAGGAGATCAGAGTGTAAGGCATGCAAGAAAGGAAATCAAACTAGTGAAGGTTGATGGAAAAGATTACCCCATCAGATGCAGTGATAATGGAATGCAAGTTAGGTATGGAGTCTGCACTTTCAATTTTAACAATCACATGTATATCAGCCCCACAACCTGCCAATTTTTTTGAAACAAAATATCATAATCAGAACAAAAATGAAGAATCATAGGAAAAGTATTCACTTAGGAGAGGATCGGTTTCAAGTACTTTGAAGGTAATTCTTCAATTCATGTACCACTTGTGCATCTTTGACAAAGGAAACTGCATAAAAGTCAACTTTGTTCTCCACTCCAAATTTAATATCCTCCCAATCCTTCTCTGCAAGAAGAAAAGAATTACAACGAATAAGCATAAAAAAGTATTATTTAACACACTCCAAAACAACGAAAAAAACTGAGATGACAGGGTGAGCTGAAAGTCGAACCAGTGATTGAAGGTAATGTTGCACTTTTTCCTCGGACATTCAAGTGTCTCCTTGACTTAAGTTCTCCACCATCAACAACTTCACATTTGACAGAGTCTTTAGTCTTAGACTTCACCATAAATGACATCATACCACCTGAAACATAGGAATAGAGCCATTAGTCCATGTCGATCCTCAATGAAATGGAGAAATTAAAGACTGAAAGAAAGGAAGTGGATTTTTCGTCGAATGAGAACCCTTGTACAGAGATTTATATCTGTTTACAACAAGTCATAAGATGTACATACCATCAACAAGGAGCATGTCACCCGCTTCCACGTCATTGACAAAATCATCATAGTTAACACTGACACAAGTTGGTGTGCTGACTCCTCTCTCAATTGTAAAAGTAAACTCTTGACCGGTATTTAACATAATCGGTTGAGGTAAATCTCCACTCCTAACTTCTGGGCCCTATGAACAATACAACTAATCGTCAAAGAGGGCATAGGGATGTAAAATTCCGTCAAGTAAATAGAGAAGATAAAACTCTGAATACAAATGGGAAACAGAAACAAACCTTGGTGTCGAGCATGATAGCAATGGTGTTGTCTTTAGATTGTGCATTGTATTCTTTAACCAAATCGATAACTTTCTTATGCGAAGCATGATCCCCGTGAGACATGTTCATCCGAGCAACATTCATCCCAGCTTCAGCCAGTTTCCATATCATTTCTCGTGTGTTGGTAGAAGGACCAACGGTGCAAACAATCTTCGTCTTCCTCCTCACTGTCGGTTTCGACCACATACCTACGGATGTGTCACCAAACTGCTGCATTTCCAACAACCGCTCCAGCTGCGCTTCTCTCTAATCCACATTGAAGACAAAAAAACAAAGTATATAAATTTTCAATTCAGTTGTCACATAAAAGCATGAAACTATTCATGAACATATTACAAAACAGAGCCAAATGGACAGAACTGGCACTTTAGCATATAAATGTAATTACTAGCAATTTTCTTCTCAGAAATTGTAATCAGCTCACAAAATATCAATGCAAAGTAATCTGACTAATAAAAAAACAAAAAAGATCAATTTCGCAGATTGAAACAGCCACATAGCTCATAGAAACTTCTCACTGTATCATTATTCATCAAAGCGAAATGGATAGTTTCTGATAAAAAAATCAAATTGAAATGCTTTTCTCAACTCGAAACCTAGAAAGACAAAATATGCAGCCACATTCAAAAATTCATTCTCAGTACAAAAAAAAAAAAAACACAAGCTCACATACATTAGGCACATCCTCGGGAGACACTGGAATAACTTCAGTCTCGACACGAGCAGATCTCACAGTAGTATCAACCACTCTTCTGCTTCTTAAAGCGACTCTTCCACTCCTCTTCACTTCGTTTCCCAGAACCTTCACTGCAAAACTCGCCGGCTTCAAAAACTTATCGGATCTCGTAGACACAGATCCACCGTTGGGACATAACAGAGACCCTTGAATCGATCTAGTAGCAACCACCTGAGCCATTTCGCTAAGAAAGATCAACGAATTCGACAGGAACGAAGAGAGAGAGAGAGAGAGAGAGAGAGAGAGAGAGAGAGAGAGAGAGAGTAGTGAAGATTTTGTTTTTTCGGCGGAATTTACGAAGAAGAAGAAGAAGAAGAAGAAGAATCGCTTAGTTCGTATCGAAAGAGAGTGACAAATCAATAAGTAGTTGGAAATTTAATTACTTTTTAGAAAACGAGAAAAACAAAACAAATACAATCCCCGAACGACGCCGTATATAAACTCGATCTATGGCCCATTTTAAAGCCCATTAATTACAAATGGGCCAAATTTTGGTGCTCTGACTTTTGTGGTATATGGAAATGGCGGGAAAATGTCTGGAATTATACGCGCCAACAGAGCCCTAATCACTGAGATTAGTGGTACAGAAGCTCTGTTCAATGTTTACGTTTTGATTTCTCTTTTTTATTTGATTGGAAAACCATAATCTGAGGAAGAAGATGGATGTGGAAGAGAGAATCTCAACGAAGAAAAAGATGGATTTGGAGGGTTTATCAGTCATCTGCAGCGATCTCGGTGTTCCCGAGGAAGACGACGATAGACGAAGAATTGGGTACTCCAAAAGCGATTACTGTCTTGGTAAAATCAAATCTTAATTTTCCATCGCTAAATGAATCTAATTATTTGAGCTTGTTGGAGTTTCAGATGCTTAAATCTAATTTTGTTTTGTTTAGATAATCTAAAAGACTTGCTGAGATTTCTGAGACGCGACGATCCTGAGAGCAGAGAAGTATTCAAGCAGGTCTGTGCTTGGAATATAGTCTCCAAAGATTTGATTCCGATCATTGAGCATTACCAAGATGAACATAACTTAGTTTTAAATGCTGGTAACCGGTTTTTTATTTTTTTTTGTCATTTTTTCGATGTGTTCTTCAAGCTTGTTTAATTTTGCTGATTATATTGGTAATCTGGTTGTTCAGTGAAGGTGTTGGTGTTTCTCACAATGCCTATAGAGCCTGATTCAGATGATATTCCTCAGCAGATAGAGTATTTATGGGGTTTGAAATCTGCCATTACTTTCAGTAACATTGTTGCAGTGATTGTCTCTTTGCTAGAAGCTCCCCTCGAGAACTTAGAATCGTAAGTGTCCTAACATCAAATCATATTGTGTGAATAAGTACTTGCTGTGTGGTGTAAACTGATCTTGTGCTTTCCAGAGATGTATTCAATGAGGAAGATTGGAAATTGGTTCAGCTTGTGCTCACTCTGTTCAAGAATTTACTGGCTATACATGATATTTCCCCGCTTCAGAAGGCTGGAGAATCCACTTGTTACTTTTTGTCGCTGAGGGATCAGTTTCTTCAACTCCTGTCTCGTGAAAACGTGATGGACATATTTCTAGTAATCACTCAGACCATTGAAGGTTCTAACAGTTTGTTGAGACATGACAACCTACTTCTGCTGGAAATTTATCACTATATTCTTTTGGGTCAAGATATGGAGCTCATTGCAAAGGCTCCGGAGAAGGTTAATGTTTCAACTGGATCAATACGATTTCTCAGATTGAAATAATTTTCTTTGGTATTGATGCTGTGGTGGACTATCAAATTTTTGTTTTGGCAGTTGGATCAAGGAAAAAATGCTTCTGTTGACAGTTTGAAGAAGTTAATGGAGGAGGAGGAAGTAAAGAAAAAGCTTGCACGACTCCACAATATGAATCAGCGTCATTCCCAATTTGGTGGGACGTTCACCCGCATTACCATGGTATTATTTCCTGCGATGATGCTTTAAAGGTTATGTCATTATAAAAGTTTGTAACTTGAATGAAAATTTTGGATAGGGTGGCACTAAAGCTGTACTAAAGGGAATACCATCTGCTACGGAGAGCACAACACTAAATCCTCACAAAGGTCGTGGAGCCACAGAAAAGATTGTCTGGGAACATGGACCAATGTCCGTGACAAATGACATTGTTTTGAAGTTGCTGCATGATTTTATCAATCAGTTTATGTCAGGTGGATATAATGGTATGTGACACAATAGAGCAGTGACTTTTGCTTATTCTTGGTTTTCAGTAGCTTGATGCTGATGATGGTGTACCATATCTCTTAGTTCTGATGCAGTCAGTATGTGAAGATATAGAAAAGGAGCATCCCTCCATTCAAAATAGCGACATTGTTACTTTCTTCCAGGTTGCTCAAGCTGTCACATCTTTCCAGTTTCACAAGTCTTTGGCGTCTAATGTGAGTTACTGAACTACTTTGGTTTTGTCTCCCTCTCATTTGTCTAAGTAGCTTCGCATTTATTTCTCTGTAGTTTCTACAATGGTTGATGTCCGTGATTTTTGGGTTACCTGGCTTATATTCCTTTTCAGCAAGCAACAGGAACAGAAGAAACTTCTGAACTTTCTACCGATCAGAATGCAGGAGGAAACTTTTCTAAGAGTGACATTTGTGCACCGATTGCAGCAACAATTAATGACAGAATGTTTTCGCTTGTCATTTCAAAATGGCGCTATGCATTTGATGGTCTGAAGGAAACTAAAGATTTTAAGTTTCTGTCTGCAGCAGGCTCTCTTTTGAAAACTATGGTATGAAATATGCATGCTTCTCTTGCGGGCTAATTCTTTAAGAGTACTTCTGGATGTCTATTTATTTTTCTAGATATTTTCTGTAGCTCGTTGTTATCTGTAGACTTGTCAGCGGTTTACCAGTAGGAGAGATGAAACAATTTTATTCAGCAATTAATAGCGGATACTAATGTCTGCATTCTTCACTTGGTTTTTTTCAATGCAGCTTTGCTTGTTAGATCTGGTACTTAGATTGCTACCTGAAGACTCTAGAGAAGCTTTTACTGTCCGCATCTTGCTTTATAAGTTGTTTTACGACCAAACTGATCAAGGGATGTGTCAGTTCATCCTGAATCTGGTGAGAAGTTTTGACACGCACAAGCAACCTAAAAGGTTGGCCTCTGCTTCGGTTTTTTCTTGCACTCAGAATATTGAGTGCATGCAGTATCTTTCAATAAATGATTTCCCAACTCTTTAGTGTGATATATGTGACAGTATGCATGTGTTCTTGTTTGACTTGTTAAATGCTTGGTTGGAAAACTCATTTTAATGTTTTTTCTTGTATAATGGTGCTTGACAATTACTTAACTTGTAAATCTAATTTGCTTGAAATTACTTTTTGTTTCTTGCCAGTGAGCTTGGAGATCTGGTGGAAAGTATCCATATAATAGTAGGCCTTATGGAAAACCTTCAAGGGCGTGGAACATTGAGGGTATGTAACTGCTTGGATATGAAACTTTGATTAGATGATAGACAACACTTATTACCATGTGTCAAGGGTTATTTATGCAAATTTTCGACCAAATCTCTGTTTCATGCCCCAGGTTTCAAAAAAATCAAGAAAAGCAAGAAAGAAAAAACCCATGAGAAATAAGGAGGCCACAGTGCATGAACTGTCTGAAAATCATCCAAGTACATCAAACGAAGCTAGCACCGCAAAAAGCATACCGATGGTTAACTCAAAAGTTTCTACTGAGGATGGACCAATGGATGTTCCTCCCAATAATCCAGGGGATTCCAACCTAGGGATTGAAGCCGATGAAACTCAACAAACACACAGCCCTAAATCAAACCATGTGGTCGATGATCTGTCTTGCGGAACTGACGATTCTTCTGATGGCGAAGAGCAAACTGCAACAGATGAAGTTGATTTTAAGGTTTCTACATTTATTTCTGCTTTTGCAAGCAACAGCATCATTCAAAACATATGCTGGTTGCTAAAGTTTTACAAAAGCAACCCAAAACAGACGAATCACCACATAATAAGCATTTTGCGGAGGATTACAAAAGACTTGGAACTATCTCCCATGTTGTATCAGGTTAGTATTTAAATCACATCCCGCAATTGATAAGTTTCGATTTATTATTTTGCATCTTCCTCACTATTTTATTGGGTTAATCTTTGCAGCTGTCACTGCTAATAACATTCCATAAGATCCTTGATGAACAGAAAGCTTGTCCTTGTAAAGACTATGAAAACATAGTTTCCTTCCTGACAGAGCTGGTTAGAAGTATGTTGAAGAAAATGAAGTCACAACCTCTTCTCTTTGTGGAAATTCTCTTCTCAAAGAGTCGCAAAGAATGCCATTACATAAATGCTGAATATATGTTGCATGAGCTTGGCCATCTAAGAAAAAAAATGGGAAATCAAGGTGTCTCAGGAACTGAGGAAAATGTCTCGCCAACAGAGAAAGGATGGGCCCGCAGAAACCTAGCAGATGCTCTAGGTGATGATGAATTTGATTTGGGGATATCTTATGGTCAAGGAATTCAAAAGTAAGAAAGGTTTTCGTTTGATAGAAGAGAAACTTCCCCTTATGATATTAGTTTGTATACCTTATGTTTCTTCTTAGCTGAAGATACTGTTCATTTGATTTGCTAATGCTTGAGATTTTGCTTGCTGCAGTGAGGACATTCACATTGTGGAAGATGAATCTGCAGGACCATCTAAAAGAAAGCGAAACCTTGTTCTTGATGCTGACATGGAGATAAAAATTAAAGAGCTATACGATTGGTATGTTTTGTTGGATTCGTAGAGTAGTTAGTGAATAACATAAACCATTCTGCATAATGTCACTGCTATTTCTTACTCGAGTAATATAAGCATTGATCCATGGTTTACATTTCATAAGCATTGGAAGTTGGAAAATTCAAGTGAATCATGGTACTTTACAGTTTGGCTCAATTGGTTGCTTATAATGAAATTGTTGCAGGTTCAAAGATGATAGAGATTGCAGCCGGCTTATAGCCGAAACTTTGGATCCTGATGGTGGTATTTCTGCTGCACAAGTAACTAACAAGCTTAAACATCTAGGTCTAGAAACAAGGAAAAGACTTCGCCGTGGTGATAGCTCTCTGGAAGCAAGTGAAGGCAAGAATGGAAATGATGATCCAGATCACTTATCAGATAGGCAACCTTTGTAAGTATCTCTTAGAGTTTACGATATTTTTCAAACTTAACATATTTAGTTTTGGATTTTAATGACTCTCCTCTACTGCCTTTGAAACAGGAAAACCAGAAAAAGAGTGAGTTCGTTTAGCAAAGAACAGGAAACACTTATCAAGGAACTCTATGAGAAGTGAGTGTCAAACTTTACCTCCTCTGTATAAAGTCTGTCTGTGCAACAGGTTTATTAACTCCTTGTTTTCTAATGCTGTCTATGTGCAGGTTCAAGGACAAAAGACGCTGCTGTTATTTGATTGCCAATGAGTTGGGCTCTGAAAATACATATACCACTGCCCAAGTTTCACGTAAATTAAAGCAACTCGGTTTACGTCTCCCTGGTGGTAAGAAGTCAGAAGCTGGCATGACGCTGAAAGATGACCATGATGATTCTTCAGCAGATGAACCCGACAATGAAACATTACTAGCATTCAAGGACAGGTAGATAAGATTTACTAATGGCTCCCATGAAGATCAAACGTAGTTTCTTGAACTGTAAAAAGTTATTATATTTGAGTTCAAGATCAGTTGTGATGCAAACTGATATTGTGAGTTTTCTTTTGTAGGAGGAGCAGAAAAACTCAGAAGACCGAGAAGCACACAAGCTCAAGCAAGGAGATTACTCCAGAAGACAACACAGAAAGGTAAAACTCTCCACTCATTTTCTCTCATCCGATTAACTCAGAATTAAAACCAACTTGTGAGATTGATCTCATGAGTAAGTCTCATAAAGTCACTCTTTTGTAATTAGGAATGAAGCTAGTCCACATGTACCTACCATTGGCGAAGATGAGGACAATGATCGAAACTACATTTCCGGGAAAAGTAAAGAGTCCCCAACAGATGTTCATATCAGCGACAATGCTCCTTCTACTTCATCTCCAGAAGATCCAAATCTTTCATCAGATCACGAACTGGAGGAAGATGAGTTGGCAGATTCTGGTGATGACGCCGCAACTATTACTGCGTCCCTCACTCAAAGTCCGCTTAGCAGAAGGAAACTGAAGATGGTACTTGACGTGGACGATGATGAGGATGACTGAATGAAGATAACAAAACTCATTTCTTTCTTGTTTCAGCCTTACGGAGAGCATCTCACAGTAAAAGAAATCCAGAAAATCGACATTTTCTGTTAAATCTTATTATGTATAGAAATCAGAAAAGAACACCCAGCCATTGTCGTTCCTTGGGGAAAATAGTTTCTGTGCCTAATGTTAGTTTGACTTTTTTCTTACCCCAAAGTAGTGCTGCAAACTCTTAATCAAGCCTATGTTGTAATTATTAATCAAAGTGGTCAAATGGAGAAAATCAAGGAGAATAAATCAAGGAGGGAAACAAGGAGACAATAAGAAATAAATCAAGGAATAAATCAAGGAGCAAATCAATGAGTTTTTCTCTATATATAGATTTGTAATCACTCTCATTTATAATCAACTTAATGAGAACTTAATCTTCTTTTCATCTTGTATTCTCATTCTCTCTCAAATACTTAAATTTTCAATCTTCATTCTTCAATTCCGCATAAATTCTTTCATGGTATCAGAGCAAGATCCTTACTAAACTCGTTCATAATCTCCATTCGATTCTCCATAACCTTCATTCACTTCACTCTTCAATCCGATTTCTACTCTTAAAGCTTAAAATCTCTACTCTTAGTTCTTCTCTTCTTAAAATTTTCTAAACCGTTTCTACTCTTTTTTTCAATCCTCATAAAAGTTTCAATCTTTTCATCATGGATAATTCTAAAGCTATCATTATTCCGGTCACACTTAAAGGGGCAAATTACTTGTTATGGTCAAGAACCACAAAGATTGCTCTTTGTGGCCAAAACCTTTGGGGTCACATTGAGGAAGACTCAAGTAGCGATGAGGAGGAAAGAAGCAGCCCTGTCATCAAGAAGTCTAAGTGGTTCCAAAAGGACCAAACCGTTTTGGCCATTCTCCAAAACTCACTTGAAGCATCAATTCTTGAAGCATACTCATATTGTGAAACCGCTAGTGAGCTTTGGGAGACTCTCAAAAACGTGTATGGCAACACGTCAAATCTCACTCGTATCTTTGAAATTAAAAAGGCCATCAACGATCTAAGCCAAGAACACATGGAATTCACCAAGCACTTTGGAAAATTTCGATCTCTTTGGGCCGAACTAGAGATGCTTCGACCAAGCACCATGGATGCTAGTGTTCTCAACGAAAGGAGGGAACAAGACAAGGTCTTTGGTCTCTTGCTCACCTTGAATCCAATCTTCAATGATCTAATTAAGCATCTCCTTCGTTCGGACAAACTTCCAAGCCTTGATGACGTATGTACTCAAGTTCAAAAAGAACAAGGCTCTTTAGGCCTGTTTAGCGGAAAGGGGGAGCTTTCTACGGCCAACAAAGGCGTGTTCAAGTTCGAGGATCGACGGTCGAAGACATGTGAGCATTGCAAGAGGAGAGGACATACCAAGGACAAGTGTTGGATTCTCCATCCACACCTAAAGCCGATTTCTTTAGGAGGACCATCAAGAGACCCGCGTGCTAACATCACTCAAGCCAAGGATGATCACGGACAAGCTGGTTCATCAAGACAAGGCGAGGATGCAACACATGGGGACTACGTGAGAAAGTCGGATTTGGAGGCGATCATCAAGTCCATTGCCTCCTTAAAAGACTCCGGTATAAATCACTTAACCCAAACACCATATAGCTTACTTACACATAAACCAACTAGTTCTCTTATTGTTGATTCGGGTACTTCACACCATATGATTAGCAACCAAAATTTACTCAATAATATAGAACCGGCTAAAGGGAATGTGATGATAGCTAATGGTGATAGAGTTCCCATTAAGGGAATTGGAAATTTAAAACTATTTGATAAAGAATCTAAAGCTCTCTACATGCCTAAGTTCACCTCTAATCTTTTATCAGTAAAAAAAATCACTAATGATCTAAATTGCTATTCAATATTTGGTCCTAACGAGGTATTTTTTCAGGATATTGATTCCGGTAAAGTGATCGGAGAAGGGGGAACCAAAGATGATCTCTATATTTTAGAGAATTTTGCACCGACCACTTCACAAGCTTTCAATTTTAGCTCTCGTTTAAATGTTTTTCCAAACAAATTGTGGCATGCTAGATTAGGACATCCTCATTCACGTGCACTCAAACTTTTGATGCCAAATGTTTCTTTTGATCATTCCACTTGTGAGGCTTGTATCCTTGGTAAACATTGCAAAACTGTTTTTCCTACATCGTCTACACTTTATGAGAATTGTTTTGATTTAGTTCATTCGGATATTTGGACATCACCGTGCTTATCTAGAGATAATAATAAATATTTTGTGACATTCATTGATGAAAAATCTAAATACACTTGGATCACATTGCTTCCATCTAAAGATCGTGTGTTTGATGCATTTATGAACTTCCAAAACTATGCTATTAACCATTACAATGCCAAGATTAAAGTGTTTAGAACAGATAATGGAGGGGAATACACAAGCCATCGATTCAAGGAACATCTAGCAAAGCATGGAATAATACATCAAACGAGTTGCCCTTACACACCACAACAAAACGGTGTAGCCGAAAGAAAGAACCGGCATTTGATGGAAGTGGCAAGGTCGATGATGTTTTATACCAACGTTCCTAAGCACCTATGGGAGATGCGGTGATGATGGCATGCTACCTCATCAACCGAATTCCAACCAAAGTCCTAGAGGATATTTCACCATTCGAGGTACTCAACAAAACTAAACATTTCCTTGAACATCTAAGAGTGTTTGTTTTGTATTAGTGCCCAAGGAGCAAAGGAACAAGCTAGAAGCAAAAAGCTCTAAGTGCATGTTTCTCGGCTATTCAACGACCCAAAAGGGATACAAGTGCTACGACCCTATCAACAACCGGACTTATGTTTCAAAGGATGTAAAGTTCTTGGAAGATCAAGGGTTCTATGACAAGAAGGATTGGGATAGCTTGAAAGACTTGGCGGCATCATCCGACCGAGCCTCAAGTTTGAAGATACTATTGGAACACCTTGGAGACAACAACACCCGAAGACAAGACAAGCCGGAAGGAGGATCGAGCACAACACCAAACTTACCGATTCCGGAGACCACAACATCAAATGCACATGAACCGGAAGAGACTCAATCAAGCAAACAAGAGGAGGAAGAGGACCACCAAGAACAAAGTCAACCGACCCAAGAAGAAGACCCTAGCTCATCGACCAAAGAAGTAGTTCAAGCCCCAACTCAACCGATACTTAGAAGAAGCACAAGAGTAAGAAGCGACCCATCTACATGGAGAGATAAGAGGTTCTACTATAATTATGAAGCCGTGGCTCATCCAATCCAAGCCGTATGTTCACTTGCTCATGTGCCTTATGACCATCAAGTGTTCCTTGGGAAAATCGATCAAGACCTTATTCCGAAGACTTATGAAGAAGCGATGGAGGATGAGAAATGGAAAGATGCGGTTGGTGATGAGGTTGGACCTATGATCCGGAATGAGACTTGGGATGAATTCGACCTTCCCGAAGGAAAGAAGACGGTTAGCTCTAAGTGGGTGTTCACTATCAAGCACTTGAGCAATGGAGATATAGAGAGATACAAGGCGAGATTGGTAGCTAGAGGGTTCACTCAAACCTATGGAGAAGACTTCACGGACACCTTTGCACCTGTGGCTAAACTACATACGGTAAGAGTGATCCTCTCCTTAGCTACTAACTTATCATGGGATTTGTGGCAAATGGATGTGAAGAACGCGTTCTTACAAGGGGAACTTGAGGAAGAAGTCTATATGACACCTCCACCGGGTTTAGAAGATTCGATTGCTCCGGGAAAAGTCCTTAGGCTTCGGAAGGCGATTTATGGACTCAAGCAATCTCCTAGAGCGTGGTACAAGAAGCTTAGCAACACTCTCAAGGAAAGAGGCTTCAAGAAATCTCAATCCGACCACACTCTCTTCACTCTCCAAGGACCTCAAGGCATGGTGGTGGTATTGGTTTATGTAGATGACTTGATCATAATCGGAGACAACAAGGAGGGGATTCAAGAAACAAAGGACTTCCTCAAATCCGTGTTTGACATCAAGGATCTTGGAGAGCTCAAGTACTTTCTCGGAATTGAGGTGTGTAGATTCTCGGATGGACTCTTTATCTCCCAAAGGAAGTATGTTTTGGATTTGCTTCAGGAAACCGGATTTATGGAAGCCAAACCGGCTAAGACTCCACTTGAAGATGGCTACAAGACACGACGGATTGAAGAAGAAAAAGAAGATAACGAGGAGAATAAACCGTATGAAGATGTAGCCCGATATAGAAGACTTGTTGGGAAATTGATCTACCTCACTCTTACAAGACCGGACTTATGATTTGCGGTTAACCAAGTGAGTCAACACATGAAAGTCCCTTCGGTTTATCATTGGAATATGGTCGAGAGAATTTTGAGGTATCTCAAAGGAAGCTACGGTCAAGGCATTTGGATGGGAAAGAATGATAACTTCGAGATCGTCGGTTATTGTGATGCGGATTGGGCCGGTGATAGGAATGATCGGAAGTCTACCACCGGCTATTGCACATTCATTGGAGGGAATTTGGTGACTTGGAAGATAAAGAAGCAAAAGATCATATCGGATTCAAGCGCGGAAGCGGAGTATAGGGCCATGAAGAAGCTCACCAACGAATTGGTATGGCTAAAAGGACTTCTTGAATGCTTAGGACTCACGGTCAACACACCCATCACGATGCACTGTGACAACCAAGCCGCAATACACATTGCATCCAACTCGGTGTTTCACGAAAGAACCAAACACATTGAGTTGGATTGCCACAAGGTTCGAGAGAAGATCGAGCAATGACTTACACTTCCATGCTACACCCGAAGTCAAGACCAATTGGCCGACATCTTCACTAAGGCCACAAGTCTCAAAGTCTGTAATCATATCTATGGTAAGCTTGGACTTGTGAACCTTACACGCCCTTGATTTCAAGTCCTCTAACCGTGGACATCACACTCTTTTTCCCTTTGCATAGTTTTGTCCCATGAGGTTTTCTATGCTAAGGTTTTTAATGAGGTGATGCTTCACGGACTTCCAAGCTTAGCCATTGTTCCATATGGTTAAGCTTGAGGGGGAGTATTAATCAAAGTGGTCAAATGGAGAAAATCAAGGAGAATAAATCAAGGAGGGAAACAAGGAGACAATAAGAAATAAATCAAGGAATAAATCAAGGAGCAAATCAATGAGTTTTTCTCTTTATATAGATTTGTAATCACTCTCATTTATAATCAACTTAATGAGAACTTAATATTCTCTTCATCTTGTATTCTCATTCTCTCTCAAATACTTAAATCTTCAATCTCCATTTTTCAATTCCGCATAAATTCTTTCAGTAATCCTTGGAGAAATGTTTGATTATGGGAAAAGTAGCTAGTAGGGTTTGGTCCTAACATAGATTGCTTGGTCGCCAAGTTTCTTATTGACCCGGGCGAAAATCATCTGAATATCTATTTTATTGTTAAGTGTTCTTGAATTGCTTGCTTGCACTCTCACAGAGTGAATATTCAGTTACACTGCACAAAGCAGAAGATGCAATGAGTAGAGTTACATTCAACTACTTATCTGAGTAATCAACCTTTTTGGTGGATTTCTAAACGGCTGTTTTTGTTTTTTGGTCACGATTTCTGAAAAAAGCTGTATACTCTCAACTACTTTTATTAGTATTTTTTTTTTCTTTATTTGGCGTGTGAATTGTTTACGAGTAAATAGAATTTTCAGTTGAATAAAAGGTGAGATGCCGTGGAAACCCTAGGAATATCTTTCAAATCCTCGATGATCAACTCTTGCTCTTCAATATCCAAGTTGGATCTCAGTGAGATTATCGCTGTCTTTAAACGCTTTAGAGTTAGCAAAAATGTACATCAAGAATTCTTTCTCTAGTCCATCCCCATATCCTCTCCACTCGAATATTTCGAGCTGTGATGACAAGCACACGGGAACAGAGCTAGGTTGGTTCCATGAACCTGGTAGATCCTCGGGTTTGTAGGCATATTTCTAACAAGCAACGAGAGGTACGTATTAAGCAGAAATTTACATCAAAGTTCGGAGAGGAGGAGGATGTGTACATTATCTACCAAAAGCTCTTGTAGTTTTGAAGCATTTCCTAGTAAAAGTAGGATTGGTTTCAACCAGTCCGAAGATCCATGTGGATCTATGCTTAACTTTATAAGCCGAGAGAAGTTGATGGTGCTACAAGGCATAACCTGCGAACACGAAACAAACACACAATGTAAGTAGATGAAATCACAAGGAAAGAAAGAGATAATGTTAGAGAGTTACCATTGCATCAGACAAAAACAAGCAAAGAGACAAGACTGAAGAAAGAGAAGCTAGAAATTTTTCATCAGGATAAGACTGAACATTGATATGTGCATGCTCGAGACAGGGCATATCATGGATCGAGTAAGAGCAGTCTCCCGAAGAATCACAGATCATCCAGTCGGTCATTGCAGGAGCATCAAAAACCAAACACCTATCAGTATCCTTATCATTGCCAGAGGAAAAGTCAGAATACCATAACTCACATAGAGAAGGCACTTTGACAGTGAACTTTTTAATATTGTCGTCCTTTCTCCTTCGGACAAACAAAAGCTTGAGAACAGGGCAGCTCGATAATAAGCTAAGGAGAGAATCCTCATCTTGTAAGCGAAGGTCGAGTTATCTAAGGGAAGGGAGGCAAGCGGAACAAGGAACATCCACGAGAATCTTGTGGGAGAGAGTCAGTTCTACAAGTGATTTGCACGAGTAGACACTGTGGGGCAAGCTGGTCGGATGTGCGGACCAGAGGAGCTTGAATTCTAGTATATATACTTGTTGGAATTCATAGTCGATTATAACTATTTATAAATATCAATTTAGAATTCAATTTCCAGGAATCGTGTAAATACTAAATTAGATCTAGGTTCTTAGGATTCGAATATACCTCAATCTTTTTGGCAGCGGAAAAATGTATTGAATCAAACCAAGGTTGCGTAGCACTCCAAACGTCGTGCCTCTATCGGTATCCACACGCACACAAACTAGATCAAACGGGATGCTAGTACCGTAGAGATCAAAATCTCTTGTTATCAAAGACAAACTCTTTTGTATTTTGTATTGGGTTTTGTTGTTGTTGTTGTATGCTTTCATCAAATGAGAGCCTCCATATTTATAGTGAAAGAATGCAAAAGATTAATCATAATTAATCCTTTTTAAATCATATATTTTGGCCAAACTTGCACTCATAAATATGGAGAATGTTGACATCCCATTAGTGTAATATTCTAACAAAACTTACACATCAAATGAATGGAGAATGTTGACATAATTGTGCACTCATCTTCTAGAAGAATATTGACATAATTGTGCACTCATCTTCTAGAAGAATATTGACATGAGTGGTACAAAGAATTGACTTTCATCAAAAACCCAATATATTTGTGATCTAGTTTGCTTAGGTGTGTGACCCTATAGGATCGTATAATATTAGTAATAAGCTGTCACGCCCATAAATTATAAACGGTTTCTAGCAAAACATTATAACCGTCTAATATTATACGATTGTCAACCTTGACATTTTAACTTTCTAGAGTAAGTATGAAAGATTTCAGGACATTCCCAACAATACTAAACGAGCAACAGCCTTTGCAACCCACTTGCCGACATCAACATCGGTAGGGCACTGTCGACCGAGTTCCACACTCAAGCGGTCTATAGTAGGTGCCTCGTGGAGTTGCATTGATTTGTTCAGAAGCCACCAAACGCTCTTCTTGCTTTCACCATCATCAGCAGCATCATCATCATCATCATCATCATCTTCATCATCATCAGTATCAGTATCAGTATCTTTGAACTCAAGTGTAGTTACCATCTTCCAAATAGAGCCACCGTTTGGACAGAATCATGGTGGTCACTGCGTCTTTTGTCGGGACGAGACCCAATATCATTACCAGCAAATGTTCCGGTAACTCACTAATCATGTCTTCACCTTCAATTTTGGCTTCTACCATCTTTCGTACGAAACCAAGAGAAAAACAAACTAAGTTAAGAATCACGAAAACAGTTATCAGAATGATCAAGAGAAATAGAGGAAGAGGCATGAACCTGAAGAGATGAAGCCCTAGATTTATTGGGCGTTCAACTTTTTAATGGGCCTTTGATTATAACGATTATGTAAACCCAAGTCATTACAAAATCATCACTATGCTTTCGTTTATTATCATTTTAATATCATCGATTTAATCAGAAAGTTTTGCTTCTTCTCTTGTCTATTATAATATACTAGAATAGGATCCGCGTTAATACGCGGATAAATACTATAAAAAGTATTGAAATAAATATTTAAGTTTTAATTAGTGATCCATTAAATTTTAAAATATTACTTAACGTGTATTCTAAAACCAGTAGAAATCAATTTATATCATATCTTATGTTCTAATACATATCATACAAATCCAAAACTATATAGTATCGGAATTTAAGTCATATTCTTAGTAACTGAAAAATATATTTTAACCATTATGAATATTTGTGATTATGTGGTAGAAAATAAAAGCAACTAAAAAACTATGGGGGCGTATTCAATCTAACATTTCAAATGATTTGTCAAATCCTATGTTATTGGATTATGAATTTAAAAAACTCTCTTAAAATCTAGTGTTATTGAACTAGTGATTTGAAAAAATACCTTCAAATCCACTGTTATTGGAAACATATGAATGATTTGGTTTTTAATGATTTCATGGGATTTAAGAGGGATTTGAGAGGATTTCTTTGTTAAAAATACAAAGAACTAAATCACATGGTTTTAGGTGTGATTGTAGAAAGTTTTATATTAAATTCCCTAAAATCACACAAAATCACTAAAATCATCTAAAATCTCATTAAAACTCAAATCCCTTTAAATACAATTTTGAATACACCCCCCTATATAGTTAAATAAGAAATGAGTAAATTTTATGTTAGTAAACTCATAAAAACTTTAAATAATATTGTGAACCATCACATAATTACATGATCGATAATTGTATTTTATTAATGTCATCGTTTTATTTCTCATAGAGATTTATACTCGCCAAATTTTATACAGTATTAACTTAATAGTAAATATAATGGTATTATAATTTTTTTAACTTTTATAAATTTTCAATATATACACTTGAAGAGTATCACTCGCATCATAGGTCAAAATTTCCATTTTCTTTGTGATATTTTAGAATTCTATATTGATAAAATAAGTGTTTTTATAGATTTTATTTTTGCATGGTTGTGTATATTTTAAATTTTTAAATTGAGGGTACTATAACCTTTATAAATTTTATTTTTCCAATTTATATATCTTATATTTTTTTATCATTCATCTTTTTATTTATTTTAATTGAGATTTTTATACTATATGTATTATTTGTTTATTTTATGGTTTATGTAATGTTTATATGTTATGCTTTTATTAGCAAATTCACACTAATAAATAAGGTATTTCCTTTTGTCTTTAACTATTTAGATAATTTATAATGGAAAGAATGTATTTTGTAATATTAAAATTTAGAAATATTACATATTTTAGTAGAACGATTTTTTTCCTTTTTCTTAATTAGTCCCTAACTTTTGTATAGAATATATTCCTTATTTTTTTCTTTTTTGTTAATATTGAAAATATTACATAGTTTAGTAGAACAATTTTTTTCTTTTTCTTAATTAGTCCATAATCATTGTTTAGAATATATTCCTTATTTTTTTTTTAAACATTTTTGTTAATATTAACACATGTCATAATCTAAATTAACAATTACACATCTCACGATCTGGTGCTTAAGAATTTTATCTACGTGTCAAGTTCTCATTGCGCGCATTCTCCTTTATATAATAAGACTAGTGTTTATGCCCGTGTCCTGCACGGGGAAGCTGCACTTAATTTAATCTTTGGTTAACAATTAATTTAAATTATAAATATTAAGGATCATATCCACTAAATTTTAACATTTCCAGAAGAAGAAAGAAGAAGCAGCTTTATATTTCTCTGTAGAAAGTTATATGAAACCCATAATCCCTAAAACATAACGTGAATGATTTAGTTGCACCCCAAGCCCAGATAAAAAGTCTCAAACAGATAATTCGCCGTTCTCTGATGAAGCTTCTTGAGATGTGGTCTATTTGTTTTACAATTTCTTGTAACTATAAATATAAATATTAAATAAATTTAGGGGAAATGTTTAAAAAAAAAAAGAGAAAAAAGAGTAAAAGAAACTCACTCGTGCTAGACTTATTGTGACATTTAATATAATAAGAATACAGATATGAAGGAAGCATTTGATCTGTACGATTTTGACGGAAACGAACATGTAGGCAAAAGAGATATACTCGGTGATGATAAATCTCGGCCAGAAGTGTTCGATTGAGGATATTTAGAGGATGATTAGCAAAGTCGATGGTGAAGGTTGGCGTTAATTTTGAAGAGTCAAAGAAGATGATGACTAACGGTGGAGCTTGATGGAAATCAATTGGAAACTAAGCTATGAGAAATAAGAACTAAGCTTTGAGAGCATATGGACATGATTGTTTTTCTTTGGTTTCGATGAAGAAATCGAGTTCGAGAGATCAGAATACGGTGAGTCAAAATTGTAGATTTAGTTTTTTTGTAAATGCGGTGAGTCGTTTATATTAGTTTTAGAAATTAAATTTTAAATGTTATCACAGGAGATGGAGAAGCCATGTGATTCCGAGACAGTCTCCTTATGTCGCCTTCACTATCAAGTTGGTTAAAAATTCGATGACAAAAGCTTGATGCTCTATTTGAACTTCATTTTTCTTTGGTGGCAGAACATAGAGATCACCATATATAGCATGGTTTATATGGTACGCATTTCTTCCTTTTCCTTACAATAATGACAGATTTTTAACTTGAAACAATATATACTTACGTTTTCCATGTTGGTTAAACATATACATACATAAGTTTTCATACTTGCTTGATTGAAGATAGAAGACAAAAAAATTAAAATAGTAGATAGCAGGAATTGCAACTGAACTTTTCAAGTTCAAACCATCCATCTTGATCACCTTGAACAAAAAAAATGAGAACAAAACTTAGTACCAAGAAATTTTGACCATAATTACAGAAATATATATAACTATTGAATGGTTGAGTAATTACCTTCTACTGTCTAGGATGAGATACAAATATCTCATAGGTTTGAGAATATTTCTATGTAGACAACGTTAGTTGTTGTGTTCACCCTCTCACCATTTTCATCAATGATGAGAATCTTCAAGCCCTTTCTACTTTTGACTCTTGATACTGCAACGTATAATTGCCCATAAGCAAAGACTGGTCTTGTTAAGTATATCCCGACATGGGATAAAATTTGTCCTTGACTCTTATTAATAGTCATTCCGAAGCAAGGTGCTATTGGAAATTGTCTTCGCTGACACCGGAAAGGCAATTGGATATCCGTAGGTATTATAGCAATTCTTGGAATAAAGACTTGTTCGCCAATGTTACTCCCAGTGAGAACTTTTGCTTCAATGATGTCCTTTCCGAGTTTCGTTATCTGCAGCCTTGTTCCATTACACAATCTGTATTTCTGGTCAATGTTCCGTAGTAACATCACAGGAACACCCTTCTTAAGTTTCAAAATATGGTTTGGCAATCCAGAGGACTTAACTACATTAAGAAATTCGGTGGAGATGTCATTGTCTCTTGTAGTGGAAGAATCTATACCGCAGATTTTATCATAACTCAAGTACCCCTGTGATTCTCCTGGTAGAAGGTCCATAATGTAATTGTTCAGCTCATCAACAACGCCATTGGTAGGACAAAGTATTGCACGTTCCTTGAAATAATCCATGCTTTCCAGATTTTGAAGCAACGACGGATATGTGCTAACTGCGACTGAATTGATTGGATCCAAAGTGTCTTTAAGAAGCATATCTTCCGGTATTTCTATGAACGCTTCACCATCGTTCAGCTCTGAAAGTTTTCCATCTCCAAGTTTTAGTATCCATTCAGAAAACTCTGCGATGAGATCGGCTTCCAATGGATCTGACTCCACAGTTAGTCGCATATTCTGTGTCAATTGAAGAACTTCGCAAGCATTCCACAAATATGAAGAAGATAAAGAAGCGTTAACAATCTATTCATGACTTCCCTTAGTTATCACAGGTAGAATCTGTCGGAAATCCCCTCTGAAGACAACAGTTTTCCCACCAAAAGGTCTGGTGCTTTTAAGAATATCTTTTAAAGATTGATCTACAACTTCGAAACAATGTTTATGCATCATTGGAGCCTCATCCCATATAATCAGTTTAGCTTCTTGTAGTAACTCAACAATTTCGCTGTCTGGAGTAATGTTGCAAGTCGAAGTCTCGTTTACCTGTATAATATTATCAATTTAGCTTCTTGTAGTAACTCAGCAATTTTGCTATAGGAGTAATGTTGAAGTCGAAATCTCGTTTACCTGTTTAGGGATTGAAAATCGAGAATGTGATGTTCGACCACCTTCTAATAACAATGCAGCCATTGCACTGGATGCTACAGTTACAACAATTTCTCCTTTTGAACGAATGTAGGTAGATAATGTTTTCCACAGAAACGTCTTTCCTGTACCTCCGAAACCGTAGACAAAGAAAACACCTCCTTCTTTTGAATCCACTCCAGCCATTATACGATCAAAGATTTTTCTCTGCTCAGTAGTTAACATAGGCAACAGATGGTGATATTTCTTTTCACATGAATGCCTATCGTAACATAATTCATCAGTTATCAACCTGTTGATATTAGCCGGGAAGTTATTATTTTCGGGAAATGGCATTGTAGTGAAATTCCGTAAGGAGCTTCCACTATATTGCAGAATCTTCTCAATTTCCAACAAAGTTTGATTCTTAAGTTGGTCATCTGACATCATGTAATTTGCAAATTAAAGTAAAAATATTAATTTTGGCCAAGTCTGTAGTTATTTGAGTAATCTTACTTGTTGATATGTACCTGGTGATTGGCGGATTCTTTGCTGCATATATAAAATATCCTCAGAGAGCAAATGCCAAGTTTCTGACCAAACGCGATAAGGTGTTGACATACTTTCTGAAATAAGAAGCGTAACAAATATTCTTCGCATATAGTTTGCTGATCCCCATTGACTTGCTTCAGTTATTGCATCAATATACTGTTTGTCATCATCAAGAAGACCTCGAGCGTTACATGCTTCTTTGTAGGTTGGATATATAACTCCTTCAACAGTCCATATATCTTCAAAATATGTAGGTCCTCTTACGTGGTTTAAAAGCATCTTGAAGTAGAACCTTTCACCAGCAGCTGGGGAAGCATGATGTATTCTCCCGAATGATACATTTCTTTTACGTGGCGTCCATTCCTTTTCTGTCTGTTTCCATACAAAGTGTGAAGGAAAATCAGCGTATAAGTGTTTCTTTGCATCATCGTTACAGCTGCAGATTTTCATCCACTCTAACAATTGCGAGGTTTGATTTATTTCTTTAGTTAGGATATCATCTACGTAATCAACATCAGCATAAGTGATAGTATGTTTTCTCTCTAGATGATAATTCAATCTTTGAATAGGAACACTACTATAATGGGTTTCAAATCCGAATATCCTCCATGCAGCTTCACATGGTGCAATGTACCTTTAAAGAAAATATATAATAGTAAATAAATATTCAATTAAGAGGGAAAAGTTAATGCAATATAATCTTAAACAAATATTTACCTGAAATCATAGAAATTCTTTATTTTGTCTACAACGTTCTTTGTTGAGGATGCATCATTTCCTAACGGATCGTGCGACATTGTAGCCGAGACACGGTCATTATACTTGTTCATGTATTTGAATAAATACTTGATTACCTTTGTTTTGCTGCACCATTCCACATTTATGTGAGCTTCATACTTTAGAAGAAGATATGGGTTGTAAGGTATGACATAACGGTTGTCTAGAGAAACTCCATTTTTCTCAACTGAGCGAAGATCGTTTCTTCTTCTGTAAACTGGGAAGCCATCTTTGTTTAGGCAATTGCTGGTGCTGAAATCTTTAGGAAACTTCTTTGTGCACCTTCCTTTTTCCATACATGGTGAATTACGATTTGCAAGTCCACATGGTCCATGCATCATGGTTTCTTTGACAACATTGTAGAGGGTCGGATTTATTGCTTCGTCTGGAATTTTAGCGCAAATGAAACTGTCAACGATAGTTGGATCGATCAATTTTGATCCCTTCTGCAAAAATAGAAGGATATGGGCATTCGGAAGTCCTCTATTCTGAAATTCTATTGTGTATACAACTGCAAACAAATAATCGATCTGAGTTTAATAACATAAGTTTAAGGCTATTGTTCTAACAATTAGAGAATTAAGTGTCATAAAGATTTTCACCTGCTGCTGCAGGGCCAAACACATTATTTTGCTTGTTGTCAATAATCAGATTGTCTACCTTGATCTTAAAGATCCTAGCCACAATATATGCCCTGTCTACCGCTTGGTGGCCTCGTACTTTTAGATGTCTTGTTATTTCAGACCATTTTGGATTGCAAGTGAACGTAATAAATAAATCGGGATATCCAACGTGTTGGCAAACTGCTATTGCATCCATATATGTTTGCTGCATGCACCGTGCGCTTCTGATAAAGGTAGATGGTAGCACTATTGGCCTACCAACCTTAGAGGAGCTATTGTTTTCTTTATCAGCAGCAGCCGCTACGTTGACGTATTTATTAGCACGCAAAGTCTTCTGGTTAAACTTCAAATATCCTATCCTTGCAGCTTCTATCATTGTCAATCCATCTACCAGAAACTGCTGAAATAGTTTTCCTGCGCTCATCAAAATTGAGGGATCATTTGGACGCTCCATGAGCCTAAATGCAAAAAATTCCCTCATGCTAACTTTTGTTCGAGGACTGTTAGAACATGTTGTCGTCTTCTTCAGATGTAGATCAATGTGATAACCATCTTCTCAACATGGAAACAAAAGAGGATATTGTAACGGAAGATACCCCGCGTGAAGTTCACTGATTCTTTTTAGGTTTCTGTCCCTTGTTTCCAAAACAATATCTCTTGGCTCCATTTCAATATCAAAGTCTCCACTATATAAAGCAGCAACTTCGGATGTAGTAAGAAGATTGTAAGTATCACCACCTGTAGTTCGCCTCGAAGTTAACTTGAGCTTAACATTTGTTGATGGTGTAGCTTCAAAACGATCTTTTGCCGATCTGAGAATCTTAGCGTATGGGTTACACTCATTCAACATGTTTTTGATATCTTCGACAATATCATCTCGCAGGATTTTTGATCGAAGTACTGGAGTAGTTCTCTTTGAACTGCAAGTTAATAAGTGTTGTTTCATTATGACATAATATTACACAAATATAAATCATAATTAAGATCTTGAAATCTTTATAGAATGTAAAGTATGACAAATACCTGAATGCTTTTATTCTGTTTTCATTCTCATTCTCGGTGTCTTGTTTATACAATTGATTGAATTTAGGAGGTTCTCCCGAGGAAGGAAGTAAACTGCCAATTTGATGAAAATTTTGACCCTGAACTCGAAAAATATTAGGCCCCCGTCCTTTGTTCACATATGTGTCAATTGTTCCACCCATAGATGTGAATGCGAACGATGAGTTATAAGGCCTTATATTCTCCATGAAATTTTTGCTTTTGCTGTCACCTTTGAACATGAGGTTGATAAGCTTCTGAGGAGATTTTGATGTTGGTTGGAGATCAATCTTTTCATGCATACAACAAAGTGAGAACTTTGGAGGTGCTTTTACTTGTCTTTTTTCGATTCGCTCGTCGAACCACATCATAGCTCCACAATGCTCACAATTGTAGCTGGCATCTCCATTGTCATGATACTCTATTAAAGACTGGAAAACTTAAAGATTATAATAGGATATTCATAATTGAAGTGAAGTTACCTCTAGAGTTAAATAGTGAGTTTTGTGAATGTGACGACGATGCTTGATCTACATAAACAATACAAATATTATGTAGTAGTTCAATTTTATTTAAGAGGATGATGAGAAATATCTACCTTTATATGGAACGCCACTGCGATTGTAATTTCTTGATGCAAACTGATTTGAGTTATATGTTTCATGATTCAAATTTTCTTCTCTCATATTTGGTGCAGAACCAGAAATTCCTTTGTCATTCCTGTTCAAGTTCTGTGTCGTCTCATCAAAGCTTTGATTCAAGTTTTGTGTTGGAGAAGTAGCTGAAATGAAGGTATGATTTTCGTTATTCTGATTGAGAGCAAAATACTAACATAATTTGGGTTGTTAACAATATTCTTATATGTTTCTGGCTGCTTTTTTGTTTTTATTTTTTTTCTTCTCCTTTATATAACGCATTCGCTTGATTCTTGGAGATTCATGTTCTATAAAAAGTATCATGAGTATGTGTGAAAGCAAAATAATATTTCCCTTTATCTTAAATCAGTATTTATAAGCACACAACTCCATTGTCGTTGTACTCTATTTAAGATAGTGAGACTTAAAGATTAGAATAGGATATTCATAACTAAAGTGAAGTTACCTTTCGAGTTAAATAGTGAGTTTCGTGAATGTGACGACGATGCTTGGTCTGTATAAAGAATTTAAAAATATATTACACATGGTTCAATTTTGTTGAGGATGATGTAAAATATGTACCATTACATGGACTGCTTGTTTTGTTATTCAAATTTGCTTCTCTCATATTTTGTGCAGAATTTGGTATTCCATCGCCATTCATGTTGATGTTCTGTGCCATCTCGTCAAAGTGTTGATCCAAGTTTTCACTTGCAGAAGCAACTGAAAAGAATGTAAGATTTCCGTTATTCTCACTGTAAACAAAAATCAAACTTAATTTTTCTTGTTAACAATATTCTTACATGTTTCTAGTAGTTTTTTTTTTTTGTTTTTCTTCTCCTTTATAAGACGCATTCGCTTGATTCTTGGAGATTCAGATTCTACTAAAAGCATCATGAGTATGTGTGAAAACAAAATATAGGACAAACAGTGAGATAGATTCTATGTTATTCATATTACCATTTGTAATATCAGTTAAGATATTAGATGTAACTCTGTTTGGCCGTGTTTGTGGTACATAAGTGACTTCTATATCAAGAAGAATGTTTTCTTTGAGATCTGGGTTTTCTGTAGGTTTTACATAAAAAAGAGAGTTAATGCAGGTACGTGATGAATAATATATTGCATGATAGTAGTGCAAGTACCTTGATTTTCTGTTTGGTTGTTTTTATTCTGTGAACGAATTGCCAGCCTTTCCATCCTTTTTTCTCTTTGGTGTTGATATCTTCATTTCTATATCCTTTTGCAGGATGATATGAATAAAGAAGCAGTAAAATGTGAATTGAATGAAATAAACTATGAAGAAAGTTATGGGAGAAATCAACCGTACCAAAAGGAAGAAGACAATGTAACTGCCGATGTTGATGAATAGAATTTTGTGTAACTGCTTCTGTAATTAACATAGTTATTTAGTAATTTGAAATCAATTAAAGAATTTTGTGTAAGGTTCAACGTGTCTTACCAACTTCTTTTAACTATTTCTTGAATAGCAATTTTATCATATTTTAATATTGTTAAACTTATCAAAATATTTATTAATTTTAAACATTGTGAAAGAAAGACAAAGATGATCATTTCTTGTAAAAATAGATCAAACTAGATTCATTAACACATTAATTTTTTATTATATTGACATTACATGAATTTATCTAATTAAGATACAGTGGCCAACAGGTTTATAAAAGTAAACATAGATCGAAGTTGGAGTTTAAAAAAACATGAAATTGATAATTGTTAAAAGAAAAGAACAACAAAACAGAACATCAGTTTTGTTAGATTCCTAAAATACGAAAAAAGAATGACTAATTTTCCTACGATCACTTTCTTTCCTTCTTAACCTGACTCTTGGACATCAATTTAGGCTTTGTTGATGATTGTTGAACACCATCAATCTCAGAGGAAGGTAATGATCTTTTAGTCGTTGGAGTTAGCATAGACACGTTAGAAGCAGCATTGTCTAAGTTTTCAGCTTCAGAAGATATATTATCAGTCTGCAAAAAACAAAAGTTCACATTAATATATTTTAATCAACAGTGGCTACAAAAAAGTATTAAAGTATTAATTTATTATATAGACCTGAGTTGAATTTTCAGCTGAAATTGCAGATACTGAAACTATTTCCTGTTCAAGAGCCTGCTAAATAAAAATATACTAGTAACATTGTAAATGATAGTTTTTAAAAAAAAATTGTAATAAAATGTACTTACCAAAGTGTGATCACAGTCAGCAAATTTTTTAACTGTGTCAAGATTATCAGTAAGGCTTAAAACTCTGTATGTAGAAGAGCGATTGTATGTTGCTGATTCTTTAGCCAGGAGCTTAAAAACATAAATTCGACCATTAAGATCAAGTAGGTCTTGAGGAGTTTCATCAGATCAGTTAAACTGCATTGTTAGTTAGGATTTCATTAAATCGACTATAATGCAAGAGTAAGACAATGGAGAACGATAGGTATAGGAGACGTTGAATTAAATATACCTGGACTTATTCCTCAAGCAACTCATATGCAGATTTTCTAATGAGTGGAATGATTATATCGTCAAATAAAATAAGAGAAGTGCTAGCACTGTTGTCCATTGCTCTAATTGCCAACTTAAACCTGAGAAAAGAGTAATGCATAGTTTTCATTGCATTAATTTACTATGAAATGCATAAAATATGAACATGAAAAATGTTAGAACCTGGGTTGTGTCGATGCAATTTGTTTTTTGCATTTCTCACAAGAAAACTTATTGGGCTTTGTTTCTTCAGTGTCAGGATTGAAATAAGGAGTAATTTTCGTATAGAAAACTGTACAACCGATGTAAAACCAAGAGGTTTTTGACTCTATGCAAGATATTGATGCATGTACATTGCCTATCGTGCCCTATATTTTAAGAAGAAACATTGAAATGATAAAGATTAAATAATAGGCTACAACCATATATGTAAATATTTTTTTTACCGTGTCTAGTTCTCTTAGTTGGCTGATTGTTTTCTTGTCAGATAAAGAAAAATCAGTTTTTGAAGTCTGAACAAAGTTGGAAGACTCAATTTCAGTAATAGCCAACGTTGTATTTGGTTCACCATTGCATAATCTGTAATATAAAAGGATTTATACTTAAATGAACCTATAATCTAACAAAATGAGAAAAATACAACATTACTTGAGTATATTTGCTTACGCTGTCTGAAACTCAATATCTCTGGCAATGGAGTATTGATCATGATTTTTGTTGCAAATTTTGAACTCTGAACAGTGCCTTTCCCTGAAAAAGATGGAAAATTTTGCTCAATACTTTGTTTAACCAAATTGTGGATGTGATAATGGGATATTGAAAATATACTCATAATGATATATATATATACCTTTAAATATCAAACTTTTCATCAAACTTCCAAGAAAAATGACTGGGGCAGATTTTTGGCTTTCAATTTGAGAGTGTATATCTTCTGCAAAGTTTTCCCATATGGCAACATCAACAACTGAATCCCTCAAAAAATAAAATCAATAATAATTTAGTTATGATAAACTCCAAAAAAAAAAGAAGAACCGTACATAAATTAGAATAAAATCTTATAAAAAATCACCGCTAAACTGAAAAAGAGAGAAACGGAGAGAGAGATTTCCATAAATGTCTTTTTTGAAAATGGTTACTTATTACAATAAGATTCATTAGTCTCTAGTCTATGTCTTTGGGAAGATCACTTAACGTAATGAATATTGGATTTTGAAATGAATGCAAGTAAAATAGATGACATCAAGTACGAAGAGTATGTTATATGTATCAAGTTTCAGAAATAACATTTGAGAAATCAAAATGTGAACGTGTGCATAGTTCAAAGCCATGATTCATATATTCACAGAAGTTTAAATTTGACTTACCTGAGATCCTTAAGTCGAAGATTAAGTAGTTTTGTTGGGCCATCAACGGTGGTAGTGATATCCTTAACTTCATTCATCCCAATAATGTCACCGATAATGTCTGCAAATTAAAAAAAATTCAGGGAAACATAACAAATTCTTAAATGAAAAGACAAAAGTAAAATGGCAAAGAAAACATATCAATGAATATATCTGCAGCATTAGTCTTTGCTATTATTTCAGGGAAAGAATAGAAGTTGAAACGTGATTCTAAATTTGGTATTTGTGAGGATGCGCAGAACTTCGGAACTGTCCAAGATTGGGGTCTAATTCAAAGTTCATGCGGACATAACACTCTCCTTCTTCTAGTTGCTTCTGAAATTTGGAAAGTAAATTTCCTTTGATGGAAGCTTGAATCATAACCCCTGTTATAAAATGATAGTGTAAGATATTAACTCACTTGAAAATTTACAAAGAGTATGAATAAATGAATGAAGTAAACAGACAAAAGTACATTAACCTTATCATCTACAAGGAGCATATCGATTCCTGTAAATTCGTTTGGTTTATCTTTTTTCGGAAATCCCCACAGTCGAACAACTCTAACTTTGATCTTGTATGGTTCAATTGCAGGAGTTATATGCAAAACATGTGTAAAATCGGCATAATGAATTAATCCGCCTCCTGGAAAGTGGATAATGAATAAAAAAAAGAGTTAAGACACACAAAGCAGAAGTAATAGTTGCTCAGAATTAAAAAAAAAAACAGAAAGAAAGTTTTTTTTTACGTAACTCATGTGACAAAAAATTTATCTTTCACAATTTGCTTTACTAAGTTATTAGAAAAAAACAAACACGAATCATAAACATAGACAAAAGCAATTTGTAACAATTCTTTTATTATAATTCCCAAACTACAGACAAAAGCGAAGAACCTACAGATAAAAGCGAAGAATAAAGAGAAACTGAAGCTGGAATCACCAACTGAAACATGAAATCAAAAGGGAAGAATCTACAGACAAAAGCAATTTGCAACAATCCTTGTAAACCCTAACTATGTTCGTATGAAATCACCAACTGAAACATGAAATCAAAAGCGAAGAATCAAAGGATATATTCACAATAAATTGAAACAGGAAACTGATAGTGAAGAATTGAAACAAATCAAGAATCGACAGAGATCAATAGTAAAGGCAAGGTATAAAAGGATTAGGTGATGCATATTAACAGAAAATTGGATCGTTTTTTTACCTAGAATTTCTGGAAAATTGAATCAGAAGAGAAAAATATGTCGAAGTCTTTTGTTGCAGATTACATAACTTCATTGTTGAAGAGAAAGTGTGAAGTGGGGGAATATGGAGATCGTGAGAGAGTAGTTAGAAGGAAGAGGTTTTTTGTTTATCGTTAATGTAGAAATTGAAGAAAAAAATATTTTTTTGTCGTAAATATTGAAAAAGGGTGAATTAGCTGACTACACATATTGAACTCTGAATTAAATAATATAGCTATGCAAATCCAATATTTAAATAAATAACCAAACAAAGTAGAAGTGGACCTTTTTGCCCTCTTTTGGGTAACGACGAGCTTTCTCTCTTGCGTGACGTGGCTTAGTTGTGGCCAAGAGTTTGAGATAGATTTCTTCTATAGCGTCAAATCAATAACATAACACAAGAAGATTAATTAAATTACAGCACTTTCTAATTACGTCCACATATTTTTGTTAAATGATGTTTAAAAGCTTGGTAAGACAGAGGAGAGATACTTGTATTCAGCATTAAGAATGCTAGATGCATATGACGAATTAAAAGGTTAATAGAATAATTATGTTACATGAACGACATTTGAAAATTATTGGCCGAATAACATTGAATATGACCAAATAAATAGAATATCAAAATCAAATAGAATAACATAAACATACAAAATAGACAACAGTCAATACCTACAAATAGAACGTAGACAAACACCATCCTAGGAAAATACATGAATCAACATTATACATGAAAGACCCAATGAGAAATAGCAACTGGGATCATATAAATTTTGCAACAACAGGACTATCAAGGGGCCAACAATGCTTTATTGGTCTATTATGTTTGCCGGCTTAATTTGATATGTTTGAAGGGTTGAATGCAATTTAGGACTCAATTGCATAGTTATCTGCCATGGTTCAGAGTACCTCTTTTCATAATAGTGAAGACAATCCAATCTGACCAATTGCATGGAGTTCTAGCATCAGATTTGTTGCAACACCAACTAAACAAGCAAGCCACGTCATGTGTTAGAGACGGTAGTGTCTTAAGTATACAAACAATTGAATAACATAACATACATACCAGTCATCAACACCACAATATAGTCGACTACTTATGTCAATAAATAGAATGGACAAAACAAAATTACAATATTTCTGAAACTAACATGTGTTGTTGCTGTCGCTTCAGAATAAACCATTTGCATTTGGGCGATGGTAAACGCTGGGTGAGTGGAAGGCGGGTTAGGGTCAGACACGCTTACACGTTCACCTCCTCCATGTACATCACCATCACCTGCTGCAGTTTTGGACACGAAAATCAAATCCGGCTTTGTTAGAATTACGATTCAAATCAAAAATATTTGGCAAATGTATATGTTTGTCTATGTAGTCGGCATATAAAATATGTTTATAAACAGTGTACAGTAAATAGACGTTTCCTTTCACATAGAATAAAAATTAAATCTTCGAATCTTTGGTCTCTTATTTCGTTACCATCAAATTTCTATACTTGCAGCCAAAATTAAAGGAACAAATCGCATGACGCTTACCTTTTTCTCTTTTCCCAACTCGTTTTCCCTTGACCCACTCAAGGTTTTCCAGATCTTGTTCTGCTCCACTGTATAACCTTCTCCCAACCTCCTCCGACCCCAACGGCTGGATTTCGGCCCTAAAGTTGTTGTTCTTTTCTCACGATCTCACCACCTGACTTCCACTCAACGACGATGTACCGCTATTTCGTCTCTCAGATCGTCTTCATGAAAACCAGCTCCAACGTCTAAACTTTTTAATGTTAAATTTCCTGATATTTTCATTATTTTCATACTTCACCCGTTCAGCTGACTAAGGATAGTTTGGTAAATATTGTAGAATATATTTAGAATATCGTGGCCACATGCTTTTATAGTTACTCAGCTAATTAATAAATTTTTGTGTGATATTTGACCAAATTTCTCATTGAAAAATCTGTTTCGCTCATATTTTTTTGTTTAAATATTGAAAAGACCCTTTTTTGGGGACTTTTGCCGCATGACATTTTAATAGAAAAGAGGGAGCAGTTGGAATGACTTGGGAATCTATTTATAATAGGAAACCCGATTTTGGAAAAAGATGACATCATCATTTTTTTTATAGGAAAGAAAAATCTCCATCCAACGGCCAACTTTGTTTTACTTTTGTAATCTAACGGATAAGATTTGGTTGGTTAACAAGATCTGATGTTATTAATATCTAAACGTCGTCTCTCTTTTGCATCTCTTCCCAGATAAACGCGTCTCTAAAACATCAAGTTTATATACGAAATTCATTGTAACGTTTCAGTTTTTGGTTTTTCAGTCACTTCGTTATTTTCTCAAGACCAAAAGAGATTCCTAAATTTTATGCAAGGTAAAATAACTCCCAGATTCTTCGTCGATTTTGGATTCAATTCCGGTGTTTTGAGAATGATGTTACTGATAATCGAAAACTGATATTTTGCAGAATTGATCTTCATAAATTCGTTTATCATTGCCGAATCGTTACAACCGTGTTTCTTCGCCGTCTCGACCTCTTGAGGATTCGTTCTCCCTGCTTTCTATTGTAATATATTTGTTAAATCTAATGCATGGTGAAGATCGAATAGGAGAAAAGTTGCTTCTCTTTTTGCGAAAAGGTTTCTTCGAAGAGTTGAATCCTTGAAATGCTCTTTGTGGCGCGCAAATTGCTTCTGTCTTTGTGCAGTTTCCGCAATCATTTCTTTCGATTCCTTCGGTAAACATCACTTTTCTTAATCATTGATTATAGATCACAAAAGGACGAAGCTATGTGATTTCTAATTATCATACTTTGCCAATTTAGGGGATATCATTAGTATATTGGTTTGTGGTGTTATTTTTGGTTACTTTTGTCTTTGTTTATTAGTTGACTCAGAGACCAAACTCATTTCGATTGTATAGATGTTCTGTCTCATGAGTTTTACTGTGTCTTAGGATTTCATAATTGACCAAATGTTCTGAGTCAAAAGGAATCGCCACAAGAAACGTAACCGTCTTCTCTCCCAAGTGATCTCTTCGACGATCACAACCAAACCACCGCTTCCACCAGATCTCTCTGGCCGGTGTCGGCTCCGACGTCGGCCGTACTCTTCCCTTTCTTCTTTCTATTTCGTAGTACAAATAAATCATAGCATGATGATTTTTATGTTGATTTCTTTGTTGAATCAATTACTCCTATGTTTTTTCTCTTGTCTCTCTCATCGAGAGGGTGCTTTTCCGGCAAAGCTCCTGTGATCGTCCAGAAGCAATTGTGTCAGTTTCATTCCGTTGAAGATCTCTTCATACGACTCTTGTCGATTCAAACATGAATCGTTTCGTTTCCTCTACAATATCAGATTTTCTCAAATCGAAAGTGCAATTTCATGATTGGATATAGGATCCTGGAATTACTAGTCTCGGCATAGTGTATGGAGCGCTTCATCTATTGACCGATCATCACGAGAAGTATCAACAATGGTTTGACAGATTTCTATTCATCAATTGGACGACTTCTCTCCAACTTGAATGTTTAGGACCATTTCACGAATTGTCGGAAGAAAAGAGAAGAAGGGAGAAAATCATCATCAATAATCAGGAGCAATATCATGTATTGAATTCAAGGAGGACAAAGTCAAAGCCAAACCCTCATAAAAGGACTTGGATACGAAATCATTGGTATCTAATTGTATAAACAAAACTTCAAACGGAAGCGTTGGGTTTTATTCCGCGGTTCAAATACGAGCTTTAGTCAAGAATTGCTAGCTCTACACACAATTCGTATCAAAAGAAGAGCGTATGTGGAGAAGAAAATAACGGGTTTAAAATTCCGTTAGCGAGTAAGGCTTTACTTCGGAAAACATCGTCAAACTCACTTCTCAAGCTATATCGTTCTCAATATATGGCGCATATATTTGCATATGAAATAATATGTTTTTCGGAAGTTTTGTCTATTGTCTTAGTAATCTTTTGATTAACTCGAATACTAAATTTTGACCCACGCCAAGCGTGGGATTAAATAATTAAATATGTTTTTAATCGAATTTAATATTTAGACATGTATTCTAACATTTATAAACACATAAAAATGATATGTATTGTGCATACATATAATAAAACTAAATTTTGATCAAACATAAATATATTTTATCTTTGTTATTTTTCATTTCTCCTATCTATCAAAAATAATCATGATTGTTTTTGAATATTTTAATACCGCTTTTGACGCTGATAAAAAATCTAGTATTATTGAAAAGAAAATAAGATATTTTCAAATATTTTTTATATTTCTTAAATAAAATTTTTTATATTAATTACCACATATTCGTTATTTCCATATATTTGTTATTAAGAATTTTTAATAATTTTTATTAGAAAATGAATTCCTTAAAACCCTCTTATGATGACACCTAGAATTTTTTTCTAGTATCTCCTCTACTAATATATAGAGGATTGTATTCTGCTATAGTATTGTCAAGATAAATAAGAATTCCTAATTTCGTCGAAAAAAAAAAAAATTGACCAAATGTTCAATATTATATGTTTTTGTTAACTTTGATTTTGCGGTTGTCACTATGAGAAACAACTCCGTTCTTCGTTCATGTCTCTTCAAACAAGAAAAATAAAAAGACACAATGTTTCATAGAGACACAATTTTACACACATATTCATTAGCTATTTACATAAGACGAAAGATAACTTAACACCATCAACTCGTTCTGAGTTCGACTTCAACCGTATGGATTCTCTTTGGTTAATCGTTATCCAACTATTTACAGCCACTGATGAAAAGTTAAACTCGTCGTCACCGCTCTCGATCTTGTTTTTGTCTCGTCTCTTTGGTTGTTCAGTGAAAGTTTTGTTTTGGGTCAAATAAATTAAAATGGTGATTCTTCCCAAGTCTTACGTTTGATGATGATATGAACAATTGTAAAAGAAGAATGACTTCAAATTGACGATAGTATTAAATCTGTCAAATCATTTCCAGTGGATTTTAGTATCAAATTTCTAATTGGCGATGTTTGATTCATAATGTCCGTATAACTGTGTTCTCTCTTTTCAAAATTGTTGTGATGATGTGAATATTATTGGGAATGAGTTGTCATTATCGATCACTGTCAATGTTGATCTCTACTATTTAACTCTACAATCAGATTTTTGTTGATTTTCCGTTCATTTACTCTGTTTATATTGGTATTATTTTTTTATGTCTGTATAATGGAGGTGAAGTCGTTAAATATATATTGGTATTATTTTTTCTGTCTGTATTTATTTATTTAGTTTCATTTTGGAAATATATCCCAAAATCTGGTATTATATGTATGTTCTTTCTTTTTGATGTGCTTTTACATTAAGTTTGTAATACATACTACATAGTAGAAGTTATTTTGATTTGTTTTAGTTTCTTATTGGTACTTTTTGTTTCCCCACTGGTAAAATTTGTTTCTCTTTGGTTAGTTTACAAAAAGTGTTAACAGAGTTAGATTTTGAGATTTTAGAGAAACGTTTATGGTTACTCGATCACTAAGTGATTGGCTGTTATTGCAGTCTATAATTTGGATTTCCCGACGAAAAGTCTCAATAGCAAAGGAAAGGAAAATTTTGAAATTAATTCATACTATTAGCTAGCATGTGATGGTTTTTTTAGTTTAAGCATTGGTGCATTGTTGTTTGAGTCACCATCTGATGTTTTATAACTATGGGACTTGAATCTGTGTTTTATATCCTCATGAGATCTCATCTTTGTAATGTCATTTTCGCAATTTCTAAGATTTAGCCTTTGTAGTAGCCTCTTAGTATTCATCATCCTGTCTTCTTATTCTTTTCCCCCTTCTCCTATATTGGCTTCAAGTTCTTCATTCTTTTTGTTCTCACTATACACATCAAATTTCAGGTCTTGGATACGTTTCTCAAGACAGATTATCTCTGCCATAAACGTTGTAAGCTCCTCAATAAGTTCTTGGACCTACACAAGCTCATAGTTTTGTATTTATATTTTCATTTTATCCATTCAATCGCTGACTTTCTATGTCGTCATCTTAAATACCTGTATATTATGCTTCCTTAGAGCATGTTCAATGGTAGAACATTTCATGGGGTTCTAACCTATTTGTTTATTATATATTTTACATCATTATAATTTAAGAACTCTTTCAATAGATTTTAATTTTTTTTCCCCTCCAATGGTATAAACAAAAAAAATATGAAAATATGAAAATACAAAAAAGTAGAATTTATTTTTCCAAACTTTATAAACAAGTAGATTGAATAAAACAAAAAAAAATATATTGTATTTAATAAAAGAAAAACGCGTTTATCGCGTGTTTTATTTTTTTCTTGTCCAAAAAAACATCGACGAATCATCCGGTGACACGTAGAAAGTAAGAATCAGTCCTTAAAACTCTTAATTAAGAGTCGGTTCTTCGTAATAAACCAATTTTTATTTAATATTAATATGTTTTATGTTAAGAACTTACTTTAAGAGCCACCATTAAACATGCTCTTACCTTTTCATTTCAGTCCAGTGGCGGATCCACGTTATAATTAGGAAGGTCAATTGACCTATGTAAACTTTATAAACATTTCTTTATGGTAATGGACAAGTATAGTCTCAAGTCTAAATGGAATGTGTTTGCACCCCCTAAAATGAGTGATCTTGGGTACGATGCCCCACTTCATTCAATTTTATTTTCATGTTTTGCAACATTTCAGTTTTTTTTACTCTAATTTTTAAACTATTTCTCTTTAAAAACATTAATTTGCGGTTTCTTTTGTCAAAATATGAGATTTTTTTCTTTTTATCATAATTTCTTTTATAGACAACAATATAATAAGTTTATATGACATAAAAAACTATATAAGATTTATATACGCTTTAATCAAAGATAATGCACTTTTATATATTTAAATTTTATTATTGACCTTGGTAAAATTTATTTCTGGATCCGCCACTGTTTCAGTCACAACCCCTTTCTCTTTTTGTATATTTGAACATAATTATATGTCACTATAATCTATTACTCCCTCCATTTCAATATCTATGATGTTTTAGAAAAAAATTTGTTTTAAAATGTATGATGTTTTCAATTTTCAATGCAGTTTTTAAGAACTAATGATGATGAATTGTAAATTTCAAGATACATTAATTGCTTTTATTGAACTACTACTGGTTTAAATTTATGGAAAATTGTTTAGTGTAAAAAACAATGTATTAATAGATCAAAATTAATATGTTTTCTTAATATGTGCAAAATTTCTAAAACATTATACATATTGAAACAAAAGAAGTATTATTTTTATATTTTTTTGAAAAATATAATCTACTATGTTATTCTTTTCTCTTTGGTCAAAATCTATTATGTTATTCCAAGAGGAAAAAAAATCGCTAAATATTGATTATGTCATTTTAAGTTGTCTTGTATTATTGTTTAAACGTCGTATAAATGATATTCCATGCCGGGACTTTGAAAACTATTTAGCAGTATTGGCTTTCTTCTTCCAATAGCCATATTGATCGATTCTACACAAATTTTCAACAGTTATCTTATCTTAGTCCTCAAATTTCATATGTTATTTTCTTACATTTGTGTTCTTATCTAACTCATCATTTAACAAAAAGCCAGACTCTTGTAGGTAACTCCATGATGCATATTGAATAGAAATGAAAAATTAGCAAAGATGGAATGTCACTACAAGAAAACAGGCGGCTTTCCGACGGTCAAAACCGTCGGAAATCCGTCGGAATATCGATTATTCCGACGGATTTCCGACGGTTTTAACCGGTCGGTTCTATCTCGTCGGAAATAAAATTCCGTCGGAAGACCGTCGGAAATAGTGACGGATTTCCGACGGAAAAGAAATAACCGTAATTCGTCAGAATTCCGTCGGAAATCCGTCGGTATTTCAAAAACCGACGGATTTCCGACAGAACAAATACCGACGGATTTCCGACGGTGAAGATACCGACGGATTTCCGACGGCACAAATACCGACGGATTTCCGACGGATAATTTATTTATTAAAAAAAAAATATATTTAATTAAATTTAAAGAAATTAAATTAAAATAAAATTAAATATAATTAAAAATTAGATTAAAATAAAAATAAAAATAAAAAAACAACATTTAAAATTAAGTTTCAATATTTTTAAGAAAATTAAAATATTACATATTATCTATCGGTTACGGAAGAACTCGTTCATCCGTTCTTCCATCTCCCGCATTCGTGCCATCTGCTCTTCCATATCCCGGATTCGTCCCACCTGATCTTCCATTGCCCGAACGCGTTCCACTTGTTCCTGCAAGAGCGTCTGCTGTTCCGCGTATCGAGCTTCATCTTGTGCGCGTTGGGACTCCAACCCGGTCACCCGCTCGAGAAGCTCGGCATTCTGTGCTCTCAACGCACTATCTGCATGAATGCGGTAAGAGTTGACGGACGTGGCAGAACTGTCTTCCGGGAGGCCAAACACACGACCTCTGTGCTTAGGCACAACCTACGAAAAAAAATCAATCAATAAATGTTGTAAATTGTTTATATTTAAATTTATTTAAAATTTAATTAAAATTGACAGTGTTACTAACCTGATAGGTAAACTCGTTGATCATCTCCAGAGGAACTTCCGTGGCCGGGGGAGTTCCTTCGACGATCGGTTGGGATTGGAGGTACTCCTCACCCAGCCTCTCCACGCTCTCCACGATTTCACGAGCAATGGGATCTTGAATTTCCCCCGTCTTTCTGTTGGTGTGCGCATCTTTGACCAAGTCAAGATGTGACGGACGCACACCGGTCCTCTCCATCTGTTGGCATAGATAATGAAAGAAATATGAGAAGTGTTAGAAATATAAATTTTTGTAAAATTTATAAAATTACGTACCAGCTTCTGAAGACGTGACGCTTTGCTCGTCGCACTGAGGTTATGGGTCGCCGGTCCCTTCCCCTTCCGGTCGCTGTTCCGGTTAGACGAGTTCTTTCCGGAGCTTGCTTTTGTCTCCTCACGCTCCCAATGGGCAAGTAGTCCACCCCATAATGTGGGGTTATCTTGCAATCTGCGCGGCACTTTTCCCTCTTTGTACCACATGTCCTTCCATTCGTTTATCTTCAACGAATATTTCCGGGAAGCTTTTTTGTAGAACTCCCGTCGGACCCGGGAAGTCAACTGTGGGTCCCAAGTAAATTCTTGCTGCAAAAAAAAAAAACGTACCCATATTAGTATTGACAATTTTAATGAAAATAAAAATCAAAATTAGAAAATAGGAAAAGATAACATACCGCAAATTGCCGAAACCAGATCTCCTGGTCTGCCACCGGCATCGAAGTAAATGTGGGATACAGGGAAGTGATCAACGAATTAGTCATTGCGTTGATCGAACTCGTAATCCCGTTTCCCGAAAATTGAAACCTAAACAATATTTAGTTAAATATTTTTTTAAGTTAATATAATCAAATACATTTTTAGTATAAAACTTACCATGTCGTGTTAGGTACCAAGTCGGGATCTAGGCGAGGCAACCTATCCCGTCCAGATTGCGAAACAAACTCCTCAACGGACATGGCCGTGGGAGCTGAGGGCTGTGTACCCAGTGGAGGAGACGGGTGTTGGGGATCCGGGAAGCTACTATCTGGGATTTGCGACTGACTCCCTCCCCTACTGGAAGTACCGGATCCAGTAGAGTGATGAAATCGGCCATAGTCCCTACGATTTCCAAAATGTTTACATACCGTTGACATTTACTTACATATATAAATATAAATTCTGATATTAAATATAAATAAATGTAAATTGATATTTTGAGAAGTAGGGATTTTGAAATTTCGAGATTAATTTTTGGAATTTCAGGATTTCATAAATTAAGTTTTAGGGAGTTAGGGATTTTGGGAAATTGAGGTTTCTCTAAATAGGTATTTAGGGATATTTGGATTATGGATTTCAGATATTAACATTTACGAATTTACAGATTTAGAAAATTTTTGGAATTTCAGGTGGTTAACATTTACGAATTTTTAGATATTTACGATTTTTCCCTAATTTGGGATTTTGTAATTTAAACAAATAAAAAATTTAGTAAAATTTCAACAATTTAGAATTTTACTAATATTTTTATATTATAAATATTTATAATTTTACAAAAATAAATAATTTTATACATACTTTTCTAAATTTTATAAACCCGAAAATTCCCTAAATCACAAAATTTACAAAATAAAAAAGTTTTCAAACATCCTAAACCCGTACATTTCTACATTTCTATTGATTTTTAACAACCTAAATCTAATAAATTCACAAAATTCTCTAAATTCATATTTTTCGAAAAAAAAACTTCGAAAAACTTACATTGGATTGATGATAATGTGATAGAGATTGAGATTGTGGATGGATATGTTGATTCCGGCGTGTTTCCGATAGGATCGATCGAATTCCGGCGATTTTATGTTTTTTTTTCGACTTTTCGTTCTGTCGTCGCGAGGAAGAAGACGGTGGTTTTATTGCAGGTTACCGACGGATTTCCGACGGACACCGACGGAATTTCCCGCTTTTTTCGATGAGATCGAGGCTCTTAGGCGGCAGAAATTAGGGTTTCCGTCGGAAATCCGTCGGAAATACCGACGGATTTCCGACGGATTCTAAACATTTATATATAAAACCGCGTAAATTTATTATTTTTTATTAAATAATTATTTATTAAAATGAAATATTTTTATTAAATTAAATTAATTAAATCCGTCGGAAATCCGTCAAAAATACCGACGGATTTCCGACGGATCTTAATTTTTTTTTTAATTATATATTTTTTAAAACGGTTTTTTTTGTTATATAAAATATTAAATATTAAATTAAATTAATTTTTTTTTATTAAATTAAATTAATTAAATCCGTCGGAAATCCGTCAAAAATACCGACGGATTTCCGACGGATTTAATAAATTTTTTTTTAAATTAATATTTTTTAAAACGGGTTTTAATTAAAAAAAAATATTACAACCGTCGGAAATCCGTCGGTATTTTTCGTCGGAATCGGAATCGTCGGAATGGAGTCGGAATCGTCGTCAAATTCTTCACGTAGTTCATCTTCATCCGAATGCACTAGATCATCGCCGATATGTGTGACATCAGTGACAAGGTCAATGTTATCCGTCTCCTCAACATGTGACATTTGGTTGGTTCGCGATACTTGTAGAACATCATGTTCCGGAACTCCATATATTTTTCCTCGCGGATTAATTGGAGTTACCGTCATCCAAGGATCTGTCCTCCGCCCAACTCGAGGATATGGAATGTAACAAACCTATTCATTAACGGTGGATGTTGTTTATATACAAGAATAACAAAACCTAACGTATAAATATAACGGAAAGCCTATCAATATATTGATACCTGGTCTGCTTGAGATGCAAGGATAAATGGATCGTAATGATGTAATTTCCGGCTTGAATTTATGCGAAATCTGGATATACCGATTGAAAGTGTTTCCACGCTTCTGCATCAGAAGGATGCGTAATATCTCCATCTTGATTATGCTCTGCATGCCATCTCATAGCCTTAGCAGTGCGTTCTGATTGATACAGCCTCTTCAACCTCTCTGTTAATAGTAAATACCACATCCGTTTGAAAAGAATCTTCACTCTGCCACTTGTGTCTTGGAACCGTGGTTTACGGCAAAATTTACATTTTTTCCTGTTCTCATCTTCCCTCCAGTATAGCATGCAGTTGTCGATGCACACATCTATTATCTGGTAGGGCAAACCAAGACCGGCAACAAGTTTCTGGACCTCGTAGTATGATGCTGGAGAAAGATTATCCTCTGGCAAAACATCTTTCACAAACTCGGCGAATGCATCAACACATTCTTCGGACAAATTGTAATCGGTCTTCATGTTCATCATCCTACTAGCAGAAGATAACGGTGAATGCCCTTCCCTACAACCGCTGTACAGTGGTTGCTTTGATGCGTCTAACATATCAAAAAACCTTCGAGCTTCTAAATTAGGTTCTTCAACCCTATCACCCTCATAACCACCCGACTGCAAATTCTCTCTAAACGCGTCGTTAACCATCGCAACCGTACTTACCCCAACATCTACTTCCGTTGTACGTTCTTCTACGCTATCCGGAAAATAAGGTGCATTACTACTAGTACTACCATATTCGTAATTGCTTTCTCCATGTAAAAACCAAACCTTATATCCCGGCCTAAATCCATATCTATATAAGTGATTCCAAACAGTATGAACCGCAACACTAATTCTGTTACAGCAATTAGAACATGGACATTTGATATCCTGACCTTTTTTTGCTGCATCTTGGTTTCTGGGTAAATTCATGAACTCGCATATACCTGCAGCGTAAGCGGATGTTAATAAGTTCGAGCCCATATCCATCATTGGCTCGTCCATCCAAGACCGAAAATATGAACTCATCGCTAACAATTTTTTTTGATTTGTAAAATTGTGTTATGAATGAACGAAGACACGAAGTTTGTTATATAGAACGGATTTCCGTCGGTATTCCGTCGGAAATCCGTCACAAAACTCCGACATAACACCCCACCAATCCCATCGGCCACCGCTAACGACTGGTAACCACTCAAATTTGTCGACATCGAAAATATCGGATTTCCGTCGGTAATCCGTCGGAAAGTCGTCAGAATATTACGACAGATTATTTTCCGTCGGAAATCCGTCGGTACAAACGACGGATTTCCGACGGAATACCGACAGCAGATAAGACCGTCGGTATTCCGTCGGAATTTTGCGACGGAATACCGACGAACTAGATGTTAATCGGAAATCCGTCGGTATTCCGTCGCAAAATTCCGACGGAAATATTGGCCGTCGGAATTTCCGTCGGAATACTGGCTGATTTCTTGTAGTGTGTGATCATAAACCAAGGTCCATGATTTCAAATATGGGTATCAAAGTGATGGCAGAGGCTTGCGTTATCGCTAGAGAAAATGAGGCAAAGCGCCAACATGTAAATGAATGTGAATAACAATAGCTAAATACATTTTTTTCTTCAAATTAGAGCTGAAATGTAGTTACTTTATTTTCACTAAATCAAATTTGATTGGTCATACCATTCTTATATGTCGACTATATTAGTGTTCAAGGCAAGATGAATTTAAAATTTCTCAACTCTATAAATTTATGATTAATTTTGTTGATCGTTTGCTTAACTTTTACTCCAGTTAATATCAGTATTCCTTGCATAGTGAAACAAACACATACACTATTGAAAATAAAGCACAACCAAGGTTCCCATGACAAAATTAAATGTCATTATGTTTTTAATGGCTTAGAAAATTAATTATATTTGTTTGGTTACTTTTCAGTTCATTAAAAACATGCAAATATTTTTCTTGTTAGAAGATAAAAGTAAAAGTAAAAAGAAAAAATTCTTACACAAAAAAAATTATCAACAATAATATCATGAATATTACTTTTTCTGCGCGGTAACGCGTGGATTTGTTTCCTAGTTATAATAAAAGGATTTGATTTCGACTTCTCCAAAATATGTACAACAAGAACTCAGTCCAAAATTTACATTTTTAAGTAGACCTGTAGTAATTCAATAATATGTAATGTTTGGATCGAATTAACAGAAAATCCATGGCAAACCATAACCAAACGACCATTATGGTTATAGTCTAACTTGTTTGATCAGAAATCTTGCTTTGGCTTGACAATAAGGGAACAAGGCTTCCTCTATGTGTCAAATATTTGTCAAGAAGGAAGCTTAGCTCAGTAAGCTTCCCAAATAAGAACCATAACCCGTGCAAAGAGAATGCATATCAAGTTCTGTTTCTTTCAAGGATCGACACTAATCTGACGTCTAGTTTATCTTCATTCTACATCTTCGGGTCAAACGGCAAACGAGTCAGAAGATAGAATCAAAATTTTTAGTTGGGCCCAATTGTTACATGAACCTACCTATTCCACGTAAGAAAAGTAAATAAGAAACAAGGCTATTGGCCAAGAAGCATCTCAAAGCCCATCCAAACAAGTCTCTGTTGGAGTTAGTTTGAGGGCTTTTAACCGCTAAAAAAAAAAACATGCACGCATCTTTTCTTTTAATTCAAAACTTTTTGGATATTCCAACAATTCACTAACTTGTATTTCATGGAAATAATAGGGATATCCTACCATTAAAATATGGCATGAGACTTTAAGCCGACCAAAAGCTCCGAGATTCAGGCCAAACGCAACCAAGTTTAGATTGAGAATGACATAGGCTGGCTTTTTCTAAATGCAATGGGAATTAAGAGAGTTCAACTGTATAGCAATGATGGCATAGACATCAAGGTAAGCTAATCACTAGGGCAAACTTGGTGTAACTTCAACATTATCAAACAAGCCATCAAATTGGTTAAATGTTTCCCAGGGTTAGATTAGACTTCTAACTCTTCTTCGAAGGGGTGCAACAAAGAAAGATTTATAAGAAAACTCTTTTCAAGGTTACATATGATTAAAGTCATTAACTGACACATCCAAAAAATGTCCGATTAGGAGAAGAATTTTTTTTTTTTTGAATTATTAGGAGGTTCTGGACCAAAAGCCCGTAGTTCCCCCATATTCGAAATCACATCATTAATATTAGTTTTTGTCCTAAGTGCCACTCAAACCAACGACTTCTAGGTTTTGCCTAAGATCTTTACAAGTTAAACTATTGGCTTTTGGTTATGAGCATATTTTTGGTACTTTGAAAGCTCTTAAAAACATTATTCTGATGGAGTTTTGTATTTCAGTGATTTTTAAAAACTTTTCTTCAAATTTTGTTTGTTTTTGTGGTATCTTCATATTTCAATTTAATTTTGATTGAACTGAAGTTACTGAACCTTAATGAAACCGAGAACTTTTTAGGAAAGCAAACCAAATGGTTCTACAGTTTAAAAATAGATTGTCACAATTTAAAAATTAATAGTCAAAAAAAACCTGGGGGTAATTGGTTAAATATTGACCGTAAAAAATTACTAAAAGTCTTCACAGCCTAACCACTGAAATGAATCACCTAATTTAAATTAGGTTTGGTTTAGAAGTATTTTCGGCTACCTAGAATTCAGAGTTCAGACCCCAGTCCACCCGGTAAACCCGGAACAACTTTCACTCGTTTTTTTAGATGACAGAAGTCATTTATCCATTGGGCATCTAGAAAAGAAGAACACACGTGGACGACATTCAGAGAATCACAATAAAGCAATTTAATTTATTTAACCCACATTTCATTTGCTTGCAGAGGCAGAGCAAAAGAATTTCGATCACTGCTTTTTTCATAGGATTTGTAACCTCAAAAGGTAAGTCGATCGTCTCTTCTATCCATAGATTTGCAATCTCAAAGATTTTCCGATTACTTTTTGCATGCATATTTGACATTCGTTTAATCTCGTCTTGAAAAAAATACGATCAGTAGATTTATTTGTTTGCTAAATTGATTAAGAAATAGGTATATGATTGTCACATTTTTTTTGTTTTGTTTCGTTTCCTGGGTCAATTAGTTGTCAATTCGAAAGACGGATTGTTTGACCTTGAGGTGAAAAAGAACATGTGGAAGAAAGTAGATGCAAAACACAAGAGGTTTGTTCTTCTTTTAATCATAATTCAATAGAATCTAGGATTTTCTAATTCGTGTTTTTTTTTTTGAATGAATGTAAAATTTGTATTCAATCAATTCGTTTTTACATATACTGTGACTTGATTTTGAGGTTTCAAAGATGCCACAGAATTACAAAAGTGAAAAGAAAAATTTCTAGGCTAGCGTGATTCCAGCCATAAAACCATGGCTTCAGCGTACTCGTGAGCTCCCATGCTTCGAATAGAGTTGATACGGTTCGTAATGTTCTTGACAATTTGATTGGTGATGGTCGTTGATGGTAACAGGTTTTCTCCATGACGTCTCCTGTTTCTTTCTCGCCAAATATGGTATACTGTTGCTTGTAAAGCATACCTGACAAGATACAACTCATATTTAGGCCGAGATGAGGTCAATAACCTGATTAGTCGATTCCAATCTGTAGTGAAGTCGGTTCCCAGTATACGGAGAGCTATGTTCCGCCATATTTCGCTTGATATACCACAGCCAAAGAATAGGTGATCTCTTGTATCCTCCTCATGTGCACAAAGACTATAAACATAATCAATATTCGAGTTCCAATTGTGCATCCTCTCACCTATTGGTAAGCGGTTGTGAATAGCAAGCCATAGGATGAACGAGTACTTTGGGGTTGAATAAGTGAACCAAGCTCCCTTAGACCAGGTTGTAGTAGTCCATTTAGTCCTAATGATATTCCGAGTGTGCTTTGATTTGGGGCTTGAAAGTATCACCTGAATATCTCCAAACCAAGCGATCTGGACCCTCCTTTCGGTCGTGTGTAGCCTTCTGAATTTTCTCTTCAATTGCATTTAGCGAGGCTGCCCTATGCCTGTGCAGACGGTGGTTAAGGAAGACATCGTACATAGATGCTGATAGAGAGATACCCATATCAATGACACCGTGTCTTCCTGTTACCTCGTGTATCCTCCCTAATTTAAACCAATCACCATACCAAAAAGAGGTGTTACGCCCATCAAAAATCTGGATTTTGTGGAGATTTTTTGCCTGTTCCCTGCATTTCAATATTTTCCTTCACATCCATGAACCTTTTGTAGTGTTCTCTTTTAAAGACCAAAACCATTCCTTTTCAATCAACCTAGTTTGAACCCATTTGACCCAAAGAGAAGGTTGTTGAGAGACTAACCTCCAAATAAGTTTCAAGCAGCTGACAAGATTTGTTCTTTGAGCGGTTTGAAACCTAAGCCTCCTACTGATTTTGGCCTACACACCTCAGTCCAAGCAATCTTCGCCTTTCTCCCTTTAGAACAAGTCCGGACCACATAAACGCCGAGCAGAGCTTGTCAATTTTCTTAAGGCAGCCATTTGGTAATCTAAAAGCTGACATCCAGAAGGTTGTAATGATGTGTATGATTGAAGAGAGAAGTTGCATACGGCCTGCGTATGACAAGGTCCTCGCTGTCCAAGAGCATAATTTCAATCGGATTTTCTCTACCAGAGGCTTGTAATCCAGGGATGTCATCTTCTTTGTCAACAAGGGCAAGCCAAGATACTTGACCGGTAGGTGTCCCACCTCAAATGGGAATTGCTCGAGGATGCTGTCTCTAAGGTTTTCTGTCACACCAGCGAGGAAGAGAGTTGATTTCTCCAAGCTAATGTTTAGGCCCGACATTGATGCAAATTCATCAAAAACCTTCAAGACACCCTCTATAGATCTCTTTTGTCCACCCACGAACACCATAATGTCATCTGCAAAGCACAAATACGTTATCTGAACAATCTTACATTTTGGATGATAGCCGATTCTTTTCTCTATGGTAGCCTTGTCCAGCAAGCATGACAACACATTCATGCAGGTGACACACAAATATGGAGATAATGCACATCCGTGTCTCAAACCCCTCGTACTTCTAAAAAAACCCGTTAATTCTCCGTTTACTTGTATCGAGAACGAAGGAGTTGTGATGCATAACCGTATCCACTGAATAAAGGATTTCGAAAAATGAAGGACTTCCAATGCATTAAGAACAAAATCCCACTGTACCGAATCAAATGCTTTTGAGATATCTATCTTCATAGCACATCGTGAAGCAATGTTGGGTTTGTGATAGTCCTTAACCATCTCCGTTGCAAGGACTACGTTTTCCATGAGCAGCCGCTGCTCCACGAAAGCTGATTGGTTCAAGTTAATGAATTTTGGGAGTATTCGCTTCAATCGATTAGCAAGCACCTTCGAAATTACCTTATATATCAAGTTACAGCAGGATATCGGTCGATAGTCCCTCATTCCCCTTGCCGACTCTGTTTTTTTGGATCAAAACCAGTATAGTGGAATTTAAACCCTTTGGGAGAAAGCCCTTAATGAAAAAGGATTGTACCGCAGATGTGAAATCAGGACCAATGATTGCCCATGACTCCTTGAAAAACTCAGCGGTATATCCATCTGGCCCTGGTGACTTGTTTGGCGGCATAGAGAACAAAGTGTTCTTGATTTCCATGTCTGTGACTCCTCGTTCTAGCTCCAAGTAGTCCGCCTCTGAGCATCGAAATTTCAGCACCTCTTGCAGCTTATCAACTGAGCAAATCTGCTGATTTGGCTGCTGTTTTGTAAGCAAGTCTTCAAAAAATCGAACATCTTCTGATTTAATGTCGTTCCCACTCGTCAGAGTCTCTCCCGTGGGGCTCACAATCTCATTAATCGAGTTTTGCATTTGCCTTATCTGAACAGAGCGATAGAAATAAGTGTTGTTTTGATCACTAACTGCAAGCCAATGTAGCTTTGCTCGCTGTTGTAAATAGCCTTCCTCGAGGTGTGAAAGATGTTGCCATTTCTCATATGCTTGATTTTCTTCTCCGATAGCATCAGGGTTGGGGGTATTGAGCGTTGCTTGTTTTTTCACACATAAGTCATCTAAAGAATCCTTTGTGCGCTGAGATAAGTCACTTAGTATCGATCTTCCTAGGCTTCGAAGTGCTAGTTTCAGATTCTTAAGTTTCTTGGATAGCCGAAACAGAGCAGATGTCGAGACAAACAGTGGAGTGCTAGAGTTCCAGTAATCTGCAACGGTGTTGTGGAACTATGTTGTCTTAGTAAGCACATTTGAGAATTTGAAAGGCTTTTTCCCTCTCGTTTCATCTATCTCCAGCTTTAACATCCCTCTTGCATGATCGGAGCAACCACCAGCCTCAAAAACGCTATAAGAGTTCGGGTGGACATCTAACCATTTGACATTGACTAGAAAGCGGTCCAACTTCTTGCAAATGAGACTACCCTCTTCTCTCTTATTACACCATGTGAACCGCGGACCATGATATCTTAGGTCAATTAAGGAGCTATAGTGAACCGTGTCTTGAAAGTCTCGCATTCCTGATTAAGTCCCAGATGATACCAAATCGTTGGGGTGCTCATCGCTGTCCAAAATCTCATTAAAGTCACCACAAAGTATCTATGGTTTACTTCTAAACATCAGCGAATCATGATGATTGCATATATCCTTCCATAATTCTCTTCTTTCTTCTGATAAATTTGATGCATAGATGAAGGAGCAAAAGAATTCCTCATCGATACCTGCTAGTAGAACCGAACATGTGATCATTTGGCCACTTTTAAAGACCGGAGTTAACCTTGCATTTCCCCCCTCAAACAACCCATATTCGACCCAGCCGATTGAATTCATAGTTGGTGATAACTGACCAGGTCGGGAAGATTTTCTGAGCCAGTCTCGAAGCCTTTGCCTCCTTAACCCGCGTCTCCAACAAGCAACCGAATTGGAATGAACAATTATTTACCCATCTGCTGATAATGGGATGTTTTGAAATTTTATTTAGTCCACGAACATTCCAAGAAAAACCTGACATTAATGCATTTTATTGTTTCCCTTCTTGCCCAACGCATTAGGGATCATGTCTTTTGTGGATTGAACAGATAGATCAGACAAGGGCTTGTTCCCTCTCCTGTTTGGCCGGCCTGATCGGGTGCGAGTACTCGGCTCAACACTTGTCTTTGAAAAGTCCAGAACAGTTTGGGTGGTTTCATTCCTATCAACCTCACCCTCCTCTAGGTTTTGATCCTCAACTTGTTCCTCTGTTTCGGCCAAAACAGCGAACCTAGATGGTGAGATATCCATCTCCTATGCTGTACCATCTCCCTCAGATTGCCTGCTAGCTTTGAAAGGCTATACAACTTGCCAGTTTGCTTCTCTAGTAGTTTCCTTGATTTGAGTATTTGAGGACTCAGTTTGTTCTGTGGATGGTTCGGTCCTCTCTGTGTGTCCTTTCCTTTTCTCCATATTCTCATTGATGTTCAGATTTGGTTGTTGCTGGGCCGGTGGCCTAGCTCCTTTGTCATTTGTTGGACGGGTGAGGATGGTAATTTGTTGACCTCCATTCATCACACACACGTTTGCCATATGCCCCCATGAATTGCAGGAAGTGCATCTCGGTGGAAGCCAGGGATATTCGAAATCGACAGTTGCATCTATCCCTTTTTGAGATGTGAACCTGAATGATTTCGGCAAAGATTTTGTCAAATCTGCCTGAACTAGTACCTTTGCTTCATCAAAACTTTTACATAGCTCTGTGTCCATATGCAGGCGCTTGACCTTTCCAACTGCGCTTGCAAGAAATCTTAAACCTTTCCTCGAGAACAGCTTATGCGGGATGTTCTTCATACCCACCCACAGTGGTATTGATTCCATGTTTAGCTCACGTTCCTCGATATTCGGTGACCACCTAGATACGAACATCGGGACATCTGCAATGTTCCACATCCCACGACTTAGAATACGGTCCCGCACGCCTTTGTTCTTGATTCTGAATTTGATTGTGGTTGGATTGACCTCAAAAACCTCAATTTTGAGCGATTTATCACCATGTGTCCATATCTTGTTAACAATAACATGGATTTTGGCCACATGGGGAGAAGTGGAGACAAACTTTCCAATCAAAAAATCATCCCAAAGAGGGGTTGAGTCTTCGATTACGTCATCTGGTATCATAACCGCCGATGTCGGTGTATTGAAATTCGTATCTTGCGGGAGCTGACGCTTTGGACAGCTTCCTTCCATGAGGGGAGGAATCCCCTGCCTCAGCTCTCGTCGTCTCCCCTGAGCTTCCCGGAGAGATGGTTGTACCTGCGTGTTTTTTTAAGAGTAAAGAAGTTAGGATCTTGTAGCTCTGATAATGTCTTGTCTTGCTTTGAAAGATAATAGTTTGTGTTTTCCTTCAACTCAACAAAAAAATTATGATTTTGTTTTTGGTAGGTTGAGACCAAGCAACAGTGGAACCTCAGAGGAGAAGATCAATGCAAAGTTTTGTCTTCCCTCGGATCTTGTAGCTCTGATATTGTCCTGTCTTGCTTTGAAAGATAATATACGATCTTCTCTTGTTTGCAAGACATGGTGTGAGATTGCTGCTTCTGTTAGGGTTAGAGATCCTCCATACTGGCTTACGTGTTTTGATCGATGTTTCGTCAGGGGCGTCTCTTACGGGTTTTACGATCCGATAAAGAAAAAGAAGACAAAAGCCATGAATATACCCGAGTTATCCATAAATTCGCATATCGCGTGTTCCAATGATGGGTGGTTACTCATGCTAGACTTGGGTTTACATCTCAACATTTTCTTCTTCAATCCTTTTACTCGAGAGTGCATAAACTTTCCTAGATTCGAAGGGTTACTATCGAATTATGGTTTCTCTTGTGCTCCTACAAGGAAAGGTTGTTTGGTGTTAGGCATTAATACATACTCGAATGTAGCTGTCACAATTATCACTTGGCATTATGGTGCAACTACATGGGTGGTGGAGGACTTCCCTAACCTGGTCCCTTCTTCCTTTAATCATACGAAAAACGTCTTATACTCGGATGGTCTCTTCTATATGTCGTCTGACATTGCGCTAGGGGTATTCGATCCATCTGCGCGTACTTGGACCGTTCTTCCTATGGAGTCGATCCCTAGCCCTGGCCCTCATGTTCGCACGGTCAGGTGGATGACTGATTATAAAGGACAGATTTTTCTTGTAGATGAATCGTCTCCAGACCCGATGGTGTTTAGGCTTAACCGGTTGGAGATGGTTTGGGAAGAGAAGGAAATACTTGATGGTTCATCAGTACTTGTGTGTGATGGTTCATGCGTGATGACCACTGGGCTTACAGGGTCAATGAGTAACATTGTGAATATCTGGAACAGTCATAACTTTGGGAAGTATCTCGACATGTATCATTGTCCTGTGAAGCGTAATCGCCCTAACAAGTATTCCTTATATAGCATGAGCTTTTGTGAAGACCCTGAAGGGTATTATTTTGAATATCAGACGGAGAATCGGACTAATGGTGCCTGGATCGAGCCGCCCCACGATATCTCTATCTTTGATTTTTCCATTCTTGATCCCTCAGATGCCATAAATAAGCCTCTTCTTTTTTGAAGTCTCAGCTTCATCTTCTACTCCTAAAGGCTTATGATTTATTATATATTGTAACAGATGCTGTGTATTGTCTATATAGACAAAAGGAAACAATGATAAACTTTAGAATCTGTTTATAAATGAAAAATAGGAAGTGTGATTGTAAACTAGACATCTTAGAACAAGTATTATTAGTGTCGTTGTAGCTAAGTGTAGACCGGTTAAGGTTGTTTACCAAAGCTAAAGCCGTTTGTAGCCATTTAAGCCTTACTGAGAATGATATCCTAGTAAGATATCAAGATTATTGGTGCGTTCGTGACATATAAAACTTATATCAAGGTTTTTTTTCTTCTTTTATCAACAATATTTCAATATTATTATCAAGTTTGTATCCAAATTTAGAACGAGCTGGCAGAAAAGAAAATATTATTTTCGAGTTTGGTTGGTACTACACCAGACAATGTTTCGGATTCAGAATTCACAGACACAAGTATCATCCAATGACGATTTTACGCATGATCCTCCTGGATTAATTTTTTTCGATGCATTTCAGGTTATCTTTGATTTTTGCATGGACTGATAGGAATTAATGTATTAATATCCTCAATAACATAAAATTTATTCTGCCGTAGAAAACATATCCTTTTTCGCAAGACCTTGAATAAAAGATAAGTTTGAATCAAAATCAATTTGCGACTCTTTTTCCACCAAAAAATCTATTTTATAATTAGAGAGTTAATAAACATAATTTAAATGAACATTTACTATAAATTTAAATTTAATTTTTGTTTTTATGATGTGAACATCCTATATGGAGAGAGAGCTCTCTAATTATATATATGATTGTTAAAACATATCATGTGATTTTGATTAAATTTTGCTAATCATTTAATAAACAAATATTTTAATTTAATTTTGATTGGATCAAACCAAGCGGAAACTGAGAACTTTGTAGGGAAGCTTTCATAACCAAATTTGAACTAAATCAGTTATTCCCTCCGTCCCAATTTATTTGATATTTTAAGAGTTTTGATTTGTTTCATTTTATTTGATTTTTTTAAAGTTTTTATACAAAACTTTTATTAATTATATAATTATTTATATTCTGTAGTATATTTTTTTGTAAGTTAAAATATTTTTAGTTAAGTAATAATCGATATTTTTAATGGTTTCTCAATCTTCCAATTTCAAGTGACTTTTTTTATAAAATAGGAGAGAGGGAGCAATTAAATCCGGTTTGGTTTAGTAGTATTACAGAGTCCAAACCCTCAGTTCACCCGGTAAACCCGGAACAATTTTCACTGGTTTTTTTAGCTGACAGAGGTCATTTAGCCATTGGAGATTTAGAGAAGAGGGAACACACGTGAAACAACCCGACCCGATTTTTTTTTCTTTTAAAACATCGAATTAGTATTCCCATAAATACTAATTCTCAACAATTATCAGCAACGTACTAAACTAGCAGAAACAAATCGACTAAACAGACAAATCTCAACCAGTCAATTCCAATAAACCAATCAACCAGTTATCAATATTCAATTCCACAACACCCAACAGGCTAACAACTTAATCGAGTCTAACAAGTTCCACAATCCAGAATCACTAACACCCTAGCAATTCCAACCAATCGAGACCCTAGGATCATCCTCTCTTCCCGGCCTTGATTCCACGATCACATATTTTCTTTACCTGCAACACATGGTTATAAGAGTTGCGTGAATATTATCATAAATACCCAGTGAGACGGTCCTCCCATCTACAGGTCAAATACTCAAATGAAAGAATGCACCAAATACCAGGATTATCACTCAACAATGCATAGACAATCAACAGCACAAAACAGGACAGCAGCATCTCTGTCGATCGACACAACCTCTAGGTGTCGATCGACAGACAATTCTGTTCCTCTATCGATCGACAGACAACAGTCCTGTCGATCGACACGGACCTGCAGAACCCTAAGATCGAACCTATCCTCTCATGGAACGAATCTCAGGCCTACAGATCGCTTTCCAGCACAAATCCACAGCAGTTCCACACCAAAACACACAGAAATCAATGTATTCCATCTATTCCTACATCCGAGAACCTATGGTCACGCACTCACCTGATTTCTGAAGAGGAATGAACGAAGAACGCGAAGAACCCTAAAGTTCAGCCTCAGATTTCGCCCAGAAATCGATCTCCACTCTGTTCCAGACCCTCTCCCACGAAATCCCAGCAAGAACAAGGTTTAGGATTGAGAACACAAGAGAATTCCACAAGAAAACCTCGAAAAACACTCAATCCTCTTCTCTCTCTCTCTAAAACCCTTTCTCTGATCCCAAAAACGGCCAAAAAGGAACTGAGACGCGTCCCAATCCTTTTTATACGGAACCCTAGGTTCCCGCAAACCGGCCAACTCAAACCGAACCAGAAATCAAAACCCTAATTCTGATTTTTGACCCATGTCGATCGACACATCCAACCTTGTCGATCGACACAGTCACAACTGTTCGATTTCTCGAGGAGATAACAACCCGTGTCGATCGACGCACACACACATGTCGATCGACACCCACCAAAACCAACTCCCAATTCTCACTTCGAAACCGTGTCGATCGACACACACTCTGTGTCGATCGACACAGACCTCACTGGTCGAATCCAACACACGAACCAACACCCGTGTCGATCGACACACCCTGTTGCGTCGATCGACACCCTACCAAAAATCCTATTTTTGGATCACGGGCGTTACAATTCTCCCCCACTGACAAGGATTCGTCCTCGAATCACAAGCCAATAACCACTCAGATCCGTGCTAAGGTCACCACTTAAGCTCAGAAACCCGACCCAACCTTCCCGGAGATACACCACAATGTATCGCTGTAGTCCCGGCCCAGTCTGCCCGATCGATCGAACAACAATCAGACAAGAACATGTCCGACCCACCGTAGACCCAGCATAAAGGACTAACTGATCGTGCAACAATCAGACAAGAACATGCACGACCAGGACGCTACATTTCTCTCCGAAATTGCCCGAATCGAGGTTCCAGCACAAATACTAACCCTAGACCAGACCCTACCATCCAACCCACACACCTGACCCCACCGGCCAACCCACCTGAGATCCTTCTCGATCCCCGATGGCCATTCGGTCGCCCACTTGCAACCTGCTCAGACGCTATTGCTCATACTCATACTCATGACTCGTACACATATACACCACACCTACTCGCATGATCGTCACCCTTTGAGCTACAGTGTGCAGAGAATCCACTATTCCCTGGAGAGACCCACTATCCCTCAAAGTACATGTAGGAGACCCACCGTCCCTAGAGGCCCACTACCCCTCGAGTGCATGCAGGGAAACTACTATCCCCTGGAGAGATCCACTATCCCTCAAGTATACAGGAACCCACCGTCCCTAGAGAGGCCCACTATCCCCTCGAATGCATGCAGGGAAACCACTATCCCCTGGAGAGATCCACTATCCCTCATATCTACAGGAACCCACCGTCCCTAAAGAGCAATACTCTGCAGCGTGCCGTCATAGACATCTATCGACCGACACACCCCCATGGCTCACCATGACATTTCCCCACTGAGAATGTTAACTCTCGCTGTAACCCCCCACTAGGTTACCGTAACCCCCACTAGGTCACTACACATGAACTCGCATCATACGATCCAACAATAATAAGAAACATATCTTATTAATACTCAAAACGTACATTCGTTACAACAACATGAAAAATACAACAACTGTAGCCGCATGCTACTACAAAAAACCAAAACCAGCAAAAGAAAGAACTCAAGCCTCCGCTTGCTTCTCGAACCACTTCGGAAACTTGGCCTTCATCTTCACCTCCGGCTCCCAAGTCTCCTCCTCGACACCATCGCAGTCCCACACGACTCTCACCAATGGTATCCTCTTACGACGCAGAACCTTGACCCTCCTCTCGAGAATCCTCACAGGCCTCGCCGCTAAAGTCATGTTGGGCTGAAGATCCTCCGGATCCTAGCCAACACCTCCTCAGACTCATGTAGACACTTCCGCAGCATCGAAACATGAAAGACATCGTGAAAAACCCTCATACTTTGTGGCAACTCCAGCCTGTAAGCTACCGTCCCAACCCGCTCAACCACTCTGAACGGACCCATAAACCTCGGACTCAACTTGTTCTATGCAATGGATCTGTTAGGACCCCTCAACATGGCTGCCTTGAGATACACCATATCTCCCAGCACGAACTCCAACTCCCTCCTTCGCTTATCGGCATAACTCTTCTGCCGATCCTGGGCCTCCTTCATGTTCAGCTTCAAGACGCGGATCTTCTCCGTCGTCTCCTGAACGAAATCTGCACCAAACATGCTCCTCTCCCCCACCTGAGTCCAGCACAATGGTGTCCTACATGGCCTCCCATACAGAGCCTCATACGGAGCCATCCCGATACTCGCCTGATAACTGTTGTTGTACGCAAACTCTACCAAGCTCAGATGATCTGCCCAATGACCACCGTAGTCTAACACACACATCTTCAGCAAGTCCTCCAATGTCTGAATCGTCCTCTCAGACTGCCCATCCGTCTGAGGATGATATGCCGTACTCATATGCACCTTCGTGCCCATCTCGGCCTGAAAAGCTCCCAGAACTCCGAAGCAAATCTCGGATCTCGGTCTGACACAATGCTCGCAGGCACCCCATGCAACCTCACAATCTCCCGCACATACTTCCTAGCCAACACTGCAGCCCCATCAGTCTTCTTAATGGCCAGAAAATGTGCTGTCTTGGTCAGACGATCCACAATCACCCAGATCGCATCATAAGTCCGCGAGATCGGCAAACCTGTCACAAAGTCCATAGTCACCATATCCCACTTCCACTCCGGCATAGGCAGACTCTGCAACAACCCGCTCGGAACCTGATGCTCAGCCTTCACCAGCTGACACACGTTGCACCTCGAAACCCACATCGCAACATCCTTCTTCATCCCGACCCAGTGATAGTACCTCTTCAAATCCCGGTACATCTTGGTCGCTCCTGGATGAATCGACAGCATGCTCGAATGAGCCTCACCCAGAATCTCCTGCCTGAGACTCTCATCCTTGGGTACACAGACCCGACCGTTCACCAGTATCATCCCACTCCCGGAGACCTGATACTCTGAACCCGCCTGCTGAGAAGCATCAATCAAACCCTGATCCTTCTCCTGAGCTACCCGAACTCTGCTCAGCAAGTCCGCTCGGTTAGCTGCCTCTAACCCCAACGGCTCCTGCGAGATAACACACAGGCTCAACGCGCCAATCTCGCTCGCCAGCTCCTCTAAATCCCGCTCCTGAGCCGAAGCAACCCTCTTCCGACTCAACGCATCTGCAACCAGATTAGCCTTCCCCGGATGGTACTCAATCTCTAGATCGTAATCCGCTACCAACTCCATCCATCGCCTCTGTCTCAGGTTCAGCTCTGGCTGAGTGAAGAAGTACTTCAGGCTCTTGTGGTCCGTGAACACCTAGACCTTCCCACCATAAAGATAAGATCGCCAGATCTTCAGGGCGAAGATCACTGCAGCCAACTCCAAGTCATGTGTAGGGTAATTGCACTCGTGCTTCCTCAACTGCCTCGAAGCATAAGCAATCACCTTCCCCTGCTGCATCAGAACACACCCCAACCCCACACTAGATGCATCCGTATACACCACATATGGCTCTCCCGCATCAGGCAACGCCGAAACTGGAGTACTAGTCAGCATCTCCTTCAGCTTCCCGAAGCTCTCCTCACACTCCGCAGACCACACAAACTGAACATCCTTACCCGTCAACTTCGTCAACGCCTGCGCCATACTCGCAAAACCCTTAACGAACCTCCGGTAATACCCAGCTAATCCGAGGAAACTCCTGATCTCCGTCGCATTCCTCGGTCTCGGCCAATCCCTAATAGCCTCGATCTTAGCCGGATCCACTGAAACCCCCTCGGCAGACATGACATGCCCCAGAAAACCCATCTCCCGCTGCCAGAAACTGCACTTACTGAGCTTCGCATACAACTTCTGTTCCCGCAGCTTCTCCAGAACCAACTTCAGATGAACCTCATGTTCCTCCGGAGTCCTCGAGTACACCAAGATATCGTCGATAAAGATAATAACGAACTCATCCAAGTACTCCTGAAACACCCCGTTCATCAGCCTCATGAATGCCGCTGGCGCATTCGTCAACCCAAACGGCATCACCACGAACTCGTAGTGTCCATACCTCGTCTTGAAAGCCGTCTTCCTCACATCGGCCTCATCTATCGGAATCTGATGGTATCCCGAAGCCAAATCGATCTTGGAAAAACAAGTAGCCCCCCGCAACTGATCCAACAACTAATCAATTCGCGACAGAGGATACCTGTTCTTCACAGTAACCCGGTTAAGGCCCCGGTAGTCGATACATAACCGAAAACTACCATCCTTCTTCTTCACAAACAACACCGGCGCTTCCCACGGTGAACTACTCGGTCGGATGAAACCCTTCCCCAGCAAATCATCCAACTGCTTCTTCAGCTCTGCCATCTCCGCTGGAGCCATGCGTTAAGGTGCCTTAGATATCGGAGTAGTCCGAGGCTCCAACTCAATCGTGAAAGGATCAGACCTAGGCGGCGGCAATCCCTGCAACGACTGAAACACATCCTGAAAATCCCGGACAACCCGAATATCAACCAAAGCGACCTCCCCAACAGACTCTGGCATCACAATCGTCAGCAAGTACGCCTCACAGCCCTTATCAATCAACTGCGCAGCTTGAATCGCCGAAATCATCAAACTCCCGGAAGTCGGCCTGATGCCCTGATAAACCAACCTCCCCGACTCACGCTCAAACACCACTCGACCTCGATGACAATCCAAATGAACCTTGTAACGATCCAGCCAATCCATCCCCAAAATGACATCGTACAATTCCACTGGACTGATAACCAAATCTGCCGGCATGACCTCTCCTGCCACCAGAACATCTACTCCACAAGCCCGCCCGAAAGTAGCCAAAGTCTTCCCTCCAGCCACTCTAACCACTCCCGGCTGCTCCCCGGAATCGCTCCGGATCCCACTGCACTCCGCACACTCCGGTATAATGAAGCTATTCGAAGCTCCATAATCGAACAAGACATGGGAATCACGCCCGCCTACTACTAAGGTCCCTACACCATTCATGTGTCACAGAGCCTAAAGTATTATCACAGATACAAGACTCCCAAAACAAGCAATTCACAACGTTAAAAATTGGAAATTCACCAAGTTAAGGTTAAGTACCTGTGATCGGCCTGGCGCTAGGACCCCCCGTCTCCGCCGAAGTGAACACACGCGGCGCAGCAAGCTGTCTCAACGGCTGCACATCAACTGCCGCCCCCTGCACCGGCTGCACCACTGCCACTGCCATCTGCAACTTGGGACACCTCACCCTAATGTGCCCCGTCTCTCCGCAATGGAAACACGCCTGTGTAGTCCGAACCTCTCTCCTCTTCGGACAAGCTGCCACCCGGTGCTCCGTGCTCCCACAACCATAGCACCCCGTACCACTCTGACCACTCTGGGCCCTCTGACCGGAACCCGAAGAGCCCTCCCACTTCCTCTTCTGTCCCTGAGCCGGCTTACCGCCCCGGCTCGCACCTGCCTGCTGCTGCTGCGGCCTCCTCTGCTGCTACTGCTGCACCGGTGGACTAAGCGCTGCAGCCAGCTCTGTCCCCATATTAACCTCAATGGCTGCCGCAGTCTCAACCAACTCCGCCCTCGTGGCGTACTTACGAGCCCTGCACAGCGTCCTCAGCACCGGTCGAAGTCCTTGCATGAACCTCCTGATCTGGGACTCCTCGCTCCCAAACTCTCTACCAGCATACACCAACAGTCGACCGAACTGCTCATCATAACCCCGAACCGAACTCACTCCCTGAGTCAGCGCTAAAAACTGCGCCTGCATCCGGTCCACCGCCTCCTGCGGAAAATACATGGCATCAAACTCCGCCAAGAAATCCGCCCAGGTCATACCCGCCTGTGGCCTCCTGCTCGTCACACCTCTCCACCACAGATGTGCATCACCCTCCAAATAGTGAACCGCAAGGTCCACTCTGTATCCCTCGGGACACCTCAGCGCCTGGAAATTATGCTCCAGACGACTCCTCCACGCCGCAGCCTCCTCAGGCTTAGCACCGCCCGAGAAATACCCAGTAGTAATCCTATGCATCTGCTCCAAAATCCTCAGGTAGGATGGAGCCTCCTCTGCAGCCGCGACACCTGGCTGCCCCCGGACCACTGCTGGCTGAACACCCGCCGCTAACGGCTCAACACCCGCCACCCCTGGCTGTACCCCCGGAGCATACCCCTGAGCCGGTGCCCCACCTTGCAACCGCTCAAGAACCTGAAGCATCATCGCTTCCAAACGGTCTAACCGACCCTGAGCATCGCCCCCGCCAGGACCCCCACCTGGGCCCTGCGCCACACTGGCTAACTCTGTACCACTCACTGGCTCTGGAGGTATCTGCGACTCTACAACCTCCTCCTGCGTGGCCTCCTGAGCCCCACTCGACTCAACAGGATCAACCGCCGGTCCCCGACCACGGCCGCGACCACGCCCTCTAGCCCCACGGGCACCACGACCTCTGCCTCTCACTCCACTAGCCATCTCCCACTGACTGCTCACAGCAGACTAGGCATTAGAAACAGAAAGCCATAAAGAAAACAAAACACATACCGTGGAATCACATTGAAGGCTCGGAGAAGATGATCCAGGACTCCAAACCCAAGCAACAATTAACTGACTAACTCACATAAGTAATCAATCAACATACTACGTTCACCCGCCCTAGAACCGTAAGGGCTCTGATACCAAATTGAAACAACCCGATCCGATTTTTTTTTCTTTTAAAACATCGAATTAGTATTCCCATAAATACTAATTCTCAACAATTATCAGCAACGTACTAAACTAGCAGAAATAAATCGACTAAACCAGACAAATCTCAACCAGTCAATTCCAATAAACCAATCAACCAATTATCAATATTCAATTCCTCAACACCCAACAGGCTAACAACTTAATCGAGTCTAACAAGTTCCACAATCCAGAATCACTAACACCCTAGCAATTCCAACCAATCGAGACCCTAGGATCATCCTCTCTTCCCGGCCTTGATTCCACGATCACATCTTTTCTTTACCTGTAACACATGGTTATAAGAGTTGCGTGAGTATTATCATAAATACCCAGTGAGACGGTCCTCCCATCTACAGGTCAAATACTCAAATGAAAGAATGCACCAAATACCAGGATTATCACTCAACAATGCATAGACAATCAACAGCACAAAACAGGACAGCAGCATCTCTGTCGATCGACACAACCTCTAGGTGTCGATCGACAGACAATTCTGTTCCTCTGTCGATCGACAGACAACAGTCCTGTCGATCGACACGGACCTGCAGAACCCTAAGATCGAACCTATCCTCTCATGGAACGAATCTCAGGCCTACAGATCGCTTTCCAGCACAAATCCACAGCAGTTCCACACCAAAACACACAGAAATCAATGTATTCCATCCATTCCTACATCCGAGAACCTATGGTCACGCACTCACCTGATTTCTGAAGAGGAATGAACGAAGAACGCGAAGAACCCTAAAGTTCAGCCTCAGATTTCGCCCAGAAATCGATCTCCACTCCGTTCCAGACCCTCTCCCACGAAATCCCAGCAAGAACAAGGTTTAGGATTGAGAACACAAGAGAATTCCACAAGAAAACCTCGAAGAACACTCAATCCTCTTCTCTCTCTCTCTAAAACCCTTTCTCTGATCCCAAAAACGGCCAAAAAGGAACTGAGACGCGTCCCAATCCTTTTTATACGGAACCCTAGGTTCCCGCAAACCGGCCAACTCAAACCGAACCAGAAATCAAAACCCTAATTCTGATTTTTGACCCATGTCGATCGACACATCCAACCTTGTCGATCGACACAGTCACAACTGTTCGATTTCTCGAGGAGATAACAACCCGTGTCGATCGACGCACACACACATGTCGATCGACACCCACCAAAACCAACTCCCAATTCTCACTTCGAAACCGTGTTGATCGACACACACTCTGTGTCGATCGACACAGACCTCACTGGTCGAATCCAACACGCGAACCAACACCCGTGTCGATCGACACACCCTGTTGCGTCGATCGACATCCTACCAAAAATCCTATTTTTGGATCACGGGCGTTACAACACGTGGACGACATTCAGAAAATCAGAATTAGTCAAGATAATTTATTTAACCCACATTTCATTGCTTGCAGAGGCAGAGCAAAAGAATTTCGATCACTGCTTTATGCATAAGATTTGTAACCTCAAAAGGTAAGTCGATCGTACTCTTCTATCTATAGATTTGCAATCTCAAAGATTTTCCGATTACTTTTTGCATGCATATTTGAGTTCGTTTCATCTCGTCTTGAAAAAAATACGATCAAAGTTTCAAAAAAGAAAATACGATCAGTAGATTTATTTGTTTGCTAAATTGATTAAGAAACAGGTATGTATATATGATTGTAAGGATTTTTTTTTTCCCCTGGGTCAATTAATGGTTAATTCGAAAGATTTTTGACCTTTAGGTGAAAAGGAACATGTGGAAGAAAGTAGATGCAGAACACAAGAGGTTTATTCTTGTTTTAATCATAATTCAATGGAATCTAGGGTTTTGTAACTCGTGTTTTCCTTCAAACCAACATATATTAACAATAATGTTTATGATTATGTTCTTGGTTTTCAGATTGAGTGAAACCTCAGAGGAGAAGATCAACAATGCAAAGTTTTGTCTTCCCTCGGATCTTGTAGCTGTGATATTGTCCTGTCTTCCGTTTTTGAGTCAAAACAAATACCAACTTGTTAATGAATCATAAAAATCACAAACTTATTGTGATTCGGCAAATTAGGTATACAATTAGTCAACTTTAACAATTTTTTAAAAAACGTTAACTCCGTTTATTGTAACCGTTAAGTCTCAAAACAACTTTTGAGATTATGAAAAATGGCCATTTAAATACCAACTCTCCGTTTTGCGTCAAAACAAATACCAACTTTTTAATGAGTCATAAAATACACAAACTTATGTTGACTTGGCCAAATTAAGTATAATATTAGTCAACTGTAGATCGGAGCCCGGATCCAGAGACATGGAGAGACGAGACTCTCCAAGGTTTTAGCATGTCTCCAACAACTTGTTAGAGCACGAGATCCCTGAAGGCCGTAGCTTGAGTCTGGAAATCTAGGGGGCACGAGATTGCGATAACCTAAGTTTGGAGACCTGACGAGTTAGTATGAGAACTCTCATGGAGACCTATGGTCTGAGTCAACCGACTTGTCCCCTCTGAGACTACTGAGAAGTTCTCATCATTTTGTGGGGTAGAGCTGAAGGCAAGCCTGATCCTTAGGACAGAGCTGCATTAGAGCGCTATCCGAGCATGACCTTTCGGGAGACTTGGCCATTAATCCTGATAACAGTGATTCTCCTTCTTTCTTATAAAAAATCTTGCTATCTCCTTCTTTTTTATTATAAAAATCACATAATAAATTATGCAATTGTTAGTCGCATCCGAGATTATGTCTAACATCCCGTGAGTACTTTGAGGTAAAGTGAAAGGAAACTCACGATCCCAAACATAGTGATTATTGTAACGCCTGTGAACCAAAAATGTGATTTTTGGTTGTGTATCGATTGACACGTGTGTTTAATTCGCGAAGGAATCTGTTTGCTGGAGCTGTATCGCACGACACAAGAGGTTTGCGTCAAGTGACACATGCTTAAATTGGACCGTGTGGTTTTGATTTCTGATCGGGTTTGGTTTGGGTTGGTTTAGGGAACCTAGGGTTCCGTATTTAAGCAGAGAAAAACGTTTTCTCTTGGGGTTGGCTGAAAATTTGATCAGAGAAAGAGTTTTAGAGAGTTTTGTGAGAGAAGTGTTTTTCTTGAGAGAGAAACAGTTCTGCTCGGGTTTTTGGAGGAGATGATTGGCGGGGAAGATCAGATCGGATCAGAGTGAAACTTTGAGGGTAAGTTTTCCTATCTTTGCTCTTGATGTGGGTGAAAGCTACGTGCTTTTTGGATGAGTATTCGCTGAGTTATGGCCGTTGGATTGTGTGAGGTTTCTGCAGTCTCGAGTCTGCGATCAGTCCACTTCGAGGGAGGATTCCCGTCGAACCAGAGAGAATCAGGAGACGATCTTTATGCTGTTGGAAAGCTCTCTCTGTCTAGTTTTTGTATTAGGTTTCGGATCCTAATTTAGAGGAAATCTCCGTTCTCTGTGATTTAGAGGAAATCTCCATTTAAGCGTGTCACGCGACACAGTGCAATTCTGCACGTTTTGCGTGTCGTTTGCTTGTCTTGTTCACTGCTGTTTGATAACCCTGGTATTGTATGGTTCTATTACTTAGTACATGGTCTGTAGATGGGAGGACCGCCTCACTAAGTATTTATGATAATACTTACGCATCTCTTTTTGCCATGTGATGCAGGTAAAGACAAAGTGTGATCGTGGAATCAGGGCGAGGACGGGATGATGGATCTAGTGGCTCGTCGTTGTGTGTTTTAATTGAATTGCTAGGTTGATAGTAATTCAGATTAGAACGGGTTAGGTTGTTGGAATATTGGTTGACTGTTTTGAATGATTGGTTAAATTGATAATGGAATTGTTTGGTTTAAAGGTTTAGTTTGATTTTCGCTGGTTATTTGTTGACTTGTGAAATTGATTGGATTATTGAGGATTATCATTTATGGGAATGATAATCTGATTCAATGTATATAAAAAAAAAACGGGTCGGGTTGTTTCAGTTTGGTATCAGAGCCCTTATGGTTCTAGGGCGGGAGAACGTAGTTGATTGAAAGTGATTGTCAATTGCGTTGTTTGTAGATTGCTTGATTGATTATGAGTAGTTAGTTAGTTGATTGTTGTGTGGATTTGGAGCCCTAGATCATCATCTCCGAGCCTTCAAAGAGATTCCACGGTATGTGTTGTTTGACCTCTTATGCTTTTTAGTATGCTTAGTTTCTGCTTCTGGTTGAGAAGAGGAATTGTTAGAGATACTAGAGTTCTGCCATTGGTAGGGCAGAGTGTGATGGGTAGAGGTACTAGAGTTGCTAGAGGTATTAGCCGGGGTGGCCAAGGTGGGTGTGGTGGGCGTAGGCGCGGACAAGGACTTGTGAGTGAGTCTGCTGCCGCGTGTGTGGCCCAGGAGACCACGCAGGAGCAGGTGGCGGATTCGCAGACGTATCAGGAGGGATCCGTGAGTGTGGCCACTGCGTGTACCAGTGTGAGGGCTGGTGGGACTAGTGAGAGTTCCGGGGTGGCCACTGCGTCTACCAGTGTGAGGGTCCCGGTGTGGTTGGCGGTGCAGCGGGCCCAGGTGGGGGTGCTGTCGCAGGTGTCGACCAGGATCGAGATGATGGTCTGGCGAGTCTGCTACAATTGATCTTGGAGCGGTTACCGGGAGGGGTGCCGGCTCAGAGTTAGGCTCCGGGGGTTCAGCCTGGTATGGCTGGTGTGCAGCCGGGTATGGCTGGGTGCAGCCGGGAGTGGCGGCTGTGGAGGAGCTCCCATCCTATCTTAGGATGATGGAGCAGATATAGAGGATTAGCACGAGAGTTTTCTCGTGAGGTGCTAAGCCTGAGGGGCCGATGAGCGGCGGATGAGTGTGAAGCGTAACTTCGACTCTTTGATGTATCCGGAGGGATTCCGAGTGCAGGCAGTGATGGCATGGGTGGATTTTTGGCTGGGTTTAATGCCAAGTATTCTGCAAGAGGCGGCATCGACCTGAGTTGAGTTTTTGGAGTTGACTCAGGATGACCGATCAGTGAGGGAATTCGATGCGGAGTTCTGTCGACTCCTGGTTTATGCGAGTGGAGGCATGGAGGGCGAGTAGGCCCAGGTGGAGAGGTTCTTGAGAGAACTTCGAAGAGGAAGTGGGAGAGCACTTTGGAACCGAGTCAGAGGGTTCAGGGTGGTCTGAGATGCTTTGGGTGTGGGAGCATGGATCACAGGTTGGCGAGCTGTCCTAGGATGAACGAGTCTCGGGATAGTACGTTAGGGTTCTTAGGCACATGAGAATTACGCAGGGACCTTAGTAGTGGGCGGGTGTGAGTCCCACGATTGTTGATTCTGGAGCAACGAATTGCTACATTACTCCGGAGTGTGCGGATAGTAGCGGGATCCAAGTGATTCTAGGGAGACGTCGGGAGTAGTTAGAGTGGCTGGTGGGAAGTCGTTGGCTACTTTTAGGCGGGCTCGTGGGGTGAATGCTCTGGTGGCGGTGAGTTGATGCCCGCAGATCTGATTATCAGTCCGGTGGAGTTGTATGATGTCATCTTGGGGATGGATTGGCTGGATCGGTATAGGGTCCATCTTGATTGTTACCAGGGACTTAGTTGAGTAAGTGTAGTTTCTGGTAGCGAGAGATGGGTTTTCTCGGCCATATTGTGTCGGCAGAGGGAGTTTCTGTGGATCCGGCTAAGATTGAGGCTATCAAAGGGTGGCCTAGACCGAGGAATGCGACGGAGATCAGGAGTTTTCTCAGGTTAGCTGGGTATTATCGGAGGTTCATCAAGGGTTTTGCGAGTATGGCGCAGGCAATGATGAAGTTGACGGGGAAGGATGTCCCTTTTGTGTGGTATTCAGCTTGCGAGGAGAGTTTTGGGAATCTAAAAGAGATGATGGCTAGTACACCAGTATTGGCGTTGCCTGATCCGGGTGAGCCTTACGTGGTGTATACGGATGCATCGGGAGTTGGTCTGGGTTGTGTCTTGATGTAGCAGAGGAAGGTAATTGCTTATGCTTCGCGGCGGTTGAGGAAGCATGAGTGCAACTACCCTACTCATGAATTGGAGTTGGCTGCGGTGATCTTCGCCTTGAAGACTTGGCGATCTTATCTTTATGGCGGGAAAGTCCAGGTATTCACGGACCATAAGAGTCTGAAGTATTTCTTCACTCAGCCAGAGCTGAACCAGAGACAGAGGCACTGGATGGAATTGGTAGCAGATTATGATCTGGAGATTGGGTACCATCCCGGTAAGGCTAATCTGGTGGCTGATGCTTTGAGTCGGAAACGAGTTGTTTCGGCTCAGGAGTGGGATTCGGAGGAGTTAGCGAGTGAGCTTAGTACATTGAGGTTGTGCGTGATCTCACAGGAGCCGTCGGGGTTGAGGCAACTAACCAGGAAGATGTGTTGAGCAAGGTTGGGAAGCTCAGGAGAAGGATCAGGGGTTGATTGATGCTTCTCAGGTTGCAGGTTCAGAGTATCAGGTCTCGGTGAATAGGACAATACTAGTGAACGGACGGGTTTGTGTAGCCAGGAATGAGAGTCTCGGTTAAGAGATTCTGAGAGGGGCTCGTTTGAACATGTTAACGATTCATCCGGGAGCGACCAAGATATACAGAGTCTGAAGAGGTATTATTTTTGGGTTGGGATGAAGAAGGATGTGTGTGCTGGATTATGGTGGTCTTTGGACAGATCATCTGAACCTGGTAGAGTTTGCGTATAACAACAGCTATCAGGCGGGTATCGGGATGACTCCATATGATGCATTGTATGGGAGGCCCTGTAGGACACCATTATGCTGGACTCAAGTGAGGGAGATCATGTTTGGTGCGAGGTTCGTTCAGGAGACGACGGAGAAGATCCGTGTCTTGAGGCTGAACATGAAAGAAGCTCAGGATCGGCAGAAGAGTTATGCCGATAAGAGGAAGAAGGAGTTGGAGTTTGAGCTGGGAGATCTGGGGTATCTCAAGGCAGATAGATTGAGGGATCATAACAGATCCATTTCGGAGAATAAGCTAGGTCCGAGGTTTATGGGTCCGTTCAGAGTTGTGAAGCGGGTCGGACCGGTAGCTTATCATTTGGAGTTACCTCAGAACATGAAGGTTTTTCATATAAGGTCTTCCATGTGTCGATGCTGCGGAAGTGTCGGTATGAGTTTGAGGAAGTGTTGGCTAGGATCCCGGAGGATCTTCAATCCAACATGACTTTAGAGGCGAGACCTGTGAGGATTCTCAAGAGGAGGGTCAAGGTTCTGCGCCGGAGGAGGATACCGTGGGTGAGAGTCGTGTGGGACTGTGACGGTATTGAGGAGGAGACTTGGGAACCAGAGGCGATGATGAAGACTAAGTTCTCGAAATGGTTCGAGAAGCAAGCAGAGGCTTGAGGAGTCTTTCATTTCGTTGGTTTCAGTCTTTTGGTTTGGTTGTAGCATGTGGCTACGGTTGCTGTATTTTCGTTTTGTTGTAACGATATACATCATGTGTTTAATAAGATGGGATTTATTATTATTTGTGTTTCATAAGATGTGAGTTCTTATGAGGGGTTTTTAGGATGTGGAGTTCCTATGTCATGACAGAGTGTCATGAGGTTTGGACTATGAGATGTGAGTTCTTATAGTAGATGACCGGTAAGGGTCATATGTGTTATGTTGTCTGGCAGCATGGACGTTCGATGGGAGTTAGAGCTAGTCCATGGCTAGAGATCCTAGGGGCGGTGATCCTATGGGTAGTTAGGTTTCGTCCGTTCGCTAGGAGAGCTGGCTGGAAAGTAGAAGTCTTAGGTGGAATCGAGACTGGTCTATTTTCTAGAGGAGTCGGGAAGCAGGCCTTAGGTGGTATCGAGGTTTGTCTGTCTCGGGACTCTAGCTGGCTGGAAAGTAGAAGTCTTAGGTGGAATCGAGACTGGTCTGTTTTCTAGAGGAGTCGGGAAGCAGGCCTTAGGTGGGATCGAAGTTTATTTGTCTCGGGACTCTGAGCTGGGGAATAGAGATCCTAGGTGGGATCGGGATCTGTCTATTTCCTAGGGGAGTCTGGAAAGAAGGTTCTGCAGGACTTGTCTTCTCCAGGGACTCCAGATGACTCGCTGAGGGGTCATATACGATATTCCGCTGAGGGAATGTCATGAGAGCCACATGAAGGAATTCGAGTCATAGGTACTGATAGTCATGTTACAGAAGATGCCGGGCATACCTGAGGGAACATGATTCTCTCTAGGGAACGAGTACGGTTTCCTGTATATATATATCTCGAGAGACAGATGAGATCTCTCCAGGGGACAATTGGTGTCTCCTGCTCGCAGAGCGTTTGACGGACTGTGTGTTCCGAGGATGTGTCGGCGGGGAGCAGACCAGCCTGACGGGTGGCCGCCCGGAGGGTGATTGGATGTTATACACTTGACCTCAGGGTGACGACCTTGGCGGTGCTAGGTGTGTATATATATATATATATATATACATATACATTGAGTGCGGGCATGGCGTTCTATAATGTGACTATGTGTTGAGACTTGATGAGCTTCGGGGATCGCTGAGGATCTCAGGTGGTATCGGCCGGGTAGGGCCAGGAGTGTGTTTTGATGGATCTAGTATAGGGCTGTTGTTTGTGTCTGGAACCTCGTTCAGACGACTCTGGAACTTATGTAGCGTCTTGGTCGTGCATGTTCTTGTTTGATTGTTGCACGATCAATTGGTTCTTTCGCCGGGTCTACGGTTGGTCGGGCATGTTCTTGTTTGATTGTTGAACGATCAATTGGGCAGGCCTGGTCGGGACTATAAACGGTGCATTTCGGTGTGTTACGGGGAAATTTGGTTGGGTTTCTGGGCGTAAGTGACGGTTTTGGCAGGGGTCAGGTATGTGTAACTTGTGATTCGAGGACGAATCCTTGTTAGTGGGGGAGAATTGTAACGCCCGTGAACCAAAAATATGATTTGTGTCAAGTGACACATGCTTAAATTGGACCGTGTGGTTTTGATTTCTGATCGGGTTTGGTTTGGGTTGGTTTAGGGAACCTAGGGTTCCGTATTTAAGCAGAGAAAAGCGTTTTCTCTTGGGGTTGGCCAAAAATATTATCAGAGAAAGAGTTTTAGAGAGTTTTGTGAGAGAAGTGTTTTTCTTGAGAGAGAAACAGTTCTGCTCGGGTTTTTGGAGGAGATGATTGGCGGGGAAGATCGGATCGGATCGGATCAGAGTGAAACTTTGGGGGTAAGTTCTCCTATCTTTCCTCTTGATGTGGGTGAAAACCGCGTGCCTTTTGGATGAGTATTCGCTGAGTTATGGCCGTTGGATTGTGTGAGGTTTCTGCAGTCTCGAGTCTGTGATCAGTCCACTTCGAGGGAGGATTCCCGTCGAACCAGAGAGAATCAGGAGACGATCTTTATGCCGTTGGAAAGCTCTCTCTGTATAGTTTTTGTATTAGGTTTCGAATTCTGATTTGGAGGTAATCTCCGTTCTCTGTGTTTGTTTGATTTCAGGGTGTTGTTTCTAAAATATCTATTTTTCCAGTTTCGATTAGCGAGATTGCGGGCTGTTTTCCCGTCGATCTGTTTGGAGTTAGGAGACTTTCTATACACCGTTGCGAAGCTCTTGGTGTCTAGTTTTCAGAACAGGTTTCAGACCTTGATTTGATAAAGGGAGTCACGAGTTATTCCTTTCTGTTCGGGTCGTGTCGGGAGTGCCTTGTTTCCTCGTTTCAATCCGTTTGCAAAGGTGAGTGCGCGACCATAGACTCTCGGGAAGTAGGATTGTATGGTATGATTGTTTGTATTTGTTCCTTGGTTGGATTTGGCGTTGGTTGGTTGATTTCGATGCAGGTTTCGATGAAAAGGGACTGGGATTCGAGCCATGAGAGGATGAGGCTCGGACTCAAGCTCTGCGCAACGTGTCGTGCAACACATTTAAGCGTGTCACGCGACACAGTGCAATTCTGCACATTTTGCGTATCGTTTGCTTGTCTTGTTCACTGCTGTTTGATAACCCTGATATTGTATGGTTCTATTACTGAGTACATGGTCTGTAGATGGGAGGACCGCCTCACTAAGTATTTATGATAATACTTACGCATCTCTTTTTGCCATGTGATGCAGGTAAAGACAAAGTGTGATCGTGGAATCAGGGCGAGGACGGGATGATGGATCTAGTGGCTCGTCGTTGTGTGTTTTAATTGAATTGCTAGGTTGATAGTAATTCAGATTAGAACGGGTTAGGTTGTTGGAATATTGGTTGACTGTTTTGAATGATTGGTTAAATTGATAATGGAATTGTTTGGTTTAAAGGTTTAGTTTGATTTCCGCTAGTTATTTGTTGACTTGTGAAATTGATTGGATTATTGAGGATTATCATTTATGGGAATGATAATCTGATTCAATGTATTAAAAAAAAAAAAAACGGGTCGGGTTGTTTCAATTATGTTACTCACGCTACAATCTTGGAGGGTCTCGTCTTTCTATGTCTCCGGATTTGGACTCCGATCTATAGTTGACTAATATTATACCTAATTTGGCAAAGTTAACATAAGTTTGTATATTTTATGACTTATTAAGAAGTTGGTATTTGTTTTGGCGTAAAGCGGATAGTGTGGTATTTAAATTGCCATTTTTCATAATCTCAAAACGACGTTGTTTTTAGACTTAACGGTTACAATAAACGGAGTTAACACGTTTTAAAAAACTGTTAAAGTTGACTAATTGTATACCTAATTTGCCCGAGTCAACACAAGTTTGTGATTTTTATTACTCATTAACAAGTTGGTATTTGTTTTGGCTCAAACCAGATAGTTCAGTATTTAAATGACAATTTTCCCGTTTGAGATTGCTACTTCTGTTCGGGTTAGAGATCCGTGTTGCTGGGTTATGTATCTTGATCCCTCAGATGCCATAAATACACCTCTGCTTATTTGAATTTTCAGCTTCATTTGTCCTAAAGACTTAAGATTAATTAAATATTGTAACAAATGCTGTGTATTGTCTATGTAATAGCAATAGATTATTATTAAGCTTTTTCTTCGAGTTTTAAAATGAAGAATACAATGATAAACTTTAGAATCTCTTTATAAATGAAAAATGTGAAGTTTGATTGTAAACTAGACATCTTAGAACAAGTGTTATTAGTGTCGTTGTAGCTAAATGTAGACCGGTTAAGGTTGTTTACCAAAGCTAAAGCCATTTGTAGCCATTTAAGCTTTATTGAGAATGATATCCTAGTAAGATATCAAGATTACTGGTGCGTTCGTGACATATAAAAATTATATAAAGGTTTTTTTTTTTCTTGTATCAACAATATTTCAATATTATTATCAAGCTTGTATCCAAACTTAGAACGAGCTTGCAGAAAAGAAAATATTATTTCCGAGATTGGTTGGTACTACATCAGACAATGTTTCAGATTCAAAATTCACATACACAAGTATCGACGATTTTACGTATGATCCTCCTCTAGATACTTTTTTTTTGTTTTTGATAACTCAAGTGATCCGAATCCCGAGGGACCACTGACACCTATCAGTGGGGTTTCTGTTTCATCCTCTAGAAAGGACCGGAAACACCGACACTAAGGATCAGCGTACATCCCACTTTCACCAACTAATCCTAGGCCCGGAGAGACCATTTGAATGCTCTGGTGGCCAACCCGACTTGAACCTAGATGGCGGAAGCCCACATAGACATTCCTTTACCAACCGGGCCAACGCGGATTGGTTCTCCTAGATACTTTTGTTCGATGCATTCTAGGTTATCTTTGATTTCTTTGCATGCACCGATAGAAATTAACGTATTAATATCCTCCACAACATCAATTTCTTCTGTCGTAGAAAACACATCATTTTTCGCAAGACCTTGAATAATAGATAGTTTGAATCAAAATCAATTTGCAACTTTTTTTCGCCAAACAATCATATATATAATTAGAGAGTTAATAAACATAATTTAATGAACATTTACTATAACTTTAAGCATAAGTTTTTTTGTTTTCACAAATTAATGGTTTCTCAATCTTCCAATTTCAACTACAATTTTTTATAATAGGACAGAGGGAGTAATTAAATTCGGTTTCGTTTAGTAATACTATTCCAGAGTCCAAACCCTCAGTACACCCGGTAAACCCGGAAGAACATTCACTTGTTTTTTTTGGGGAAAATTGTGTAAATGGATCAAATTTGATTTGAATTTGTCCTACTACCTCTTTCTCTATTTTTACCTAATTTGCCCTTTTGACATTTCTAATAAATTATTAAAATAGTTTTAACAGCAAAAAAAAATTAGAAAAATTCAAAACAATAAAAGAGTCACTGCTTTCACAATACGAGGGATGAGGACTGTGAATGCTTTCACCTCTTTGTAGTTTTTCAACCCAGAACAATCAAAGACTTCAATTGCTCTATGAACAAAACTGATGCACATCGAGATCCAGTGGGTATTGCTGATACAGACTGGAACGTATATACGACTAACATCCACATCCCAGACTTTGTTTGTCCTTCTGTGAGAAGGAAGCTCACCTTTTCCATAAGCTAAAAGCAAATCAGGCAATTTGAAATTTTTCTTATCGGCTCGAAATTTATGGTATGCCGCTCTGATTTGAACACTGAATATGCAGCTCATGAAACTCACACGCTTTGCATTCCATCGATGCAGAGAAGTATTTTCCCAAAATAAGTACAAAAGGGCATCCATATCCTGAGATAAACATATAACTGTCAATAATTTGATAATTGTAGCAATTTGATGTTCATAAAAGAGTATGTAGTGGTACATTTTTTACCTCGTTATGAAGCCATTCCCTGGGTCCCATTATACGAGTGGCTAATATATGACTAAAAACACTTGGACCAATTTGAATATCCCTGAAATAGGAAACAAACCGTAAAAACTGTATTAGTTAAAGATAAAGTTATTGTATACAATTTTAAATGAGGAAAGTGTTGGGACTTACTTGGGTGACATCGACCAATCTTGTAGTTGTTGCCATGCTTCTTGTGAGACGAATACCAATGGGTAATCAACATCTTTTTTACCAGTTTGTGTTATGTCGAAGTCATTTAAGAGAGGCTGCGACAACTTCTCACCGACAGTAGGACTACGCTTTTGTGGAGTTAAAGTACTGATGGGCCGAAAAGATGTGTTTGGGGTCAACCAATCCAGTGGGTCTTCCTCTTTTGATGGTTGGGTTGGATCAAAACCAGGTACAACTGGATCTTGAGATAGCTCACCAATTCTTTTGCGGAGGTATTCTTGTGTACTTAATTCCATTTCCAAATCTGAAGTCTGAGTTAAGTGAACTTCATGTAGTTTATCAATGGAGACATCTATTTTTGGGACCTGGTAATGGAAAAATATCAGCTCATACAATTAATACAAAAAACAGCTTATAATATTTTACAATCTTAGAAACACACAAAGAGTTATACATAATTTCTTACAAACACATACAGACAGCTAGTGGTTTTAAAACAAACTTAGACACGCATACAGACTTAAACACTTAGGCATATATTATATAGACACATGTTACAAAGACAATTTAGATAGAGATCAAGACTTAGAGTTTTTTTATCTTGTTTACCTTTCTTTTTCCATGAGTTTTGTCTTTCTTTTCTTTTGGCTGCGAGTCATCTACCGTTTCTTTCGGCTGAGAGTCGTCAAGAGAGGAAGGATTCGATCTGTCGGATGGCTCTCTTATCTTTCTTGCAAATGCAAAAGTAGTGACTATATCCTCTAGTTTTTCTATCTGATTCTCTAATTTGTCAAGCTGAGAGTCAAACTTTTTGTCAAACTTCTCCTCCAAAGAAGTGAACCCAGAAGTAAACAGACCTTGTATAAAACTTTTCAAACCTTCGTTAACAGCACAAGGATTTGCAGCTGATCTTTGACACAACAATTTCTGTTTACGTGACTGAGCACCATGATCAATCTGCCTTTTTAGACCCATACTTGAACCAGGTGCTGATCTATCTACTGTAGTTGGAGTTTTACACTCGTCAACATCATCAACCATCTCATGCTCTACCTCTACATCTTCTTCGTCAGAAAGATGTGCAGGAATTGTAGCAGCTTCTTCAACTTGCCATATATAATGACTCCACGCATTTTCGCCTCTGATGAGCGAGTTCAAATGATCCACCCTTTCATCTTTCTTTTCAAGGGTCCTTAGAAAGTCAGCAGAATCGTAAACATCAAAATTCCCAGTGGCAGAGATGTATGGATATAAAACACCCTACAACAAAATTGAAAAAAATACTGTAAAACTTTTTGATTAAAACAAATAAAAGTTTACACAAGAAAGAACTGTTTTTCTCATGAACTACTTAGCTCCGATCCAAAAGTGTTCTCAAGTTGAATGATCTCTGTATACGATACCTTTGCAGCTCCTTTCCAGTTAGAACATCTATGACTCACCACCTCATCTTCACTCAGCTTTTGTCCCAACATAACCCCAAAGTCTGGAATAGCTTCCATAGTCCATATCTGAAGTGCATACGAGAATCCTTCCAAGACATAGTTATCCGGCTTATCCAATTTCACCCTAACCTTTCTAATCGACTCTACTAGATAGTCATAGGTATGCAAACCCCATGGATAAGACCGCAGCTTCTCTAAATCCATAAGCAATTTGATATACTTTTCTGGGATCCAAACCTTCTCATCTTTTGCCATTAGCAAACCACACATAACACACAGATACACTAACCTCTTCCTGTCCACGCGCGTCCAATTCCTAGACTCCTCTATGTGCTTCTCTCTAATTGTCTTAACGCTAATCTTACCACGAGTTTTTAGCAATTCACTCCAGAAACTTTCATCATCGACCCACTTCTTAACTTCACAGTTGCGAGTTTCTTTGTACTTGAGCCCAGTAACAGCATGAAATTCTTGCATGGAAAAGCGTAGAGGTCTCCTAGCAAATACAAACCATAGCTCATATCGCTTCCAGGTAACAAACTACCTACACAAGAAACTGTGTATCAGTTTCGCTGAATACTTGAGACCATTTTCACGAATTGCGATAATATGAGCAAAAACCGGGTCCCTCTTCACTTCATTGTACTCATCTTCCATCTCTTTCTTCAATAAATCCAGAAGTGACATTTTGCAGCAATTGTTGATCGTTTTCATTTGTGGTTCAGTTCCTTCCCCATAAATTTGTTTTGGCAACTCTAAATCCATGCCTATAAGAATGAAATAAAAACATATTGAAATTCTTAGAAATAGATTATCCATAGACAAGAGAACAACAAGTAAAATAAACCAGGCAACATAAGATGTTTCTTACTTCCGAAATCAACAAAATAGCAAGCTATGAACACAAACAAAGAACAATTCCTAAAGCTAAACTTGTTATCCAACCATGTCCTTGTGCCTAAAAACATAAATAAAGTACACCAAAAATAAAATCGATACTACACAAATCCGATTTAATAAAGTTACATACAAAATTTTGACTTCACAAGATATAGACAAGTTAACAAAACAAGCATTCAACTCTAGCAACAAATTTTTAGTATCAAGTCCATAACAAAACAATTCAAATGAGTCACATTCGCTACAATTAAAATCAGTATATGAGAAAGCTTTTGATACCTACAAATTCTTGGAATGTGGAGGTAAGCTGCTGCTGCTACTGCTATTGTTGATGGTGATTTCGAGGGTAAGAACCCTGTAATAATTAAACCCACATAACTCTTAGTTACTCACTGTTTTACTTTCAATTCAATAGCTTCAAGTTCATGTCGAATGAAAAGCAATTGAAATGGTTTAGCATAAACCAAAAAATATCATAAATGTCAAGTTTTGTGTGAGTAGAGACTGAAAATCGAAGAATATATTTGATGCAATAAGCGTGAAATTCAAAGGGTTTAGGTGAGAAAGAACACATATAACTTATTCCTAAATATGTTCTATCTTGTGAATTTTGTTATTATGTTGTAAAACGAGTGAGATTAAGAACCCAATTACTATATTGTTGTACCGTAATTGCAAACCCTAGAACAAACTAAATTTGTAAAAGAGCAAATCAAACAAAATCATACTCACATTAAATCACAGACTACTCAACTTACCCAATGAAGAATACGTTTGAAGGAGATGGCGGAGGAGGAAATAAACGAAGAGAGATAACGGGGGAAGAGGAGGAAAGGGGATGAGGAAGAAAGGGGGGCGGAGATCTAAAGTGAGAGATGGCCAAATTGTGGAGGTCAATTGGTGAAGGATGGTGAAGAAAATCAGATTTGGAGACACGGTGGAGCAGAGCTTGGTGGAAAAGCAGGAGGAGAAGAGAAGGAGCCTTTCGAAGATATGATGGCTTTTGGTTCTAAAAATCGTTTTATTACTTTTTTTTTTTTAATATTTATGAAAACTAAATATGAAGGTTAAAAACGGATTATCATTAAAATAAATACTAATGGGACAAAATTGAGTTGAAAAAATACTAATATGACATTTCCTATTTGATTTCGACCCAATTAGCCAAATTTCCTTTTTTTTTTTTTAGTTGACAGATGTCATTTAGCCATTGGAGATTTAGAAAAGAGGAACACACGTGCACGACATTCAGAGAATCAGAATAAAGCAAGATAATTTATTTAACCCAGAGCAAAAGAATTTCGATCACTGATTTCACTGCTTTTTCATAAGATTTTATTTGTAACCTCAAAAGGTAAGTCAATCGTCTCTTCTATCTATATAGATTTGTAATCTCAAAGATTTTCTGATTACTTTTTGCATGCATATTTGAGATTCGTTTCATCTCGTCTTGAAAGAAATACGATCAGTAGATTTATTTGTTTGCTAAATTGATTAAGAAATAGGTATATAATATATGATTGTTACGTTTAATTATTTTGTTTCTTGGTTCAACTAATGGTTGATTTGAAAGACGGATTGTTTGACCTTTAGGTGAGTGAGGGAACATGTGGAAGAAAGTAGATGCAAAACACAAGAGGTTTGTTCTTCTTTCAATCATAATTCAATGGAATCTAGGGTTTTTTAATTCGTGTTTTCCTTCAAATGAACAAAAAGTTTATGATTGTGTTTTTGGTAGGTTGAGACCACACAATAGTGGAACCTCAGAGGAGAAGATGAATGCAAAGTTTTGTCTTCCCTCGGATCTTGTAGCTCTTATATTGTCTCGTCTTGCTTTGAAAGACAACTTACGCTCTTTTCTTGTTTGCAAGACATGGTGTGAGATTGCTGCTTCTGTTCGAGTTAGAGATCCTCCTTACTGGCTTATGTATCTTGATCGATGCTTTGTCAGGGGCGTCTCTTACGGGTTTTACGACCCGATAAAGAAGAAGAAGACAAAAGCCATGAATCTACCTGAGTTGTCGATAAGTTCACATATCGCTTGTTCCAATGATGGGTGGTTACTCATGATAGACTTGGGTTCACATTTCAACATTTTCTTCTTCAATCCTTTTACTCGAGAGTGCATAAACTTGCCTAGATTCGAAGGGTTACTATCGAATTATGGTTTCTCTTGTGCTCCTACAAAGAAAGGTTGTTTGGTGTTTGGTATTAGTATTTCCTCGGGTGAAGCTGTCACAATTAGCACTTGGCATTATGGTGCAACTACATGGGTAATGGAGGACTTTCCTAACCTGGTCCCTTCTTACATTAATCATACAAAAAACGTCTTATATTTGGATGGTCTCTTCTATACGTCGTCTGAAATTACGCTAGGGGCATTCAATCCATATGCACGTACTTGGACCGTTCTTCCTATGGAGTCGGTTCCTAGCCCTGGCCCTCATGTTCGCACGGTCAGGTGGATGACTAATTATAAAGTACAGATCTTTCTTGTAGATGCATCGTCTCCGGACCCGATGGTATTTAGGCAGAACCGGTTGGAGATGGTTTGGGAAGAGAAGGAAATTCTTGATGGTTCATCAGTATTTGTGTGTGATGGGTCATGCGTGATGACCACTGGGCTCCCACGGTCAATGAGTAACATTGTGAATATCTGGAACAGTCATAACTTTGGGAAGTATCTCGACATGTATCATTGTCCTTTGAAGTGTAATCGCCCCAACAAGTATTCCTTATATAGCAGGAGCTTTTGTGAAGACCTTGAAGGGTATTATTTTGAATATCAGACCGAGAATCGGGTTAATGGTGCCTGGATTGAGCCGCCCCACGACATCTCTATCTTTGATTTTTCTATTCTTGATCCCTCAAATGCCATCAATACACCTCTGCTTATTTGAAGTCTCAGCTTAATCTTGCTACTCCTAAAGGCTTAAGATTAATTAAATATTGTAACAGATGATATGTGTATTGTCTATGTTATAGCAATAGATTACTATTGAGACATTTGTGTTTTAAAATGGAGAAAACAATGAATTACTTCCTATATTTGCTCTATTAATGGAATATAGGAAGTTTGAATGTAAACTAGACATCTTAGAACAAGTGTTATTAGTGTCGTTATAGCTAAATGAAGACCAGTTAAGGTCGTTGCTGCAAGTGAATCGAAGAAATGTATGGAGCCATTTTAACTTTGTCATCTTCGATCACAAACTCCCAAGAAATTACAGAACCAAGTCGAAGCAAACAAGTGAATTTGAAAGAGTGAATCTTTTCATTATCCATCAGTTTTCATGGGATCAGAATCAAAACGAGTTTTTGTCATAATCCGACCACCTTTTTATATATTCAGAAGTTAGGATAGAACATCCATGAAAGTAGATTGGTCCACAAGTTCTTTCCTAGGGCTTCCGGATTTCCTGGTGGCAAATTTCTTATTCAGGTGCACAATCTGTATTCTTCTTCTATTTTGAATAATGTTTAGTAGTGTTGGTTCAACCGGTGAAAACCAGTATTTTTAAAACCGGACCAGACCGGAGGCCGAACCGTGAACCTCATACATGTCCGGATTGGATTAACATTGAAACTCGAGTTTAGTTAAACGATTTGTAAAACCAGATCGAACTGACAAAAACCCATAAATTGGCAAACCAATTAAACTATGTTAAACCGAATTCAGTTATTAAATATGGTTTTTTTTAGTTTAAGCTATTGAATTATTTTTAATCATTAGCACTAGCATCCTTTTTCAAACATTATAGTTTTTAAGTGTTTTGCTTAATATTGGAATATTAAAATCATGAACATAAATAATAGAATAGTATAAGACTAAATATACTAGTGTTTAAAAAATTCGGTTAAACAAGAAGCAGAGCGATTTTTTCAGGATTTCTTGGCATATATTCCGTCAGATTATGAAGGTATGAATGTATTAGAGATAGGTGATTTGATGACATTTCACTGCTCTGAAATGGACCAAGCTCAACTTGGTAAGGATGTCACGGAGGAAGAGGTTACAAAAGTTCTTTTTGCTATGCCTAATGATAAGTCAATGGGGCCGGATGGATCTACTAGTGAATTTTTCAAATTGGCATGGCAAATTGTGGGTAAAGATTTTATGACGCAATTAAATCGTTCTTCGAAAAAGGTTTTCTCCCTAAAGGCGTCAATTCAACTATTCTGGCACTAATACCGAAGAAGGAGGAAGCGAAAGAAATGAAAGATTACCGGCCCATCTCTTATTGTAATGTCTTATACAATGTCATCTCGAAGATTATTGTAAATAGGCTTAAAGGTCTACTGCCACAGTTTATTGAATGGAATCAATCAGCATTTGTAAAAGACCGTTTAATCATGGAGAACATTCTTTTGGCAACAGAATTGGTGAAAGATTATCACAAAGAAACCATCTCTCTTATATGCGCTATGAAAATTGACATATCAAAGGCCTTTGACTCAGTCCAATGGGATTTTGTCTTGAATACGTTGACTGCCCTTGACTTCCCGACACGTTTTATCTACTGTATCAAATTATGTATCACAGCCGCTTCATTCTCAATTCAAGTGAATGATGAGCTTGCAGGGTATTCTCAAAGTAAAAGGGGTTTGCGTCAGGGGTGTTCACTCTCTCCCTACCTCTTTGTTATTTGTATGAATGTATTATTGAGGATGATCGATAAAGCTGCTAGAGACAAGCGTATTGGCTATCATCCGAAGTGCAAAGGGATTCAAATAACTCATTTATGTTTTGCAGATGATCTTATGGTTTTTGTGGATGGAAAAAAAGAACCATTCGAAGAAACGATAAAGATTTTTGATGAATTTGCAAGGAAAGCAGGGCTAAAGATAAGTCTCGAATAGTCAACTCTTTATTTGGCAGGGGTCTCTGACGCTAACCGTGATGAAATCACAACAACATTTCCATTCAGCTTATCTCAACTCCCGGTCAGATACTTGAGATTGCCGCTTATGACGAAGAGAATCACTAAAGCAGATTGTGAGGTTTTGATAGAGAAAATCAGATCACGGTTTAACTTCTGGACTGCCCGACATCTCTCTTATGCGGGACGATTTCAACTTTTGGTTTGGTAATTGCGAGTATAGTTAATTTCTGGTTGTCTGCTTATCGTCTTCCGTAACGCTGCCTAGTGGAGATTGAAAAATTATGCGCAGCCTTCTTATGGTCAGGCATGATTTGAATTCAAGGAAGGCTAAAGTGGCATGGAAGGAGGTGTGTAAACTAAAAGAAGAAGGAGGTCTTGGTTTTAAATCGCTAATAGAAGTGAATAAAGTGAGTTTTCTTAAGCTCATTTGGCAGATTCTCTCTAATCAACCATCTTTGTGGGTTCTGTGGATTAAAGCATCTCTCCTACATCGTGGATCCTTTTGGTCAGTGGGAGAACAAAAAATAGCGGGCTCTTGGATGTGGAAGAAGCTTATCAAATTTTACTTCGAATTTTTCTTGATATGTGTCGGTAAAACAATATAAGTAACTTTACACGACTTTGTTTAGAAACATCACATTGTGACATCATATAAAAATGATTAATCAAACGTTCAGTAAGGTTTCGACAACAGATGAGATGAGTTTCCAATATCAAAAAGTATGATTTATTATCATTTATGCAGATTAACGAATATCAAATATCAGTTGTAGGAGATCTTCAGCGTGGTGCAAAATAGAATTATCTGGCGTGGATCTTGACGGTAAATTTCTCCATTGCAGAATCGTCGATGATAATTTTTTTAAAAACTTTGTTTATTACAAAGTTATCATGCTTTAAATGTGAATTTTCATACATGAAAATTTATTACAAAATCACAGTATTAAACAAATGATTATTTTCTTATCAACCAAAACGAATGACAATAAACCTAGACGTTGTTCAAGATTTCTAAGGCAAGGCGAGGCGAGGTCCGGCGAAAAAATGACGGTTCGAGATTTCTCGCGAGTTGACTCACTGAGTTGACTCGTGAGTTGACTAGCGAGTAGACTCACTGAGTTGACTCCAAGTCAACTCGGTACTGAGTCAACTCGGACAGATTTTTTTTATTTTTATTTTAACTCGGCGATTCAGCGACTTTGCGGTTTGACAGCTCGATGACTTGGTGACAACGCTAGCTTCATGGAGTGATTCACTCGGATCGTTGCTCTTTGGTACAACAGAGAGGTGAATCGAAAAGAATGGTTTCCGACTCTATGGACTCACAGCTTGACCGTTCGTGCGACAAAGACGGCATGGAGACTACTTCAGATTTAGATGATTCCGGAGAGATGGTCGGTGATCCTCTCCTTCTTGGAATGAGAATGCTTCTTTCTCCAGAGTCTGACACTGGTAGTTCGACAAGACCGACCTCCTCTAATACTTCAGTCGCGGTCGAAGAGGTTAGCGATGTCGAGGCGACGACGTCATGACGGCAAAGAGAGGTGGCGGTGTGACGATGACGCGATGATGTGATGGCGAGGCGTAAAAATGTTGGCGAAGCCGATTCGTGAGCAGGGAGATGTTGCATCTCGCCGATGCGCGAGCCGAGGAGATGTTGGCGAAGTCGACGCGTGAACAGAGGCGAGGTGATGGCAAAGTAAGCTTGATAAAGGTAACGACAAAGTGACTACCGGTGGCAGCAGCGAGGTGAACGTCGATGGTGAGGTGACTCGAATTTGTTGATTTTGTCGGCGGTTCGATAGATTTTGTTGTTGTTGACTTAGCGTGATCTCGGTTTTGACTTCGACGAAATCAAGAAGACAAGGTGAATTTGTTTGTGGTGAGCCGAGGTGATTCTGTCACGGCGAGCTGACGTCGATGAGGTAAAGCTTGATCGATGCGATGACAAGGCGAAGCTTGATCGATGCGACGACGAGGTAAAACTTGATCGATGTGACAGCGAGGCGAAGCTTGATCGATGAGACAGCGAGGCGAAACTTGATAGATACAATGGCAAAGCAAAGTCAGTGAAGGTGTCGTGATGGCGCGACGAATAGACGACGCGATAAGGTGAAAATGCGACAGTGACAACGAGGCATTGTTGTGATGAAGTCGTTTTGATAAGCAAAAAGTCAACGAGGTTGTCTTAGCTTGGCGATAACAAGGCGAACTTGCTGATTTTGACGTCGATGTGGATTTGAACGTGGCAAAACCAGAGCAAAGTCATCGATTTGAAGAATTGAAGTAAATCAACCACTTAGATGTTGCCGCCAAGCTTCAGGATGCGGCTCTGCAGCGGGCTGCTGATGAAGCGAAGCGCGAGCTGGCGGCGAAATTGGAAATGAAGATTGACCGCGCTAGAGGGAATGTCAGATTGGTTAATGGCGAGGTGAGGCTGGATGGTAAAGTTGCTTCAGATTGACAAGGCGCCTGTTCATTGAAACAACCCGACCCGTTTTTTTTTTATACATTGAATGAGATTATCATTCCCATAAATGATAATCCTCAATAATCCAATCAATTTCACAAGTCAACAAATAACCAGCGGAAATCAAACTAAATCTTTAAACCAAACAATTCCATTATCAATTTAACCAATCATTCAAAACAGTCAACCAATATTCCAACAACCTAACCCGTTCTAATCTGAATTACTATCAACCTAGCAATTCAATTAAAACACACAACGACGAGCCACTAAATCCATCATCCCGTCCTCGCCCTGATTCCACGATCACACTTTGTCTTTACCTGCATCACATGGCAAAAAGAGATACGTAAGTATTATCATAAATACTTAGTGAGGCGGTCCTCCCATCTACAGACCATGTACTCAGTAATAGAACCATACAATATCAGGATTATCAAACAGCAGTGAACAAGACAAGCAAACGACATGCAAAACGTGCAGAATTGCACTGTGTCGCGTGACACGCTTAAATGTGTCGTGCGACACATCGCGCAGAACCTGAGTTCGAGCCTCATCCTCTCATGGCTCGAATCTCAGTCCCTTTTCATCGAAACCTGCATCGAAATCAACCAACCAACGCCAAATCCAACCAAGGAACGAAAACAAATAATCATAACATACAATCCTACTTCCCGAGAGTCTATGGTCGCGCACTCACCTGATTCTGGAGAAAAAGGATGAAGAACACGAAGAACCCTAACCCAGAACCTCTGATTCGGACTCGATTATCTCTTCAACCACAGCTCCGAAATATAATCGGAAAACTGTTCTGAAAACTAGACAGAGAGATCTACACAACGGTATGTAGATCGTCTTCTGATTCTCAATGAATCGACAGGAAAACAGCCCGGAATCACACTGATCGGAACTGGAAAAGCAAAGATTTCAGAAACGACAACCTGAAGTCAAAAGAACACAGAGAACGGATATTACCTCCGAATCAGGATCGGAAACCTGATCTAGAAACTAGACAAAAAGAGCTTTCTAAAGACATCCAATTGTCTCTTGATTCTCTCTGGCTCGACGGGAATCCTCCCTCGAAGAAGACTGATCGCAGACTCGTAACAGCACCAACCTCACACATTCAAACGACCATAACTCAGTGAATACTTAACCATCACACGCGGTTTTCACCCACATCAAGAGCAAAGATAGGAGAACTTACCTCAAAGTTTCTGAAACAACCCGACCCTTTTTTTTTTTTTTTATACATTGGGATTCGAATCAGTGTCCCCATAAACATTGATCCTCAATTCCCAATCAATTCACACAATAACCAGCGGAAAATCAGAATAAATCAACACAAGACAATTAACCAATAATCAACCTCAATTCAATAAACCAGAAACTTAATCATTCAGCAAGATCAACAAGTTCCACAATTCCAGAATTTACTATCACCCTAGCAATTCTATAGCAACATCACTCAACCGAGACTCTAGATCATCTCCTCTTCCTTGCCCGATTCCACGATCACACTTTCTCTTTACCTGCAACACATGGTTATAAGAGTTGCGTGAGTATTATCATAAATACCCAGTGAGACGGTCCTCCCATCTACAGGTCAATTACTCAAACGAAAGAATGCACCAAATACCAGGATTATCACTCAACAATGCATAGACAATCAACAGCACAAAACAGGACAGCAGCATCTCTGTCGATCGACACAACCTCTAGGTGTCGATCGACAGACAATTCTGTCCCTCTGTCGATCGACAGACAATAGTCCTGTCGATCGACACGGACTTGCAGAACCCTAAGATCGAACCTATCCTCTCATGGAACGAATCTCAGGCCTACAGATCGCTTTCCAGCACAATCCACAGCCATTCCACACCAAAACACACAGAAATCAACGTATTCCACCCATTCCTACATCCGAGAACCTATGGTCACGCACTCACCTCAAAGGATTGAAATGAACGAAGGGACAACATTTACTAAAACCCCCGTGCACGACGAACCACCGATCCAATTCCGAAACAGACGACTGTTAAGGAAACTAGACACCCACAGCTACGCGTCAGTATGTGGATCGCCTCCAGAATCCCTCTGGTTCAATCAGAAATCCCCCTCAAACCCAACTGATCGCAGACAACAATCTGCACGAACCCATCGAGTTCAAACAGCCATAACTCGGTGAATAATCAACCAAAAGACAAACCGTTTTCTCCTAAAACACAAGCAGAGATTGGAGAACTTACCCTCCAAAAAACAGCCCAATCCGCCCAGCAAATCCCCGCCGTTTGCCCTCACAAAAATCCGATCAGAAACTGTCTCACTCACACAAACTCTCAACTTTCTCCCAAACCTTTTCTCTTCTGATTTCTGATCCACAAAACGGCCAGGACCCTGATCCAGCCTTTTATATCAAACCTAGGGTTCTCCCTTAACCAACCCGCAAACCGTGCGATTAACAAATCAAACACTCGGTTCGATTTAACCCCCTGTCGATCGACACACACAGACTGTGTCGATCGACACAACCTTCACTGCCTGACTCCTCGCGAGTCAAAACACCCGTGTCGATCGACACACTTCCTTGTGTCGATCGACACCCTACCAAAAATCCTATTTTTGGATCACGGGCGTTACAGTTTCCCTCCAATCTGACTTGATCTTCCCTGTCTTTTGTCTCCTCCAAAACCAACGGCAAAACCTCCAAAATCTCTCAAAACTCTCTCAACTCTCTCAACTCTAGTTTTCTCTCAAAAGTGGCCAAAGGAACTGAGAAACACGACCCCAGACCTTAAATACTCAAACCCTAGGGTTCCCTAAACCGGTCCAACTCAAAACAAACCAGAAATCAAAACCCTAGGTCAGATTAATGACTTGCGTCGCTTGACGCACCTCCCTTGCGTCGGTCGACGCAACACCTAGAAACCGACTCCTCGCGAGTCCCACTGCGTCGATCGACGCATCACCAAAATACACATTTTGGTTCACGGGCGTAATAATTCTCCCCCACGAACAAGGATTCGTCCTCGAATCACAAGTTATACATACCTGACCCCTGCCAAAACCGTCACTTACGCCCAGAAACCCGACCAAATTTCCCCAGAACACACCGAAATGCACCGTTTATAGTCCCGACCAGGCCTGCCCAATTGATCGTTCAACAATCAAACAAGAACATGCCCGACCAACCGTAGACCCGGCGAAAGAACCAATTGATCGTGCAACAATCAAACAAGAACATGCACGACCAAGATGCTACATAAGTTCCAGAGTCGTCTGAACGAGGTTCCAGACACAAACAACAGCCCTAGACTAGATCCATCAAAACACACTCCTGGCCCTACCCGGCCTATACCACCTGAGATCCTCAGCGATCCCCGAAGCTCATCAAGTCTCAACACATAGTCACATTATAGAACGCCCTGCCCGCACTCAATGTATATGTATATATATATATATATACACACCCAGCACCCCCAAGGTCGTCACCCTGAGGTCAAGTGTATAACATCCAATCACCCTCTGGGCGGCCACCCGTCAGGCTGGTCTGCTCCCCGCTGACACATCCTCGGAACATGCACTCCGTCAAACGCTCTGCGAGCAGGAGACACCAATTGTCCCCTGGAGAGATCTCATCTGTATCTCGAGATATATATATATATATATACAGGAAACCGTACTCGTTCCCTAGAGAGAATCATGTTCCCTCAGGTATGCCCGGCATCTTCTGTAACATGGCTATCAATACCTATTGACTCGAATTCCTTCACGTGGCTCTCATGATATTCCCTCTGCGGAATATCGTATATGACCCCTCAGCGAGTCATCTGGAGTCCCTGGAAAAGACAAGTCCTGTAGAACCTTCTTTCCAGATTCCCCTAGGAAATAGACAGATCCCGATCCCGCCTAGGATCTCTATTCCCCAGCTCAGAGTCCCGAGACAGACAAACCTCGATCCCACCTAAGGCCTGCTTCCCGACTACTCTAGAAAATAGACCAGTCTTGATTACACCTAAGACTTCTACTTTCCAGCCAGCTAGAGTCCCGAGACAGACAAACCTCGATCCCACCTAAGGCCTGCTTCCCGACTCCTCTAGAAAATAGACCAGTCTCGATTCCACCTAAGACTTCTACTTTCTAGCCAGCTCTCCTAGCGAACGGACGAAACCTAACTACCCATAGGATCGCCGCCCCTAGGATCTCTAGCCATGGACTAGCTCTAACTCCCATAGAACATCCATGCTGCTAGACAACACAACACACATGACCCTCACCGGTCATCTACTATAAGAACTCACATCTCATAGTCCAAACCTCATGACACTCTGTCATGACATAGGAACTCCACATCCTAAAAACCCCTCATAAGAGCTCACATCTTATGCAATACAAATAATAAGAAATCCCATCTTATTAAACACAAGATGTATATCGTTACAATAAAATGAAAATACAGCAACCATAGCCACATGCTACAACCAAACCAAAAGACTGAAACCAACGAAATGAAAGACTCCTCAAGCCTCTGCTTGCTTCTCGAACCATTTCGAGAACTTAGTCTTCATCATCGCCTCTGGTTCCCAAGTCTCCTCCTCAATACCGTCACAGTCCCACACGACTCTCACCCACGGTATCCTCCTCCGGCGCAGAACCTTGACCCTCCTCTCGAGAATCCTCACAGGTCTCGCCTCTAAAGTCATGTTGGGTTGAAGATCCTCCGGGATCCTAGCCAACCCTTCCTCAAACTCATATAGACACTTCCGCAACATCGACACATGGAAGACCTTATATGAAAAGCCTTCATGTTCTGAGGTAACTCCAAACGATAAGCTACCGGTCCGACCCGCTACACAACTCTGAACGGACCCATACCTCGGACCTAGCTTATTCTCCAAAATGGATCTGTTAGGATCCCTCAATCTATCTGCCTTGAGATACCCTAGATCTCCCAGCTCATATTCCAACTCCTTCCTCTTTTTATTGGCATAACTCTTCTGCCGATCCTGAGCTTCCTTCATGTTCAGCCTCAAGACACGGATCTTCTCCGTCGTCTCCTAAACGAACCTCGCACCAAACATGCTCCTCTCCCCCAATTGAGTCCAGCATAATGGTGTCCTACACGGTCTCCCATACAATGCCTCATATGGAGCAATCCCGATACCCGCCTGATAGCTGTTGTTATACGCAAACTCTACCAGGTTCAGATGATCTGCCCAAAGACCACCATAATCCAGCACACACATCCTTCTTCATCCCAACCCAAAAATAATACCTCTTCAGACTCTGTACATCTTGGTCGCTCCCGGATGAATCGTTAACATGCTCAAGCGAGCCCCTCTCAGAATCTCCTGCCCGAGACTCTCATTCCTGGCTACACAAACCCGTCCGTTCACTAGTATCGTCCTATTCACCGAGACCTGATACTCTGAACCTGCAACCCGAGAAGCATCAATCAACCCCGAGAAGCATCAATCAACCCCTGATCCTTCTCCTGAGCTTCCCAACCTTGCTCAACACATCTTCCTAGTTAGCTGCCTTAACCCCAACGGCTCATGTGAGATCACGCACAACCTCAATGTACTGAGCTCACTCGCTAACTCCTCCAAATCCTGCTTCGGAGCTGAAGCAACTCGCTTCCGACTCAAAGCATCAGCCACCAGATTAGCCTTACCCGGATGGTACCCAATCTCCAGATCATAATCTGCTACCAACTCCATCCAGCGCCTCAGTCTCTGGTTCAGCTCTGGCTGAGTGAAGAAATACTTCAGACTCTTATGGTCCGTGAATACTTGGACCTTCCCGCCATAAAGATAAGATTGCCAAATCTTCAAGGCGAAGATCACCGCAGCCAACTCCAATTCATGAGTAGGGTAGTTGCACTCATGCTTCCTCAACCGCCGCGAAGCATATGCAATTACCTTCCTCTGCTGCATCAAGACACAACCCAGACCAACTCCCGATGCATCCGTATACACCACATAAGGCTTACCCGGATCAAGCAACGCCAATACTGGTGTACTAGCCATCATCTCTTTTAGCTTCTCAAAACTCTCCTCGCAAGCTGAATACCACACAAAAGGGACATCCTTCCCCGTCAACTTCGTCATTGCCTGCGCCATACTCGCAAAACCCTTGATAAACCTCCGTTAATACCCAGCTAACCCGAGAAAACTCCTGATCTCTGTCGTATTCCTCGGTCTAGGCCACCCTCTGATAGCCTCAATCTTAGCCGGATCCATAGAAACTCCCTCTGCCGACACAATATGGCCGAGAAAACCCATCTCTCGCTACCAGAAACTACACTTACTCAACTAAGTCCCCGGTAACAATCAAGATGGACCCTATACCGATCCAGCCAATCCATCCCCAAGATGACATCCTACAACTCCACCGGACTGATAATCAGATCTGCGGGCATCAACTCGCCGCCACAAGAGCATTCACTCCACGAGCCCGCCTAAAAGTAGCTAACGACTTCCCACCAGCCACTCTAACTACTCCCGACGTCTCCTTAGAATCACTTGGATCCCGCTGCTATCCGCACACTCCGGAGTAATGTAGCAATTCGTTGCTCTAGAATCAACAATCGTGAGACTCACACCCGCCCACTTCTAAGGTCCCTGCGTAATTCTCATGTGCATAAGAACCCTAACGTACTATCCCGAGACTCGTCCATCCTAGGATAGCTCGCCAACCTGTGATCCATGCTCCCACACCCAAAGCATCTCAGACCACCCTGAACCCTCTGACTCGGTTCCAAAGTGCTCTCCCACTTCCTCTTCTGTCTTTGCGCAGGTTTACCGCCCTTGCTCGGATCTACCTGCTACTGTGACATTCTCTGCTGGACAGGAGGATTAACCACCACCACATGCTCTCTTAGGTCCTCTTCAACCGTCGCAGCAATCTCAGCCAGCTCCGCCCTCGTGGCAAACTTACTCGCTCTACAGCAAGTCCTCAAATCAGCTCGAAGTTCTCTCAAGAACCTCTCCACCTGGGCCTACTCGCCCTCCATGCCTCCACTTGCATGAACCAGGAGTCGACAGAACTCCGCATCGAATTCCCTCACTGATCGGTCGCCCTGAGTCAACTCCAAAAACTCAACTCAGGTCGATGCCGCCTCTTGCAGAATACTTGGCATTAAACCCAGCCAAAAATCCACCCATGCCATCACTGCCTGCACTCGGAATCCCTCCGGATACCTCAAAGAGTCGAAGTTATGCTTCACACTCATCCGCCGCTCATCGGCCCCCCAGGCTTAGCACCTCACGGGAAAACTCTCGTGCTAATCCTCTACATCTGCTCCATCATCCTAAGAAAGGATGGGAGCTCCTCCACAGCCGCCACTCCCAGCTGCACCCAGCCATACCCGGCTGCACACCAGCCACACCAGGCTGAACCCCCGGAGCCTAACTCTGAGCCGGCACCCCTCCCGGTAACCGCTCCAAGATCAATTGTAGCAGACTCACCAGACTATCATCTCGATCCTGGCGGACACCTGCGACAGCACCCCCACCTGGGCCCGCCGCACCGCCAACCACACCGGGACCCTCACTAGTCCCACCAGCCCTCACACTGGTACACGCAGTGGCCACCCCGGAACTCTCACTAGTTCCACCAGTCCTCACACTGGTACACGCAGTGGCCACACTCACGGATCCCTCCTGATACGTCTGCGAATCCGCCACCTGCTCCTGCGTGGTCTCCTGGACCACACATGCGGCAGCAGACTCACTCACAAGTCCCTGCCCACGCCTACGCCCTCCACACCCACCTTGGCCTCCTCGGCCAATACCTCTAGCAACTCTAGTACCTCTACCCATCACACTCTGCCCTACCAATGGCAGAACTCTAGTATCTCTAACAATTCCTCTTCTCAACCAGAAGCAGAAACTAAGCATACTAAAAAGCATAAGAGGTCAAACAACACATACCGTGGAATCTCTTTGAAGGCTCAGAGATGATGATCTAGGACTCCAAACCCACACAACAATTAACTGACTAACTACTCATAATCAATCAAGCAATCCACAAACAACGCAATTAACAATCACATTCAATCAACTACGTTCTCCCGCCCTAGAACCATAAGGGCTCTGATACCAAACTGAAACAACCCGACCCTTTTTTTTTTTTATACATTGAATCAATTATCATTTCTATAAATGATAATCCTCAATAATCCAATCAATTTCACAAGTCAACAAATAACCAGCGGAAATCAAACTAAACCTTTAAACTAAACAATTCCATTATCAATTTAACCAATCATTCAAAACAGTCAACCAATATTCCAATAACCTAACCCGTTCTAATCTGAATTACTATCAACCTAGCAATTCAATTAAAACACACAACGACGAGCCACTAGATCCATCATCCCGTCCTGATTCCACGATCACACTTTGTCTTTACCTGCATCACATGGCAAAAAGAGATGCGTAAGTATTATCATAAATACTTAGTGAGGCGGTCCTCCCATCTACAGACCATGTACTCAGTAATAGAACCATACAATACCAGGGTTACCAAACAGCAGTGAACAAGACAAGCAAACGACACGCAAAACGTGCAGAATCGCACTGTGTCGCATGACACGCTTAAATGTGTCGCGTGACACATCGCGCAGAACATGAGTCCGAGCCTCATCCTCTCATGGCTCGAATCCCAGTCCCTTTTCATCGAAACCTGCATCGAAATCAACCAACCAACACCAAATCCAACCAAGGAACAAAAACAAACAATCATACCATAAAATCCTACTTCCCGAGAGTCTATGGTCGCGCACTCACCTGAGTCTGGAGAAAAAGGATGAAGAACACGAAGAACCCTAACCCAGAACCTCTGATTCGGACTCGATTATCTCTTCAACCACAGCTCCAAAACATAATCGAAAAACTGTTCTGAAAACTAGACAGAGAGATCTACACAACGGTATGTATATCGTCCTCTGATTCCCAATGAATCGATGGGAAAACAGCCCGCAATCACACTGATCAGAACTGAAAAATCAGAGATTTCAGAAACGATAACCTGAAGTCAAAAGAACACAGAGAACAGAGATTACTTGCGAATCAGGATCGGAAACCTGATCTAGAAACTAGACAGAAATATCTTTCCAAAGACATCTAATCGTCTCCTGATTCTCTCTGGCTAGACGGGAATCCTCCCTCGAAGAAGACTGATCGCAGACTCGTAACAGCACCAACCTCACACATTCAAACGACCATAACTCAGCGAATACTTAACCAAATCACATGCGGTTTTCACCCACATCAAGAGAAAATATAGGAGAACTTACCCTCAAAGTTTTCCTCTAATCCGACTTGATCTTTCCTGTCTTTTGTCTCCTCCAAAACCGATGGCAAAACCTCCAAAATCTCTCAAAACTCTCTCAACTCTCTCAACCCTAGTTTTCTCTCAAAAGTGGCCAAAGGAACTGAGAAACACGACCCCAGACCTTAAATACTCGAACCCTAGGGTTCTCTAAACCGGTCCAACTCAAAACAAACCAGAAATCAAAACCCTAGGTCAGATTAATGACTGGCGTCGCTCGACGCACCTCCCTTGCGTCTGTCGACGCAACACCCAGAAACCGACTCCTCGCGAGTCCCACTGCGTCGATCGACGCATCACCAAAATACACATTTTGGTTCACGGGCATTACATTGGTGAAGAGCTCGTTGACCTTGAGAAGCAGGAGGCAAACCTATCACTTGCAGATGAGGTGTTTGCTAAGCATGTGCACAAACTTGAAGGGATCCTTAGGGATTCGCTTGTAAGCACGACCGATGATCGAGTTGAGAAATTGGACACTGATGCCGTTGAAGAGGATGCTAACTCGGATTCAAGTTCTTCTGATTCGTCAAGCGATGATAATTTGTCAAGCTCTGCGCCGGTGTTTCCTTCTGAGTAGGCCGCCGAGATTGTCGTTGACGTTGAGGGGGCCGCGCCTTAGTTGTTTTTCCTTTTGTTCAGACTTATCGTCATTTTTGCCTTGCGTTATTTGAGATAGCGATTTGAGTTGGGACGATGATTGTCCTGGTTTTGAGACACGTTGTCGTTGATTGGTTCGTTTCCAAAGATCAACTATATTGTCGCTGGTGATAAGTTACCTGGGTTTCTCATATGATTATTTCGATTTACAGGCGAGTCCAAGTCGACGCCCCTGCTCTGAGAACGACCTTGTTATTGCATAATGACCAACGATTAAGTTGTTGGGTTTTGAGATGAACATTCTAGTTTACAGATATGTTCTCGTGAACAAGTTCGTTCTAGCAATGAACACAAAAATTTGACCAGCCAGCCGTTTGATGTGTTTTTGAGATGAACATTCTGGTTTACAGATATATTCCCGTGAACAATTTCGCTCCAGCAATAAACACTGAATTTATATAGTACATTTTAATCCGCTGGAGATGTAGAGAGTTCGTCACTGTGGCCAACAGTAGCGAGATAACAAAGAGAAGAAGTCTGTTTCAGAGAAGACTTTGGATGAATATGCAAGTAAACACTTGGCTTTTGATAGTTGATTTTTGATAAGTTTGCAAGTAAACACTTGCTTTTGATAAGTTTGCAAGTAAACATTTGGCTTTTGATAAATTTGCAAGTAAACATTTAGCTTTTGATAAGTTTGCAAGTAAACATTTGGCTTTGGATAAGTTTGCAAATTCACAATATAATCGTTTGGCGTGAATCAAGGCGGAAGACTTCTTCGTTGTAGAATCGTCGATTTAACAGTTCTCGTAATTTATAATTGAATAATAATAAATCTAGACGTTTATGAAAAAAAAACGAATGACAATAATATTAACATTATTAACATAAATTGGAATATATTACGAATTCTAATAAATCTAAAAGAAACAAGAATATAAAAATTTGCACAATATTGATTACTTATATATTAATATAAAAATTTGAATAAATTTTTATTTTTTAAATATATCTCAAATTTTTATTTTTTAAATATATAAAGATTGGTCTAACTAAATTAAAATGAAACAATTCATGTATGTATTCAATTAATTTTAAATAAATAAAAAACTGTTGTAGAAACAAATAGTTTATTAATGTTTCTATCATAAACGATGCAATTTATTAACAATTATGAAGATTAGTAAAGATAGAAATTGATCCAAAGGTCCTTAAACTTTTTTAAGTTTCCTTAAAATAATTTCTTTTTGGTTTCACAGTAAATTCACTTAGCTAACAAGAATCTAATGATTGTGATCGTGAAGTGGTGATAGAGAAGGAAAGACGATTTGGTGAATCCTTAAATAATTATAGGTTTTCGAGCAAATATTCATCTTTTGGATCCAAATGTTCTTAATTGGCATCTTTGAGGTTTGCTTCTTTTCCCTGATTGATGCACTATGATGTTAAGAGTCCTCTAATAGGATGGAAATATAGATGTTTGAAAACCTAATTTTATAAACTGAGGAAACAAATGAAAAATTGTGAATTTAACCCCTTCAAATGCTAGGTTAGACCCTTTGTCTGCAAAATTTATTGGTTTTCTTCATCTACACATTGCTTTATAAACTAACCACGATTATGTAAAATGCCTTAGGTGCGTGTGACTGAAAATATTGTAGCACCAATGTATTAAATCTCTTATGTCATATATGCGGACAAAGTTCTTGGTCGGGAAAGATGGTCAACAAATAGAAGATATGTAGTTACAAAGCAAACATTCCAGAGAACCTGCTTTTGTTTGTAGCAAGTTCCTTCAACACACCCGAATATAAGAAGCTTATGTGTTTTTAGTCAATGGACTCTATTTTGTGGTAGTGGTAAAGGCACGTTTGAGTCCTTATAGCAACATTACCTACTTAGATTCTCTGGGTATTTGTGATCACATAGTAACTAATTTGTTTTCAATAGTTGGAGAATTTGGTCGATCGCATGTATATATCTATGAATTTGATGGGTATTATCTCTCAAAAGTTTGCATATCTCACATCTCTTTATGTGATTGATCTTACACATAACCGTTTCACCGGACACTATTCCTTTTAAGGTCACTAAGTCGAAACTAAAAACTCTAGATGTTTCCTATAACAATCTTCATGGGAAATGGCCAAAATTTAGAACAATAGTTTCAGCACTAAAGAAAATTTGAAGATTGAGACTAACAATATTCATGTTCGTTCACAAACATGTAACAAGAATAAATCAATTGTGATGGGACTTATCATTTGAATTGTGGTTGTTTCGTTTCTGCAAATTGGAGGAGGATGTATTGTTTTCTATGTAGTTAGGAAAGTGAAATAATCTAATAGGTTATCATAATCACAATCCCAATGATAATTTGCTTATGTTTTGTTAATATTTTTCTTATGTTTTGCTCAATTTTTTCAACTTGTTTTTTTTAGATTTCAATAATAGTTGTAGTAAACAAATAAAATAATGTATCATTAAGTGTATTAACAGAACGTAATTTATGTTTTGGAAATAGTAATTAACAATATATATATATATATATCTTTCTATCACATAATACTTTTACTACTAGTCAGTCTACTAGTGTCAACTTTTTCAATAAATAAAATTATATTTAGATTTTGATAAGGTAAACTATAACTACAATCGGTTATAGGAGAAAAATGCATAGATGAATTCAATTATGATATTAGTGTTTTAACTAAAGTTTATCACTGCAACTTTGTGATTCTCCATGGGTTTTCTTCGAAGAGAACGAGAAGTTGTTGGTTTACGAATGCATGCTACAAGGTAGCTTGAGTTGACATCTCTTTCACTGAAAGGACCAAGGATTGGAACCTCTCGAGTGGAGTATATGTCTTACAACTGCATTGGATGTGGCTAGAAGAGTTGATATTAGCTTGTCAAAGCCAAAACTACATACCTAGAGACCTGAAACCGTCAAAACATTTTTCTAGAAGATGATATGCAAGCCAAAATTTCTGATTTTGGATTGATGCGCTCTACAAAAGAAGGCGATGAATTGCTGAGGAAGTTTGTTGATACATTTAGTTACATGGCGCCAAATATGCAGGCATGATTTTTTCTTTTGTCTGTCAGTATTTCTATTTGCTCATAGTTATATATATTTGATTTGTAACACTTGAAATCTCTGTGTAACTTTAGTGATGGACATAGTTGTGGCCAACTAAATAAAAATGAAACAGTCGCATACAACACATGTTTCTATAAATTGTTTTAAAGTCATACTTTAACTTTTGTAATTGATGTTTAGGAATAAACATCTGGTGAATGCATGAATTTAAATTTAAACATTTTGTAAATCAACATATAATTAGTTAGAAGAAATCTTTCTCTCTTTTTCACTTTATAAATTAGACTACTTTTTGTAAAAACTCATAATTATTTTTCATCTTTGTATATTTTCTTTCTCCTAAAGTATCTTTATACTTTTCTAATTAGAACGTTTTTTGTAAAAATTCAATATGTTTTATCAACTGAACAAATGTTATATCGATAAGTTTCTTTTACATGCATTATTTCACGGTTTTTAATGAAAAACATCCCTCAAATATAGTTTGATCCATTTCAAACCTCTCAAATAATTTATTAATGTAAATATCCCTCTACTAAAAAATTTCAGTGAACAAAGCCCTCGAATAAAAATTTAATGAAAAAATCCCTCATTCAATAGTAATGTCAAAATACTAAACAACTGCCACTAAATCGATACTATGCACTCTTGATTATTTTTTGTGTTTTTAATTGATTGTATCGTGTTTCCAATGTTGTTTTAACCATAATAAGATTAAAAAAAAAAGTATAACCACGCAAACTCTCTTTCAAATGATCATATGTCATCTTGTAGTTCTCGTTCATGACACATTCCAGTGTTATGTACATGTTTCCGGAACATAGTGGTATGAATTTTTCCTTTATTACTTCTTAATTGTGAGGTTTATACATGAATTTTCAATTGATTGTATCGTGTATCTAATGTTGTTTATAATTAAATGTAACGACCGCGATCCAAGTTTTGTGAATTTTGGTCGTGCGTCGATCGATGCAGGTGTTGTGCGTCAATCGACGCAAGGTTGATTTGAACCAGTTGGTTCGATTTAATCGTCGGTTTGGCGGTTTGGATTAAGGGAAAACCCTAAGGCTTCGTTATAAAAGGAGGGGGCCGCATTTTCCAGAACTTTTTAGTGACTTTTGGGTTTCCAGAGAGTTCTAGAGAGAAGAGAAAGAGATCCTTGAGTGTTCTTGTTCCTTAAGGTGTGATTGAAGTTTTGGAGGCACTTCTGTCCGGTTTTATAAGAGGAGAGTAACGGTTAGTAAGAACAGATCGGATCGGAGCGAAACTTTCAGGTTAAGTTCTCCACTCTCTGATACCACTTGTAACGCCCCGACCGCAGTCGAGCTATCGGTATGCAGGGGAAATCTTCATCCCCACGAGAGAAATCCTCATCTCTCAATAACATAGAGGGGAAATCCTCATCCTTTCAGGAGAAATTCTCATCTTCCAATGGGCCTTACCCCTGTCCGACAGTCGGTGCGTTAGTCTAGGAGACTAGAAAGACTTGTTTACTGACCCTGTAAATCACCACGTGATCTTTTCCCGTGTTTTGTCCTCACTTCCACGGTACTGGAAATGACTTCCCAGTAGGTCATTCATCCTTAAATTGCTCCAGCCCAAGCACGCTTGACTCTAGAGTTCTTTCTAAATGTGTGACGGAAAAGATTAATATACTTTGGTGATATAGGTAGCCAAATCAATTCTCTTAAGCCTCTCCGCGTGCACCACATATTTCCAGAAATCGGGATGTTACTATAAATAAACATTACATTCTCTAATGTTTATTTAGGGTGGGCATTCGGATGTTTGGTCGGATCTGGTACGGTTATTTCGGATTTTTGGATTTTCGGATTGAAGATTAGAGATACCGTTCGGATAGTTATACTTTTTGGATCGGGATCGGATCGGTTTCATTCGGGTTCGGTATGGATCTTGTGTTGTTCATGGGATCCATTACTTAGCCAAAATCTTATCGGATTCGGATCGAATCCGGTATTATCCGAACCCAAACAAATTTGTAATGTACTTGTAAACGTAAATAAAGCTCTATTGTAATAAAACTCTAGTGATTATGTAATGAGAAAAAGATTCAAAATTAAAATGAGCCAAAAACACTTGCATTCATAAATAAAAGAGGTTCAAACGTAAAAGAAAAGAGAGAAGATAAGTCTAAATAACCATAGAAGAAATTTTGAAACTGAAATGTCTTATGGTTCGAATAATGAAATTATGCCATAAAGGTAAGTATAAGATATTGTGTATATATTTGGTTTTCTTTGGGTTTGACTTCGGTTATCGGATATAATCCGGAACCGTACCAAACACAAAACTAATTCAATATGATAACCAAACAGTTATTTGATAAGAACCAAAACCGACCAAAATCGGCTATTTCGGAGCAGATGCGGGTTTGGATTTCTGATTCGGATAATATACCCACCCCTAACATTACTACAGAATGAAAAGTTTTTTCATTATTAAAACTTTATTTGAAGGGTTTTTACATTAAGTTTTTAGTTGAGTAAATTTTTCTTTTAAAACTTTTGGTTGAATGGTTTTTATATTAATAATTTGGTTGATGGGTTTAAAATGGATCTAAATGGATCCAACAATACATGTGTGTGTTTTCACTAAAACCCCATTATTTTATAGAGTTTGATTGGTATTGTGATGAAGTAAATAGGTGGGATAAAAAAGCGAAAGAAAAGAAATAATCAAAATAAATTTAGAATTAAATTTCCTTCTTGTATAGATTGGAGTTAAAATTCCTTCTGTTTCAAGAACATTTTTCTTTTTTTGAGCCGAAAATGGCTAAACATTTTATTCATCTTTATTGGGAGAAATTTTAAAAAATACCACATCTTTCATGCCATTTTACAAAAATGCCACATTTTGCAACTTTTACAAGAGTGCCATTCATTATTCAGTAAATTCTCAAATTACCCTTAATTACAATTTTTTTTATTGAACCAGATATGTTTTCTTTTTCTTCTCTCTCATACTTTTCTTCTTTTTCTCTCTCTAGTTCTGATTTCATCGTTGTTTTTATCTTTCTAACCCAAATTTCGTCATCTGGGAATCAGATCTTGTTGTCTCTTCTCTATGGATCAGATTTATTTCACACAAAAAAAACAGATCTGGCAATCGTGAAATTGGATCTGAATTTTGATTCTTGTTGCTTCTTATATGAGATTAGATCTGGTAGATATGTTAAAAAAGAAGAAGAAGAAGAATGTTCTCACAGAAACGCATAGCAAACTTAAAAAGAGAAGAAGAAGCAAAAACGTTTTTGATAAAAGATACAAAAGACTATGAATTTTTGAGTTTGGATTAACTATTATGCATTTAGGATATAGATTTGCGTTTACGTTTGCATTATAAAAATTTAAAAAAAATTATAATATTTTTAAACAATTTATAAAGTTTTTAAACAGTTTATAAGGTTTTTTAAACTGTCTTACGAAACCTTTTAAAAATCTTATAAACCTTGTAAAAAATCCTTATAAATTTCTTAAAAACTTTATAAACCTTTTAAAAACCCTTATAAACTTTATAAAAAAACTCTTATAAATCTTGTCAAAAACCTTATAAATTTTGTAAAAAACCCTTATAAACCTTGTAAAAAACTTTTATAAACCTAATAAAGCTTGTAAAAAACCTTATAAACCTTGTAAAAAACTCTGATAAATCTTGTAAAAAACCTTATAAACCTTGTAAAAAATTCTTATAAACGTTATAAAAAACCTTATAAACCCCGTAAAAAACCCTTATAAATCTGTAAAAAAGTTTATAAACCTTGTAAAAAAAATATATAAACCTTGTAAAAACACTTATAAACCTTTTAAAAATCCTTATAAACCTTTTAAAAACGTTATAAACATTTTAAAAACCTTAAAATTATTATTTCACCTGTTTATAAGGTTTTTTAACAGTTTATAAACCTTGTAAAAATCTCTTATAAACCTTTTAAAAACCTTTATAAACCCTTTAAAAACTTTATAAATCTTTTAAAACCTTATAAATTATTATTTCATCGATTCAGTTTTAAAAACATATAGATAACTTTTATAAATTGTTTAAAAATTTCTAAATTATTTAAAAATTCATAAAAAAAAAGTTAAAACCTTACATCATTTAGAAAAATATCAAGAACAAAATTAATCTCGATTGTTTAACTTTTTTAGTGTGTTTAAAAAACCTTTTAAAAACTTTATAAACCTTCTAAATTTTATAAACCTTTTAAAAACTGTAAAAAAAACTTTATGAACCTAACTAATTTTAGAAACCTTTAAAAAACTGTAAAAAAAAAAAATACAAAAAACGTCAAAACCCTAGATCAATAAGAAGAACATAAAAAAAAACTAACCCAGAAATAATCAAAATTTCAGATCTATAAGCCAAATTGAAAAAAAAACCTTAGATTGTAACCAAAATCGAATAAAAAACTTGGATCTTCAACACAATCAATTAAAACCATATTTGCAACAACAAAAAATGATGAAAACCGGATCTAGATCTGATTATTTTTTTTTAAATCTTATCATCACACCATTTTTGTAGAGAAAGAAAAAAAAAAAAGAAAAAAATTCTAAGATCTCTTTCAAGATAGAAAGAAGAAAGAGAAAAGGAAGAAAAAGAAAAAAGAAAAAAAAAAGGAAAAATGATAAATTTGCTTTTTGGTTTAATGAATGGTGGCATTTTTGCAAGATAGTATGCGTGTGTGACACTATTGAAAAGAGAGAACCAATGTGTAGTATTTTTACAAATATTCCTAAAAAATAGAGTAAACAAGAGTAAATGCTTTTAGCTGAAATTTTAACTCTACGTAACATTAACGTCATAACCTATATGTTTTAAAAAAATGGATTATTAAATTTCTTTTAAAATAAAAAGTTTAGTGTGTTGTTGGGCCTGGACCTGTGGCCCAACATTCTGAACAGTTCGCGAGAAGCCCGACGGACTGCCAGATCGCCAGAAGCCCGACGGGCTACCAGAAGCCCATTCCAAGCTTTAACCACGGTCTGACCACACCTAGGAGATAACCACGGTCAGCTGAACTCGAGTTAAACTCAACACCGTTCACTATAAATAGACGACACGGGACAGTACAGGAGGACATTGACTCTCCCCTCAAGAAATACCAGTACCACTACTTGCCAGTCCGCTAGATTGTAATCTTTTATACTCCGACCTAGAGAACTGATAGCCCGGGGTCTGTCCGGACTATTCATAGCGACCTATTTTTACTTACCTTTCTTTGACTCAACTTTCTATACACGGAATTCTCCGACCTCCGATCTATTATAAATTCATTGTCGACCTGCTGGATAAACAATTGCCGCGCCAGGTAGGGGGTATTGGAGATTTTCTAACGCAAAGAAATATGAGTCCGAACGTGTCCGCAAGACAACAACCCGGAGAAACATCAAATCAGGGAATCTTAGAAGCGGCTCGCGAAGCTCCACTCGCCACAATGGAGTCCAGCCAGGTCATCACTCAGACCGCAACAACCGAAGAAACGAATGCCACAACCCGTGGCCCCGAAGCAACGATAAATGCGAACGAACATATCGATCTTGTTCGCGTCCTAGGAACCCTCATGAGACGCTTTGATCAAACAAACGCCCGTCTGGACTCCCTCGCAACGGCTCAAAACGTCATACAAGAGCAGCTCGACTCCTCCCGACCTGCAAACTTGCAACATCCCAGGACAAACTCGTCTCCGTCTCATGCTGAAGGACATGGGCGCCCAGCCATCCGGCATCGGATTATCGACTGCAGTACCCCGTCGCAAACTCCGATCAGCATGCAGCTCGAACATGCAACCCACTCGAGAGAACACTCTCCAGCCCAAGATTCTGAGCTCGAGAGCATTAAGGCTTCACTTCGGGAAATGCAGTCAAAGGTCCATCAAGCCCTGAGCTCGGCGCCCGAGATCGATCGAGTCCTTGAAGAAACTCAGAGGACGCCGTTCACGGATCGAATCACTGCAGTCCCGATCCGCCAAACAACCAAGCTGCGAATCGAATCTTTCGGTGGGACCACGAACCCAAAACATTTTATGACCTCGTTCGCCATCGCCATGGGGCGAATACAGCTATCTCCCGAAGAGCGGGAGGCAGCTTATTGCCAATTATTCATCGAACATCTCGTTGGTTCTGCGCTCGATTGGTTCTCTCGGCTTAGGCCGAGCTCGATCGGAAGCTTCGCACAGCTCTCGACTGCATTCTTCAAACATTACTCCATGTACATCCAGGACGGCGCCTCGGAAGCCGACCTGTGGGCTCTCGCCCAAGGACCAAGGGAATCCCTCAAGGATTATATGTGCCGCTTCAAAGCGATCCTCTTGACGATCGACGTCCAAGAGACCTCCGCAATCGGCGCCCTGAAAAACGGACTGTGGCACGAATCAGGATTCCGAGCTTATCTAATCCTCCATAAAGCTTTGACTCTCGCCGATGCTATGCACAGGGCAACGAGCTTCGTTTTGCTCGAGGAAGACTGAGCAACCAATCTCAAGAAATATTCCCCGGCTAAACCGACACCCGCAAAGCCTAAAGCCAAAGATATATTAGAGATCGACCACAACGAACCATCCCAACATCTCCACCAAGAATTTAAGGAACTAAAGAAGAAGCTCCTGGCAGCAAACGTAATCCAGACGCCTCAGCCTGCTCCCGCGAAGCAACAGCAGAATCAAGGCCAGCAACAAAACAAAAAATGGCCGTTTAAATTTGTTCGTGGTGAAGAAAAAGAAGAAGACGTCAGGTCGTTCTGCGACTACCATCAGAAGTTCGGTCACGCGACCCACCAATGCCGACAGCTGCAGGCAAAACTGATGGCAAAATATAGCAGTGGAGAAGTCCACATCGACCTACCCCCAAAACGGCAACCCGAAAACGAACAGAAGTCTGATGGGCAAATCATCCTCCCATCTCCCCCGAAGCGACCTGCAGACGACGGCGGTCCCAGATCGCACCGGCCTGCTTCGAAAAAGAAGATCTTCATGATCATGGGAGGCTTTAAAGCAGCTTCAAACTCAGTCCGATCTCTCAGGAAGCACGAAAAGGCGGTCTCCCAACAAATCGAGTGCAGTGCTCAGGCCGCAGTCGATATACCGATCATCTTCTCTGAGGTGGATACCAAAAACGTGGCAATGCCGCACAACGACCCCTTGGTCATCGAACTGGGCATCGAAGACTGCGACGTCACCTGCGTGATAGTCGACACATGGAGCTCAGTTAACCTCATCTTCCTGGAAACTCTACGGAAGATGGACATCAATGACGACAAGATCAAGCCAAGCGTCAAGCCACTGACCGGTTTTGACGGCGTAACGTCTATGACGATAGGAACGATCAGAATGGTGATCCATGTAGGCGGCATCACCAAAATCGCCAAGTTCGTCGTAATAGATAAACCAACGGTCTACAACGCCATTGTTGGAACGTCATGGCTTTCGTCGCTCCGAGCTGTAGCGTCACCCTACCACCAATGCGTCAAGTTCCTGACCTCTTACGGAGTTTTCACAGTCCGAAGGTCGCAGAAGGTAGCCAGATCGTGCTTCGTAACGGAGCACAAGCTAAGACGCGTCACTTACAACGTAAGACGATCTACCGCGGTCCCAGGCACCTCGCCACAACAAGAGGCTACGATCCCTATTACTCTCGATCTGCAACATCCCGAACACCAAGTCAGCATTGGCGCCGAACTCGAGGAGCCTCTCCGTGGCGAACTGATCCGATTCTTGTCCGCCAATGTCTCCACATTCGCCTGGTCGATCCATGACATGAAAGGGATTGATCCAAAGATAACGACGCACGAGCTGAACGTCGATCCAACATACAAACCAACCAAGCAGAAGAGACGAAAGCTCGGACCAGAGCAGTCTCAGGCAGTGAATAATGAGGTCGCCAAACTCCTCGAAGCAGGATCGATCACGGAGGTCCACTATCCCGAATGGCTGTCGAATCCAGTTGTGGTTAAGAAAAAGAACGGAAAATGGCGGGTGTGCATCGACTTCACAGACCTCAACAAAGCGTGCCCAAAGGACAGCTTTTCTCTTCCTCGCATCGATCAGATCGTCGAGGCCACGGCAGGCAACGAACTCCTTTCTTTTATGGATGCGTTCTCTGGCTACAATCAAATCATGATGCATCCGGACGACCAAGAAAAAACCGCTTTCATCACGGATCGCGGAACCTACTGCTATCGCGTCATGCCCTTCGGTCTAAAGAATGCCGGGGTGACCTACCAAAGACTAGTTAACAAGATGTTCGTCAGTCAGCTCGGCGACTCGATGGAAGTCTACATAGACGATATGCTGGTTAAGTCACAAAAGGCCAAAGACCATATCGCACATCTGCGTGCCTGTTTCGAGGTACTCAACAGTTTCGGCATGAAGCTCAACCCGGCCAAGTGCACGTTCGGGGTAACCTCGGGAGAATTTCTAGGTTACATCGTCACTCAACGTGGGATCGAGGCAAATCCAAAACAGATTGCAACAGTCATCAACATGCCCTCTCCAAAGAACCAGCGAGAAGTCCAAAGACTCACAGGACGCATTGCCGCCCTCAATAGGTTCATCTCTCGATCCACAGACCGCAATCTCCCATTCTACAAGGCGCTCAGAGTTCGCAAGGATAACTTTCTCTGGGAAGCTCGCCCTTGCCGTCATAGTCTCATCCCGCAAACTACGACCGTATTTCCAATCCCATTCCATAGTGGTCATGTCGACCCAGCCAATGCGGACTATCCTCCACAGCCCGAATGTGTCGGGCCGAATGGCCAAATGGGCCGTTGAGCTGAGTGAATACGACATCGAGTTTCGGAATCGAATGAGCGCCAAGTCCCAGGTCCTCGCAGATTTCATCATTGAGCTCCCGCCAATCCCCCCGGAAGCCGACCTGCCTCAAGAATGGGTCCTTCACGTCGCCGGATCATCCTCTAGACACGGCGCTGGAATCGGAATCCGACTCGAGTCCCCGACCGGAGAAGTGCTTGAACAATCCTTCCGTCTGGAATTCAAAGCCTCCAACAACGAAGCTGAGTACGAAGCCCTCCTCGCCGGACTACGATTGGCAAGGGAGGTCGGCGCAACGAAGATCCATACATACTGTGATTCCCAGCTCGTCGCCAATCAGTTCAACATCGAATACGACACCAAGAACGAAAGGATGGAAGCCTACCTAAAGCTCGCGCGCGAACTAACCACAGACTTTGACACGTTCAAAGTTACGAAGATCACGCGAGCAGAGAACGCTCAGGCCGACGCCCTCGCTTCCCTCGGTTCCAGTTCGAACTCCGACTTCCGACGAGTAATTCCCATTGAATCCATCCCGGAACCAAGCATCTCTCTTCCAAAGGGCGTTTACAGCATTACAAATGAGTCCGACGACCAGCTCGGGCCTGCGACGTCCACCCCACAACAGAGTACCCAGCCCGCAGCAGCAGACTGGTGCCAAGAGATAACCAAGTACATAATGTTCGGCAAACACCCGGACAACAAATGGGCCGCCAGACGTCTTAAAGCCCGCAGCGCGTATTATACCGTCCTCAACGACGGGCTATACAGATGGAATGCCGCCGAGGCACTCTTGCAATGCTTGGCTGGCGATGAGGTATATCGCGTGATGGCCGAAAGCCACGAAGGAGCCGGCGGAAGCCACTCCGGAGGTCGGGCTCTTGCGGTCAAAATCAAGCGTCTCGGTTTTTACTGGCCGACTATGCTCAGAGATTGCGCCGAACATGCCCACTGCTGTGAACAATGCCAACGTCACGGCCCGATGATCCATTCGCCAACCGAACCGCTTTCCACGGCAACTGAACCCTATCCCTTCATGAGATGGGCAATGGACATCATGGGCCCATTCCCGAAGTCTAGGCAAAAAAGGTACATCATCGTCGTCACGGACTACTTCACCAAGTGGGTCGAGGCTGAAGCTTACGCCATGATACGAGCTGACGACGTTAAAAACTTTATCTGGAAATACATCATCTGCCGCCACAGACTCCCGTACGAGATCGTCACTGACAACGGCTCGCAGTTCATTTCTACGACCTTCGAAGACTTTTGCGTGAAATGGAAAATACGCTTAAGCAAATCCACACCAAGATACCCTCAGGGCAATGGCCAGGCCGAGGCTTCAAACAAGATAATCGTTGACGGACTCAAGAAAGGACTCGAAGAAAAGAAGGATCTCTGGGCAGACGAGCTCGACGGAGTACTCTGGTCGTTCCGAACTACCCCCCGTCAATCTACCAACCGAACTCCGTTCTCGCTCGCTTATGGTCTAGAAGCCATGGCGCCTGCAGAAGTCAACGTCAACAGCCTACGTCGTGTAATGATGACAAAGAATCCTAACCTAAACGACGATATGCTCGTCGACAACCACGATCATATCGAAGAAGCTCGCGACGAGGCCCTCGTCCGGATCCAGAACTACCAACAGCTCGCTATGAGGTACTACAACAAGCGAGTCCGCAACCGCAGTTTCGCAGTGGGCGACCTCGTCCTCCGAAAGGTTTACGAAAACACCGCAGAGCACAACGCCGGCAAACTCGGCGCGAACTGGGAAGGACCATACCAAGTAACCGAAATCGTCCGACCTGGAGTCTACCGGCTTATGACGATGAACGGAGAGATGATTCCCCGGTCCTGGAACTCGATAAACCTAAAGTGATACTACTACAACACCAAAGTGCTCGACACTCAGAACGACTGAAGAAGTCCAACTACGGTCTCTAAAAAAAAAAAAAAAAAAAAAAAAAAAAAAAGAACGCTCTATGAGCTCATTACCATTATTTATGTATATGAACTACGAATGGCTTGATCCCTATTATAACGGGTACGTAGGCAGCCCGTCAGAAGGCACAACTAATAATCAAAGATATATATACTCAATTTACTCAAATACACGTCTACTATATATATTACGTTCCCCGTGAACTAAACTGGTCTGATCAACCATGTCGCTAGAATGGGGGGATAACCAACTTCCTTCTAAGCGACCTGTAAGCCGGGTCAGTCCCGCAACCGGTCTCGAAGCGTCTAAGCAAAATAAGCCGAGCCCGCCTCGCTCACTTAGTCACGCATCGAACAAAAACCGTAAGCCGGACCAGCCCCGCAACCTATCCTAAAAACGTCTAAGTGTTAAGACAAGCCCGCCTCGCATACTTAGCCACGTACAAGGAATTATCTAAAAGCCGACCTCAAGGTCGCACACGATATATAAAAAAAAAAAAAAAAAGATAACAGTACGAGCTGAAACTACTGAAATATATATATATCATTAAAAGAGAGGTTTAAACCTTTACAAAAATAATAAAGAGAAGTTTTACAAAAAAAAAAGAGAAAAGGCAAAAACTACGAAGACTATTTGCCAGTACGCGCTGAAGGGTCCTGAATGACCGGAATGCCGTCGAGATCAGCCAACTCGTCGCCAGTGGTTTGGTCGACCGCCGGAGCAACAGGTCTCCCGGAGTCTGGGTTCTGAGCAGCAGGCGCCGTCCTGGTCTCGTTACCAGCTCCCGTAGCGACCTCTACTTGGGCCGAGGGATCAGCGACTCGAGGAGGTGCAGCGGATAGCCACGAAGGAAGAGGCATCATAAAGTCCTCCTCCTCGGCCTCCTCTACTTCCAAGGCCTCGAGCTGGCCCTTGAACTTCTCGAAGTTTTCGTCAAGGACCTTTAGCCGCTCTTCGGAGATGGTGATACTTCCCTCCTTCCCCATCTTGATCAGGTAGCCCTTGATGGCCTGCGACTGACTCATCAGCTCGGAGAGCCGAGCGACCTCCGCGGAGTCAGCGATCGACCTCTTAATTCCTGACAGCCTCTTGTTACACTCCTCCACGGTGCTCTTGATGACTGACAACCGAGACTTACGAAGACGATCGACTTCGGCCTGAAGAAAGTCCCTTTTGGCAGCCACCAGTTCCAGCTGCTCCTCGGCATCCTTTTTCTGCGACCTAAGGTCCTCAATGACCTTAGTCGAGTCCACCACCATCTTGCTGAAGTTGTTGACCCTAGACTTCAGGACGGGAACCCTCTCCATTTCCGCCCTTACGGACTCGAGCTCCTTCTTCATCGAGTCGAACTCCCCCTTCATCGACTCCTACTCCTTGAGCTGCGATTCGTACGCCGCAAGCTGCTTCGATACTTTGAAGAGGTTACGCTCGTACTGAAGGACCATTGAGTTCGTGTAGGTCATCAGCTGCAAAAAGTAACCAGGACGCTAAGGGTTGACGAACACAAAAAAAAATAGAAGAAAAACTCCAAGAAAAGGCAAGAATGATAAGCAAGTCAATGATGCTTACCGCCACCGAAGCCCCACAAACTTCGCGGTATGCTGCGAATTCCTCCAACTCCTCCGGCTTAGGGAACTCGAAGACTTCGTCGCAGGGGAATCGGGAGTACAGGTCAGCGCACGCCCTGGTATTATCTATCAGGTGCCCGGGCGCGCTGAAGTCCATCTCGAGCCTGTACTCCCTGGAGTCTGTAGGAGAGGCAGCACCCGAGGTAGCCTCGGGAATAGTTCGAGAACTTTCTCGGTTATCAGTCCGAGCCTTTTTACTCTGCCTCTCCGGAACATCCTCCAGCGGCCTCTTATCTTGAGGAGCCCTTTTGGTAGACTCTTCAGCAGCAGCACCAACCAACTTGCCAGACGCGGCCTCAGAGCGCCTGGAAGACGGGGTCTGTCCGGACTGAACCCCGGCAGGGATCCCCCTTCCAGGAGGACCGGTTCCTCTAACCGTAGAGGCTACGTTCTTCTGCTTCCTCGCGCCAACCTTGGCCGAAGATTGCCCAGCTTTTTCAGTCATGATGGGCTTCTCGGTCGGAGCGACCTCGACAGCAGGGACGACCTGCTTTCGCTTTGCGGCCTGCCCAGATGGGGCGACCTGCTTCTCTTTAGAAGCCCTGACCGCTTCATCCAGCGCGGCCTCGTTGTAATCCACTCTCCTCCAAGCTGCCTTCGCTTTTTTACCCATCTGCTCGGCTGTTCTTTTGAGAATCTTCGCCTTTGGAACAACCGGAGGGTGCGTAAATGGACGAAGAGGTTCTAACTCGAGATCGAAACAACCTGCAGAAGAATTGAAGGAGTCATCAGAAAAAGTTAACAGATCCAAGATCGGAGAGAACGGGGCAGACACTAACCAGTCAGGATTCTTCCAATACACCTCTGGATCCTCTGTTCGACGAATTCAGGCCAAAGCTGGGGACCTAATTTGTCGATGAATCTTACAAGGGATCTGTCGTTAGGCTGCTCGGAATAGAGTATTCTTGGCGGCGGTCTGTCTGCAAACAAAGAAGAGAAAACATTTCGGCAAAAACGTACTTATATTAACGTTCCAGCCCGCACGAATAGGCCACTTGGGATTTTCTACCGAAGCAGCATTTATTTTCACAAAGAAGTAGAAGCACTCCCAGTCCGCGCTCTTATCGGTGTCAGAGCCCGTGATCAGCCGATTGTACTTAGGCTTGGCCGAAACGTAGTAGCGGCCTGAAGAACCTCTCCGCTTCAGCGCAGTTAGCCCTTCAAAGGTGTCGCAGTCACAGACCAGGCCTTGCTCTGCAGCCAAGACCAGGTACGCCATGAAATTCCTGATGGACCCATGGGTTAGCTGAGAGATGGCCAGGCCACGGCGAGCGCAATACTCGATTAACAGCCGCAGAATCGGAAAGAACAGCCCGCTCTCCTCGAAAAAGGATACGTAGAGACACATATATCCTTTTGGGGGCGACCAAGGACGTTCGCCGCTCTGGGGGACACGGAAATCAACCTCCCTTGGAAGATCCCGGATAGACCAGACGTTTGTAAGCATTGACAGATCGACTTCTGTGTCAAAATCGTCCTTCCTCTTCAGCTCGATGCCGGGACCCAAGCCCGGCCCCAGAGGCTCCAACACTAGCCTGTCGACAGGTGTGAGATCGAAGGAATCGGGATTCGAGGAGACTCGCCAAGCCGCGGCCTGATCTTTAACCACAGATCGACGCTGAGCCCGACGAGGTTTAGCAATTCCAGGCCGCAGGGTTCCGATCTCTGGATTACCAACAGAACTAGATCCAGCGTCATCTTCGACCAGGTAGTTGCCACCTGCCGACCTCTCGTCGGTATTCGACGAAGCCCCTCCGCGAGTCGAAACAATAGGACTGTCAGCGGAGGACTGATTGGTTCTAACGGAGTCAAAGAGATACTCATTCTGAGAATCGGAAGCTGAAGAAACCATGATCGCAACGGAAGAGATTCGAAGAGATTCTAGATCTATGCGGTGCCTTATCTAACAGTTACGACAAAAACCGCGGCGGAGAGCAGATCGGAGAGATAAAAAGATACAAACAGAGAGAAGCTAGAGAGAGAGGAAGAGAGAACAGTACATTAGAGAGAGAAGCAGTTGAAGCAGAATGAAGACGAATAGCAGGAATCGAGTCCCGCTTTTATAGGCTCGAGGCGGAATACGAGGGGTCACGCCTCGAAGAAGACGAGACCGCAGCGAAAACCAGCAAAACTCCGACACGTGGCGATCTCGCGACTTCTCAGAATCAGATCGAACGGTCTAAAATCAACAAAACTCAGATTGCCTCGTTTCGTCGATCGGGGGGGGCTACTGTTGGGCCTGGACCTGTGGCCCAACATTCTGAACAGTTCGCGAGAAGCCCGACGGGCTGCGAGATCGCCAGAAGCCCGACGGGTTGCCAGAAGCCCATTCCAAGCTTTAACCACGGTCTGACCACACCTAGGAGATAACCACGGTCAGCTGAACTCGAGTTAAACTCAACACCGTTCACTATAAATAGACGACACGGGATAGTACAGGAGGACATTGACTCTCCCCTCAAGAAATACCAGTACCACTACTTGCCAGTCCGCTAGATTGTAATCTTTTATACTCCGACCTAGAGAACTGATAGCCCGGGGTCTGTCCGGACTATTCATAGCGACCTATTTTTACTTACCTTTCTTTGACTCAACTTTCTATACACAGAATTCTCCGACCTCCGATCTATTATAAATTCATTGTCGACCTGCTGGATCAACATGTGTCAAAATAAATTCTTTTACACAAATGTATAATAGTGATTATAATTTTATTAATATATTTATTATTAAATTATTGTTTGAACTAAATGAAAATTTTTATTTGAATTACAATGATTATTTATTTATTTTAATTAAAACGATTTTTAGAGATTTATTACTTCGAAAATGTTAAGAACAGCTCTGTACAAATGCAAATCTTTATGGAAATCTTAAATATTTATCTTACAGAAAAAGACTGAATATTCCATCTTTGACTGTAATAATGATTCAAACTTCAGTCTCTCTTTTTTTCACCATCAATCATTTTTTTTTATTCAAACGTGGTCCATCACATTTAGCCATTTACCAATCTCTGTATGTCTTTTTTTTTTCAACACAACCTCTGTATGTCTATAATCATTTTTCCCCTCTAGAATTAAAAAAAGTTTTGGTAGTTGATAATTTGATATGTCTATTTTTGACTGTAGATTTGTAAAAAGACAGATAACTAATTACACTGTTTGCAACATGAATATCAATGTAGACATTTGATCGGTTAACGTTTATTAAAAACCGTCATTTTACTGGAACACTAATATGTAATTTTATATAGGGTTGTTTTTCTAAAAGATATACAATTTAGTTTAGTATTAAGTTACTCTTAAATAACATAAAATTTATGCAAATATATATTATATTTTATAAATGCGTGTATAGTTTTTATATTTAAAAAGATAAGATATTTTTTATTCTACTAATATTTAAAAATAAGAAATTTACTTAGATGAGAAAAAGCCATTTGTATTTACTCGAATTTCCCACATATTGTATCCCATATATAATCAATCATCTCATTCTTGTATCCTTGTTTATAAACAAATTAATTGTCAGCAATATAATGCGTCGGTGAAATGTATTTATACGTGATGTTAAAATAAAATGTACTCCTTCCCTTTCACTTTATGTAAAGTTTTAGAGTTTCTTTTGTTTTATTTTATACTAGTATTAAGCCCCTACTATCTACTATGCGGAGGCAAAATATTTGTTAAATCATTTCAATTTTTTCTAATAGAAAATTAAGGTTATACATTTAGATTTTCTTAAAAATAATGTGCATTTTGTTCATTAGTATTTTTAAAAGTATAAAATCATAATATTCGTTAAAGATAAAAAGAAAATTGAAAAAAAAAAGAAATTTATATTTTCCAATAAAAGATTAAAATTTTAGTATCAAATGATTTTAATTGTGATGAATGAGAATACGTGAAATTTGAAACTAAATACTTACAAGAATTAATTAGCTTCTAAACATCCAGTTTGCAAAATAAAACAAACAAAAAGAAAGCAGAAATATATTGCACAATTGAAGAATAATAAAAAATTTATTTGAAATCTATCGCATAGAAAAGCTAATATATAAACACTTTTTCTTGCCAATGAAAATATTCAATACATACTTAAATACACTCTTATATAATGTTATTCTAATGCATATATTTGATTGTTGGTTACATACGAAAATTAATAAAAAATAATAAAAATTCAAAAATTCACAAAACATATATAAAATGGAAAATTACACTGCAAAAAGGGGAAAATTCACTTTCTCGCCAAGGTCGTGATCTCCACCAAAATGATTTAAAGTGGAGAACTAATCTCTTCAAATGTTAACTCTATATTTCATCAAAAAAAAATAATGTTAACTTTATAACTATCATTGTGCTGCAACACAAATACAAAAAAAAATCAAATACCGAAAAGAAAACAAACTATTACTCAACATTAAAAGAAAGATATGGTTATTTTGTTAAAAAAGTATGATTAAAATATTTGTGGTTTAGCAAAAAAAAAAAAAAAACATGAAAAGAAAGAAACTGCGGTATTGCTTTTAGAAAAATTGTACACTTCGCATCATAAGGCGCAATTACGTGGTCACTGACATAATGAAAAAAATGTAAAATTTGATGATTATACTTAATTACGGAAATCTAATCATTTGTTGATTTTTTTCTGGCTTCTTGTCAATAAAGATATACATAAAAAAATGTATAAATAGAGTGAGATACAAAAAAAAAACTAAACAAATGTACCAAATATGATATGGAATAGCAACTAACCTTAGAGTTGATTTGTGAATACTAAATCCGAGCTCGTTTAGACCGAGAAACATAGATAATTGATGAAACTACGATATTACTTTTTAATTTTTTTTTTGGTTTTTATTCAAAATTGATTTTGAACATATTGTTCAATTTTCTTGTTTAACATTTTAAAACAAAAGCATTAATTACTTTTGTCTCTCTATTATACCATATATTTTTTCTTGTCAAAGGACATATTATATCTTTTGATGATATATACAGATATATAATTATTAATACATGCAAACATACAACATACCAAAATTCTTTCATAGTTGCCGTCAATATATAAAGTATTTTTGTTATTTACAATTTTTTCTGTTATTTAATAAATTAAAAAAACGTTTCGATAAATTAAAAAAGAAGATAAAAAAAGAAAAAATCTTTAAAAAGACCTTGTCATTCGAAACCAAAAATAGTGGGGGAAATTGTTTTCAAAATATTAAAAGGAAGTTATTTTTTTCGACAATATTAAAAGGAAATTATTAATTTTTTTTTTTTTTGTAGAAAATGAACACAGATCGTGGAGGTTTTTTTAAAAAAAATACTAAAAACAAATTAAATGTATTTAAAAAATGAACCACAATTGTCAAATGACTTCTGTTTTAGTAACACAAGATTATGTTTTCAAGTTTTAATGCAAAATACTCTAATTTTTTTAATTATTGGTTAATTTTTTTGGAATTAATGATATAACTTTTTTTTGTTAAACTAAAGAAAATGATTTATTAATGTGTGCAAAACCCTAAAGCATCATATAAAATAAAATGAAGCGAGTATTTATATTTTTTCCGAGTTTTGTTAGCTCTAATTCCGATAATTGATATTATCGATCGATATACAAAACATTTTTTTGTTTTATTTTTCGTTTTCATTTACAAATAATAAATAATTACTTTTTATACTATAATTATTTTGAAACAAAATATGTTCATAAAAATCTGAATATTTTTGCTAGTTAAAACGTTTGCGAAGTAAATAGTAGAAAAATTATTGTAGAATATAAATTTATGTATTAGTGAATAGGGCTATTTATCATCCTTTTCTCTTGCTCGGTGTGGATAATTAGGTTAGAACTTCGAAACATGTAATAAATCAAAGATAGAAAATTCGGTAGTAAAACTATATATACATGTATGATGTATAGGAGATACTTATGTCTCAAGGTTATTAATTACCCCTCGTGTTATCATCAATAAAACGACCAACAAACATTCCCTTCGAGATTTGAGAGATTCATTATCATTAAATGCACTTCTCAAATACGCTAATTAAAACCTTATTTCAAGTCTCCCAAACGTAACCCATAAAAAGACCATGCAAAATGGCCATAGATAAGACTTTGATGAGTCTCCACGTCACTTTCTATTTTCGGCTTTTGTCCCCTAAACTTTCGACAACATTCGTCTCGCACCCCGACACTTCCCGGGACCTCTGTCTCCCCCCCCCCCCCCCCCCCCTCTCTCTTTCTCCTCTCCTCTCCCATTTCTTAACCTTTTCTTTTCTTTTTTTTGGAAAAAAACCCATTTCTTAAGTTTTTCTTATTTACCTTTATATTAGTTTTCTTTCTTCGTTTTTACGTTTTATTTTCTTCTTTCCCATTTCTAACTCGTACGTGGTCCTCTTTGTTCGCAATGCTCTGGAAAATTCATCTTAAAACGTATTACAGCTATTTTCATAGTAATTTATTTTTTCTACCAAAACAATTTGATCATACATGTGTCAACATGCATCCTTTTTTCTTACTATTATTTTTGGATAACTTTAAACAAATTAAAATAATCATGGGTAGTGTTTTGATATTCCTAATCAGCAATCAAAATATGTATAATATATAGCCACCAGGAATAAATAATTAAAATAAGCATATATATGGAAAAAAAGAGAATATATACTGAAATAATAGTAAAGAAAAAAGGAAAGGAGTGAAGGCAACAGCACATAATGAGAGGTTAGTATGGGCTCACAAACTCTTATGTTTCTTTTCTTTTTTTCTTTTCCCTTTCCAATAATTAATATCTATTGTTTCTTACCAAACTAACCACATAAATATTATATATATATACCGTTATTGAAAACTAAAATATAATATATCTTTGCTTCTATGTGTGTATAACCCTCCCTCTATATATATACACTGAAACATATGCTCTCAATTCAAACATTGTTTTGTCTCAAACAAAAACCTATCTGAACACACTCAAGAACATATAGAAATATATATCCCCCTCCCAAAAAAAAGCCATGGAAGAAGATCAACAAGAAGGTTCAATGCCACTAGTTCCCATAGACAGTTTCTCTTACAGTTGGTTAGTTAACTTTCCTTCTTTAGAAGCTTCCATTGATGATCATCATCAAACCTACTACGAAGATTCTTCTTCTTCCTCTTCTTTCATCGAGATGGATCCAAGACTACCTCCTTCTAGAAGATTCTTCATCAACAAAGCCCATGAAAGCAGCTTCAAGTTCGATAACTTCGTCTCTTTCTCCGACGAAAATCACTCTTTAGTTCACGCCGACGAGCTTTTCCGTGACGGCTACGTCGTGCCTTATCGATCAAAAGCCACGTCAGCAGAAGCTACCGAGCAAGAGGATCAATCTGAGCCGTTGGATACAACGAAGACTGAGACTCATGGCTTAAAGAGCAAGTCCTCCTCGTCTTCTTGTAGAAAGTTGAGAAGAGTGTCGAGATGGGTTTTGTTGAAGTATCTTGACTTTTTGACGCCATTGTGTAGAAGATTAAGGAGGTGTAGATCCGCTGGATCATCCGGAAGTATCGGTATGGACACAAGGATCCGTGTAACAAGGAGCAGAGTTTATTCTGATGAAACGACGTCGTCTCCAAGAATAAGTGTTGCAGATGATTATAACTGGAGAAGGTCTTGTGACTCTGAGAGCTCCATTTACGAAGCTGTTCTTCATTGCAAGAAATCATTCGGTACGTAATAGATAATCATATTTTTGCTTGTTTAGTTTTATCATCTTTTATTTTTATTATTTATTTGCTAATTAGGTCTCGTTAATTTTAACAGAGAAATGATGAGAATCAATGGAAGAGGAGCAGGTAGGAGTAGAGATGGAGAATATGAAGCTTGAGAAGAAGCAAATTGCATTAACACGTTACACATGGAGTGGGGGAAAGAGAGAGAGCAACTTGTGATGTGTCTTTTTGTTGTTTCTCTCTCTTGAATTAAAGAGATTGATGTGATGATTCCATGTGAATGTGTCATTTGATGTGGATCAAGAATGTTTTTTTTTTTTCTTTTTTTTTTTTTGACATGAGTGGGCACATATATAGGTTATATGGGCAGCTAGCTAGCAAAATCAAGAAAATATTTTCAGATTTTCTTGGCTATTTTTTTCCATATATATTCCAATGTGTAAGTTAAATAGTTTCTTTTTATATGTATGTAAACCTATGTAAGTGCCTACCCATGTTTTTACTTTTTGGTCCAATTGTGTTTGAATATTCTTACTTTTTTCTGTGCAAATTTTGTCTTTTCTTGTCTTAGAGATCATACGGGGATGTCATCATGCATGATTGGACTCCTTTTCTTATCATAATTGTAACTCAATTAATTAAATCCATTTTTTTTTTCTGAGAAAGGGCTTTCTATTGATTAAATCCATTTTTGGTTACTTCAAAAAATCTACATAACATATGTATGCCATTTTTTTTTTGAGAAAAACATATGTATTCCATTAATATTAGTTTGAATTCCGGAATAATTTTTTGAAGTTGAAAATAAATTTATCATGACACAATTATACGTGTGATAAATATTTAATAGACACTAACAGGTACGTAGTATTACAAACAACACAAGAAAATGAAACAAAACCAAAAAAATTGGTGATGATCTTGTGACTTCTGAAAAAGTGTAGGGTCAGAATTCCTTACATGAAACTAGACCGATGCTTTAGCACATAATTTTTTTCTTTCAGCACGAGAATAACTGGTTGCAGCGCGTTGCTATAAATTTGAATATGGCAATATGTGTTTCAAAATACGCGTAGATGTAAGCAAATTCATATTATAAAAACAGTAATGATTGGTGTTGGACATTTTTTCTTTCTTTTTAATTATTAATTTAGCGAATGTTATTATTTTGTTTCAGCACATATATATTTATATTCATACTTCTGTAGTATTTTTGGTACAAGATATTATAAGTAGGTGGATTTCGTGATCTACATATTCTTTCAGTTTGTATGATTGTGCTTGTCATTTATATGAAGCTTTAGCATTTTCTGTAGGATTAGTTAAAATACCGGACAATCTACAATATTCTATCACATGTTTAAACTACCATATGCTATACATACATACGCAAAAATAAAGTCAGAATCTTTGAGAATCCATAACAGAATATCTAATTACGATTTTAATCCTTCTAATATTAGTTGTTTCTTTAATTCGTAAATCATAAATTAAACCAAGTGGTTAAATCCTAAAATGAAAGCAGCTTGACGCTTAGATCTAGGTTCGTACTTAGGCTACGCAAAATATTGGAAAAATCAGTTGCTTTTTTTGTTTTTCTTTCTATATGTATGGGTATATCAGATTTTGAATGAGATTAGATTTTTGTAATGTCGTATGAAATTGTATTTTCTTATAACAATGCAGAGTAGTATCTGATTTTTTAAAAAAACCGAAAAATCATATTTGTTAATGTGAAATTAAACATCTCTGAAACAGAATTTTTTTCAGTTTATACACATTGTAAAATCAAAATAAAAAGTTATATTTTAGTACTCAACCTCTCTCTCAACAAAATCTTTGAAACCAAAGAAAAAATGTGTTATATATTTATCGCATTATAATTAAAGCTGCATAAATGTAGTCTATAATCTAGAAGGGGACAAACCTATGGTTCTCATTCAAGCGGAATGTTTAAGAAAGTGCCTTAAGTTGGAATATATAGACTAAGGACCGAGTTAAAGTAATTCACTTTTTTAAAAACAAAATTGCCCATATCTTTGCAGCAACTTTGTAGCAGAAGATTTGCCGATCCATATATAAATAGATTAAATATTGATAGACCCTATAACATTAGAGACAAAATAGACTCCAAAATAAAATAAATTTTAAAAATCCAGATACTTTAATGCTTAAAATTATTATGGCAAAGGACATATTCACCCAAAAAGACAGGCAAAAAGATTTGCCTATGCATCATTTTTCTTCCTTTCTTCTTCTGCAAATTTATAGGTCCAAGAAGATTGGGGTACATGCACACAGTGAGTCCATTGGTTACATTGCATCTAGATCCAATTCTTACAACCAAAATATAATGAAAATCTCAAAGTATTTAAATTAAATTTGGCTTGTAAAGCGAGATAGTGGTTTTGGAAGCTATAAAAAACCATTATTACTTGCTCTTCTGAGTTATGACCATATCCCTAAACTAGACATTACCAATTGGGGTTTGTGAATTACCACTTGGAGTTAAACGAAAAAACGAATAGTAAATTTTCAAATATCAACTCTTCTACACTTTTATGTACGTATGCTTGATAACTAATGTAATAGAATATCAGTTCCGAATTTATCAACATCATTAGTAAAAACTATAGACAAAAAAATTTCAATCAACTTATTTTATTATTAAATATGAGGTGAACTAGTGGTTAACATTTCAAATTGGTTCCATTGTACCTCTAGTTCAATCTTCATTGGAGAATTAATATTTTCAAAGATAATAGATTAAAACTTAAGTGCCGGTCCACAGAGATTAAGCTCTAAGTCCGAGTTCTGAAGTTATAAAAACAATTGTTAATTTTAATGTAAGTATTTTTTCGTAAGTTTTGTTGATCTTTAATATCATCTTGTCTTTGTAAGAAAATAATATTTTAAAATAATATAACTAAAAAATACACGATTATTATCATATAGAATGACATATTATTTTTGTTGGTTGTATAATAATTAGTTTTTGTATTTTTCGCATTTTATTGAAAATTTGTGTGTATTTATAAACGAAAGAACATCAAAGTTGATTTAGTACTTGTAACTGTGTATAATATTATGTAATGCATCGATTTAGCTAGTGATACATTGGAAATTTTTAAGAAACAATTTATATCTATAGTCCGGGGCCTTGTGGTCGAGTGGCAAGGAGATGAAAATGGTGCCAACACACTTCAAGTTCGATCCACCTGCTGCGAAAAAGACATTGTCTATAGCACCCACATAGATTGGATCCTTACTTTCGGTCCATTTGCCTATCCGGAGATACTTCCTCTAGAGATTAGTCTAAACTCTTCGATAAACCTGAGATTTACCTTGAGTTATAAAAATAAAATAAAAAAATTATATCTATATGATAATATACAGTTAGTTTTTTAGTATCCTATTTTGAGAGATGTCTATAGTCAAACGTGTTTGGCATTATAATGATGGATGACTTAGCTAACTAGAGATATCAATTTATAGTATCGTGCGACCCCAAAATTTTTTTTTATATCAATCACTTGTGGAAGTTAACAGTGAAAACAAAATTTCAATTTATATTATTTTGTTGAAAATTTATATTAATTTACGTTATTTTATAAAAGTGAGATACAATTTAGAACTATTCTAATTTGTTTGATAAGAAAATCAAATGTGTCATTTTAAAACCTTATATTAACAAGGGGCAACAAAAATATCTTTCTCATCAATTTAAACCACACAATTATAGTGGAGACAAATTCAAAATCAAGATGTCCGGAACATCGCCTAGAATCTCTTATCCCCTATACCCAATTGTATCCGAGAAAATGCAAATAGAGAAGTTAGGCAACAAAAAAAAGATTCATGAGGATTAGCCGCGTGAATAGTGACACAAAATAAACTTTAAAAAAATGAGAGAAGTATAATTGGCGTAAACGAATTGGAAGAAACTCCAATCTCACGTGCTAGTGAGACAAAACAAGGAGACATAGACAAAATATGTTCCAAGAAGATCCAAAGCATTCCTCGTGACACTGTTCCTATCTCCTATCTTCATTTCTTTTTCATCTTTCTTCTTATTTCTTCTTCTTCTTCTTCGTCTTGGGGGACCAAAAACACATAAACATTTATAAGGTCATTTTTGATAAAGTCATTTATAAGGTCATTTTTCTTTTGTCATAATCTATTGAGAGTGAGAGAGATATACTAGATTGATTGTATCTATGTTTTCGTTATCTGTCGTCAAAGTTTTACGCTCCATATGTTCATATATATATATGTAGATTTGTTTTACGTTTATATGGATTTGTTGATTTGATTATCTTATCTCTAATACTTCAACAAAAAGTAATGTATAGTAAAAGGTTTCCCAGAATGTTATTTAGCAGAAAAATGCTAGTCAATGAAGTTGCTTACTTGAATTGTTATTTTGTCTTTCATTAAAACTACTTATTGTGAATTTTCTTATACCCATATTTAATATAACCATACATATTTTAAAGAATTTTATATAATTTTGCTGTCATTTTCTGATTTAAGGTTCAAATAAATCTGTGAAAACAATATATCGATATTCGACAAGATAACTCGACTGAAATATTATGTATGACTATTCACTGCCAAATACAATCAACTTAGATACAAAAATTATTATATGTATATGTTTATATGCATATACTGACGATCTTTAGTGATAATTTTTTCATCACCAATAAATAATTTATTGTAGTGTGAGAAATTTAAACGATGTCAAATAAAATATTAGATTAATAGTTGAATGTGAAAGAACAAATTGTTCGATATCGATAAGAGTTTAATTTTTAGCATACATGGGGACTCGATCGGTTCGACAGATACCAGATCATTAGATCATACCTTTGACCGGTTCGACTTGATTGGTAGATCATATCATTACAAGTGACTCATAATTTTTCTTATTATCCAATTTAGTTTTTGCACGTAACGAATTTTCGAAATGTATATGTTTCCACGTAACGTATTTGTGCACTTGTACTGCTTCTCGCTCTGATGCCAACATGCATGATGTATATGACATACTAGTGTTTTAGTATATCAATACACGTCGGAGTGGAACTTCGATTCATAACACTAAAAGTATTTTTATTTTACTATATAAATGATTTTTTTTTTGTTTCATTTAAATACACATGCACTAAATACAATATATGATATGATACATAACATCTCCCTGTTTAAATTTAGTAATTAAAAACAAAGATTAATTTTTTACAAAGACATATTATATCCAAATTTTGATATAAAACATCAACATAACCCAAAAACTATTTAAACATCAATTATAATAATAATAAAAAATTAACAGGATTTTTCTAGAGAAATTTTAAAAAATGCCACACTTTTGAAATCTTTACAAAAATGCCACTTTTTCAAAAAAAAAATTTTATTATTTATGTTTGGGTTAATCATGTTTATTAGGGTTTAGTTATGAAGGTTTAAGGGGTTTTAGGGATCAAAACATTTGTTAAAGTTTAGAATTTTAAGATATATGCTTTATAAATCTATAATTAGTGGCATTATTGCAAATGGACACCCCTAAATGGTATTCTTGCAAATATGCATACAAAAAATAGTATTTTTGTAATTGATCCATTTTTCTAATGTAGTGAAAGTATGCGAGTCGTAGTGTCGATTATGTGTCGTAACTCAAAGTTAAATCTTGTAGTGAAAGTATGTGAGTTTTTTTTTTTTTTTTGAAACTTAAAGCATGTGAGTTGAAGATGAGAAAAACAAAAATTTACATCTACGTTAGATACTTATTTTTGGAAATGGAAGAGAACAAAATGATTGAATGAAAAAACCTTTTGATGATACATAGTGGAGAATCGAACCAGATTCGAAGCAGACGTCAAATGGTCGTGGAATGGTACGCTCTGAGGAGGAACATCACAGCTAATATCAAGTCCCAGAGCCAGAATACACTAATTTTTTTTCTTTCAAAAAAAAAAACAAAATACAAACATTTTATTCGCTTGTAAAATTAAAATCAGACAAAAAGTAACATCTATAAGACTAGCCACACGTCGTCCGAATCATTCAAGTAAATGACCTTTTATACTGTAAATGATAAATAAATAAACAGTCATTAGATTTTCTTAAAAGCGGATCTTATAAATAAAAGCTGATCTTAGAAATTTGTAGCCAATAAGTGAATACCATGGTCGCTAAGAATGTAACAATGCATCTGATAAAATTTGACCGACGTTGAACTCTAGACTACTACAAGTCCACGATCACTTAATTTAACATATTTTCGGACAGAACAACCAAAAAACTCGATTTTAGAAGGAACCAAATGTATGAGTTGTTATAATTATGCCGATAAATCCCGACAAGAAAACACTAGGAACTAGCTAGATCATGATTCATCACGTCACTGTACTTGTAAAGTTAATTATTTGCTAACCAAAAACTATTTTATTTTGTAAAACATGAAATGTGTAGTCTATTGTTTTATAAATGATGTAGGGTTTATGTTGCTTACTCTGGTCAAGCCACACGATTTACTAACTAAAATTTTGGCCGAAAATATTGATTAGATGAGATAATATAAAGCCAACGAAAACCATAGCTTAATTCATGCGTTTTGTCGGGCGAGAATCAATTCGTTAACTTGTCATAATATTCGCATAAGCAACTCTTTTTTTTTTTTTTTGTCAATCGCATAAGCAACTCTATATGCATATTTGTTCTCACAAATGTACGTGATTTATGAATTCAGCAAAGATAAAAGTTTATTAATGTGAGTTGTACGTGTATATTATACATAATATATATATATATATAGATATATATTATTGTACAAAAATACGTAGACCAAGGGAATCGATCGTTTGGAAGGAGACGTGGATAAGATATTAATTAGTTTTGGCATATATTCTCGCTGAAAAAACTACATAATTTCCCTCATTTTCTCCGAGTTTTCTTGTCATCCGAGCATCACCTACACCAATTCTTCAACGAAACATAGATAATGATGTGACACCAATATATTAGTAATGGATATGAATTTTTTTTGTGCGTGTAAGAGCTAGAAATTGAGACAACCTAATTGTTTGCTTGCATAGTTGTATTGTTTGTTTATAAATATATATATAATTAGAATGACCCTTGTATAGTTTCAGGATTATGTCGAACTATTTTTAAGTCATATTCAATAGTTTTATCAAATGTATATTTACTGTAATAATTTGAAAAATAACGTACAAGTCTTATATATAGATATTTATTATAAAAATTTCTGTTTTAAATTGGAACATGTTCGATTGTCCCACTTGCAAATAGTAAAAGACGATTATATACATTTTAGGAAGGGTCATTTAGACTAATCTATTATATAATGGGAGTCTTTTCTCTTAGGGTGTCCACGTTATCATTTTCAAGGTTTCACATAATTAAAAAAGAGTAATTACATTAAACTAAATTTAATGATTCAATAAATTAACATTCTTCTTTTTTTTATTAATTACCACACTAATGTTTTTTTTAGAAAAACGAAATCCAAAAATACAATAAAAAAAATTTATTAGAAGAATTAAAATATAAATGTTGAATATGAAAACATATATTATTATTTATCTTTTCCAGCTTTAATTAAACGTATCAAATTAAATATAAATTTATTTTGTATCTACAAATAATTGATTGTTTTGTCAAACATAAATATCAAACTACTAAATAAATCAAAAAAATTTCATCAAGTTTTTAAAATTGAAAACAAAAACGAGCGATGCGCGCGAATCCTATTCTAGATATTCATTTATTCATATAAATTGTAGTTTTAATGTACAACTCTCAATTTATATAATATAAATAAGAAATTATGTAAAATAAATAAAACTTAAAATTTAACATCATTAATATTAATATATGAAGAATGAGATAAAATTATAATGAACTTGATAGAAATTAATAACTCAAATACAGTAAAACCTCCATAAATTAATACTCTATAAATTAATAATCACCATAAATTAATAGATTATATCGGTCCCGAGTCGGACCAATGTAAAAATTAACAAAATTCGATAAGATGATAAGATAATAATTTTTTTGAAACTCCTATGTAAAATATGGTCCCAAAAATAGTGTAAATTAATAATCATGTATACTTATGCATATATGTATAACTCTTTTGGCTTTAGTGATTTTTTATTCTACTTATTACATCTAAAAAAATTTTATGATTGTTTTTCGGTATCCAAAACTTGTAAAAAAATATAGACACGATAATTAATTATGTACACATAACTCTTTTCAAATGTATCATAAAATTATGAATAATCATGTTTTTTTTTTCTCTAAAGTTTGTACTTAATAATGTGTATTATTTTTAGATAGATAGTATATTATGATATTAACATTCTTTCTATTGCAATAATCAAATGTATAAATCAGAATCTCGAGCTAATATATATCATTTTTACAAATAGATTTAATTCAATTCTTTAATATAATATCATTTGAATATTTTTTTAAAAAAAATCTTACCTAAAACAGATATTTCTCTATAAATGAATATTTATTAATTTATCGATTAATTAATAACTCTCTAAATTAATAAATTTTCAAAATTCCAGCATTATTAATTTATAGGGGTTTTACTGTAATGTACTAATAAAAGTAATACAATTTTGGTTGTTGACAAAAAAAAAGTATATAGAATTTTGGATTGGAGAAATATGGATTTAACTATGAACACTTAGATGAACAATGATAAAATTTGATCGAAAGTTATATAAGCTAACTTTAAAATGTTTTAAGAACTGAATGTTAATTGCATAGAAAACAAAACAATTTAAATAACATAGAAAATACAAGAATATGATATATTTTATTGGTACTCCTAATATAACTTTGACGATCCAAATATTATATTTGAAGTTCACCATTTCAAATTTTAGAATAAATTTCTAACTGAGTGTAAAAACACTCTCGAAGATAAAAAGTCGTGAGATTGTCACCAAAATTGTTTTTGTTACTACTTGGCTGTAAACAATTTTAAAACTAAAACATATATTTATATATGTTATCAATAATTTGTATTGTTAGTAGTTCAATACTCTTATAACTCAAAAATGTTAAGAGTATTTATCTAGTATACTCTTATAACTCAAAATGTTAAGTGGTAGGTCGTTTGATGATTATTTAGGTTGTATAGCTAAGAGAAAATAATTTTGAACAAATTTGCCCTTCTGACACACCATAAAACAAACTACTCAATCTGTCATAAAACATGTATAACATGATGTTTTTTAATTTTTTTAATCAATTTTTCTCCCTTTTGATATCCACACATTTAATGTTTATTATTAGAACTGAATCATTTCAAAATCTATAAGTAAATATATTTTTTTATAGGTTACAATTTAAATTTTTAGAAATAGACAAAAATTACTCAAATTATTTATATAATGTTAAAATGAAAAGTAGTATACCATATAGCGTGTTATTTTACTATATGACATGGTATACCATACAAATATGTAACATCATATATTTCAAATAATGTGTATAGTATCATATTCATCATGTTATAAGCAATATTCAAACATATTTTTAACTTTTTCTTATGATATTTATAATTATAATGTGCCAATATCATGTTAATACATGACATGTTATATAACATGCCATCTTTTCATATAACATATTATACAATACAATAATATGATGTGTATAATAATAACATGACATGCCATATTAATATACGATATTTTGTATATTATATAATGCTATACGATATAAGAATATGATGTTATAATAATATTTTTGCATACCATGTTAATATTTGAGTAACCACAAACATAATAAAATGGGATCATCAATATATATATGGTATGTCATATTTATGATTTTAGGTTTCATTGTAATATATGTCAATTTCTAAAATTTCAAATTATAACATCTGTGAAAAAAAAACTCTTTTTTTTGTATATATAGATAGTAAAATAATTTAATTTTTTTTAAAAGTATTAGACAAAACAAATATCATACGAAAAAACAAAGTGATGAAAGAGAAAATTATTTAAAAGAAAAAAAAATGGTCAGTTTCGCATGGTATGTCATATTTTGTTTAACAGAAACTGACACAGACTGACACAAGATAAATAATTACAAATAAATAGTTTTTAGTTTTTTAAAAAAATCATATAATAACAAAAACGTAAAAAATACTCATTTCTATATATCGAAATATTTTTTAAGTTGACAAAAAAACTGAAAAATAATTTTATCTTTTTCTTCTACACCTTCCAGAATATACATTTTACGACTACTTGTTTCTACAGACCTGTAGATTATTGGTTCCGCCTATTTCATTTGTATCTGCTAAGTGTAGAATTTGTGTTCTACTAAATGGTCAAAATTAGACTGTTTTCTTGTAGTGCTCTATCTTCTACATTTTCAAAGAATGTTGCTTCTACCGTTTGCACTAAACACTACATAATCCAGAATACGCATATCACATTGTCTATCATCTACCATATTCATAATGTAAATTCTAACACATTGTCCATCATCTACCAAAACTAGAATGTGTTTTCTACTAAGTTAGTTTTAAAATTCCTTAAATCTATGATCTTAAAACAAGTGAATATTTTATCTTCGTAAACTATTTAAAAAAAAAATATTTTCATTCTATTTTCCTAAAATAATTTTTTTGAATATATTTTCATTCTATTTTCCTTAAATGATTTTTTGAAGATATTTTCATATTACAGCTTCGTTTATAATATGTTACATATTGATTATATGTTTCATTTAGTTTATAATATCTCGTTTATAATATGTTTAAACAAAATTTTCATTCTACTTTCTTTGTTTCTTCGAATCTTTTTTTTTTGTTTTTGGTTAATATGTTGCATATTTATTTTCCATAAAATTTGTTTATAATATAAATTTATTTTCCATAAGTCTATTATTAATCAGACAATATCTCATATAATATTGAGATAGTATATTTTAAATTTAACAAAAACATTTCTTTAAACTAAATTAGAGGGCAAAAATGGATTTTGCTTTAACTAAAGCATAATGGGACAAAGCCAAATATTTAAAGTTGTATTAGGACATAATAAAGTTCAATATGTCCTAATTTTTCAAATTTCTCTTAAAAAATACGCAATGTACGAAGAATATACAATATTCTGAAACTTTTTTGTAAAAATACGATGGTAAAAATATTTATATTTTTTGAAAATTGGTTGTTTCTTATATTATTAAACTCTCATTTCTTTCAACACTGACTCATCAGCTTATATTGATTACTTGCAGCAACAACAAGCATTTGTAATTCTCAAGAAAACCAATTGAAAACCTTTTAGAAAACGGATTTTGTTAATGTAAATTGATTAACTAAGTTTCCCGCAGAGATTGTTTTGGCAACTATTGTACTTCTGTGGGAGATCTTTTTTTTTTGTAGTTTGCACACTCAAGAAAAGCGATCAGAAGCGGCTTCTTTGATTGTCTGTAGAGGCTTCCGTGCCGCGTGGTTGTATCGTAGTTTGCTGAAACAGTTTTGTTAGTGTTAGTATTCAGAGAAGGTGTAGGCACTGTTACTTTCAAGGTTTTGAGGCTTTCTTCTGCTAATGGTTGCTGGTGGTAACGACGATGAAGATTCTACTTCTATTGGACTGTGGCAGCAACACAATTATCCGCGCCTAGTGTTTTGGATCGGTGTTTCGACATCAAGGATTGAACAGCGTTTGTCTACCATATCGTTTGTTCTTGTTTGTTACTTTGTTATTGTTGTTGTTTTGGCACTGTTTGTAGTTTTTGATCTTTCTATCTTCTTTGTTACTTATGTATCGCTGCAAAAAATCATAAAAAAGGATAATTAATCTTTAAACTATATACTATAAGAGGTGAGATATGTATCACATACATGTATATATGTATCATGTATGTGTTTACCTATTTGTTTATACTATAATATGTATTTGATGCTTAAGAGAAGTAGTAAGAAGCAAAAGTTGGAGAGAGGAGAAGAGGAAATCTTATTCATCTTCATAACACACGATCACATATAATACAAAAGAATCAGGTTAAGTTTTACTTCACTATGAAGTAGCTAATATAATATCAAATGGATTGAAAAATGTAGCCGTTGGTCTCATAAGCCAAGGGATTATATGAAGATTTGGCTAAGTCTTGGAAAGCCTTTGAATCATCTGGAGGGTTTCAAGGAAGCTGATTTATCAGCTGATCCACTAGACATGTGTTTCTCACTCGTTGGTTGCACGTGTAGTGCCACACGTGTGACGGTTTAGGCTGGTTAAAGAAGGAGAAGCTTTGGGTTCTTTTATCTTATCTTCTTTGTTATCGAGCTTGTAACAGTAAGAAAGTAAGAGAGAAAGTTTGTTAAAAGAGATAGAGAGTAGAGATCTCTGTAACTTCACCGGTAAGTTTTTGTTGTGTTTAGTGGATTCCGGTGACTCTGTCACTGGCGAGTTAAGGGGTCGGCACTAAGCCCCGAGGCTCGAGTCTCGTGTATCTTTACTTTTCTTGCTCAAGCGATTCCGATTAGTTGTAGAATCGAGTCCGATTTGCATCGCGAACAAGTCGAGTTTGATTCTAAGTTCAACAAAGTGGTATCAGAGCTTCCAGGTTTAAGAAGCGAGTTGAATTGGAAGATCGAAGATGTTTGGGATCACGATTGATGTTGACAAGTTCGATGGATCAGGAGACTACTGTCTCTGGAAGAAACGCATGCTTACGAATCTGAGTGTGCAAGGATTGAAGGATGTTCTGGTCAAGGTGGAGCCAGCTGCAATTGATAAAGCAGAGGAGCTAAAGACTCCAGATCTGAAGAAGAAGAGACTCACAGAAGAGTCAAAGAGGGCAGATCGATGTGAGAGGGTGATGAACTTGATCTTTCTCAATGTAGGAGATCATGTTCTGAGGAAGCTGGATAGCTGTTGTACAGCTGCAGACACATTGGAGACTCTGGATCGTCTCTTCATGGCGAAGTCTTTGCCAAATCGAGTGCATGCACAACACAAGGTGTATTCATTCAAGATGCAGGAGTCGAAAAACATTGATGATTTCTTGAGGTTGATTGCAGATCTTAGCAATCTAAGCATCGAGATTCCTGAAGAAGTACAGGCGATTCTTTTGCTCAATGCCTTACCATCAAGGTATGATCAATTAAAGGAAATGCTTAAGTATGGTAGAGATTCCATTAAGCTAGAGGAAATAGCTAGTGCTGCTAAGTCAAAAGAAACTGAGTTTAAGGAATCTGGTGGATTAAAGAATGATGGTGAAGGACACTTTGTTAGAGGAAGAACAGAAACAAGAGGGTTTCAGTTTGGTAAAGTTAAACAAAGGCCAAGGTCTAAGTCTAAAGATGGCAAGAGAGTTTGCTGGATTTGTGGTAAAAAAGGGCATTTCAAGAAACAATGCTACAAGTGGCTTGAGAAGAATAAAGGCAGGGGACAGTCTCAAGAAAGAGGTCAAGCTGCTTTGGTTAAAGAAGTCAGAGATGATGCAAATGATCTGGTAGGGCTGATTGCCTCAGAGGTTAACATGTCTATGGCTGATATTGATCCAAATGAATGGGTCTTAGATACAGCCTGCTCATTTCACATGACGCCTAAGAAATAATGCTTTATCAGCATGAAAGAGATGAATGGGAGGGTAAGAATGGCTAACAACACAATCTCACCAGTCTTAGGTATTGGTTCCATCAGGTTTGAGAATAAGGATGGAACTACTTTTGTGCTTCATGATGTGAGATATATGCCGGATATATCAAGGAATCTCATATCTGTTGGCATATTAGACACTAAGGGGTGTGAATTTGGAGGAGGACATGGTGTCATAAAGGTCATAAAGAATTCTACAGTCTTCATGAAGGGACTGAAAAGGGAGTCACTGTACATTATACAAGGAAAGGCTAGAGTTGCACAAGGTCAGATGGGTGAAGCAGCAGTATCAGAGGAGTCAAAGCCGGCTGAGGATCAGACACAGTTATGGCATAGCAAGATGGGTCATGTTGGTCAGAAAAGTCTACAGGTATTGGCTAAAAAAGGTTGTTTCAAAGACAATAAGGTAACTGAGCTGAAGTTTTGTGAAGATTGTGTCATTTTTGGGACAGCTCAGCATGTTACAAAGGAGAAGTTGGATTATATCCATTCAGATCTATGGGGTTCTCCTAATGTTCCCATGAGTCTGAGCAAGTGTCAATACTTCATCTCTTTCACAGATGATTTTACCAGATTGGTATGGATCTATTTCTTGAGGTTTAAAGATTATGCATTTAGACACTTTGTAGATTGGAAAAGAATGGTAGAAACTTAGACTGAGAGAAAGGTTAAGAAGCTCAGAACGGATAATGGTTTAGAGTTTTGTAATCAACAATTTGATAGATTATGTAAGGATGAGGGTATAGTGAGACATAGGACATGTACCTATACGCCTCTACAGAATGGTGTTGCTAAGAGGTTGAATAGAATAATCATGGAAAAAATCAGAAGCATGTTGAGTGAGAGTGGTTTGGAGAAGAAGTTTTGGGCAGAGGCTGCATCAACTGCAGTGTATCTCATCAACAGGTCACCTGCATCTGCTGTTAACTTCAGTATTCCAGAAGAGCTATGGACTTCAGTGATGCCTTCTCTAGAGGGATTGAGGAAATTCGGCTGTGTGACTTATGTACATTCAAATGATGGTAAGTTGAATCCAAGAGCAAAGAGAGGGGTCTTCACAGGGTATCCAGAAGGAGTCAAGGATTTCAGAGTCTGGCTTTTAGAAGAGAAAAAATGTGTGTTATCAGCAGAAACGTCGTATTCAGAGAGGACAAGATGTACAAGGACATCAAAGTGGAACTACAAGCAGGTAATCCTAGTAACTTTATTTCTTATACTGATAATTCTTTGAGTTTTGATATTGCAGGTACACAGGTAGACGTTGAGGATACATTTGAAGGTGGAACAAGTACAGATGTAAGCCAGTCTTCGCATACACAGAGCACACATTCTGGAGCTAGCACTGCTTCAGAGAGTCAGAATACATCTCATGCAAAATCACATCATCAAGCAGTTATGGAAAGACATGTTAGAAAGACGCAACAACCGACAATGCTTCAAGACTATGAGGTTTATGGTGATGATGATGAGGAGGATTTTACAGGGTTTATGTGCTACATAACTGAAGATGCAGGAAGCAGTGAGCCTACCTGTTATCAAGATGCCATGATGGATCCAGACAGTGACAAGTGGACAGAAGCAAGTATTGAAGAGATGGAATCTCTTTAGAAGAATGGTACATGGGTTTTGATAGATAGGCCTTCTAGTCAGAAGGCAATTGGATGCAAATGAGTCTTCAAAAGAAAGGCTGGTATAGCTGGAGTAGAGGATCCGAGGTTCAAAGCAAGGCTTGTTGCCAAGGGTTACTTTCAGAAAGAGGGAGTTGACTACCAAGAGATATTTGCACATGTGGTCAAGCACGTATCAATAAGGTACATTCTTTCTGCTGTTGTTCATTTCAACATGGAACTACAATAGTTAGATGTAAAGACTGCCTTTCTAAATGGTTATTTAGATAAATATATCTTGATGGAACAACCAGAAGGTTTTGTGGATAAGGATTATCCGAATAGGGTGTGCTTGCTTAAGAAATCTCTTTATGGTCTAAAGCAAGCACCCAGGCAGTGGAACAAAAGATTTGATGAATTTATGGTGCAGCAAGGTTAAAACAGAAGTGAAAGAGATAGCTGTGTTTACTTCAAGGAGCTGAAAGACAAGACCTACATATATCTCTTGTTATATGTAGATGATATTCTGGTTCCATCAGTTAACAAGGAAGAGATCAGAAGCTTGAGTTCTGAATTCGAAATGAAAGATCTTGGAGATGCTAAGAAGATCCTTGGAATGGAGATATGCCGAGATAGAATAAAAGGAGACTTGAGCATATCCCAGGAGAGCTATTTGACTAAAGTTCTTAGTAATTTCGGTATGGATCAGGCTAAGTCAGTTTCAACACCAATGGGAGTTTCATTTTCAGTTGAGGTCTGCAACAGAGCAAGAGCTAGAGGATCAGGCAAGGTTTATGGAGAAGGTTCCATATCAGAGTGCAGTCGGAAGCATCATGTATGACATGGTTGGTACAAGACCAGACTTGGCAAATCCAGTTGGGCTCATAAGTAGATTTATGAGCAAACTAGTGAAGGAGCATTGGCAAGCAATGAAATGGGTTCTCGGATACATCAAGGGTTCAATGCAGACATGTTTGAGGTTCAAGAGGAAAGGGGACTTCGTTATTAAAGGCTATGTAGACTCAGATTTTGCAGCTGATTTGGATGGAAGAAGATCAATTAATGGTATAGTTTTCACAGCAGGTGGTAATACCATTAGTTGGAGATCGCAACTTCAGAAGGTAGTGGCGTTATCTACAACAGAGGCAGAGTATGTGTCTTTGTCAGAAGGCATAAGAAAAGCTTTGTGGCTTAAAGGTTTCGCAGAGGAGCTTGGCTTTCCACATGATCAATGGAAGTGTTTTGTTACTCTCAAAGTGCAATTGCATTATCAAAGAATGCAGTTCATCATGAGAAGACCAAACACATGGATAAAAAGTTTCATTTTGGTAGAGATCACATCAACAAAGGAAGGATTTAGGTTTTGAAGATTTCAACAGCTTATAATCCTGCGAATATCTTTACAAAGGTTTTGCCAGTTGCAAAATTGCAAGAAGCATTGAAGATGCTTCGGATTGGAAAGAACTAGGATAGAAGCTTAAGTTATGAAGTGTATTCAGGTCAATGAATACAGGTGTTCGGGTTTGAACAAAAGGACTCCATCAGGAATCGACTACGGCTAAGATGGAGATTTGAAGAATGTAGCCGTTGGTCTCATAAGCCAAGGGATTATATGAAGATTTGGCTAAGTCTTGGAAAGCCTCTGAATCATCTGGAGGGTTTCAAGGAAGCTGATTTATCAGCTGATCCACTAGACAGGTGTTTCTCTCTGTAGTGCCACACGTGTGATGGTTTAGGCTGGTTAAAGAAGGAGAAGCTTTGGGTTCTTTTATCTTATCTTCTTTGTTATCGAGCTTGTAACCGTAAGAAAGTAAGAGAGGAAGTTTGTTAAAAGAGATAGAGAGGAGGGATCTCTGTAACTTCACCGGCGAGTTTCCGTCGTGTTTAGTGGATTCCAGTGACTCTTTCACTGACGAGTTAAGAGGCCGGCACTAAGCCCCAAAACTCGAGTCTCGTGTGTCTTTATTTTTCTTGCTCAAGTGATTCTAATTAGTTGTAGGATCGAGTCCGATTTGTGTCGCGAACAAGTTGAGTTTGATTCTAAGTTCAACATGGATAATGGCAAATATATAATCATTATCCTTTAGTTAACATTTTAGCCGAGAAGAAAAAAAAAACTAAATGGATAGGGTTTCAATAGACAAAAGAAATGGATAGGGTTTATTTGGGCTTGGTAACGAAACGATTTTGGCCCATTCAACTCAAATGCAAAATTATAATTTTTAATTATTTTTTCACATTCCTAAAAACCGGAAAACGCCAAGAGAGAGAGATAGAGATATAGAGATAGAGAGAGAAACGAAGAGAACAGAGGAAGGCGAAGCGACGAGGAAGAAGAATCAAAGAAGGGAGAATCTGCGTATTCAGTATACGAATACGTATACTCTCGTGTATTTGCTGTACTCGTTCCTCTCAACGTAACGTTAGATTCCCCAATAGAAACCCTCCGATTTCGGCCAACAAGCATCTCCGCGTCGCGAACCTAACCGTGAGTGTTTCTCTTCTTTTTCCCCAGTTGATTTTCCCGGGAAAGTTTCCGTATCTTTGTTAATTGAGTACTTTTAGTTAGGCATTGTGAAATCTAGGTTTTCAATATTCCTTTTTGGGTCGTGTTAGAATCTCGCATTTCTGGGGTTTTTTCTCGGTTTATATTGCAATCGTTAAGATTATTGGTCCATTTTTGTTTCCGTGTGGCTTATACATTTGATCAATAAAACTATTTGATCTTGGATTTCATGGTGGACTGAAACTTGATATGGTTAGTAAAACAGGAAATAAAGATCGATTCTTTTACACTGTTCAAGCGGTTTATACTGTAACTTTCAGTCGTTTTCTTTGCTTATTGAGTATGAAATTTTGGAATATCATTTACATGGCCACCAAAAAAATACAACTGTATAAGATCAGTATGAACAATGAAAGTAATTCATTTGAAATGTTGGATTTAAAGCTTTGTTTATATGTTTATGCGTTGAGATTAGAGTACTTTTAAAAGCACTCACCCTGACGATTACTATTTCTGCGTTTACCGAAATGGCGAAATGTATGATTGAACAAAAATGGTAATGTGGGCAACAAATTAGTGCTTTGTAGTGTGTCTTGAACATTCCATTATTGATTTTAATTGATGTTTCAAGGTAAAACTAAACTGGATTTCTTTTTTTTTTTTTTTTTTTTTTCATTTTGTCTTGATATTTTAGGCTAATTTGGTCTTGTTTCCTTCTCTTGGCGTTATATGAATTGCCGTTACTTCTGTTAGATTGTTCTGAAGATTCTTTAGCAGTCGCTTTATCCAGATTAGATTATGATTGGGGTTTGGTTTATGTGTCATTTTTGGTAAAATAATGGTAGCTATTGAGTAGTTGAGCACACCAATGAAATCAAAGATTATAGTTTGTATATATTTTTTTGTTCTCAGAGGACCTTTTTTTATCGAGGAGAAGATTTTGAAGTGGAAAAAACCATGGATATTCCAGAGAAGATGGACCAATCGAATCAAGGCTCGAGCTCATCTTTTTCAAATAAGCGAAAAAGGGGCCGTCCTCGCAGAGATGAAGGCCAGACTCAGCAACAAGTGAGGCCACCTGTTACTACTACGATTGATGATAATCTGATAGGTCAAGTTGTTTCTGGTGTGGTTGAAGGTTCTTTCGAGGCAGGATATTTCCTCAATGTAATGGTCGCTGCTTCGCAGAGGCAATTGAAAGGCGTTGTTTTCTTACCAGATAAAGTCAATCCAGTTACCCCAATGACTGATTTGTTTCCCCAAGCCAAGATGTATGCAAGACAAGATATCCCATTTCCATCTTTTAACCAACAAACTCCACTGCAGGGGAATAAAGACACTGGGAAACAAACTGATGACAACGGTTCTGAACCTCAAACAGATAACTTGATCGCTGATAAAAACCAATCTGCTATGCTGCTCGATAATTATCCAATAGGCGATGCTGGTTTTGGTTCTGGGACTATTGATGAGAGTAATCTTGCTACTGATACACAGATGAAAGATGTTGGTGGATCTTTTGCAGAGGAGAAACTCACTGAACCTGTAGGCCAAACCCTTTCTCTGATGCCGCAGTTTGCTAGTGATGATATACCCAAAGAGGATCATACTGTCCAGAGATCTGAAGCTTGTGCAGCAAGTAAGACAGCATTTACAGTCATTACTACTTCACATAAAGATTCAACTGCTGAAGGCACTACTACTTTTGTTGATTTCTTTTCAGCACCTGAAACGAGTCAAAAGCAGGCCGTGGGATCCAGCTCTACGCTGAGCCTCGAACTCTTTCAGAATGAGACTAAGCGACCGAGAAATGAGGAGGATGCAGATGGTGAAACTCATGGAGTGGAGGAAAAGCTGGCTTCTCCCATTGATGATGTGCCGGAGGAGCTTCAGCTAGAGCTTGGCAACAAGAAAATGAGTGCTTCAGCCATTGCTAGTCAAGCAAATCCTGATCAGCCTGCTTCATCAAAGAGCGGGTTCTTGGCGAATTTGTTTGAGAGAAGAGAAGAAACGGCGAAAGAAGCAGTCGAAAGTAATGCAGGTTCAGAGAGTGGCTTCCCAGAGGCAACAACACAAGTAGGTGTTAAAGATTCTTGAGAAGTGGATTGCAACATGGAAGAAGCTGTTGGTATCATTGAGAACCGAACAGTTTTTGTTTTCCTTCTTCTTTTGGTTAGAACTTAGAATAGTTTGGTAGAAAACTTAACAGGCTCTCTTCTCTCTTTTGTGGCATTTTTTGGTTCTTTTGGTCTTTTGGATCTGCAACTTTGGTGGTTGTCTCACATTCCCATTTTGAGGAAGAAAAGATGATAGGAAGAGGTTTGTTCCTGAAATTGAAATCTGATGAAAATGATCATGTGAAGCTAATTAGGTTTGTGATCCAATGCGTAGTACCTAGAACGCCTAATCGGAGCCTAGGCGATTTAATAAGCAGTCTAAGTGTTTTACAAAAATACATAATATATTAGATATATATAATAAAATATATAAAAAACCATATTTTATAACTAATAAAAATCATATTGTATTTATATTCATCATTTAATAGTCAAATGTATAAAATTTTACGATTTCTATATAAAAATTTTTATAAGATTTTATTATAATAATATCATAATATTTTATGCGGCAAAAGCGGTAATTGCCACGGTTTATAGGGGTTTAGGCGAACGTCTAGAACGCTTTTTAGAAGAATGGTTATTTGTATACAAATAAAATCATGGGATAGTCTTGTAAATTTAATTGTTTACCGATGAAAACAAAAATTGGCAGGGAATGTGGGCCAAAACAGGAAACCCATAATACAAATTTCACTTTTCGCTTTAACAAATTTCATTAGGAATTAAATTTACTAAAATTAAATTGGTAAGCTTACATTACTTTGAGTTCAAACAAAATAGGAGCTTAATTTACTGTCCTTTTAATGATTTCAGAGATTGATATAGTTGAAACATTAACGTAGAGAGAGATAGAAGTCCCAGTTATTCTATTGAGAATTATAAGAATTTGTAAAAAAATAGTTTTCTTCTTTCCTTGTTATGATTTAGATCTACGATTTCGTATCTTAATTATTGGTTAGTGGATCCCAATTTTGTCGTGTTTTTGTAAAAAGCATAACATAGATATAAAATGTTGAAAGAATAAAACAAAATAAGAGAAGCCAATTAAATGATAGTAGGTCCCAAACCAGGTAATGTTGAGTTAAGATTTGGACAATGACAAAGACGTATCCAAAAAAAGAAATGAGATCTCAAAGTGTGAGTTCTGAATGGATATTGCCTATTGACCCTTTGATGATATCAAAGGTTTATAGTGTAATGAATAAGTGTTTTTGTTCTTCAAAAATGTAGTTTGGTATTTGTCTCATTCTTTCTTTGTCCCATCACAACTCGATTTTTTTGGAAATATATACTTTATAGTTTAGAACTAGAAAATCATTTGATTAAAAATGTCATCAAAATTCTTGATCTAGTTCAGAAATATGGGTTGATTACACTCAAAGATATTTTTTGTCTTTTTATTTCAAGGGGGACACTTTGTTTTTCTAGACACTTTTTTTTTATATACAAAATGTGACAAAAATACCCCTCAAAGCATGCGCGTGGACAACTTTTCCGTGGACAAATCAAAAACAATAATGCGCGTGAACATAAATTGATGGATTAAAATAATTGACATATAATAAGTGGACATACTATTGTGGACATGATAATAGTTTATGAAATTGTTATAAATAACTTATCCACAAATATTGTAATTATTCATTTTAACTACATACTTACCTATAATAACATGTACACAATACCCTATCCACAAGATTAGATAACAAAAATTGTAAAAATTTATAAAATTAACAAATATTTACAACTATGTATTTCAATTACATAGTCATTTGTGATATCATGTCCACAATAATTTATTGGATTAATAGTTGGGACTTGGGATTAGATAATTTTTATATATGTCTATGAACACATAGTCATCTATAATAACATTTTTATACATGCATGTTCATAATAAACAAATCAAGACAAGACAAGCAAATTCACGACAAAGAAAAAAAAAAGAATAACTATCAAATTCAAAATTTGGTCATAATTTTGTAGACATGTTATTGATTTTGATTTATAAACCATTATTTAATAATATAATTTTTTGTCTCCGAAATGTTGACCAGAACAATATATGCAATCAATTTTTTTGTTTGTTTGGGGAATCTCAAAAGCTTCGTCGCTCAGAGAAGATGATCCATTTGTTCTCTTTTCCACCATTAACTGAAAAATTGAATAAGATTCTTGAAAGAAAAAAAAGATATTCGGAACAAAAAATCCTATTCAATTTTTGAAGCATAATCGTTTATATCTCTGAAATATGGAGAGATAGACATGGAGAAGAGACGAAAGCAATGTGTAGAAGAAGAAAAAAAATGTAGAGAAGAAGAGAGAGAAATTATATTAAGTATTATTCTAAAATAAAAATTAATAATAAGTTAGAAATAGTTTGTTTTTATGTTGAGGGTAAATGAGTAAAACCAAGTAGAGAAAGTGTGTCTAGAATCAAAAATGTCTTAAAATGTAAATTATTCACAATCACTGACATGCCAAAAATGTATATTTATGAGGTAAAATCCGACAGACCAAACTAAAGCTGGCTGCCAAATCTCAGATAACTAATCAAATGGTTTATTTTAAATTGATCTTCAGTTTATGAACCATACTGAGATTTTATTGGAGGTAAATAGTTATGGACCAACTTAGGGTTGAGCATGATCTATGTACATGCTAAACATACTGTGAAACAGATTAGAATTTCATAATGAGAGTACAGATATAAAGATCTTTGAAACCATATAATGGCAGTTTAGTGGCAATTTTTTTTTTGTTTAAATGCCTGTTAGTCGATAACCTATTAATGTTGGTTGATTACCATTTGATTCTCATATCAACCAAGATATTTGTTTCCCTAAAAGAAAATCAATGTCATTTACTGAAGTTATAAGAAATGTAAGATTGTTTGACAAGATGTAGCATTACATGAATTGAAGACTAGTAAAGTTGTTTACTTTATTTATTCTATTAAGAAAATGGGTTTTCCATATACAAAAATAATTCAGAAGTGAGAAACGGCTTTTTTAACTCAAAAATCTTAAAAGAGTAATTGCAAAAATACCTTTTTTGGTGTGTCTATTTTTAAAATTACCACTATAAATATTCTATTTATAAAAATGTCACTAATTAATAATTTTTAAACCCTAAATCTTCACTATCTAAACTCTAAAAGATGTTTTTGACCCCAAACAAGCCTTAAATCCTCAAACTTAAACCCTAATACAATATAATTAACCCAAACATAAATGATATATTGAGTAAATAATTTTGAAAAAAATGACATTTTTGAAAAATAACACTTCAAAAGTGGCATTTCTCAAAAGTTATCATCTTTTTCTTAGAACAGCATTAATTACTTCAATCATTTTCCTGGAATTGTTGGTTGTATTTGCAAAAGATTATCGTGTTTGGTTGTCTTTTGCAAGGTTTATTTTTTTGCGGTTTGTTTTCGGAAAAACTTTAAGCGCTTTAATCTTAGGTTTGAAGGCTGATCTATAGGATCTGGGCAACTTTGATTATTATAACTCTTGTGGGAATGCTGCTTCTTTTGAATCAAACGGTTCCTTGTCCGAAGTTTGTAGTTTCATCAAAGTTTTTTTCGCTGTTAATTTCGTTTTTAGATTTGTTTCTCTGGTCGTTGTTGTTGTATGGTTTAGATTTCGGCATTTTCTCTGTTTTGTTAGACCATTCACAATGGTTACAAAATTCAACTACCCCTTTTATTATTTTTAACACTCCACATCATCTTCTCTCTCTTTCACCTAATAATTCAACTGCTTATTCAATTTTTATAACTACAATAGTTTTGCTTAATAAAATTCAACTCCCTACCCCACTATTTTTTATTTTAATATTTTTATTTTATTTATGGTTTGTGATTACATAATAGTAGCAATTGTCAATTAAAACTAAACGAAAAATTATGTTTTTTATATTTTATTTATAATTTAAATTAACTTTTAACAAATAATAAAAATTAAAACAATCATTATAAAAGAAATAAAATCACAAAAATTTTGGTATTGAATACAAAACACAAATAAACACACGATACAACCAATAAACACACACAAAAACTAATAAAACACACATTAAATAATTATTACAATAAACCCAACTCACAAACAATAAAAATTTTAAATCACACACAACAGAAACTTAAAAACCTCTGTTATCACGAAATTTTGCCCATATGTGTTTGATTAGATCTGCTTGCAATGCGTGATGCACATTGGAATCACGCAATTCTGATCTAGCACGCACATGATTTGCAAATGCAGGTAGCACCTCAGTTGAGAATGGTTGCGGTGTAGTAGACCCACTTGCCTCGGATTGATCATAATCGGTCCAATTTTGAGCATATGTATCTCTTTCATCCTCAACAATCATATTATGCAATATGATACATGACCTCATAATGATGGCCAAATCAGCTAAATCCCACATGTGAGCTGGTTCGTGAATGATTTTAAATCTAGCCTGCAACACTCCAAATGCACGTTCGATGTCCTTCCGGCACCCCTCTTGATGTTTTACAAATAACTTGTCTGGTTCACTTTGAGGAAGTCTAATTGATTTGACGAAAGTCGGATAAGAAGGATAAATACCGTCAGCTAGATAGTACGCCATATTATATGAACGTTGATTCACGAAGAAGTTCACTCTTCGAGTATTTCCTTGTTCCACATCATCGAACACGGGTGAACGATCTAGAACATTGATGTCATTCAATGTGCCCGGACACCAAAAAAATACATGCTAGATCCATAGATCATGAGATACAACTGCTTCAAGAATAACAGTGGTTGTTCCCTTATCTCCCCAAGTGAATTGACCTTCCCACGCCGTAGGACAATTTTCCATTCCCAGTGCATGCAATCAATACTGCCAATCATCCCCGGGAACCCTCGAATTTCACTAACATGGAGTATTCTTTGTAGGTCATCTTCATTTGGGGCTCTAAGATACACTTGCTCATACAATTGTATGATTCCTTTACAGAATCTACGCAAGCACTCCATTGCTGTTGCACCTCCTATTTTGATGTATTCATCAACCGTGTCGGCCGGCACACCATATGCTAACATTCGCATTGCCGTGGTACATTTTGCTAGTGGAGATATACCTTCTGTTTTTGCTGCATCAAATCTTTGAGTGAACTATTTGTCAGTGCTTGATAGGTCCGCAACGATCCGAAGAAAAACATGTTTTCGCATCCGAAATCGCCGACGAAACATGGCATCGTCATATGTAGATTGATTGGAAAAGTAGTCGTCAATTAGCCTCTGGTTTGCTGCTACATGATCTCTGTTGAAGTATCTTCTCTTGCTACTAGATGTCCGTCTTTCCTCTATTTTCTGTCGACGCTCCCTAAACTGGTTAAGGATATACTTCTCTTCAATTTGAGACTGCCTTTTGTAAGCTTCGATATCAAAAGGAAATTGTGATGGATTCATTGATAGGATGATATTATTTGTATTGATATTTTTCAGTAAGATGATATTATTTGTATTGATACTTGAATGAAAGAAAAAGTCTCCATTTATAGGAAGTTAAGTGGCTGAAATCATGGATTGGACTAGTAGATAAGCATTGGATTCTTCATTTAAAAGCCAAAAATCACGGATTTCTTTAACGAAAACAAACAGAAAACATTATTAAAGAAGAAAAATATAAATACACATTATGAAAGCAGAAAGCAACAAACACACATTATGAAAGCAACTACAAATAAACAGACACTTAATAATAATTAATTTCCAAATAGATCGTTGCTTAACTCGTTAAAGAGCTTTTTGCTCTGGTCATCGAGATTATCCTTTTCACTTAGCTTAATCCACAACTTCATCTTCTTGGCACGAGTTTTTTTTTTCATCAAATTGTTTGCCTCCTCTTGCGTCTTGGCTATTTTGTCTAATCGTTCAATCTCTTGATTTTTCAAGTCTTTGTATTCAAACCAGTCTTCGTTGACTACCTCCAAAGCTGCTTTCTTACCTTTTTTTTTACCTTTCTTTTTTGCTGCTTCCCTCCCCATTGGACGAACACTAGATCCTACAGAGTTGGAATCGCTTGCATCACCCTCGTGAGCTCTCTTAGATCCACTGCTTCCAGATCCAGTATTTGCTCTTACCTGACTTTCATAACGTGGTTGATCACGAAGAACGGCCCATTCAGACATTAAATTAAAATGTCCAGTTCCCCCACTTTCATATAGCTCATGCGCTTTCGGCAGTACATCATTCTCTGACCACCCGCTTTGATGCATACGCTTAGCGTTATCGTAAGCGCCAGTCCATTTCGCCAATTTGCCGTTGATGTAGCTGAAATGATTTTTGCACGAACTTATGTCACGAGGGTGATCAAATGAGCAATGCTCATTACAATAGTCAGCAATCTTACCCCAAAATGATTCACTTTTTTGGTTTTTGCCAACAACACTGTTGGTTCCATATTTAATCCACCCACTTATTAGCACCAAATTTTTTGCAGTGTTCCATTTGGGATTTTTTTTTGCGAGCAGGAGTTGAATCATCTGCATCTGGAGTGCCTTCATCAACATTACTCATGCCTCCAAGAGCCGTTTGTGTAGAATATCCGGGAAATTCAATTGGTCCAACATTTGAAATATTTTCATGACCCGCCGGAGTAGAAGAATAAGGAGGTGCTTGAGATGGATATTGCATCATCGATCCATAATATGGAGGATAAGTTGGAACAGATGATGGCATGAAACAATTTGGTGGAAACCCATAATTTGGTATATTTTGAGGTTGGTTGGAAGATTGGTTTTGAAAATGAAAATTGTTGGGATTTGGATAGTTAAAAGGATAATTAGAAAAATTTTGGGTGTTAAAAGGGTTATTGTTGGGATCCATTTCCCTAACAAAAAAAATTAGAAAGATAATTGGATTTGTAAAAAAAAAATGGAAGATATCAGGATAAAATTGTGTTTTTTTTTTGTATCTGAATCAAATGAAATTACACTCTATTTATAGAGAATAAAAATAATAAATTTTGATATATATATATATATATTTTAAATTATTTTATATTCAAATAATTGTGTTCGAATTATTTGGAAGACATAATAATTGTTCTAAACGTGTGGACCTTAGTACTTTTGTTTGGTCCAATTAAAATCCGCCCCACGCCCACGCCCGGTCCGGCCCGGTTCGGCTCGGCGCGCGTGTGGGGTTTCCCTCTTCTTACATTTGGTCCATAGATGTGTTATGTTTTGAATATAGACATATGAGTGACCATATATATACTACTTGAAAAACTCCCAAACTTTAGATGTGGGACATTTTACAAGTCACTCACTTACTAACCAATAGGCTTTTCTCATTCACTTTTCTACCAATTTTGCATAACACATAGGCCCAATACATGTTCGAAGTGTTTATTCCAAAATTTGGTCTAAGAGGATTTTGACTGAAGAAAACCTTAAAATAAACATGTTATACTTATGCTACATGCCAGTCTTGAGATTTAGAGACCCCTTAGCCAAAAAAATTTTTTAGGAGTTTTATAAATATGTTTTTAATTTGGGGGCTATTTTTCCCAAACAAAAAACATATTTTTAATATTAACAAACCATAATTTTGGGGTCCGAGGCCCACGCATCTTAGACGTGTTCTCAGGGACCACGGAAACAAGTTTGAGTTTCGAAAAGGGTTTTAAATAAAGAAACCTCTCAAATATAGTTAACCTTCAAGTATATGTTTGTTAATGAAAAAGCTCTTCCGTCTCTAATAATGTTAAAAAAAATTAAATTGCCGACATTAAAATAAATATATGTGTTTCATGTCCTAAAACTAATCAGATACCCTTTGTTAAGCAAATACAATATCATTAGAAACATACAAAATTGTCGCAATCCTCCGGTTCACCTATCGATTTCGTTTTGATCTCCATAACCAATCTGTCTTAATCTCTCCTAATCGACTTCCTAACCACAAAAACTTCACAATATCTCATTATATGAAATTAGGGTTCCCCATTTAGGGTTTATGAAAAAATTTGGGGATTTTAGAATTTACGAGATTTTGGAATTCAAGTCGTTTTTAAGGACCCAAAACGCATAGTTTTATTTTGACGTCAGGAATTTAATGTTTTAACGCTGTTGTAGGCAGAGGGGTTTTCTTATTAACAAATCAATACTTGATGGGGTTTTAGATTATTCTTATAATTGAAGGGTTTAAAATGGATAAATATACTTGAGAGTTTAAAACTACTATTTAAAATATTACTATTATACAATTGTTTCATAATTATCGAAAATATTTAGGTTTATAAAGATTTCTTGAAGTTTTAATAAGGATTTACTAAATGTTTAGGTATTCCTCCTACATACTTTTAGTAACCTTCCATAAACCTAGCTTTGTGGTATTTTTTATTTTGTTTTAGAAATTTCGTGGTAATTTTGGAAAATTATACATAAAATTAAAATGTGGTATCTTAAAAAAAAAAATCAAATGAAAATGAGAATATATATATATACCGTTTGAAATATAGAGTTTAAAAAAAAATATATAGAGTCAAAGTTGGTAAATTAAACGTCTGTATATGCTTAATATGGACAAATGCAAAAGGAGATGATGGCCTAACTTCTTAGTGGATACAACAATAAAAATCTTAGTATAACTATTAATCCGAAATTATTTCTAAAAAAACAAAAATATATATTAATAAACTAATTTTCATGCAATTGTGTTTAATATGTATATAATAGTCAGCTATGGTTGAAATTATAGTAGGATAAAAGAAAAATCATTCTTAACTACATAAAATATTGTTAATATGTTACAAATTATCCCAAGTATAAAAATATCTTATAAACTACACAAATTATTATATAACAAATGGTGACATATACGAAGTATATGTAAACATGTTAAAAACTACAAAATGATGCATTTTGATAAATATTGATCAATCTGGGGATCAATTTGTAATTATTTTCATAAAAAAAAATTGAAAAAAAATTCAAACTTACAAAATTTAACAAATTGAAAGAAAATCCATAAAATTTCAAAAATTTAAGAAAAAAAAATAGTAATTACATTTTTAAAATTCTAAAGTTTCTAAAATTACAAAATTCAGAAACAACAAAATAATTTCAAAAAAAAAAAATTTACGAAAATATATAATTTGAAGGTTAATAGAAATATTTAATTCTATTTTCAATTTTAATTTCGCAAACGAAATTAATTTTTTAAATTATCAAAATTTATAATAATACAAAATTTAAAAAAGAAAATTCAATTTTGTTTTTTTTTTAAAACAATTTATAGTGAAGAAAAAAGTTATATTATACTTGCCATTTTGCATTCCAAAATTAAATTAAATTTAAAATTTCCTAGTTAATATTGGGATAGTACCGAATGCACAAGTAAAAATATTCTTCGAAGAAAAAGTGTAATATATATGTCGTTTATGTATTTTATTCTAGATTATTGAAATTTATTCAATATAATTTAAACTATATTTGTTGACCAACATTTTGAAAATGTGTTTACTTTTGTCTAACAAATTCAATGATTTCAAAATATATAATTTTGGAACTCTATATACATTACATTTTCAATTACCTTTTAGAGATGAATAAATTTTTATAATATTAAGAAGTTGGGATTTTACAAATTTATTATTTTCCATAAAAATTAATATGTATTTTTCATTATATTTTCAAAATTTTATAGATTTTCTTTCGATTTGTTAAGTCTTGTATGTTCTTAGTTTTTTGGATTTTCATTAAAAAAAACTGTTTTTCTATGAAATAATTACAAATTGACCTCTAAATTAATAAATATTTATCAAAAGACACTAATTTGTAGTTTTTAACATGTTTACATATACTTGGTGTATATCACCATGTATTATATAATAATCTATGTAGTTTAGAACAAAATTTTATACTTGGGATTATTTATAACATATTAGCCTATAGTTGATATAGTTGAAAATGTTTTCTTCTAGGATAAAAGAACTCGAATCCTACAATAAACCGACATACAAGTTCTCAGTAGCCAATTGAATTAATTATAGAACTTCAACTTCAACACTGAAAACAAATATAATGTAAAATTTGGTTCATTTGTTAGGTACCATAAGTATTTATGCTGGAATAAAACTACTATTTGATATCCATAAAGGAATGGAGGAAAATTTCATATATCTATATATATTATATATATATATATATTGGGATACAATTTTCTTTTTTTAAATGTCTAAATATTATTAGAAACAGAAACATAGAATTTAACTTTTAGAATAAAAAATATATATAACACCAGTTCCTAAGTAAAAAAGACTAAAAGATGTTAAAAGGAATTTTTTCGGACAATGCGATTTTAAAGCCACTCTTAGAAACAAACAAGTAAATAAAGTGTTTCTTCATTAATGAGTGAAATGTACAGAGATGAATATTTATACAAAGGATTAATGAATGAAACAATAATATTATGTGAACCTATGTGAACCTATTAACCGAAATTCAACCGGACTAAACCATGAACTAAACCACTATATCTAAAATCCCCCCTCAAGATGGAGCTTCATATAGATTGAGAAGACCCATCTTCGATATAAGAGCATGAAATTGAGTAGGATATAGGGGCTTAGTAAACGCATCAGCAAGCTGATGTTCACTGCGAACATGAAGTGTTTTGATGAAGCCTGAAGTAACACATTCTCTGACCTTGTGACAATCCAAGTACTTGGTCCGTTCATGAAAAACGGGGTTTTTGGCAATGTGTAAAGCAGTTGTACTGTCACAATAAAGGCTAATAGGAGCTGGATCAGGCAGCATAAGATCTTTAATGACCATAGCAATCCAAATGAGTTCTTTAGCACCAAAGGACATTGACCTATACTCGGCCACAGCAGAACTACATGAGCCTGTAGGTTGCTTCTTGGATTTCCAAGCGATCATAGAATCTCCAAGGAAAACACAATAACCAGAAACAGAGCATCGAGTTTCTGGACAAACTACCCAATCAGCATCAGTGAAAGCAGTAACATAAACATCAGGTTGAGAAGAGTAAAAGAGACCCTTGCCAATACTACCTTTAAGATACCTGAGAACCTTATGAGCAGCCTGTAAGTGAACCTCCCGAGGAGCAGAAGAAAATTGGCAAAGCTTGGTGACAGCAAAAAAAATGTCAGGGCGAGTGTGACACAGATACAGAAGCTTTCCTGTTAAGCGTCTGTAGACTTCTTGATCAGGCAAGAGAGGAGTATCTCCCTTATGGAGAGAGTGGTTAGGTTCCTTGGGAATTGAAGAAGGTTTGCTCCCAAGAAAGCCAGTATCTGCCAAAAGCTCCAGAACATATTTCCTTCGGCAAATGGAAATGCCTTGAGCAGATCTTGCAATTTCCAAGCCAAGAAAATACTGTAAAGGACCTAAGTCACGGAGCTTGAAGTGGTTATTGAGCTGACTGATGAGAGGAGGAACCACTAACTCATTGCTGCTTGCGATGATAATATCATCCACATAAACCAAAACAGCAACAAAGACATTGTCAAGAAACCGAGTGAACAAGGTATGATCACTGTTGGTCATTGAGAAGCCTAGCTCACAGAGAGTGGTAGAAAATTTGATAAACCACTGACGAGAGGCCTGTTTTAAACCATAGATGGACTTTTGAAGCTTGCACACCAAAGGACCATCAGTAGAAGAGACACCAGCAGGAAGTTCATAGCTAGGTGGTAAGGACATGTATATTTCCTCATCCAAATCCCCATTTAAAAATGCATTGGAAATGTCAAGTTGATTAAGACTCCAATTCAACTTGGCAGCAATGGCTAAAAGAATCTTCACAGTAGTCATCTTAGCAACAGGAGAGAAAGTGTCACCATAATCAAAACCCTCTTCTTGTGTGAAACTCTTAGCTACAAGTCTGGCTTTGTAACGTTCCACACTACAATCAGCATGATGCTTAATTTTGTAAACATACCGACACCCAATAGCTTTCTTACCAGATGGTAAGGGGCAGATAATCCAAGTGCCAGTTCTTTCCATAGCCTCAAGCTCAATACGCATGGCATCACACCATTCATTCCATTGCTTAACCTCAGATTATGTATGGGGTTCAGTAGTAAGAGTAATATTCTGAATAAAAGAGCAAAAGGAAATGGACAGTTTGTGATAAGAAAGAAAGTTAGATATAGGATAAGGACTAGAAAATGAAGTGTTATACATATAGTAATCCTATAAATGTGGAGGTAATTTGGTAGGTCTGCGAGAGTCTAAAGCTAAGGGCAATAAACCCTCAGAGGATGTGATCTCAAGATGAGGAGATACATCAGAAGATGATTGTGCAGAAGGCAAAGAATCATCAGGGGAAGCATGAGAAGGAATATGAGGAAAGAAGGGTCGTTTATCCTCTGGTAATGTAGAGGATAAAAACGAAAAAAGTCCTCATGAAAAATGACATGCCAAGACACAGAAATAGAGTTGCTTTCCAGATCCAAGATTTTATAACCTTTGTAGCCTGAAGGGATCCTAAGAAGACACAAGCTTTGGTCCTAGGTTGAAACTTATGTCTATGTTGACTAGATGTAGACACATAACAAAGACATCCAAATGTTCTTAAACTACTATAATCAGGTGACTTAGTAGTGAGTAATTCAAAAGGTGTTTTATTATCAAAAACATGAGTTGGAAGTCTATTTATCAGAAAAACAGCAGTCAATATGCAATCACCCCAATATTGCAAAGGAACATGAGATTGAAACATGAGTGATCTAGCAACATTCAAAATATGTTGATATTTGCGTTCCACAACAGAATTCTGTTGTGGAGTCTCTGGACAGGAATGATATGCAGTAATGCCTTTATCTAAGTACAGTTTCTCAAATTTTAATTTAGGTGCATTATCTGATCTAACAGCTCTAACCTTTGTGTTATATTGAGTTTCAACTAATTGCAAGAAATCAGGAAAAACAGTTCACATCGGATTTAGCTTTTAAAAGATAGATCCAAGTAGCTCGACAAAAATCATCCACAATAGTCAAGAAGTACCGGAAACCATCATAAGTGGGTTGAAAAAAAGGACCCCAAGTGTCTATATGCAACAAGTCAAATGAAGCTTTGCATTTCTGTGGATTTAAAGAAAAAGGCAAATGCTTTTGTTTGGCTAAAGGGCAGATGGGACAAAGTGAAACCATTTTATTAGATTTGGGTAAACGTAATACATCATGTAAAAGTTCATTTCTAGACTAAGAAGGATGACCTAATCTAGTATGCCAAACAGATGTATCAACAGATAAAGTAGCACAAGATGGAACAACACTACCTATAATAGTAAAAGTAGAATGCTCCTTATCAAAAGCCAAAATGTATAGATTCCCAATCTGATTACCCTGACCAAGCATCAACTCCTGTGTAAGATCATGAATAAAACAAGCAGTGGATGTGAAACTGATGATAGAATGTAACTGTTTAGTTAACATGCTAACACTAAGAAGATTAAAACGAAACACTGGAATGAATAAGACTTCATGGATAGTAATAGAGTCACTCAACTTAATCGAACCTATGCCAACAATGCTAACAGTAGTACCATTGGGAAGGTTAACAAAGGTGTTGACTAAAGGTTGGTAACTAAGAAATCTATCCTTAGAGTTAGACACATGATGAGTAGCTCCTGAGTCAATAACCCATGAATCCGGAGAGATATCCATTTCAGATGTTTTAGAAGTTAGCATATCATAAAAGGTAGGAGGATATAAAGTGAGGAATGTACCAGATAACTGAGAGATACTTGGTGCAGATGTAGAAGGTGAGGCTTGAGCAAGAGAGATGGATGGTGAGCTACCAGGCGGAATAAGCTTCGAGCTGAAGAAAGAAATAACCTCTTGAATTTGCTCCTTAGTCATAGTGGAAGACAACTGAGGTAAGCTTTGAACAGGAGAAGGATCCAGAGGCTGTGTAAAAGTCATGTTTGCACTCGGAACAACAATAGGAGAAATGCCTTTAGAGGTAGAATGAGCTGGAGTGAAAGATTTATTCTTGCCAGGATGTCCAGGTGGATATCCATGAAGTTTGTAGCATCTTTCTTTGAGATGTTCAACCATTCCACAGTGACTGCAAACATGTCTAGGACACTGCTGGAGATTCAAAGCATTAACAGTACCTTCAGGGAGTTCCTTAGCAGCAACTTGAAAAGCAACCAGAGGAACATAACCTTTAGTAGTGACTCCAACCATGCGTTGACTCTGATCCTGATCTAACATGTTGTAGATAGTGCTCAAGCTTGGCATGTTCCTCTTATTAATAATCTGGCCACGAATATTAGCGTATGAATCATTCAATCTCATAAGAAATTGAATGATTCTACTAGTTTCAGCATCTTCCAACAGTTCTTCAACTTTTCCACATTCACAAGTGCATATTTTCAACTTTTGTACTTGCCAAACGTTGCCATAGAGTTTTCATCTTGGTGAAGTAAGTAGAAAGCTCCATCAAACCTTGACGAAGTGTCAAAATCTCTTGTTCAAGTTGATATATCCGAGGAAGATTACTAACTTGAAATCGCTACATCAAATCCATCCAAATCTCAGCCGCATCATTATAGTAGAGAATACTATCATAGATTTCTTATGTAACAACATTGAGAATGTAACGCACGTGAACCAAAAATGTGATTTTTGGTGGGTGTCGATCGACACTGTGTAGGTCTGTCGATCGACACGGGTTGTTGCTCTCCCGAAGAATCGGACAGGGAAGTCCGCGTCGATCGACAGGGCTTGTGAGTGTCGATCGACACTGGCTGAAATCAGACTTAGGGTTTTGATTTTGGTTCGTTTTGGTTATTGGGCCGGTTTAGGGAACTAGGGTTCCGTATATAAAAGATTGGAGAACACGTTCTCATCCCTTTTTAGCCACTTTTCGTTCAGAATTGAGAATTGAGAGAGTTTGAGAGGAAGTTAGGGTTTCTCTTGTGTGAAGAAGAGATTTCTGGTGGTTTTTGGAGGGACAGACGGACGGTGATTTTTGATCGGATTTGAGCGAGACTTTGAGGGTAAGTTTTCTGATCTTTCCTCTTGCCGTAGGTGAAAACCGCGTGTCTTTTGGATGAGTATTCGCTGAGTTATGGCCGTTTGATTGTGTGAGGTTCTGCAGTCTCTAGTCTGCGATCAGTCCACTTCGAGGGAGGATTCCCGTCGAACTAAAGAGAATCAGGAGACGAACCTTACGCCGTTGGAAAAATCTCTTTGTCTAGTTTTTGTATTAGGTTTCAGATCCTGATTTGGAGGTGATCTCCGTTCTCTGTGTTCGTTTGATTTCAGAGTGTTGTTTATAAAATCTCTAATTTTCTAGTTTCGATTAGCGAGATTGCAGGCTGTTTTCCTGTCGATCTGTTTGTAGTTAGGAGACGTTCTATACACCTTGCGAAGCTCTTGGTGTCTAGTTTCCAGATCAGGTTTCGGACCTTGATTTGGTAAAGGGAGTCACGATTTATTCCCTTCTGTTCTTGTCATGCCGTGTGTTCCTTGTTTTCCTTGTTTCAATCCGTTGTCGAGGTGAGTGCGTGATCGTAGGCTTCCATAGGTTGAGAATCTGATGGAACGCGTTTTTTTGTTGTTTGGGAATGGATTTTGTGTGCTTGTTGATGTTTTGTGCAGGATCGGACGAGTTTCTGGATTCGAGATCGATCTGTGTGAGGATTTGATCGAAGTCTCGTTTCTGGGGATTCGTGTCGATCGACACGGTTGCTCTGTGTCGATCGACAGAGGGTGCGTCGATCGACACCGTTGGTGGCGTGTCGATCGACACTCTGGGAGCTGTGTCGCTCGACACAGACTGTTATGAGCTGAGTCTCATTGTTTGTTCATGTGCATTGTTGTGTGTTCACCCTGGTATTTTATCTTGTTCTTTATCTATGGATATATAGCCCGTGGACGGGATGACCGCGTCACTGAGTATTTATGATAATACTCACGCAACTCTTATAACCATGTGTTGCAGGTAAAGAAAAGAGGTGATCGTGGAATCAAGGCCGGGAAGAGAGGATGATCTAGTGTCTCGGTTGCGTGATGCATGTTGTTAGAATTGATAGGGTGTTAGTAATTCTGGAATTGATGAACGGTTTAGAATGGTTAAGTTGGAATTGATTTGGTGGTTATTGAATTGTATTGAATAATTGTTTAGGGTGGTTTATGAAATTGATTGAGTTATTGGATTATCTTGGTTAATTGATTTCCGCTGGTTAATTGTGATTGTGAGAATTTAGCATGTTGAGGATTAGTATTTATGGGAATACTAATTCGATGCTATTATTAAAAAAAAAAAAAAACGGGTCGGGTTGTTTCAGTTTGGTATCAGAGCCCTTACGGTTCTAGGACGGGAGAAGTTAATAATTGCCTGTTTGTTGATTGCGTGGGATGTTGAGTAGTCAATTGATTGTTGTTTGGGTTTTGGAGTCCTAGATCATCATCTCCGAGCCTTCAATGAGATTCCACGGTATGTGTGTTTTCGACTTTTGGTCCTTTTATACTTAGTCTACTGTTGTGATGCAGTGTGAGATGGCTAGGGGTGTGAGAGACAGAGGTCGTGGTGCCCGTGGGGGCAGAGGGAGTGGTCGGGGCCGATGACAGGTGTCAGAGTCTGTGGACGCCAGTGTGGATCACGAGACCACGCAGGAGCAGGCTGTAGAGTCGCAGACGCATCAGGGGTCAGTGAGTGCCGGCGTGGCCGGCGGTGCGCAGGGCCCGGGAGGGGGTGCTGGCGCAGGTGATGCTCAGGGCCGGGAGGATCGTCTGGCGGGCTTACTATAGTTGATCCTGGAGCGGTTGCCAGTAGGGGCGCCGGCTCAGGATCAGGCTCCGGGTCAGGTTCCAGGTGTTCAGCCGGGTGCGGCTGGTGTTGAACCGGTAGCGGCGAGGGTTCAGCAAGTGGTGGCTGGTGAGCAGATGCAGCAGATGCAGAGGATTGGTACTAGGTTCTTCTCGAGCGGTGCCAAGCCTGAGGAGGCAGATCTGTGGAGGAGTCGGCTGGAGCGTAATTTCCAGTCGCTGAGGTATCCAGAGGGATACAGGGTGGACCTTGCGGTTCATTACTTGGATGGTGATGTACATCTGTGGTGGAGAGGTGTGTTGAGTAGGAGGTCCCAGATGGGTATGGGCTGGGCTGATTTCTTGGCGGAGTTTAACGCCAAATACTTTCCGCAGGAGGCGGTGGATCGCATGGAGGCGCAGTTCTTGAAGTTGACACAGGGAGAGCGCTCGGTGCGAGAGTATGATGAGTTGTTTGGTAGGCTGCTTGTGCATGCTGGTCGGGGGTTTGGGAGCGAGGAGGCTCAGATCAGGAGGTTCATGCATGGACTTCGACCAGAGTTGAGGACTCGGTGCAGGCCGAGTAAGTACGTCACGAGGGCGGATTTGGTTGAAACTGCGGCTCAGATCGAGGAGGACTTGAGAGCTGAGCAGACTGTGGTGGTTAGTCCATCGGTGCAGCAGCAGAGGAGGCCGCAGCAGCAGCAGACAAGTTCGAGCAGGGGCGGTAAGCCTGCTCAAGGGCAGAAGAGGAAGTGGGATAGCACTTCGGGTTCAGGATAGAGGAGCCGTAGTGGGCAGGGTGGTTCAGGTTGCTTTGTGTGTGGAGGCATGGATCATCGGGCAGCTAACTGCCCCAAGAAGGCGGCAGTCAGTGCACTTAGTGCACCTAGTGTGCCTAGGGTGTGCTATCAGTGTGGAGAGAAAGGCATATTAGGCCCAGGTGTCCTCAACTTCAGATGGCGGTGGCGGTTGTGCAGCCAGTGCAGGAGAAGGCAGTGGATGTGCAGCAATTGTGGCAGATGACTACGCCGCGGGTCTTCACTTCGGATGAGACGGGGGGCACTAGTTCCAGGCCGAACTGTCCCCAGTTGCAGCAGACGACGGGTGGAGTAAGAGATTTGGGGAGCAGAGGCTAAGAAGGGAAGCAGAACTCGGGGGATGGTCCGGGAGCGGGCCGAAGTTTGCAATTGTTTCGTATTGTTCCAGTTCAGAATAGCATGTTCGCTACGTGGTTGTTGAATTTATGTTTTTCGTTGAGGATTAACGATTGATTCTTTTTTTTAGATTTATATGAATGAGTATTTTCTTACTGGTGGGAATCTCGTATGTTTTGAAAGTGGTGTGATGGTGTTATGTAGCATCTTTGCTCTGGTTCTGGGTTCATGGCTGGTTGCTCATGTTCTTGTCTGATTGTTGTGCAACCGATCGAGTCAATGTTGACCTACTCCGGATCAAAGGCGTTACGTCCATGATGTTCAGTTGGTGATGCCGTTTGGACTGACGAATGCGCCAACAGCATCCATGAGATTAATGAACGGGGTGTTCCAGGTGTACCTAGACGAGTTTGTGATCATCTTCATTGGCGACATTTTGGTATGTTCGAGGAGTCCTGAAGAACACGAGGTTCATCTAAAATTGGTTCTGGAGAAGCTGCAGGAGCAGAAGCTGTATGCGAAGTTGAGTAAGTGCAGCTTCTGGCAGCGGGAGATAGCTTCTGGGGCATGCTGTGTCTGCAGAGGGAGTTTCAGTGGATCCGACTAAGATTGAGGCTATCAGTGGGTGGCCTAGACCGATGAATGCGACAGAGATTAGGAGCTTTCTTGGGTTGGCTGACCATTATCGGAGGATCTTCAACCCCACATGACTTTAGAGGCGAGACCTGTGAGTGAGAGGAGGGTCAAGGTTCTGCGCCGGAGGAGGATACCGTGGGTGAGAGTCGTATGGGACTGTGACGGTATTGAGGAGGAGACTTGGGAACCAGAGGCGAGGATGAAGACTAAGTTCTCGAAAAGGTTTCGAGAAGCAAGCAGAGGCTTGAGGAGTCTTTCATTTCGTGGGTTTCAGTCTTTTGGTTTGGTTGTAGCATGTGGCTAAGATTGCTGTATTTTCGTTTGTTGTAACGATATACATCTTGTGTTTAATAAGATGGGATTTCTTATTATTTGTGTTTCATAAGATGTGAGTTCTTATGAGGGGTTTTTAGGATGTGGAGCTCTTATGTCATGACGGGAGTATCATGAGGTTTGGACTATGAGATGTGAGTTCTTATAGTAGATGATCGGTGAGGGTCATGTGTGTTGTGTTGTCTGGCAGCATGGACGTTCTATGGGAGTTAGAGCTAGTCCATGGCTAGAGATCTTAGGGGCGGCGATCCTATGGGTAGTTAGGTTTCGTCCGTTCACTAGGAGAGCTGGCTGGAAGTAGAAGTCTTAGGTGGAATCGAGACTGGTTTATTTTCTAGAGGAGTCGAGAAGCAGGCCTTAGGTGGGATCGAGGTTTGTCTGTCTCGGGACTCTAAGCTGGGGAATAGAGATCCTAGGTGGGATCGGGATCTGTCTATTTCCTAGGGGAGTCTGGAAAGAAGGTTCTGCAGGACATATCTTCTCCAGGGACTCCAGGGAACACGGGTTGTTCCAGATGACCTGAGGAGGGGTCATAGACGATATTCCGTTGAGGGAATGTCATGTGAGCCATGTGAAGGAATTCGAGTCAATAGGCACTTGTGGCCATGTTACAGAAGATGCTGAGCATACTTGAGGGAACCGGATTCTCTCCAGGGAACTAGTACGGGTTCCTGTATATATCTCGAGAGACAGATGAGATCTCTCCAGGAGATATTTGGTGTCACCTGCTCGCAGAGCGTTTGAGGGACTGTGTGTTCCGAGGACGTGTCGGCGGGGAGCAGACCAGCCTGACGGGTGGCAGCCCGGAGGGTGATTGGATGTTATACACCTCGATCTCAGGGTGACGATCTTGGGAGTGTAGGGTGTATATATATATATTGAGTACGAGCAGTGCGTTCTGTAATGTGACTAAGTGTTGAGACTTGATGAGCTTCAGGGATCGCTGAGGATCTCAGGTGGTATTGGCCAGGTAGAGCCAGGTGTGTGGTGTGTTGGGGTCTAGTTTAGGGTGGCTACTTGCGTTCGGAACCTCGGGTTTGATGACTCGGGAATTTATGTAGCGTCTTGGACGTGCATGTTCTTTTTTGATTGTTGCACGATCAATTGGTTCTTTTGCCGGGTCTACGGTTGGTCGGGCATGTTCTTGTTTGATTGTTGTACGATCACTCGGGCAGGCCTGGTCGGAACTATAAAACGGTACATTCTGGGTTTTTCGGGGAAATCTGGTCGGGTTTCCGGGCGGAAGTGGTAGCCTTAGCAGGGATCGTGTGTGGCTAACTTGTGATTCGAGGACGAATCCTGGTTAGTGGGGGAGAATTGTAACGCCCGTGAACCAAAAATGTGATTTTTGGTGGGTGTCGATCGACACTGTGTAGGTTTGTCGATCGACACGGGTTGTTGTTCTCCCGAAGAATCTGACAGGGAAGTCCGCGTCGATCGACACTGGCTGAAATCAGACCTAGGATTTTGATTTCGGTTCGTTTTGGTTATTGGGCTGGTTTAGGGAACTAGGGTTCCGTATATAAAAGATTAGAGAACACGTTGTCATCTCTCAATTCAGAATTGAGAATTGAGAGAGTTTGAGAGGAAGTTAGGGTTTCTCTTGTGTGAAGAAGAGATTTCTGGCGGTTTTTGGAGGGACAGACGGACGGTGAGTTTTGATCGGATTTAAGCGAGACTTTGAGGGTAAGTGTTCTGATCTTTCCTCTTGCCGTAGGCGAAAACCGCGTGCCTTTTGGATGAGTATTCGCTGAGTTATGGCTGTTTGATTGTGTGAGGTTTCTGCAGTCTCTAGTCTGCGATCAGTCCACTTCGAGGGAGGATTCCCGTCGAACCAAAGAGAATCAGGAGACGAACCTTACGTTGTTGGAAATCTCTCTCTGTCTAGTTTTTGTATTAGGTTTGGGATCCTGATTTGAAGGTAATATCCATTCTCTGTGTTTGTTTGATTTTAGAGTGTTGTTTCTGAAATCTCTGTTTTTCCAGTTTCGATTAGCGAGATTGCGGGCTGTTTTCCCATCGATCTGTTTGGATTTAGGAGACTTTCTATACACCGTTGCGAAGCTCTTGGTGTCTAGTTTCCAGATCAGGTTTCGGACCTTGATTTGGTAAAGGGAGTCGCGAGTTATTCCCTTCTGTTCGTGTCGTGCCGTGTGTTCCTTGTTTTCCTCGTTTCAATCCGTTGTCGAGGTGAGTGCGTGATCGTAGGCTTCCATAGGTTGAGAATCTGATGGAATGCATTTTTTTGTTGTTTTGGAATGGATTTTGTGTGCTTGTTGATGTTTTGTGCAGGATTGGACGAGTTTCTGGTTCGAGATCGATCTGTGTGAGGATTTGATCGAAGTCTCGTTTCTGGGGATTCGTGTCGATCGACACGATTGCTCTGTGTCGATCGACAGAGGGTGCGTCGATCGACACCGTTGGTGGCGTGTCGATCGACACTCTGGGAGCTGTGTCGCTCGACACACCTAGTGTGTGTCGATCGACACAGACTGTTATGAGCTGAGTCTCATTGTTTGTTCATGTGCATTGTTGTGTGTTCACCCTGGTATTTTATCTTGTTCTTTATCTATAGATATATAGCCTGTGGACGGGATGACCGCGTCACTGAGTATTTATGATAATACTCACGCAACTCTTATAACCATGTGTTGCAGGTAAAGAAAAGAGGTGATCGTGGAATCAAGGCTGGGAAGAGAGGATGATCTAGTGTCTCGGTTGCGTGATGCATGTTGTTAGAATTGATAGGGTGTTAGTAATTCTGGAATTGATGAACGGTTTAGAATGGTTAAGTTGGAATTGATTTGGTGGTTATTGAATTGTATTGAATAATTGTTTAGGGTGGTTTATGAAATTGATTGAGTTATTGGATTATCTTGGTTAAGTGATTTCCGCCGGTTAATTGTGATTGTGAGAATTTAGCATGTTGAGGATTAGTATTTATGGGAATACTAATTCGATGCTATTATTAAAAAAACAAAAAAAAAACGGGTCGGGTTGTTTCAGAGAAGCCACGATTTGACCATACTATTGCAACGATTCCAAATTTTGTTGATCGAATCAGATTCAGAAGGTCGAGGCAATGATCCGTCAATGAAGCTCCATTTGTTTTTGGAGTTTAAAGCGATCGTCATAGCTACCTTCCAACTATTATAATTCGTTCAATCTAAAGGATGTGAAACGAGAGACAGACCTGGATGATCTGCCGCTTGAAGGAAGAAAGGACTATGAGCGCTATCGATCGAGTCCGTATCAGAAGGCGTCTTTTCAGCTGACCAATGAGGAAGATGGATACTAGATTGTCTTTGATTCGTATTGATAGATCAAGAAGTTCCGCGAAGTGGAGATCGATCAATCGGAGAAGTAATAAAAGACTGTAGATCCGGCAAAGCTGTGCGAGCACGATTTTTAACACCGCATTTCACCATTAGAGCCAAAATCGAAGAAGATGTGAGAAGAATGAAGAAGAAACGATGAATTGATGATGAAGAAACTCCAAAATTGATGAAGAATCATGCGATTTTGGTGAAGAAAGCGGAAAAAGTTTGTTGCTCTGATACCATCTTAGAAACAAACAAATAAATAAAATGTTTTTTGACTAATGAGTGAAATGTACGGAGATGAGTATTTATACAAAGGATTAACGAATGAAACAATAAGATTATGTGCACCTATGTGAACCTATTAACCGGAGTTCAACCGGACTAAACCATGAACTAAACCACTATATCTAAAAGCCACGACGAATTTCCTAAGGCGAGGTAGGAATGAAACCTTCCATCACGAGTAACATTATTGGAGATTTCATGAGCAAAAAGCTTAGAAAACACCGACTTTGTTTCGGAAAAAAAAAGAGTCAAACCTGGATTGAAGTGCCAAGATGTGCGCCAAGAGGGCTCGATATCTCTGCCATTTTGTGGGTTTAAAGAAAGCTTACATGGTTTCTTGACAATCCAAGGCTGTCATCACCATATGTTATCTGAAGATCTCGTAGAATTTGTAAGGTCCAAATGACACACCTAAATTCCGCAAAAATTCGATTCGAAGAACATGTGAAAGATTCTCGAGCATGAAAGAACATGTGTAATCCCTGGCAATCCATGCTCCACCATTATGTAATGAGGCATTTCTCCAGGTCGAGTTGACATTGCATTTGATGGTGCCTTGTAAAGGAGGCAAAAGCAAGCACTAAAGCAATGAAAAACCTGGAGGGAAAAGAAAGCAATAATCAAGTAATGACTCGAGGGAAAAATAATCAATCAAGCAATCAGGAACTTCGATACGGAAGAAACCAATCAAGAAATCAAGAACCTCGAGGAAAAAGCAAGCAAACAATCAAGGACTCCGAGGGGAAAGCAAGGACCCTAAAGAGAAAGCAAGCAAAAAATCAAGACAAAAGACCCAAAAATCACAAGGGTAAATATAATCAAGCAAATAATCAAGAAAGGATCCCGAAGAAAATCGAACATGTAGAGTGTATACCTCTGAACTTTCCCGGTTATTGGGTCTTTTGTAGAAGAAACCGTAGGTCTCATGCATTAGACATGTTGACCTTCTTCGGTATAGTTTCTAGAGCATAGGTTATGTTTCCGTCTTCTAGGACGTGATTGAGTTGCGGATATGCATGAAGACTCATACATGTCATCTGAGAGAAGATGATGTACCCTGCACAAGTAACAAGGTTAAAACATCTTCGGGATGGTGGGATATGGTGTTACTCATGTCTACTCTCGAACACCCAAGTCAACACATCACGCAAGAGTATGATTGATCTGGAAGTTGTTAAGGGTTTATATAGTTTGACAAAGTTGATGAGGGAGTTTATGAGTAGAATAATGTTTTCAGAGACAGTAGTGTTGGAGCTCTCTCTCTTGGGTTTTATCTATGGGAGGAGACCTCATGGAAGATCTTTATTTCTTAGTCTTGTCTTGTCTTATCTCTCTTGCTCTCTTATGTCCATCTCGTTCTTTTCTTTAACTCCTTTAATTCGATCGTATAAGTTTTTATTTCTGTGTAGGTTGGTCGAGTGATTAATTATTTTAATTCTCGGTTTTAGAACAAAATATGGTAACTGTTCCTCTGCAATATTTGCTTTTGTTTCTGAAATTAGATTTTCAAATATTTTTGACATTTGTATTCTAATATTTTTGTTTTTGTTTTAGTGACATTTTGATAATTTCTTCGGAATTTACATTTGTGTATTATATCTATTAATAATTATAATCCTAATAATAATATCTATTAAAAATACTATATCTATTAATAATTATATATTATAATTTTATTTTTTATCGTATATTTATATTATCAGAATCTACTACAATCGTTCGATGTGTACGATTTTAACTAAGCTAAAAAAATAACAGATTTAATACCAATTGTGCCTATTTATCAAAGACATAAAATATTTTAAGCATGGTCTCCCTTCGTCGATGGAATAATCCATGTTGCTCTTGATCAAGAAAAAACAAATAGTGTTGTGATGTTGGTTGTTGCATCGACGATCGCTGGAAGTCAGACTTATAATCACCAAAAAATATTATTTTTTCATTAAAGTCGTAATTAATATATGCCATACGCGATTAAAGATTTTGTAGTGATTTGTAGGACCAATAGACAATTTTTTTAGCATTTCGAACTAACACACCGATCATCGAACAAAAATGGAATTTTGGGGCCATAAAAACACTGTATTGGATCCAATATGATATAGGAGAGGAAAAGGAAAATAGTTTGTTGAAAATTTATCTGTTCTTATTTTCAACAGCTTTTTGGCATGTGATCATATGTAAAGTTAAAGATCCTCAAACACACCCACAAAATCCCAACTTTACATGTTTTAAAATTAAAAAGGGTATATAATATTTTATGGGAAAATTCCTTAAAAATTTCCCAATTTAATTATATTGGCTAAAAAAATATCTAAACTTTTTTGGTTATCCGACTAATACCCAAACTCTTTAACGTTGGTATTTCAGTACACAAACTTTTTAAAGTTTTGGTTTTACTACATCACCGTTAACAAAGTTAATTCGACTGACGGAAGTTTGTAAACGCTGTTAAATTTTAATTAACATATGTTATCTATATTAAAATCAAGAGAAAAAGAAATAGAAAAAAAATGTTGTTTAGATCTCTTCAGAACTCCTTCAATCGATTATTGCTGTGAAATCGATTTTGTGAAATTGCTGTAATCATAGGCGGAGATATGGCAAATGGGCGAGTGGGAGAGAGGAAGAGGTTTCAAAGGCGTAATCGTGAAGTCGATGCGGCGGTACGTAGATAGACGGAGGAAGACGATCCTTCATCCGAAACTAAACTTCTTCTTTCTTCTTCTTCCCAACGTGAGCGAGATCTCCGGTTCTTTTCTATCCAAAGGCAAAACTAACTACTTTGCTTACAGTCTGGATTTTGCTCTGTTAACAACGACTCCCCAATTTTACCCTAATACATTCTCACAATAGATTATTTTTTTTCTTTTTATATAAATATATATATATAGAAATAATCTATTTCTCACAATAAGGTGTCACAACAATCGATTATTTCTTCAATCAATTTCACAATAATAGATTGAAGGAGATCTAGGATAAGAGGAGATCTGAAGAGCTAAAGAAAAGAGAAAGCGCGGAGAAGGAAGAACAATTTTTTTTCTTTTTTTTGAAATAATCTATTAATATAGTTATTGTTGATAACACGTGTTAATTAAAATTTAACAGCGTTTACAAACTTCCGTCAGTTGAGTTAATTCTGTTAACGGTGATGTAGTAAAACAAAAATATTTAAAAAGTTTGTGTACTGAAAAATCAACGTTAAATAGTTTGGGTATTAATGGGATAACCAAAAAAGTTTGGGTATTTTTTCATCCAATATAATTAAATTGGAGAATTTTTAAGGAATTTTCCCAAATTTTATCAATGAATTCAAAAGAAGTCCAATTGTTAACAAAACTGAAAGCAATTGTAAGCGTGTATCCCACTTGTCACAACCGACAAATTATCATAAAATATAAATAAATAACATTGACCAAACAATGCCTATTCCACTTGTACTCCGTTTGGCTACTGTGAGACCTTTTTTTTTTTTTAAATCACTGCAACTCTACTGTGTTACTTTGAAAATGTTATTTTTTTTTTTGTCAAAGAAAATGTATCTTAAAATGCGTAATCACTACTTCAAAAATTTACACTAATGGGAACAGCTGGTTCGCATGCTATGCGGTTCAAGTGCGGTGTAGTTCAGAGAAACGCATCATACGGGATGAAAGTGGTTGTTACGTGACAAGCGGTGCGGGACAATGTTTGAATGGTGACAATTACAAATATAATATGGATATAATAGCTATTAAATTTAAACTATTTTTTTAATATAGTTCGAATTACCAAAATATTTTTTTTATAAAATAAAACTGCATTGAACGTAGAAATAAGTTTTTCAAAAAAAATTCAGATTTTTATGAACAAAAGAAATAAATAAAAAAATTGAAACGCACCTACTTACTCCAAACCAGAAGGTATTTGCTGTGTTCTAAACGCATGGGGCGGGACATTGTTTTTGGTACCATGTGCAGTATATTCAATTTTTTTAATATAATCTTTTTAGATTAACCACTACTAACAAAATGTTATGAATGGTGACAAATTATAGTTCCGTACCTAAGAACGCTCGTCCCACCTCAAACATTCAGTACCTAACAAATGTTAGGGAAAAAGCTATGGTATAAATTTTATTTCCCCCTATCGTGACATATTTGTTGGGATTGAAATTTTATTTTGCAATTAGGAAACAGGATATATAATTAATTGATTGGTGCTTTATATTAGACTAAAACACCAAGAAACATGCCAATTGTCATCCAGGTCAAGGCTAGTTTTCTCTTTGGCCACACGTAAATATTATATTGCATTATATGTGTAAAGCATATGATACAGCACAAACAAAATCAGTGGTTCACAAAATTTCCACCGAACGCGAACTAAAATCCTGAATACATTTTTTTAAATAAACATTATCTTTTGATTAAATTTTGGGAAAACTATGCAACATTAACTTTGTTTAGTGCATTTCGGTTTATTTTCGGGTTTGGTTTGGTTTGTTTGGCTTTAATAAATCATTAACCAAATTTAAACCGAAATAAATATGGTTTGGTTCGGTTTGATTTGGTTTAGTTTGGTTCGATTTTAATTCAGTTAGGTTATAGTTAGGTTATAGTTTTGTTTGATTTTAGATTGATAATTATCTGAAAAAAAATCATTTCAATAATATGAAGCCAAATTTATACGTAAGTTCATTTGTATTAAATTACATAATTAAAATAGTAATAGTAAGAATTAATCTAATTAATTATATTGACAAAATAAGTAAAACTTATAAATAATCAAACATGATTTAATGAAAATTTTTAATAACACATGTATAATATTATTTAATATATCATTAATTAAATAAATACAAAACACATTGGTTTATCGGTTTGGTTCGGTTTTGAACCGAACCGAACCGTTCGGGTGGAGAAGAACTTTAACCAATGGTTGGTGTATATACTTTGGTTTGGTTTGGATCGGTTCGAGTTCGGTTGGTTCGGTTTGGTTCGGTTCGGTTAATTTGCCCACCTCTATCCAAAATAAGCAAAGTAGATAACTCAAATTTTCTTGAGAAATTTCAAAAAATACCACTTTTCAAATGTTATTTTACAAAAATGCCACTTTTCAAGTGTCATTTTACAAAAATGTCACACTTTTGAAATCTTTATAAAAATGCCACTTTTTCAAAAAAAAATATATTATTTATGTTTGAGTTAATTATGTTCTATTAGGGTTTAGTTATGAGGGTTTATGGAGGTTTAGGGGTCAAAACATTTTTTAGTGTTTAGAATTTTAAGATATAGGGTTTAAAAATCTATAATTAGTGGTATTTTTGCAAATGAACACCCCTAAATGGTATTTTTGCAAATATCCACATAAAAAATGGTATTTTTGCAATTTCCTCGATTTTCTTGTACATGATAATGTCAACATTTTATTCTCAAATTTTTTTGAAAGATAATAAACATATTTACACTAACGGATCTGAATAATAACACAAGAATGTGTTGCAAGATCTATAATTATATAGTCATCATGTAGCTTACTATTTTGTGAAAGTTACTTTAATGACTATGAACTTTTTCTAATTTATAAAGACATTCAATCGAGTGCTATTTTTCTAAATAACATGATGTATTATATAGCATGTTATTTAGAGAAAACAATGAGTTATTTAATAATAGAGGCTAGGTTATCATTTAGAGAAATAGCATCTAATTTAGTGGTTTCTGAAAATAAAATATTTTTAGTTATTTACCTTGTTTAATAAAAAGTTCATAGTCATTTAACGTAATTATAATTTATAATAATTATATATACTTTATTTTTTGTACGAGTGATTTGAGATGACGTAGATCAAATTGAAACTCCATCAAATAGCTACTCGATATACACATGTTCATTAAAACCAAACTTGCATTTTTTTTAATCTTATATACAATTAACAAAAATGAGTCACCCAATCACATTAGAAACAAGAAATATTATCATTTTTTTAATCTTATATACAATTATCATATAAAATACGCATCTTGTTTCCCAAGTAATGGTTTTAAATTTTTTTATCTGTCATTATAAAATTAATAAAATTTACCAAAAATATAAAATTTAAGTTGTGGCTCGTCGACTAATATTTATTTTAGCAGTTATATGCTAAGAGAGCAATGATTTGGCATCATTTTGATGCTCTGAGTGCTGTAATTTGTGACAAGAATAAAAAAAGCATATGGTATTATATATGAATATACTTTTTTTGTTTGACTCTTTAATTCGTTTTATAACTTAAAAGCCGCCTCTAAAAGATGAAAATGGCGTGTAAAGCGATACATTTTCTTAGTAGTTTTTGAAAGAAACAACTTAATAAAAAAGAAATGCAAAGTGGAATTGGCCTTTTCTTACAACTCCATCTCCATGTGCTGCCTTCTAAAGCAACTACACACGAATTATATATATGCATTTCTCTTTGTATGCATAATGCATGTAACATATACATATTCTTATTTTCAACGAAAATATCATCGTCGTTATATAGTGATTGTGATGGATGACTGGGTTTAAGAAATGCGGTTAAAGATTTTCTTAGTACAAGAAGATGGTGAGGTAAAAACATGAAGAAGAGCTGGTGTGGTTATAATTAAACAATGAGGAATAATCATATTGTAAGAGGTTGCAACTTAATAGTAATTTTGATTGTTGACGCATCAATAATGGTTTAAATTGTAAAAATGATTTATATAAATATGACGTTAAAAATTATCAAAATATATTTACAAACAAAATTCGTGCAATTGTTATTTGTTAAAAAAACCTAGAAGGAAACTAAAATAAACATTGCGGCATATTAATTTACGGCCGGAGCAAACAAGCCGTTCCAAATATACATGTGTCAGATTTTTCATTACAAAAAAAAAAAAAAATTGATTTAGAGTGAACATTATGTCGCTCAATTTGTTATGTCTTAGCCAAATGACGATATATTAATTATTTTTTTTGACAAAATTATATTGCTGATACTGAAAGAAGTGAACTCTATTTGAAAGAAAAAAAAAAATCAACTCATGTAAACCTAAAACCCTTCAAGAAATTTTAGAAGTATTCTAATCACTTCTAAATGCTGTGTCGATGACTTTTTCATCAAAAAATTGTCACCAAGTGTAAAGTGAGAGCCTTAAAAAGTATATATACCAAAACTCTTTTGAGTGTTTTAAAAAAAATTAATAACTCTATTGGGTGTTAATAATAATAAGTCCCATTTATGATGTTTCAAACAAACAAAAATAAAAAATATTCCCATTTCCGCTCTACAATAACATTGGTAAAAATGCGTTGTTAATAAAACAGAGTCATGCGGAAACATATATACTCCATTGTATTGGATATAAAAAAATATAATAGAATAGAAGAGCTCCCCATTGTGTAGACATTTGTAGTTGTGACATGTGTAGACAGGATAAGTAAGACGGTTATTCTATTGGGGAAAAAAAAATAAAGTTGTTTGGTTACAACTTTTACCTTTCAATTACTACAATACAAAATGACAACAAAAAGTAAAGCTAATCGTGAAAAAGACTGAGAGGCATTTGCGTTAGAGACTAAGGAATCTAATTACTATGAAAAGGGACCTCTGAAATCACATGCCAATGAGATTACAGATTCTACAAAGAAACGATTCCTTTTCAAAAACGAATATTTAGATCCTACAATTAAGCAATAATTTGAAGAGAAGATGCTTACTAAAGTACACTCATATAAGCCAAGGTTTTCGGTAACATTAAACAGCTTCGAATAACATCTATTTTGGATATTTATATATGTTCATTTATTTGGTAAAAACTAATTAGTTGTCTAGAAAAATTATGATATTCCAGATGATGAAAAAATTAGTTGTAGAATTGTGTAGTCTATCCAACGATCGGGGATCGGGCTGGAATTATTTTCTAAATAAAATTGTGAATTCGTCATGCATGCTCTGAGTATTTTATTATGTTTTATCATACTCCTCGATTTTTCATTTGCTGGAGAGACTCAGACATATCTAACCTTTGATTGCATGCATAATTCTACGTATAACAAGGCATAATTATCTTTTAACACACAGAGATAATATATCCTTAATTATGCAAGTTATCTTAGCATTTTGACAAATCATATACTCCACAGAATGTGTGGATTTAATCCTGCCACCACGTTAACATTTCCTGTTAATCGTCGTAAAAAAAAAAAACATTGCCAGTTTCGTGTTTACATATCCTTCAACTATATTAGTTTCATAGATTTCTATATTAATCCATGATAAACCATATCTTTTTGCATCGATTTTTAACTACCTTTGACTTTATATATCTTTGCAAAGCTTCGTTTGTAAAAGTTACAATTAAAACAGGTTACAAGTTACTATACAAACGATTAAATTCCTTTAGCTCAATTAGAAGAATATCAAAAAGGCTAAAATTACTTTAGAAGTCTCATGATCGAGTGACGTTTGTAGGAATTATGGATTTTAGTCTCATAATTTGTAGGAATTATGGATTTTAGTTTATCTGATAATTCCCAAAAAAAAAAAAAAAAAAACTATACATACGAAGAAGTTCTTCATCCCACCAAAACTTTTTTTTTTTTTTGAAAAAAATCCCACCAAAACTTGTAAGATGATTCACTCTTTTTCAGACATGTGTATTGTGGTACACATTTGCATGAAAGAAAAAATAGTGTCTTTGAGAAGATTTTATCACCCAATGTGTGTGTCTTACTTAGAAACTCTTCACATGCATGACTTTAATTCACCACAGAAGTATGGCTACCTTTTCTTATTCTTGGACCACATATAGACATTATACCCATGCATATAGACTACAGTTTCAGTTACAGAAATTAAGTCTGTATTTCTGGTCGAGTAATCGGACTCTACCACACAACCCAAATTATCGAATTTATTCTGATAACTGAACCATTTAGATCAAGATTAATTTATCTCAATAAGTAAAGACACTGAGACACATGATGATGGGTAAGCATCCGAGAGGTATCCGAACTATCCATTTCAGGAACTAGAGATTAAAAAAATTCTATAAAATTATTTACAATATCTTTAAAAATTCTATAAAATTATTCAAAATCAATTCAAAAAAAAAAATATTCAAAAAGATATACAGTATAAGTTTCTCCAAATATATTTTTAAAATTCATAATATTATCCAAAATTACCCATAACTATCTATTTGAATAATGATATTAATTACATATATTACTCGTTCAGATAATAGTTTTAAGGGTCTATCCGAATTATTATACTGTATGTGTTATCCCCATTCAGGCCTGACCCAATCTCAAGACAAATATAGTGCAAAAATTGCCAAAAATTGCAAAAAACATTCTAAACTTTAATAAAAAAAATTTAAAACCTCTATATTTTAAAAATGTGCAATAAAATCCATGTAAAAAATCGAACCGGCTCTGTCCCCATTATCTGATCCGTTTTTTAAAGTATATATTTCATATAGCGAATTTAGGTATCTGAAATACTTTTACATGATCTTTATGTGCCATTAACCTTTTTTCTCTTTCTAAAAACAATTAACTATCTTTACTCCGTAGTGAACATTTCTAATACTATAAATGATAAAAAGAAAATTAAGAAATATAGATTTAAGGAACGGATAACCGGTAGTAGCAGGTCGTCTGGTAAAACGCTACCAAACTATAGTTTTTACTTTACTTTAAAAGAAAATGGAAGACCGACCAAAAAGGAGAATTTTGAAAGAGAAATGAAAAAAAAAAAGTTCAAGAAAAAGACATGAAGAAATTAGAAAAATCAAAATATCCGGTTACAGGTCAATAAGTTTTTTCTTTTTAAGTTAAAAATTACTTTTTTTCCTCCACTGACAGCAAACTTTTGACTAATTTTTTTTTTTAATAGTGGATTTTTATGGAAAATTGAGTTGAATAACCCAAAAAAGAACTATAATAAAAAAAACTAACCAATTAACATAAATCTATAGGACACGATTAGACCACATATGTTAATTTTGTTAGATTTCAAAGTATTAATTTTTTGGCTAGTGAACAAATTAATCCAATTTTTATCTATTACAAATTATGAGAATTATTACATCGACGATAGAATTGTTACATCGACGATTCTATCTTGCCCCACGATGAAAATCTCATGCAAACTTATCTTTATTAATCTGCATATATAATGATAAATCGCAACTTCTACGATTCGAATCGTACATCTTATGGTGTATAAGTATTAATGAACTCTTGATCGAATGGTTTCCACAACTTTTAACTAATTTAAAAAGTAAAGATTATGGTTATTTTTATTTATTTTTCATATTGTAGCCGAAATGCATCAGTCTGAGTTTGCTTTTTCCCGGGAAAGGGTTAACGTCCATAAGACTAACCCAAACGTCGCTATATATAGAGATCCCATCGTCTCCCTCACCCATCTTTCTTCTTCTTCTCCATCGTCCACCTTAAATCTTCTTTTTTTACCACCCCCAAAAACAATAAAAACTCTTACTTTACAAAAAAAAAAGAAAAAAAAAAACGAAAAGTTCCGATTTTTTTCTTGTTTCCGAGGAATGCTTGTTGAGTCCTCTGCTAGATCGTGTGATTTAGAAACGAGGGTTTTCTTCTGATCCGTGAAAAAAAAATGGAGCAGAAGAGCGTATTGTTGTCAGCTTTAGGGGTTGGTGTTGGGTTAGGTATTGGGTTAGCATCGGGTCAGAGTTTGGGTCGTTGGGCAAACGGGTCGGGTTCTGTTGAAGATGGACTCACCGGATTACAGATTGAGCAAGAGTTGGTCAGACAAATTGTTGATGGAAGAGAGAGTACTGTCACCTTCGATGAGTTTCCGTATTTCTTAAGGTAACTCTCAGAAAGAATAAAAAAAGCTCCTTTTTTTTTGTTTACTTTGTGTTCTTCTTTTGTGTATTTTCAGATTTATTATGATACAATTTGGTGTGAAAGTTTAACTTGAGCTCGGATTCAATGTTTTTTTTTAGGGATTTTTTTTCAGATCTATGGAAATTTAGATAAGAGTGTGTTTGAAAGTTGCCAACTTGGTAATTTGATATGATTTGTTTTTTGTTTTTCTTACATATTCCAGCTGTGAAAAAGATTGAATCTTTGGAAAAAAAAAGAAGAGATTTTTATTTTTGTTCTCACTAAAAATTTAAGGATTTGATTTAGCATCTTTTTTGTTGTAGTAAGGATCTTGGAATCTCTTGGGGTTAAGAGAAATGAAAGAGATGTGAAATTCTGTGAATAGAAAAGTTTGCTTTTCCTTTTTTCCCGAGAAAATATTCAGAAAAGAAATGATGGAAAAGTGGGGTAGGTTAGTTGCACAATAAGCATGTGGATGATTTGGCAAATGGAGACAAAGAGAGAGAGAGAGAAAATAAATAAGAAAGATTCTCACATGTGATTCTACTAACTTAGTAAAATTCCTGTCATTATTTCATTTTTTCATTTTTTAAACACTAACTCTGTTTCTTGGATTCTTTAACTGTAAAAAAGAACATGAACTTTGATTCTAAATCCATCCTTTGTATTGATGGCAGTGAGAGAACTCGAGTATTATTGATAAGTGCAGCTTATGTTCATTTAAAAGAGTATGATATTTCCAAGCACACTCGGAATCTTGCACCTGCAAGTAAAGCCATTCTACTTTCCGGTCCTGCGGAATTTTATCAGCAAATGCTTGCAAAAGCTTTGTCTCATTACTTTGAATCAAAGCTATTGGTGTTAGATATTACTGATTTCTCTATTAAGGTAAAAATCAATCAATCAAATGCATATAGTTTTGTTGAAACAGAATAGCTCCTAAGCTTTCTCTGTTTATCTTCTTTGTAAACAGATACAGAGTAAATATGGGTGCACCAAGAGGGAACCTGTAAGTTACTACACTTGTTCTGTGTTTTTTTTTTTTGTGCTGATATTTTCAAAGTATTGACTCTGTTTTTTCTTCTCTTCATTGCTTTTTAGTTTCACAAGAGATCTATTTCTGAGTTAACATTAGACAAAATGTCGAGTTTGATCGGTTCCTTCTCTATGCTCTCTCAACGCGAAGTTGAACCAAGAGGGACATTGCGCCGCCACACCAGTGGAAATGATCTTAAATCAAGGTTTGCCTTTTGTTTTCCTTGTAGTTAATGTTATCGGTTTTTGCCTTTGTGAGCTCACTATCTTCTTTAAATGCAGGAGTTTCGAGAGCTCAAATCGTCCTCCAAGACACAAGAGACATGCTTCTGATATCAGTAGCGTATCTTCCCGCTCTTCGAGTTCTGTTTCAGGTTTGGAACTCATATAGTATTACATCTTCTTAATCTTATTGTATTCAACTTCAGGTTCTTACGTCTCTTTTGTTACATCTATGCCTTCTTATGGCTTCTAGCTTCTAGCAAACGCAGTACAAATCTATGCTTCGACGAAAAACTATTCCTACAGTCACTTTACAAGGTAAAGAAAAGAAAACTTTTCACAAGTTTCCTAAATTGTTTCAGTGGATTTTTAATAGTTGCTCTCTTTTTCTGCAGGTCTTGGTTTCGGTATCGGAAACAAATCCGTTAATAATATACCTCAGGGACGTTGAAAAGCTTCTTGAGTCAGAAAGATTCTACAAGTTGTTCCAGAGGCTTTTGAACAAGCTCTCTGGTCCTGTCTTGATTCTTGGCTCAAGAGTACTAGAACCCGAAGATGATTGCCAAGAAGTAGACGAAGAGGTTTCCGCTCTGTTTCCTTACAACATCGAAATCAGACCACCAGAGGATGAATCTCAGCTCGTGAGCTGGAAATCTCGGTTAGAAGATGACATGAAAATGATTCAGTTTCAAGACAACAAGAACCACATCGCCGAGGTTCTTGCTGCTAATGATCTCCAGTGCGATGATTTAGCTTCGATATGCCATGCAGATACAATGTGTTTGAGTAACCACATTGAGGAGATTGTGATTTCTGCGATCTCTTATCATTTGATGCACAACAAAGAACCCGAATACAGAAACGGAAAGCTTGTTATATCTTCCAAAAGGTAATTAAGTACTAGAATCGGTTTATTTATTCGCAGAAATTTCCTTTCTTTTGGAATTGATTCATGGTCCTCTGCAACAGCTTGTCACATGGACTGAGTATATTCCAAGAAGGAGGAAACAGATCATTTAAAGACTCCTTGAAGCTAGACACAAACACCGATTCTAAGCGAAAAGGAGGAGAAGTAAGTGCGAAGAGCGAGTCGAAACCCGAATCATCTGCTCCTGAAAACAAAAACGAGTTAGAAAAATCGCTTCCTTCAAACAAGAATGACAATCCATTGCCTCCAAAAGCTCCTGAGGTTGCTCCTGATAATGAGTTTGAGAAGCGTATAAGACCAGAAGTTATACCAGCAGATGAGATTGGTGTGACATTTGCAGATATTGGTTCATTGGACGAAACAAAAGACTCACTTCAAGAGCTTGTAATGCTTCCGCTACGAAGACCGGATCTTTTCAAAGGCGGTCTTCTCAAGCCATGTAGAGGAATACTTCTGTTTGGACCACCTGGTACTGGCAAAACAATGCTTGCAAAAGCAATTGCAAATGAAGCTGGAGCTAGTTTCATCAATGTATCCATGTCTACAATAACTTCGAAATGGTTTGGAGAAGACGAGAAGAACGTGAGAGCTTTGTTTACTTTAGCAGCTAAAGTATCTCCAACGATCATATTCGTGGATGAAGTTGATAGTATGTTGGGGCAAAGGACTAGAGTTGGAGAGCATGAAGCTATGAGGAAGATCAAGAATGAGTTTATGACGCATTGGGACGGGCTAATGACGAAACCCGGCGAAAGGATTCTGGTTCTTGCAGCGACAAACAGACCGTTTGATCTTGATGAAGCTATCATTAGGAGGTTTGAGAGGAGGTAATAAGCAATTTTGGTAAAATGGGAAAGCTTTAAATTAGTCTTAATGAATACTAAAAATTGTGACTGGTTTTTGTTTTGTGTTGGAAAAAAACAGAATAATGGTGGGACTTCCTTCGATTGAGAGCAGAGAGAAGATCTTGAGAACTTTGTTGTCGAAAGAGAAAACAGAGAATCTTGATTTCCATGAGCTTGGACAGATGACAGAAGGCTACAGTGGAAGTGATCTTAAGGTTTTTGTCATCTCTAACCAGAACTCAAAAATGTTATCTAAAACCATTGGAAACTTGACTTTTTGTTTCCTATTTGTACAAACAGAACTTATGCATCACAGCTGCGTATAGACCGGTTAGAGAGCTGATTCAGCAGGAAAGATTGAAAGACCAGGTGAAAAAGGCTTAAAAATAACACTTTCTTGCCCTCTTTATCGATCGAATTCTCTGCACATTCTGAAAATTTCTTGGTGGTTTTAGGAGAGGAAGAAGAGAGAAGAAGCAGGAAAAAGCAGGGAAGAACCAAAAGAAGAAAAGGAAGAAGCTTCTGAGGAGAGAGACATTACTCTGAGACCTTTGAACATGGAAGATATGAGAAAAGCTAAAAACCAGGTCAAACATCTTTGATCTCATTTTGACAAAGAAAATAAAAATAAAAACCCTAACTAGATTTGTTGTTGTGTTTTTGCAGGTAGCGGCGAGTTTTTCATCAGAAGGAGCAGGAATGAATGAGCTGAAGCAATGGAATGATTTGTATGGAGAAGGAGGCTCAAGGAAAAAAGAACAGCTCACTTACTTCCTCTGAAAAAATTGCAAAACCCTACACAAAGTGTGAATGTATGTTTCTTGCTGCACAAGATACCAAACAGACAAAGCAAAAGAGTTTCTTCTATTACTTGTTAGGTCATTCCATTTATAGACAAACTTTTTAGGTCCATCTTCTTCTCTTTCTCTTTTTTTTTGTTGGGTTTTAGAATTTTCCTCAAAACTGTGATTTCTTTCGTTCTATGTTAATATATATGTCATTGTGAATGTGTATATTGCGGTTCGATATAATAACATTTGGCTTGAAGTCTTGTCCAGAAAGATCCCAATTTTTTTTGTTAGGTGGAAAAAAAAAACTAAGATATTACATTGGAGGGACTGGATACGACCAACTTCAAATTTCGGATTTAACTGAAACTTCTTAAACAGGCATATAGGACTTTGTGATTCGAGTTGAGGTGTAACCCTTTGAGCTTCAGAGCCTGTTATTAGTTTAGGAGAATCTTTGAGTTAAGGAGAGAGACATGTTCCACAAGAAAGTTTGTTCTCTTTAGTAAAAAAGAGTAATGACTAAAAATTATACAACCTATTAGCCCAGACGATAGAATTAGCCACATGATAAGAAGGTACAAGGTTTTGTTCGAAAGCAAGTTCTACATGATGTAGTCAAATACCTAATTGCTCTTGGATAACAAAACATACCTAAAATTCAGAATCGAAAGATTTATTAATTTTGATATCTCGCAGAATTTTTATATCTGCCTCTTGTTTTGGCATATGTTGAATCATGATCTCTGAAATCCACACACAAAAAAAAAAAAATTATCAATCAATAATTGTTATTCTAACTAAGTAATAATGGACTAGTGATTCCCATATAGGGAGTACTTGCCATGTTAATTTGTGTACCGGATGACTACACTCATCTTGGAGTAGTGTTTTTATGATCGAGTCAGATATGTGGTCAAACCACATTACACCATAAACCATAAAAACTATATTCTTCGGTTCGATCATCGGTCCGGTTTTAAAAACACCATGCATGGGCAAAGAAAATCCGAACCGTTATCAAATTTGTTGGGGAAATGTTTACTATTTTTGGTTAATGTTCGGGTTTCAAATATTTGAAGTTTTAAACCGAATTTCAAACTATATAAACTTTTGGTTCATAATAATTGATTTAAGAATGTCAATATGGTTAATCCAACCCATACCTAAATAGATTGAATGTTAAATGAGTCATTGGATAATCCAACTCATTAAGCAAATGGATAGGGTAAAATTCATTTAAATTAATGGGCTAATAGTTAAATGGATTGATCATTAAATAATTTTGTTATAAATCACATAATTAACAAGTAGTAATTTTATTTTTTTTGATCAAAATCCTCATCATCATCAAACGATTATCACACATCAGATCATCGTCCTCTACTCCTCTCGCTCATCATCATCATCATCATTCTTCATCATCAAATTATCATCATCATCACCACCGTCATGGTCCTCATAATAGATACTAGCTTTGGTTCAACTTTGAGTTTGGATTATTTAAAAAAAAAAAAAACTTTAAGAGTTTGGATTAAATGAGAGGGCTTTAATCAAACATTTAAAAAATATATATATTTTCAATTCATTCTTTTCTTTGTTTGGTATATATAAACAACAAAACAATGATGGTAATAAATTTCTTGTGAAGCAAAATCAATAGCTTGATAAAGTAAGTAACGTTTGGAGATTCTCAATAGTTGTGTGATTGTTTCGTTGCCTATAGCGTTGAAACAGCCATCTTTAACAGTTCACTTCGTTTTCACATTCCAAAATGATTCCTCTTCTTATTACTTATTCTTCATCATATATAAAATCTCTGTTTCTCTATTGACACAATAATATTCCAACACATAAGATAAAAATGGCAGCTTTCTTAGACAAGGCGACAACTTCTTCTGCTCAAAACGAAGCCAAAGAAATCAAGAACGAAGCTGCAGCCTCCACTGAAACGGCCAAGACAGAGGTTGGTACTTGGTCACACCCTTTTACATGTTTTTTTCTTTTGTGTCAAAAAACTAACCCAAGTTTCCTTAAAGCTCGTTGGTGGAGGAGCACCAAGCAGCACCGTGGCAAGCCGAGACCTTCTCGTATCCACAGACAATCAGGTCACATAATTTAAGCAAGAACTCAAATTGTCTCTTACGAGGAAGGAAGATTGTTAGTAATCTGATCATGTTTTGACAATTGGATGTGTGTGTGTTTGCAGCCTTTGTTAGCCTCTGGTGAGGGCGGGGTTGAGACAAGGTCATCATGGTGGAACAGCTGTTGGGAAGGATTTTATCATTTTTGCTTGATACAAAGGACAAGATGGAGCCATCTAAAAGATTGAAGATGAAATATCAAAAGACTAACTAACGAATTTCCCAAAAAACAACCCAATTCGCAAACTACTTATGATATGCTTTTCCGTTTTTTTTTTTTAAGTTTTAGTTGTGATTGTGTATTCCTATAAATATCTTGATTTCCCAAAAACTTGTGTTAATAATCGTGTATATATTATATAAATTTTATTAGGATTCATGGGTTGGATTGACCTGTAAATTTTAATATATTTTGACACTCCTAAATTTTGGTTGATCTAACATTTAAACTTGTTTTTTAAAACCGTATTATAGCATGGACATTCAATTCTTTGGTTCGGTTCGGTTTGGATACTATTTAATTCAAATATTTTGAAAGAGAACGAAATCGGAACCTAAATATATTCATATCGAAGTAATTTTATCCGAAATATCTAATTTATATATGAAATTTATAAAAAAAAAAATCAAGCCAATATCCAACAAAAATTTAACAACAAAACATATTTAAATGCTTCAAATTTACAAACTACAAGGTACAAAAATTAATATTTTTCGTATGAAACCAAACCAGTATATACTAAGCCGGTTCGGTTCCGGTTTGATGACCATTCATAATTTTATTATACTATCGAAGAAAAAAAAGATACCACAAATCGAAAAGAGGTAGACGATGATGATTGATTGATCCCAGAAAGAAGAAGAGATGGGGAGATACCAAAATCTAATGGTAGGAGAAGCTCTCTCCAATAATCGTCTTTACCCTTTTGCTTGCAATGAACTCAGCTCTATTCTAACTCTGTGTTACCCTCGATTGCACAAATTCATCAAAGCCCTCATCTTCCAAGATACTCTCTCCGCTTTTCGTCTTCTTCCCCTGTAAGTTTCGAAATTCGAATCAATTGCTCTAATCTATTGCCTGCTTCTGGGGTTTTCTTACTGTGTATTTCAGACTACGATTTTGACAAGATTAGGGATGTTCTTGGTTGAGATTTTGTTCAATATTTTGTGGCTTTCTTTTTAGGGTTTGATAAAATTCAAATAGCAAAGTTGGGAACTTTTAACCAGAGGATTGGATCTTTGAATGGATTAGCTTTGATTCTTTGGTTCCCCTGAAAGTGTTAAACCAAAGTTTGGAACTTCCTCAGATTCTAGCCAAGCATGAAACAGAGGATTATGTCTAATTGGAAATTTGTTCTTCGAATGGCTTTATTTCATGCCAATAGATTGTGTGCTTAACTGATTCTTTGCATTTCGTATCTGCTTTGCTTTGTCAATTTTCGAAAGGACTTTTTTGTTCAAATTGCTGGAATGTTCTGTTTTCTTGAATATAAATTCGAGAGCTTAATAATTTAAACGTAAAGGCAAGTTTTTTCGATTGGAACAATCGAAGACTTATAGTGTGACATGAGACTACTCATCAAGACCACATTATTATTCTTATAGCACAAATCTCTTAGTTTCTTGATTTATCTCACAGTTTCGTGAAATCTGTGTATCATCTTCTCAAGTCTAGTAAGACTAATACTACCAATATTTTTTTTGTTTATTTCATTTAGCATGAACACATCAGCTGCTGTTTCAGCCGCTAACCTTCTCCTGAAGAGCGTGGAAGCCGTGCTCCCCAAACAGAAGAAGAACTTAGCCATTGTAGAATTCAAGCAAGCAAAAGTAGCATTGAAGAGACGCAGTAAGAGCCATGAGGAAGATATAGGTATGTTTTCTAGTTATCTTTCTGAAAATCTCTTTCTTTGATAGCCCGACATAATCCTTCACCACAACCACTTGCAAATCTTATTTTTCAGATTTACCTTCACTTCCACAAGATATCCTTATTCACATCATCAGTTTCCTCGATGTATCGTCCTTAGTTTCCTCATCTCAAGTATCTCGGTACGTCCCCATCTATATTCCTACATGGCAGAGTCTTTTGCTTGCCTTTTTTTTCCTTCTACTTATCTGTTTTGTTTTGTCTTGTCTCTTTTGTAGCTCATGGAACCAAGCAACCTATGATGACTCTCTGTGGCGATCACAATTTGACCTTCACTTCAATCACAAAGTCTTGATTCGTATTCATTCCGGTTCTGACTGGAGAGAAGCCTTCAAGAAAGCATTTATCGGTAAGTTCTTCTTTTTGTCCACGGTTTCATCTTCTGTCTTTCAAAAACCTCTTTCTCTATGTGATTTGTAAAGTATACGTGTACTTTACGTAACCATGCAGCGGATAATTCGTCGAAGGTTTTAAGATCTGGTCGGGGATACTGCAGTTACTGTGACTCAATTGTTTGGCACGACAACTTTAGATGTCCGAACAAACACTGTCGGTTGAAATCAGGCAACAAGGCACTCGACCTCATGTCAACTCACCAGGTAAGCTTTGTTCCTCTTTTAAGAAATGTTGTTTTCCGCGGTTTATGTTACTTATGAAGCAATGCTTTTTGGTGAATTTTTATTGTTACACAGGTTGTCAACTATTTACTGGGGATTATGAGTTCGTCTGATGAAAGTGAATCAGATGATGAAGCCGTTAGTGGACTATGGGTTTATCCTAAATTGCACCAACTTTTGTAGCTTTACCAAAACATTCTTTCAGTGTAAATTTTGTTACTAATACTCATACACACATTCATATGATCTATTTTATTTATACTATTTCTTTTTTCGTCAGTGGGTCTGATTGGATGACGTTTATAGAAGAGAAGAAAAGAAAATCTACTATATAACAGTTGTTGGCCAGTACGCTCCAGAGATGGACACATGGCTTGCTTTATAAGTGACATGTGTAAAATTGAACCAGTTTCCTTTCCGCTACCGTTTTTGTCATCATAGGGTTCGTCGATTTTATTCGGAATTGATTAAGTTTTCGTCTCTCTATTTCCTTGCGTGTTAATAGCTTAGATTGAAAAGATCAATGTTTAGAATTGAATTTTTTTTCACACTTTAGAGATGTAGATGTGATCCTTCTCATTTAGAATCCTCTCAATGGATCTGGTATGTGCAATATTATTATTTCTGCCACTTCTAACGAGGTGTTTTACTTTGCATTACTCTGCTTCAGATGTCTTCTATATATACTTCCGAGAACAAACCATGTAATTCTACAACTTCGCTTCATTCCTCTGTCAGTGGTTACTGCACAGCTTCTTTGTGACAATCGGGAAATATGAGAGGGTACGCCAGAAACCGATGGTGGTGGATAAGGGGTATAACTTACAACTTGGAGACGACAACGTTACAGGTAGAAGAATCAAATCCTATTTTCATCACTACAGGAAAGAAAACTAATAGAGAAGGATTAGTTTTCATGCACGTAGAGTAGATACTTTAAAAAAAAAAAAAAAAAAATTATTTAGATACTTGATATAGTAGATGTATGATTTTATACTAGATCGGAGAAGATGAGGACTTTAAATGTATCAACGATGGTTCATAAGAACCAACTGTTGCGCTTCTTTGCTATATGCCTTCATGTACTCGCCCACATGTTTACATGTTGCTTCTTAGTACCAGATTTTTCCTAGCAATTTTCTTTTACCATTTTATTGAAGATAACTCATTTCCTCTCAATGTTGCCTCCTTGATACAATTTGCTTTCAAGTTTTTCGATGTTTCAATGTAGGAGTTTAAAAAGATTTTCAGTTACGTAGTCACAACTTTTCAGAGTTTTATCCGAACCTTGATTGTGATATATAAATGAGTACATTCATGAACCGGAAGAGTTTGATCTACTAGAGAAGTAGGAGAGACAGAGTCATTGTTTAAAGAAAGAGATATAGAGGTCAACTAACACTCTGAGGTGTTCGAAGCTGTTGACAAAAGACCAAGGTCTACACTTTGAACTTTGTTTCTCTCAGCTTTATTAACTTTGTTACAATGTGATTGTGCATTTGTGAGTATTGAAGGGTCTGATGCACTGCCCTTTTTCCGGTTTCCAGATGTTCCTCTTCGAGGGATACTCCTTCCTTTGAGGTTTAGATTCTTTTTCTAAAACTTCTGTCATACAGAGATTTGCAGGAACTTAAATCGAAAGACCTATTTCTAGAGAATCTTCAGTATTAAACTCTGACACGATTGAAACACAACAGAATTGACAAATACACTTATGAAGTCAATTTTTTTTCCTCAGCGTAGCATATATGTTATTGTCTTTGGTATTCTTTTGTTTAAATAGCTTTCGTATACCTCTGGTTTGGTTGTAAGCATTTTCACAACCTAATTTGTTCCCCCTTTCTTAAGGTGTGTGTTGCTCTTCATGTTGTGAGTTGTGAGCCAACATTTGATTGGTTGTTGTTTCTCGTGCAGCAAAACTTTTGATGCCCTTTGGTTAACAAAAATTAATAACTCAGCCTACACTATCTTTGGTGTATCATAATGGCATTAAATGGTATTTGTCTCTTGGGAGGCTTTTACGGTTGAATCTTAGACAAATAGCGCAATATGTGATATTAGTTGTTTAGATACAGTGTCCATCTTGTAGGCTTGTAATTTGAGAGGGAGAGGAAGCGGGAGGAAGAGAATGATAATACCAATCTTAGTTTGGGTAACTTTTACCACACTATCCCTAGAACACACTGCATTCTATTTTGCTAGTCCTTTTTTAGTCTCATGATTAGCAGACATGGTTTAGGAAACCTCATACCTACTGAGGCGGGTCAATTGAGGGTTCTTATTGCTCTCATGAGTTTACAAAATGGTTGGTGAGTAAGTTGCGGGACTGTTTTTTACCGATCTTTGTTTATGTACTTTTTTCATCACACGTTTATATATGTATTTGTGAATTGTATTAGAATGCATTTCTTTCTCTTGGTTGTTACATTGAGGATCGTTTGGACGAAAAGTGTTTTAAGCAATGCACTTTGTTTCTCTCGCTGGTCTTCGCTTCAAAACTGTCCATGCTTCTTAGTTTCATTGCTATCTTCGTTCTGTATTTACATTTTGTCATGCAACAAATAGGTTTTTGGGTTTTACTTTTACCACATCTCGCGTATACAACTGTTTTTCTCTATCTGGAGAGCCAAACGTTATCCTTGCATCAGTTAAATAACACCTTGCTCGTATGAAACTATATTAATTTGGTATAAAAAATTTTAACACTTACAATGTAATAATTCTTACAACCAAACCAAAGAACAAATGCTTTGATACGTTTTTCAAATAGTTGTGAAACAAGCATATTGTGTGAGGTGGAGAAAAAACCCGCGCATATGCGTGGGTATTCAGCTAGTATAGTATAAAATTTTTTTTAGCATTTTACCATTCAAGTAAAAAACAAAATATTCTGATTTTATCTTGGACTCACATAAAAAGGTATCTTTTATTTTTGTGATCAAAGAGTTGTTTTTTATCGGGAGAAAACTTTCCTTTTAAAATTGTTAAGTGAAAATATTTCTCCTGAGTTTTACTTTATTAACGTGGGCTCAAAAGAAAAAAAATTCTTGTTTTCTTTTACCAATAAGAGCTAAGAAGATCGCTTATTTAGTGGTAGAAGTTTACTAATCTTTTCGATCCAAAATTATATTACAATAATGTTTATTGATAGATGATATTATATAACCCATCAATCTATGTCACACTTGTTTCAAGATTTTGCCATCTAGAAGATTAAAATCTCTACTCTGCTTTCTACATACTCCAATTTTTTACCCTTTGAACTTCATTTGGTTACATTCTTTCAGTCTATAGATAGTTTGTCAATTAAAATTTTTGGATATACGTGGGGGTCCAAACCATCACAATAGAATTTGTTAGTGTTTCTAGAGGAAATCTGAGATTTCTGAGCTAGAACCACAAGATCAAGAACAAATATGGAAAATTACTGTAAAGAAAAGCTTTATTGATTTTTGCAGAGTGTTGTTATGAAAAGTTGCGGATCCCCTTTTTCAAGAGATGTACATGTCTATTTATATAAGTTCTAGGTCGGCTAGGCCAACTCTCAAGAGATAAGGAAGATTTCCTAATTTCTAGGGATTTCCTATTGTTAAAGTCGGTTCTGATTACAGACTCTGTCTTCATGGGCTTCGTCGCGTATCTCTTTGAAGCTTGACCTTGCCGACTTTGTGTCTTGGGCTCTGAACTTCTTGAGCTTGTCACTTCGTCCTCGCTGTTCTTGGACTTGCCATTTCACCATCTCGCCATAACCTCTCAATTTGGCCCAACTCGTCTTTATGCTTAATGTGCCTAGTTTGGCTTATAGCAAAGCAAGTCCTTGGCGAGCTCTCTATTTCAGCTCGTTCACCTAGCCAACTCGCCAACTCGCCAAATGGCTTGTTTCACCTTGGTCAGCTCGCCAGTGCGACCTGTTGACTTAGTCAGCTCGCCACTAAAACTGTTTTCTTAGTCAGCTCGCCACTGTAACTGTTGACTTAGTCAGCTCGCCACTAAAACTGTTGACTTAGTCAGCTCGCCACTAAAACTGTTGACTCAGTCAGCTCGCCACTAAAACTGTTGACTTAGTCAGCTCGCCACTAAAACTATTGACTCAGTCAACTCGGTACTAAACTGTTGACTTAGTCAGCTCACCAGAAAAATGATACTTAGTTATTTTCTTGATGATTTCAACTGAGGAGATTTTGACCCCAACAGTTAGCCCCCCAGCTCGGTATTATCTGCTATGATAGTGCCGAGGTAAAAGATTGTCGAGGATGAAATCAATGTTGGCGAGCTCACCCCTTGTCGTGTCGATGCCGAGCTCTCAATTTTTTTTTTTTGTCGAGCTCAACTTGCTTCTGCTAAAATCGGCGAGCTTAGCTTGTTTCGTCAAAGTTGGCGAGCTTAGCTTGTTTCATCAAAATTGGCGAGCTCGACTCGATTTGTCATAGTAGAACGAGCTCAAATTGCTTCTACTAAAATCGGCGAGCTCAACTTGTTTCGTCAAAGTTAGCGAGCTCGACTCGATTTGTCATAGTAGGATGAGCTCAGATTGTTTCAGCTCGTCATGATATCTCATCTTGGCGAGTTATTATACTTAGTAAAAATTTCAATCCTTCATCAGGAATTAAAATTGTCTGTCGTCGGTTCGTAGCTAGTAAGGTCGTCCAGATTGACAAGTCTCAATGATAATTGACGTAACTTCCTGACCGTTGAACCAAATGACTTCAAATTTCTTTTGGATGAAAACATACTCAATATCTATACTATACTAAAATTTTAGCTTAAGCCAAGAAATTTAAGGATTTTTACCGAGCTCTTCTCTCAACCTCGACATGAATAAGGTTATTTCTTCAGCTCGGCATATCTTGCGAGAACTGATGTATCTCTCTACTCGTTTGTCCGGCTGACTTAAAATCTCTTTTGGATGAAATTTCTATCTTGTAGCAAAATTTCATGTCAATTTGAGGTTTATCAAGCCTCTTGCCGAGCTCATCTCTCCAGCTCGGCCGAAACGAGCACATTTCTGCAACCCGACATGTCTTCAGTAAATCAAGTGTATATTGCTATACACAACTCTGAATAATATGATTTCAACTTTATTGGAAAGTTGACTTAAAGATCTTGTTATTCATTATTGGACCGAGCTCGTTAGTATACAGCCGAAGTCGTCTCTTAGATCATTAGTACCGAGATGGAAAGCTTGATTTTCACGGAATCTTGTTCAACTTTTCGTTGAATTGGTGAGTGATCTTGGCCGACAAACACTACAAGAAAAACGGGTATTCTTAACACTAAAAAAACGCTATCGTAAAATACCGTAGCGGTTTTTGAAACGCTATGTCTACGCCCGCGACAATAGGTGAAGGACTTTCTATAGCGCTTTTTATGCATGCTATCGTTACGTCATTTAATATAGCGCTTTTCTACCTGCAATAGTATATGTTAAAAATAGCGTTTATTGTTTATTATGTATTTGGTTTTCAATAGCGTATATTGAAAAGTAGTATAGCGTTTATTGTTTGCTATTTATTTGTTTCTCAATAGTGTATATTGAGAAGTAGTATACGTTTGTTAATGAATTTTTCTAATAGCGTATCTAATTTTCGAATATAGCGTTTGGTAATTGCTATATTCAGCATTTGGCCTTGGCAATATTTGTAATTTTTGATTTCAAAATTAAGATATTCGTTATTTCCTGTATTTATAATTTTTAAATTATGTAGTATTTGTATTTAGTTTTATTATTAAATTTGGTCTTGGAATAGTAAAAAAATAGAATTTTTATACAAAAATTAATACCGAAATACGTGAAACCTCAAACCTCAAACCAAAATTACAATAACACAAAGCTAATCCATTATAGATAATGTACAAGTTATTTGATGCTGTAGATTGTTACAATTTTTTTGTACAAAAAATGCTAATCCATTAAACATGAAGAGTTCGAGCATCCGTGCAACATCACGCTCTTGGTCGTCTCATCGAAGGTCTACCATACTTTGTAACTACACAAAATAAAAAAAAACATCAAAACTAACAACAATATCTTAAAGTCCAGGCGTCGAAGCCAATGAAACACCTGGATTTAACTCAAAACGAACCAAGACCAAGAGAAATTTAACTCACAAGACCAAGAGATTACATGTCCGCGAGGTAATCTCTGTCTGGGTAGATGATCTTTCACCTACAGCAGTTGATGACAATATTTGTGAAAAGAGAAAAACCGAGAAATTTGTAGACAAAGAGAGAGAGAGACAGACAAAACGAACCATTTTTGTAGGAGATAGGGTTTCGATAAACAGATATGAAGTTGTCTCCATCGACTAGAATGCATCTCAGCCTCTTCTACCTGTAGCAAGACATGTCGAATTTAAAGACTCGATAAAGCGAGAGATGTAGGGAGGGGAAAATTGTTTGAAGATTAAAATGAACCCTAACCATGTTTCCAGAAATACTTGTCTGAGATACGAGTGAAGTGCAGAACGAAGGTGGCAAGAGAAACCCCTGCCCATTTCTCACTTCTCCATCATCAACCTCCGTAGGTGGTAGAGACAAACTAGATCTGAGAATGAAGAAAAGAAGAGTTTTTTAAAGAGTAATAATTAATGATAAGTACCAAAAAAAGGAACGGATGAGATTGTTTGCAAATGGTATGATTTATGCCATGTCAGCGATCCAAGTGACTTCTTGGATGGAAAAAAACAAAAAAAAACTAACGGATGAGATTGTTTAGTAGTGGTATATAGACGGCTAGATTTGTTCCTCCCCCAGCGATCCGAGTGCTAGCTACTCGGATTGAAAGATAAGAAGAGGGTTTAAATTATTAGTTTTATCAAGCATGCTGAAAATAAAATTACTCTAATATTGAAACATATTTTATATTTGTATGAGTTATTTATTATTAACGTAATATAAATTTATGAATTTTCAAAACTTGTAAATGAGTTATAGAGATATATTTTGAATTTTTTATAAAATACAACAATTGATTATATTTCTAATATATATATGAGGTATAGCATATTATAAAACTTAAAAGTACAAACTTACTTTAACAAAAACAAAAAAGTACAACTTATATTATACTTTTGGGAAAAACTCATACCGGCATGCAGTAGCTATTGTCAAAACAACTAACATATATGTTCGATTACTTTGTCATATATATGAATCCATAAACCCTAAATCACATTAACATATATTAATCAAACTATATATAAAACTATCAAATTAACATTACTTAATCTTAAATTTATAAAACTATATGTGTTTATGATAAAACAATGTACTACACTTTGTATTAATAGAAGTTATATAAAATATAATCCTAAACCCTAAACTCTATGCCCTAAACCCTAAATCTAAGTTTGTTCCTCACATTTCGTTTGTCTTTTTGTTTGTTACTTGTGATTGGTAGATTCGTATGTATTTATTGATGTTTTAAATTTTATGTCGTTTACTTCGATACTTTATTTAAAATAGAGAAATTATAATTTGATATTTAAATAAGTTCAAAGAACAATACAAAACTAATGTATTACATAGAACATAACATAGTTTTTCAGACAACTTGTTTAAAATATTCCTTAATGGATTAACGAAGTGTCAGACGAACTTGAGTTTATCATTAGGCCAAGCAATTGTGGTGCCTACTGCATCGAAAATGTATTGGACTTCTGAATTTGGCTTCCAAACACGTGCATCATCAATCTTTGAGACTTCTACCCAAACCTTGCTAGCATTGGTACCTAAGGGGACGAAATGAACACGTTCCGCTGGATCAGTTGAACATACTCGGCCTTCTGCAACTGCCTGTCCAGAGTCATTACAATCTAACATGATGCACTTCTTCTTTGCACCATTGGTGGTACCAGTGCTATTAGTTGCACTCTAGCAGTCAAAATTAAAAAGAGTATATATTACAAATCACCAACATCATAAGCAGTATTCCCAACAAATATATATGAAATAGAAGGTGCAAAACTTACCGCAGCTGCTTTTCCCTCCCATCCAGGTTTGTTAACCAATTCTATGTTAATAAGTGGCCATGAGATGGTCCCATTAAGAGCATCACCAATATTAGACATCTCTGTACTTGGTCTCCACAAATATGCATCATGTTTAAGCACCTTGTCCACTGACAGCATTACAGCATTAGGACCCAAAGGAATGTTATTGACAATTTCCTTTGGGTCATAAGAAAGTATCACACCTTCAGCAATAACACAATCATGCACATTCCAATCATAAATTTTGCATCTTTCAGTTGATCCAGTTGTAGGTGTACCCTAGGGAGTAATGCATACATATTAGTAATCTAATCAACCAGCTAAACTGTGATACTACTGCATAATAAATCCAAGTATTCATGTTATATAAAATTACCGAGGGTCCATCAGCCTTATTCCCACTTTGGGAGACATTGTCCTCGTCCAAAATCACATTCTTCATCGGCCAATGAATTTTGAGACCCACCGCTTCACCAAGTAAGGCATGTGTTTCAGTTGGCCTCCAAAGAAATGCATCTGGGTTTACTACATTCTTCACAAGAACAGCTACTGCATTAGGACCAAGTGGAATTCGACCAATCTTGTAAGTTTGCTCAGTAGAGCATAATTCTCCTTCCCCGACAACAACATCTTCGCTAGAAGACCAGTCAAGTAGCTGACACCTAACTCCTGGTTTGCCAAAATCACTTGCCACTGATTGAGAAGCCACACCGTCACAAGATTTCTGAGAAGAATTAACAAAATGACTGTAAAAACATATCTTATGCCAATATTAAAAAAAACAACTTTGCCACTTACTTTTTGTCCAGCTAAGCTACGAACTTCACTATGCAAGTCGGCAAGCTTGGTAAGCAATTCTTCTTGTGTAGCTTGAAGCTTCTCAACTTTTGAGTCTCTAGCAAGAAAAAATGCTAGCTTGGTCATAGTAACCCCTCTGCCCAACCCTCTAACTCTTCCAGGTTTGTCTTTTCCCATGACTTGGCTAACTGCATCCTCTCTGACATTATCCCCAGATGTGGAGTCCATCTGACTATCGAGTGATTGAATTTTTTCCTTATACAATGATGTGAAAAAGTTGAGCAACATAGATTGAAACAAAGTGAAAAATAACTTACAAGAATTGGATTAATTCTTACTATTGTTTCTGCAAACTCTGGCCTTACACGTGTCCCATCCGAGTGAGTGTGTCCTGCTAGCCAAACCTTACTTCTAGTCACCTTACTAGGGTCTAAACTCTTTTTTTTCTACACGTCAACATAGCACTTATCAACATATAAATAAACTAGTTTTCTTTACCAAGAGACAAACAGATTATACGAAGACAAATACCATTTCTTGAGTTAGGCGAAACATTCCTTTGCGGCTGGTTGTGTGTGGAATCTGAGTCCTCCTTAATTCCTTGTATCTTTCACTTCTTACCTACAAACTCAAGCAAGTATCTAACATTATTTCATTTACACAGTAACAACATAAATGTGAAAGAGAAAATTAAGCTTATATAACCTTAAAATCTGAACTAGTCCTACTCTTCACCCAACTATTCCAAGCTGCAATAGATTGGATGTTGCTTGGCTTTAATTTAAGTCTATCTACACTACTCTTAGCCGCACGGACTTGGGAAACAAGTCGAGACTTAGAAGCTCTCCACAAACAACCTAGCTGCTTAAAAATTGCGTCTTTGTGCCATGCTTCTTCCACATTAAACCTTCCCTGCAATAAAAATGATAAACACAACATACCTGAATTTAAAATCATAAACATCAAGTTAAAAGTACACATACCTGAATTTCCTCCCACATTACATCTTTTGTCTGCTCATCCAGTTGTCTCCAGTCTTCTAGTAGCACCGGTACATGCTCCCTCACAAGAGGACCAAGGAATGAGGAAAGTGTAACTGAACCAGGCCCAGCATGTTCCCCAGAAGGAGTGAACTCCACATCCAACTTAACCAGTGGGTCTTTTGCCACTTTTCGCATCCTCGTCAATCCTCTTGTTCTTTTTTTCCTTGTGTCAGACTGCTCTGTAACCTGTGAAGGTTCTCTACCTTGAGTAGGATGTGGCGGGTTTCCAACTTGAGTAGCTTGAGTCGGATCTGAATGTTCTCTAGACTGTGAGTCCTCTACGTTTCTAGATACTTCATCCTCTCCTTCATTAACTTGCACAGACTCGTCAGCAATTGCTTTGTCTCCATTCTCATCATTTTCTTTCCCGCCATTCTCATCATTTGCTTTCTCAGCATTGTCAGATACATCAGCTATGTCTTCCATTTCTCTCTCTCCATCCTCACCAACATCAGATTGGTTAACCTCCTCAACTATTTCTTTTTCTCCATCACTAGCTTGTGCATCAGTCATATCTTTATCTTGATTCGCATCATGGTCAACTTCAAGTCCTGTAACTTCATTCTCAACATGTTCTTCAATTCCTTTCTCAACATCTGGAGCAGGTTCTTGCTCAACTTTCTTACGTCTTTTATTCCGTTTCTTTGTTTCGATTGCAGTAGGACTGATATCCTTGCCTTGCTGTCGCGCACTCCTACGTCGTGTTCCTCCCTCACCTCCCTCAGTAAGTCCTCCTTTAGTCTTCACCATGTTGGATCCTTTAAACCATAACAAAGTCCATTAATAGAATCCCAAAAACATTAAAAACAAAAGAATACTACCAAAAAGAGCCAACTAAGACACTGGTTTCTTATTAAGCTCCTAAAATGACCCCTTCACAGTCATTCCTAACACAGAAACTCTCATCATCAGAAGATTGATTCTCTAAATCATCAGAAGACTGATTTCCTAAATCATCAATTTGATCGACTGATGTTGCACCAACATACTCCTCCTCAGTCTCTAACTCATGATATCCCCTCGGTGGTGCCCTCATAACTACAAACCATGGAGACGAGTCATCTTCTTTGGAATAGAAAACCTGTTTAGCTTGTGATGGCAGAATGTATGGATCTTGTAGAAATGATGATTGGTTTGTCTTCAGATTCACAATTGTAAAGCCGTCTTCTTCTTTCACACCATTTCCTCTATTGGCCCAAGTACATTTGAACAATGGGACTTGAAACATGTGGTAGTCCAGCATTATTATCTCCTTTATTATGCCGTAGTACGTAACTATATCAGCCATTTGCCTTGTATCTCTTGCTGTAGACCTACACATGGTGAAAGCTTCATATGAGACCCCACTGTTCTGAGTCTTCCGCTTAACATCATCTGTGTGATATCGATGTCCGTTAATGACATATCCCTTATAGGATTGAGCCACAACCCGTGGTCCAAATGCCAACCATCTTAGCTTCGGCGAATGTTCCTTTGAGTTAGGAGGTATCTAAAATGAACATCAAAGTATTAGTGAATGGATAAATGGATATGAAAGCTTTCATTAATATACATATCCAAAAATCTGTTCAAACCTTTTGCTTTATCCACTGTGCAAACCTTTCGGTATGATATTTCCACAAAACAGTTTCATTTCTACTGCATCTTACATCCTGAGCTTGTAATTCTTCGAAATGCATACTGTTTTGCAATACAAAAGATTTAATTTTCCAGAATAATAACAAAGTAGTCACAGAAAACTCTAAACACTAAGGTGAAATAAGACTGAACTTACTCAATATAAGGTTCCATGATGGCTGTGTTCATTAACACATACCGGTGTGCTATATCTCTCTCTTTCTCTGAAAGTGTAAATTTTGTAGCCTTATTCAGTGGACGACCTTCAAGAACAATTTCATCAGTCTCAATATCTTCATTACGCTTTCCGACTACTTCAACTAGTACAGACTTCTGCAGAAACTCTAAGCAAAATGCAATACATTCTCCAGCCAAGTACCCCTCAGCCATACACGCTTCTGGCCTAGCATAGTTTTTAACATATGCTTTCAATGTCTTCATGTACCTACATCATTTTCACATAATAAATTTGTCGAGTTTTAAACTATTTCTATGAAACTTAAACTAATCCCCATAACACAACTAACTGAAAATTAAAAAAAAGTAAGCATAAATCACTACCTCTCAAAAGGATACATCCAGCGAAAGTGCACCGGTCCACCCAAACGTGCCTCCCTCGCTAGATGTATAGGAAGGTGGAACATAATGTCAAAAAGTGATGGAGGAAAGAATCGCTCCAGTTGACACATCGTCTCCACCACCTCAGCCTCCAAGGTTACTAGCTTTTCTGGGTCAATGGCACGCTGACACAGTTTGTTGAAATAGTTGCATACTCGAGTTACCGCAATTCGTGGTCCTTTTGGTAGCAATCCTCTCAATGCCACGGGCAACAGATTTTGCATCAGAACATGATGATCATGAGACTTCATACTACCTATGAGCGGAGGATTGACTGACACACAGTTTGCGATATTCGCACAATAGCCATCTGGTCCTCTGAACTTAGATAACCTTTGGCAGAAGATCTTCTTTTCTACCTTCGACATCCAGTAAGCCGCTGGAGGCAAGTATGTTGTCTTCCCACGTGCCTCTGTGTGCAAGTTACTCCGAATTCCCATATCTTCCAAGTCTTTCCTTGCTTTATATCCATCTTTAGATTTAGCACTCCCCATCAAAGTAGACAATATAGCTTCAGAGACATTTTTTTCTACATGCATAACATCAATGTTATGACGGACCGGCATATCCTAACACATGAAAAATGCTTTATTCAAGATTTGTATTGTAAGAGTACTAACCTTCTAGTAAGGTAAATCAAAAAATATAGACCGTTTCTTCCACCGCCATTGGTCAGACTGTTCTTCATGTTCCTCCTCTATAGCTATCGCATCTTCACCTAAGTTGGATCTTTTTCTTTTACTTTCCTTAGCTAAAGGTTTTCCAAAATCATTCTGGAAATCTTTAAGTACCTCAAATATCTCACGCCCAGTTTGAATCCTATTGGCAGTCCCATCCTCCACAGTGTTGTCAAACCATCCTTTTCTGCATCTGTAAGGATGACCAGGTCTGAGTCTTTTTCTGTTGCCCATATACACATACTTTCGACTAAACTTCAACCACCTACAGTGTGTATCCTTCCCGCATACGTTACACGCCTGTTTGCCCTTCACTTTACATCCTGACAAAGTCCCTAAAGCGGGATAGTCACTGATAGTCCACATCAACAAAGCCTTCAGTGTGAATTTCTCTTTCTGAAATGAGTCGTAGACCTCAATACCTTCACTCCATAAATCGTTTAAATCATCGATCAAAGGAGCTAAGTAAACATCAATGTTGTTGCTTGGTGCAGTTGGACCAGGAATCAACATTGTCAGCATTATATTCTCAGCCTTCATACATATAGTTGGCGGCATGTTGTAGTTCACTAACAACACTGGCCATGTACTATACTTGGTGTTCTGAATAGAAAACGGATTCATCCCATCTGTAGAAAGACCTAGTCGAAGGTTTCTCGGTTCTGCAGCAAACTCTGGCCATTTGGCATTCACTTGAGCCCAAGTTAAAGAGTCTACCGGGTGACGCATTGTACCATCTACACAAGCATTTTTGGAATGCCACCGCAAATCCTCAGCCATCTTTTTTGATCTAAACATCCTCTTGAATCTCTCCTTTATCGGAAAATACCTTAACACCTTTGTTGGAATCCCCTTTTTTTCCTCACCAGTGTGCTTATCAATTTCCCATCTTGATGCACTACATCTTGGGCAACTTTCCATCTTCTCATACTCCTTCCGATAAAGGACACAATCATTCTTGCACGCATGGATGAGATCATAACCAAACCCAAAAATCTTCAAGAACTTCTTCATCTCATCTGTCGACTTCGGAAGCACGTTATCTTCAGGGAGCATGTCATGAACTGTTGCCAAAAGTTGATCAAAGTAATTTTCTGACATTCCACTTTTCACTTTTATGCGGTAAAGCGCCATGATTGCAGAAACCTTGGTGTGGTTGGGGCACGTCGAGTACAGTGGAGTTTCTGCATCTTTTAGTTTCTTCATGAACTCAGAATCTTCTATACTTTCACTCTCCTCAGATTGGCCTCCAATGTGGTCTACTCTCTGTGGACTTCCTTCCCCAGCAAAAGCCGTCCTAATCAACTCATAAGCCTCAGATTCAGAATTCAGAACATCACCGGTATTACCATTCCTTATATCCCCATGCTTAATCCAACATGAATTCCTCTTGTACTTAGGATCCATACCCTTAATCACTAGATGTTCATACACTGTTTCTATCATTTGATGGCAGACATTCCGGCAATTAATGCAGGGACAGAACATCTCAATAGGATTACCCAAATTCCTTGTTGAATCACTCACAAATTGTCTTACTCCTTGCTCATACTCAAGGCTAGCCCTGTATGTAGATAAAATTACCAACTTCAGATCTATATATAATTCATATGTACATTTGTAATTAACCAATGAAGTAAATCTCAAACAAATTCATACCTTGGAAGCCAAACCCATTTCTTTTCCATAATACAATAATAACACCACAGCTCCACCACCAATTATACATACATTTGTGACAATAAATTCACAGATTAGACTCTCAATAACTCTCACAGTCACTCACATCAAAAATACAATATCAAATCACAATGGAAACAAACCATAACACATAAAAGTGAGAAGAATAACATCTTACACAATAACAAGAATCTGCAGCAACCTTCAAATATGGGAAACAAGAATCTGCAGGAAGAAAATTACAACATAGACCGAAATTAGTCCACAACAAAATGAACGTATATATCAATTGAATACCAATTACATAACATGTTTAAGCTTTTGGTGGATCAATATCATACATCCAAAAAGAGATGGAACTGCAAAAATCTTAGGAAACAAATTGAAGCTTAGCCGATTTATATCTTTCCTAAATTCGAACTACAACGATAATAGAAGAAAAATATAAATAGATTTTGAATAGAGAATGAACTAATTAACCAAAAATTTCACATTTCAAATACCTTCACTTATGATTGAAGTTTAGCCAATCGATGTCCACCTAAATTACAAAGAGGAAAATAAGTGAAACATATTAAAACCCAACATATAAAACCTCTAAATCTATACAAATTCACAAATACCCAAACAGAATTTCACCTTCAAAGTCAAAATCGACGAGAGGAAGATGAACAAAACGAATTTGTTGTAGAACGAGACTGATAAGAACGATTGACAGTGATCCTCAGTGAAATCGTGATCAATTTTTTTGGGTTTTTGGGTTTGAATCGAGAGAGAGAAGAAAATGTCTTTGGGTTTGAAAAGTAGATCTAACCCAAAAAATATTTTTTTTTAATCCTTTAGCGGGTAACCAAAAATATTTTCCCGGTCAAGTCAACGATAACGGTTTTAAAATGTATATGCTATCATAGGTGGGGAAAAACCAAAAATACAACCGCGAGATCAATTTTTTTTGGCGCTCAACATATAATAGCGTTTCATAGTTAACAAACGCTATCAAAAAGTTTACCATGAGTCAATTATAGCATATACAGATATATCTAACAGCGCTACGAATACTCTTATTTCCTGTAGTGAAAGAGTCGAGTGCTTGCAACTTATCGTATCAAAGAGAATTTGAGAACTTGCCAGGCTTACGTCAAGATTGAATTAGTTGGATTTGTCGAAGTGATTTTGTACCGCCAATGTTGATTTGAGAGCTTGACGAGGTCTCTCTTTTATCTATGTCAACTTCAAGAAGAAAGTCCCGCCGAGGTCCCTTTGCTGAGATTTCTCTTTGGCAAGGTTTCTTCTCGGTGAGGGTTCTCTTTGTGCCAAGATCAACTTCAAGAAGAAGGTCCCGCCGAGATTCCTTTGCCGAGATCTCTCTTTAACAAGTTCTCTTTTTTTAGAACGGAGATATTGATAATAGAGATGTCAATTTATTCATGTTAAGAGCATGTGGAACCTTTTGTGGTAAGGGTAACCCGATCAATTGGGTGATGAGGGCGCCGATCTGGTTTATGTAACTTGATGCAAATTTATTTGAAGAGTGAAACAGCGAGCCGTTTTGATGGTGGCAGCAAGGCTGACGATGGAGTTGTTGAAGAGGATCGACCAGCCGTTTCTGGAGATGATGCCTAGCTGTTTTTTTGGGATGAGGTAGCCGCTTTGAAGACAAGGCAAGCCATTTTTTAAGACGAGGCAAAAACAAACTTTGGAGATGGGGCTAGCCGTTTTGAAGATAGGGCGAGCCGTTTTATCAAGAAAAACGTGCCAAATCTTTTTGTCGAGGAAAACGTGACGAGCCGTTTATTGCATTTAAGATAAATATTCTGGTTTACAGATACGCTACCTTAAGTATGTCTGCTCCAATAAAAATTTGCAATGCTTAAGACCAGCGATTCGTTTTGCTGGGTTTTTTATAAGGTTTACGGACTTGCTGGTGCGAGCATGTTTGCTCTAGTAAAGGATGCTAAGACCAGCGATTCGTTTGTACTGAGTTTTGAATGGGACATTCCGGTTTACAAGCTTCTTCCTGTGAAGAAGTTTGCTCTTCGACCAGCGAGTTGTGTGTTGGGTTTTTGAGATGAACATTCTGGTTTACGAATATGTTCCCGTGAACAAGTCTGCTCCAGACATGAACACATAATTTCGACCAGCGAGATGTGTGCTGGGTTTTTTAGATGAACATTATGGTTTACGAATATGTTCCCGTGAACAAGTCCGCTCCAGCAATGAACACATAATTTATATAGCGCGCTTTAATCCGCTGGGATGTAGAGTTCGTCACTGTGGCCAACAGCAACGAGATAACAAAGAGAAAAAGTCTGTTTCAGAAAAGACTTTAATAATCCGCAAAGGATGTTTTAGAGAGATAGTATGTTTCGTTAAAACTTGAATAATCCACGAAGGATGTTTAGCGAAGTCGTCTGTTTTTTTAAGACTTGGTGGACCAAAAAATTCCCCTTGATTATTGGTAGAATTTTTACAAAGATGGGAGTATACGTACCCACTCCCTCCCCTCTTTTAGGAGAGGGGGCAGCCGAACTCATCCGAAGACGAGCTACCTACGTACCTTTTGCAAGGATCAAGCCGTCTCGTAGTCCATGTTAAACAATCTTAGTTAATTCTTCTTTGGGAAGTAAGTTGTGTTGCCTCGTCACTTTGCCTTCCTCTCTTAACTGCGTCCCTAGTCAAGAAATTTAGATCACGTTGGTCTTTTTTGTCTTCCCATTTGAGTTCTTCGAGGCTAATAGGTCACCAACCTCTCCTGCAATCAGTTTTGCTGCGAGTTTTACACCAAGACTGTGACAGTTCGTGGTTGAGTTTTTGTTTATTTATATAAGTTCTAGGTCGGCTAGGCCAACTCCTCAAGAGATAAGGAAGATTTCCTAATTTCTAGGGATTTCCTATTGTTAAAGTCGGTTATGATTGCAGGCTCTGTCTTCATGGGCTTCGTCGCGTATCTCTTTGAAGCTTGACCTTGCCGACTTTGTGTCTTGGGACTCAAAACATTGGGAGGAGAGCATGAATCAGCTTCCCACGAGTATGTGGATATTTCTTTAGTATATTCGTCGCACTGAGATTGAGTTTCCCACGAGAATTTTGGAATGTGTTGGATGGTTGGCAAGCACTGGCTGTCCGGCACTATTGTGGATGAAGAATCTTCAATATGGATCGGTGAGCACGTAACAATTCCCACGAGTAAGTGGGTATCTCTTGAGTGAATTCGTCGCATTGAGTTTCGGTTTCCCACGAGTATTTTGGAATTTTCCACGAGTATTTTGGAATTTCTAGGTGGTTTGCCACGATTTTTGATTTATAGTCTTCATTAGGAGAGTTTGAAGACATTATTTGTGTTATTGATTGTGGCTTTTTTAAATTGTGTTATGAAGAAATGAAGAAACTTATATAGAACGGATTTCCGTCAGAAATCCGTCAAAAACCTCTGACATAACATCCAACCAATCCCATCGGCCACCGCTAACGAAATGGTAACCACTCAAACTTTGCCGACATCGGAAAGTCGGATTTCCGTCGTCATTTCCGTCGGAAATCCGTTGGGATTTAATAAAAGATTTAAAAAACGAAATTTAAATTGTTAGAGTACAACATTCATAAACAAATATTTATTCATAAATTATTAATCTGAATCTCCTGATGAACCGTCACTAGGGATGGAGTCTGACTCGTCGTCAAATTCTTCACGTGTTTCATCTTCGTCCGAATGAACTAGATCATCGCCGATATGTGTGACATCAATGACAAGGTAAATGTTATCCATCTCCTCAACATGTGACATTTGTATACTTCTCGATACTTGTAGAGCATCATGTTCTGGAACTCCATATATTTTCCCTCTCGGATTAATTGGAGTTACTGTGATCCAAGGATCTGTCCGATAGGAATCGCGAGGATATGGAATGTAGGAAACCTATTAATAAATAGTGGATATTGTTAATATACGGGAATAACAAAACCTAACGTATAAGTATGTAGGAAAACCTATTATTGTATTCATACATGGTCTGCTTGAGACGCAAGGATAAATGGATCGTAATGCTTGTAGTTTTCGGCTTGAATTTATCGAAATAACACCAAGAGGGTCAATTCGAACCCCACGACTATTGGATGGATCATACCAATCGCACATAAACACAATGCACCTCAAGTCCAACATTCTTGGATAGTGGATTTCCAAGATTTCTTTTAAATTGCCATAGTACATGGTATCACCTGATTGCGCCGAAATACCATTGTCCGAAGTTGGCCTTTGACGTCCTTCCTCACGAATCCTGAACGAATATCTCCTACTGCAAAATCTGGGATATGAAGTCGTGGTGCTGCGTAAACCATGAGCGAACTCCACTAATCATGTCGGGAGGGTTTGACCACTTGCTAAACCTTCGGAAACCTAAAAACAATATAAGTAAGGAATCAGTAACATATGAACGTGAAAACCTTAAAAAGTAAGAGTAAGGAATTTATATTAAATGTACATAAAATTTCAACCACTCCGGGAATTCTTCATCTTATAAGACAGCAAGTTCAGAATCTGTCTTATCAGCATGGTAAGTTTGTACTAGGGACATGTAAATCCTGTAACATAACAATTGTTATTAGATGAAGACAAATAATTCGACAAATAAATATATGCAAATGGTGTACCTTTCATACTCTCCAAGTTCGTCACAATTTCTTAGGATATATGTATGCAAATGTGTGACATCTTGTGGTGATAGTATGCGTTTCTTCCCTTTTCCACTTACGCGACCAACTTGGGCAAACAACTCAGGTACAACCACGGGATACACTGCTTTCTCACCTCTATCATCATGTCGCGCTGGCCGTCTACCCTTAGTCCGAACATCCGAAGGAAAGTAATACTCGGCAAAGTGTGATACTTCTTCATTTAGACTTTGTGCGACAATAGATCCCTCAACCCTGCTCAAATTTTTAACCTTTTTCTTCAGGTGGAACATGTAACGCTCGAACGGATACATCCATCGGTATTGAACAGGGCCTCCTAATGCTGCTTCTCGTGGGAGGTGAATAGGAAGATGTTCCATAACATCAAAAAAAGACGGTGGAAATATCTTCTCAAGATTACAAAAGAGTACCAGGATGTTGGCCTCTAAATTACGGATCCCGTCCACTGTTAGTGTCCGTGAACATAAATCTCGAAAGAAGCCCCAACTCCTACAAACGAAAAGTAAACAAGTTAGTACATATATAGTAACATTATATTAGTAAGAAACTCACGGCAATACGAAATATGCCTCCAATTGCTTGATGGATGTCTTTTGGAAGAAGATAAGCAAATGCAAATGGAAGAAGACGCTGCATCACAACATGACAATCATGACTCTTCATTCCAATAAACTTCCCTTCCGTCGAATCCACGCAATTACGCAGATTAGATGCGTAGCCGTCAGGAAATTTAACAAATTATTTAATCCATTCAAAAAAAACTTTTTTCTGGAACGCGTCTAACCGGTACGCAGGCATCGGCAACCTACCATTAGGCAATACATGAAGAGATGCCCTTGAACAAATCAATGGCAAGTCTAATCTAGACTTCCAGTTATCTTTTGTCTTTCCTGGTACATTTAAAATGGTGTTCATGATGTTGTCAAAGAAATTCTTTTCAACATGCATGACATCTAGATTATGCCGCAATAGATGGTCTTTCCAATAAGGCAAATCCCAGAAAATATTTTTCTTGTGCCAATTGTGATATTCCCCACAACCGTCGATGGGGTGATGGCCATTACCCCCACATTCAGGAGTTCGCTATGCACCAAAATCTCGTAACTGTTCCAATATGCTGCGACCATCTATCTCAGGAGGTGGACCATGTAACACTTGTAAATTCTTCCTGAAATGTCTTCTAGACCGACGATAGGGATGATTTGCTGGTAAAAAACACCTATGGCAATCAAACCATGAAGTCTTCCTTCCGTGCTGCAATTGAAATGCTGAAGTATTGTCTTGGCAATAAGGACATTCCAATCTTCCATGCGTTATCCATCCAGATAACATACCGTATGCCGGAAAATCGCTTATGGTCCACATAAGAACCGCACGCATGTTGAAATTCTACTGGATTGAAACATCAAATGCCTCAACACCATGCTCCCACAACATCTGCAACTCATAGATCAATGGTTGGAGGAATATATCGAGTGACCGTCTTGGATGATCTGGCCCAGGAACTAGAACTGAGAGAAACAGGAACTCTTGCCGCATGCACATAGAAGGAGACAAATTGTAAGGTGTTACGATGACCGGCCACAATGAATATTTTCTTCCATGCTTTCCAAATGGGTTGAAACTATCAGTGGATAAGCCGATGTACACATTCCGTCGTTCGTATGCAAAATCTGGATATACTGATTGAAAGTGTTTCCACGCTTCCGCGTCAGAAGGATGCGTAATATCTCCATCTTGACTATGCTCTGCATGCCATCTCATAGTCTTAGTTGTGCGGTCTGATTGATACAGCCTCTTCAACCTCTCTGTTAATGGTAAATACCACATCCGTTTGAATGGAATCTTCACTCTGCCACTTGTGTCCTGGAACCGTGGTTTACGGCAAAATTTACATTTGTTTCTGTTCTCATCTTCTCTCCAGTATAGCATACAGTTGTCGATACACATATCTATTATCTGGTAGGGCAAACCAAGACCGGCAACAAGTTTCTGGACCTCGTAGTATGATGCTGGACAAAGATTATCCTCTGGCAAAACATCTTTCACAAACTCGGCGAATGCATCAACACATTCTTCGGACAAATTATAATCAGTCTTCATGTTCATCATCCTACTAGCAGAAGATAACGGTGAATGACCTTCCCTACAACCGATGTATAGTGGTTGCTTTGATGCGTCTAACATATCAAAAAACCTTCGAGTAACTAAATTAGGTTCTTCAACTCTATCACCCTCATAACCACCGGACTGCAAATTCTCTCTAAACGCATCGTTAACCATCGCAACCGTACTTACCCCAACATCTACTTCCGCTGTACGTTCTCCTACGCTATCCGGAAAATAAGGTGTATTACTACTGGTACTACCATATTCATAATTGCTTTCTCCATGTAAAAACCAAACCTTATATCCCGGCCTAAATCCATATCTATATAAGTGATTCCAAACAGTATGAACCGCAACACTAATTCTGTTACAGCAATTAGAACATGGACATTTGATATCCTGACCTTTTTTTGCTGCATCTTGGTTTCTGGGTAAATTCATGAACTCGCATATACCTGCAGCGTATGCGGATGTTAATAAGTTCGAGCCCATATCCATCATTGGTTCGTCCATCCAAGACCGAAAATATGAACTCATCGCTACCAAATTTTTTTGCTTTTTAAAATTGTGTTATGAAGGAACGAAGAAATGTATGAACTTATATAGAACGGATTTCTGTCGGAAATCCGTCACAAACCTCCGACATAACACCCCACCAATCCCATCGGCCACCGCTAACGAAATGGTAACTACTCAAATTTGCCGACATCGAATTTCCGACGGAATCATTTCCGTCGGTATGAGCTGACCAATCAAACTTTGCCGATATCGAAAAAATCGGATTTCCGTCGTTATTACGTCGGAAAGTCTTCGAAAAATTACGACAGTTTATTTCCGTCTGAAATCCGTCTGGATAAGACGACGGATTTCCGACGGAATACCGACGGTTTCCGTGTCCGTCGAAAATCCATCACAAAATTCCGACGGATTCATTTTGCTCGGAAATCCGTCGGGATTCCGTCGAAAAATTCCGACGGAAATTTCGGCCGTCGGAAATTCCGTCAGAATAATGCTTGTTTTCTTGTAGTGGATTAGTAAAATATTAATAACTAATAAAAATTAAATTACCTTGTGGATAGACAACAACTTGCACCTTTTGGAACAACCTAGGCATATTTCTAAGGACTTCTAATGGTTTCAGATCGTTCTAAAAATTGTCATTGTCAATGTCAATGACCAATACAACAATATCGCAACTGTGTCCAAAAGCTTGGATTGTTGCTTTGTATTTAGTTCATGATCTCAACTTTTTGATTTGAACATATGTAGCACGGGCAACCACATGATCATTAGTGATAATCTCCTTTCTCAGATGACAAATCCTACCAATTGCAGTGGTACCAATTGCAGCAGGTAAGCATCAAGCAACAATAAAACACATATGAAAACAGGCATTGGGTTTATCAATACCGAAACTAATGCATTCTTCAACTTTATAAGACCGTCAATGATGCAAAGAGTCTATTTTGAGGGAGATGGTAAATATTTTAACCATAGAACCCACTATGGAATTTAAGAAGCTCGGTTCTTTCTTTTCGGAGTGAAATGAGGCAATAGCAGAATAGCCACTCTGTGGTTGGTGATGTCTTTGGCGAGAACGAAAGCTTATGACAACTGATGTAAGCTTCATCAACATGATTGACAAGTTGCGAATAAAAGTTACATAATTAACAAAACAAAAATAAGCAACTTACATAGAGTTTGAAATCCAAAGAGTTGAAATTTGGGAAATCGAGAGAATAATCTTTTGATTTTATTGCAAATGCTACAACTCTACAATGTGAAAACCATAAAGAATTAATACATCTTCCATGATTCTTATCAAATGTATTGTATATGTTTTATAATAATGAAAAAGTTTAGTCAGCAAATTAATAGGTAAATAAAGAGACGCAATTAAGTCTAATGAAACACATTGGATTTTTTCTTTGGAAACACATTTTTTTCATGGTAAACGCTAATATTGAATTATATCTTCAACTTTTCTTTATGTTATTACTTTACTTTCATGATCACCTTTTAGCCAAAACATTAAATTTTGTTCAACACCTAACAAACAATAATATTAGATGTGATGATGATGCATACACACATTCCATAACAGTTGCGTAAGTTTAGTTATTACCGTATGGACATATCTTTTGTATTATTCTATAAGTCATTTTTAGGTCTAAGCCCTTTATTAGTCGGTATAGCTCAGTGTTATCCTTACAAACTTTTCCTTTTCTTTTTTGTCACCAACTATTAACAGTTAAACTTTAACTACAGCCAAATAGAAACCAAACTCCTAAAAATGCTTTTGCAGCATTGAAAACAAGAACAAATTTAAAAACTTTAAAAAAGTCTAACAAATTAACTTATTAAAAACTCATGTTTTGATTCTCTCACTTGTGTAAAAGTTAAAAAGAAAACAAAGTGTTTAACAAAAAAAAAAGGGTTAAAAAGCAAACTGTTCTTTAAACTTTAAAGTGAAAGAAGGTCGAAATTTTTGAAATTTACGAAAGAAACTGCTTTTCAAGTCAAAGCTTTTGAGGTTAAAACCTTTGGTATACATAATATAAACGCATACACAATAAACAACTTATTCTTTCAAAGTAGAGACAAAAGGATAAATGGAACTATGTAATGGGCCAAATATAAAATCTCAATTGTATCTTTTATTAAAATGATTTGTACACATATATATACTAGTACATCAAGAGAACTAGGGTAAGACTAATTACATTTAGATCCCTAATACATATTTAGAATTGCTCTTAACATGCCTTCTCAAGATGGAGAGACTCTTGTCACACCAATCTTGGAACACGCAGCTTGAAAAGACGTCCGTGAAAGTGATTTTGTAAGAGCATCTGCAAGCTGATCACGCGTGGAGACATGGGAGACACGAAGCATACCTGCTTGAATGAGGTTGCGAATGAAGTGATAGTCGAGTGCTATGTGTTTCATCCGTGAATGAAAAACAGGATTAGCGCAAAGATAAGTAGCACCAATGTTATCGCAATAGATGACTGGAGCGGCAGGAAGATGTATATGAAGCTCGGTAAGTAAAGAGCATATCCATTGTACCTCAGAGGCAGTGTGAGCAACAAAACGGTATTCGGCTTCCGTAGACGAGCGAGCTACACCTTTTTGTTTCTTCGATGACCAAGAGATTGGATTGCGACCAACATACACAATGTAAGCGTTTGTGGAGACATAATCATCTGTGTCTCCAGCCCAATCGGCATCGGAATATACGTGAAGAGTGAGAGGCGAATGGTGATGAAGATAAATACCATGGTTTGAGGTTCCTACAAGATACCGGAGCACTCTTTTAGCAGCGGTCCAATGTTCGGTTGTGGGACGATGCATGAATTGTGATAGTCGATTTACGGCATATGAAATATCCGGCCGTGTAAAGGCAAGATATTGAAGACTGCCAACAACAGACCGATATTGAGAGCCATCACCAAGAGCAGTTCCAGCATGAAGAGTGAGTTTCGGTGAAGTTGGTAAAGGAGTGGAAACTGGTTTTGTATCCGCCATGTTGTTACGAACAAGAAGGTCTTGTATATATTTACGCTGCATAAGGTGGAGACCTTGTGGTGTGCGTGTAGCTTCGATGCCAAGGAAGTAGTGGAGATCCACTTGATCTTTAATAGAGAAACGTTCACCAAAGTTGTGTAACACTATTGAAACCATAGACGCATCATTCCCGGTGACAATGATGTCGTCAACATACACCAAGACGTATGTAAGTGTGGCACCACGTGAAAGCACAAATAATGAAGCATCGGCAAGTGAGTTTGTGAATCCAAAATCAAGGAGATAACGTTTGAGAGACATGTACCAGGCCCTTGGTGCTTGTTTGAGCCCGTAGATCGGTTTTCGGAGACGACAAACATGGTGTGGTTTGTCATGGTCAACAAAACCAGGTGGTTGGCTCATATAGACCTCTTCCATAAGTTCACCTTGTAGAAATGCATTGTTGACATCTAGTTGTTTTATGGGCCACGACTTTGTAACCGCGATCTCAAGTCCAAGGCGAATGGTGGTAGATTTGATAACTGGGCTGAACGTTTCAGAGTAATTGATGCCATATTGTTGAGTGAAACCTTTGGCAACGAGCCTTGCCTTGTGACGATCGAGAGCTCCGGTTGATATAAATTTCTTGGTGAAGACCCACTTACAACCGATAATGTTTAGAGGAGAATTTGGTGGCTCAAGATCCCCCGAGTGATTTGCAACATGAGCATCGTATTCCGTAGACATAGCACCACGCCATTCTTTATCTTTCATAGCTTGGTTAACGGTTGTAGGTTCTGGTGGGAAAGTATTGGCGACAGTGAGGGCATACTTCTTATTCGGCTTGACGATGTGATTTTTGGCTCTAGTGTTCATTTTGTGGTGGTGGTTTTGGTTGTGGAATTTCTGGTTCCGATGGTTGTAAAGCAGGGGAGGATGGGGTAGGAGTGTCGATTGATGATGGTGAGTTAGGCTGGACCGTGGGTTGAGGCCCATGTGTATGTGGAGCAGTGGGCTCTAGAAGAATTGGGTTGGGCTGGACCGAGGTCTGCGGCCTATTATTAGAATGAGCAGTGGGCTCAGATTGATGAGAGGAGAAAGGAGAAGATGAGTGTTCAGGGGAAGAAGATGATACCTGGGATGTTGGAGACGGTAAAGAAGACGATGATGTAGGGTGAAGGTTCATGCTCGGGGGTCCATTGCTAGGCGGAGAGAGCGCAGCCGAGAACCGGATGCGAGTAACCGGAGATTTAGTTGTGACCGAAGGATCAACGTGATCCTGAACAGTAGAGTTGCGAATTTCAGAGAAGGGAAACACACTTTCGTCAAAGTGAACGTGACGAGAAGTGTATATCCATCCAGTCGGAACATGGAGACAGAGATAGGCACTCTGTGATGTTAAATAACCAATAAAAACACATCTTTGAGAATGATCGTCAAGCTTGTGACGTGTATACGGACGCAACCATGGAAAACAGAGACAACCAAATACTTTAAGTTTGTCGTAGTTTGGAGATGATCCAAAAAGACGTTGAAATGGAGATTGTAGAGATAGTACCGGTGTTGGTGAGCGGTTGATCAGATAAGCAGCAGCAGAGAAAGCATACGTCCAATACTCTTTCGGAATGGACGCAGTAGAGAGTAATGTTAAACCGGTTTCCACAATGTGTCTATGTTTTCGCTCGGATATGCCATTATGTTCGGGCGTGTGTGGTGGAGACGTAAGATGAGTAATGCCATTACTCGATAAGAAGCTCCGTAAGGCAACAAATTCCCCGCCATTATCCGAAAAGAGTGTACCGAGGCGGGTTTGAAACTTGTTTTCAACCAAAGCTTTAAAAGCAATGAAAATAGCCTTGACTTGAGATTTCTGCTTCAAGGGGTAAATCCAAGTATATCGAGAGTAATGATCAACTAAAACAAGATAATACTTGAAGTTATCCACTGATATAATGGGTGAAGACCAGATATCGGTAAAAATATACTCGAGTGGTCGGGTTGAGACAATGGAAGTGTTTGAAAATGGTAGTTTGTGGGTTTTATTAAGTGAACAATCAGAACAAGTTAATCGTTTGGAAGACGAAGAGGAAACAGGAAGAGAAAACGCAGAAATAATAGTGTTTAAAACTGAAGCAGAGGGATGACCAAGTCGGTAATGCCACGATTCAACCGATGCTTTCGGATTGGAGGTAGTAACAAACGCAGCAGCTTGAGAGTGTGAGACCGGCCATTCATACAACTCATTTCTAGTCTTGCCTTGGAGCAATGGGACCCCCGTGATGAGATCCTTCACCTGAAAAGAAGCCGGGAAAAATTCAACCGAGACTTGGTTAGTGTTGCACAAACGATAGACAGAAATCAGATTCTTATCAATGTTAGGAACACATAAGACTTTGTTGAGCATTAAATCACGAGTAGGAGAAGGGATTGTTTTTGAACCCGTATGTGAAATGGCTAAGCTTGAGCCATCGGCAATGAGCAGATCATCATTCCCATTATATGGCTGGTGAAGGGAAAGATTGTTGAGATCGGAGGTGACATGATGTGTTGCACCAGAGTCGAGGAGCCAATTGTTGGCTGTATACGGTGAGCCGACTGCAAGGTTGGCTCGTGGTTGCCATGGTCGAAACGGTGTTTGCTGTGAAGAAGGAACCGTCATGGTCAGAGATTGGAATTGAGGGCATCGTCTGGCACTATGACCTTGAGTGTTACACAATTGACACTTGCCCAAATATGGTTTGAACGGACCGGAACGAATGTTGTTTGGTGACGACTGCCACTGGTTCTTGTGCTGATTTGCGTAGCCATTGTTGTTGTTGAACCGCTTTGTGTGGTTGTTGGAGCGATTATTGAAGTTGTTGTTATTGTTCTGGCGATGTTGCGTTATATTAGCTGAGGCAGGAAGGACAGAGGTTGCAGCTTGAGTCTCCATAACAACCATGAGTTTAGCTTCATGGTTAAGTAACCGTTCATGAACTTCAATAATGCTCGGAGGAGTGTCTTTGCCTTCGATCTGATCAACCACCGTCTTGTAGTCATCGGGGAGGCCATGAAGGATCAGGTCAAGTTGATCTTCGTGATCAAGCGGCTTGCCGAGAATGGCGAGTTGATCCAATCTCGTCGTGATGCCTTGGACGTATTCGTCAATGGTTTTAGAGCCTTTGGTGTAGAGTCTGAGTTGATCCTTGAGTTGTTTTATATGAGCACAGCTCGGCTTCGCATAGGTGTCAGCAAGTTTGGTCCAGATCTGAGCCGATGTCGCAGCACGAGACAGTAGTGGTTGGAGAGGAATCGAAATAGCACCAATGAGAGCGCTAAAGATCAACTTGTCTTGGCGTGACCACAAGGTGTATTCCGGATTTGTAGAGCCGGTGGTTCCAACGGTGACAGTGGCGGGTGGAACAACCGTAGTAGCATCAAGGTGATGAGAGAGAGCATGTCCATCTAACAAGGCATGAACTTGCAAACTCCACATCATGTAGTTAGTGTTCGTGAGTTTGGTCACGTTCGACATATTGACATGAAGAACTGTGTTTGTGTTCAAGGTGATTGTTGCAGCTGAGTCGGTCAACGGTGGGGATGTCATGGCGGCTGTGGAGTGGGGAGAAGAGAGAAAAAAAAAAAATTTAGGTATTTTTAGGAACGTGTGTGCTCTGATACCATATAGAATCTCAATTGTATCTTTTATTAAAATGATTTGTACACAAATATATACTAGTACATCAAGAGAACTAGGGTAAGACTAATTACATTTAGATCCCTAATACATATTTAGAATTGCTCTTAACATCAAATGTACTTTTGTCATGGAAAGAAACACGAACTTATCTTCAAACACTAAAGTCAGAGAACTAAACTCTTCTTCCTTTTTTTTTTCTTTTTTTTTTTTTTACCAAAGGATAATCCGAATTTTTATCAGTTGACTTATCCCCCAAGATGAATGTAACCGTTGAGTAGTCCACTCATCAGGTTTTTCAATGACCGAAAGGGTGGCACTACTTCGACTGGCAACATGAGAGTGGTTATTTAATTTCACGTTTGAGAGAAATTGAACTATAGTCTAGATCCACAGAACAATTTTTTTCTCGACTGGAAACCACTACCACTTGGTTATCTCTCTTTTTCCTTTGGCGTAAATTGTTTTATTTTGTCATTCTTATTTTATTTATTTATGTGTTGTTTTTGCTATGGGTCCGATTGGTGACTCGGTTTGAAACGAGTGGTTGAAAGTTTTTGAAAATTGAACAGAGAATCGTTTGAAAAAATATGGTTAGAATCAGTGATCAGAGAAGACGGTTGGATAATAGAGAACAACTGTTGTTCGTGTGGATCTATCCATAGTCTTAGTAAAATTAGTTAGAGTTTGTTTGACGGTTTTTACATTTTATTCCAAAATTTGATAATCATATTAACAATTCTTACATGATATTGTCTTGTTACAACTGAATTTTAAACAGCATGTTCTATGTTTCAATATAAATATCGTTTTAAAAGATGTTTTTAAAAAATATATCATTTTTAAAATTTGTAAAAATATTCTCAAATTTTTTTTTGTTTTGAAAATAAACTTTCTTTCAAAATATTGGAAAAATAACCTTTTCCATACTTAAAATTACTAAAATATCCAAATCAAAATCCACTTTATAATTATTTAATAACAAAAACTAAAAATAAATATATTCGATCATTTTTCTGTCAACATTGTTAATTTTCTAAAATATATATATATATATATATAAATCATCGTTAGAAAAGGGAATACGTAGAAAAAAGAATATGAGATTTGATTCTTCCTATAATTAAGTTATTCCTAAGATTTTCTAACAAAAAATAATAATAATAATCTTAGTTATGAAACTAGAAGATTCGACGTCTTTGGTTAAGATTTGAATTTTTAGAAGTTCTATATAGAGGAATAGCCAGTCTCGTTTATTTCAATCTTCAAAGTCAAAAGTGAGTTTTTACCCTTCTTAAAAAATAGAGTTGTATTTTCCATAAACAAATTAAGATTAATTTTGAAATATATTTTTTTTTAATTCTAAATGTTCCAAAATTAATCAGAATATTTGTGTCTTTTTAATCAACAAAAATATTATTTTTCAAAAGTTTCAAAACAAGGATTAGTTTTCAAATTTTGTAAAAATTTTGGAATATTAAACCAATCCTCCCTTTTATTATACTCTTATTTTAAACGAGTTGTTGTTATAAAATTGTGATGCAACATTTTGTCGTATAACCCTATTTTAGTCCTAATTAAATGTAATTAAGAGAAATTAGCTTCTATATTAGTTACTGGTCATATATTTAATGATCTAATGTCACATAAAATAAAATATAGTAACTAACATTCTAATTACGAGAGATTCTAATTATATCCTTAATATATTTATGGTAAGTGCTCTCATATTTCTTTTTCATTATTATTTCATTTATTACATTTTTTTCCTATATCAATTTGTTTCTCTTTAACTTTAATAAAAAACATATTAAAGATTAATAGTTTTTTTTACACTATTAGGAGAAAAAAAACCAATATCAAAAACATCTAAACCTTTCATTTCTATCTATTATATATTTATATATGTACTTAACTATGTATCCAAATATACTTATCTTTATATGTTTTAATTATTATATATAGTTAGTTAATATCTATGTGTAGTTAACTATATATTCAAGTATAGTTTTCTATATAAATAATTATTTTCACAAATAGTTAGCTATACGAGTTTATTCACGAATAGTTCACTATTATCTATATAACTAAAAATATAAATAACTACGTTTAAATGTAATTGGTTATATATCCATGTGTAGTTTGCTATATATAAATAAATAGTTATTTATATAGTTATTTTTATTCACAGAAAATCAGTTATACTTGTTATATTCATAAATAGTTTACTATTATTTATATAATTAAATAATTCACTATATCAAACATGTAATTAATTATATTAAAATAAAGTTCACTATTTTTTTTAATTAAATAGTGAAATAGTTCACTATTTATGTCTATAGTATTTAATTTGTGATATAGTTCACTATATAGTTAATCTATTTAAATAATATTCAATTATTATTAAACTTAAAGAAACATGATTTTTTGAAAAAACTTAAAATACAGAAAAATAATTTTATATATGTCAACTTAAAGTTTATATCTAGAAAAATAATGATTTATTTATTATTACAAAACAAATTTGTATTAAATATGCATTAATTGTGAAAATTCTCATTGAATGTTATAAGAGGTAAAATAGTCGCATTTTATTTCTCTATGTTAGTTAACAAATTTATAATCTGCATATGTTACATAACAAATTCACATGCTCAAATATGTTATTTCACTAATTAAGCCTTTAATTAAATAGGAAAAAAAATGTAATGCAATGTTGTTAAAACCGATATTTATATTGAAATGAAGGAAATAATATACTAAATATTAGTATTGAATAACTAAGAAATTTCCTCTCTTAATGGTTTTATGTAGCTTCTTCATATATGCGTCATTTGTTTTTTCCCCCACATTTGATTCTTTTGTTTGAGATGTGAAAATTGTTAATTTTACATTAAAAAAAAAAGCACTTTAGCTTAAAGAAAAGCTATTACCATATGTCTGATATGGCATATAATGATAAATAAATGAAGACAATAGATGAAACAAATGTTTAACCTGTGCATTTAAAAAAAGTAAAGGAAAAGAAAAAGAAAAAGAAAAAGAGAAAAAACAAAGAAAGGAAAAAGAGGGAGGAGCGGTAATTAAAAGTAGAGAGAAAGCTAACAAAAAAAAAAAATTCTTTTGTATTTTCTTTTTCCTTCTCAAATCCCATTTTCATTTCTCTTTTTCCTTCCTTAAAAAATAAAAAATTTAAAAAGATTAAAAACAAAGTTCGAAAAGCGCACCTTCTCTTTCTTCTTCCTTTTAAAACCTTACTTCCCCATTCTCGTTGACAAAGCCAAGCTCTTACTCTCTCTCCTCTTCTCTCTCTCTAAATGGAAGCTCTTACCTTTATGAAATTCTGGCTAACCAACACCAACGGCAAACCTCGCCGTGAAATCAGAATCTCAGAATCCGCCGTCGGATCCTCCACCGCACTTGAAGATCCCGAGTTAGAGCTCTGCGAAGGAGATGATTCCTTCTTCGAGCTCGAGATCTCTCTCTCCGATTTCTCCCTCAAGCAAAACAAAACATCTCAAGAGAGAGAAGAAAAACAGAGACCCGAAACGACGACGTTCTCTAAAAGCAAAGTCCTCCCTTTCGTCGAACCTCAATCTCCGATCACCAATCCGAAATCCGGTCAAAAGTTCCGAGCTTTCTCTTTCAAAAAGTCAATGACCAGAGAAAACAACAGGAGTCTCAACGTAAGGTTCAGACACGAAGACGATGAGACAACGAGTTTCAGAAAAACGGCGAGCATTGCGAGGTCACAGGTGAAAGACGACACGATGTTCGACGACTCTGTTTCTTCCCCTGTTTCGTCTTCTTCTTCTTCCTCGAAGAGATTCTTTAGTCTTATTAAACCTTTGTACACTAAAACAACGAAGAAGCAGAGCGTCAACAGCGTTTCGACATCTCCGGCGTCTTCTCCGGCGGCGAGAGAGAAACAGAGGAATAATATTCCTTCGGGGATTCGTAGCGTGAAGAGACAGCTTGGAAAGAGCCGGTCGGCGTCTGCGGCTGTCGGAGGAATGTCTCCGGCGAACAGAGTCGACCATTCTTTACAAGCGCAACAAGATGGGATTCAAAGTGCGATTCTTCATTGTAAGAAATCGTTTCACGGTTCTTCGAGAGGTACACAATTTAAAAACAGATTCTTGCTCTGTGATTTATAAATTTGATTAGTGGGTTTTCATCGTTCTGATTAGGGTTTCTCTTTGAATTACAGAATCTTCTTTGTTATCTCGATCAACGAGTGAATCTTCCTCACAAGAGAAACTCAGTACTTCATCTTCTGAAGGTAATTATGAAAACAATGCTTATTTTATTTAGTTTAAAGGATTAATTATGAAAACAATGCTTAATGTGTTATGTTTTTGTATGTGTGTAGATTCGTATGTGTTTTCAAGGATCGCAAGTGATTCAATGTCGGAGAAATCAATAGATAGCCTGACTTCAATCAAGGAACAGAGGGAGAAGATTTGCGATTAGGTTTTTTTTTTTTTTTTTTTTTCTAGAAAAGGAGAAAATTAGAATGCAGGATTTATATGTTTTTTTTTTTATAGTATATTTTAAGTAGCTTATTAAAATGACAATGATGATGACAAAACAGAGAAATCTTGTTGCAGGATCACCAGAGTCTCATATTAGTGAATGGTCTTGTTTTGCCTTTTGTGTAGTGATGGATCATTATGTGATTCCTGACACCTAGAAAATTGAAATATATAGTAGTAAATAATGGATCATTATGTGATTCCTGATTCCTGATCATTATGTGATTCCTCACACCAAGTAGAGTAGAATTCTATTCTAGCGAGGCTATTGTCCAATAGATTTTCTCTAAATAATGGAAAAGGTTAAACGCTGAGAACGATGAAAAGAGGTAGTATATTGTATAAGATAGATTTAACAAAAACAAGTAGATATAACTTACAAATCACTTTTCATGTACGCAAGCAACCGATCCAGTTTACACTTTTCCACCGGGGCAAAAGGATCGTAGATAGCAGGAGAAGGAGTTTCACCATATATGATCCGTATAGTTCCAGAGTTTCTTATAAATGGGTCCACTTGGGTTTTTGCAAGAGTGATTTTACGGCGTTTGAGGACACCGAAATCATCATTCTTTGTCAAGTCAAGAAACTTATTTAATGCACCTCCCAATGCTTTGTTGACCTTCTCTGTCTCTAGGTCAGAATAAGATGGGACCGGTGAGGGATGCTTACCTTTTGGAGTAGGTGTTACATCTTTAGTCATATCGAAAATCTCAACAACAGCCTTCTTTTTCGACTCAACAGCAGATTTCCGATACTTTTCGACTTCACTCTTCTCTTTAGTCATATCAATAAAGGCAACAATCTTCTTCTTCTCAACAACAGTTTCCATATTTGCAAAGACCTTTGCCCCAACTTTCAGGTTTCTAACAACCCAGTTAATTGGGAACTCAGTTTGGGATGTTGCCTGCTGCTCTACTATCCATGATATCTGTCATGATAGCACCATCAATTTAAATGAAATAAATAAACTGAAATTTTAAGAAAAATGTCTACCATAACACAAATCAAATGTACCATAACTGACAACAAATTGTTTTTTTTAACACAAATCAAATGTACCATTAGTCTACCATAACACAAATCCAATATATTATAAGTCTACCATAAGTGACAACAAATTCCATAATTTGAAAACAAATTCCACAACACAACCTCAAGATTCCTAGCATCAAAGTTCAGTAACTCTCCAGTAACTTCCACAAGTTGTGGAAGTTACTTGCGCTAAAAGAGAGTCTTACGTACCGCATATGGGGTCTTAGTCCCATCTCTTTCATCGCCCACCTTCGAATGTGCATTTAGCTCAGTCGCCTTGCCTTTCTTGTTCTCTAGTGTTGCCATCCTAGTGTCGATGCCTTCGTACTTCTTGCCCAAGTCATCCACTTTACCAACCAATGACTTCAGGAGCGCAACCACTTCACCACTCTCTTCCACTTTCTTCTTTTCAACCCTTCCTTCACCACTACGACTCTCTTGATGCTCCCTTCTCTTTTGCTGTATAATCTCTCGTAACGGGATACTCATGTCTTCTTCCTCGCTTGACGGTTCACTGCTTTTTCTCCTCTTCTTGTCCTTCTTTTCCTTCTCTTTCTTCTTTTCCTTCTCTTCGATCTGAGATGTTTTCTGGATTTTCTTACTCTTCTTCTTCGAAGTCCTTCCCACAGATTTTTCAAAAAAATCATCTTCACTTTTCTCAACCAACTTCTCCACGTTCCTCTTCTTCTTCTTACCAACCGGGCTTTCAAAATTCCACCAAGATTCATCCAAGCATCCACCAAGAATATCACGTATCATGTTATCAACTTCCTTATCCTCATTATTTCCGTCGGAGGATATATCTCCTCATAAGGCTTCATCAATAAGTGTGTAACACGAACCTACAAACAACAATATCAAACATGTCAACGAGTTTACAAGTATACCATCACATAACTAATATATTCAAACAATTCTAAACACAACTCTGAACAAGTCTACCACAACTCTGAACAAGTCTACCACAACAGTGAACAAGTCTACCACAAATACAATATGAACAAGTCTACCACAATTATAACACAAGTCTACAAAACAAGTCTACCACGACTGTAAAACAAGTCTACCACAACAATAACAGAAGTCTATAAAACAAGTCTACCACAACTACAAATCAAGTCTACCACAACTACAAAAACAAGTCTACGACATACCTTTCCGTGATTTTTCTTCTCCTCTAAAAACACAGTCTCAAGGTTGTATCTGGCGCGGCTTGAAGCCCAACGTAGTAGAGGAATTGGTGCTTCTCTTTGATTCCCAAATTTCTCACAAAGGACTGGAACCGACTGATATGCCCATACAAGCATCGCATGGACACAACCATGAACTGTCAACGACCCACCCTCCAAACATGCAACATTGATCGACTTGACAAGCTCCCTAAAGGAAACATGGCCCCATGGATACCTCTCAAACGCCTCTAGATCCAACACTCTTTTGGCATCCATGAGAGGGATTCTACTTGAACGAGCAAACCTATTCCGACGTGCAACACAAAGAGCAATCCTACACTCTTTTTCTTCTCATAACTCCACGTCCTGCAAAAGTCTAAGACGTTAAGCACTCATTCCAAGAAGGTGCGTCTCCGGGGTTCACCTTCATTTCTCTCTAAAAATCAGTGTGGTCGATATCCAATTCTTCTTAGCATCGAATGGGTCACACTTCAACTGAATAATCTCGGCAAACTCATGAAGAGAAAACCTAAGAGGACGACCACCAATCACGGACCAAAACTCGTTAATCGTGTTGGTCGCCAATTGATTCGAAATCAAATCCTCAACAATCTTCCCGGCCTATATCATTTTCCATGAAGCCAGCTTCAGAATTACTCCAACTCCATGGTTGTTCATTATATCATTGTAAACGTCTTCCCCAACAGCTTGAAACATCTTCTCAAAGTCTCCCAACTGGCAATTATGATGCATGCTTTTTTTTAGCAATGTTACTTTTCCAACCGGATACCTTCTGTTCGGATAATCACTTGGCAGAATAGAAGACGACGTCATTTCTGTACAATGGATAAGATAAATCATGTTCAAATAATCTACCATCAAAATATATATAAATCTACCATCAAAAGCAATAAATCTACCATCAAGTGAACTAAATCTACCATCAGGTGCAAAAAATCTACCATCAAGTCAAATAAGTGTACCATCAATTGAAATAAATCGACCATGAAATAAAAAATTTATTCTACAATCAATTTCAATAAATCTACCATCAAGTAGAATAAATCTACCATCAAATGTAAAATTTGATCTACGATCAGTTTAAAAAAATCTACCATCACTACGAATAAGTCTACTATCACTACGAATAAGTCTACCATCAAACGAAAAATTTAAACATCAGTTTAAATAAATCTACCATCACTAAGAATAAGTCTACCAGTACTATGAATAAGTCTACCATAAAGTGAAAATTAAAACAACAAAATAACAACTTCTCTCACCATAACCACCGTCGATTCCGTCGATTTCGCCGTCAAATGTGAAGGAAATCTGCAAAATTTATTGCAGATTAGGGTTTCGAGATTTTGAGAACACTACAATAACCCAAATGAAAACCAAAATTCATATACTTGTTGTGCGCGGAACCCTAACTCGAAA